>CM035623.1:53363970-55863970 GCA_020496765.1 Gossypium stocksii
AAACAAGCCAAAATTCTTGTCCATCTTCAAGCCTTGGCCGAATATAGCAAGGGGTAGCCATGGTTAGGGCTTTCAAGCTTCCCGGCTCAATAGTAAGTCTGGCTTTGCCTCGTTTTTAATGCTCTGTACGTTTTTTGGAATCCTCGTAACATGATCTCTCTATTTCTACCATTTATTTGAGCTAAAGTTGAGATCTAAAAATATACCCATATGTGAAATGTTTGTGTTTTGATGTCTAATGGTAGAATATGAATGTTCGGCGTGTAATAAATGACTTTTACTAAGTGATTTTCGATGAAATTTCATAAAAGGAGTAGTTTGTAAAAAGTTATAAAATGTGTGAAAATGTGTAATTAAATGGAAAATGTGGACTGCTATAGTTATGAAAATGGTTTGGCTAGGCCTAAAGTGAAAAGAAATTGAATGAAAATCATTTGATGAGCCTAGGGGAAAGAGTGTAAATATGACAAAGTTTAGGGGTAAAAATGTAATTTTACGAAAAATATGAAATTGGATAGATTTGGGTAGCTTGATGAATAAATAAGTTAAATGTGTTGTTATAGATCAAGGAAAACGAGATTCGAACTTAGAACGGGGGAAAACTAAGAATATGATGAATAAGTCCATTTCAACGATTATGCTAACGAGGTAAGTTTGTATGTAAGTAATACATTGCTACAAGTGATAAGTGGTAGCTTCGGCTACAAGTGAAAAGTGGTAGCTTCGGCTACAAGTGATAAGTGGTAGCTTTGGCTACAAGTAATAAGTGGTAGCTTTGGCTACAAGTGAAAAGTGGTAGCTTCGGCTACAAGCGATAAGTGGTAGCTTTGACTATAAGTGATAAGTGGTAGCTTCAACTACAAGTGATAAGTGGTAGCTTCGGCTACAAATAAGTGTGGCACTTATGTGCATGACTTCCAAGTACCCTTTAGAATTCCAAGTGGTTCAATGGGTGAATCAACGAATTAGTAAAATATGAATGCATGTAGGACTATAGTGATATGGCACAGGTATGTATATGAAACTCCTAAAGAATGAGATCGATAAGTGATGCATTATTGGTAAGGATGTAAATGAGAAAGTCATATCTATGAGAATTATCTTGTGATGACCTTGTAATTATAGGTATATACTTATGATGTGTAAATATGTGGTAAATTTCATTTATGATCATGTGTGAGGCATTTAGACCAAATTAAATTAAGATATGATATGTTTAAGTCTTTGTTGTTGTTGTATAGGATAAACTGGCAACTGAATGGCAGATAAACATTTGATAATGGCTAGCTATTAGAATGGCTAGCTATGGGTATGCTTTGGTGTTATGTGTGTCTAAATGAAAGTTAATACAAAGAAATTGTAGCACCCCAAACCCGACCTAAACGTTACGGCCAAATCTGGTGTGTCACATAAACGACGGACTAACCATGTTTCCTAGTTACTATGATTAGGGTGAGTTTTGCAAAAGCTGTTGTTAAGGTTTTGAGAGAAAATCCTGGTTTAATTGTGAACGTCCTATCCACTGCCAAATTTTAGGGGTTACCTTATTATACTATCTCGAATTAACTTTTATTACTCGTTTGATACATGTGATTGATTTTGAAAGCATTTGATTAATTTTAAGAAACTCGCGCAGTTTATTCATATGGTTTGTAGTATAGTGTAAATAAATAATTGAAAACCCAAAATAAAATAATTAAAGCGGCCTTATTACGAATCCAAAACCATAATGAAAAATAATTAAAAATTAAATAAAGAAGGGAAAGACTTAATTGAAAATAACCAAAAGCAGTCCACGTGGCCACTCTAAATCCCTCACATCTCCAAGTCCACTGGTTTAGGGCTCACCTGCATGGATGGAAGAAAAAGGGGTGAGTTTGGAAACTCAGTGTGTAAAGAAAGCCCATTCAAAGCCCAAATTAGCTCAAGCCCCGGGGCCTAAGCCCTAACCAGTCTCAGTAATAACTGGGCCGAAGCCCTATTCAATATTCAAATAACTGGGCCTTAGCCCTATTTAATTGTCAGTTTACCTGGGCCTCAGCCCTTTTCAGATAACAGTACGGCCCTTAGGCCCATTACAGTAATAGTACAAATATCATGCATGTATGCAAAGCCCATAGCCCATTCTATGTCCAACCACTACACTCCACCCGTACCAACCACATACACTCCATGTGGGGAAACAACTCAACCCACCCAGCCGCTACACTCCACAGTCATAGCATAGTTGCTCAGATAATGTGGCCAAGCCACTAACAGTAATACGAGGCAAAGCCCCTTTCAGTAAATAGTACAAGGCATAGCCTCTTTCAGTAATCAGTATGAGGCATAGCCTCTTTCAGTAATCAGTATGAGGCAAAGCCTCTTTCAGTAATCGTGGTAATGCCACTTGCACTTCCTCCATCAATAAACCCAGTCCCATGCAACTGATAATCATGTCATGGCATACAGTGAACAAAAGCAGTAAAACATGCATTTCAGTCAAATTTAGCCCTAGGGGTATAGCGGTCATTTTGCACCTAGGGGTAAAATAGTAATTTTTCACCCTTAAGGGGTATTTCAGTAAATATTCCAGGTTTTAGGGTTTTATGCATATTTCAGTTATTAACAGTCTCATTATTATCTCAGTTACTTATCCAACCCATTTTAGCAGTTTAAAACTATTGGGCCCTAAAATCCCTAATGGGCCCTACAGTGTCATCTAGCTATTTTGGCCCGTTTAGCTCAATTTCTAAGTCTAGTTTGACAGTCTTAACCTATAGCATACCAGAGCACACTTACTGCTTACTTTCACCTATATGGGCTCGTAAGCCCATTGGGCCTAATTCCAGCCCATGGAGGCCCAAATTACCGAGGTGCACGAAATTACGCACTCACCATCCTTACCGATTTCGGTTACGGAATCATATCGCTTCCAACCAACCCATGAGTGCTCGTACGGTTGCAAGCCCAAGAAATGCTAAAATTTTGACATTTTGACTTTTCAGCTTTTGTCGATTTAGACTACAAGAGGGTGTTCGTTTACACACCTGATTTGTGACGAACGCTACCGAGATCTCCCACGAGTATCCTACAATTGGTCACTTAACAAATTAGACTTACAAATTAGCGATAACTAACATAATACCCACTTACCACATTCGGCCATAATAGGCATTCTTAACCACTTACCCTTGTCGATCTTATCTGCTAGATCTAGATCTAGTTTGTTTCCACAACTCCAACCTTTACTTCTCATTGCGAGATCACACTTCTTGCAAGATAGAACACACAAAACCACATCACAAGACTAACTTTACCTACCACCAAAGTCGACAGCCTCCTTAAAGTGTTTAGGGACTTTCAGCTTTCTTAAATCCCGAAATAAAGAAAGGAAGAAAGGTTTCGATAACTTACTGAAGACTTACACGATAGAGAACGCTTCCAACCCTTTTCTATCCTAGATCTGATGCAGATCTAGCTTCTAAACACAGGCAGAGAGCTAATCTAACTCATTCGGATTTTGGATCTATCCTAGGATGTCTGTTTCAGCTTTTGAGAAGAATGGTTGAAAAGAGTTCACAAGGTGACAGAACTGTCAGCAGAGAAAGGGATAGGAGACTTGGAATTTGATTCCTTGAAAGATTTGAAAGAAGAAAAGAGAGGATGTCAATCAAAGAGGCAATCAGTCATGAGATGAGGGGATTTACGGTCCGGCTCTTTGAAAGAAATCCCAAAAGAGAAAAGAGTTTTTGGCTAAGATGAATTCGGCACACTCTCTTTAGGTTTAGACTATTATGAAAATAGCTATGAGGCTTGGAAAGAAAATAGAAAGAACAAAGTAGATTCGGCTTTAGGTGAGAATAGAAAAGAACAGAGATTGAAGAAGAGAGGAGAAGAGAAGATTTTGTTATGGAAAATCGGTAGAAGAAGAAACAAAATCTGCGTTTTTGACTTCTTTGGAACCAAGGGGGAAAACAAAATAGAAAGCAAGGAAACCCTAGCAGACACTACACCAATTCGGCAAAGAGAAAAGAAGTCAAAACTATCCCGAAAGACTACTTAAAACAATCGACACACCCTAATTCCACTTGCCGAAATTGCAACTCCAAAACCCAAATGCCGAATTTTCCTCCTAAGATCCCTACATTCGACCACCACTAGCTTCCATTCAAAATTCCTAAAATCTCTCCTTATCCCTCCTGATCGAATCTCCTGAGCAACTCAAACTCTCCTCAGCAGAGTTCCACTTGAGTTCCATCACATGACGGGCACATGCAACAAAAATAAAACACCATCTTGCTCACCTTGTGACTTGAACTCTGGACCCTGAACACCTGTCAAGACGCCACTTTTTTAGGCACTTAAGTGGCGCCTCATTGCAACTTTACCAAGGGCTTACTTGTGTCTTATTTTCCTTACTTTTTCTTACAAGCCCACTTAACCAAGTCCCCTTCACTTTAAATCCAAAATTTGCTATTTTTACTGGGTTTTATCTTAGGCTTAGGCCTTCTAAAGGCCCACTAACATACTTAAAACATAAATTCCAAATTTTAACAACAAAATTTCAAGATTTCACCCAAAATTGCAAAAATCCTGAAAATCAGGGTGTTACAAAAATCATGAAAGAGTAAAATGAGCAATAAAATAGTTTTGGACAGCAGCAGTTGTATAAGTTTGAAAAAGCACAAAAAATTGTGGAAATTGAATTAGAGGTTGAATAAGATATGAAATTAAATATCATTGAGTCTAATTTCACATCGAAGAAACGGTGTAAGCAAAATAATTTAATATTATGAGGTATTTGAATCCCCTGTTCTGACTTTGGAAAATCATTAAAAATTCTATAAAACTAAGTATGGGTCAAATTTTATATTCTTAAAATTTTTAATGAGTCTATTTTTCAAGAGAAGTAAACAAGAACATTATCCGAATTCCGTACGATGAGATAATTAATTTTAAGTTAAGAAGTGTCAAAGCTATCTGACAGTAGAATAGGGGAGACTTTAAAGAATAAACTGTACTTATTGGCTAAACCAAAAATTATGAAAATTTTATGGTAAGAAGATTGTGAGTCTAGTTTCAAGGAAAATTAGTGGATCTCGTTTTAGAGTTCAATAGCTTAGTATATAAATAATTTAGTTACTGTGACTCAAAAAGATAGCTTGAGATGAATATGAGTACATAGTGGAACTATGTGAAATTATGATTGTATTATTTTGAGATCATATTGTGAAGATTTATAAAAGCATGTTAATAAATTACTTATTATTTACATACCTACTTACTAAGCTATAATTCTTACCCTTTCCTTTCTTTTTTCCTATAGTGTCGCAGATACTAGCTCGAGTTGGAGGTCGTTGGAGATTCTATCACACTAACAAGTTATTAATTGGTATTGTATCAATGATTTTCAAATATTTTAAAGTATATGGAATGTATAGGGACTTGATTATGTGTATATGTTATTATGAGTTGGCCTAGAATGTTGGCCTATGCTATTTGAAGGTTCTTGTTGTATAAAGCCATTTAATGTGGCTAATAATTATTATGTTATAAGTCTATTATGATACATTTCAAGGATGTGTATTCTTGCATGTGTTGGATGAATAAATGTGTGATAATTATGAATGGTAAATGTGATTGGTTGTGTAAGTTGCATGATGTGAATGGTTAAGTGTGTGTGTGTGAAGTTGCATGATGAATGTGGTTTGTAAATGGTAGGTGGATGCCTTAGTGTGGATGTTTGAATGCTTAATAATATCATATTGTGTGATGATAAAATTGTATAAGTGTATAAGTGTCTTTGGTGTGGCAAAGGGCTTGGAAAGCCAACTTCTTAGCCGCACGGGCAAAGACATGGTCGTGTGTCTCAGCCGTGTGGAGGACACGGCCTAGCAAACGGGCGTGTGACTTGGCCGTGTGACTCTAATTTGATGATGACATCATAAACAGAGAGTTACACGGGTAGAGGACACGAGCATGTCCTGATCCCAACAAGCGTGTGTGACCACACGGCCTGCCCACACGTGCGTGTAACTCTCCAAAACAAGAAAAGTTTTTAGGTGTTTCAAAAGTTTCAAAAGTTCTGGGTTTAGTCCCTAACCATTTCCAATGTATGTTTTGGGCCTCGTAGGCCCATATAAGGGACTTTAAGATAGAAATTGAAAATTTTTAAATTTGAAGAAATATTTATGTCTCGATTTTGTACGATTGCTTGTGTTTATGTTCCAGTAATGCCACGTACCCTGTTTCGGCGTTGAACACGGGTAAGGGGCATTACAGTTTCCACAAGTATTGCATAGCTATCATTTGTTTAGGTTATTATAGGTAAATTTGATTAATGATAAGGAAAATAATAATAAGAATATAGTGGTAAAATGAAAGAATAATGATGTATGAAATGTGCAAACAAAACAAGTAAACGGAACAAGAATGCCATGGAAACATCACTACGAAAAAGGGTTGAGGAACTATGATGTTGATTAGAACAACTGAGATTACTAAAGAATCTACATTCACTAAATATTAATGCCATAACAAAGTTGTGTCTATTCTATTACTTGATGGGTTTTTTCAATAGTCTGCTTCTCTCAAGAGGAAGACCTTGGGTTGCCACCCCTAAGGCACTATATGTCTATAGGCTTTGAGTTCAGCTACCACTAATATTTTCTACCTTCTTTCGTATGAGGCAAGGCTCTATGTCTAAAGGTTTCTACGAATAGTTGATTAGTCATTCACTCATATTATCCAACTTCAATCCAATTAATCTAACCCTATCAGAATTAAGTAATCTCTACCAACCTGCCGCACTTTCGTCAATAACAAGTAAACCTTAAAAGTGGCACGATAAGAAATAAAAGAGGAAATAAAAAATAAGGCTTTCGCCTATCTAGCTCTCAACACAGGCAACACAATGTCTTGCGGCTACCAAAGATGATCGCAATTGTTTTTCTCCTTCTTCTACCATCCCTGTTCCTGGCCCCTACCCAATGCCCTTTATTTTGTCCAAGGCTATTCACCTTCATTAGGGTTCCTTGCTTGGCTTTTATACATTTTTCCTTCTAGGGTAGGTCCATCAGCCCATGGTCCTTCCTCTACTTTTCAGGTAGATATATCTAGAATACATACATGTGGAGCTAAGAACGGTACGCGTTAAGTTCTATCTAGGCAATTTCACAGAATTGCCATGGTATTTGTGTTGGCAAACTATCCATACTTTGCCATGACAAACCTTCAACTTTGCTTTTTTTTTACACTCTACACCTACCAATCAATTGCCAAACAAGTCTCTCCCACGAGCAATTAAAAGCAACAAATAACAATTATGCGCAATCCAAGCTCTTCAATGCAATTCTTTAAAAGTGCTAGTGCTGTGACAGCCCTATTTCGACCCTAGTCGGGAAGTGGTTTCGGGACCACTAAACCGAATCACAAAAATAATTAAATACGATATCATACGTTTAATTTGTGTTATAATTGTATGTGTGAAATTTAAATATTTGAAATTTCACTTGGTGGTGTGATTGCCGAACTAAAGGACTAAAATGATAAGTACTATGATGTTTGTGGCTAAAATTCAAGAAGGAGGTTGTATAAGGTTTCAAATTAAAGGATTTGCATGTCAAATTAGCCTTTTTGTTTTAGTGGCCGACCATTAAATTACATTATTTTATTGTTTATGGATAAAAATTATGTGAAATTATGCTAAATTGGATTTTATAATAAATAAAATAATAAAGAAAAGGGTGAAAAGAACAAAGAAAATCCCTTTGTTCTTCTTTGCCGTGACTTGAAGAAAAGAAAAGGGGAAAGAAACACTCCTTGAAATCGGATTCGGCTAAGGCAAAATTGAGGTAAGGTTGATTGTTTCCTTTGGAAATTTTAGGTGCATTTTGATTTTTAACTAGTATTCTACCTTGCCCATGGTTTGCATTTAGTTGAAATTTGAAGAAATTCATTCGGTCATGAAGCCTATCATGTGCTAAATTGTGTTAAATGTTTTGAAAGAGTGGTATGCTTCAATGGTGATTTTATATGTTAATGCCATATGTATATGCATAGAAAGCCTTTATACATATGTGTGAGCATTCGGTTGAGCTTGTGTTAACCTTGTTGAAATTTTAGTGATGGTTGAGGTAGGTGTTTCAGCCATGAACATTAAGGAATCAATAAGGGGTTATTTTATTAGTTGGAAGAGAAGTTGATGAAAACCATGAGTGTATGTGTTCTAAATTAGGGAAATAAGCTAAGTTGCTAAATTGTGAGAAAGAATCGTGAGAGGTATGCCCCTCTAGCATTCGGCCAAGGTGAGTAGTTAAGGAAGGAACTTGAAAATCTTTGTTTTGTTGAATATAGTGTTTTAATCGGTCTAAGACTCGGTTAATAGAATTTTTGTAAGGGAAAATGTGTAAAGGCCGAATGTACCTTGGTTGCTAATTGGAAATTTAGGGAATTTGCTAAGGAACTAGGTGCTTCTCATTGATTTCTATATTTTTTATATATATATTAATCATCAGAGTAATTAGAAGTGATTTTGGTTTTGTTGAGAAAGTTTTGGCCTAATTGTTTTTAGTAAATTATAAATGATATGTGTACTTAAGAGTAGGGCCGAATTATGTAACATTGTTTTGGTGTGAATTATTATTATGAGACTTTTGATTTAATTATTAATAGTGTTGGGTTGTTAATGTGCATTATGTACTCACCTATGTGCTACTAAGGAATAAGTTAATATGAAATTCTATGATTTGAATTGATGAAGTTGCCGAATTAGTCATAGAATTATACATGGATGATTGTGGCTGCATATGAGTATGTTTGGTTAGTAGTCAATAGCATTCAGCATTTGGAATTCAAAGTTTTAAATTGAGGGATGAATATACAAGCATATTCATGCTTTTAACAGAAAATGTGTGGGTGGCTTAGAAAAGATGATTACATTCTTTGTTTGATCTAATGACGGATACGAAATTTATATACTCGAATTGTTTATTTTAGCTCAAGAGCTAAGAGAACCACACTCGGACAAAGGAAAGGCAAAGGTGGTGGAATAGTCGGTTCGTAAATAATTATCGACCATCGAGGTAAGTTTAAGTATTAAATCCTAACATGTGAGTTAATTTATCATGGCATATGCGTTTGACTACTCATGAGGGTGATTCGTTTACTCAAGTGACCTAAGGCATGCGTAATAAGGAAGAGAGGAGTAATATAGTCGAAAGTCCTTTTTACCTACGAAGACTTTAGTAAACAAATTGATTGTACTTTACTGATATGTCTTTCGACCGAATGTATGTTATGAAAGTGCCATGTTATGTGTTAATGTGTGAAGTGATCGAATGAATGATGATTCGTGATTAACTTAGTGATAAGTTCATGTGCTGAATTTAAACATATGTGTATTAGTGTTTCAAAGCCGGGTCAAATCCTGAAGAGCCTTAGGGCTAGTGTTCAAAGCCGGGTCAAATCCCGAAGATCCTTAGGGCTAGTGTTCAAAGCCGGGTCAAATCCCGAAGAGCCTTAGGGCTAGCGTTCAAAGCCGGGTCAAATCCTGAAGAGCCTTAGGGCTAAAGCTAAGAATTCGGTTTTACAATTTCTACTAATGAGTCTTCTACTATAAACTGGCCAGGTACGTGGGGTACACAAATGGTGAACTATTTTCTATTGAATTATGCTTACAATGAGTAATATTGGTTCTAACAATGGTTTAGAGATGTGTGACGGTCTGTGGCTTCTTTTCTCTACGTGAACTTATGATTTATATGAGCATGTATTGAGTGGAAGACCAACATATTCGAAAAATGGTGACAAATTTAGTTTAGACACATTTGGCTAAGGTGTAAATTTAAATGAGCATTTGAAATTCACTTTACTTTAGTTAATTGTTTAGACTTTATTATTTAAGCTTACTAAGCATATAAATGCTTACTCTGTTACTCTAAATCTTCTGTTTTATAGATTTTGTTCGCTAGCTACGATCTCGGGAATTTTGCGCTGGAAGTCATCTCTACTATCAAAGCCCAGGCTGGTACTAAATTAGCTAACCTTTGTAAATGGCATGTATAGAATGCGTTTTGTGTTGTGAATCAAGAACTACATTTTGAAGATGTAATTAAGTATAGCCATGCGAAAATGGCTTCCTCAATAACTTACTCCTTTGTAATTAGTGTTAAACTTGGTTATGATGCATGTGAATGGAGTTTATATGAGATTCATTGAAATGGTTCGGTAGTATAAACTTAGAACTAGGAGTAAAGTTGTTTAATATTTTAGATTGGTATGAGAGATCAAATGTTCGTAGAATTATACGAAAAGCAAGCAATTAAATTGGAACCGCTCGTTTGAGGTTTAACCGGGTGGTATGCTAGGTCGTTCAATATTTTGAGCTTGGTGAGCTAGCTTAGTTGATTTTGGATTTTCCTTTTGCTAACCTCTATCATTCTTTGTACCGTATGTATAGTAATGGTCATATTGTACGCATAAGTGGTCTTTTACTAATTGGTCATGTATGACCATTGATCCGATTTGGAGTGTAAATTTTATAATTGAATCATGTTATGAATTGTGCGAGTGAGTTTATGATTAGTTAATGGATCGTTTGGTGATGCCTCATGACTCTCCTGCGAGGGGTACGAGTCTGGGGGGTTACAAGTGCAATATCCTAAAATACAACTAAAATCACTTAAGTATAGGTAATTAACTAATTTTATGTGCATGAAATATACCTATTTCAAGAGTTATCACACTAGTAACACCCCAATCCCGTACCCGTCACCAAATTAAGGTTATTGAGTGTTATTGCATAAAACAAAACCTCTAAATTCAAAACAAAACAAATAATTCAACTGAATGATAAAGTCAAATATTTTAATTCAGTCATAAAAACATACATATTTGGGCCTTAAATCGGGCTTTTGGGGCCCTAAAAACAATTCAGGGACCAAGTCAAAACAAATCAAAAAGTTTAGGCAAAACATGAAAAGTGGTGATATCGGGGTTACACAGTCATGTGGCTCGGCCGTATGACACAACCTAGACTGTATGGATATTCAAAGTAGGGACACACAACCGTGTCCCATCCCGTGTGTCCACCCGTGTATGCATTCGGGATAAGGCCACATGGTCGTGTAGTAGATCGTGTACTGGCCCATGTGCCTATTCGAAGTTAGGTCACACGGTCATGTCGCCAGGCCATGTAACTCTCTGATGTCATGTGGTTCAACTTTCGATTAAAATTTAAAATACACACTACCTGTAACACCCCTAACCCGTATCCGTCACCAGAATAGGGTTGTGAGATATTACAAATCAATCACATCATTAAACATACATATCACTTACAATCATAGTTCATACACTCAAGTTATTCAAACACAATCACATTGTCCCCTATAATGGCCTACGATGCCTTTAACATGCTTTAGAAGTGGTTCAGGACTAAACTGGTAACATACAAAAACTTTGGAAAACTTAGAAATTTTTCATGAAATCAAGGGCACATGTTCGTGTGAATAGACCGTGTGCCTTACATGGCTATAGACACGCCCGTGTCACAAGTCGTGTGAAAATAGGGCATACATACTGACTTGGGTCACACGGCTAGTCACACGCCCGTGTGTCTAGCCCATGTGCCTATTCGAAATGACCTTACATGCCTGTGTCCAGGCCATGTGCTAGGTTGTGCCAAACCTGTAGGGTATACTGACTTATGCCACACAGACATGCACACGCCTGTGTGTGAGGCCGTGTGGTACATATTGACTTAATTCAAATTGCAACATTAGGGGACTCACGGCCATGTACTACAGCCATGTGTCAAACACGGTCGAGCCACACGCCCGTGTGCTCAACCTTGCGGACAAAAATAGGCTAGTTACAAGCTACATTTCTTAGCCAAATTTGCACACCTACAACAAGATCAAATGGTACCATTTCCATACACAAATATGCATCCATAATATCCTCAAATTTGCACATTATAATCCATTTCAATATGACAACCACCATATTCAACATTTACCATAATTCACCTATCAAAACACATCTAGTTGCCTAACCAAAAACATACCCAAATCATCATGATTCATTGGCCATGGTTCACATATAATACCCAACGCATGATCAACCCAATTCATCATCTATATTACCTTACCTCATATATATATATATATATATATATCACATGACTCATATCATTTGCACCATATTACATAACCACAACCACATATCAACTTTGTAACACCCTAAACCCCTGTACGTCGCCGAGATAGGGTTAAAAAGGTATTACTCAATTACATACAACTTTCGAACATTTTCAAGTGTAAGGTAAATCGATCTTTAATTAAGTTATACAAAAAGTCATTATCCAAAAACAATATTCATAATAAAATAGCCGGATACAATGGTGAACTATTCATGTGATCATCAATAAAACTATTACCAAATTTATTATGTTCCATATCAAACCGAATAGGCCACTTCAAGTATTAGGTTCATTTCATTTTTGAAACATCTGCTAATATATCTTAAAACCGATTATAAGTACCAAGCACAACCAACAAAGAACACAAATATATCAAAGCAATGAGACATATTTGTATAAAATATACAAGCCATTCTCGCTTGGCTCGACCACCACACATATACAATTAAAACAACTTAACAAAGGAAAAGCTCAGCCTATACATGCCAACTTTTAAAATACTGAAATAGGACAAGATAGTGTGGTAGACTTCGACTTGAATCCCTCGAACCAGTAGCTTTCACCGAGATCTAAATGAAACAAAGTAAAACAAATTCACAGTAAGCGAAAGAGTTTAGTAAGTTTCGAACAAACAAGATGATTTGATTAAAAACATCAATCATATATATATATATATATAATCTAAATATAACTTCACTTGTGCTGAAAACTTAAGACCACATCAAACACATTTCCACTGATATTTCCTTTATTTAAAACTTATAAATGCCTCATTATATCATCAAAACTCTCAAAGTCATTCCTTAATCCACTTATTCGAATAAATCACAGGCACTATATACACATAAGTTTTCCATATCAAACACATAGGCATAACACGTACTCTTACATATCTAATTTCGCAATATCCAATACATAGATAAACATTCACATCCTAATCATGTTCCACTCTATTTCAGAAATTCAATTCCCTTTAACCTCTCATACGTATAATAGATTTACATACCTTAACAATTTAAATCTATTGATCAAATTCGGATGCCTTTTTGTGCCAATCCCTTAGCTTTACTTCTTTATCATATCACCAGCTTTTAGCCTATTGGGTATCACTCGAACTTATCACCGGTTCAATGCCTGCTGAACTTTAAGTCTGAAACTCAATTACTGGCTTTTAAAATTTGCCCGGTCGATGACCCGAATTACGATAGTCGTTCACAAGGTTTACCATATGTAACCTCTTATACTTTTAATATCCAAATACATAAGCATATCAAGTAGATGATGCTTTTAGTCGCACCTTCTCATATATCACTTAGTTTAATTTCCTTTATAAAAATAATCACTCGGCCATGCTACATTTCTAATTAGCCATTCGACCTTACTATACAAATAGAGATCGCACACATTTCTTAATCGTCATTCATCATAAATTCACATGCAACTTTCACACGACTCACATTAGTCAATCGACATATCACACATGTATATGCCATTTAGTTATATTCGGCTATATACACAAATATATTAACATTTGATTCTCATGGTATATATGTATTTATATATTTCATGTCATATATATTCAACTTTATTCTAAGTTTATTTACTCGAAACTTACCTGGATACCGATGAACAACTAGGAGTAAGCTAATTGACTATTTTTGCCTTCCCCCTATCCAAGTTTGGTTCTTGAGCTAAAAATTGACAAAACTTAAACTAGTTTAATTGTTTGATTAACTCATACTATTGCTCAATAGCTTATAAAGTAAATAACATCCACCAAAATAATGTCACCTAGATGTAATACAATATGGCCGAATGCCTTACCAAATTTTAAATAGATAAAGAACACATATGACAATCAAGAATACTTATCATCCAATGGTTAACCACTTATGCATGATTTCATGCCACAATTTTCATTCACTACATCAAGGTATAATAGTTCTTATTCGGTTAATCCATATCACATTCAATATGTATTGTACCTATAAAAAGAAATGCTATGAACCAAAACTCATACTATCAAATCTTCATTTAGCCATTAATAAAACATATCTAAATAACCCTTAGTCACTTTGGCCGTATATCATTCATCAAGAGTCGTGTATATATATATATATATATATATTTTCAAACTTAAACTCATCCTTTATTTCTTTTCACACTTAATGTCAAATTCGGTAAACACATAATCACTTACTAACAATTCCTTTATCAAAATTCCAAAATTAAGCAAAATTTCAATTTATTATTTTCTTTTTCACCTAAAAGCCGAATGTACTTGTTCAATTTAATCACTTATAACAAAATTTAACCAATCTATACTCACTAATAAACATTTCCCAATATACAACATCAATCTATCAATAAAATGATACCTTTGGTTCACGACCGATTGCATCATTCATTACAAATACAAAATTAATTCATTACTTAAGTTCCAATTAGGCTAACACCCATACAAATACTATCAATTTCACGTTAACCTTGCATATTCCCCATTTAGCCGATTGCCACAATCAAATTAGTCACAAATATTTATTTTGCCAAGCTCATATCATCAACTATAATTTCTCCATACTCAAAACAATTTAAAATAACATTAAGGAAAACCCACATCTATAGCCGAATGTGCATTACAGAGAATTGAGTCACACAAAGCTCATATTCATAATTTCAACTTAGAATCTCAAAATCCCATAGATTTTAACATCCAATTGTCTATCTAATTCTCCTATTTCAATTATCAATTTATAAATTTCATAGCTTTAAAACACCATTTCCGAACATCAAACTAACAACCAAAATTTCAAAGAATAAGACATGGGTTTAAGGATAAACCAAGAATGGAACTCAAAAACACCAAAAATAGAGTCAAATTATCAAGAATTTACCTTGAATTCATGAGCTTCAATGGCCGAATAACACAAGCTTATTTTCTTTGTTTTCTCTTATGGTTTCGGCAAAATGAAAGAAATGGGAGAGAAGAAACAAAATTCTCTCTCTCTTTTTTTTTTAATCACCAAAATATTATATTATAACATATTATATAATTTTATTATCATTAATTATAAAGCATATATATATATATAAAATACATACATTTCAAATCACTAATCCACATGGCTGGCCACTATCTTAAAAGTGGCAAATTGACATGCAAATCCTTATGTCTTAAAATCATACAATATTAGGCCATTACAAAATAACCTAACACATTTTCAAAGTTCTCACATAAGTCCTTTTTAATTAATTTAACATTCAAATGACAAAATCAACACATGAAATTTTCACACATGGATTTTCTCATATAATAAGCATGAAATTTGACATTTAATTATTTTTGCGAATCGGTTTAGTGGTCCCGAAACCACTTCCCGACTAGGGTCAAATTAGGGCTATCACAACTCTCATTTGCGTCTTCAAGTTCCCAAGTTGCTTCATCAACTCCGTGTTTGAACCATAGAAGTTTAACCAATGAGATTGTCTTATTTCGTAATTCTTTCCTCTCATAAGCCAGAATACGAATCGGTTCTTCCTTATAGATTAAATCAGACTAAATCTCAATCTATACATTCGTACTTAGTAAATAAGCGAGCCATTTTCTATATATATTATCTTTTGGCCGAATACACATCATCAAATATAACTCATTTAACATATTAAATCTGTAACACCCCGAACCCGGCCCAGACGTTATGGCCATGTTCGGTGTGCTACATCACCTAGACTATCCTACGCCGCCCTATTTACTAAGTCTGATGGTGAGTTTTGAAAAGCAATGCTTGATTTTTGGAAATTCCCGTTTTAATAATTATTCAACTTAATCTCTATTCCATTTGATAAGCGATTCATTTTAGCCTTATTATCCTACTTAGCCATTTGTATTGTCAGATTGGTTAGGAAAACATTTGTTAAATTTTCGAAAACGGTGTGTAGTTGTGGTTGAAATAAAACAGTTGAAAATCCCAAATAAAAACAGTCATAGTGGCCTTATTACAACCCACAAACAAATTTAAAAGTAGAAACTGATAATTAGAAATATAAAGTAGTAAAACTTATTTTAAACCGTGCTCAGTCCTCGTGGCCACTCTGAATCCCTCCCAGCAACCAAGTCACGATCTAGGGCTCACCTGCAAGGATGGAAATAGAAGGGTGAGTTTGGGAAAACTCAGTGTGTGCAGAACCCATCCAAAGCCCACATCGGCTCGAGCCCATTAGGCCTGAGCCCTAACCAGTCTCAGTCAGATACTGGGCTGAAGCCATTACAGATACTGGGCCAAAGCCCTATAACAGATACTGGGCCGAAGCCCTATTCAGATAACAGTTTGGCCCATAGGCCCATAACAGTACAGTACAGTATAATAGTATGAATGCAACCCAATTGGGGAGACTACTCAACCCACCAACCGCTACACACCACCCGTACCAGCCAACACACCATGTGGGGAATAACTCAACCCACCTAGCCCACACACCATAGTCGCAACATGGCCGCTCAGATAAACAGTATACGAGGCAAAGCCCCTTTCAGAAACAGTACGAGGCATAGCCCCTTTCAGTAACGTGGCAGTGCCACTCACACTTCCTTCAATACAAAACCCAACCCATGCAACAGATACATATCATGGTATGCAGTAACAGTAACAGTCATATCAAGCAGTACAGTCGATTTTAGCCCTAGGGGTATAATGGTAATTTTATACTTAGGGGTAAATCAGTAATTTCTCACCCTAAGGGTATTTCAGTAATTTTGTTCTCTTATTACAGTTTTTATTATTATTACAGCCTCTACTATTACAGTGGTTGTTACAGAAACTCATTTAATTTAGTTTATCAGTTTTAGTCCTTAGGCCCTTAAACCCCTAATGGGCTCTACCATGCCATTTTAGCCCATTAGGCCCATTTAAGCCTTAATTTCCAATCCATTATCTTGTTTTAACAGTTTTTATGCCTGTAATCCATATTATTGCCTTTAAACCTATTTTTACACAAATGGGCCCAAATTGCCCATTGGGCCTATTTTCAGCCCACCGAGGCCCAACTACCGTAGCGCCCAAAATTTCGCGGTCAGCCCGCCTGACAGTGCCGATTCCAAAACCAACCTTCTCCTACCAACTTGAGAGTGTTTGCACGCTCACAAGCTCTCGAAATGCCAGAACTTCGGCATTTCAGCTTTTCGGCTTTTGCCGATTTGAGCATTAAAGGGTGTTTGAAACACACACCTATTTTGCAGCTCCACTGACGAGATTTCCTATGCATCCGTTCCTACAATCCATTATCTAAGTGATTAATCAGTAGATCTATGAAAAGCTACAACCAAAATCCCCTACCACATTCGGCCACACCCTTAATGGCCATGAAAACTTACCTCTGTCAATTTAGATGCACTAGATCTAGATCTGATGATACCGATGCCTTCCACTCCTTGCTTGATCACCTTTCTTGCTATCTAACACCCAAAAAGAACCAAAATACTACTTTAAATCACTAATAGACTAGATCGACAACCTCCCTAACTTTAGAGACTTTCGGCTTTTCCAAAGTATGAAATATCTTAAAGATCTGAGTTGATAACCACTTACCACTGCTTTTACCTTGATTCTAACTCAGATCTGAGTAGATCTAACCCTTATACGTAGACAGAGACCAAATCTCTGAGATCTAAGAATTCGGCCAAAAGCTCCTATGGTTATGGCGATTTCGGCTTTTCAACTGGTGAAGAAGATGACGATTTGGGCTATAGACTTGGGTGATGGTGTCAAAAATGGTGTGGCTCAAGGGGATGCAGTAATCGGCCACAACAGGTGAAGGGAACAGGGGTAATTTGGCTTAGAAGGATTCGGAAAAAGGAAGTAGCTTTCGGGATTCTAGCACTTTGAACATTCGGCTATGGGTGTTTTTGAGAGGGATGGGAGCAAAAGAAAGAGTGGTTCTGAGTAAGAAGGGTGTTCAGCTAGGGAAGAGATCAAAGAGGAAAAAGAAAAGTGAAGAAAATAATGGTAGAGGTAAAGAAGAAGAAATCAGCTAGAAGCTTTCTAGGGAGGCAAGTTTTGGCTTTTTTTGATAGTGAAAGAGAAGATTATACCTATGGTGGCTAGCCCTAATTCTTATGATAGAAAATAGGAAAAGATATAACCCTAATATCACACTTGAGTAATCGGCCCAAGTCCCTAAAAGCCCTTGCCGAAATTCCTACTTAAATTAGTCACATGCCCGGCACATGCTTAAAAATTAAAAAGAACACTACGCTTACCTTGCAACTCGAACCCTTGTCCTTGAATACCCACTTAGGCGCCACTTTTTTAGGAGCTTAGTGGCGCCACCTTGCCACTCTACCAAGGCTCCCTATGTGACATATTTTACACTGTTTTTCTTAAAGGCCCACTTAACCAAGTCCCCTTTCACTTGAAAATCCAACTTAATATTTTACCGGGTTTTAACTTAAGCTTGGGCCTTCTAAAGGCCCACTAACACATGTACATACATTTTCAACCTTTAAAACACCAAAATTTTAAAACTTCACTAAAATTCACAAAACCGAAAATTCCCGAAAATCAGGGCGTTACAACTCTACCCCCTTAAAGAAATTTCGGCCTCGAAATTTACCTGATCCAAATAACTGAGGGTATTGTTGACGCATCGCTTCTTCTGACCCCCACGTAGCTTCTTCTCTACCATGGTTGCGCCATAGCACCTTAACCAATGGAACAGACTTCCTCCTTAAGACCTTGACTTCACGATCTAAGATTTGCACAGGCTCTTCCTCAAAGGTCAATTCGGTATTTACTGCAATCTCCTCTACTGGTACAATATGCGAAGGGTCCAACCGATACCGTCTTAGCATAGAAACGTGAAAAACGTCATGGATATGATCCAACTTTGGTGGCAACTCCAACTGATATGCTACTAGCCCAATCCGCTTGAGAATCCTATAAGGCCCAATAAACTGCGGACTTAGCTTGCCCTTTCTACCGAATCTCAAGATCTTCTTCCACGGCGACACCTTTAGGAACACCATATCCCCAACAGCGAACTCAATCTCCTTACGCTTAAGGTCAGCATATGACTTTTGCTGATCAGACGCCTCCTTTAACCGATCTCGAATCAGCTTAACCTTACTTTCAGTATCTGCCACTAACTCTGGTCCAAGCACTTTATGTTCTCCTAACTCTGTCCAACACGTAGGAGTACGACATCTCCTCCCATAAAGTGCCTCATATGGAGCCATCTGAATACTCGCTTGATAGCTATTGTTGTATGCAAATTCTGCCAATGGCAAATAATCTTCCCAACTACCACAAAAATCAATCACACATCCTCTTAACATGTCCTCCAACACTTGAATAACCCTCTCAGACTGACCATCTGTCTGATGGTGAAATGAAGTACTAAAGTCCAATCGCTACCTAACGCCTCATGCAACTTCTTCCAGAATCGAGATGTAAATCTAGGGTCTCGATCAGAAATTATCGAAACTAGCACCCCATGCAAACGTACAATTTCTGCTACATACAATTTGGCCAACTTCTGCAGTGAGTAATCGGTTCTGACCGGTACAAAATGAGCAGACTTCGTAAAACTATCCACGATTACCCATACAGAGTCTTTCTTCGAAGGTGTCAAAGGCAACCCACTCATAAAATCCATCGTTACTCTTTCCCATTTCCATTGCGGAATCTTCACTGGCTGCAACAATCTAGAAGGCAACTGGTGCTCAGCTTTAACTTGCTGACACGTTAAACATTTCCCAACGAATTCAGTCACCTCTCGCTTAAGTCCAGGCCACCAATAAACCTCTCGCAAGTCTTTATACAACTTATTACCTCTAGGGTGCATAGCATAAGGTCCACCATGAGCCTCACCCAAAATCAACTACCTTAAATCAGAGTCCTTAGAAACGCAAATTCTCCCACAAAAACAAAGAACCCCATCATAATTCAGTCTAAAATCCTCACTCTCACCATTCTTGACTTGCTGAAATCGAGGAATCAACGAATCATCCTTCAACTATAACTCTTTGATTCTCTCAGTCCAAGTCAGTCTTACTTGCAACTCTGCTAGCAAGCTCCCATCATCATACAAACTCAAACGAGCAAACATGGCCTTTAACTCAACAACGGTCCTTCGACTCAGTGCATCAGCCACTACATTAGCCTTGCCAGGGTGGTATTCAATCGAACAGTCATAGTCCTTAAGCAACTCTATCCATCTCCGTTTCCTAAGATTCAACTCCTTCTGAGTTAACAGATATTTGAGACTTTTATGGTCAGTGTATATAATACACTTTTCCCCATAAAGGTAGTGTCTCCAGATTTTCAATGCAAATACCACCGCTGCTAACTCCAAATCATGTGTAGGGTAATTCACCTCGTGAGGCTTAAGCTGCCGCGAAGCATAAGAAACCACTTTACCCTCTTGCATCAGTACACAACCTAATCCCATATGCGAAGCATCGCTATAAACCGTAAAGTCCTTCCCAGATTCCGGCTGAATCAACACTGGCACCTCAGTCAACACCTTTTTCAGGTTGTCAAAAGCTTCTTGCTGCCTCTCAGTCCAATTAAAGGCTACTCCCTTCCTTAACAATTTCGTTAACGGAGCCGCGATGATAGAAAACCCCTCAACAAACATTCTATAATAGCCTGCCAAACCCAGAAAACTACGAATTTCTGATACAGACCTTGGCGGCTTCCAGTCCAAGACTGCCTCAATCTTACGAGGGTCTACCCTAATCCCCTCAGCAGAAATAACATGACTCAGAAAAGTCACTTCTCGAAGCCAAAATTCGCACTTGCTAAATTTCGCATACAGCTGCTTTTCCCTCAAAACTTGCAGAACAATTCGAAGATGCTCGTCATGCTTCTCCTCTGTTTCTGAATACACCAATATATCGTCAATAAAGACGACCACGAAACGATCCAAGTACGGCTGAAATACTCGGTTCATTAAATCCATAAAAGCTGCTGGTGCATTCGTCAATCTAAATGGCATAACCAAAAACTCGCAGTGACCATAGCGAGTTCTAAATGCCGTCTTATGCACATCCTCCTCCTTTACCCTTAACTGATGATATCCAGATCGAAGGTCGATCTTGGAAAACACAGAAGCCCCTTGAAGCTGGTTGAACAAATCGTCTATTCTCGGCAGAGGGTACTTGTTCTTTATCGTCAGTTTGTTCAACTGGCGATAATCGATGCACATATGCATCGTTCCATCCTTCTTTTTCACGAACAGCATCGGTGCTCCCCACGGAGACACACTCAGTCTAATGAAGCCCCTATCTAACAACTCTTGAATCTGGGCTTTCAATTTCGCTAACTCCTTTGGTGCCATTCTGTAAGGAGTAATGGACACTGGAGCTGTTCCAGGCAACAGATCGATCCCAAATTCCACTCCTCGGTTAGGAGGTAATCCAGGAAGCTCCTCGGGAAATACATCTTGAAATTCATTAACAGTCCTCACTGTCTCCACTGTCACCCCTTCGGGTTCAGTTCAACTTACGAACGCCAAGTATACTTCACAACCTTTGCGCATCAACCTTTCAGCCCTTAAGGCAGAAACCACACTAGACAAATAGTCCCTACGTTCACCAATCACCATCACCTCCTCGCCTTCGGTTGTTCTCAATACCATTCTTTTGGCCGCGCAATCCAGCGTTGCCTTGTGCTTGGTTAACCAGTCCATGCCCAAAATCAAGTCGAATACTCCAAAAGGTAGCCCCATTAAGTCTCCAGTAAAAATCCAACCCTAAGTCTCTAAAGGCACTTCCTTAAATAGTTTGTCTACTTTAACAGAGTGACCTAAAGGACTAACTACTGTGACCCCACTCACAGTCTCCTCAGAATGCACACCCAATGACCCAGAAATTTCACAAGCAACATACAAATGCGTCAAACCCACATCAATTAAAGCAGTATATGGTGTATGAGATATTAAGAACGTACCAGTTATAACATTAGGTGCATCACCCTCCTCGCGACGGCGAGCAGCATACACTAAGGCTGGCTGACGAGCCTCAACATTACCAGCACCCTTGCCAGGTGCTCCACGACCACGTCCATTACCATTGCCTCCTCTACCTTGACCACGGCCCCTTGGCGGTGGCAGTCCTCCTCGCGCAGGCTGAGCAACCCTCCGACCAATAGCTTGAGCCCGAGCTGGCTTCTGTGGGCAGTCCTTAACCTGATGATCCTTAGACCCACAACGAAAACAAGCTCCACTGCTTTTCCAGCATTCTCCTCGATGAACTCTGCCACAATCTCCACAAGCTTGTGTCTAACAACATTCACTGGCACAGCTTGCACTGGTTCTTCTACTCTAGCCCTCTTAAAATTCCGGTTTGCAGCTCCTAATGTTCCAGAATCTCTCTTAAAATGGTTGCGATCCCTATCGCGATTCTGCCTTTCAGCTTGCTTCACTTCCTCAGCTATCTTAGCCTTCTCCACCAATGCAGCAAAGTCGTGCTCCCTCTGCGCCGCTATCAAAACTCTCAGCTCATCTCTGAGGCCATCGTCAAATCGAACACTGCGCTCATATTCGGTAGAAATAATGCCGCTAGCATATCGGCTTAGTCGCAGAAATTCTACCTCATATTCAGCCACAGTCTTACTACCCTAGGTCAGGTTCAGAAATTCCTTCCTTTGTACGTCCACATAACTAGCCCCAACATATTTCGCCTTGAAAGACTGCTTGAACAATTCCCAGGTTACCCTCTCAACTGGGGTACCCTCTCTCACGGTGATCCACCATTGATACGCCTCATCCCTCAGCAACGATACCGCTCCTTTTAACTTTTGCTCCACTGAGCAGTCCAAGTCATCCATAATTCGCTCTGTGGCTTCCAGCTAGTACTCAGCTACATTCGGGGCCACTCCAGATATGCCCCTAAAAACTTCCGCTCCATTGGCCCGGAGTCGCTCAGAAATGGACCCCCTATTATGGGCCCGACATTGGCTCTGGCCACCCTTTCCAAAACCCTCAACATGGCCTGGGACAGAGCGTCGTCCCCTGCGGCCCGATCGTACGGCGCATTATCCTCAACCGGTGGTCGTGCCTCTCTAGCTGGCATATGCTCAGAAGACGACGATCCAGCTTGAGCGCTAACTCAGCCTCGTCCACGGCCTCGTCCACGAGCAGCTCTTGTACTCATATCGATTATCTGTTTTATGAATTTTATGACATCAGTTAATGTTTTAGTTGTTTATTACAGAATATCTTATGAACAGATAAAGTTTTAGAGTTGTGTTTGCGCGATCATAGCCTAGCTACTGTCTCAGTTTCCTAGGGTTTAGTTTACCCTACAGTTTCAATTTTCTAGCCTTAATACTACCTCACCTATAGTATCATATCCAAGGCTCAGTACTATCTACAGTTTTATTTTCAGTACAGTACAGAAGTTAAGGCAGAAAATACTTACAACTTGGTGCCGAGGATTTAGTGTGCCACTTTCCGATTTATAAGATCAAATAGTTTGAGGCCTCTTAAAAATCAATGTTTCAAAACAACTTGTTTTAAAAAACTACAATTTGAAGGGAAAAAAAACCTTTTTAAAATAAAAATTTTCTGGAAATCTGATTTTCGAAAAATACCCTTCTAGACTCTAAAAATTTTTTGAAACAGGACCCGATCCACAGCCGAGTTGTTGCAACCGGGCTCTGATACCACTAAATGTAACACCCCGAACCCAGCCCAGACGTTATGGCCATGTTCGGTGTGCTACATCACCTAGACTATCCTACGCCGCCCTATTTACTAAGTCTGATGGTGAGTTTTGAAAAGCAATGCTTGATTTTTGGAAATTCCCATTTTAATAATTATTCAACTTAATCTTTATTCCATTTGATAAGCGATTCATTTTAACCTTATTATCCTACTTAGCCATTTGTATTGTCAGGTTGGTTAGGAAAACATTTGTTAAATTTTCGAAAACGGTGTGTAGTTGTGGTTGAAATAAAACAGTTGAAAATCCCAAACAAAAACAGTCATAGTGGCCTTATTACAACCCACAAACAAATTTGAAAGTAGAAACCAATAATTAGAAATATACAGTAATAAAACTTATTTTAAACCGTGCTCAGTCCTCGTGGCCACTCTGAATCCCTCCCAGCAACCAAGTCACGATCTAGGGCTCACCTGCAAGGATGGAAAGAGAAGGGTGAGTTTGGGAAAACTCAGTGTGTGCAGAACCCATCCAAAGCCCACATCGGCTCGAGCCCACTGGGCCTGAGCCCTAACCAGTCTCAGTTAGATACTGGGCCGAAGCCCTATTCCGATAATAGTTTGGCCCATAGGCCCATAACAGTACAGTATAGTATAACAGTATGAATGCAACCCAATTGGGGAGACTACTCAACCCACCAACCGCTACACACCACCCGTACCAGCCAACGCACCATGTGGGGAATAACTCGACCCACCCAGCCCACACACCACAGTCGCAGCATGCCTGCTCAGATAAATAGTATACGAGGCAAAGCCCCTTTCAGAAACAGTACGAGGCATAGCCCCTTTCAGTAACGTGGCAGTGCCACTCACACTTCCTCCAATACAAAACCCAACCCATGCAACAGATACATATCATGGTATGCAGTAACAGTAACAGTCATATCAAGCAGTACAGTCAATTTTAGCCCTAGGGGTATAATGGTAATTTTATACTTAGGGGTAAATCAGTAATTTCTCACCCTAAGGGTATTTCAGTAATTTTGTTCTCTTATTACAGTTTTTATTATTATTACAGCCTCTACTATTACAGTGGTTGTTACAGAAACTCATTTAATTTAGTTTATCAGTTTTAGTCCTTACGCCCTAAAACCCCTAATGGGCTCTACCATGCCATTTTAGCCCATTAGGCCCATTTAAACCTTAATTTCCAATCCATTATCTTGTTTTAATAGTTTTTATGCCTGTAATCCATATTATTGCCTTTAAACCTATTTTTACCCAAATGGGCCCAATTTACCCATTGGGCCCATATTCGACCCACCGAGGCCCAACTTACCATAGCGCCCAAAATTTCGCGGTCAGCCCGCCTGATAGTGTCGATTCCAAAACCAACCTTCTCCTATCAACTTGAGAGCGTTCGCACGCTCACAAGCTCTCGAAATGCCGGAACTTCGGCATTTCAGCTTTTCGACTTTGGCCGATTTGAGCATTGAAGGGTGTTCGAAACACACACCTGTTTTGCAGTTCCACTGACGAGATTTCCTATGCGTCCATTCCTACAATCCATTATCTAAGTGATTAATTAGTAGATCTATGAAAAACTACAACCAAAATCCCTTACCACATTCGGCCACACCCTTAATGGCCATGAAAACTTACCTCTGTCAATTTAGATGCACTAGATCTAGATCTGATGATACCGATGCCTTCCACTCCTTGCTTGATCACCTTCCTTGCTATCTAACACCCAAAAAGAACCAAAATACTACTTTAAATCACTAATAGACTAGATCGACAACCTCCCTAACTTTAGGGACTTTCGGATTTTTCCAAAGTATGAAATATCTTAAAGATCTGAGTTGATAACCACTTACCACTGCTTTTACCTTGATTCTAACTCAGATCTGAGTAGATCTAACCCTTATACGCAGACAGAAACTAAATCTCTTAGATCTAAGAATTCAGCCAAAAGCTCCTATGGTTATGGCGATTTCGGCTTTTCAACTGGTGAAAAAGATGACGATTTGGGCTATAGACTTGGGTGATGGTGTTGAAAATGGTGTGGCTCAAGGGGATGCAGTAATCGGCCACAACAGGTGAAGGGAACAGGGGTAATTCAGCTTAGAAGGATTTGGCAAAAGGAAGTAGCTTTCGGGATTCTAGCACTTTGAACATTCGGCTATGGGTGTTTTTGAGAGGGATGGGAGCAAAAGAAAGAGTGGATCTGAGTAAGAAGGGTGTTCAGCTAGGGAAGAGATCAAAGAGGAAAAAGAAAAGTGAAGAAAATAATGGTAGAGGTGAAGAAGAAGAAATCGGCTAGAAGCTTTCTAGGGAGGCAAGTTTTGGCTTTTTTTTACAATAAAAGAGAAGATTATACCTATGGTGGCTAGCCCTAATTCTTATGACAGAAAATAGAAAAAGATATAACCCTAGTATCACACTTGAGTAATCGGCCCAAGTCCCTAAAAGCCCTTGCCGAAATTCCTACTTAAATTAGTCACATGCCCGGCACATGCTTAAAAATTAAAAAGAACACTACGCTTACCTTGCAACTTGAACCCTTATCCTTGAATACCCACTTAGGCGCCACTTTTTTAGGAGCTTAGTGGCACCACCTTGCCACTCTACCAAGGCTCCCTATGTGACATATTTTACACGGTTTTTCTTAAAGGCCCACTTAACCAAGTCCCCTTTCACTTGAAAATCAAACTTAATATTTTACCGGGTTTTAACTTAAGCTTGGGCCTTCTAAAGGCCAACTAACACATGTACATACATTTTCAACCTTCAGAACACCAAAATTTTAAAACTTCACTAAAATTCGCAAAACCCGAAAATTCCCAAAAATTAGGGCGTTACAAAATCTCACTTGAATCAAAACTCTTATAACATAGTTAGCCTATTTACTACAAACGGCAAGTTCATTACATGCATCTCAATTTACTACAAAGGTTCTACTTTGGCAATCACATACATATGGTAGCCTATTTTTCCTTCCATCTAAAAATTTAAGCATTGCCACAACAAAACACTTTCTAAATTTTAAACATAAAAACGTTCCAAATCCAATTCATTCACTTCATGAACACCTTCGGCAATTACGAGATCCATCACCTAAAGATTTAGGCCGAATTTCATGGGCCATGGAAATCATCTTTAGCAAGCTTATCAAGTTCTCAACTCAACTTCTAAGCTAAATTGAATCTTTCAATTTGCCAACCCTTCTATCCTCACTTTTGCTAAATATAATATATATATATATATCATTTGACATTAAAATCAATTCTTTATACAATTATTGTCCAAGGCCAAATGCAAACATTCATCTAAAGCACAAAAACCAGGTTTTCATTAGTTCATTTCCATACCAAAATCATTTTCCAGTCTAGAGCATAAAAACTCTACCATTCCCTTCAACTCCTACCATGGTCGAATGCACAATTAGCCCAATTCTTCAAATTTAGCACATGGCTATGCAAATGACATAACTATAAACTCAATTTCATCTCCAAATACTTTCACATAACATCACACAGGGACCGAATGTATCACGATCACATTTATAGTCATAACACTTATTCGCAAACGTATTACTTTATACACTTATAATTCAATCCAAAACAAAATCACATACAAGCACAGAATACATATCTGGTCAACTTAAGGTATTGAACCATTTCAAATATCATTTTATCACAAAGTCTCAAAATCATAGAGTTTTATCAAGTTACCTGACATTTGTCTGCTAGGTTCTGAACCAGAATTCATCATCGGCACTAAGCCTGATAGGCTCAACGCCCATTTATTTCACCAGCTCAGAGCTTGCTAAGCCAAAGGCCCAAATACTGTGGTATAATAATCATTTCCCAGGGTTTCATACCCATTCAAGCACATACTTCTCGTCTCTACGGACAATCCACATAATTTGAACATTAATATCATTCGCATACAAACTCATACCAAAAGCTTTATTTTTTACTTAGTACTTCTCATTAACATTTTTAAGACATATCATTATATATATGCCATCATTTCAAAATGGTTATTTGGCTTAAACATATATACATAACTCACGTTCATTCTATTTCATATTTGGCCTTAACACAACTACACAAATCACATTCATCAAATATAATAGCTTTCAAAACATGTATAATAACACTTATTAATCATCCCAAAAACCTATCACAAAGCTTACTTAAATTTTCTTTTTTACTATTCGATCTTAAGCCTAGAGTCATATAGTAACATTTAGTCCATTTAACAGACTTTCTTTTCAAATTGTCCAGAAATATCTAGATTTCAGACAAGCCTTATATAATGCCGACATCCCATACGCGGTCCTACATGTTATTTAATATCGATGCCACTGTCCCGGACAGGGTCTTACACGAATCACAAGTGTTGCCAGTATCCCAGACACGGTCTTATATACTACCTCAAATTAATGCCTTCGTCCCGGACAAGGTCTTACATGATCTCATTTCACACACTTAGTGCTCTAACAACCGATCCCGCACACGCAGTGCTCGGTTACAAAACTCGCACACACAGTGCCTCAACAACTAATCTCGCACACATAGTGCTCGGTTACAGATCTCGAACACACAGTGCCTCAATAACCGATCTTGCACACATAGTGCTCGGTTACAGATCTCGCACACATAGTGCCTCCAAAACTGATCTCGTACACATAGTACTCGGTTACAGATCTCGCACACATAGTACGTCCACAACCTATCTCGTACACATAATGCTCGGTTACACTTATTATTACACCTCGGAATGACTTAACTAAGTCTATAATACATCATATATATATAACATTATCAAAGTATATACTGCACATTAAATCAGTCTCTAATAGAATACATATATATATATTTCACATGCACATAAGATCATAAATCAATATATAACATCTTGTGCATACACATCACATTTATCTGAATATACTTCACCGTATTTTATTTCATAGTCCATTCAGCAAATCATTCTAGATGCACTTATATCAAGTCATTCGATTAGATCTAATTTCATATATAGAAATGAACATTTCAAGTTCTCACTGCCAATCGTATTTCACCCAAATTTAGCTTTAATATAATACCCTATTCCACATTTAAACATTTCTCCTTTATTCTTATCCACATACATAGCTAATATACTTTCATGAATAATTCCACATATACCATTCGACATTAGCACATATCATAGTCTCATCTTAGTCACACAATTTAACCATTCAGCTTTGATACACATTAACACTTGTTAAGCTTTTACCTTAATCTCACACAGACCATTAGCTTCTAAAACATTTCTACTTAAACCCTTTACATCTCAAATTTTATATTCAGTATGAACATTCATATAAATAGCATTAATTGCTCAAGATACATGGCATATTAAATCTCTCAAAACTTACGATTATTTTAACAATCACATATGCATACAATACACTAAGCCATCTCATAGTTTACCATAATAACCATTTACATAAATTAAACTTGAACATCCTTCGCATATAATCTCGTTCCAAAAAACATCGTATTATAAACCAATGCAAGGTACGAATATTTACTTAAAACTTACCTCTACTATTATCGAGTAACTACAAAATGACTAATCGACTAGCTTTGCCACATACCCAAAATTTCTTGAATTCTAAGTTCAATTTAATGAGAACATGCCTAATTTAAACAAAACAAATGTCCTTTCCTATAAGCATATATATATATATACACGGCAACTTCAACTTCATACCACTTAATAATGGATTCAACTTAGTCATCCACTACAATACACTCATTCGGCCATTTAATAATCCAATTTATCATCAAAACAATATCTTTCAAAAGCTGTCAATTTTTTTTCACAAATTAACAAACTATCGAATGCACATATGTTCATTAATTCAACTCCTTAATTCAACCCTTGGTCGGATGTTATTTAAGATCAAACTCATAGGTAATAGATAGACTCGGTTGAAGGACTCAAAAACATCCAAATACATCCAAGCTAACATGAAATTTACCTTTCAATTAAGCTCAACCATAGCCGAATGCCTTGCTCTTCTTCTTTACTTATTTCCTGCGTTTTACTCAATTTAATCTTCCAATTCAATTTCGTATCATGATATTATTTATAATTCTATATCAAAATCATAAAACATAACATTATAATACTTTTAATTTAGCAATTGAAACATAAGAGTTAATCATATAAACACACTGATTATACATCATTCAATAAATGTACACAAACTTACATTTTGTCATCTTGAGTAACTTAGTTTACCACTTTCAATCGATCAGATAGATTGGGCATATAAAATTATACAAGTACCAACACACCTAGATAAGCTTATCACCACATAAACTTTCATTTCCTTCTACATTTCCATATTTCTTAACTTATGGTTATTATGTTGCTTACGTTAGCACATAAATATCATGGACTTCTGTTCATACCTTTCTTGATATCATCTACTACAGCTCGATCAGTATCGGGATTCATTACTAAACGAAAACACATTTTAACTGTCAGAAGTCATCACACTATCATTATATCACATTTTGGCATGTATAGCTAAACTCACACGCGCTACGTTAGTCCTAGAATCGACTAAACCGTAGCTCTGATACCAATAAAATGTAACACCCTAAGCCCCTGTACGTCGCCGAGATAGGGTTAAAAAGGTATTACTCAATTACATACAACTTTCGAACATTTTCAAGTGTAAGGTAAATCGATCTTTAATTAAGTTATACAAAAAGTCATTATCCAAAAACAATACTCATAATAAAATAGCCGGATACAATCGTGAACTATTCATGTGATCATCAATAAAACTATTACCGAATTTATTATGTTCCATATCAAACCAAATAGGCCACTTCAAGTATTAGGTTCATTTCATTTTTGAAACATCTGCTAATATATCTTAAAACCGATTATAAGTACCAAGCACAACCAACAAAGAACACAAATATATCAAAGCAATGAGACATATTTGTATAAATTATACAAGCCATTCTCGCTTGGCTCGACCACCACACAAATATTTATACAATTAAAACAGCTTAACAAAGGAAAAGCTTAGCCTATACATGCCAACTTTTAAAATACTGAAATAGGACAAGATAGTGTGGTAGACTTCGACTTGAATCCCTCGAACCAGTAGCTTTCACCGAGATCTAAATGAAACAAAGTAAAACAAATTCACAGTAAGTGAAAGAGTTTAGTAAGTTTCGAACAAACAAGATGATTTGATTAAAAACATCAATCATATATATATATAATCTAAATATAACTTCACTTGTGCTGAAAGCTTAAGACCACATCAAACACATTTCCACTGATATTTCCTTTATTTAAAACTTATAAATGCCTCATCATATCATCAAAACTCTCAAAGTCATTCCTTAATCAACTTATTCGAATAAATCACAGGCACTATATACACATAAGTTTTCCATATCAAACACATAGGCATAACACGTACTCTTTCATATCTAATTTTGTAATATCCAATACATAGATAAGCATTCACATCCTAATCATGTTCCACTCTATTTCAGAAATTCAATTCCTTTTAACCTCTCATACGTATAATAGATTTACGTACCTTAACAATTTAAATCTATTGATCAAATTCGGATGCCTTTTTGTGCCAATCCCTTAGCTTTACTTCTTTATCATATCACCAGCTTTTAGTCTATTGGGTATCACTCGAACTTATCACCGGTTCAATGCCTGCTGAACCTTAAGTCTGAAACTTAATTACTGGCTTTTAAAATTTTCCCGGTCGATGACCCGAATAATGTTGTACGATAGTCCGTTCACAAGGTTTACCATATATAACCTCTTATACTTTTAATATCCAAATACATAAGCATATCAAGTAGATAATGCTTTTAGTCGCACCTTCTCATATATCACTTAGTTTAATTTCCTTTATAAAAATAATCACTCGGCCATGCTACATTTCTAATTAGCCATTCGACCTTACTATACAAATAGAGATCGCACACATTTCTTAATCGTCATTCATCATAAATTCACATGCAACTTTCACATGACTCACATTAGTCAATCGACATATCACACATGTATATGCCATTTAGTTATATTCGGCTATACACACAAATATAGTAACATTGGATTCTCATGGTATATATGTATTTATATATTTCATGTCATATATATTCAACTTTATTCTAAGTTTATTTACTCGAAACTTACCTGGATACTGATGAACAACTAGGAGTAAGCTAATCGACTATTTTCGCCTTCCCTCTATCCAAGTTTGGTTCTTGAGCTAAAAATTGACAAAACTTAAACTAGTTTAATTGCTTGATTAACTCATACTATTGCTCAATAGCTTATAAAGTAAATAACATCCACCAAAATAATGTCACCTAGATGTAATACAATATGGCCGAATACCTTACCAAATTTTAAATAGATAAAGAACACATATGACAATCAAGAATACTTATCATCCAATGGTTAACCACTTATGCATGATTTCATGCCACAATTTTCTTTCACTACATCAAGGTATAATAGTTCTTATTCGGTTAATCCATATCACATTCAATATGTATTGTACCTACAAAAAGAAATGCTATGAACCAAAACTCATACTATCAAATCTCCATTTAGCCATTAATAAAACATATCTAAATAACCCTTAGTCACTTTGGCCATATATCATTCATCAAGAGTCGTGTATATATATATATATTCAAACTTAAACTCATCCTTTATTTCTTTTCACACTTAATTTCAAATTCGGTAAACACATAATCACTTACTGACAATTCCTTTATCAAAATTCTAAAATTAAGCAAAATTTCTATTTATTATTTTATTTTTCACCTAATAGCCGAATGTACTTGTTCAATTTAATCACTTATAACAAAATTTAACCAATCTATACTCACTAATAAATATTTCCCAATATACAACATCAATCTATCAATAAAATGATACCTTTGGTTCATGACCGATAACATCATTCATTACAAATACAAAATTAATTCATTACTTAAGTTCCAATTAGGCTAACACCCATACAAATACTGTCAATTTCACATTAACCTTGCATATTCCCCACTTAGCCGATTGCCACAATCAAATTACTCACAAATATTTATTTTGCCAAGCTCATATCATCAACTATAATTTCTCCATACTCAAAACAATTTAAAATAACATTAAGGAAAACCCACATCCATAGCCGAATGTGCATTACAAAGAATTGAGTCACACAAAGCTCATATTCATAATTTCAACCTAGAATCCCAAAATCCCATAGATTTTAACATCCAATTATCTATCTAACACTCATTCTCCTATTTCAATTATCAATTTATAAATTTCATAGCTTTAAAACACCATTTCCGAACATCAAACTAACAACCAAAATTTCAAAGAATAAGACATGGGTTTAAGGATAAACCAAGAATGGAACTCAAAAACACCAAAAATAGAGTCAAATTATCAAGAATTTACCTTGAATTCATGAGCTTCAATGGCCGAATAACACAAGCTTATTTTCTTTGTTTTCTCTTATGGTTTCGGCAAAATGAAAGAAATGGGAGAGAAGAAACAAAATTCTCTCTCTTTTTTTTTTTTTTATCACCAAAATATTATATTATAACATATTATATAATTTTGTTATCATTAATTATAAAGCATATATATATATATATAAAAAATACATACATTTCAAATCACTAATCCACATGGCTGGCCACTATCTTAAAAGTGGCAAATTGACATGCAAATCCTCATGTCTTAAAATCATACAATATTAGGCCATTACAAAATAACCTAACACATTTTCAAAGTTTTCACATAAGTCCTTTTTAATTAATTTAACATTCAAATGACAAAATCAACACATGAAATTTTCACACATGCATTTTCTCATATAATAAGCATGAAATTTGACATTTAATTATTTTTGCGAATTGGTTTAGTGGTTCCGAAACCACTTCCCGACTAGGGTCAAATTAGGGCTGTCACAAACTTATAAAACCATCTACATATCAAACCTTACATCGATAACTAGCCAAATCTCATGGCTAAATATATTTCAAAAATATAGACATCAATTGCTAAAATTACTTATACATTTCATAAACCAACTTGCCTATACATGCCATATAACCAAAATCATAAAACTTTTATGTACCGAAATGATAGCTGGATAGTGTGATGAAATCTCGGACGACTTCCAACTAGAGCAAACCTTTGAAACATTATAAACATAGAAAAATAACACAAAGTAAGCTATAAAGCTTAGTAAGCTCGTATGATAATAAACTCATGTTACCAAAATAAACACCTGTTAAGCAATTACATATATTATAATGTAACTTGTATAATTTCACCTATATAACATGTATTCAATTACATGGTTAGCCATGAATTTCACAAATTTATTCATCTCAATGTCTGTATAGTTCGAGTATCAATTCAGTCACATTTTATACCATTTCAATATCAACAACTACTATACTCAAAATCACTAGAATTCATCCGTTCTACAATACACCAAAATTACATACTTTCCTAACCATGATTTACATATGAATTCATCAAATTTCTTCCATTCGATATTCATATAGGTTTTGTTCATACCTGTATCACTTAACTTGATTGTACTTTCATTCTTGTCTTAACTATGCCCGCTGAACCATTCCGAATCGCTAAGGATACTCAGAAATCACTTATAACTCGTACAATGCCATATCCTAGATATTGTAACACCCCTTACCCAGGTTTATCGCCTTACCCGAGCACAAGGCATTACCTGACAATATCACAAATCATTCATGCACAATCGACGACAAATTTTCAATCCAGTTTAAAACTTATTCATAAAACACCATACAACCCTTAAAGTGAGCCTACGAGACCCAAAACATAGTTTGGGAATGGTTCAAAACCAAACCGAGAACTTAGAAAAATTTTGGAAAATGTAACCTAGTACAGGGCACACGCTCATGTGAGACAGGGGCACGCCCATGTCTCCTGCTCGTGTTGAATTATTGGAAAATTGTTTTTCATTTCAAATCTATAGGGGTTTTCACACGGCCCAGCACACGCCCGTGTCCTTTGCCCGTGTCCATCACACGGCCTCGACACGCCTGTGTGGCCTCCCTGTGTGAAAGACTGGGACATTTTGTTTATGACGTTAGCATGCAATTTTGGTCACATCACCATGGGACACGCTCGTGTGACCAGGCCATGTGATGTCTTTAAACTCAAAAAATCCCATGTAAAATTCACACGCCCTACATACATGGTCGTGGGAGCTAGCCGTGTGACCCTAAGTTAGGCTATTTTCCAAGCCATACTTTGCCCCAAAACACATACTATCTTTACTACTTTTAACACCACACAACAAACACATCTTTAGACATCTAAATGACTCAATTTACCCATTCATCACCCATTTCATATTAAACACACACAAATACACTAAGTTTTCTATGAATTTCCTCATAACGATAGATAAACCAAATATCATCATTAATGGCTATATCACTTAGCCTTGAATGCAAAATGACTTATCCAATGACAATGAACATAACATAATCAAACCAACTTAACACCTCAAACACCATTAAGTCCCTATACATGCCATAGTCTAAAGGGTTCATTTTACTATACCAAAAGATAGTGTCGATAGTGTGGGTGATCCTCCGACTCGTACCAATCCCGAGTTAGCTTGATTAAATCTATAAACAAGGGAAAAGAGAAAAGCCTAAGATTTAAAAGCTTAGTAAGTTTATATGTAAATAATTATCATCATAACAACATTTAGCCATACCAAGGTTTATCTCTTACACACTAACTTACCACCTAACCTTACCAACATTTCCACACAAATCATGCACATTATTTTTTTTACCCACTTAAGTCCACATGCACCCTTGCATCCACACGCATTTTCCTATAATTACACTTGCCCAAAAGAATACACTTGCACACACAAGTCATACTACCACACCAAGTCTCTTTAGTAAGGATTCCCATTGAACTCTTCAAATTAACATTCGATATTCGAAAGACCTTCTGCTCATGATTCCACCATACATAAGCCCGGTTCTCGAGTACACATGGTGAAGTTCACTTTATCACCCATGTGACCTAGCCATTTAGTCTCGTAGCCTTCGTGTGCACATGGTGAAGTTCACTTTATCAACCATGTGACTTAGCTACATATGATATTGCTCTCATGTACACAGGGTGAAGTTCACTTTATAACTCATGTGACATGGCCATTTAGTCTCGTAACTATTTCGTTCACATGGTAAAGTTCACTTTATCACACATGTGACTTAGCCATTAAGTTCCATAGTTCTCAGGTCTACATGGTGAAGCTTTATGATAGCTCAATTTTGGCCCTAATTAGAATGGTGGTTTCGAGACCACAAATCTGAGTTAGTAAATATTTAAATATTATTTTTTTGTGTTATGAGTGTGCTAATTTGGTTGTGTGAAAATCTCGTTTAAAAATTTTATTATTTGGATATTGGTTTTATAAAAAGGGCTTAATCACGTAAAAGGAAAAATTGATAGTTAAAAGTACAAGGGTCGAATGGTTAATGGTTTTCTAAGTAGGTGTATTTATTTTGCAATTTACCCTTCATAACATGCTTTGGACGGATATGGTCATGGTTTTTAATAGTTTGAATTTAAGTTAAAAGGTTAGTATGGTAAATTAGTAATTAATAATAACATAAAACATAAAACAAAAATCAAAGCTTGTCCACCTTTTATGTTTGCGTGACCGAAACTAGAAAAAAGAAGAAGAAAGAAGAACAAGCATATTCGACCATTGTTGAGAAAAAAAATTCAAGGAACGTTTGAGCTCGATTTTTGTTAATTTTTACGTTTTTGAGATTGTTGCTTCAAATACTCTTAAATCCATGTTAGAATTTTTGAATTTGATGAGATATTCATGAGATGCCATTGTTGATAGCTTGGTAGATTTTGTGTTTAATGATAGAAAATAAAAGATATATGTGATTAGCAAATTTTGTATTAGAAGTTTTGATAAAATTAAGTGCTTAGGGTTAAATTGCAAAAATATTAATTTGAGGGGTTAGATTGTGAAATTAATGAAATGTGGGGGCTTGTATAAGCATGGTGAATATTCAGCTCTAACCTTGTATGAGCAAATTTTTGCATGTTTTGTGTTTTGTGCAAGTTGGATTAAATTGTAAAAGTGTAAAATGCCATGGGTAAAATGGTAATTTGTTCATTTATGTGTTTAGGGATACAATTGAATGAAATCGTATTTGAATGAGCTCAATTTGAAATGTATAGATCAAGAAACAAAAAGATCGAACTTGGATTGGGGGAAACCAAAAATTGTCGAATAGTCGAAATATACTTTCCGTCAATATCCGAGGTAAGTTATTAAGCAAATAGTTGTTGGTAATTTATACCTATACAATTTATATATGTATACATGCCAAATTGAAACATATAAAATGTTGATTATGCTAAGTGTAAATAATATTGATAAGTATGAATTTATATGTATGCGAATTATCAACATTTTGGCACTGAGTGTGCGAGTATAAAATAGCTATGGTTTTGAGGATGGCACTGTGTGTGCGAAATAAATTATCGAGAACTAAGTGTGCGAAGTAAAATATTGAGCACTAGTGCGCAAGCTCATTATAACTTGAATTAAATGTTTAGCACTAAGTGTACACATCCGTTGAGTGAACAAAAGTGATTAAATAAGTTAAATATCAAATTTAAAGAAGGAAATAAAATTTTAAGCTCTTGGTGCCACCGGTAAGTGTCGAACTTATATGGTTGATGTTATTTAGTTATGTATTGAACCTATGTGGTTGATGTTGCTTAGTTTAAACCTATGTGGTTAATATAAGAAAATGTGAAATGTTTGAAAGGTGAATGCATTAAATTGATAAGATGGTATGATATATGAATATGCATATTACAATGTCAATCTATGATATTCGAATGCTATTTTGTATTCGACCTTACGTGAGGAATAAAAAAATTATGGAGTAAAGAAATGTGTTGTGGATGAGCACATGTATGTTTGAGCTGGTTGTTGATTTGTTGTAATTGATTAATGGTGTGCTTATAAATTAGTAAGCCTGAGTTTATGTAGCTTATTGCCATGAACTTATTTAAATTAAATTGAGCTATTAATGTCTATTGAATGTCTAAATTGCTTATAACATACTAAGCTAAATTAGCTTACTTGGGTATGTGCTTACCTATCTTTATTTTATAGATTTTGAAGATCGTTACGTGCTTAGGGATCATCAGTGAAGCTCATCACACTATCGTCTATATTTTGGTTCTTTTGAAAGCTTAAGTTTGAACCTATGGCATGTATAAGCTATACCATCTTTTGAATCCAATTTGAATGAGAATTGTCTTAAAGTCATGCGGAGATGGCTTAGTCATTATATTTTATGTTTGGTTTTAAATGTTCTTTGTTAAATGCTCTGACGTGTTTGGTTTTGATGAATAGGTTGTGGTATAAATCTATTTGATACGTAGGGTTTATAATTTTCATAATTGATTTATTAAATATATGTTTTAATTGGTTTGTTATGAATAACTTACGGGTAATTCATACTAGTAAATTTAAAGCTTATTATATGCTTGTGAGATTTTATTATATATTCGGCCATGGTCCAAAATTATTGGAAGATGTGTTTATGTTATAAATTGATTGTTGGATAAGTTGAGGTTATAGTTTGATGTTGGTTAAATTGAGATGTATGTTTTGTAATAGGAGTTGGTCTGGAAATGATGTACGACGTGTACATATAGATACGGCCATAAGATGTTAATTGATAGTACATGTATACTTATAAAAAAAATGCGCACAAGTCATTGTTGTTATATGAGTTGACCGAGTAATATCAAATTAGTATGATATTTAGAAGTACTAATCTGTTAATGTAGGTTGTGTATCATCCATAAAATTTATTTGGTGATTTGATTATGCGGTTATACTCTAGTTATGGTAATTGATTGATATGAGAATTGAGTACACTAGTGGTTGTCATGTGTTTCAAAATTGGTTTATATTAATGTGATCATATGCATATGGTTTTGTGAATAGTAAATAGTTATGTTTGATTTTTAATAAATTCCCAAGTATGTTTATTTATAATGGCCAAATTTTAAAGTCGTACATGATTTTGATTAGTAAGCTTTATGAAATGTTTTATTTAGTTAAATAGCACATGTTAATAATTATGAAGTCTGTTGATTAATAAATTAATATATTTATTTTGTGAATATGACTTCAGTGATTATGTGATTGTTCGATTACTATTTTTTTCTTTTTCTTTCTTCGACCTCTTAACCCCTCCGGGGACAGATACGGGTTAGGGGTGTTACATTTTATTGGTATCAGAGCTACGGTTTAGCCGATTCTCAGACTAACGTAGCGTGTATGAGTCTAGCTATACATGGCATATATTATACTGTGATAGTGTGATGACTCCTAACATTTAAAGTGTGTTTTTTGTATAGTAAATGGATCCTGATTCGGAAGCCGTAGTGGACGATGTCGAGAGTATAACGCCTGCTCCTGCGCAAGAGACATCGTCGGTTGATTCTCGGCCGTCTGTCAGTAACCAAGATGGGGGGGCCAAACAAGCCTTCTATAATATGATGAATGAGTGGTTTACTCAATATATCTGGACTAATCCGGCTGTTCAACAACCCCTGACCCCGACTAATCCACCTCTGATACTTGTGGTACCTCCTACGATTGATCCTATGAGATTAAATAAGCCTCCTGTTGATAAAATCAGAAAATATAGAGCTGAAGAGTTTAGGGCCACAGTCAATGATGATGCTAAACGGGCTAAATTTTGGCTCGATAATACTATCCATGTCTTCGATGAACTATCTTGTACACCCAACGAGTGCTTGAAATGTTCTATATCTTTATTATGGGTTTCTGCCTACTATTAGTGGAACACTCTGGTTTTGGTTGCTCTGACAGAATGGGTCACCTGGGAGTTCTTTCAAATGGAGTGTCGCAAGAAATATATCAATTAGCGATTTATCGATAAAAAATGCAAAGACTTTTTAGAGCTTAAACAAGGTCATATGAATGTATCTGAAAATGAACGCAAGTTTGTAAGACTCAGTCGCTATGCTCGAGAATGTGTTTTGACTGAGGCTACTATGTGTAAAAGATTCGAGGAAAGGCTGAATGAAGATAGAAATTGCTTGTTGGCATACTCAAAATAAAAGAGTTTGTGGTACTTGTCGAGCGAGCTTGCAAAGCAGAAGAGCTCGGGAAAGAGAAAAGAAAGGTCAAGTTCGAAGCAAGAGATTTCCGCAAGAGATCAACGAGTAAAACTTTTCAGTTAGCATCAAAAAAGTTCATAGATGGTTGCAGCCTATCTAAGACTACTGCCGGGATTTCTATCCGAGACTGACCACTAGTGAGTTCACGAGCTCTTTGATTGCTAGTGTTGGTAATACACGACCGAATAAACCTGAGTGTTAACAATGTGGCAGACAGCATGTTGGTGAGTGTTGGGGCAAGTACAACAACTGAGTTTGCTATATGTGTGGTTCGTGAGATTATTTCATTTGGGACTACCCAGAGCTAGTTGAGAAAGATAATACCCAGAGTGTGAGATCGAGCGGTGCTGCAGCTAGGGTAGACCACCTCGAAATTTGGGAGGTAGGAGTGGTATTTAGAGAGGGATTTCGAACATAGCAGTTCGATTCGATGCTCGTGCACTTGCCAGAGCATATTCCATCTGTGCTCGAGAGGAGGCTTCATCTCCAGTTGTTATTACTGGTATATTCACTGTAACACCCCAAACCTGGCCTAAACACTATGGCCAAATCTGGTGTGCTACATCACCCTAACTACTCTGCGTTACCTAGTTATTAAGACTGATGGTGAGTTTTGTAAACATTGCCTTAGTTTAGTGGAAATTCCTAATTTATTTAGTAAATGGCCTACTCTCTATCTGCTTATTAAACGATTCAATTTAGTACTGTTATCTTGTTTAGTCGATTGTATTGCAAGATGGGTTTTAAAAACATTGATTCAATTTGGAAAATGTGCATCATTCGAGTTGTAGTAAACCATGCATATGTAAGAAATATAAAAACCCAAATAGAAAAGTTAAAGCGGCCTTATTACAACCCATAACGAAAATAAAATGAGTAGTTAAAAATATAAAACAATAAAATAATGAAACCAGTTTAAAACCGAGTTCAATCTATGTGGCCACTCTGAATCCCTCCCAGCTCCAAGTCCACGAACTAGGGCTCACCTGCAAGGATGGAAAGGAAAAGTGTGAGTTTGGAAACTCAGTGTGTGCAGAAGCCCATCCAAAGCCCACATCAGCTCGAGCCCACTAGGCCTAAGCCCTAACCAGTCTCTGTCAGATACTGGGTCGAAGCCCTATTCAGATAGCAGTATGGCCCATATGCCCAGAACAGTACAGTACAGAATAATGGTATGAATGCAACCCATATCATGTGGGGAGACTACTCGACCCACCCAACCGCTACACACCACCCGTACCAACCAACACACCATGTGGGGAATAACTCGATCCACCCAGCCCACACACCACAGTCGCAGCATGGCTGCTCAGATAAACAGTATAACGAGGCAAAGCCCCTTTCAGAAATAGTACGAGGCATAGCGCTTTTAGTAACGTGGCAATGCCACTCACACTTCCTCTAATATATACCCAACCCATGCAACAGATATTCATATCATGGTATGCAGTAACAGTAACAGTCTTATCAAGCAGTACAGTCGATTCTAGCCCTGGGGGTATAATGGTAATTTTACACCTAGGGGCAAAATAGTAATTCCTCTCCCTAAAGGGTAATTCAGTAATTTTGCTGTCTTATTACAGTTTTATGTCTATTACAGTCTCTACAAATCCAGTAGTCGTTACAGAAGTTCAGTTAACTTAATTTGGCAGTTTCAGCTTTTAAGCCCTAACACCCCTAATGGGCCTGAAAGTGTCATTTAGCAGTTTAAGCCTATTTTGGCTAAGTTCCATAACCAATTACCCATTTTAGTTGTTTTAACTTATAGTCCATCCAAAAATTCCTTTAAACCTATTTTTACCCCAAATGGGCCCAAAAGCCCATTAGGCCCATATTCGGCCCATCGAGGCCCCAACTTACCGTTATGCCTAAAATTTTACAACCAACCCACCTACCAGTACCAATTTCAGATCCAACGTAGTCCTACCAACTTGAGAGCATTCGCACGCTCACAAGCCCTCAAAATGCCAGAACTTTGGTATTTCAGCTTTTCAGCTTTTGCCGAATTGAACGATGAAGGGATGTTCAATACACACACCTGTTTGCGATTCCACCGACAAAATCCTCTATGCGTTAATTCCTACAATCCATCACTTAATCAATTAGACTATAGATCTATGGAAGTCAAAGTAGAAATCCCCTTACCATATTCGGCCAGTACCTCTAATGGCCATGAAATCTTACCTCTGACGATTTAGATGCACTAGATCTAGATCTGGTTGTACCGATGCCTTCACTTCCTCGCTTGCTCACCTCCTTCGCTAACTATCACTCATAAGAACCAAAATACAACCCTGAATAACTAATAGACCAAGTCAACAACCTCCCTAAACTTTAGGGACTTTCGGCTTTTCCAAAACATAAAATAACTTATGGATCCGACTTGATAAACACTTACCACAGCTTCTCTCTTGATTCTAACTTAGATCTAAAGTAGATCTAACCCCCACACGTAGGCAGAACCCGAATCTTTGAGATCTAAGAATTCGACTAAAAGCTCCTAAGAAAATGGTGATTTCGGCTTTTTAACTGGTAAAGAAGGTGATAATTTGGGGCTATAGATTTGGGTGATGATGTCCACAAGGGTAGGGATTTAAGGGATGCAGTAATCGGCCACCACAGGTGAAGAGAATAGGGGCAATTCGGCTTAAAAGAAATCGGCAGAAAAAGGCAGTTTTCGGGATTTCTGGCACTTTAAACAATCAGCTATGGTTGTTTTTGAGAGGGATGGAATTGAAAGAGAGAGTGGATTTGAATAGGAAGGATGTTCGGCTAAGGAAGAGACCAAGAAGGAAAAAGAAAAGAGGAAAACAATGGTAGAGGAGATGAAGAAGAAGAAATCGGCTAGTAGATCTTAGGGAGGCAGGTTTCAGCTTTTTTGACAGAAAAGGGAAGAATAAAACTTAAGGTGGCTAACCTTAATTGTCATGACAGAAAAAGAAAAGGATGTAACCCTAATAATCCTACTTAACAATCGGCCCAAGTCCCTAAAGCCCTTGCCGAAATTTCACCTAAGTTAGTCACATGCCCAGCACATGCCTAAAAATTAAAAATAACAATACGCTTCCCTTGCAACTTGAACCCTTGTCCTTGAATACCCACTTAGGCGCCACTTTTTTAGGAACTTAGTGGTGCCACCTTGCCACTTTACCAAAGCTCTCTTTGTGTCATGTTTTACCCAGTTTTTCTTAAAAGCCCACTTAACCAAGTCCCCTTTCACTTAAAAATCCAAACTTGATATTTTACCGGGTTTTAACTTAAGCTTGGACCTTCTAAAGGCCCACTAACACCTTTAAACACATTTTCATCATTCAGAACACCAAAATTTTAAAACTTTACTAAAAGTCACAAAACCTGAAAAATCTCGAAAATCAAGGCGTTACAACTCTACCCCCTTAAAGAAATTTCGGCCTCAAAATTTACCTGATCCAAATAATTGAGGGTATTGCTGATGCGTCATTTCCTCTGGCTCCCAAGTAGCTTCTTCTTTACCATGGTTGCGCCATAGCACCTTTACCAATGGAACTGTCTTCTTCCTCAAGACTTTGACTTCACAATCCAAGATTTGCACGGGTATCTCCTCGAAGGTCAAATCAATATTTACTGCAATCTCCTCTACCGATACAATATGCGAGGGATCTGACCGATATTGTCTGAACATGGATACGTGAAAAATGTCGTGAATACAATTCAACTCTACTGGCGACTCCAACTGATATGCTACTGGCCCAATCCGCTTGAGAATCTGATAAGGCCCAATAAACCGTGGACTTAATTTGCCCTTTTTACCAAACCTCAAGATCTTCTTCCATGGTGACACCTTAAGAAATACCATATCTCCAACAGCAAACTCAATTTCTTTGCACTTAAGGCCAGCAAATGACTTTTGCCTATTGACGCTTCTTTTAACCGGTCACGAATCAGTTTAACCTTGCTCTCTATATTTGCCACTAGCTCTGGTCCAAGAACTTGACGCTCTCCCAACTCTGTCTAACATGTAGGAGTACGACATCTTCGCCCATAAAGTGCCTCATATGGAGCCATTTGAATACTTGCTTGATAACTGTTGTTGTATGCAAATTCCGCCAATGGTAAATAATCTTCCTAACTACCACGAAAGTTGATAACACATCCTCTTAACATGTCTTCCAACACCTAGATGACCCTCTCAGACTGACCATCTGTCTGAGGGTGAAATGCAGTGCTGAAATTCAGTCGCGTACCCAACGTCTCATGCAACTTCTGCCAAAATCGACATGTAAATCTAGGATCTCGATCAGAAATTATTGACACTGGCACCCCATGCAACTGCACTATCTCTGTTACATACAGCTTGGCCAACCTCTGCAGTGAATAATCAGTTCAAACCGATATAAAATGGGCAGACTTCGTCAATTTACCTACGATTACCCACACAGAATCTTTCTTTGAGGGTGTCAAAGGCAATCTACTCACAAAATCCATCGTTACTCTTTCTCACTTCCACTGTGGAATTTTCACTGGTTGCAACAGTCCAGAGGGCAATTGGTGCTTAGCTTTTACTTGCTGGCATGTCAGACATTTCCCAACAAAATCAATCACCTCTCGCTTAAGTCCAGGCCACCAGTACGCCTCCCGCAAATCCCTATACAACTTATTACCTCCAGGGTGCATAGCACAAGGTCCACCATAAGCTTCACTCAAAATCAACTGCCTCAAGTTAGAGTCCTTAGGAATGCAAATTCTCCCACGAAAACAAAAAACCCCATCAGAATTCAGTCTAAAATCCTCACTCTCGCCATTCTTAACTTACTAAAATCGAAGAATCAATGAATCATCCTTTAACTGTAACTCCTTAATTTTCTCGGTCCAAGATGGTCTCACTTGCAGTTCTGCTAATAAACCCCCATCGTCATATAAACTTAAACGGGCAAACATAGCCTTTAGTTCAGCAACAGTCCTTCGACTCAGTGCATCAGCCACTACGTTAGCCTTGCCTGGGTGGTATTCGATCAAACAGTCATAATCCTTAAGCAACTCTATCCATCTTCGTTGCCTAAGATCCAGTTCCTTTTAAGTCAACAAATATTTTAGACTTTTATGGTCAGTGTATATAATACACTTTTCTCCATAAAGGTAATGTCTCCAAATGCGAAGCATCACTATACATAATGAAGTCCTTACCAGATTTTGGCTGAATCAACATCGGCGCCTCAGTCAACACCTTTTTCAGTTTGTCAAAAGCTTCTTGCTGCTTCTCAGTCCATATAAATGCTACTCCCTTCCTTAACAATTTTGTCAACGGTGCTGTGATTAACGAAAACCCCTCAACAAACCTTCTGTAATAACCTGCCAAGCCCAAAAAACTACGAATTTTTGATACTGACCTTGGCGGCTTCCAGTCCAGAACTGCCTCAATCTTGCGAGGATCTACCCAAATCCCCTCAGCAGAAACAACATGACCCAGAAAAGTCACTTCTCGCAGCCAGAATTCACACTTACTAAATTTTGCGTACAGTTGCTTTTCTCTCAAAATTTGCAGAACCACTCGAAGGTGCTCATCATGCTTCTTCTCAGTTTCTGAATACACCAATATATCATCAATAAAGATGACCATGAACCGATCTAAGTACGACTAGAACACTCGGTTCATTAAATCCATAAAAGCTGCAGGTGCATTAGTCAATCCAAATGGCATAACCAAAAACTCGTAATGACTATAACGAGTTATGAATGTCGTCTTATGAACATCCACCTCCTTTACCCTTAACTGATGATATCCAGATCGCAGATCAATTTTGGAAAACACTGAAGCTCATTTAAACTGGTCAAACAGATCGTCGATTCTCGGCAGAGGATACTTATTATTTATCGTCAGTTTGTTCAACTGGCGATAATCGATGCACATATGCATCGTCCCATCCTTCTTTTTCACGAATAACACTGGTGCTCCCCATGGAGATAAGCTCGGTCTAATGAAACCTCTATCCAACAACTCTTTAATTTGCGCCTTTAGTTCCACTAGCTCCTTGGGTGCCATCCTATAGGGCACGGTAGACACTGGAGCAGTTCCAGGCAGCAAATCAATCCCAAACTCAACTTATCCGTTAGGGGGTAATCCAGGAAGCTCCTTAGGAAAAACATCTTGAAACTCATTCACGATTCTAATTGTCCCTACTGTCACACCTTCAGATTCATGTTGACTCACAAATGCCAAATATGCTTCGCAACCTTTGTGAATCAACTTTTTAGCCCTTAAGGCAGAAACCACATTGGACAAATAGTTCCTTCGCTCCCCAATAACCATCACCTCCTCACCCTCGGTTGATTTCAATATCATCCTCTTATCCGCACAATCCAGAGTCGCTTTGTGCCTAGCTAACCAATCCATGCCCAGTATCATATCAAATTCTCCAAAAAGTATCTCCATTAAGTCTCCCAGAAAGATCCTACCTTGAGTCTCTAAAGGCACGTCCCTAAAGAGCTTATCTACCTTAACAGAGTGACCTAAAGGACTAATGATTGTTACCCCACTCACAGTCTCCTCAGAGTGCACACCCAATGACCCAGAAATCTCACAAGCAACATATGAATACGTTGAACCCACGTCAATCAAAGCAGTATATGATATACTAGATATCAAGAATGTACCAGTTATAACATCAGGCGCATCACCCTCCTCGCAACGACGAGCAGCATACACTAAGGCTGGCTGACGAGCCTCAGCATTACCAGTACCCCTACCAGGTGTTCCACGACCACGTCCATTACCATTGCCTCCTCTACCATGACTACGACCCCTTGGCGGTGGCAATCCTCCTCACGCAGGCTGAGCAACCCTCTGATCGACAGCTTGAGCCTGAGCTAGCTTCTGTGGACAGTCTTTAACTTGATGATCCTTAGACCCACAACGAAAACAAGTTCCAATACGTTTCCAACATTCACCTCAATGCACTCTACCACAGTCTCCACAAGCTTGGGGTCTAACCACATTCACTGGCATAGCTCAAACTGGTTCTTCCACCCTAGCTCTCTTAAAGTTTCTGTTCGCATTACTTGATGGTCCAGAATCTCTCTTAAAATAGCTGCAATCTCTATCGCAGTTCTGACGCTCAGCTCACTTTACTTCTTCTGCTATCTTCGCCTTCTCCACCAGTGCAGCAAAGTCGCGCTCCCTCTGCGGCGCTATCAGCACTCTCAGCTCATCTCTGAGGCCATCCTCAAAATGAATGTTGCATTCGTATTCAGTGGAGACAATACCACTGGCGTAACGGCTAAGTCACAGAAACTCCGCCTCATACTTAGCAACGGTCTTACTGCCTTGGGTCAGGTTCAGGAATTCCTTCCTTCGCGCATCCACATAGCTAGCTCCAACATATTTTGCCTTAAAGGACTTCTTAAATAGTTCCCAAGTTACCCTATCAGCTAAGGTACCCTCTCTCACAGTGATCCACCACTGATATGCCTCGTCTCGCAGCAACAACACCGCACCTTTCAATTTCTACTCCACTGAGTAGTCTAAGTCGTCCATTATCTGCTCCGTGGCTTCCAACCAGTACTCAGCCACATTTGGGGCTACTCTAGATATGCCCCTGAAAACCTCAGCTCCGTTAGCCCGGAGTCGCTTAGAAATAGACCCTCGAGCCACAGTTCCAGTGCTTGCCCCAGCGACCCTCTCTAAAACCCTCAACATGGTTTGGGATAGAGCGTCGTTCCCTACAGCCCTATCATACGATCTAGTCTCCATCGCTGGCGAAGCTCACTCTTCCCCAGCTGGCATGTGCCCAGAGGATGACGATCTAGCTTACGCACTACCTCGGGCTTGTCCATGGCCTCGTCCACGAGCAGCTCTCGTACTCATATCATCTTATCTGATTACGATTTTTATGACATTAGTTTAATGTTTCAATTGTTCATTACAGAGTATCTTATGAACAGATAAAGTTTCAGAGTTGTTCTTGCATAATCGTAGTCTAACTACTATATCAGTTTCCTAGGGTTTAGTTTACCCTGTAGTCTCAGTTTTGTAGCCTTAATACTACCTTATCTATAGTATTATATCTAAGGCTCAGTAATATCTACAGTATCGTTTTCAGTACAGAATAGTTTTTAGGGCAGAAAATACTTACAAACTTGGTGTCGGGGATTCAGTGTGCCACCTCTCGAATTATCAGATTCCAGAAAACTTCAAAAAATTTAGACCTTTTAAAATCGATTTTCTCAAAACATATTATCTCTAAAGAAGACAAGCTTGAAGATTTTCTTTAAAACCAAAAATTCTTCCAGAAAACCTAATTTTTCCAAAAATACCCTTCTTAGGCAAAAAATTTTTTGAAAGTCTTTTTGGACCTGATCCACAGCCGATTTGTTAAAACCGGGCTCTGATACCACTAAATGTAACACCCCAAACCCGGCCTAAACACTATGGCCAAATCTGGTGTGCTACATCACCCTAACTACTCCGCGTTACCTACTTACTAAGACTGATGGTGAGTTTTGTAAACATTGCCTTAGTTTAGTAGAAATTCCCAATTTATTTAGTAATTGGCCTACTCTCTATCTGTTTGTTAAACGATTCAATTTAGTACTGTTATCTTGTTTAGTCCATTGTATTGCAAGATTGGTTTTAAAAACATTGATTCAATTTAGAAAATATGCATCATTCGAGTTGTAGCAAACCATGCATAAGTAAGAAATATAAAAACCCAAATAGAAAAGTTAAAGCAGCCTTATTACAACCCATAACGAAAATAAAACGAGTAGTTAAAAATATAAAACAATAAAATAATGAAACCAGTTCAAAACCGAGTTCAGTCTACGTGGCCACTCTGAATCCCTCCCAGCTCCAAGTCCACGAACTAGGGCTCACCTACAAGGATGGAAAGGAAAAGGGTAAGTTTGGAAACTCAGTGTGTGTAGAAGCCCATCCAAAGCCCACATCAGCTCGAGCCCACTGGGCCTAAGCCCTAACCAGTCTCAGTCAGATATTGGGCCGAAGCCTTATTCAGATAGCAGTATGGCCCATAGGCCCAGAACAGTACAGTACAAAATAATAGTATGAATGCAACCCAAATCATGTGGGGAGACTACTCAACCCACCCAACCGCTACACACCACCCGTACCAACCAACACACCATGTAAGGAATAACTCGACCCACCCAGCCCACACACCACAGTCGCAGCATGGCTGCTCAAATAAATAGTATAACGAGGCAATGCCCCTTTCAGAAACAGTACGAGGCATAGCCCCTTTCAGTAATGTGGCAATGCCACACACATCCTCCAATATATACCCAACCCACGCAACAGATATTCATATCATGGTATGCAGTAACAGTAACAGTCATATCAAGCAGTACAATCGATTCTAGCCCTAGGGGGTATAATTGTAATTTTACACGTAGGGGCAAAATAGTAATTCCTCTCCCTAAAAGGTAATTTAGTAATTTTGCTCTTTTATTACAATTTTTATGTCTATTACAGTCTCTACAAATCCAATAGTCATTATAGAAGTTTAGTTAACTTAATGTGGCTGTTTCAGCTTTTAAGCCCTAACACCCCTAATGGGCCCGAAAGTGTCATTTAGCAGTTTAAGCCCATTTAGGCTAAGTTCCATAACAAATTACCCATTTTAGCAATTTTAACTTATAGTCCATCCAAAAATTCCTTTAAACCTATTTTTACCCTAAATGGGCCCAAAAGCCTATTGGGCCCATATTCGGCCCACCGAGGCCTCAACTTACCGTGATGCCCGAAATTTTGCAACCAACCCACCTACCAGTGTCGATTTTAAATCCAACATAGTCCTACCAACTTGACAGCATTCGCACACTCACAAGCCCTCGAAATGCCAGAACTTCGGCATTTCAACTTTTCAGCTTTTGCCGAATTGAACGATGAAGGGGTGCTCAATACACACACTTGTTTGCGATTCCACCGACGAAATCCTCTATGCATTAATTCCTACAATCCATCACTTAATCAATTAGACTATAGATTTATGGAAATCAAAGTAGAAATCCCCTTACCATATTCAGCCAGTACCTCTAATGGCCATGGAATCTTACCTCTGACGATTTAGATGCACTAGATCTAGATTTGGTTGTACTGATGCCTTCACTTCCTCGCTTGCTCACCTCCTTCGCTAACTATCACTCATAAGAACCAAAATACAACCCTAAATCACTAATAGACCAAGTCGACAACCTCCCTAAACTTTAGGGACTTTCACCCTTTCCAAAAATAAAGTAACTTATGGATCCAAGCTGATAAACACTTACCACAGCTTCTCCCTTGATTCTAACTCAGATCTGAAGTAGATCTAACCCCCACACGCAGGCAGAACTTGAATCTTTGAGATCTAAGAATTCAGCTAAAAGCTCCTAAGAAAATGGCGATTTCGGCTTTTTAACTGGTAAAGAAGTTGATAATTTGGGGCTATAGATTTGGGTGATGATGTCCACAAGGGTAAGGATTTAAGGGATGCAGTAATCGGCCACCACAGGTGAAGAGAATAAGGGCAATTCAACTTAAAAGAAATCGGCAGAAAAAGGCAAATTGACCTCAGTTTGCATGACCAAAAACAAAAATAAAAGCTTGTCCATTTTTATGTTTGCATAACCGAAACTAGAAAAAAAAAAGAAGAAAGAAGAACAAGCATATTCTACCATTGTTGAGTAAAAAATTCAAGGTATGTTTGACCTCAGTTTTTGTTAATTTTTACGTTTTTGAGATCATTGCTTTGAATAATCTTGGACCCATGTTAGAGTTTTTGAATTTGATAAGATATTCATGAGATGCCATATATTTTGTGTTTAATGATAGAAAATAAAAGATATACGAGATTAGTAAATTTTTTATTAGAAGTTTTGATGAAATTGAGTAATTAGGTTTAAATTGTAAAAATATTAAATTGAGGGGCTAGATTATGAAATTAATAAAATGTGGGGGCTTGTATAAGCATGGTGAATATTCAGCTCTAACCTTGTATGAGCAAATTTTTGCATGTTTTGTGTTTTGTGCAAGTTGGATTAAATTGTAAAAGTGTAAAATGCCATGTGCAAAATGGTAATTTATCCATTTATGTGTTTAGGGATTAAATTGAATGAAATCATATTTGAATGAGCTCAATTTGAATTATATAGATCAAGAAACAAAAAGATCAGACTTGGACCGAGGGAAAGCAAAAATTGTCGAATAGTCGAAATATACTGTCCGTCGATACCCAAGGTAAGTTATTAAGCAAATAGTTGTTGGTAATTTATACCTATACAATTTATATATGTATACATGCTGAATTGAACATATAAAATGTTGATTATGCTGAGTGTAAATAATCTTGATAAGTATGAATTGATATGTATGCGAATTATCGACATTTTGGCACTGAGTGTGCGAGTATAAAATAGCTATGATTATGAGGATGGCACTGTGTGTGCGGAATAAATTATCGAGCACTATGTGTGCAAAGTAAAATATTAAGCACTAACATTGAGCAGTAAGTGTGCAAGCTCATTATAACTTGAATTAAATGTTTAGCATTAAGTGTGCGCATCCGTTGAGTGAACGAAAGTGATCAAATGAGTTAAATATCGAATTTAAAGAAGGTAATTGAATTTTAAGCTCATGGTGCTTCCGGTAAGTGTCAAACTTATATGGTTGATGTTATTCAGTTATGTATTAAACCTATGTGGTTGGTGTTGCTTAGTTTAAACCTATGTGGTTAATATAAGAAAATGTGAAATGCTTGAAAGATGAATGCGTTAAACCACTTGGGGCACAACAGGGATTTGTGGAGGATAAGGTGGGGGTGGAGGTTGTTGAGCAGCCGGATTCACTCGAACAAACTCCTTGAACCACTCATTCATCATTTGGAAGAAGGCTTGCTTACCCTTTCCCTCGTAGCTACTCATAATCGATCGAGAATCAGCCGGCGCTGTCCCTTGAGCTGGGGCAAGCGTGTTACTTTCCACATCGTTAGCTACGGCTCAATTGGGATCCATTTACTATACGAAAACACATTTTAACTACCATAAATCATCATATTATCACTGTTTATATATATGGCATGTATAGATAGACTCTCACACGCTACGTTAGTCCTAGGATAGACTAAACCATAGCTTTGATACCAATAAAATGTAACATCCCTAACCCATATCCGTTGCTGGAATACGGTTACAAGGCATTACCTATCAATTCACAACACATAGCATACATTTTTCATACATGATTCAAATTCACAGAAACATTAATCAAGCATAAGCTTATTATCCCTTATAAGGCTCTATAAGGCCTTGGAACACGCTTAGAAGAGGTTCGAGACTAAACTAATCACATTTAAAAATTTTTAAAACTTATAAAAGTTTCTAAGTTACAGAGGTCACACGCCTGGGTGAATAGGTCATGTGACTCACACTGCTTTAGACACGCCCATGTCTCAGGCAGTGTGAAAATAGGGCATACATACTAACTTGTACCACACGGCGGACCGCACACCCATGTGCCTGACCATGTGAAAACTACAGGGTATACTAACTTAGGTCACATGGCCAGTCACACACCCGTGTCCAGGCCGTGTGCTTGGTAATCCCAAACCTGTAGGGTATACTGACTTGAGCCACATGGCTAGACACACACCTGTGTGTGAGGCCGTGTGGAGCATATTGACTTAATTTGAATGGCCACACCAGGGGACACACGGCCGTGTACCATGACCGTGTGTCACACACAGCTGAGGGATACACCCGTTTCTTTGCCCGTCTGGACAAAAATAGGCCAATTGTAAGGCCAATTTGCCACCCATTTCTCATACCCTACAAGAACACCAAAATGCAATATTTATATACTCAATTGGCAACCAATTCAATTCCCAAAACATTCATAAACCTTATCATTTCTCACTCAATTCATACCAAAGCAAATTCAACCATTTCAACACCATTTACATCATGATCTTCAATTATAATCCATACATTACAAGTCAAACTAAAATGCATCATTCCAACAAACCATATCCCAAAGTCATGCCATTTCATCATCTTAAAATCATGCCAAACTTACCATTTTTCAAACCATAATACATCATTAGTAACTTACCAAAATACTTATTCACCTAACCGTCAAAGTGACTAAATCATACATGCCAAAACATAAGGCACTATAAACACGTCACATATAATATATCATACTTCCCAAAATAAGCCAATTCACATGGCCAAATTGACATCAAACATTACTTTAAAACAAGCCAATTTACGTAGCCAAGATCACAACTCAAACATACCAAAAATGACACTAGCCTATACATACCATATACCATTTTTATAAGAATCCAAAAGTACCAAAAAGTTTATTGATAGTGTGGTGACAGTTCCTGATGATCCCCGATTCTGACCTAGCTTTGGTACTTAATAAAATAAGGAAAGAACACACAAAGTAAGCTTTAGGAGCTTAGTAAGCCATATACAAATAAATTAACCATATGAACAATAACATATCAACTCATATAAGCTAGGCATAGCTAGTCACGTATATATTTACCAACCTTTCTCATGAAATTCACATAACCATATCTAATATCATCACTTACCTTATCTTTCAATATTCATATGAACTTCATACGTACCTGTGTAATTTAACTCATTCACACATTCTTTCTCATCTTGACTTTGTCTGTTCAACCATTCAAAATCGTTAAGGATACTCGGAAACCACATATAGCTCGTACAATACCATATCCCAGATATGGTCTTACATGTTATCAAATATCGATGCCAATAGCCCAACTATGGTCTTACATGAAATCACAGAATGATGCCAATGTCCCAGACATGGTCTTTCACGTAAACACATCTCGTAATCCTAATTTCATGACATTTGTATCCTATACTATTCCTAAGGTTCGTACGGGACTTTCGAACGTTGTAACTCTGTCGATTCTTGCTTGTCTCCATCTTTTCAAAATTTTTATACAATTCAATGATAGTTAAACATAAATAACACAATTTGAATGCGTTTGTTTGCATATGAACTTACCTTGAAAATGGGATGAACGTATATGGACTATTTGATAACCTTTGATTTTCCACGATCTAAATTTGATTTATTTCTTTCTTGATCTATACGAATTCAAATTTAATTAATTTAATCAATAATTCATTTAATTTCATCCAAAGCACACAAATGAGGCATTTTACACATTAGCCCCTATAATTTCACATTTTCTCAATTTAATCCCTATTTCATAAAACACAAATTACACAAAATTTCAATATACCCATGCTTGGACGAATTACCATAGTACCCCTAGCAACCGATATTTCACATTTATTTCACATTTCAACCACTCAATTTGCAAAATTCATAATTTAGTCCCTAAATAGAATTTTCTTCAAAGATCACTTAATAAAAATGAGAATCTCTCGTTTATTTCTCATAATCCATCATCAAACAATAAATAGCTTGAGCACTCATCAATGGCAATTCACAAAATCCTCAACCATTTCAAAAATTAAGGCACGAGCTAGCTAGTACTAGGTGCAACAATCACAAAAACATAGAAATCATAAAAAACAGAGCAAAGACCATACCTTAATCAAGCCACACAAATGTTGAATGGTCTAACCATTCAAAACCCTATCTTTTTGTTCTAATTTTGATTGACAAAGATGAGTGAAGATGAATTTTTACTTTGTTTTATTAATCATTAACTTAATTAAACAATTACCATTATAATTGTAACAACCCGATTTAGGGCCAAATCGGAACAGTTGTTTTGGGACCATGAATCTGAAGTAGAAAAATTCATTGTGATATTATTTTGAGGTCTATCGTATGATAGTATGCATGTGTGAAAATTTCGTTAAGAAATTTTATTGATAGAGGGTCCAATTTGACTAGTAGGACTAAAATGTAATAAGTGCAAAAGATGAGTTCTATAGGTTAAAGGTGTCAAATTGTTATGAAATTTTACATTGGAGGTTCTTCAATGGTAATTAGACCATTGGTTAAATTGGTGGACAAAAATGGACATGGTTAGGCATGTTTCTAAAGTTTTTCATTAAGGGTATTTTAGTAAATTGGCAATTAAATGAAATTAAAAAGTCAGTTTAAAAGCCAATTTTTATCCATCTTCTTTAGCATGGCTAAAATTCACAAGGGGGAACCATGGCTAGGGTTTGCAAGCATCCAAGCTCAATTGTAATTCCGTTTTTACCCTATTTTTAAAGATTTTTATGTGTTTGAAATACTCGTAACCTAATCTATCTCTTTTAATGACTAACTTGTAGTATTAGCAAAGTTTAAAATTTTACCCATGTTAGACGCATGTATTTTGATGTCTAATGGTAGAATATGAATGTTAGTTGTGTCATAAATGACTTTTGCTAGGTGATTTTCGGTGAAAATGTCAAAAAGGACCTAAATGCAAAAGTTATAAAATGTGTGTAGAAGAAATATGTGAATAAATAAAAAATGTTGTAACAGCTCGATTTTAGATCTAGTCGGAACATTGGTTTCAGGACCATAAATTTGACGCAAAGAAATTTATTTTTTTAATATATTTTTATGGTCTACAATTTTACGGAATGATTTTGTGAAAATTTTGTTCGAAAATTTTGACTTTTGGGCACTCAATTTAGTCAAAAGGACTTAATTGTGATAAGTACAAAATGTGAGTTCTATAGGTTAGAAGTGTTTAATTGTTATGGAATTTTAAATTGGAGGTCCTTAAATGGTAATTAGACTATTGATTAAGTTGGTGGACAAAAAATAGACATGGTTATGTATGTTTCCAAAGTTTTTCATTAAGAGCATTTTAGTAATTTGGCAATTAAATATGTAACAACCCGAATTAGGGCCTAAACGGAATGGTGGTTTCAGGACCACGAATCCAACATAGAAAAATTTATTTTGATAAAGTTTTAAGGTCTATTGTGTGATTGAATGCATAAGTGAAAATTTAGTAAATAAATTTTTATCGATAAAATGCCCGATTGAGTGATAGGACTAAATTGCAAAACTTTCAAAATATGTGTTCTAGAAGCTTTTAATGTGAAATTGAAATAAAATCCTAAACTAGAGGTCCTTATTTAGCAGTTAGACCATTTTATGGCAAGATGGACAAAAATACCCATGGAAGGAAAAATTTGCAAAGAAGGACATTAAGGGCATTTTGGTCATTTAGGTATTGAAAGAAATAAAAAGGGAAAATAAGGCCAAAAATTGTCCATCTTTTCTTCCTCCTTGGCTGAATTTTACAAGCACCATATTTAGGATTTCTTTCAACTTTTTAAGCTCCAAGTAAGTGACTCCTAGCCCTGTTTTCATGTTGTACGTATTTTTAAGGTCCTCGTACCTTGACCTAGCTTTCTATACCACTATTTTAAGCTAGGGTTCATGTTTAAAAATTTATCCATGTGTGATATGAAAGCGTTTTGATGTTTAATGGTAGAAAATGAAAGTTTGATGTGTAGCAAATAACTTTTGCTAAGTGATTTTTCATGGAAATGTATTTAGGGACTAAAAAGTAAAAGTTGTAAAATACGTGTATAAGTTGTGAAATGATGACAATTGTGGTCTGCTATAAGAGAGAAATATGGTTGGCTAGGCTCAAGAATGTAGAAAGATGGATACATTTTAGTTTACGAGCCTAGGGACTAAAGTGTAAAAATTGACAAAGTTAGGGGTAAAATGATAAAATTTCCCATAGGATGAATTTGTGTTAAATTGAGTAATATATGTATTGAGTGAGTCAAATTTGACGCTATAGATCAAGAACAACATGAAATTGGCCTTGACCGTGGAAAAGGCAAGGTATCAGACTAAATCGAAAAGATTTGCATTTTGCACCGAGGTTGTCTTATATATAAAAAATGAGTTATTTTAATCATTTTGTTTAATTATTTTAATTATTTTGAAATTCTAAAAAGTTATATCGAAACATTGAATACATAATGTGATAAAACCGACAAGTAAAGAAAAGTCGTGGTTGACCCTTAGGAATCATTAAGATACAAGTGACATGTCACTAGGAACCCATTGACTGTTATCAATTGTTTATGTGATTTTGGGTGCTAGTCTAGTTTGACTACTAGTGGCTAGGTAATCTTGCATTTGTTACGGATACCTATCAGCTTGTGTGAGCAGCATTGAGTAGTTTCGACTACACCGTCAGCTTGTGTGAGTAGACCCATGAAAAGCTCATCATTGAGCCTTATGTGATATGTGATATGTGATATGTAGTAGCTTTGACTAAAAATTTTGAGTAGCTTCGACTGCATTATGTGTGGCACTTGTGCCTTATTCCGTGTATCCTTTAGTATTCGATGCTGCATTATGTATGGCACTTGTGCCTTATTTTATGTATTCTTTAGTATTCCATGTGGTTCAATGGGTTATATAAATCAAATTAATAAAGTGTGATTGCATGTGAAAAGATTTGACCGTGTGTTTAAGATTGTATATGTGCAGGTTATATGAAAAATATTGTGCGTGTTAAGTGCTTAATGTATGTATTGAATCATGTGGTAAGATCACATGAGTAAGTGATAATTCCCAACCATAATTATATGATAGTGAATGTGAATTGTGTGTGGATGTGCATGCTTGATGATGATGGATAAAGCTACTGTGTGGATGGTTCAATTTGTATGTTTGGATGGAATTTTCTGTTATGAGGTGAATTGGAAAATTTCGTTGGTATTGGTTTGTGTTTCAAGGTAGCAATTGGCTTGGAAAACAGCCTATAATTGTCCATACGGATAGACACACGGGTGTGTGTCTAGGCCATGTGTAACACATGGCCAGCCCTATGGGCGTGTTGATAGGTCGTGTGTCCACTGCATCTGAAATTATGAAATTCAATACTTTATAGTAAAAACACAGGATGGAGACACGGCCGTGTCTCTCGACCGTGTGCTTGACATGTCCTCGCCCACGGGCGTGTGGCTTGGCCGTGTGACGAAATCTTCACGGTGATGTCATAAATAGAATACCTTAGTTTTCACACGGGGTTAGAATATGGGCGTGTCGAGGCTATTTAAAGAACACGAGCCAAGGATAGGGAGGGTGGGCTCGGCCGTGTGAAACCCCTGTAGGTTCAAAATGAAAAATAATTCCGCATGGGCTAGGGAGTTGGGCATGTGTGACCACAAGGCCTGCCCACACGGGTGTGTCCATGTCCCACACGGGCGTGTGCCCAGTGTATCCTTTGGGCCTCGTAGGCCCATAATAAAAATGTTTTGAATAAGAATGAAAAAGTTTTAAATTTTATGTGGAATTTATGTGTAGTTATCAAATAATCATGCGAGTGAATGTTTAGTAACACCTCGTACTCGTGCTAGGCGAAGGTTACAGGGGAGGGGTGTTACATTTAGTGGTATCAGAGTTATAGTTTTGTTGGTCTTTGAACTAACACAGCAAGTGTGAGAGTCTAGCTATACATGCCATAATTGTAAATATTGATAGTGTGATCGTTTCTAATCCTTAAATTGTGTTTTCATATAGTAAATAGATCCCGTCCTGACAGTAGCTGACGATGCTGAAAGTAACGCGTCGGCTCCCACTCAAGGGACCATGCCACCTGAGAGTAGAAATGTTGAATCTAACCAGGGAGAAAAGGCTCGGGAGGCCTTTCTCCATAGAATGAGTGAGTGGTATACAAAGTTTATTTAGGTGAACCCGATTGCCCAACCTCCCTCAACTTTTCCCATCCCTAAACCGATCTCGGTAGCCCCACAAGGTATGGAAATGACAAGACCGAGTAAGCCCACTATTGACAAGATTTGTAAGGATGAGACCGAAGAATTTAGAGCCAATGTTGATGATGACCCCGAGAGGGTAGAATTTTGGTTGGAGAACACTATCCGAGTGTTTGATGAACTCTCCTCCACACCTGAGGAGTGTTTAAAGTGTGGCGTATCACTTCTAAGAGACTCAGCGTATCAGTGGTTGAAAACGCTAGTCTCGATAGTGCTTACTGAAAGAGTTAGGATTTCTTCCAAATGGAGTTGAGGAAGAAGTATATAAGTCAATGCTTCACTGATCAAAAGCGAAATGAGTTTTTAGAGCTGAAACAAGGCCGCATGACTTTGTCCGAGCATGAGCAATAATTCATCCGACTTAGTAAGTTCTTTCGGGAATGTGTTTTTAAAGAAGAAATTATGTGTAAAAGGTTTGAGGACAGCTTAAATGAAAACATCAAGTTGTATGTGGGGATTTTGGAATTGAAAGAATTTGTTGTGTTAGTTGATCGGGCATGCAAAGCTGTGGAATTATGCAAGGAAAATAGGAAAAGCCAAATTGGAAGCTAGGGATGTGCAGAAGAGATTGACGGGTAAGTTTTTCCAATCGTCACTAACGAAAATGAGAAATGTACCAAACTGTTCGACCGTGTCAGCTGGGAATTCGAGTAGAACTCGTGGGAGACAAAGTATAGGTTCTAAAGTGTAGAGTACTTCTTTAGCTAGTGTTGGCAATTTCAAGCCAAGTAACCCTGAATGTCAACATTGTGGTAGAAGACATCCCGGTGAATGTTGGATGGTCACCAAGGCTTGTTTTAAATGCAGCTCCCAAGATCACTTCATCAAAGACTGTTCAGAAATGGTCGCGAAAGAAACTAATAAGAGCACCAAACCGATCAATGTACCCGCTAGAGAGAAGCCTACCAAGAATGTGAAAGAGGGAGCTAGTAGCGAAGGCATAGCTAGAGATTCAACTGCTAGATCGGAGGCCAGAGTGCCTGCAAGAACCTATGCTATTTGTGCCAAGGAGAGGCGTCATCCCCTGACGTGATCACTGGTATATTCTCCCTTTACGATGTTAATATTGTTGCACTAATTGATCTCGAGTCCACACATTCTTACGTTTGCATGAAATTAGTGAATGATATGAAACTGCTTATAGAGTCAACCGAGTTTGTGATTAAGGTGTCAAGCTCCCTATGCAAATGTTTGCTAATTGATAAGATTTGCAAGAATTGTCCCTTAGTGATTCAGGGTCACAATTTTCTTACTGACCTAATGCTGTTGCCATTAAATGAGTTTGATGCTATTTTGGGCATGGATTGTCTGTCGATGCATGATGCTAAAGTGAATTGTAGACAGAAGATTGCTGAGCTGATGTGTGAAAATGGTGAAATGCTTCGGGTTGAAACAAATGAGTCTAGTGAGTTGCTACAAGAATTGACAAAGGACTTGCAAGGCCTAACTTTTCTTCCTAGAGTGCTCCTCTATTGTTTGTGAAGAAAAAGGATGGATCGATGAAACTTTGTATAGATTATAGGCAGCTCAACAAGGTGACGATAAAGAATAAGTATCCCTTGCCAAGAATTGATGACTTATTTGATCAATTAAAAGGAGCAACAGTGTTTCCACAGATTGACTTGAGGTCAGGATAATACTAAGAGAGAAAGAGTCCGATGTGTTGAAGACTGCTTTTAGAACAAGGTATGGACACTATGAGTTTCTCATAATGCCTTTTGGTCTTACTAACGCCCCAGCTGTGTTTATTGATTTAATGAACCAAATTTTTAGACCGTACTTGGATAAGTTTGTAGTGGTCTTCATTGATGACATATTGATTTATTCTCGTGATGGAAACAAGCATGCTGAGCATTTAAGGACAGTTTTACAAGTTTTGCGAGATAAACAGTTGTATGCAAAATTTAGTAAAAGTAAATTTTGGCTTAATGAAGTTGGATTTTTGGGCCACATTATTTCTAGAGATGGCATTCGAGTGGATCCAAGTAAGATCTCAGCAATAGTGGATTGAAGTCCATTGAAAAATGTATCGGAAGTTAGAAGTTTTTTGTGTTTGGCTGGTTATTACCGGCGCTTCATAAAAGGATTCTTGACGAGTGCTTCTCCGATGACCAAGTTGCTGCAAAAAGATGTTAAGTTTGAGTGGACAAAGAAGTGTCAACAAAGTTTTGAGAAGTTAAAGGCAGTGTTGACAGAGGCGCCAGTGCTAATGCAACCTGCATCCGGTAAAGAATTTGTAATTTACAGTGATGCGTGCCTAAATGGTCTTGGATGTGTATTGATACAAGAATTTAAAGTGGTAGCGTATGCCTCAAGACAATTGAAGCTGCACGAGAGGAACTAATCGACACACGATTTGGAGCTAGCTACCATTATCTTTGCTTTGAAGATTTGAAGACACTCTTTGTATGGTGAGAAGTGTTGTATCTTTACTGATCATAAAAGCTTAAAGTATTTAATATCACAAAAAGATTTGAACTTGCGGTAACGAAGATGGCTCGAGTTGTTGAAAGACTACGAGTTAGTGATTGACTACCATCCTGGGAAATTGAATGTGGTGGATGATGCCTTAAGTAGAAAATCTCTATTTGCTTTGAGAGCCATGAATATGAGATTTACTCTGTCCAATGTTGGTTTGATTTTGGCCGAGTTGAGAGTTAGGCCATCGTTTACCCAACAAATTTGGTAGCTCAAAAGGATGATAGTGAGTTATGAGCAAAAAGAGCTCAGTCTCAAAGAGATAGTGAGACAGATTGTCAAATTGGTTTAGATGATTTTTTGACATTTCGAGATAGGATATGTGTACCAAAAAATGTTGAGTTGATCCAGAGCATTCTAGATGAAGCCCATAATGGTTGTTTATCTATCCATCATGGCAGTGCAAAAATGTACAATGATTTAAAGAGATTGTATTGGTGGCCTGGCATAAAATGAGATGTTACCGAGTATGTGTTAAAATGCTTAATTTGTCAACAAGTGAAAGCTGAACGTCAAGTGCCTTCTGGGATGCTTCAGCCAATGTTGGTTCCCAAATGGAAATACGACCGAATCACTAAGGAGTTTGTTATGGGTTTGCCTCTAACTCTAAAAAAGAAAGATATGGTTTGGGTTGTTGTTGCTCGGTTGACAAAATTAGCTCATTTCATTCTGGTACGTACGAATTTCTCTCTAGGTAAGCAAGCTGAATTTTACATTGCTGAGATTGTAAGATTGCATGGAGTATCAACTTCATTGTAAGATTGCATGGAGTATTGACTTCTTCATTTTGGACAGAGATCTGAGATTTACCTCGAGGTTTTGGAAAAAGTTGCAAGAAGCCTTGAAGTTATGGTCCGATGTTGTGTTTTGATTTTGCAGGTAGTTGGGAAAACTATCTACCATTTGTAGAATTTGCTTACAACAATAGCTTTCAATCAAGCAACGAAATTGCACCGTATGAGGCATTGTATCGTCGTCAATGTTTTACTCCATTATATTGGACTGAGCTTAGTGAAAAGCGAATTCATGGGGTTGACTTGATTAAAGAGATGAAAGAGAAAGTGAAGATAATTCGTGACTATTTGAAAGCTGCATCGGATCGACAGAAGTCTTATGCAGATTGGAAGAGAAAATAGATCGAGTTTCAAGTGGGTGATAAAGTGTTTTTGAAAGTGTCTCCATGGAAAAAGTTCCTGAGATTCGGTCAGAAAGCAGATTGAGTCTGCGATTCATCAGATAGTATAAAATTGTAGAAAGAATCAGACCAATGGCATATCGATTTGCCTTACCGATAGAGTTAGAAAAGATCCATGATGTATTTCATGTACCGATGCTATGATGCTATCATTCTGATCCGTCACATGTGATCCCACAGACTGGAGTTAAATTCTATCGGATATGTCATATAGAGAAGAGCCAATCAAGATCCTAGCTAAAGATGTGAAACAGCTAAGAAACAAAAGTGTAGCCTTGGTAAAAGTGTTGTGGGAAAAGCATGGAGTAGAAGAGGCTACATGGGAGTTAGAGGACACCATGAGGAAACAATACCCATATCTCTTTTCTGGTAAGATTTTCGGGGATGAAAATCCCTTAAGGGGGAGAGTTGTAACAACCCAATTTAGGGCCTAAACGGAATGGTGATTTCAGGACCATGAACTTGAAATAGAAAAATTTATTCCGATAAACTTTTAAGGTCATTTGTGTGATTGAATGCATAAGTAAAAATTTAGTAAATATTTTTTTATCGTTAAAGTGGCTGATTGAGTGATAGGACTAAATTACAAAACTTTCAAAATACGTGTTCTAGATGCTTTTAATGTGAAATTGAAACGGAATCCTAGACTAAAGGTCCTGATTTAGCAATTAGACCATTTTATGGCAAGATGGACAAAAATACCCATGGAAGGAAAATTTTGCAAAAAAGGCCATTAAGGGCATTTTGATCATTTGGATATTAAAAAAAATAAAAAGGGAAAAAGAAGGCCAAAAAGTGTCCATCTTTTCTTCCTCCTTGGCTGAATTTTATAAGCACCATAGCTAGGGGTTCTTTCAACTTTTCAAGCTCCAAGTAACTGACTCCTAGCCCCGTTTTTCATGTTGTATGTATTTTTAAGGTCCTCGTACCTTGACCTAGCTTTATATACGACTATTTTAAGCTATGTTTCATGTTTAAAAAATTGCCAATGTGTGATATGAAAGCATTTGGATCTTTATTGGTAGAAATTAAAAGTTTGATGTTTAGTAAAAAACTTTTGCTAAGTGAATTTTCATGGAAATGCATTTAGGAATTAAAATGAAAAAGTTGTAAAATATGTGCATAAGTTGTGAAATGTTGATAATTGTGGGTTGCTATAATAGAGAAATATGGTCGACTAGGCTCAGGAATTTAGAAACATGGATACAATTTAGTGCACGAGCCTAAGGACTAAAGTGCAAAAATTGACAAAATTAAGGGTAAAATGGTAAAAATTCCCATAAGATGAATTTGTGTTAAATTGCGTAATGTATGTTTTGAATGAGTTAAATTTGATGTATAGATCAAGAACGACATGAAATCGACCTAGACCGTGGAAAAGGTAAGGTATCAGACTAAATAAAAAAGAATTACATTTTGCACCGAGGTATGTCTTATATATAAATAATGAGTTATTTTAATCATTTTGTTTAATTATTTTAAATATTTTGAGATTCTGAAATTTTATATCGAAATATTGAATACATAATGTGATAAAAGTGACAAGTAAAATAATGTCCCGGTTGAGCCTGAGGAATCATTAAGATACGAGTGACATGCTACTAGGAAACCATTGACAGTTATCGATTATTTATGTGATTTCGGGTGCTGGGCTAGTTTGACTACCATGGCTAGGTAATCCTGCATTTGTTGCGGATGCATATCAGCTTGTGTGAGCAGTACTGAGTCATTTCGACTACACCTTCAGCTTGTGTGAGCAGACTCGTGAATAGCTCATCATTGAGCCTTATGTGATATGTGACATGTAGTAGCTTCGGCTACAAATTATTAGTAGCTTCGACTACATTATGTGTGGCACTTGTGCCTTATTCCGTGTATCCGTCAGTATTCCATGTGGTTCAACGGGTTATATAAATTGATTTGATAAAGTGTGATTGCATGTGAAAAGATTTGACTGTGTGTTAAAGATTGTATATGTGCAGGTTATATGAAAAATATTGTGTGTGCTAAGTGCTTAATGTATGTATTGAATCATGTCTGAAGATCGCATAAGTGATAATTCCCAAACTTAATTATGTGATAGCAAATGTGAATTATGTGTGGATGTGCATGCTTGATGATTATGGATAAAGCTAGTGTGTAGATGGCTCAATTTCTATGTTTGGATGGAATTTTATGTTATAGGTGAATTGGGAAAATTGGTTTGTTATTGGTTTGTGTTTCAAGGTGGTAATTGGCTTGGAAAGTAGCCTATAATTGTCCACACGGACAGACACACGTGTGTGTGTCAAGGCCATGTGTGACACACGGCCAGCCCCATGGGCGTGTTGATAGGCCGTGTGTCCCCTGTATCTAAAATTATGAAATTGAATGCTTTATAGTAAAAACACGGGGTGAAGACACAGCCGTGTGTCTCAACCGTATGCTTGACACGGCCTAGCCCACGGGCATGTGGCTTGGCCGTGTGATGAAAACTTCACGATGACATCATAAATAGAATACCGTAGTTTTTCAGACGAGGTGAGAACACGGGGGTGTTGAGGCCGTGTAAAGAGCACAGGCCAAGGACACAGGCATGGGCTCGGCTGTATGGAAGTCCCTATAGGTTCGAAATAAAAAATAATTCTGCATGGGCTAGGGACATGGGCTCGTGTGACCACACGGCCTACCCACACGGGCGTGTGCCCTATTTTGAGTCAAATTTTTATAAGTGTTCGAAAACCTCCAATTTGGTCTCGGATCATACCCAACGTATCCTTTGGGCCTCGTAGGCCTATAATAAAAATGTTTTAAATAAGAATGAAAAAGTTTTAAATTTTACGTGGAATTTATGTGTAGTTATCAAATAATCTTGCGACTGAATGTTTAGTAATGCCTCGTACCCGTGCCCAGCGATGGTTACGGGTGAGGGGTGTTACAAAATTAATTGAAAAGCCAAATTAAAAGCAAAATATTGTCCATCTTTCTCCCATGGCCAAATTTTTCATGGGGGAAACCATGGCTAGGGTTTTCAAGCTTCCGAGCTCGATTGTAAGTCCGTTTTAGCCCCGTTTTTAATGATTTTTACGTTTTTGAAATCCTTGTAACCTAACCTAGCTTTTCAAATGACTAATTTGAAGTGTTATCAAAGTTTAAAAGTTTACCCATGTTAGACATGCATTTGTTTTGATGTCTAATGGTAGAAAATGCATGTTAGTGATCATATAAATGACTTTTCCTAAGTGGTTTTCGATGAAAATATCAAAAAGGACCTATTTGTAAAAAGGTTTTAAAAATGGGTATTAAAGTGTGATTAAATGAAAAATGTGGCCTACTATAAGCATGTATAAGGTTTGGCTAGGATTGGGTTCTAGGATATTTCATTTTACGAGCCTAGGGACTAAATTGTAAAAATATAAAACTTTAGGAGCAAAAATGTAAATTCTGCCATAATGTGATTTTGGGTTGTTTTGTATAGTATAATGATTATATAAGTTGAATGTGATGTTATAGATAGAGAAAAATGAGATTCGGAATTAGAACGGGGGAAAAACAAGTATTTGATGGTTAGGTATTTTTTGCCACTTTTATGCCAAGGTAAGTTTGTATGTAAATAATGCATCTTTAATTTACGTTTATATGCTTAATTATTGTATAAATTGTGGAATTAACTCTTCGAATGTATTTGACAAAGTTACAATAAGTGAGGAAAATCCCAATTGAACCTTAGGAATAGAATAGGATACGAGTGACATGTCACTAGGAACCTAGGTGTATGTGAATGTGTATGTGATCCAGGTGCTGGTCTAGTATGTCCTACCAGTGGCTAGGTAATCCTACATATGCTACGAATACTTGTCAGCTTGTGTAAGCCGCACTGGGTAGCTACGTCTGACCGTTAGCTTGTGTGAGTAGACTCGTTATTAGTTCGAGAGTGAGCCAATATGTGTCATGAGATATGAGGTAGCTTTGGCTACATATGTGGCACTTATGTGCAAGATTTCTGAGTATCCGTTAATATTCCAAGTGTTCAACAAGATAAGTCAAAGATGTGAATTTGTATGTGGCTATGTTACGAATTAAGTGATAAAGTATGTACATAAAGTTTATAAGTATTGACTACATGATATTGTGAGTTGACGCATTCCATTAGAATGTTTTTGGTGAAAGCCTTGTGATCATTGGTCTATGCTTGTGATATATGAAATACATGGTAAATTTGATTGACGATTGTGTAATTGGCTTTCGGGCCAAATTGAGTTATGATATAGCATATTTTGTTCGCACAAATTGTGATGTATCGGATATGAGAGAAAAGGAAAGATTAGCATAATTGCCTATTAAAATGATTATGGGAAAATTTGAGTTTAAACATTTAAAAAAAAGTTAAAATATAAGTTTGAAAACTTAATGTTTATAATTAATGTGTATGTTTGTTATAAGGTTGGGAATGATTGGATAATCGTAATAACCTGTGATAATGGATAGATTACGGTTGTTAGGCTAATGTCAAGACATGTCAAATTACACTTGTAAATTGATAGAGCTAACAATGTGACCGAATAAGTTATAAATGTGAGCTTTATAGCAAATTATTTTATATTGTGCTTATATTGATGGTTTTGGGTAAATTATTGGTAATAAAACTCATAAGTGATAAGCTTAAGAAGTGATGGACTCTAAGTAAGGTTGTGATTAAACAAGTGATGACTATGAGATTTTCAATGACATTTATGTTACCTTTCCTCTTATAAATTGCATAATTAAGTTGTGTTTTAAGATACTTATTATTTGCAGATGAACTTACTAAGCTTTATAGCTTACTCCCCTTCCTTTTGCATTTTTCATAGTTTCATCAGGTTAGCTCAGGTTGGAGGTTGCCGGAGATCCTATCACACTACCAAGTTATCATTTTGGGTATTGATGGATTGAAGTATCTAAAGTTTATGGCATGTATAAGGACTTGGTCTTATGGCCATATGTGTTGGCCAATAATGGTTCGTGGTTCATTTGTATATAGTCTTGGAAGTTGATTAATGTTGGTTCTGAGTATAGTTTATAAATGTCATTATGAATGCGGAAATTTGCATAAATTGATGTGGAAAGGTTGATGTTCTAGGCATGATTGATACTGATATGAGAACGACATGTTATTGTCTTAATTGTGGTCGATTTAGTTGCCTAAGTATATTATGTTTTGTGCTTTTGAATTGAGGTAATAGTATGTGTTGTAACATCCCTTACCGGGGTTTGATGCCAGAACCGAGTACGAGGCATTACCGAATAATATCACAACCAACATACAAAGTTAGGCTACAGAATTTCATTCCAAATTAAAAATTTTTCATAAAATATCATACGATATTTAGAATGGGCCTACAAGGCCCAAAACATAGTTTGAGAGTGGTTCGGGACCAAACCAGGAACTTAGAAAAATTTTGGAAATTTAAGTAAAAAACAGGGCACATGTCCATGTGAGATACGGACAGGCCTGTGTCCCCAACCTGTGTTCAATTATTGGAAAATTATTTTTCATTTTGAACCTACAGGGGCTTTCACACGGCCGAGCACACGCCCGTGTCCTTCACACGGCCTCGAAACGCCCCTGTGGCCTCCCCATGTGAAAAACTGGGACATTCTGTTTATGACGTCAGCATGCAATTTTGGTCACACGGCCACGGGACACGCCCATGTGACCAGGCCGTGTGTCGTCCTTAATCTCTAAAATTTTCATGCAACGTTCACACGCCCTCTACACATGGCCATGGGGGGTGGCCGTATGACCCTATGTTAGGCTATTTCCAAGCCATTATTTGTCCCAAAACACATACAAACTATACCAATTTTATTACCGCATTCCATGCACATATTTAGGCATCTAAATGACCTCATTTAACCAACAATTATCCATTTCAACTTAACCACACACAAACACACCAAACATTCCATGAATTACCTCATAAGGATATATAAATAACCAATATCATCATTGGCCAAATCATATTGCCTTAATTACAAAATGACTTATCCATTGACAATTGCCACAATATAGCCAAACCAACATGACATTTACAACACTAGTAAGTCCTTATACATACCATAGTCCACAAGGGTACATATTACAATACCGAAAGAACTTTGTGGATGGTGTGGGTGATCCTCCGATGCTTCCCAATCTTCGAGCTAGCTTGACTACTATATAAAACAAGAGAAATGAGAAATGAGTAAGCTTTTGAAAAGCTTAGTAAGTCTATACGCAAACAGTTAACATCATGCCAACATTTTTAACATCAAGAATCATATCTCAACATATCAACTTACCACCTAATCTTAACATTATCCATACACAAATCAAGCATAATATTTTCATTTACTCAAATTCACATGCACCCTTTCACACACATGCAATATCCCACAATATCGCTTGCTCATATAATTACACCTACGCTTACAAACCACATAATCACACCAATATCATTTGCAAACTTTCCCTTTGAACCCTTTAGAGTAACATTCGATACTCGGTGCTTTCAGGATAGAGCTCCACTAACACATGATCCGACTCTCGTGTACACATGGTGAACTCTCATCATCACCCATGTGACTTAGCCATTATATCCCGTAGCTCTCCTGTCTATATGGTGTCTAACATTCGAAATCACACATGCGACCTAGCTACATATATCATAGCTCTCGTGTCTACATGTTGTAACCCCCTTAACATACATATGACCTAATTATTTTTAGTACGTAGCTCTCGTGTCTGCATGTATACACATAGTATTACGCATCTGACCTAGCTACATATGTAAGAATATCCTGTAGCTTTCTTGTACACACGGTATTTATCTCGTATTATGCATGTGACCTAGCTATACATAACATCTCGTAGCTCTCTTGTACACATGGTGTCCTTGTAACATCCCAAAATTTTTGGATTTTTGTATTTTTGTTGTCTTACTTTGATTTTCTATTGGTGATGTTAGTTAAGTGATTTAAGAGTGGGTTGGAGTGTTTAAAAGATCCTGTGAGTGACCCTGGGACTTGGAAAATTTTTCTTTTTTTGGCTTTAGAGGATATAGGCTCAGATTAGTAGGCCTTCTATATTATATTGGCTACAGCATGTCATGAAAGTGGTGTTGGTAAGTTGGCAAGGAGGTGGGTTTAGTGTGCTAAGGTCCAGGGTTCGAGACTACATCGGGGAAAAACATTTTTGTTTTTTAGAAAGCTCATCATTCTGGATGCAAAATTTAAAAAATGTTGCATAGGGTTAATGACATGAAAGTCATACTGGTACAGTGGCAAGGCATGTGTGTGTAACAGGCGTGTTTGGGAGGTTACGGATTCGAGAAACCTGGATGTTGATTGTTGCTATTTCTTTTGCTGCACCGGGTTGGAGTCAAGCAGTGGGTTATTAAGGAAGGCTGTTGTCAGTGGATTAAACCAAGCGGTGAATGCTTTAATTCTTTTTATTTTTTTTATGGAATGTTAAGATTATTGGCTAGCTGATTTCTTGCAGCTATTAATGAGTAATTTGAGGCAAGAATTGGCCGATTGTGGACTTATTGGTCCCTTCGGTTGTAGGAGATAAAGTTGCCTAGTTTAGGTGCTTGAGCTTGGGGATATGTTGGCATCTTTGTGAGATGAAGATTTCTTTTCTTTTTTATTTCTAAGCATTGGCCGACACACTTGCAATTACTCACCCACTTCTCTTTGACTTGACAAAGCCGAATGCACCTTTGGCTATAATCTACATCATCAATCTTTAGTCTTTTCTCTACTCCTTCACTAACCGAACTATCATTCCTTGCCTCTTGTCTCTTGTTCATTTTTTTGTTGCTCTCTATGCCATTTGACTATATTTCTTTTAAATTACATCCACTCTTTGTTAGCTGACTTCTTTGGTACTTTCTTTCTCCCTCTCTTTGTTGCCATTTGACTTCTTTTACTTGCCGAACCATCCTATCCATTTGATTTTCCTGTCGATTATTGTTGATAGTAATCTTTTGGTTTGAGGGCTGTTCTTTCCTCCTAGTTTCTTCCTTAATGGAAATCGTATGTTTAGTCTCTAGGTACTGACTCTTGCTCTTTTGTTTTGGTGACGTTCGTAGGGTATCAAGTTTCGAGGAGTGTTACACCTTCTCTCTGACTTTTCGTTCTTCCTCTGCGTAGCCCAAATCTAAGGCCTGTGGGTGTTGATCAAATACTATCCTTCTATATTTTAGTAAGTATTCGAATGAGGTCAAGTGGTTTAGCTGAATATTATGTGGCCATTGATTTCATTTAAGTAGTGATCTTGTAACACTGTAATTGATCGTTTATGAATAGGGATTTGATTTTATTAGGAAGGGGTTGGCTGAACTCTCAAACTCCTGCAAGTGACCGTTCCTTTGTGGGCAAGTAATAGTGGGTTGATATTGATATTACTCATATGGTGGTTGTGGGTTTAGCCATAAAAATTGTCTAACAATAAGGTTGTGGTTACTTTAGGTGATTGGATTTCCAGAAGCGGATAGCTACTATCTCATTACAGGTGTGTTATCACACTTTTATAAAGATTAACCATATGGGCGTGCAAACGCTAATATGAGTGATTGAGGCCACGGATTGTGGTCCTACAATGGAAAACGTTATTCATGAGCGACTTCAAGAGTTGGGTCGAAACGGGCCGAATGGGCTGAATGGGCCCATAGGCCTGCTAGATGGGTTTAAAACCTATTATCGAATCTCTGGACTGTTTGGCTGCATGTGTTGCCAGACGACCATGGGCTTACCGATAGGCCTTCACTTACGAAGGACCACACTGACAAATGACGAAAATGCCCCTAAAGGGGTAAAATGACTAAAATACCCTTTAGGGGTAAAAATGACTGTTTTGACTCCGTATGTTTCTGAATAAATTTATATATTATGAAATGCTCTGTTTGAGTTATCTGTATCATGTTAGCATGTTATTAATATGTTGCATTGCATGGAGAAAGGGATATATTGAAATTGGAGGAAGTGTACTGTACTGGCAGCTTCACTGCATTAATCTATTGGCTTATAGCCTATTATACTGGTAGCACTGCTGCAATTTTATCGATAATGTCGCATCAGTACTACACTGTAGAGTGTAGGGTTTGGTGTGTTGATTAAATCCCCACATGGAGTGATGGGTTGGGCGTTGATAGAGTGTAGCGGATGGTTGGGTAGGATTCTTATTACATGTTATACTATTACTTTATGGGCTTAGGCCCACCGATTGTGATATGCTACTGTAATGGGCTCTGGCCCAGACTGATTCTGTTATATAGTTATTGCTGGGGTTGCACACTGAGTATTCAAATACTCACCCTTTTTATTCTACCGTACGAGTAATACCGAGGCCTAGGTGATTCGGTGCTATGTGGACTTGGAGGCGGCCACACTTTGCTTTTGTATTGTTTTGGTTTTTATTTACTTAATTATGGTTTTTATTTTTGGTTTGTGATAAGGCCGTTATTTAATTTTTCTTAAATATTGGGTTTATTTGTTTCATTTTTAAACTGTTAGCTCTAGGGCGCGTTTTACAAAAAGATATCTATTTTTTTTAAAAAAACCACGTTTTCACAACAAACGGGAATTCAAACAAAGTTTTCGCAACCATTATGCTTTTTCCAAAGTAAACTATTTTTATAACCTAATTTGTAACAGCCCATTTTATACACTAGTCGGAACGAGTGGTTTCGGGACCACTTAACCGAGTCAAAATATTATTTTAAATGCTTTAATATGTTTTACTGTATGATAGATAAATGGTGTGAAGGTTTCATATTGAAATTTTACTGCCTGATCGGTTAATTTGATAAAAAGGATTAAATCGCATAAAGCGATAAATTAGAGTTCTATTTTATAAATGGCTTATTTGAGCATGGCTTTATAAAAGGAGGTACTTGCATGGCAATTAAACCATTTTTATTGTGAGTGGTTGGTAATGGACATTCATGTCCATATTACTAATGATTTTTAATGATTTTAGTAAAGGTTAAAATAGTCTTTTTGGTATATTATATGTTTTATAATAAAATAAAACATGAAAATGCCTTACTTTCATGGTTCTTCCACCGATTCTTCAAACAAAATAAAGGGTTTTAATGTTTTCAAACATTCGGTTACTTTGATCTTCAATTAAGGTATGTTTTGTAATCGGTTTTTGATAATTTTTACGTTTTTGAGATCGTTGCTTCGTATATTAGTCGACCCGTACCTCAATTTCTGATTTTGATTATGTTTTTGAAAAATGCCATTGATGAATCCTTGATATATTGATAGATTTTGATGAATTATTGTATATTATGTGAGAAAAGACAAGAATTTTAAAGTAAATTTTGATGAAAATGAGTTTAAGGATTTAATTGCAAAAAGATAGAATTTTTGAGGTTAAATTTGTGATTAATTGAAAGATATGTACTTGTACAAGTCCCTTGAATATTCGGCCAATGGAAATTTAGGGATTAATTGTGTAAATTGCTATTTTGTGTTAAAAGGGCTAAATTGCAAAGTGTTGAAAGTATAGGGGCTAAATTGCAAATATGTCAAAATATATGTTTTTGGATTGAATTGAATATGTGAGTTAGTAAATAGCTGAATTTGATTTAATTTAGATAAAGATGATCGAATCCCGGAACTTGATCGGGGAAAACGGAAAATAGACGAGTAAATACGAGATTTTGAGGTAAGTTCGTATAATGAAATTTAATGTGTTTATGTTTATAATTGTTGTTAATGGAATATATGACATATTAGTTGATTGAATAGCCTATTTGGATGTATACATATGAAATTGAAATGAAATTGTTACAAGTGAGAAATAAATACCAAGCCCTGTTAGAACCGTAGAAGTCGATAGGATACAAGTGACATGTCACTAGGGCTACAGGGTGGTTCGAGCTCCTGCATTTGTTGCGGACTCACCACGTGCTCATGAGCTACAGGTTTATCCTTCGGGATTACATGTTCAGCCTACGGGCTTACTGATTATCCTTCGGGATTAAATGTTCAGCCTCCGGGCTTACCGTACAGGCTCGAAAGAGCATATATGACGCATTGACGGATTACAGGTTATATGTATATACATTGTGTGTGCATCACTCGAGTATCTTTTGATATTCTTATAGGTTCAACGGGCAATTACCGATACATGTTACATGAAGATTGAATGATATATGTATTACATGTTATATGAGACATGAGAATTACATGGATTATGTGGTAGAAGTTATATGAAATACATGTACAAGTATTTGAGCAATGATATGATACATGAATGTTGTGGTCGGTACTTGAATGAATTTATATGTTACATAAACTAACAAGTGTATACTTGTGAAATAGGCAACTTGAGTATATGAATTGAATTGGCATTGTTGTTGTAATTATCGCATTGATTCGGTAAGGTTTAATTTCTATATTATACGGACTTACTAAGCTTTAGAAGCTTACTCTGCTCATTCTTTCACTGTCTTATAGATTCGGAAGCTAGCTCGATAATCGGACGAGTCTGAGATCGCCATCACACTATCTATCAAACTTTGGTACTTTTAAACCTTTTGTAAATGAAATGGTCATGGCATGTATAGCCTAGTACTTTTGTGACATGATATGTTTTGGTAAATGATCAAGCTATGAAATGTGGCTTGGGTCATATGTGTTTATAATCAAGTATTAGAGTTGTCCTTTAGCTATATGTGCTTATGGAAAGATATGTGATTTTGATAAGGTTATAAACTTGCATAATTGATATGTATATATGTGTGGATGAGTGCATGGAAATGGTCATTTAGTCCTTTGAGTTGGTGTGCTTGATTTGTGAATAAATTGAGATGATTTTGGGTCCATTTTGTGCTTGAAATTGGTATGTTTTAGGTTGGTAGAATGGCATGAAATGTTGTTGGTTAATGGCTAGTAGAAATGACCCATATTGGGTGGCAAATTTGGCTTAAACCGAGCCTATAACGTGCCACACGGCCAGGGAACACGAGCGTGCGCTTCGACCGTGTGTCCCCTGCACCTTGATGTTTTGGTCAGTTTTGGTACACGGCCTAGACACACGGGCGTGTCTAGTAACTTGTAGCCGTGTGAAATTTAGCAGTATAGTCACACGGTCTGCTCTGTTTTGTACACGGGCGTGTCTGGCAGCCGTGTGATATTTGACAGTTTCGACCACGGGGTAAGGGCACGGGCGTGCCTAGGCCGTGGGCGACACACGGCCTAACCCCATGGGCGTGTTGGACAGCCGTGTGGGATAAGTCAGTTTCGACTACGGGCTGAAAGGTTTGGGCGTGTCTGGAGGGACACGGCCGTGTGTGAAGAACACGGGCAAGGGTCACGGCCGTGTGCCCCTAACTTTGAAAACTTTGCAAATTTTCTCCTATCTTTTAGCATGTTTCCAATTAGACTTCCAATAGTTATATGCATCCTTTTATGATCAATTGAAGCATGCTCTGATGATTGATGATATGTGATGAATCTTGATTAAGAAGTTTAAAACTTTTACTGTTCCGGTATATGTTACAAGTCCGGTAATGCCCCTTACCTATTCCGGCGACGGTTATGGGATAGGGGTGTTACATAATTAATCAAAGGTAGATGGAATGATAAATTCTTTAGAACTTATAGAACAAAGGGGTTTTTGCAACAAATTGAGTTATAGAGAAACGCGATTTCGAGACACTTCAATGTGGCATCACCAAATACGGCCATAACGTCTGGGCCGGGTTTAGGGTATTATAGTCCTACCCTCAGAAACACACATGTGACCTGGCTACACATCTCTGTATCTTTCATTTTTCTGATGGTTCAACCGTGAACACCAAATTTGCATAATTCACCAAATCATAAAAGTTACCCAACATTTTTCGTATCATACAATAACTTACATTTATGAAATTAAAATAGATGTAATACTTACATATAAACTTACCTCGATAACAAAATGTGATAATTTTTAATTTAGTCCGAAACCTTGCCCTTGCGTCGGTCAAGGTTGATTCCTCGATCTTCTCAATCTATAACGACACATTTAGCTAATTTAATAATCACATTACTCAAAACAGCCCAAAATCTTCCTATAGCAAATTTTGCAATTTGATCCTTAACTTTCTCAATTTTACACTTTAGTCTCTAGGCTCGGTTTATGATTCTCATTCAATCTTCATGCATTTCAAGCCTAGCCAAACCACTTTTCCTCCTATGATAGCCCCCAATTTCTATCATTTCACAATTTATGCACACTACATTTCACCTTTTACAACTTAGTCCTTTTTACAATTTTCACCAAAAATCACCTAGAAAAAGTTGTTCACCACACTCTAAACCTTCATACTCTACCACTAGCCATCAAAATACATGCAGTTCATTCATGGGTAAAATTTTAAACATCAAACCTAGCTTGAAATTGTGGTAGAAATAACTAGAGCAAGTTACGAGGATTTCAAAAATACGAAGAACATTAAAAATGGGGCTAGAAGGTACTTACAATCAAGCTTGAAAGTTGGAAGAAACCCTAGCTATGGTGTCTCTTCACATTTGGCCAATGGATGAAGAGAAGATGGACAATTTTGGCTTATTTTCCCTTTTTATTTTTATTGACTAATGACCAAAATGCCTGTAACGTCCCCACGCCCAAAACCGTCCCCGGAGTCGAGCTTGAGGCGTCACTAAACGTAATTTATCATTTTAAACAACTTTACAAAAACTATTTTCATTTTCGGAATAAACTATCTCCTGCGTCATGGTCGCTCGAAAAATCATATCTCGAGTTACGAAACTCGAAATCAAGATCCGTAAATTTTCCCTGAATTTAGACTCATATATCTATTCACTAATTTTTTTCTAGAATTTTTTTTGCTGGGCCGATTAGTACAGTTTATTAGTTAAAGTTGCCCCTGTTTCAGAACTTGACTGTACTGACCTCTGTTTACTACGGACCACTTTTCTCTCTGTACAAAACTCATATAATTTTACCGTTTATTTCTATTAAAACTAGATTCAATAAGGATTCTAAGCATATAAAATACACCTCCTAATTATTTTTGTACAATTTATGGTGAATTTTCAAAATTAGAACAGGGGATCCAGAAATCGTTCTGGCCCTGTCTCACTAAAACTCAAATATCTCCTAACGTGTAACTCCTTTACCTATTTTGCTTCTTCCATATGAAAGTAGACACAATAAGCTTCAATTTCATAACTAATACATTACCAAATTCAATTTCTATGATTTTTAGTGAATTTTCAAACTCACGTCAGTGTTGCTGCAATGTTCTGTTTTATGGCTAGTTCCATTTTCATACAAGCTTCCATGTACTAATTAATCTATTATTCTTTCATGACATCAAACATAACCTATATTGGCCATTTCAATGACTCATCATTGTCAAGCATTTCCTCAACCAAACACCACCATCTCACAAGATTATTTACACATAGTAAGTATATTGCTATACATGCCATTCTAAGTTCTATAAGCCGTTTACCAGAAAGTCCTTCGGATAGTGTGATCGAGTCTTCGACCTATCCCGATTCTCGAGCCGGCTTGTCCAAAACTACAATGAATAAAAAAAGGAGGGAGTAAGCATAAATGCTTAGTAAGTTCACATGCAAATAACAAGTAACATAACAAAGTCATTATGCCAAACAACATTAACATAGCATCACCAAACATATGTCACCATTCTAATCATCATACTTCATCTTACCACATCTTTGTTGTTGTGTCGAATTTCAACCCGAGGGTTAAGTACATACCTGTCCAATGTGGCCATTTCTCAACATTACCGAATTGTCACTTACACCTTGAGTATTCTTCCATTCCGCTAGAATTTTACCCGTTGAACACATCGGAATATAACTCGGATACACGGATCATTTGCACATAAATGCCACATATGTAATCAATCCATCATGTAACCCGCCCATAAGTGAACTCGGACTCAACTCAACGAGCTCGGGCGTTCGCATCCATAAGTGAACTCGGACTCAACTCAACGAGCTCGGATGCCTAGTTACATTTCACGAACTCGGACTCAACTCAACGAGTTCAAACATTTGCATCCATAAGTGAACTCGGACTCAACTCAACGAGTTCGGATGCTCAACCATCCTAGTGACATGTCACTTGTATCCTAATCTATTCCTAAGGTTCAAACGGGATTTTCCCTCAAATTTCACCTATTTGGCCATCTTCCTCGGAATGTCGGTACAAATAATCGCTAGCATTTCATGCTTATCAAGCTAATTACATACTTTGCATACCAATAAATAATAATTCACAAGGCATAATATTCCATGATAGTAAGTACCAATCATATAAATAACATTAAATTACTTAAAATAACAATTATGTTACATTATTTACATATGAACTTACCTTAGTACCAAAATACAACGATTTTGCAATTTAGTCCGTAATCTTTTCTTTTCCCCGATTGAGGTCGATTCCACGTCTTTCTTGATTATGAAGCTTGAAAGTTGAAGAAACCCTAGCTATGGAGAGAGCAAGTTTCGGCAGCAACCAAATGAAGATGATAACAATTTTGTGTTATTTTTCCCTTTTAATTCATGTTAATAACCAAATGACCAAAATACCCCTCCTTACTAAATTTTCAAAAATTCCTCCCATGTCCTAATTTGTCCATGAACTTAAAATTGGTCTAATTACCATTTAAGACCTCCTAATTAATATTTCAAAGCAATTTCATACTAAAAACTTCTAGAATGCAAGTTTTGCAACTTATTCGATTTAATCCCTAACTCCAAATTAAGCACTTTACGCTTAGAATTTCTTCACGAAATTTTCACACCATCATAAAATCATATCATAAACATCAAAATAATTATAATATAATTATTTCTACCTCGGATTTGTGGTCACGAAACCACTATTCCGATTAGGCCCTAATTCGGGATATTACAACTCTCCCCCCTTTTAAGGATTTTCGTCCTCGAAAATCTTACCAGTAAACAGATGTGGGTATTGTTTTCTCATAGTTTCCTCGGGTTCCCATGTAGCCTCTTCTATCCCATGCTTTTGCCACAACACTTTCACAAGAGCAATACTTTTGTTTCTTAGTTGTTTGACCTCTCGAGCTAAAACTTTTATCGGTTCTTCTTCATAGGTCATATCTGGTCGTAATTCAATTTCTGTCGGTGAAATTATATGCGAAGGATCCGAGCGATACCGACGTAACATAGATACATGGAACACGTCATGAATTTTCTCTAACTCAGATGGTAATGCCAACCGATAAGCTACCGGTCCAACTCTTTCAGTTATTTCATACGGCCCGATAAAACGCGGACTTAACTTACCCTTCTGTCCAAATCTGAGGACTTTCTTCCACGGAGACACCTTTAAAAATACCTTATCACCAACTTGAAACTCGATTTCTTTTCGTTTCAAATCTGTATAAGATTTCTGTCTATCCGAAGCAGCTTTCAAACAATCTCGAATTACCTTCACTTTTTCTTCGGTTTCTTTTATTAAATCAACCCCATAGATCTGATTTTCCTTGAGTTCGGTCCAATACAAAGGCGTCCGACACTTACGACCATACAATGCTTCATAAGGTGCCATTTTCAAACTCGTCTGATAACTGTTATTGTAAGCAAATTCCACCAACGGTAAATATCTCTCCCAACTTCCTTGGAATTCTAATACACAACATCGAAGCATGTCTTCAAGAATCTGAATTACTCTTTCTGATTGCCCATCAGTTTGTGGATGAAAAGCAGTACTGAAATTTAACCTTGTACCTAACGCCTCTTGTAACTTTTGCCAAAACCGCGAAGTAAATCTCGGGTCTCTATCTGAAATGATTGACAATGGTATTCCATGTAGTCTAACAATTTCTCTAACATACAATTCAGCTAACTTGTTAAGAGAATAATCCGTACGTACCGGAATGAAATGAGCCGATTTAGTTAATCTGTCAACTATTACCCAAATGGCATCCTTCTTTCCTGGAGTCAACGGCAACCCTGAAACAAAATCCATAGTAATCCGATCCCATTTCCATTCAGGAACCATAATAGGCTGAAGTAATCCTGAAGGCACTTGGTGTTCAGCTTTCACCTGTTGACAAATTAAGCATTTGGACACAAACTCTGATATATCTCTTTTCATTCCATTCCACCAATACATTTTCTTCAAGTCATTATACATTTTCGTGCTACCTGGATGAACTGTCAAATAACTACCATGTGCTTCCTGCAAAATCTTTTGAATTAATTCTCCGTTCCTCGGTACACAAATCCGATCTTTAAACATCAAGCAACCATCAGGACCGATTCTGAAGTCTGACTCTGTATCAACCTCACATTGCTTTCTTTTGGCTTGTAAGTCTTCATCACTTTTCTGAGCTTCACAAATCTCTTGTAAAAACATCGGTCTTACTTTTAGTTCGGCTAGAATGGAACCATCATCTGACATTTCTAATTGAGCGTTCATAACTTTTAGAGCAAACAACAGTTTTCTACTCAAAGCATCAGCAACTACATTTGCTTTTCCTGGATGGTAATCAATCACAAGCTCGTAATCTTTTAATAACTCCAACCATCTTCGCTGTCTCAAATTCAAGTCCTTTTGTGACATCAAGTATTTAAGACTTTTATGGTCGGTGTATACCCGACATTTCTCACCATACAAATAATGTCGCCAGATCTTCAAAGCAAACACCACCGCAGCCAACTCTAAATCATGAATAGGATAATTCCTCTCGTGAGGTTTTAACTGCCTCGAAGCATAAGCCACAACCTTTCCTTCTTGCATCAATACACATCCCAAACCATTTAGAGAAGCATCACTATATACCACAAATTCTTTACCTGACTCGGGCTGTACTAACACTGGTGCCTCTGTTAGTAACTTTTTCAATTCTTCGAAACTTTGTTGACATTCTTCCGTCCACTCAAATTTAACATCTTTTCGAAGTAATCTAGTCATAGGAGCGGCAATTATAGAAAATCCATTCACAAACCGTCGATAATATCCGGCTAGCCCCAAGAAACTTCTAACCTCGGTTATATTCTTCGGTGGCTTCCAATCAACAATAGCTGAAATTTTACTGGGATCAACCCGTATACCATCACCCGAAACAATATGACCCAAAAATCCTACTTCCCGAAGCCAAAATTCACTTTTACTAAACTTGGCATATAACTGCTTGTCTCGTAAAGTTTGCAAAACTATCCTCAAGTGTTCAGCATGCTCTGTCTCATCTTTCGAATAAATCAAGATATCATCTATAAATACCACAACAAACTTGTCCAAGTATGGCCGAAATATTCGATTCATCAAATCCATAAACACGGCAGGAGCATTTGTTAATCCAAACGGCAGAACTAAAAATTCATAATGACCGTACCTTGTTCTAAAAGCAGTTTTAGGCACATCCGACTCTTTTACCCGCAGCTGATAATACCCAGATCTCAAATCAATTTTTGAAAACCATGTTGCTCCTTTCAGCTGATCAAACAAATCATCAATTCTTGGCAACGGATACTTGTTTTTAATTGTCACTTTGTTTAATTGCCGATAGTCTACACACAATCTCATCGAACCATCTTTCTTTCTCACAAACAACACCGGAGCACCCCAAGGCGAAAAACTCGGTCTCACAAAGCCTTTGTCTGTCAACTCTTGCAACTGCGACTTTAATTCTTTCAACTCTGTTGGTGCCATTCTATACGGAGCAATCGAGATCGGAGCTGTTCCCGGCATCAAATCAATACCAAACTCTACTTCTCTAACTGGGGGCAAACCCGGCAATTCTTCAGGAAATACATCTGGGAATTCACATACAATCGGCACTGATTCCACTTTCTTTTCAATTTCCTTTGTATTCAACACATATGCTAAATAGGCTTCATAACCTTTTCTCAAATATCTCTGAGCTGCCATTGAAGAAATTACACTAGACAATGCCTCTGATTTATCTGATTCAACCCGCAGAGTTTCGCCACTTTCACACTTTAGCTCAATAACTTTCTGTTTACAATTTACTATGGCATCATGCAATGTCAGCCAGTCCATACCCAAAATAACATCAAACTCATCAAACGGCAACAACATCAAGTTGGCCGGAAAGTAATAACCCCGAATCATTAAAGGACATTTCTTGCATACTTTATCAACTATAACACATTTGCCTAACGGGTTTGACACTTTAATCATAAATTCTGTATTCTCAACAGGTATACTCATGCTAGACACCAATTTCATGCATACATATGAGTGAGTAGAACCGGGATCAATTAAAGCAGTAACATTAACATCATAGAGAGAAAATATACCGGTGATCACATCGGGTGAGGAAGCATCTTCACGAGCTTTAATAGCATAAGTTCTAGCCGGAGCCCTTCCTTCGGATCTAACTGCTGCATCTCTGGCTACATTCTTGCTACTTGCCTCGCTCCCAGCTTTTCTTGGATACCTTCCTCGCGAATCTGCACCACTAGCTTTTGTATTCTGAAATTTTTCTTTTTCAATTCTCTCTGGGCAGTCTCTAATAAAATGATCCGGAGAACCACACCGGAAACATTCGTTTGCTCTGCACGGACCAAAATGATTTCTGCCACACCGCTGACATTCGGGTTTAACAAATCTCGTGTTCCCTACACTGGCTGTCGAAGTAGTTTGGGACTTTGGACCCACATTTTGCTTCTTAAAATTCCCATAGGATTGTCCAGCTGAAACTTGGGAACGAGGATTCATATTTCTTGACTTTCCGGATTGCTGTGAGGGTGCATTTGTCATTGGTCTTTTCTTCCAATTTCGTGTTTCAGATTCTGCCTTTTTCTTCTCTTTAAGTAATTCTTCAGCCTTGCAAGCTCGATCGACAAGTACCACCATTTCCTTTAATTCAAGAATCCCAACAAATACTTTAATTTCTTCATTGAGCCCGTCTTCAAAGCGCCTACACATCTTGGCCTCGGTAGGAACATATTCTCTAGCATACTTACTCAGTCTGACGAACTCTCTTTCATATTCAGTGACTGTCATACTACCTTGCTTTAGCTCAAGAAACTCTTTACGCTTCTGATCAATAAATCTTTCACTGATGTATTTCTTCCGGAACTCATCTTGAAAGAATTCCCAAGTTACCCTCTCTTTCGGTACCACGGAAATCAGTGTCTTCCACCAATTATATGCTGAATCTCTCAACAAAGATATAGCACATTTCAAACATTCCTCAGGTGTGCAGGACAATTCATCAAATACCCGGGTAGAATTCTCAAGCCAGAACTCTGCTTTTTCCGCATCATCATCTACATTAGCTCTGAATTCTTCGGCCCCGAGCTTACGAATTTTATCAACTGGAGTTCTTTGGAATTTCATCGTACCCACATCTAGAGACATCTGGGGCACAGGTTGAGGAATTGGGGGAGGTGGGGGAGGTCGTACATTCGGGTTCGTACGAACGAACTCCGTGTACCATGCACTCATCATTTGGAGAAAGGCTTCTCGATCCCTTTCTCCTCCCTGACCAACAGTAGGTGGTGGGTTTTCAGTCGGCGCTGCCCCTTCAGCCGGAGCTGGCGCATTACTCTCTACTTCATCAGCCACAGCTGGATCGGGATCCATTTACTATAAAAAAAATCATTTAAAAGGTCAGAAGTCGTCACACTATCACAATATACACATATGGCATGTATAGCAAAATCCGTACATAAAACACGTTAGTCCGAGAACCGACTAAACCTGCTCTGATACCACCAAATGTAACGTCCCCACGCCCAAAACCGTCCCCGGAGTCGAGCTTGAGGCGTCACTAAACGTAATTTATCATTTTAAACAACTTTACAAAAACTATTTTCATTTTCGGAATAAACTATCTCCTGCGTCATGGTCGCTCGAAAAATCATATCTCGAGTTACGAAACTCGAAATCAAGATCCGTAAATTTTCCCTGAATTTAGACTCATATATCTATTCACTAATTTTTTTCTAGAATTTTTTTGGCTGGGCCGATTAGTACAGTTTATTAGTTAAAGTTGCCCCTGTTTCAGAACTTGACTGTACTGACCTCTGTTTACTACGGACCACTTTTCTCTCTGTACAAAACTCATATAATTTTACCGTTTATTTCTATTAAAACTAGATTCAATAAGGATTCTAAGCATATAAAATACACCTCCTAATTATTTTTGTACAATTTATGGTGAATTTTCAAAATTAGAACAGGGGATCCAGAAATCGTTCTGGCCCTGTCTCACTAAAACTCAAATATCTCCTAACGTGTAACTCCTTTACCTATTTTGCTTCTTCCATATGAAAGTAGACACAATAAGCTTCAATTTCATAACTAATACATTACCAAATTCGATTTCTATGATTTTTAGTGAATTTTCAAACTCACGTCAGTGTTGCTGCAATGTTCTGTTTTATGGCTAGTTCCATTTTCATACAAGCTTCCATGTACTAATTAATCTATTATTCTTTCATGACATCAAACATAACCTATATTGGCCGTTTCAATGACTCATCATTGTCAAGCATTTCCTCAACCAAACACCACCATCTCACAAGATTATTTACACATAGTAAGTATATTGCTATACATGCCATTCTAAGTTCTATAAGCCGTTTACCAAAAAGTCCTTCGGATAGTGTGATCGAGTCTTCGACCTATCCCGATTCTCGAGCCGGCTTGTCCAAAACTACAATGAATAAAAAAAGGAGGGAGTAAGCATAAATGCTTAGTAAGTTCACATGCAAATAACAAGTAACATAACAAAGTCATTATGCCAAACAACATTAACATAGCATCACCAAACATATGTCACCATTCTAATCATCATACTTCATCTTACCACATCTTTGTTGTTGTGTCGAATTTCAACCCGAGGGTTAAGTACATACCTGTCCAATGTGGCCATTTCTCAACATTACCGAATTGTCACTTACACCTTGAGTATTCTTCCATTCCGCTAGAATTTTACCCGTTGAACACATCGGAATATAACTCGGATACACGGATCATTTGCACATAAATGCCACATATGTAATCAATCCATCATGTAACCCGCCCATAAGTGAACTCGGACTCAACTCAACGAGCTCGGGCGTTCGCATCCATAAGTGAACTCGGACTCAACTCAACGAGCTCGGATGCCTAGTTACATTTCACGAACTCGGACTCAACTCAACGAGTTCAAACATTTGCATCCATAAGTGAACTCGGACTCAACTCAACGAGTTCGGATGCTCAACCATCCTAGTGACATGTCACTTGTATCCTAATCTATTCCTAAGGTTCAAACGGGATTTTCCCTCAAATTTCACCTATTTGGCCATCTTCCTCGGAATGTCGGTACAAATAATCGCTAGCATTTCATGCTTATCAAGCTAATTACATACTTTGCATACCAATAAATAATAATTCACAAGGCATAATATTCCATGATAGTAAGTACCAATCATATAAATAACATTAAATTACTTAAAATAACAATTATGTTACATTATTTACATATGAACTTACCTTAGTACCAAAATACAACGATTTTGCAATTTAGTCCGTAATCTTTTCTTTTCCCCGATTGAGGTCGATTCCACGTCTTTCTTGATTATGAAGCTTGAAAGTTGAAGAAACCCTAGCTATGGAGAGAGCAAGTTTCGGCAGCAACCAAATGAAGATGATAACAATTTTGTGTTATTTTTCCCTTTTAATTCATGTTAATAACCAAATGACCAAAATACCCCTCCTTACTAAATTTTCAAAAATTCCTCCCATGTCCTAATTTGTCCATGAACTTAAAATTGGTCTAATTACCATTTAAGACCTCCTAATTAATATTTCAAAGCAATTTCATACTAAAAACTTCTAGAATGCAAGTTTTGCAACTTATTCGATTTAATCCCTAACTCCAAATTAAGCACTTTACGCTTAGAATTTCTTCACGAAATTTTCACACCATCATAAAATCATATCATAAACATCAAAATAATTATAATATAATTATTTCTACCTCGGATTTGTGGTCACGAAACCACTATTCCGATTAGGCCCTAATTCGGGATATTACAATGCCCTTTATTAAAAACTTTAATATTCCTTCTTTCCATGGGCATTTTTGTCCAAATAATGTTAAAATGGCCTAATTGCCACATAAGGACCTTTAATTTGAAATTCCAATTCAATCAAGTACCTTTACAAAATAAAACTCATATTTTTCACCTATTGCAGTTTAGTCTAACCTACCAAATTGGACATGCAAATATTAAAATTCATGCACCAAAATTTCACATAATTATTCAAACACCAAATAGACATCAAAACTTAAACGGAATATTACTTTAGGCCTCGGATTCTTGGTTTCAAAACCACTATTCTATTTAGCCCATAAATAGGGCTATTACAACTCTCCCCTTTAGGGATTTTCGTCCCCGAGAATCTTACCGATAAATAGGTTTGGGTACTGTTTCCACATAGCTTCCTCCAGCTCCCACGTAGCCTCTTCCACACCATACTTTTGCCACAATACTTTCACCAAGGCTATACTTTTTTTCTCAATTATTTAACCTCTCCAGCCAAAATCTTAATTGGCTCTTCTTTGTACGTCATATCTAGCTGAATTTCAATATCTATAGAAGGAATCACATGCGAGAGATCTAAACGATACTGTCGTAACATTGACACATGAACACATTATGTATCTTCTCTAATTCTAGCGGTAAATCCAATCGATATGCCACTGGCCCTATTTTTTCTATAATCTTATACGGCCCAATAAAGCATGGACTTAATGTAACAGCCCGGTTTTGACCCTAGTCAGAACAATGGTTTCGGGACCACATATCCGAGTCTAAAAAATGTTCTGATATTATTTTCTGTGCCTGTGATATATAAATTAGCATCTGATAAATTTCTGTGATTTAATTTGTCTGTCTCTGTGCTTAATTGTGATAAAGGACTGATTTGTATATGTGATAAAATTTGCATGTCACAATAGAATGTGTGCATTTGGAATGGCTTTAAATAATTATGTTCTTAATAGGTAATTAAACTATTTGAGGTTTGAGTGGTCAAAAATGACCTTAAGATATGTGTTTTGCATGTTTATAAACAAAGGTTAAATTAGTAATTGATGTATAAAATATGTGTTATAATAAAATATCATGAAAATAAAGCCATTATCATGCTATTCCACCGATTTTAGAAAGAAAATAACAAGGGTTTCATGCTTCATACATTCGGCCATTGATTTTTTTTGATTAAAGGTTTGTTTTTAATCCGTTTTTGATAGTTTCTACGTTTTTGTGATCGTTGCTTCGTACTCTTTCATGCCCATGTCTCAATTTTTGTTTTTGATGAAGTTTGTGAAAAATGCCATTGTTGATATTTGAAGCTTTGTAGTGAAATTGAATGATTTATGATGAATAGGTGTTGAATAAACATGCTCTACCATGAGATTTTGATGAAATTGAGCTATATGGGCTAATTTGTGAAAATGAAATGTTTGGAGCATTAAATTCTGAAATAAATGTGTTATATGGGCTTTAATGAGAGCCATGAAAATTCAGCTAGGTCATTTTGTAATGAAATTGTGCATATTTGATGTTTTTGTGTGAATTAGGGACTAAAGTGTCAAAAATGTAAAATGTGAGGGCTAAAATGTAAAATGCCCTAAATGAGTGTTTATGGATTGAATTGAATGAAATGGAATAGTGAATGTTTGAATCTGAATTTGGTTAGATCAAAAACAAAGAAAAACAAACTTAGATCAAGGAAAGTCCAAAATTATTGAATAGTCGACTCAATTTCGTTAAATTCGTACGAGGTAAGTCAAAATACAAACATTCGTTATATTGATGTTTGTTATAAATTCTTGTTTTATAAACTATATTTGGATGGCCATGAGAACCTGACGTGTAGATCCGACTTATTCTGAATGAGAAATGATAAAATGATATCATGTAAGACCTCATCCGAGACGTAGGCATTGATTTGAAATTTTCGTGTAAGACCATGTCTAGGACACTAGCATCGTATATGTTTCGTGTAAGACCCTATCCAGGATAGTGGCATCGATATTGAATAACCTGTAAGACCATGTCAGGGACGTCAGCATTGTATAAGGCTTTTACAATTTCTGTAACGATTCTGAATGAAATGATGAGAAGTTTTTGAGAAATGAATGAGTACATAATCTATATATCTGACTCAGGTACGTCTGTTCTGTACTGGATTTCTGAGTATGAAAGATATGCTACTGCAAAATAGACTTCTGTTACAAATGAGTGTCTGTTTGTAAGATATACTATTGAATTTTATTCATGAAATGTATATGTTGAATTTGGCTTACTAAGCTCCTAGTAGCTTATTCTATTTATTCTTTCAATTGTTTTACAGATATCGTAGCTACTGAAGGCTCGGGATTAGTCTAGGATTGTCACCACACTATCGAGCTTGTTTCAGTACCTTTTGATTGTATAAAGTCTAAGTATGGCATGTATAGGCTAGAGTGTCCATGTATTAAGCTTGAATATATTGGTTTGTAATGCTATGTGAATTGGATGGCAAGTGATATGTTTTTGCTTGACTTTGGCTTATGCTTGTGATGCCAAATTATGTAAGTTCATGATGGTGAATTTGAAACATACCAATATAAATAAATGGCAAGATTTGGTTGTGGTATAAAAGAGATATGTTTCATGTGTTTGGATATGAACTTTGTTTGGAATATAGGTATGATTGGTATGATAAAGAATATGAATGTGTATATGAATAATTTGATCATGTGGTGGTGTGTTTTAAAGCATTGAATTGAGTTGAACTTGTGGCATTATTATTACTCATTTATGCTTATAGGAATGACCCTTATTATGGGTGGAAAATTGGCTTAAACCAAGCCTATTTTGTGCCACACGGTCAGAGCACATGGGCGTGTGACTCGACCGTGTGACCCCTGCATCTGAAATGTTTTGGTCAGTTTTGCACAAGGGCTGGACACACGGGCGTGTCTGGTGACCGTGTGGTTTTTGGCAGTGTTGCCTATAGGCTGGACACACGGGCATGTCCGGTGACCGTGCTGAGATTGGTAGTGTCGTCCATGGCCAGAGTTAAGGTTAGGGCACAACTGTGTGAAGCACATGGCCTAGGCATATGGCCGTGTGGCCCTAATTCAAAAATTTTCTTAAGGTTCTTCATATCTTTTACCTGTTTTCAATTTAGTCTTTGATGAATGAATGAAGTAAATTCTGATATTTTATATCATGTTACTGATTAGTGATGTTGTGTGAATTCAAAAATCAGTGAATATTCTATTCTAATCTTTTCTGATTATCTAGTAACGCCTCGTCCTATTCTAGCGACAGTTACAGGATAGGGGTGTTACATTTTGTTGTTATCAAAGCTACAGTTTAGTCTGTTCTAGGACTAACGTAGCGTGTATGAGTCTAGCTATACACGCCATATATTTGAACTGTGATACTGTGATGAATCCTGACGAAGAAAATGTGTTTTTTATATAGTAATGGATCCCGAAAGAGCCGTAGCTGATGATGTTGAAAGTAAAGCGCCTGCTCCCGCTCAAGGGAAAACGCCATCTGATTCTAGACCAGTTACAAGTGGTAATGAGGGAGAAGCTAAACAAGCTTTCTTCCAAATGATGAATGAGTGGTTCACTCAGTATGTCTGAACAAATTCGATTATTCAACCCCCAACCCCGACTGTTCCTCAACAACCTTTGGCTGTACCATCTATTACTAATCTGATTAGTCTAAATAAGCCTCTGGTAGACAATATTAGAAAGTATGAGGCCGAAGAATTTCGAGCTACTACTGATGATGATGCCAAGAGAGATGAATTTTGGCTTGAAAACACGATTTGAGTTCTTGATGAATTGTCATGTACTCCGGAGGAATGCGTTAAGTGTGCGGTTTCATTATTGCGAGATTTGACATACCATTGGTGGAAAACCTTGACATCTATGGTTCTAAGTGAATGTATCACCTGGGATTATTTTCAGACCAAATTTAGAAAGAAGTATGTTAGTCAGCGTTTCATTGATCAGAAACGTAAAGAGTTTTTTGAATTGAAACAAGGTGGCAGATCTGTTACTGAATATGAGCGAGAATTTGTAAGACTGAGCCAGTAAGCACGGGAATGTGTAGCTTCAGAGTCCACTATGTGTAAAAGATTTGTAGCAGGCTTGAATGAAGACATTAAACTTCTGGTTGGAATTCTCGATCTGAATGAGTTTGTTGTGCTAGTAGAAAGGGCTTGTAAAGCCGAAGAACTTAGGAAAAAGATGAAAACTGATTCTAAAGCAAGGGAGTTTCAAAGGAGATCTTCAGGAAGATCATTACAGTCCGTGTCAAAGAAGTTTTGAGATGAATCAAATCGTTTGAAGACTAATATGGGACATTCTGGCAGAGATCGTGATAGATCGCGTTCAAGTTTTAAAACTTCTTCTACATCTGTTTCTAGTGTCGGGAAATGTTAGATCTGATAAACCTGAATGTGAACATTGTGGAAAAAGACATCCGAAAAGTTGTAGATTGAAAGATTGAGCCTATTTTCGATGTAGATCTCTGGATCATTTTGTTCGAGACTGTCCTGAATCTGTTGATCAAGAGATAGTGCAAAATCTGAGACCGAGTAATATTTTCGCTAGAGGTAGAACTTCTAGAAAAGCGAGTAATGCTAGTGTTGGTCAAAGAGTTACTAAAGATACGACTGCACGATCTGAAGCTCAAGCGCCTGCTAGAGCTTATGCTATTCGAGTGCAGGAAGAAGCTTCATCTCCTAATGTGATTACTGGTATTTTCACTCTTTATGATACCTTTGTAATTGCTTTGATAGATCCTGAATCAATGCATTCTTATATCTGTATGAATTTAGCATATAGTAAGACTTTGCCTATAGAGTCTACTGAAATCATTATTAGAGTATCGAACCCCTTAGGCAAAAGTGTCCTGGTTGATAAGATTTGCAAGAATTGTCCGTTAATAATTCAAGATATCTGTTTTCCTACTGATTTGATGCTTTTTTCGTTTGATGAATTTGATATAATTCTGGGTATGGACTGGTTAACTCTGCACGATGCTATTGTAAATTGCAAACAAAAAGTTATTGACTTGGGATGTAAGAATAGTGAAATAGTTAGAGTTGAATCTAATGAATTGAATGGTTTACCGATTGTGATATCCGCATTAAAAGCTCAGAAATATGTAAGAAAAGGGTGTGAAGCCTACTTTTCTTATGTGATTGATTCTAAGGTATCTGATAGAAAGATTGAATTTGTGCTCGTTGTTTGTGAATTTCCTGATGTAGTTCCTGAAGAACTTTTGGGTTTGCCTCCGATTCGAGAGGTTGAGTTTGGGATTAAATTGGTTCCGGGAACTGCTCCGATTTTAATAGCTCCATATAGAATGGCACCGACCGAATTGAAAGAATTAAAGACTCCGTTGCAAGAATTAATTGATCGAGGTTTTGCTAGACCGAGTTTCTCACCGTGGGGTGCTCCTGTTCTATTTGTGAAAAACAAAGATGGTACAATGAGAATGTGCATTGATTACCGTTAGCTCAACAAAGTGACTATAAAGAATAAATACCATCTACCCCGAATTGATGATTTGTTTGATCAATTGAAAGGTGCTTTTGTATTTTCGAAAATAGATCTAAGATCAGGCTATTATCAATTACGTGTGAAAGATTCTGACATTCCGAAGACAGCCTTTAGAACAAGGTATGGGAATTACAAATTTTTGGTTATGCCTGTCAGATTAATGAATGCTCCTGCTATGTTTATGGATTTGATGAACAGAATTTTTAGACCGTATTTAGATCAATTTGTTGTTGTTTTCATTGACGATATATTAATTTACTCGCAGAATGAAAGTGAGCATGCTGAACATTTATGAACTGTACTTCAGACACTGCGTGATAAGCAATTGTATGCAAAATTTAGCAAATGTGAATTCTAGTTATGCGAAGTTAGTTTTTTGGGTCACATTGTATCTGCAACTGGTATAAGAGTAGATTTGAGCAAAATCTCAGCTATTTTGGATTGGAAACCTCCGAGAAATGTTTCTAAAGTCCTTAGTTTTCTAGGACTTGCTGGTTCTTATCGCCGGTTTGTAAAGAGTTTTTCGGTAATCGTAACCCCGATGACAAGACTATTACAAAAGGATGTAGAGTTTGAATGTTCTGATAAATATCAAAATAGTTTTGATCAGTTGAAAGCAATGTTAACTGAAGCTCCTGTGCTTGTGCAACCTGAAACGGGTAAAGAATTTGTTATATACAGTGATGCTTTGTTGAATGGACTGGGTTGCGTTTTGATGCAAGAAGGAAAAGTTATTGCATATGCTTCTAGATAGTTAAAGCCACATGAAAAGAATTATCCAACGCATGATCTCGAGTTAGCTGCGATTGTATTTGCTTTAAAGATTTGGCGCCATTATCTGTTTGGTGAAAAATGTCACGTGTTTTCAGATCATAAAAGTCTGAAATATTTAATGACTCAGAAAGATTTGAATCTGCGGTAGCGAAGATTGTTAGAATTGTTAAAAGATTATGAGCTTATAATTGATTATCATTCGGGTAAGGCAAATGTTGTAGCTGATGCTCTAAGTTGGAAATCAATATCGGCATTATATGCCTTGAATGCTTGTGTTGGTCTGTTTGATGATGAGTCAGTGTTAGCTGAATTGGAAGTGAAACCTTTGTTTTTGCAACAAATCATAGATGCTCAAAAAATAGATAATGAACTGTCAATGAAATGAGTTCAGTGTGATTCTGATTCTGAATTCTGTATTGATAATGATGACTGTCTGAGATTCAAGAATAGAATTTGTGTTCCCAGAAACTCTGAATTGATTTAAATGATTTTGAGTGAAGCTCATAATAGCAAATTCTCTGTACATCCAAGTAGCACCAAGATGTATAATGACTTAAAACGATTTTACTGGTGGCCGGGAATGAAAAGAGATATTTCTGACTTTGCTCTGAAATGTTTAGTATGTCAGCAAGTAAAGTCTGAACATCAGCTGCCTTCTGGTGTGTTACAACCGATTATGATTCCTGAATGGAAATGGGACTGAGTGACTATGAATTTTGTTTCTAGTTTATCCCTATCTCTGAGAAAGAAAGATTCAATCTGGGTTGTTGTTGATCGGTTGACGAAATCTGCTCATTTTATTCCGGTACGATATGATTATTCTCTGGATAAATTAGCTAAACTTTATATTTCTGACATTGTGAAATTGCACGGGGTACCACTGTCTATCGTGTCTAATAGAGATCCAAGGTTTACTTTAAGATTCTGGAAGAAGTTGCAAGAAGCTTTAGGTACTAAATTACACTTCAGTACTGCTTTTCATCTGCAAACAGATGGTCAGTCTGAGCGGATCATTCAAATACTCAAGGACATGCTTAGATGTTGTATTCTAGAGTTTAAAGGTACGTGGGAACAATATCTACCTCTGATTGAATTTGAGTATAATAATAGTTTCCAATCGAGCATTAAAATGGCCCTGTATGAAGCTCTGTACAGTAGAAAGTGTAGAACTCCACTATACTGGTCTGAACTTTGTGAAAATAAGATATACGGGATTGATTTGATAAAAGAAATAGAAAAGAAGGTGAAAATGATCAAGGATAATATGAAAGCAGCTTCTGATCGTTAGAAATCATATACAGATCTGAAATGGAAAGATATGGAATTTGAGATTGGTGATAAAGTATTTCTGAAAGTGTCTTCGTGGAAGAAAATGTTCTGATTTGGCAAATAGGGCAAATTGAGTTCGAGGTTCATTGGACCTTATGGAATTATTGAATGAATTGGACCGGTTGCTTATAGACTGATGTTGCCACCTGAGTTACAAAAGATACATAATGAACTTCACGTGTAGATGCTTCGACGTTATAGATCTGATCCGTCTCATGTGATATCCCCTTCTGAGATTGAATTAAAATCTGATATGACTTGTGATGAAGAACCGATCTGTATCTTAGCTTGAGAAATGAAAGAATTTAGAAATAAGAAAATTCCGCTAGTAAAAGTGTTGTGGCATCGTCATGGGTTAGAAGAGGCTACATGGGAGCCTGATAGTGCAATGAGACAGCAATACCTGAATCTGTTTAACGGTAAGATTTTCAGGGACGAAAATCCCTAAGGGGGAGAATTGTAACAGCCTGATTTGGACCCTAGTCGGAACAGTGGTTTCGGGACCACATATCCGAGCCTGAAAAATTTTTTGATATTATTTTTTGTCTGTGATATATGAATTAGCATCTAATAAATTTCTGCGATTTAATTTGTCTGTCTCTGTGCTTAATTGTGATAAAGGACTGAATTGTATATGTGATAAAATTTGCATGTCACAATAGAATGTGTGCATTTGGAATGGCTTCTAATAATTATGGCCTGAATAGGTAATTAAACTATTTGAGGTTTGAGTGGTCAAAAATGACCTTAAGATATGTGTGTTACATGTTTATAAACAAAGGTTAAATTAGTAATTGATGTATAAAATATGTGCTACAATAAAATATCATGAAAATAAAGCCATTACCATGCTATTCCACCAATTTTAGAAAGAAAAGAACAAGGGTTTCATGCTTCATACATTCGGCCATTGATTTTCTTTGATTAAAGGTTTGTTTTTAATCCGTTTATGATAATTTCTACGTTTCTGTGATCGTTGCTTCATATTCTTTCATGCCCATGTCTCAATTTTTGTTTTTGATGAAGTTTGTGAAAAATGCCATTGTTGATATTTGAAGCTTTGTAGTGAAATTGAATGATTTATGACGAATAGGTGTTGAATAAACATGCTCTACCATGAGATTTTGATGAATTTGAGCTATATGGGCTAATTTGTGAAAATGAGATTTTTGGAGGATTAAATTGTGAAACAAATGTGTTATATGGGCTTAAATGAGAGCCATAAAAATTTGGCTAGGTCATTTTGTAATGAAATTGTGCATATTTGATGTTTTTGTGTGAATTAGGGACTAAAGTGTCAAAAATGTCAAATGTGAGGGCTAAAATGTAAAATGCCCTCAATGAGCGTTTACGGATTGAATTGAATGAAATGGAATATTGAATGTTTGAATCTGAATTTGTTTAGATCAAGAACAAAGAAAAACGGACTTAGATCGAGGAAAATCCAAAATTGTTGAATAGTCGACTCAAATCCGTTAATTCCGTACGAGGTAAGTCAAAATATAAATATACGTTATATTGATATCTGTTATAAATTCTTGTTTTATAAACTGTATTTGGACGGCCATGAGAATCTGACGTGTATTTCCAAATTATTCTGAATGAGAAATGATAAAATGAGATCATGTAAGACCTCGTCCGAGACATAGGCATTGCTTTGAAAATTTCGTGTAAGACTGTGTCTGGGACACTGGCATCGTATATGTTTCATGTAAGACCCTGTCCGGGATAGTGGCATCGATATTGAATAACATGTAACACCACGTCGGGGACGTCGACATTGTATAAGGCCTTTACAATTTCTGTAACGATTCTGAATGAAATGATGAGAAGTTTTTGAGAAATGAATGAGTACATAATCTATATATCCGACTCAGGTACGTCTGTTCTTCCACGGTGACACCTTCAAAAATACTTTATCACTAACTTGAAATTCAATCTCCTTTCTTTTCAAATCAACATATGACTTTTGTCGGTCCGGAGTAGCCTTTAAACAATCTCGAATTATCTTCACCTTTTCCTCGATCTCTCGAACTAGATCAACACCATGTTTTTGTTTCTCACTCAATTTAGTCCAATATAATGGAGTTTGGCACTTTCGGCCATACAATGCCTCATAAGGCGCCATTTGTATACTCGACTGATAAATATTGTTGTAGGCGAATTCCACCAAAGGTAGATACTTTTCCCAAGTACGTTCAAACTTTAAAACACAACACCGAAGCAATACTTCAAGAACTTGAATTACCCTATCGGATTGGCCATCCGTCTACGGGAGAAATGTGGTAGTAAAATTCAATTCCGTACCCAACGCCTCTTGTAACTTCTTCTAAAATCTCAAGCTGAACCTTGGATCTCTATCTGATGTAATAGACATGGGTACTCCATGTAATCTCACAATTTCAGCAATGTATAATTCAGGCAATTTATCAGGTGGGAAATCAACACGTACTGGAATAAAGTGAGCCGACTTCGTCAATCTATCAACAACGACCCACACCGCATCTTTCTTTTTCAGAGTCAAAGGTAAACCTATTACAAAGTCCACCATAATATTGTCCCACTTCCACTCAAGGACCATTACAGGCTGAAGTAGACCTGAAGGTACTTGATGCTCAGCTTTCACTTACTGACAAATTACACACCTCGTTACAAATTCTGAAATGTCCTTTTTTATGCCCGACCACCAGTAGAGTTTCTTCAAATCATTATACATTTTATTACTACCACGATGCACTGATAAACACCCACTGTGTGCCACATTCAAAATTTTCCGAATCAGCTCATCATCTCTAGGTACACAAATTCTATCATGAAACATCAAGCAATCAACCGAACTTACTTGAAAATCAGAGTTACCACCTATTTCGCATTGAACCCTGTTGGCTTGTAGTTTACTATCATTCTTTTGAGCTTCGCAAATCTATTGAAGAAACTATGGTCTAGCCCTTAACTTGGCTAGTATGGAATCATCATCAGATAATGTCAAACTCGTGTTCAAAGCCTGCAAAGCATACAGTGATTTTCCACCCAAAGCATCTGCAACCACGTTTGCTTTCCCATGGTGATACTCAATCACTAACTCGTAATCCTTTAGTAACTCAAGCCTCCTCCATTGTCTCAGATTTAACTCATTTTCATTCATCAAGTATTTCAGACTTTTATGATCGGTAAAAATTCGACATTTCTCACCATACAAAAAATGACGCCAAATCTTCAAAGCGAAAACAATGGCAGCCAACTTTAAATCATGTGTTGGGTAGTTCTTATCGTGTGGTTTTAGTTGCCTCGAAGCATAAGCCACCACATTGCCTTCTTACATCAATACGCACCAAAGGCCATTCAGTGACGCATCACTATAGATGACAAATTCTTTCCCTGAATTGGGTTGCACTAATACTAGTGCCTCAGTCAACTTGGCTTTCCACTGATCAAAACTTCATTGACATTTTTCGGTCCACTCAAATTTAACATTCTTTTGAAGCAGCTTGGTCATAGGAGAAGCAATTATGGAGAAACCCTCGACAAAGCGTTGATAATATGCAGCTAGACCTAGAAAGCTTCTAAACTTAGTCACATTATTTGGCGGCTTCCAATTAACAATTGCCAAAATTTTACTCGGGTCAACCCGAATGCCATCACCCGAAACTATATGTGTCAAGAACCCAACTTCATGGAGCGAAAACTCACTCTTGCTGAACTTAGCAAACTTCTATTTCCTCAAAATTTGCACACCGTTCTCAAGTGCTTGGTATGTTCCAACTCATCTCGAGAATAGATCAAGATATCATCTATAAATACCACCACAAATTTATCCAAATACTACCAAAAAATTCGGTTCATCAAATCCATAAACATAGCCAGTGCATTAGTCAAACCAAAAGGCATGACAAGAAATTCATAGTGTCCATACCTCGTCCTAAAGGCACTCTTCGACACATCATATTCCTTAAGCCTCAGTTGGTAATAATCAGATCTTAAATCAATCTTAGAGAACACCGTTGCCCCCTTTAATTAGTCAACCAGATCATCAATTCTCGGCAATGGATACTTGTTCTTAATAGTCACCTTATTAAGTTGCCTATAATCAATACAAAGCCTCATCGATCTGTTTTTCTTTTTTACGAACAATACAGGAGCACCCCATGGAGAAAAACTCGGTCTTACAAATCCTTTGCTCGTCAACTCTTGTAACTGAGCCTTTAACTCCCTCAGTTTAATTGGTGCCATTCCGTATGGAGCAATGGAAATAGGAGCAGTCCTGGGTAACAAATCAATGGCAAACTCAATCTCTCTAACAAGAGGTAGCCCAGTTAACTACTTTAGAAACACATCTGGAAATTCACAAACTACTGGTACGGATTCAAGTTTCAATCCTGACACAGCACATATGCTAGATAAGCTTCATACCCATTTTTCATACATTTTCGAGTAGTCATACAAGAAATCACCACCGACATCTTACTCAACTCATTTTTTCTAACCCAAAGAATTTCACCACTTTCACATTTTCACTCAAGGGTTTTTCGCCAACAATTCACCTTGACATCATGTAACGCTAACCAATCCATCCCCAAAATAACATCAAACTCATCGAATGAAAACAAAATCATATTAGCCAGAAAATAGTATCCTTGAATCATTAAAGGACATTTCCTGCAAACCTTATCTACCAACACAAATTTGCCTAATGGGTTTGACACTTTAATCACAAATTTAGTTAACTCTACAGGCAATTTCTTACTCACCAATTTCATGCAAATTGTAAAACCCCAAAAATATAGGGCATTTTTTTTGCAAGTTTTGACATAAATTCCATGTTTGCTTTATTGGCTAAGTAATTTTGGTGTGTTTGGAGGTTTCCAGGAAGCCTGGGTTCAAGTCTGGCCTTTGGCAAAACTTTGATTTTTGCTCTTCTAGAAACCTGGATAGTAGCTTATAGGGCATATATTAAGTTGTGTTTGTTTTGTGACACAAGAGATATTGTGGCTTGGTGGCAAGTGGCGTAATTGGGCATTGTGAGAGCTAGAGTTTGAATCCCATGGTTAGCAAGGGGATTTTATTTTGCTACTTGGGTGGCAAGTCTTTGTGGTGGATTCGAACTCTATGGAGTTGTTGTGGACTTGGTAAAAAGGGGAGAGTATCATGGGATAAGATGTTGGTTGTTGGGGTTTTGGAAGAGGAAATGGTAGAGAGATAAGGGGAGGAAATCGTGGAGTTGGAAAGGGGAAGAGTTGTAGCTGAATTAGGTAGCTGTGCAAATTCAGCTAAAGGGTTAAGGGAAAGTTGGTACGACAACTTGAGAGTGAGTAGGTGCAAAATTCTTTTTCGGTCATTCCTAGTTTTGGTTCTTTTTGTGTTTTGGTTTCTTTTCTTTCTAGTGCCGATTTTGCAAGTTACCATTTGTGCTCTTTCGAGATTTGATTAGTGTAAGTTCTTTGTGCCGAAACCTCTATTCTCAACTTCCTTTCTTCCACTTTTAGCAAATCACACTATTCTTTTCCTCTAACCTTTCATTTCCTATTTCCCATTGTGCTATTGCTTTGCCACTCTTTAGTCGAACCTTTCCTGTTTCATTCTTTAAGTTCTATCGATCATCTCCCTTCTTCCTCTTTTATCCTAATCTAGGTCGAACCCATCCCCTTTTCTTTTTGTTTTGCACTTATTTTCCATTGTATTCTTCTTTTCTTTCTGACCAAATGCTACTCACCTTATTTCTTTCTCAAACACTCTTGTGCTCTGCAAGTGCTTTGGCCGATTCTTTTTTCATTCTCCTCTGTTGAATTGTGGAGGTGATAACTTGGTTTCGGTCATAGTGGGTTCTAGGCAAGATTTAAGGCCGATTAGATCTCTTTTAATCTCGGGATTTTAAGAAGAGGAAATCACGGTTAGTATTGGGTAACAGTTCAAGTGAGAAACCTCTTCTCATTCAATCAAGGTACGGTGCTCAAGGGTTAATTGTGCTTCGCAATAAGGTGTGTAATCACACCCTTCTGTAACTGTAAATCGGCAATATCTGAAAATTCAAAAAGCTAAAACTTCGACATTCAAGGCCTCACGAGCGTGGAAATGCTTGTGTGGTAAACCGAGCCCACATAGCATGGGCAATAGACTATAGAGGCTTCCACATGCATTTTCATGGGCTAGGGCCATTGTGGGCCATGTTGGGCCGAAATGGGCCGTATGGACCCAATGGGCTAGTGGGGCCCACACGAACGAAATCCATGGTAAGTGACAATTATTGGACTGGACTTTGTAAATTAGATAGCCATGACTGCATATGGGCTAAATGGACCACACGAACATGTGGGTCCATTTGGGCCGAGTGGTGGACCTTAGGCCCATTTACATTGTTTTGACCACTTAGGTTACCTGAGTCATTCGAGATGACTATAGACCTTCTAAAGGGTCGTTATATGTACCAAAACCCCACAATTAGTAAAATTACCGTTTTACCCCTAATTGATAGAAAAACAGTTTTACCCTTAGTGGTAGGTTGATTGATGTGTACATGATGTTTATATGACTGATTTTGAGCATGACATACTGCATTCACATAATATTTATGTCACGACATTCTACATGGGATTGGGAATCTTTATGGAGGGAGTATTGTATAGTGGCTTTGCCACGTAATTTCTGATTCAAGTGGCTTTGCCACATTTACTGTCACTAGCAGCTTTGCTACGTTATTACTACTAGCAGCTTCGCTGCAATATTGGTGTGCTGGTTGGGTGGGTCAATTTTATCCCCACATGGTGTTCTGGTTGGTAAGGGTGGTGTGTTGGTTGGATTAAGATGGGTTGCATCATTGTACTGTAGTGACTCTGTACAGGGCTTAGGCCATACTGTTACTGAATAGGGCTAAGACCCAGACTGTTTTGTTACTGAATAGGTCTTAGGTCTAGACTACGTATGCAAACACAGTTTACGTCTGATTGATAAGGGATTACACACTGAGTTTCGCAAACTCACCCTTTCTTTTAACTATAAGGGTAATCCCCAACCGTAGATGGTTTAGAGATGTGAGGGACTCAGAGGTGGCCACACGATCGCTGCGGTTTGGCTTTTGGTTTTATTTACTTAGATTTTATATTTGGGTTTTAACTTTGTAATGAGGCCATTTTGGGGGATTTTAACTTTTATTTGGACTTTTGATTTCATTTTTTTAAATTGCTAGAATAGGAAAATCGAGTTTTCAAAATAATAAACATTTTTAAAGGAAACACGCATTTTTAACCTTAAGATTTCCAACTAGAAAAGCTTTCGTAGTTTTATTCAGATTAAGAAACCAACAATAATTAATATGGAAACTATTTTTTTCCAAACTTGGTTTTAAAGTGTAATAACGAATTATACCAACTTTTCCTCTTGCATTTGGAACTAAATGGTTTTAATTTAAACTCGGATTCTTATCATCAAGTCTAAATTTTAGAAGACACTTTGATGTGACACATCAAATTCAGTCGTAACGTCTAGGTCGGGTTTAGGGTGTTACACAAATATAAGAATGAGTGGAGCCTGGATCTATCAATGCAATGACATCAGTATCATAAAGTGAGAATGTACCGTAATCACATCAAGAGATGATGGCTCCTCGCGAGCTCGCATAGCATAAGCTCTACTAGGCGTCCTCGTCTCGAATCTCACAGCTGTATCTTCTGCTATGCTTTTACTACTGGCTCCTCCTCCGACATTCCTCGGCGGTCTACCCTTATAGGTGGTGCTACTCAATCTAGCACTTTGAAATTTCTCATCTCCCAGTTTCTCAGGGCAATCTCTAACAAAATGATCTAGGGAACCATATCTGAAACAAGCCCTGTTAGTTCCCCAGCATTCACTAGTATGCCATCTACCACAATTTCGACACTCAGGTCTATCAGGTCTTGCGCTCCCCACACTGGCCTTTGAAATAGCCTAGGCTTTAGGACCAGAATATGTTTTACCCCGATCTTAATGTGAGTACCTGACTGAAACTGTCGTTCGAGGATATCTTTCTTTAGACCACTTTGATTATGTTTGAAAGGATTTGCTCATCGGCCTCTTACGGGCATCTCAAACTTCAATTGCTGCTTTTCTCTTCTCTTTATTTAATTACTCTACTTTACAAGCTCTGTCTACCAATACTACAAATTCCTTTAATTCTAGAATTCCCACAACCACTTTAATGTCCTCATTATGTCCATCTTCAAATCTTCTACACATCATTACCTCGATAGAAACACACTCTGGTGCATATTTGCTGAGTTTAATGAATTCACGTTCATACTCAGCTACCGTCATCTTACCTTGCTTCAACTCAAGGAACTTCTTCCATTTTTGATCAACAAATATTTGACTTATATACTTTCTTCGAAACTCCTCCAAAAAGAATTTCTACGTCACTCTTTCCCTCGAGACCACTGATATTAATGTTTTCCACCAATGATAGGCTGAGTCTTTTAGCAAGGATACGACACATTTGAAACTCTCCTTAGGTGTGCAAGACAATTCCTCAAATACCCGCATGGAATTCTCGGGCAAGAACTCTACCTTCTGTGGATCATTATCAACTTTAGCTATAAACTCTTAAGCCCCTTGTTTACAGATTTTATCCACCGGAGGTTTAGTCACCCTTACCAAATTAATTCCCAGTGGGGCTACAGGGACCGGTTGTGATATAGGCGGGGGAGGAATAGGTTGAGCATTAGGATTTGCTTTTACAAAGTCAATACACCAGTAATTCATCATTCAGAGAAAGGCATCCCGAGCCTCGTCTCCTTGACTCAGAGTTTCATGTCTACTTTCTACAGACCCAGTCCCTTGCATGGGAGCAGGCGCATTGCTAGTAGCATCATCTGCCACACCTCGTTCGAGATCCATTACTATATAAAAACAAAAACAAAGTTTAGAAAGGTCAAGAGTCACCACACTAACACAATATATCTATGGCATGTACAGCTAGACACATACACAAAGCTACGGTAGTCTAAGAACCAACTAAATCGTAGCTCTGATACCACTAACTTTAACACTGCTTACTCTGGTTCAGTGCTGGAACTGAGTACGAGGCATTACCGAACAATAACATAATGAACATGCAAAGTCGGGCCAAAAAATTTCATTCCAAATTAAAAATTTTTCATAAAATATCATACGATATTTATAATGGCCTACGGGGCCTAAAACATAGTTTGATTGTGGTCCGAGACCAAATCAAAAACTTAGAAAAATTTTGGAAATTAAAGTCAAAAACAACGCACACGCCTGTGTGAGACAGGGACACGCCCGTGTGGGTAGGCCGTGTGGTCATACATGCCCCTGTCCCCAACCCGTGTTCAATTATTGGAAAATTATTTTTCATTTCGTACCTACAGGGGTTTTCACACGGTCAAGCACACACCCGTGTCCTTGGTCTGTGTACTTCACACAGCCTCAACATACCTGTGTGGCCTCCCCATGTGAAAACCTGGGACATTCTGTTTATGACGTTAGCATGCAATTTTGGTCACACAGCCATAGGACACGCCCGTGTGACCAGGCCATGTGACATCCTTAATCTTCGAAATTTTCATGCAAGGTTCATATGCCCTACACGCATGGCCGTGGGGCTAGTCGTGTGACCTTAAATTAGGCTATTTTCCGAGCCATTCTTTGCCCCAAAACACATAAAACTATACCAATTTTATTACTTCATTCCATGCACATTTTTAAGCATTTAAATGACCTCATTTAACCAACAATCATCCATTTCAACTTAAACACACACAAACACACCAAACATTCCATGAATTACCTCATAAGAATATATAAATAGCCAATATCATCATTGGCCAAATCACATGGCCTTAATTACAAAATGACTTATCCATTGACAATTGCCACAATATAGCCAAACCAACATGACATTTACAACACCACTAAGTTCCTATAAATGCCATAGTCCACAAGAGTACATATTACAATACCAAAAGAACTTTGTTGATAGTGTGGGTGATCCTCCGACGCTTCTAAATCTCCGAGCTGGCTTGACTACTCTATAAAATAAAAGAAAAGAGAAAGGAGTAAGCTTTTGAAAAGCTTAGTAAGTCTAAAGGAAAAAGTCAACATCATACCACCATTTTTAATACCAAGAATCATATCTCAACATATAAACTTACCACCTAATCTTACCATTCTCCATATACACATCAAGCATAATATTTTCATTTACTCAAATTCAGATGCACCCTTACACACACATGCAATATCCCACAATATCGCTTGCTCATATAATTACACCTACGCTTACACACCATATAACCACACCAATATCATTTGTAAACTTTACCGTTGAACCCTTCGGAATAACATTTGATACTCGATGGTTTCAGCATATAGCTCCGCGAACACATGATCCGGCTCTCGTGTACACATGTTGAACTCTCATCGTCACCAATGTGACCTAGCCATTATACCCCGTAGCCCTCTAGTCTACATTGTGTCCAACACTCCAAATCGTACAAGCGACCTAGCTACATATATCATAGCTTTTGTGTCTACATGTTGTACCCCCGTAACATACATGTGACCTAGCTATTTTTAGTACGTAGCTCTCGTGTCTACATGGTATACACACAGTATTACGCATGTGACCTAGCTACATATGTAAGAATATCTCGTAGCTTTCTTGTACACATGGTATACATCTCGTATTACATGTGTGACCTAGCAACACATAACATCTCGTAGCCCTCTTATACACATGGTATCCTACCCTCGGAAACACACATGTGACCTAGCTACACATCTTTGTATCTTTCGTTTTTCTGATGGTTTAATTGGGAACACCAAATTTCCATAATTCACCAAATCATAAAAGTTATCCAAAGTTTTCCATATCATACAATAATTTATAGTTATGAAATTAAAATGGATGTAATATTTACATATAAACTCACCTCGATAACAAAATGTGATAATTTACAATTTAGTCCTAAACCTTGCCCTTGCCTCGGCCAAGGTCTATTCCTTGATCTTCTCGATCTATAACAAACCATTTAGCTAATTTAATAATCACATTACTCAAAATAGCCCAAAATCTTCCAATAGCAAATTTTGCAATTTGATCCCTAAATTTCTCAATTCTACACTTTAGTCCCTAGGCTCGGTTTATGATTCTCTTTCAATCTTCATGCATTTCAAGCCTAGCTAAACCACTTTTCCTCTTATGACAGCCTCTAATTTCTATCATTTCACAATTTATGCACAGTAAATTTCACCTTTTACAACTTAGTCCTTTTTACAATTTTCACAAAAAATCAACTAGTAAAAGTTGTTTACCATAGTCTAAATTCATATTCTACCACTAGCTATCAAAATACATGCAAGTCATTCATAGGTAAAATTTTAAACATCAAGCCTATCATGAAATTGTGGTAGAAATAGCTAGAGCAAGTTACGAGGATTTCAAAAATACGAAGAACATTAAAAACGGGGCTAGGAGGTACTTACAATCAAGCTTGAAATTTGGAAGAAACCCTAACTATGGTGTCTCTTCATATTTGGCCAAGGGAGGAAGAAAAGATGGACAAGTTTGGATTATTTTCCCTTTTTATTTCTTTTATTAACTAATGACCAAAATGTCCTCAATTAAAAACCTTTAATATTCCTTCCTTCCTTGGGCATTTTTGTCCAAATAAAGTTAAAATGGCCTAATTGCCACATACGGACCTCTAATTTGAAATTCCAATTCAATCAAGTACCTTTATAAAATAAAACCCATATTTTTCACCTATTGCAATTTAGTCTAACCTACCAAATTAGACATGGAAACATCAAAATTCATGCACCAAAATTTCACATAATTATTCACACACCAAGAAAACATCAAAACTTAATTGGAATATTACTTTAGACCTCCAATTCATGGTTTTGAAACCACTATTCTGTTTTGCCCCTAATTCGGGCAATTACACGTGTGAATAAGGGTAGCAAATGGCTTGCAAAATAACGTTAAAGTTGTCCACATGGGTAGACACACGAGCGTGTGTCTAGGTCGTTTGTGACACACCGTCAGCCCCATGGACGTGATTTTGAGAAACAGAATGCCCAGTATGCAGCATACTAGCAGAGACACGGGCATGTGTCTTAGTCGTGTCGACCGCACGGCCTTGGACACACGGCCTTGGACACGGGCGTGTGCCAAGCGCATGTGAAGTCTACACCTATTTTGCGAGAATTTAATTTGTCACACGGCATAGCACACGAGCGTGTGGCTTGGTCGTGTGGTTTCCTGTGTTAAAGTTCGGTAATCCTTCGTATCTAGTTCCGCCATAGACACGGGTAAGAGGTGTTATATTTAGTGGTATCAGAGCTATGGTTTAGTAGTTTCTCGGACTAACGTAGCATGTGTGAGTCTAGATAAACATGCCATATTACTACTTGTGATAGTGTGAGATCTCCCTATTCTGACAAAATTGTTCTGTTGAGATAGAGGTGCTTTCCAACCAAGCTAATTTTAAGAACGCTAAAAGTGATACTAAGATATTTGAAAATGTGTTTGTGATGAGTCGAAACATGGAAAGGTATGAATAACAGTTCATGATATGTATATGGCGATGTACAAAATGAAATAACCATAAGTTGAGATACATGAGTAAAATGTCATTGTTTCAGTTGAACATTGTATTTCGATGGATTATGGTGATTTTATGAAATGGATAGAATATTAAATTAGAAATGATATGATGAATTATTTTATATGTTCGACTAAGGAAAATTATAGATATTATGAAAATTGAATTAAATGTTCAAATTCAGTAAAACACAGGGTTGAGTACTGTCGTTCAGTGACAAAAGACGAATCGACGGAAAAGACCATGGTTGGACCATGGAAATATGAGATATGTGATTCTGTATAAGACCATAGCTGGGCTACGACATCGATATGTGATTTTGTGACTTTGTATAAGACCATAGTTGGGCAATGGCATCAGTGTGTGACATTGTGATTTCGTGTAAGACCATGCCCGGGACATGGCATCTGTAACAGCCCAAACCTTGCCTAGACGTTATAGCAAAATCTAGTGTGTCACATTGAAATATTTTACGAAAACCATTTTTTCATTAAGAACTCTTCTTACTATTTAATACTTCTGGCCATTCAAAACTGGTGTAAAACCTACGATAGTTTATTTTCAAAACGTGATTTATTGAAAAGTTTATTCCCTTATTAAAATGTTGCTATTTTTATTTCTAAAACATTGTTTGTTTGTTGTTATATTTGATACCTAAGGAAGTTGTGAAAGCCTTTGCGATATTTTACGGGAACGCGATATTTTGAAACAATTATTGTTTTTGGAAAATCGTGTCCTATTTCTAACAGTTATAGTTCAAAGTAAACCATTACGTTAACACCCAAATTAAAATATGAACTTTAAGAGAGGCCTTATTACAAACCAAACCAAAATTTAAATACTTAAAAGTAACCTAAACAAAACCGAAACGAAAGCAGTTGTGGGGCCATCTCTGAGTCCCTCGCAGCACCGATCCTCTTAACACCGGGGATTACCTGAAAAGTTAATAAACGGGGTGAGTTTATGAAAGCTCAGTGTGTAATCCCCTACTATATAAAAACAATCAGTCGAGCAAAAAGCAGTAACCATCTGGGCCTAAGCCCATTACATTATCATTTGGGTCACAACCCATAGCATAATCAATTGGGCTTAGCCCAAATCAGGAAGAGAATCATAACGAATGATGTATAATGCATGTTATGTGTTAACCCCATCCAACCCTACACTTGCATCCGTCCAACCTTGCACAGTCTGTAGGGATATACTAAATCCACCCATCCAACGCACCAAGAGTTAGCACCGGTTGTGGCACTAACTAGTATCGCAGCAATGCTGCCTGAAGTCAGAATGGCCAGACAGCATAGATTGAATGCTTACAACCATAAACAGGATGGCATAGAGCCATAATAATATGTGTGGCACAAAGCGATCGATAGAATGGAAAGCACGAAGCCGTCATTAATGTGCGTGGCACAAAGCCATCAATAAAATGATAGGCACTTAGCCATCGAAAAAATGATCGACATTAAGCTGTAGGAACAAATGATCGGTACTCTAACATCGAAACAAATGATTGGCACTAAGCCATCAACAATGTACGTGGTAGAAAGCCATTGATCAGTCCACAGTCGTCTCGGGCGACCCATGCGACCCTAACAGATCAGATCTTCCTCCATACAATATCCCAACCCATGTAATGTGTTATGTATACAAAATTTCATGCTCATAACTGGTAATACGATCACAGTCAAAACGGTCAATTCATAGCCCAAATTAGTCATCCACCCCCGATGGGCAAAATAGTCATCTTACAGTTTAGGGGTATTTGGGTCATTTTTCCCAATAGGGGTAATTTGGTCATTTACGAACCTCTTAGGAGGTCTACAGTCACCTTGAACGACTTCTATAACATAACAGTCATAACAGTATAAATGGGCCCGAGGCCCATTACCGGCCTAAGTGGGCCCACATGCTCGTATGGCCCATCTGGCCCCGAATTAACCACGGTCAAGCAACTACACAGTCTAATCCAACATTAGCCACAAAACGTAAACTTTCATCCGTGTCGGTCCCACGAGCCCATTGGGCCCACACGGCCCATTTCAGCCCAACGAGGCCCAAAACAACCCTAATCGTTGTACATCCATAATTTGCGTCCTTGCTGAAACACATGCTCATTCGCACGCCCATGTGGCCTCAAAGCCCAATCTTTCAGCTTTTTGACTTTTTCTTATTTGTGCACTCTATTTAGTGAAAAGCATGCTTTCGGCTTTTCAGCCATTCAGCCATCAAAACATGTGAATACGTAGTTTACCAGTGTTAACGCCTATTACCGTTTTCAAGGTATAGTTACACACCTGATCACGTAGAGTACTAAGAATTCCTGAGTGTCGGCACTTATTCAAACAAAAGAACATTTAATCTCTTATCAAGAGAATTAAAAGAACTATAACCAAACCCTTAGCTGAAGGATTGACTACCACTTGCCTTGACTAGACTGGTCGACTATGATTTGCCTACTTAATCCAAAGTTTGATGCAGTCACCATTTCGCATCCAGGCGAAAAGTCCCGAACCACCGACATCCTACGCCGATTAAACTTGGGAGCAGAGACTACGCGTTCAACCTCAGCTGGCACCTTTTCCATCACTTTCCTAGTATAACCTTCACTCATCGAGAGTTCTAGAAACAAGCCAAGTAAACAAAATCCGAACGATAAGACAGGGATACATGGCCTTGCTTAAGAGAAGGAAGGTAATGTATTTACCTTGATTTAATAAAAAGGGGAAGGAGTTTCAATCGATTCAAAAATGCTTGCACTCCTCCACTTCTTATAGAAACCAAGAAAATCGACAGAGAGGTCACCAAAAACTAACACGGAATGGGGTAAAGAGGTAAGCAATGGATATTCGGCCAAGTCCAAATAAGGTATAACAATTCAGTTAAGAAGAAACAGAGAGAGATTCAGCTATTAAAAGAAATTTGACAAAATAATCGAAGATAAGAAGAGTAAGGAATTCGGGCAAAGAGGAGTTGTGGTTGACGGAAGAAAGAAAATAGAATACAAAAGAGAATCTAAAGAATTACTTGGCAAAATCGGCTCCCAAAATGCAACTTACCCAAAATGGCAAGAAAGATTTGGCAACTATTAGAGTGAGGGGTTGAGAGTATGGATTGGGGGTAAGAATTAGTCGATCACTACTTGAAAATACTCAATTTTTGAGTGAGAAAAAGTAAAAAAACCCGAAAGCGTTCGAAAGGAAAAAAGCACTCCGAATGGTCAAAATTAGCTCTCCAAAAATGTAAAACTAGACAAAACCAAAAAGGAGGAAAAGGAAACTGACTAAAGCCGAAATTCTGAGAGCAACAGGCCTATTTCGGCATCAACTTTCCAACAACCTAATCACCTTGATTTTCTCCCGTTATCCCTCCATGGTCTACTCCTTCAAATCTCTAGCAACCAACATCAAATCCCTTGATCCTCTCCTCTTTTACCCAGTCTACAACCACCGAATAGAATTTTAGTCCAACTCTACCTCTCTCACCTAATGGAAATAAAATAAATGTACCTTCCTTGTCATAGGTGTAATATCCTGAACTAGGGCCTAATCGGAATAGTGGTTTTGTGACCACAAATCCAAGGTAGAAATAATTATTTTATAATTATTTTGATGTTTATGATATGATTTTATGATGGTGTGAAAATTTCGTGAAGAAATTCTAAGTGTAAAGTGCTTAATTTGAAATTAGGGACTAAATCGAATAAGTTGCAAAACTTGCATTCTAGAAGTTTCTAGTATGAAATTGCTTTGGAATATTAATTATGAGGTCTTAAATAGTAATTTGACCAATATTAAGTTCATGGAAAAAATTTGGACATGGATAGAATTTTTGAAAGTTTAGTAAGGAGGGGCATTTTGGTCATTTGGATATTAACATGAAATAAAAAGGGAAAAATAACACAAAATTGGTCATCTTCTTCATTACCACGAAATTTCAAGGGTTCTCCATAGCTAGGGTTTGTTTCAAGCTTCCAAGCTCCATAGTAAGTGATTCCAAGCCCGTTTTTAATGTTCTTTACGTTTTCGTAGTCCCGGTAACTCGATAAAGCTTATGTTAGCAATAATTTAAGTTAGGATTCATATTTGGAAAAATACCCATAGGTGAAATTTGTGTATTTTGATGTTTTATTATAGAATATGAGGTTTTAAATTATGTTAGACAACTTGTGCTACTCGGTTTTAAGTGAAAACGAGTAAAACGGCTTAATCGGTAAAAGTACATATTGTTCATAAGTATGTGTTTTAGTGGGAATTTGAGCTTGCTAATGGTAAATAAATGATCAGCATGTCCTAAAACATAAGAATTTGTGATAAAATTAAATTTCCGAATTTTGGGGCAAAAGTGTAAATATGCAAAGTTTAGGGGCAAAATTGTAATTTTGCCAAAATTTGAATTTAGGACTATTTTGATAATGTGAGTATTAAATAAGCTAAATGTGTTATTTTAGATCAAGAAAGACGTGGAATCAACCTTGATCGAGGAAAAGAAAAGATTTTGGACTAAATCGCAAAATTGCTATATTTTGTACCGAGGTAAGTTCATGTGTAAATAATGTAACATAATTGTTATTTTTAAGTTAATTGATGTTCTTTATATGATATGCTGATTTTTATCATGAAATATATGCTTTGTGGTTATAATTAAATAATATGCAAGTTATGTGTGCCACTTGTTAAATATAAATTGCTACCGAGTATTGGTTTCGGTATTCTGTGGAAGACGACAAGGAAATATGTGATTGAGGAAAATCCCGTTTGAACCTTAGGAATAGATTAGGATACAAGTGACATGTCACTAGGATGGTTGGGCATCCGAACTCGTTGAGTTGAGTCCGAGTTCACTTATGGATGCAAATGTCCGAACTCGTTGAGTTGAGTCCGAGTTTGTGAGATGTAACTAGGCATCCGAGCTCATTGAGTTGAGTCTGAGTTCAATTATGGATGAGAACGCCCGAGCTTGTTGAGTTGAGTCCGAATTCGCTTATGGGCGGGTTACATGATTGATTGATTACATATGTGGCACTTATGTGCAAATGATCCGTGTATCCGAGTTATATTCCGATGTGTTCAACAGGTAAAATTCTAGCGGAATGGAAGAATACTCAAGATAAAAATGATATTTTGGTAAGTGTTGTGAAATGGACAATTTGAACAGGTATGTACTTAACCCTCGGGTTGAAACTTGATACAACAGAAATAAGGTGGTAAGATGATACACGATAGCTAGAAATGTGGTTTGTAACTTGGTGATATCATGCTATTGTTGTTGATATAATTGCTTTGTTATGTTACTTGTTATTTGCATGTGAACTTACTAAGCATTTATGCTTACTCCCTCCTTTACATTCATTGTAGTTTTTAGCGAGCCAAGTTGGATATCAGGAAGGTCGAAGAAACGCTCACACTATCCGAGGAAGAATTGGTATATTGGTTTGTATGTTTTGATGTATGGCATGTATAGCAATATACTTGTTTTGTGTAAATAATCTTGTGATATGGTTGTGGTTTGGTTGAGAAAATGCTTGATAATGATTAGACATTGGTATGGCTAGCCTAGATAATGTTGGATGCCTTGTGAGTTTAATATGTTATATAGCTCATGAGAATTCATAAAAAGATGAAACTTGCCATAAAACAGAACACTACAGCAACAACGACGTGAGTTTGAAAAATCACCAAAAATAGTAGAAAACGAATTAGGTGAAGAATTAACTATGAAATTGAAGCTTATTGTGTCTACTTTCAAATGAAAGAAGCAAAATGGGTAAAGGAGTTATATGTTATAATATATTTGAGTTTTAGTAAAACAGGGCCAGACCAATTTCTGGATCCCCTGTTCCAACTTTGAAAATTCACTATAAATTGTACAAAAATAATTAGGAGGTATGATTTATATTTTCAAAATCCTTATTTAGTCTAGTTTTAATAGAAACAAACTGCATAGTCATATAAATTTTTTAGAGAGAGAAAAGTGATTCGTAGTAAGCAGAGGTCAGTGCAGTCAAGTCCTGAAACAGGGGTAACTTTAACTAATAAACTGTACTAATTTGCCCAACCAAAAATTCTAGAAAAAAACTAGTACATAGATATATGAGTCTAGTTTCAGATAAAATTTACGGATCTTGATTTCGAGTTTTGTAACTCAAGATATGATTTTTTTTGTAACCGTAACGCAGGTAAACAGTATGCTGTGAATGTAGAATTAAATGTTTCAAAGTTCTTAAAATGGAAAATTATGTTCAGTAACACCTCAAGCTCAACTCCGGCGACGGTCTCGGGCGTGGGGGTGTTACAATGGGATTCGAACTCAAGATCCCTAGCCACCATAATGATGCCACAACCACTAGACCACAAGCTCACTTGTGTCACAATCCTACCTCAAATATTTCTAAGGCTCTCATGCCAAGACCTAGATTCATTTAAGAGCAAAATCAATAATTTTACAAAAGCCAGGACTTGAACTCAGGACTTCTCAGGCACTCCCAAACACTCCCAAAACACTTAGTCAATCAAGCAGACATGCAATTTGTGATATTCCTTGCACACACAAGCTTTTATGTGCAGCCTCCTAGCGGCTCCTGTAACACCCCAAACCCGACCTAGAAGTTAGGCCCGAATCTGGCAATGTCACATTGAATAGTTGCTTTTAAAAATGGTTTAGTTAAAAACTTAGTTCAAACGAAATATGCTTGAAAAGAATTTACTTAGTTAAAAATCAAATAATTTAATTAAACGAATAATTAGTAAAAAAAGAAACCATTTTTATTAAATATAACAGTAACTAAATAAGTCCCAAGTAAATAGTGAAATCAGAGTTACATAGCCTTATTACATCACAGTGAAGAAAAAAATAATTATCATAAAACACTTAATAAATCTATACTTAAAATCTCTAAGTAACTTGTAGTGTGGCTATCTCCGAGTCCTCTCCCGCGTCGAGCCGTTTACCGTGGATCACCTGAAATACTAATAATAAGGGCGTGAGTGTCGAAACTCAGTGTGTATGACCCTTATCAATCAAATCAATTCAATATACACATATCACATTGGGCCTAAGCCCTAATCAGTTTGGTGGTTTGGGCCTTAGCCCGCAATGACCTCATATCATACTAGAATTTCATGAATGCACATGTTCCCATCCCAAATCCAACCGCTACACACCACTCGTACCAGCCCAACACACCTGTGGGGATGTCTACATCAACCCACCCATCCTCTACACCCCAAAGGCAGCACCGGTTGAGGCACTACTCACATTGCAGCAAGGCTGCTATATAAGTACGGTGTAGCAAAGCTACTCGGTGGCTTAAAAGCCTATGGTGGATCCACGGTTGTCAAGCAACTATGTGATCCTCAAAACACTTCCTCTGTATCATCAAAACCCACCCAAGTGCAACATACAATTCATGAATGCATCATACTCATTTTCACACATTTTCACATATTAAGCACTTAGGGGTATTTTGGTTATTTCACTACCCAAGGGTATTGTCGTAAATCTATCCTACAGGAGTATTTCAGTACTCCTACCCTACAAGGATGTTTTAGTAGTTCTACCTTACAGGCATTTAGGTAATTCTACCTTAGAAGGGTACTTTCGTAATTCTACCTTAGAAGGGTATTTTCGTAATTTTATCCTATAAGGGTATTTTCGTAATTTTCCTAATGATACAGATTTTAATTATGGATTTTGGCCCATTAACAAGTCCTCACGACTAAGATGAACAGACACTATGCACCAGGTAGGATTCAAGAAAAGAGAAGGTGGGACACTTGGACCGCTTAAGTACCAGGCTCTTCCATGACCAATCCTAGACATGCATATGTCGGTTGCCACACTTTAGTCTATTGACTTGTCCACAGACATGTTTATTACTTAGTTAAGTTTTATGAAAATTTGAGAGTCCATTTAACTAGGCCTAAAGTCCATTAAACCGTAGCATGCATTTCTACAATCCCACAAGGCCCACTAGGCCCAATCATACCGATAAAACCATTTAAGCCCCAAACATGCTTATGTAGCCCATTAGGACCGATCATAATTCAATCATACAATCATACATATCAGTCCATCACAAAATTTCATATCAAAACTTTGCCAGTTTGGGCCCACAAATTCGGTAAGCCCATTCGGGATTTCGGGATTTCGGGATTTACCAATTTGTCGTGTGTGTAGTGTATGTACACACCTGATTGACGACCCGCACTACACTATTCTCAGTCTCGACCTACAATCAAAACCACTTTCGAATCAATTATATACCTTAAACTACAACTTAATCAAATTCCAAAGCCTTACTGTAACCTTACCATGTACCTTCAGCTTTTCTAGCCTTTTCCTTAGCAAATATTCCTGAATATTCTTAGATCTGCACCAATACACACATATTATCAACATCAAGTGACTCGTATTCCACACGAGTCACCCTATCAACCATATTTATATTCGGCCACCTATGAAACTGAATTTTAGAGTGAGTACGCTTACCATTTGCTAGGAATCCTTACAACGCTTGAAATCTTTGAACCCTACCCCTTGTTAATACAGGGTTAACGACAAGAACAAGATTAGATAGCCATTTGGCTTTTATCAAAACGTACCAAATGATAGTTAACTAAGTACATACTGAAACTAGTCTCCAATCTCGTGGCCTAGATATCTACTGAGTGTACCCTCGGCTTTTAACAACTCGATTAAGGGTTGCAAATAAAAAACAGATATGTGATGAAGGAAATCAAAAGAAATCGGTAAAGGAGATATGAGTATTCGGCTTTTAAGAGATTAGGGAAAGAAATTGGCAAAGGAGATATAGGTATTCGACTTTTGCAAAAGAGGAAAAATAACTAAAAAGAAGGAGAAGAATAAAGCATTCGGTTTTGCAAGGTAAGATAAGTCTTCAAAAATAATTCGGCACCCCTTATAAATACCCAAAGCCGAACCCCTAAAGTCCCAATTGGCTCCACTTCATCCACATCCCATCTCCTAATTTTTCTCCACGATAAGCTCTCCTAATCTCTTCCTATATTTTCTCTTCTGATCACTCTCCTTAAAGTCCATCTTCATGCCACTTCCAACCTTCTAAAAGGCCAAAATTAAACTCCTAAAAATACTAAGCTAGGATCCAAAACTTAACCCAATCACAAGGCCCATTCCTACCAGGCCCAAATTCAGGGTGTTACATTTCTAGCCCTTAATGAAATTTTGCCCTCGAAACTTCCAACTAACCGGGTAGTCGTCTAACAACTATGCCTCTATGCTACCATTGCAGACTCTAATCCCAATGACTCCAACACACGCTCAAAATATCCACTTGTCGCAGCAGATAAATTACAATTCCTATAACAAAGTCATCATATTCAAACATTTCCAAACACACACAGAATAAATACCAAATCAAAATTCAAATGTTTCAACACAGTCTAATATCTAAAGAAACCACAGTATTTCTATCTACTGAATTTCAATCTCAACAGTCAACAATATTAAAGGAACTTACGGTTTCGACACTGGAGACTCAGCGTGCTACACTTTTGGTAAAGAATTCAACAGCCCATTTCATATACTTCAAATCTTTTGAAATAGTTGTTTCAAACATTTAGTTTGAAAACCCAATCCACAGTCAAGTTTTGCAACCTGGCCTTGATACCACTAAATGTAACACCCAAACCCGGCGTAGACGTTATACCCAAATCTAGTGTGTCACATTGAAGTGTTTTATGAAAACCATGTTTTCATTGAATCCTCGTCTTACTATTTAAAACTTTTGGCCATTCAAAACTGGTGTAAAACCTAAGATAGTTTATTTTCAGAACGTGATTCATTGAAAAGTTTATTCCCTTATTAAAATGTTGTTATTTTTATTTCTAAAATATTGTTTGTTTGTTGTTATATTTGAAAACCAAGGAAGCTGCGAAAGCCTTTACGATATTTTACGAAAACATGATATTTTGAAACAATTATCATTTTTTGAAAACCGTGTCCTACTTCTAAAAGTTATAGTTCAAAGTAAACCATTAAAACCCAAAATAAAATACAGAATCTAAGAGAGCTCTTATGAAAAGTAACCTAAAGAAAACAAAAAAAAAAGCAGTTGTGTGGCCATCTCTAAGTCCGTCGCGGCACCGATCCTCCTAACGCTGGGGATTACAAGAAAAGTTAATAAATGAGGTGAGTTTATGAATACTCAGTGTGTAATCCCCTACTATATAAAAACAGTCAGTCAAAGCAAAAAGTAGTAATCATTGGGGCCTAAGCCCATTACATTATCATTTGGGTCACAATCCATAGCAGAATCAATTATGCCTAACCCAAATCAGAAAGAGAATCGTAATGAATGATGTATGATGCATGTTATGTCATAACCCCATCCAACCTGCACTTGCCTCAGTTCAACCCTACACAGTCTATGGGGATATAATCAACCCACCCATCCAACACACCAAGAGTTAGCACTGGTTGCGCCATTAACTAGTATCGCAGTAATACTGCCTGAAGTCAAAATGGCCAGACGCCATAGACAGAATGGTTAAAACCATAAATAGGATGGCACAAAGCCATAATAATATGTGTGGCACAAAGCAATAATAATATGTGTGGCACAAAGCCATTAATAGAATGGTCAGCACGAAGCCCTCGTTAATGTACGTGGCACAAAGCCATCGATAAAATGATCAGCACTCAGCCATCGGAACAAATGATCGGCACTTAGCCATGAGAACAAATGATCGCCTCTCAACCATCGGAACAAATGATCGGCACTAAGCCATCAACAATGTACGTGGCACAAAGCCATCGATCAATCTACAGTCATCTCTGGCGACTAGTGCGACTTTATCAAATCAATACAAAAGTACGACTTTTAAGCTTTTGGGGGGTCCATAGTCGTCTCGATCGACCCGTGCGACCCTAACAGATCAAATCTTTCTCCGTACAATATGCCAACCCATGCAATGTGCCATGTATACAAAATGTCATGCTCATAACCTGTCAGATGATCACAGTGAAAACGGTGAATTCATAGCCCAAATTAGTCATCCAATTTCGAGGGGAAAAATAGTCATCTTACAGTTCAAGGGTATTTTGGTCATTTTAATCGACAGGGGTAATTCGGTCATTTACCAACCTCTTAGCAAGTCTATAGTTGCCTCGAATGACTTCTGTAACATAACGATCATAACAGTATAAATGGGCTCAAGGCCCATTGTTAGCCTAAGTGGGCCCACACGCTCGTGTGGCCCATCTAGCCCCGAATTAACCATGGTCAAGCAACTATGCATTCTAATCCAACATTAGCCACAAAACATAACTTTCATCCGTGTGGGTCCCTAAAGCCCATTCAGCCCATCAATGCTCAAAACAGCCTGAATCGTCGTACATCCATAATTTGTAGGCTCTGTGAAACACATGCCAATCTTTCGACTTTTTGGCTTTTCGACTTTTGCCGATCTGCAATCTATGTAGTTAAAAACATGCTTTCGCAGTCGTTCAGCCATCAAAATAGAGTGAATACACACTTTACTGGCGTCTACGCCTATTACCATTTTCAAGGTACGGTTACACACCTGATCACATAGAGTACTAAGAATTCCTGAGCGTTGGCATTTATTCAAACGAAACAACAGTTAATCTCTTATCAAGAGAATTAAAAGAACTATAACCAAAGCCCTAGCCGAATGATCGGCTACCATTTGCCTTGACCAGACCAGTCGACTGTGATTTGCCTACTTAATCAAAAGTTTGATGCAAACACCCTTTCGCATCCAGGCAGAAAGTCCTAAACCACCGACACCCTATGCCGCTTAAACTTGGGAGCTAAGACTATGTATTTAATCTCAGCCAGGACCTTTGCCATCACTTTTGTAACACCCCAAACCCGGGCTAGACGTTAAGACCAGATCTGGTGTGTCACACGATCCTAAAACTAAGTTTACGACCCTTTTAGTCTTGTTGTGTCTTAAGTGAGGTTTGAATCAAAAGAGTAAGTTTGTTAAAACCAGTTAAGTTATCCATATTATTCACTCGTTGAGTTTTGAAAACGTTCTTTAGATTTTGAAACCAGCGCAGCCTAAACTAGCGATTCTATAAAATGTAATTTAATCATCAAAGAAAAATTAAACCAAATAAAATCTTAGATAGCGGCCTTATTACAAAATAAAACCCAAAAAAAAGATAATAATAAAATACTTTAAACAAAATAAAAACCAGTTCTGCAGACAGTGTGGCCACTCCGAATCTCTCGCAGCTCCAAGTCCACTATGGTTGAGTGTTACCTGCAGAGATTAAATAAAAATAGGGTGAGTTTGACAACTCAGTGTGCAACATTATCTCAACCATAGGCCAAAACAGATCAAGCCTCAGAATCAGATTAGTTGGGCCTTGGCCCATTACAGAAATCAGGTTAAGCCCATAGGCCTATAACAGATACAGATCAGATATAATATGCAAACAGAAACCCAACCCAGATCCATCCATAACACCCCCGTACCAGCCTTACACCATGTGGGGAGACTACTCGACCCACCCAACCGCTACACACCACAAATAATTGCAGCGAGGCTGCCAGATAATAATTTGCAGCGAGGCTGCCAGATATTGTGACGAGGTCACCAGATACAGATATTGTGGCGAGGCCACCAGATTGCAGCGAGGCTGCCAGATAATAATGTGACAAAGTCACTAGATTGCAGCGAGGCTGCCAGATAATAATGTGACAAAGTCACCAGATTGCAGCGAGGCTGCCAGAACGCTTCCTCCATCATAAACCCATACCCCATGCAACAGATATATACATACTAGCATGCAACATATAGCATCTCATGCATCAGATATGCTTACATTAAATGGTAACTCATGCAGATACATAAAATCATACATTTCATACAGAATTGACCCTAGGGGTATAATAGTCTTTTTACACCTAGGGGTATTTTGGTAATTTTCCATGTTCAAGGGTATTTTAGTCCTTTTTCATATTTTTAGAGATTTTGTACAAGTCCAACACATTATCAGCCCTCATATAACCACGGAAGTCCATTTTAAGCTAAATTTCCAGTTTTGCCCTTTTAGCCTAAAACCCCTAATGGGCCTTACTAAGTCCAATATCGTTGCCAGTCCATTACGTCTAATTTTTAGGTTTAGTTTACCAACCTAACCATCTTTTTATTGTTCATGTTACCAGAAAGTCTTTAACGGTCATTTTTTGATTTGGGCTCGGAAGCCCATTGGGCCCACCTTGGCCCATCGAAGCCCAACTTACCAAAACGCTCGAAATTGCACCTTCTGCAATTTCGCCACCGTCAATTTCCAATGTGACCACAATAGAGTATTCGGCTACTCTTAGATCCCTCCAAGACTAATTTTCGGTCACTTTCGATCGGTCACTTTAGCACAGTTTTCGGTTATTACGGCCTTTAGCCATCCTAGTCTATGATGGAGATACGTTACACACCTGTTAATGAATGAAACAACGACAGAACCCACATACGAAGAGCCTACAACCGAACTATAATTTTTAGTCTAATACTCTATAACCAAAGAGCCATAAACCCTTACCATAATCGGTCTACATGGCCTAAGCATCGAAATCTTACCCCTTTTTGTCGATTGTGGGCTAAATCCCGAAGTCCAGTCGCGTTTAGCCTTCCAAGTCCTTAGTTGTACAACCTCTTGATCACACTAACATAATCAAACCAAAGGAAAATGGCCAACAAGCCCTTAGTCATTAACGTTAGCCTCCCCATAAGGGGTTTCGGCTTTTCATGCCCTAAATATGAATGATTAACGAAAAAGGGTGCTTACCACTATGATATCGGCCCAAGAAAGATCTTAGATACGAGTGAAATCTTGATTCACAACTACTCCTTCTACGAACCCGCAAGATAAAAGAGTTGGGTTGATATTCGGCCCCTAATGAAGGTTTTTGGCTCCAAAGAGAATAGATGAAGTTCTGACCCTCAGGATATTCAGTTTAGTACGGAACAAAAGGGTTTTATGAAGTGAATGAAGAAGAGAGAGGAAGGAGAGTGATTCGGCAGGTAGAAGGGATGAAGGGATAAGGGTTCGACTAATTGAAGGCTTGTAGGAGAAGAGGGTAATCGGTTTAGCAAAAAGGAATATTCGGCCACAATGAGTTCGGCTTCTTTTTCTTGCAGGTGTCGAGAGGTTTAGAGAGGAGAGACAAGGGAAAGTGGATTAGCTAGAGAAGAAGATGTAAATAGAGGAAGGAGAAGAAAAAGTGTTGTCAGACAGAAGTAAAAGTTTCGGCAAGAGGTCTTTTGGGATATGAGATTCGGCTATTGATTAAGAAAGCAGAAAAGATAATAGAAGAATGCCCCAATGTACTTACTAGGATCGGCAAGAGAAGAAAGAATACTAAACTTAAGGGAAATCGGCACAAAACTCTCAGAGAACTAAAGAGAATTCGGCCCCCACTAGAGCCTAATTGCCGAATATGCAAGCACTAATCCCCCTAGCCGAATTGCACTTGCAATGTCCCAAAATCGGCTACCTCCTTTCAAAATTCGAAGTTCCTTGATTTGCTCCTCAACCTCCTCCACGATTTGCTCCTTGACCGATTCAAATTCTCCCAAGCAGAGTTCAATTCTGCCTCAGACTCTTACCTGCTCAAGCTCAAAAATAAAACACTTATCCTTGCCACCTTTGGCGCTTGAACCCTTGACCTCTAAGCTCACTTAGGCGCCACCTTTTAAGGAGTCTAGTGGCGTCTCCCTTGCCACTTTACCACTGATTCATTTGTGTCTTCTTTCGCACACAATTTCTTAAGACCCTTACTTTCAAAGATCCCCTATCTCCTAAGCTTAAAATTCAAAATTTTGCCGAGCTCCTAACCAACACATGGGCCTTCCATAGGCCCATTAACACACCCCAAACACTAGAATTTAAACATTATATTAGATAAAGAACAATCTAAGAAAAACCCGAAAATTAGGGCGTGACAACTCTACCCTCCTTAAAGAAATTTCGTCCTCGAAATTTACCTTATCCAAACAAATGGGGATATTGCTGACGCATTGCCTCCTCTGGTTCCCAAGTAGCTTCCTCTCTGCCATGATTACGCCAAAGTACCTTTACCAATGGGACTGATTTTCTTCTTAGAACCTTTACGTCTTGATCCAGAATCTGCATCGACTCTTCTTCAAAAGTCAAGTCAGGCTGTACCTCCACTTCTGCAACTGGTAGAATAATCCTCCCAACTGCCTCAAAAGTCGATAACACAACCCCTTAACATATCTTCCAGAATCTGAATAACCCTTTCTGACTGACCATCAGTCTGAGGATGGAAGGCTGTGCTAAAATTCAGTCGCGTTCCCAATGCCTCATGCAACTTTTGCCAGAATCGAGATATGAATCTAGGATCTCGATTAGAAATGATAGACACTAGCACCCCATGCAGTCGCACAATCTCTGCCACATATAACTTGGCTAACTTCTGAAGCGAATAATCAGTACGTACAGGGATGAAATGAGCAGATTTAGTCAACCTATCCACGATCACCCAAATCGAGTCCTTCTTTGACGGCGTCAAGGGCAACCCACTTACAAAATCCATGGTCACCCTCTCCCACTTCCAAAGTGGTACCTTTACTAGTTGCAGAAGTCCAGAAGGTAACTGATGTTCAGCTTTCACTTGCTGACAAGTCAGACATTTCCCCACAAATTCTGTTACCTCGTGCTTCAGTCCAGGCCACCAATACAACTCCTTTAAGTCATGATACATCTTATTACCTCCAGGATGCATAGCACACAGTCCTTTATGAGCTTCATTTAGAATTGCTTGCCTCAAATTAGAATCCTTAGGCATACAGATTCTACCATGGAAACATAGAACTCCCTCACTGTTAAGTCTAAATTCAGAAGTACTCCCATCCTTAACCTGCTGAAACCGAGAGACCAGCGGCTCATCCTTCGACTGCTTCTCCTTAATCTCATCCACCCAGGTCGGTCTTACTTGCAATTCTGCTAACAGACTACCATTATCATATAGACTCAAACGAGCAAACATAGCCCTCAGATCAGATACAGTTCTACGACTTAGGGCATCAGCCACCACATTAGCTTTGCCTGGATGATACTTAATCGCACAATCATAATCCTTAAGCAACTCAATCCATCTCCGTTGCCTAAGATTCAGCTCATTCTGAGTCAACAAGTACTTAAGACTCTTATGGTCTGTGTATATAATACACCTTTCTCCATACAGATAATGTCACCAGATCTTAAGTGCGAAGATTACTGCTGCCAACTCTAGATCATGGGTAGGGTAGTTCACTTCATGAGGTTTAAGCTGTCGCGATGCATAAGCAACCACTTTACCCTCTTGCATCAACACACAGCCCAACCCAACATGTGATGCATCACTGTACACGGTAAAATCTTTCCCAAACTCTGGTTGAATCAGTACAGGTGCTTCGGTCAGAACCTTCTTTAGTTTCTCAAAAGCTTCTTGCTGCTGCTCGGTCCAAATAAATGGCACTCCTTTCCTTACGAGTTTTGTCAATGGCGCTGCCATCACCGAAAATCCTTCTACAAACCATCTATAGTATCCAGCTAAACCCAGAAAACTTCGAATCTCTGCCACTGACCTCGGTGGTTTCCACTCCAGAATTGCTTCAATCTTTCGAGGGTCTACCTTAATCCCCTCAGCAGATACAACATGACCCAAGAAGGTTACCTCCCTTAACCAAAACTCACACTTACTGAATTTCGCATAAAGCTCCTTTTCCCTTAACACTTGCAGCATGATACGGAGATGCTCATCATGTTTCTCCTCAGATTCAGAATAGATCAAAATATCATCTATAAAGACGACCACGAATCGATCCAAGTATGGCTGGAACACTCGATTCATCAGATCCATAAAAGCTGCAGGTGCATTGGTCAACCCAAATGGCATAACCAAGAATTCATAATGACCATAGCGAGTTCTGAATGCTGTCTTGTGAATATCCACTTCTTTCACCCTTAACTGATGGTACCCAGATCGAAGGTCAATCTTGGAGAATACTGAAGTTCCTCTAAGCTGGTCGAACAGATCATCGATTCTTAGCAACGGGTACTTATTCTTAATCGTTAGTTTGTTCAACTGCCGATAATCAATGCACATTCCCATTGACCCATCTTTCTTCTTAACGAACAGCACTGGTGCTCCCCATGGAGACACACTTGGCCTAATAAAGCCTCTGTCCAACAGTTCTTGAATCTGCGCTTTCAACTCCACCAACTCCTTTGGTGCCATCCTATACGGTGCAATAGACACTGGTGCCGTACCAGGCAACAAATCGATCCCAAACTCAACCTCTCGATTTGGAGGCAAACCTGGAAGTTCTTCTGGAAGCACATCCTGAAAGTCCTTAACGGTTCTAACTTGATCCACAGTTAGCTCTTCAGATTCAGCTTGACTTATGAATGCCATAAAAGCCTCGCATCCCTTACGAATCCACTTCTTAGCTCTTAATGCTGATACCACATTAGACAGATAATCTCTACGTTCACCAATCACCATAACTTCCCCATCCTCAGTGGTTTTTAATCTCATTCGCTTTGCAGCACAGTCCAAAGTAGCCCTATGCTTTACAAGCCAATCCATTACTAAGATGAGATCGAATTCTTCGAAGGGTAGCTCCATCAAATCTCCAGAAAAGATTTTCCCTTGAGTTTCTATAGGTACGTCTCTATACAGCTTGTCTACCCTAACCGAGTGACCCAAAGGACTAAGTACAATTACCCCACTCACTGTCTCCTCAGAACGCACTCCCAGCGACCTAGATATGGCACATGCAACATAAGAATGGGTAGATCCAACATCTATCAACGCAGTGTATGGCATACTAGAAATAAAAAACGTACCGGTTATGACGTCAAGAGCATCACCCTCCTCTCGGCGATGAGCGGCATAAACTAACGCTGGTTGACGAGCCTCAGCAAAACCAGCACCCCTGCCAGGCGCTCCTCGTCCTCGACCATTACCATTTCCGCCTTTACCTTGTCCACTACCTCTTGGAGCTGGTGGTCCACCCCTCACTGGTTGAGCAACCCTTTGAGCCATAACCTGTCCTTGATCCGATTCTTCGGGACAGTCCTTAATTCTATGCTCCATCGACCCACGTCGAAAACAGGCTCCAGAACGTTTTCGACACTCGCCCATATGTATCTTACCACAACTCCCACAACCCTGCGGTCTGACAGCATTCATTGGCACCGTTCGCACTGGTTCTGCTACTCTTGCTCTCGTAACATTCCTATTAGCCCCACCTGATGGTCCAGAATCCCTCCGAAAGCGGTTTCTATCCTTTTCTCGATTCTGTCTCTCGGTACGCTTTACTTCCTCAGCTATCTTAGCTTTCTCAACCAAAGCAGCAAAGTCACGCTCCCTCAACGGAGCAATCAGTACCCTTAGTTCATCTCTTAGACCATCCTCGAAACGTACGCTACGCTCATATTCAGTAGCAACTATCCCAGAAGCATATCGGCTCAGCCTCAGAAATTCAGCCTCGTACTCAGATACTGTCCTACTTCCCTGAACCAAATTCAAGAACTCCTTCCTACGGGCGTCCTCATAGTTAGCCCCAACATATTTTCCTTTAAAGGCTTTCTTAAACAGCTCCCATGTTACCTCACCATCGGAAGTTCCATCTCTTACCGTGAGCCACCACTGATAAGCTTCATCTCTAAGCAACGACACGGCTCCTTTCAGCTTCTGCTCCATAGAGCAATCCAGATCGTCCATGATTCGCTCTGTGGCCTCCAGCCAATATTCAGCCACATTTGGGGCTACACCAGACACACCCCTAAAGAACTCTGCCCCATTAGCTCAGAGTCGCTCAGAAATGGATCCCCGAAATCCATTACCGGTACTTGCCCCAGCAACCCTTTCCAGAACTCGAAGCATCGCTTGTGATAGGGCATCATCCCCTACACCCCTATCATGAGATTCTACCTCTGTTGCCGGTGGTATCGGTATATCAGCTGCTGGCGCAAGACCCGAAGATGAAGTTTCAGCTCGTGCACTACCTCGGCCACGTCCCCGGCCCCTACCACGAGCTACTCGCGTACTCATTTCGTATTTTCTGTTTTAGGAATTTTATGAGTCAGTTTAATATTTCAGTGTTTATTACAGATGTCTTATGAATAAGTAGCATTTTAGAGGATATCTTCTTTCGCGGTAGCCTAGCTACAATCTTAGTCTACCTGTCAGAGTCTCTACAGTTTCAGTAATGTCCTAGCTAAAGTATCATAACAGAGTCTTTAGTCAGGCATGCAATCAGAATTTTCAGAAACAATCAGAAAAGTTTAGTAAACTTACAGGCTTGGGCCGGAGATTCGGTGTGCCACTCTTTCAAAAAGATTTCATAGAAAAACTTAATAAATTTTGTTTTCTTTTGAAAATAATTCATTTGTGTTCGAAAAGAAATTCATCATAATAAGTTCCAATTAGTTTTGAAAACAAGGTTAAAAACATGATCTTTGTTTTAATGGTTTGAAAACTTCTATTTTTAGACCCATTCCACAGTCGAGTTGTTGTAACTTAGCTCTGATACCACTAAATATAACACCCCAAACCCGGCCTACACGTTAAGACCAGATCTGGTGTGTCACACGATCCTAAAACTAAGTTTACGACCCTTTTAGTCTTGTTGTGTCTTAAGTGAGGTTTGAATTAAAAGAGTAAGTTTGTTAAAACCAGTTAAGTTATCCATATTATTCACTCGTTGAGTTTTGAAAACGTTCTTTAGATTTTGAAACCAGTGCAGCCTAAACTAGCGATTCTATAAAATGTAATTTAATCATCAAAGAAAAATTAAACCAAATAAAAACTTAGATAGCGGCCTTATTACAAAATAAAACCCCAAAAAAATAATTTAATAATAAAATACTTTAAACAAAATAAAAACCAGTTTTGCTGACACTGTGGCCACTCCGAATCTCTCGCAGCTCCAAGCCCACTATGGTTGAGTGTTACCTACAGAGATTAAATAAAAAGGGGTGAGTTTGACAACTCAGTGTGCAACATTATCTCAACCATAGGCCAAAACAGATCAAGCCTCAGAATCAGATTAGTTGGGCCTTGGCCCATTACAGAAATCAGGTTAAGCCCACAGGCCCATAACAGATACAGATCAGATATAATATGCAAACAGAAACCCAACCCAAATCCATCCATAACACCCCCGTACCAGCCTTACACCATGTGGGGAGACTACTCGACCCACCCAACTGCTACACACCACAGATAATTGCAGCGAGGCTGCCAGATAATAATTTGCAGCGAGGCTACCAGATATTGTGACGAGGTCACCAGATACAGATATTGTGGTGAGGCCACCAGATTGCAGCGAGGCTGCCAGATAATAATGTGACAAAGTCACCAGATTGCAGCGAGGCTGCCAGAACGCTTCCTCCATCATAAACCCATACCCTATGCAACAGATATATACATACTAGCATGCAACATATAGCATCTCATGCATCAGATATGCTCACATTAAATGGTAACTCATGCAGATACATAAAATCATACATTTCATACTGAATTGACCCTAGGGGTATAATAGTCTTTTTACACCTAGGGGTATTTTGGTAATTTTCCATGTTCAAGGGTATTTTAGTCCTTTTTCATATTTTCAAAGATTTTGTGCAAGTCCAATACATTATCAGCCCTCATATAACCACGGAAGTCCATTTTAAGCTAAATTTCCAGTTTTGCCCTTTTAGCCTAAAACCCCTAATGGGCCTTACTAAGTCCAATATCGTTGCCAGTCCATTACGTCTAATTTTTAGGTTTAGTTTACCAACCTAACCATCTTTTTATTGTTCATGTTACCAGAAAGTCTTTAACGATCATTTTTCGATTTGGGCTCGGAAGCCCATTGGGCCCACCTTGGCCCATCGAAGCCCAACTTACCAAAACGCTCGAAATTGCACCTTCTGCAATTTCGCCACCGTCAATTTCCAATGTGACCACAATAGAGTATTCGGCTACTCTTAGATCCCTCCAAGACTAATTTTTGGTCACTTTCGATAGGTCCCTTTAGCACAGTTTTCGGTTATTACGGCCTTTAGCCATCCTAGTCTATGATGGAGATACGTTATACACCTGTTAATGGATGAAACAACGACAGAACCCACGTACGAAGAGCCTACAACCGAACGATAATTTTTAGTCTAATACTCTATAACCAAAGAGCCATAAACCCTTACCATAATCGGCCTACATGGCCTAAGCATCGAAATCTTACCCCTTTTTGTCGATTGTGGGCTAAATCCCGAAGTCCAGTCGCGTTTAGCCTTCCAAGTCCTTAGTTGTACAACATCTTGATCGCACTAACATAATCAAACCAAAAGAAAACAGCCAACAAGCCCTTAGTCATTAACGTTAGCCTCCCCATAAGGGGTTTCGGCTTTTCATGCCCTAAATATGAATGATTAACGAAAAAGGGTGCTTACCACTATGATATCGGCCCAAGAAAGATCTTAGATACGAGTGAAATCTTGATTCACAACTACTCCTTCTACAAACCCGCAAGATAAAAGAGTTGGGTTGATATTCGGCCCCTAATGAAGGTTTTCGCCTCCAAAGAGAAGAGATGAAGTTCTGACCCTCAGGATATTCGGTTTAGTACGGAACAAAAGGGTTTTATGAAGTGAAAGAAGAAGAGAGAGGAAGGAGAGTGATTCGGCAGGTAGAAGGGATGAAGGGATAGGGGTTCGACTAATTGAAGGCTTGTAGGAGAAGAGGGTAATCGGTTTAGCAAAAAGGAATATTCGGCCACAATGAGTTCGGCTTCTTTTTCTTGCAGGTGTCGACAGGTTTAGAGAGGCGAGACAAGGGAGAGTGGATCGGCTAGAGAAGAAGATGTAAATAGAGGAAGGAGAAGAAAAAGTGTTGCCAGACAGAAGTAAAAGTTTTGGCAAGAGGTCTTTTGGGATATGAGATTCGGCTATTGATTAAGAAAGCAGAAAAGATAATAGAAGAATGCCCCAATGTACTTACTAGGATCGGCAAGAGAAGAAAGAATACTAAACTTAAGGGAAATCGGCACAAAACTCTCAGAGAACTAAAGAGAATTCGGCCCCCACTAGAGCCTAATTGCCGAATATGTAAGCACTAATCCCCCTAGCCGAATTGCACTTGCAAAGTCCCAAAATCGGCTACCTCCTTTCAAAATTCGAAGTTCCTTGATTTGCTCCTCAACCTCCTCCATGATTTGCTCCTTGACCGATTCAAATTCTCCCAAGCAGAGTTCAATTCTGCCTCAGACTCTTACCTGCTCAAGCTCAAAAATAAAACACTTATCTTTGCCACCTTTGGCGCTTGAACCCTTGACCTCTAAGCTCACTTAGGCGCCACCTTTTAAGGAGTCTAGTGGCATCTCCCTTGCCACTTTACCACTGATTCATTTGTGTCTTATTTCGCACACAATTTCTTAAGACCCTTACTTTCAAAGATCCCCTATCTCCTAAGCTTAAAATTCAAAATTTTGCCGAGCTCCTAACCAACACATGGGCCTTCCATAGGCCCATTAACACACCCCAAACACTAGAATTTAAACATTATATCAGATAAAGAACAATCTAAGAAAAACTCGAAAATTAGGGCGTTACAACTTTCCCGCTAGAACCTTCACTCATCGAGAGTTCTAGAAACAAACCAAGTAAACAACATCATAACGATAAGAGAGGGATATACGGCCTTGCCTAAGAGAAGGAAGGTAATGTGTTTACCTTGATTGAATAACAAGGGGAAGGAGTTTCAATCGCTTCAGAAATGCTTGTACTCTACCACTTCTTGTAGAAACCAAGAAAATTGACAAACAGGTCACCACAGACTAAAACCGAATTGGGTAAAGAGGTAAGCAATGGATATTTGGCCAAGTCCAAATAAGGTATAACAATTTAGTTGAAAAGAAACGGAGAGAGATTCGGCTGTTAAAAGAAATTTGACAAAATAATCGAAGATGAGAAGAGTAAGGAATTCGGCCAAAGAGGAGTTGTGATTGAAGGAAGAAAGAAAATAGAATACAAAAGAGTACCTAAAGAATTACTTGGCAAAATCGGCTCCTAATGTGCAACATACCCAAAATGGCAAGAAAAATTCGGCAACTATTAGAGTGAAGGGTTGAGAGTATGGATTGGAGGGAAGAAGTAGTCAATCACTACTTGAAAACACTCAATTTTTGAGTGGGAAAAACAAAAAAAAAAACTCGAAAGCGTTCGAAAGGAAAAAGCACCCAGAATGGTCAAAATTAGCGCTTCGAAAATGCAAAACAAGAGAAAACCAAAAAAGAGGAAAAGGAAACTCGCAAAAGATGAAATTCCAAGAGCAACAAACCTATTTCGGCATCAACTTCCTAACAACCCAATCACCTTGATTTTCTCCCCTTATACCTCTATGATCCACTCCTTCAAATCTCCAACAACCAACATCCAATGCCTTGATCCTCTCCTCTTTTACCAAGTCCACAACTACCCAATAGAATTTTAGTCCAACTCTACCTCTCTCACCTCATGGAAATAAAATAAATGTACCTTCCATGTCATAGAATTCGAACTCAAGATCCCTAGCCACCATATTGACACCACAACCACTGGACTACAAGCTCACTTGTGTCACAATCTGACCCCAAATATTTATAAGGCCTTCATGCCAAGACCTAGATTCACTTAAGAGCAAAATGAACAATTTTGCAGAAGCCAGGACTTGAACTCAGGACTTCTTAGGCACTCCCAAACACTCCCAAAACACTTAGCCAATCAAGCAGACATGTAATTTGTGATATTCCTTGCACACACAAGCCTTTATGTGCAGCCTCCTAGCGGCTCCCATGCACAAAGCCCATTCCTACTAGGCCCAAATTCAGGGCACTACAATTATACCCCCTTAAAAAAATTTCATCCTTGAAATTTCCAACTAACCGGGTAGTCGTGTAACGACTACTCCTTTACGCTATCGCTACGCACTCTGATCCCAATGGCTCTAACACACACTCAAAAAAACCACTTGTCACAACAGATAAATTACAATTCCTATAACCAAGTCATCATATTCAAACATTTCCAAACACACACAAATTAAATACCAAATCTAAAATCAAATGTTTCAGCATAGTCTACTATCTAAAGAAACCACAGTATTTATATCTACTGAATTTCCACCTAAATAGTCAACAATATTAAAGGAACTTACAGATTCAGCATCGGAGACTCGGTATGCCACACTTTCGCTAAAACATTCAATAGACCATTTCATATACTTCAAATCTTTTGAAACAATTCTTTCAAACATTTAATTAGAAAACCCAATCCACAGCTGAGTTTTGTAACCTGGCTCTGATACCATTAAATGTAACACACCAAACCCGGCCTAGACGTTATAGCCAAATCTAGTGTGTCACATTGAAGTATTTTATGAAAACCATGTTTTCATTGAAAACTCTTACTACTATTTAAAACCTCTGGCCATTCAAAATTGGTGTAAAACCTACGATAGTTTATTTTCAAAACATGATTCATTGAAAATTTTATTCTCTTATTAAAACGTTGTTATTTTTATTTCTAAAATATTGTTTGTTTGTTGTTATATTTGAAAACCAAGGAAGTTGCGAAAGCCTTTGCGATATTTTTACGGAAATATGATATTTTGAAACAGTTATCGTTTTTGGAAAACCGTGTCCTACTTCTAACAGTTATAGTTCAAAGTAAACCATTAAAACCCAAATCAAAATATGGAATTTAAGAGAGGCTTTATTAAAAGTAACCTAAACAAAACTGAAATAGAAGCAGTTGTATGGCCATCTCCGAGTCCCTCGTAGCACCGATCCTCCTAATGCTGGGGATTACCTGAACAGTTAATAAACGGGGTGAGACAACGAATACTAAGTGTGTAATCCCCTACTATATAAAAACAGTCAGTCAGAGCAAAAAGCAGTAACCATCTGGGCCTAAGCCCATTACACTATCATTTGGGTCACAACCTATAGCAGAATAAATTGGGCCTAGCCCAAATTAGAAAGAGAATCATAATGAATGATGTATGATGCATGTTATGTCTTAATCCCATCCAACCCTACATTTGCCTCCATTCAACCCTGCAAAGTCTGTGGGGATATAATCAACCCACCCATCCAACACACCAAGAGTTAGCACCGGTTGCAGCACTAACTAGTATCGCAGCAATAGTGCCTGAAGTCAAAATGGCCAGAAGCCATAGACAGAATTGTTACAACCATAAGCAGGATGGTACAGAGCCATAATAATATGTGTGGCACAAAGCCATCGATAACATGATCGACACTCAACGATCGGAGCAAATGATTAGTACTCAGCCATCGCAACAAATGATCGGTACTAAGACATCTACAATGTATGTGGGACAAAGCTATAGATCAATCCACAGTCATCTTTGGTGACCTATGCAACTTCATCAGATCAATACAAATGTATGGCTTTTAAGCTTTCATGGGGTCTACTGTCGTATCAGGCAACCAGTACGACCCTAACAGATTAGATCTTCCTCCATACAATATCCCAACCCATGCAATGTGTCATGTATGCAGAATCTCATGCTTATAACTGGTCATACGATCACAGTCAAAACGGTCAATTCATAGCCCAAATTAGTCACCCACCTCAAGGGGCAAAATAGTCATCTTTCAGTTAAAGGGTATATTGGTCATTTTACCCGACAGGGGTAATTCGGTCATTTACAAACCTTTTAGGAGGTCTATAGTCGCCTCGAACAACTTTTGTAACACAACAGTCATAATAGTATAAATGGGCCCAAAGCCCATTGTCGACCCAAGTAGGCCCACACGCTTGTGTGGCCCATTTGGCCCCAAATTAACCACGATCAAGCAACTATGCAGTCTAACCCAATATTAGCCACAAAACGTAAACTTTCATTCGTGTGGGTCCCACAACCCCATTGGGCCCACACAGCCCATTTCGGCCTATACATGCCCAAATCAACCCTAATTGTCGTACATCCATAATTTGCGGGCTCGGTAAAACACATGCGCGTTTGCATGCCCACGTGGCCACAAAGCCCAATCTTTCGGCTTTTCGGCTTTTGTCGATCTGCAATCTATTTAGTGAAAAACATGCTTCTGGCTTTTCAGTCATTCAACCATCAAAATAGTGTGAATACACACTTTACCAGCATTTATGCCTATTATAGTTTTCAAGGTACGATTACACACCTGATCACGTAGAGTACTAATAATTTTTGAACGTCGGCACCTATTCAAACAAAATAGCAATTAATCTCTTATCAAGAGAACTAAAAGAACTATAACCAAACCCCTAGCCAAAGGATCGACTACCACTTGCCTTGACTAGACCGGTCGACTTGAATTTGCCTACTTAATCCAAAGTTTGATGCAGTAACCCTTCATCATCCAGGCGGAAAGTTCTGAACCCCTGACACCCTACACCGCTTAAACTTGGGAGCAGAGACTACTCGTTCAATCTCAGCTGGCACCTTTGCCATCACTTTCCTGCTAGAACCTTTACTCATCGAGAGTTCTAGAAACAAACCAAGTAAACAACATCTGAACAATAAGAGAGGGATATATAGCCTTGCCTATGAGAAAGAAGGTAATGTATTTACCTTGATTGAATAACAAGTGGAAGGAGTTTCAATCACTTCAGAAGTGCTTGCACTCTACCACTTCTTGTAGAAACCAAGCAAATTGACAGAGACGTCACCATAGACGAAAACTGAATGGGGTCAAGAGGTAAGCAATGGATATTCGACCAAGTCCAAATAAGGTATAAAAATTTAGTTAAAAAGAAATAGAGAGAGATTTGACTATTAAAGGAAATTTGACAAAATAATGGAAGATAAGAAGAGTACAGAATTCGGCCAAAGAGGATATGTGATTGAAGGGAGAAAGAAAATAGAATACAAAAGAAAACCTAAAGAATTACTTGGCAAAATCGACTCCCAAAGTGCAACTTACCCAAAATGGCAAAAAAGATTCGGCAACTATTAGAGTGAAGGTTGAGAGTATGGATTGGAGGAAAGAAGTAGTTGATCACTACTTGAAAATACTCGATTTTTGAGTGAGAAAAAAAAAACATAAAGCGTTTGAAAGGTAAAAGCAACCCGAATGGTCAAAATTAGCTCTCTGAAAATGCAAAACTAGACAAAATTGAAAAGGAGGAAAAGGAAACTCACTAAAGCTGAAATTCCAAGAGCAACAGACCTATTTCAGCATCAACTTCCCAACAACCCAATCACCTTAATTTTCTCCCCTTATCCCTCCATGATCCACTCCTTCAAATCTCCAACAACCAACATCCAATCCATTGATCCTCTCATCTTTTACCAAGTCCACAACCACCCAATAGAATTTTAGTCCAACACTACCTCTCTCACCTCATAGAAATAAAATAAATGTACCGTGCTTGTCATGGGATTCGAACTCAAGATCCCTAGCTACCATAATGACGCCATAATGAGAGGACCACAAGCTCACTTGTGTCACAATGCTACCCCAAATATTTATAAGGCCTTCATGCCAAGACCTAGATTCAATTAAGAGCAAAATCAACAATTTTGGAAAAGCTAGGACTTGAACTCAAGACTTCTTAGGCACTCCCAACCACTCCCAAAACACTTAGCCAATCAAGCAGATGTGCAATTTCTGATATTCCTTGCACACACAAGCTTTTATGTGCAACCTCCCAGTGGCTCCCATGCACAAGGCCCATTCCTACTAGGCATAAATTCAGGCGTTACAGCATCAATTCTCAATTTTTCATAAGACCATAGCTGGGCTATGGCATCGATATGTGGATATGTGTCAGACCATATGTAACACCCCTAACCCGTGTTTGTCGTCGGATTAAGGATACAAGGCATTTTCGATCAAAACACAACAAATAACATACATTTTATAAACATTTAATCAATTCCAAATAAACATCAATCAAACATAATCATATTTTCCCTTACAAGGCTCTACAAAGCCTTAGAACAAGCTTAGAACTGGTTTGGGACTAAAATCATGATATGTGAAACCTTTGGGAAACCTAAAAATTTCCAAACATATAAGGGTCACATGCCCGTATGAACAGGCCGTGTGCCTCACACGGCCACCAGACACACCTGTGTCTCAGGCCGTGTGAAAATAAGGCATACATACTGACTTGGACCACACATCCGAGGACGTGCTCATGTGCCAAGCCATGTGAAATCTGAAGCGGTTACTGACTTGGGTCACATGGCCGACCACACGCCCATTTGCTAGCCCGTGTGCCACACATGGCCGATAGACATGCCCATGTGCCTATGCCGTGTAAGTCACTAACTTGTTTTAACTAAGCATTAGAGGTCACACGGTCGAGTCACACGCCAGTGTGCTCATCCATGTGGCACGAAAATAGGCTTGGTTTAAGCCACATTTCTCACCCTTCTCATGTATACCTATAATACAACATTTCATGCCATTCCATACATCAATGGGCAGCCAAAACATCACCAAAATATGCATATTTTATACAATGATAACATCAACCATTTCTAAACTCAAATGCCAAATCAAAGCATACCATATTCATATGCCAAGCTCATCAATTTCACTTAACTTCTATATGCATTTTCTCATCATTTTATCAACCAAATTTATTCTTCATAAACATACCAAAGCATCATCTCAAATGTATACTAAAATATACCATTTCTTAATCCACATGACATATATTAAACTTCTAAAATAGGCCAATTTACTTAGCCAAAAACACACCAACTTTACATCAATTACAAGCCATTACAAAGGCCACATATAGTAGCTAAACACATATCCACAAGATTCAAGCCTATACATGCCATATAACCAAGTCAGAAGTGTATAAATATCGAATAGTCGGATAGTGTGATGTAATCTCCGTCGAATTCCAATCTGAGCGAACATTCAAAACACTATAAAACATAAAAAAATGACATAGAGTAAGCTATAAAGCTTAGTAAGCTCATATGATATTAAACTTATCTTATTAAATAAACACCTATTAAGCATTTACATATACTATAATGTAACTCATTTGTTTCCATCTTTATATCATCAATCCAATCTCACAATTAACTAAAAGTTTCATAAGTTTGTTCATTTCTATACTCGTATGTATCAAATATATTCTTATCAATTCATTCACACTTACATATGCGTAAAAAAATATCTATATGACTTTATTCGATTCAATAATTGTCACATTTTCTTTCGTCAAATGAATCACTTGTAATACCATCAAATAATGATAGCTCGCACTTGATGTACCTTACATGAAAATAGTTAGAACATTTATAACTCACATCTCATATATCATTTAATTCATACCTCAATATATCGAATTAAATATATTTTGGCATGAAACATACTTAAACATAAATGTTTCTCATTTCATATACATGATACGATATAAACTCATCAAGTTACGTTCATTTAATTCTCACATAGGTTCTTTACATACATGTTTTACTTAATTCAATTATACTTTCATTCTCATCTTAACATTGTCGATTGAACCATTCAAAATCATTAAGGATACTCGAAAGTCTCGTATATCACATTCAATGCCATATCCCAGATATGGTCTTACATGTTATTACTTATAGATGCTAATAGCCCAGCTATGGTCTTACATAGAATCCTATATTGATGCCAATGTCCCAGACATGGTCTTACACAAAATCTCATAACGATGCCAATGTCCCAGACATGGTCTTACACGTAATCACATATCGATGCTATATCCCAGATATGGTCTTACATGAAATCATATAGCGATGTCATATCCCATATATGGTCTTACACGAAATTATATATTGATGCCATGTCCCAGATATGGCCTTACACAAAATTATGTACTTCCATGGTCCAACCATGGTCTTTTTCGCCAATTTGTCTTTCATTGCGAAACGATTGAGATCGATCCCGCGTTTTTACTTATTTCAAAGATTTAATTTAAATTCCACAATTCATTCGATTATATGATAATAATGCATAGTTAACACAATTCAATAACGTTACATAACATACGAACTTACCTCGTTCGCTGAAACGACGAATTAGGTTGACTAATCTAATACTTTGATTTTTCCCTCGTTCTAGATCCAAATCTCATTTTTCTCAATCTATATAATAACAACATTTACTTATTTAATCAAAAATTCATACAATTTAATCCAAAATTCACATTAAGGTACCTTTACGCTTTTTCCCTAATATTTCACATTTTTGTAATTTAGTGCTTAACACACAAAATCACAATTTCATTTAATTTAACACAAATAGCTACTGGCTGAATTATTCTTATTACCTTAGCAGCCCACATTATCCTTAAAATCACACTTTTACCAAACAATTATCAAATTTCACAATTTAGTCCAAAATTGACATTTTTACCAAAATTCACTTTATAAAACTTGTATGTCTAAAAACAATAATTTATTTTTCCATCATCAATTATCAAAATACTCATGCATTCAACAATTGCAACATTCAAATACTTTAACAGTTCAAGATCGGAGATACGAGTCAGCTAGATTACGAAGCAACTATCTTAAAAACGTAGAAGTCAACAAAAATCGAGTCAAAATGGACTTACAATTGTTTCCCCAAAGTGCTGAATGTTCAAAGCTTCCATGCTTTAATTTTATTTACTATTTTTGATTGAAGAGAATGAAAAAGATGAACACTAATTTGGCTTTCTTTTATTTAATATACATTAATTTCTTAATTACTAAAATAACCTTAGTGATATAAATTTAATATATCAAAATGCTTGTCCATTAATGTCCAACATCAATAATAATGGTCTAATTTCCACTTAAGGCTTTCCATTTTTCAATTTCTTAGCCATTTAATGCCTTTAACTAATAGAACACAAGTTTTATATTTTTTGCAATTTAGTCCTTTCTATCAATTTAAACACTCAATTAATAAAATTTCTTTACAAAATTTTTACACAATCATATTATCATACTGTAAATATTAAAATAATAATAAATAAATTTTTTGATATCGGATTTGTGGTCCCAAAACCACTGTTCTGATTTGACCTAAAAATGGGTTATTACACCATAGTTGGGCTATGGTATCGAGAAAACGAAGTATTCAATTCTGTAAGATGTTCTCTAATTTGACAATTTTGGCAAGCAATACTTAGAGATAAGTGATTGGTTTGTAGAGACACTAAAATTGAGCTCAGTCGAGTAATTTCATTATTTGGAAAATTGTGGTTGGCAGGAATAGTTAGTGAGTTGCATGTTTATAAATTGTTGCACATACTTTGCTGAAGTAAATTATATAACTGTGATGATATTATGATGGTGATGAATGTTAAGTCACATGCGTGTATATACGAGAGTCTAGTTAGAGGCTTTACGACCTCACCCCCTTACCAAAGTGTCATTTTATAAAGATATTTCACAAGATTTATGTTGAATGAGTTCACAAGTGAGAGACTAAAGAGTTTAGTAACGGATAACAAATAATGTGGTCAAAATTGAGAGTAGCTTGGCAAGTGAATACAATTTTGAAAAGGATGCCAGGTTATTTTAAAGACCATTTGGATTTCGCAATGTAGCGGTTAAGGAAAAAGTTAATATCGGTTAATCAACTCATTCAAGTATGATATCTAAAGTATGAAATTACTGGAAATTCTTCCAAATTGATTTTTGTTAGTGAATGAAATAATACGGGGTTAGTGATGACGAGATTAGTCAGAGAAATGATATTTGAATCATAAAGATGTCTGGGTGTAGTAGTTGTTATTGAATAGAATATGATTATCTCTCTTGGGTATTTTATATATTCATCCAACCTCAGAGATTTATGTGATTGTTTGTTTTCTGATGAAATTCTTATTAAATGAGAATGCTAATTGATTATAATGTTAGAAGAAAGCATTGTTAGTCTGGTTGGTTGATGATCAACATAGCTTATCTCTCTTTTTGGGGTATTATTCTACTATGTTTGGGTTAAAAGTTGATGCTGAAAATTTATACGAGGCTATTTTTCTGTATTTATTCGATGTTGCTTTGTTCTATATTTGGAAAGTATATTATTTCTGTTACAATTAATTTCAGACCATGAGAGCATTGCTTTTCTTTTAGATTTCTTTGAGGAATCATAAAGATCTTTATTATTTTCTTATGAGTTATTCTTGGACTTCCATTGTGGTATCGCATCTCAGAGTTCTTTATCTCGGTTTTTTTATTGTCCTTATTTCATAAATTAACAGTCATGGCTCATCTTTATAGTGTGTTCTTTGGCTTATGATAACTATGTCTGTTATGAGTGTATTGCTGGTTCAATCATAGGAACGTGGTGATTCTGGTATTGGAATTCTCTAATTTTCGTGAAAGGAATTGACATCAGCAAAGGTATAGATAGTGGAAGCTCAAGCTCAAATTGTAGGACGGTTTTCTTTTCTCAGGTAAGTTCGATTAAGGTCAGTGAGTTCAATCAGGATATTTTGTTTCCTTAAGCTAATGTAGTTGAGAAGATCTTTGATTAGCATGTTAAGGAAATTATAAAAGATTGTATGTTTGAGTTGTTTAACAGCATGAAGAAAGGAGCATTCTGATATGTCATTAATTGATAGTTGAGATCGTGTGACAGCCCTAATTTGGCCCTAGTCGGAAAGTGGTTTCGGGACCACAAAACTGAGTCACAAAAATAATTAAGTGTTAATTTTCATGTCTTCTATATATGAAAATGCTTGTGTGAAATTTTGATGTTTTGATTTAGTCATTTGAATGTGAATTTAAAAAAAAGGACCAATGTGAGAAAAATTATAAATGTGATGGATAGATGTTAAGGGTACCAAATAATGCATCATTAAAAAAAAGTGGAGTTGCATGTCAAATTCTACTTTTTCATATAAGTGGCCGGCCAAGGTAATGATGAATCCCATTATATTTGTGTAATAATAATATTAAATTGATTAATGACCTAAATTATGGAATAAAAAAATAATAATAATGACAAACTAATTAGAAAAGGGAGGAAAAAGAAGAAGGTGTTCATCTTTGTCCATGGTTAGCCGAATGAAAAAGAAAAAGAAGGAGGAAAACTCATGTTAGCTTCGGTCTTTCATTTAGCAAAATCCAACGGTATGTAAAAGGATTTTTTTTCTTAAAATTCTTGTGAGGATTATATAGTTCATGTATTGTTTAATTAGCTCATATTGAAAACTTGTATTTTGGTTGATGGATAGGCATTCGGTTATGAAGTTTATGTGCTTTTAAAAATGGTGTTTTAAATTTTCTTTATACCTAAGTGATGAAATTGCCGAATTTGCCTTTAACTAGTTGGATCTTTTGAAGTATTTGAAGCATGAAAACATGAGACTAAGTTTGGGAAAATGGATCAAAAATTCCTTGAAATGGAGTTGTGCATTCGGTCTTAGAGTATGAGCTAAACTCTACAAAATATTTTGTATGTTTTGAATATTAGGAATTGTGGATGAATTTGGAGTTGTAAAGATTTAATAAGAAGATGTTATGCTTGAAAATATATATATATGTAATTAATTTTGTATAATTCATTAGTATTACATGGAGATAGAAGGCAATAATGCATTTGGACTTGGAATTTAATTAATGAAACACTTGGTGATTAGGGTAATTGGCATTCGGCCTAAAAGTAGTTGTGGTTCTTAATAAAAAAATTTTGTTTTATAATTAAGAGTAAGGTAATTTTGTTAAAAATGGGTTACTGTATATACATGTGGGAGACAATGTTTGCTAATGGCATTCGGTATTGGTTGATTTAAAAGTAGAAATGAGTGATCGAATGCTAATTATATTATGTTTCATGACCTGATGTGAGTTTAAATGATGATTTGAGCAAAGGTATTGTTTTTAGTAATTTTAGAAGATATTCGGCTATGGTCTAATGGTATAATGAATTGTTGTTGGATGCTTTTATTGAGATGTGTATAATTATAAATTGAGTTTGAAGCATGATCGATCATGATAGGATGAATTTAAGAACTATGTATATCCGGTCATTGGGTAAATGAAATTAAGTGAAAGTTAAGTATTACCTTTGGCAATTAAAGTTTATAAAATTAACTATGAATTAGATGTACTCATAGTTGTCATTTACGCTTGAAATGGCTTAATTCCAAGCTAAGTTTGGTTATGTTTTGAATTAATAATGGAGTATTTGTGGTCTAATTGTTTAATGGCAAACAACTAATATAGTGATATACAAGATGAGTTTGAACTTGTAATTTGATTTATGTGAATTATTTGATGGTTGAAAAGTGGCTAAAGTGGTTAAATTGTATTTAGATAAATTTTTACAAAGGCCGAATGTGGTCATGATTTTTAATGTGAATAGTCGTTGATATTGAGATTTGCCAAATGAAGTAAAAGTTTAAGGAATGTGGTTGTGCTATGTGAAGTGTATGATTATATGAATGTGAAAAGTATTTGCTTGTGTTTTGAAAAGTATTAATGAAATTGTGTGTGTTTCGAATGAAAATAAAATTAGTTAAGTAATTTAGTAAGTTGATTTATTGAATTAAGCTCAAGAGCTTAAAGGAGGGGCAAACTCGAATCGAGGAAAAACAAAAGTGGCTGAGTAGTCGAGATTGCGGTACGATAACAGTCGAGGTAAGTTCTTAAGTGTTTGAGTTTGATTCTTTTATAAGAATTGAGTATTCAAACCTATGTTATGATTGAGTATGAAATGTTAGGTACATATTGAATAAATTCATGACTCTATTGTATTAAAATGTATATAGCCGAACGGCTATTATTAAATTATAGGTAAGTTATTTACGAGATGCTGCTAAATGACTATGAAATGATGAATAAATGGAAAGGGTGTATATTTAAGGGTGATATGGTCGAATGGCCCTTATGGAAAATAAGGGTTGACTAGCCAATTCTTGTCTGCTCGTAAATATTGAAGTAAGTTTTGAGTAAATAAATTTAGAATAAGTTGAATATACGTATATATGGACATACTTACCATGAGAACCAAAACGTAAATTTGTTTGTGCAAATAGCCGATTGTAACTAAATAAAATATGTCTATAAAGGTGATGTGTTGTTTGATTCACATGAGCTTTGTGAAGGTTGCATGTGTAGTAATGATGAATAACTATTGTGAATTGTGTGCTATCTTTATTTGTATAGCGAGGCCGATTGATTACATAGAAATAAAATTGTGGCTGAATGGAAAAATGTGACAAGTACATATGCTTATGTGAATATAAGGTGGCCGGATGACTAATTTGTGAAATGTGTGCATTATTAGACGTTTGATGAGACCTAATTTAGTAAAAAGTATATGAAATGATTGTGGTAATAAATTCGGGTTATAGTCCCGCAACTTTATATTGTAATATACATCCGGGCTAAGGACTCGCAGGCCTCGTGCTGGTAATACATCTGGGTTTACAGTCCCGTAGGTCTTCGAGCTGATGATGAGTGAATACAGGTTTTGAACCAGTGGGCTAAGTGCCGTTGAACTATTTTAAACTGTAGATTATTTGCATACCTATAAGGTAATGATATAATTAGCTACATGAAAATCTATCAAGTGGCGTTGTGACTGGCTAGACATGTCAATACAAGGTATGAATTGTATTCTCTCATCTTACATATATGTGATAAGGAATATGATTGGTTCTTTACGTACCTATACGGTAAGTTAATACTTGTCATGTCGAGATACACGAGGATTTGATGTGATTATGAACTAAAGAGTTAAGCTTCTATATAAGTATATACATTCCTGTATGTGCATGAAATAAGTACAAATGAACCAGTACTTATGATTATTGAGAGATTGAACTGATTTAAATAATGATTATGGAAATTGTAAGTGTACAAGATTTAGTATTATGTACTGATGCTTACTTACTATAGGGATTCGACTTCAGTTGATTTATGAATGTTCTTTGGGAATCAATCAAGAGATAGTTGTAAGATATGCTAAATGAGTAGTGACTCAAAGAAATTATTCATGAAAGATCATGACATGAATATGTGATTACAAATATGGAAACCGAATGTGGTTATAGTAGTATGTTTCGTTCAATGTATTGAACTAGAAGTGGAAATGATGCTGTTAAATGCAAAAAGACTATATGATCTCAAATTTGAATGAAATAAATAAATCATATGTGAGTATTTAGGTTTTAAACTAGTTGACGGAATGGTGAGATCTCTTGATATTGTTGAATGTGATTTGTGCAAGGTCTAAGACGGCAAGACTTAGTTATGAAAGAACAAATAAAGATGTGTAGCATATTAAGTTAGCCAGGTATGTATCATGGACTTGTCTGTGACTTTAATTTGGATGCATATGCGAATAAGTGTATAAATATAAACGTGACCACAGTACATGTGACCTCAATACATTTTGCCAAAATGTGACGTCATGGGAACGTAATTGATATACAATAACAAAGGTATTTAGATTCAAGATAAACTATGTGTAGATCACGGTTAAGTATGTTCGGCCAAATGAAATTTTACTTAGATTTCTGTATATGAGATAATTGTATTTGATTTAGCAAAGTTATTATTTATTTAAGACTTACAAAGCTTATGAAAGCTTACTTCGTCTGTTTCGTGTCTTTGTCTTATAGATCGTCGATTCCGACTACCAGCTCGGGGACCGTCAGCTCTTCGTCACGCTATCTACTATTTTGGTAACCCAATGTTTCGGTTTTAGCTTATGCCATCCTTTGGAAGTTTACTTTTATAAGTTATAATTCGATCTTTGTTTGTAAAAAAAAAAAAAACAAAAAGAAAAAAAATTTTACTGTTCAGATATGTTTTCAAATTTCTAGTAACGCCTCATCCTATTCCGGCGACGGTTACAGGATAGGGGTGTTACAGATCGACTCAGTTGTTTTATCTGAGTGAGCTGGTCCGTTAAAAGGTAATTTGAGCTATATGTATTTAAGTTTATCCTTAGGTAAGAATACAAAGATCTTGTATATGCATGAGTGAATAGACGAACAGTTTGAGGGAGGAATTCATATCCTATTTGATTTATTCTAATCGAATGATGTTGTTATGAGTTAAAATTGTTACGATTGATAAAGTTATTACATTTGAGAAAGTTTGAACGGTCTGTTGCATGTTAGCCAAGTTAAAAACAGTTGAAGGTGCTATTAACCGAAGCATTGGTTTTGAGTTCTATTTGAATTGAGTAAAGAATTTGTGATTTTTTAGCAGTGACGGATTGGAATATGTTTTACTACAAGAATGTTAAGTGACAGTTTATGCATTCAAACGGTTAAATGTCTCATTGGAAGAATCGTTCGACGAGTAACTTAGAGTCGGCCACTACTATGTCTGTGTTTAGAAATTGATGCCATCGTTTGTTCAACAAAAAAAAAAGTTTGAAATTAAGACAATGTTGATGACTTGAATTATTAAAAGATTGTGAATAATTAACGATTAACCTTTGGGGAAGTAGATGTAGTTTTAGATGCTTGAATGGAAAGCCTTTGTTCATTTTGTAAGTGTTGGTTACATGATTAATCTTATTTGATGGATGTCTGAATCTAGCTAAAGTAAAAAGCTAAAGCAATGACTTCTTTCCAAGGTTGAGAACCTCAGGAATGTGATAGTGAGTGGTAAACTAAATGAGTACAGTGGGAGATGACTTTTTATTTTGATTTCTATTATTATTACTCTGAGATAGAATTTGCATGATGAATTATTCAGAGCTTATACAGTAAATGTTGTACGAGACTAAGTAATATCTCGTTTGTTCATTTAGAGAGTAATTCAGGTTTTTGGTGATATGCTCCGACACTTTATTTCAGAGTTCAAAGGTGATTGGTAAGAGATGTACGAGGTGAAATTGATTTCTGATTCTAAGGTCCCTACCCATGCTAGCCGAATTTCTCTTTTTAACATAGCAGCCCATATTTTTCATTTATTTCACATTTCACCCACAAGTTTTTCATATTTATCAATTTAATCCCTAATTTGCAATTTAAGCAAAAATCACTTTACAAATGTTGTTTATCTGACAATAAGGTTGCATTTTCTATCATCTATACATAAATTCATCAATGGTAACACTCAAACACTTTAACAGTTTCTCAAATTAGTCTCTGCACTAGTTAGACCTAGTTGCAACGATCTCAAAAACATAGAAAACATTAAAAACCGAGTCAAAATCACTTGCATACATTCAAAACTCCATAGCCGAATGAAGAACTCTAGTTTGGCCAATTCTTTCTTCAACTTTTGGAGGAAGAAGACAACATTAAAGATGGTGGCTTTGTTTGTTTTATTTTAATTTAGCTTTAATTAATAATTTACTATTTTAACCTTAATATATAACCTTATAATATTTAAATAATGTCCATAACTGTCCACTCATGCTATTAATGGTCTAATTACCATTTAAGGCCACTTATATTCAAAATTCATAGCAATTTAACACGTTTTTCTTTTAGAACTCTAATTTTGTACTTTATCCAATTTAGTCCCTTCCATCAAATTAAACATTCAAACAATAAAATTTCTTAAAGAAATTTTCACACAATCATACTGGCATGCTGTAAACAGTAAAATAATAATAAAATAATTATTTTGACTTTAGATTTGTGGTTCCAATAGCCACGGTTCTAATTTAAATAAAAACGGGTTGTTATAATTCTCCTCCATAGGGATTCTCGTCCCCGAAAATCTTACCAGTAGATAGGTTAGGGTACTGTTTTCTCGTAGCTTCATTAGGTTGCCATGTAGCTTCTTGGACACCATGTTGTTGCCATAGAACCTTCACTGGAGCTATATTTTTATTTCTCAATTTTTAGTCTCTCAAGCCAAAATTCTAATTGATTCTTCATTATACGTCATATTAGGATGAATTTCAATCTCTGTCGGTGAAATTATGTGTAACGGATCTGATCTACATCATCCTAACATCGAAACATGAAATACATTGTGGATCTTTTGTAATTCTAATGGTAAAGCTAGTCGATTTGCCACTGGCTCTCTTCTTTCGATAATCTCATACGGCCCGAAAATTTGCAAACTTAGCTTTCCTTTGTGACCGAATTGGAGAATCTTCTTCCACAATGATACTTTTAGAAATGCTCCGTCATTGATTTGAAATTCAATTTCTTTACATTTCAAACCCTCATACGATTTCTGTCAGTCTGAAGTTGCTTGCAACTGTCTTAAATTAGTTTTACTTTCTCTTCAGTCTCTCTGATTAAATCAATCTCATGAATCTTTTTCTCACTAACCTCAGTCTAGTATAATAGAGTTCGACATTTATGACCATATAAAGCTTCGTACAGTGCCATATTTATACTCGATTGAAAACTATCATTATACGCGGATTCAACCAACAAAAACTATCTTTCCCAATTGCCTTCAAACTCTAAAACACAACAATGAAGCATATCTTCAATAATTTGTATTATTCTTTTAGATTAACCATCGATTTGAGGATGAAAGTCAGTACTAAAGTGTAACCGCGTACCGAAAGCTTCCTACAATTTCTTCCAAAATCGCGATGTAAACCTCATGTAATCTAACAATGTTAGAGATGTACAAATCAGCTAGTTTATCAAGTGAAAAATCTGTAAGTACCAGAATGAAATGCGCAGATTTCATTAAATGATCAACGATAACCCAGTTGGCATCTTTCCTTTTTGTAGATAAAGGTAGTCCCGATACGAAATCCATCGTAACTATATCCCATTTCCACTCAGTTATCATCATAGGTTGTAATTGTAACACCCCAAACCCAGCCCAAACGTTATGGCTGAATCTGGTGTGTCACATCAAAGTGTCGTAAAAGAAACAGAGTTGTCGGTAAAAGTTCATTGAACGTTCAAATCTTTTTGTCTTTGAGTTTACCAAATCATCCCGTCAAAAGCTTTCCAAATTTTAGACTTGTTGGCAAAAATCTGAATTAATTTAAAACCTAACTACTTTTTATTGCTTGAGAAAAATTCAACAATTTACGTTATTATAAGTTGAAAACATCTTAGCAAAACGATTGCCATTTTTGTTATCATCATTGATTTCTTAGACTGATCAAAACTGCGGAAGCTTTTCAAACTCAAAACCTTGAAGTTTAAAATGTGTGTTTTTTTTTAAATAGTTATAATTTTGAAAACTCGTTTTACTACTCTAGTAGTTTAAAATAAGAAATCAGTGCCCAATTTTAAAAAATTAAACCAAATGGCATTATTACATAACCAAAAGCCCAAAATGAAATTTAAATAATTAAAATCAAAAGCAAAACATCTACGATCGTGTGGCCACCTCTGAGTCCCTCTGAGGCCCAAATCGTCTAAGGCTAGGGATTACTTGTGTAGTTAAAAGAAATGGTGAGTTTACGAAAACTCAGTGCGTAATCCTTATCAGCCAAATAGTAAATAGTGCATACAGAAAAAGTTTAGGCCTAAGCCCTATTCAGTAACAGAACACTCTGGGCTCTAGCCCTATACAATAATAGTATGGCAATACAGTATCAGTACAATATAGTATGCAACCCATCCTAATCCAACGAACACACCACCCGTACCAACCAGTACACCATGTGGGATTAAATCTATCCATCCAACCGACACACCAATATTGCAGCGAAGCTACTAACAACAGTAACACAACAAAGCTGCTAATAACAGTAAGCGTGGCATAGCCACCAGTATCAGAATATGTGGCAAACCCACCAAAACAGTAAAAATGTGGCAGAGCCACTAGTACTTCCTCCATAATAGTATCCCAACCCCATGCAATATGACGTGTCATAATATTACGTGTATACAGTATGCCACCCTCGGTATCAGTCATATAAATATCACATACATATCAGTCATCCTACCACTAGGGGTATAACGGTCCTGTAACGCCCCAAAATTTGGGCCTAGTAGAAATGGGCCTTGGGCTTGGGGAGTATTTGGAAGTCAGCACGTGAATAATTCCTATGCAAGAAGTGACATAATTGAAGGCTTGCTTCAGTGGTTAGGAGTCCTAAAAAGTGTTGGAGAAGTCTTGAGTTCAAACCTGAGCTTTAGTAAAATTTTTGGTTTTAAGTAAATAAAACCTTGATTGCTAGGTAGTAAGCTTTTTAAATAATTGTGATTAAAAAGTGACACAAAAATAACCTGTGGTGTAGTGGCAATGGGGTGGCGTAACAAGTGTGGCAAAGAGGTCTGAGGTTCGAGTCTTGGATTGAGTGATGAGCATTTATTTTGCATCTTTGGTGAGCTAGTGGTTGAGTTGGAATTGAACTTTGATGGAGAGGGTTTGAATTGGTCAAGTGAGTGATTCAAGGAGTGGATCATGGAGGAAATTGAAGAGGTGATCATGGAGGGATAAGGAGAAAAAATCATGGGTTACAAGTTGGAAAAGTGTTGTAGCCAGTTGGGATTGTTGGGGAATGAAAATTCGACTAAGGGGCCTTGCTTGTGGGTGTAACACCGCAAACCTGGCCTAAAAGTTAGGCCTGAATTCGACGTGTCACATTGAAGTGTTTTTCGAAAACCAAATTTTCATTGAAAACCCTTCTTATTTAAAAATTTGTGTAAACCCTCGTTTGCATTTCATTAATTCTCAACATGGTTTATTAAAAAGATTATTCCCTATTTAAGACGTTATTAAGTATAAAATCTTAATCGTTGCGGAAGCTTAATTTAAAACAGAGGTTGTTTTGGAAAACTCGTTTTTACCACTAGCATTTATAAAATCACAATAAAATCCCAAATTTAAAAATAATCCAAAAGTTATAAAAGCCTTATTACAACCCAATAAAAATAATTTAAAATAAGGTAAATAAATAAAACTACTAACCATTAAAACAAGTTGTAGTGTAGCCACCTCCGAGTCCTCTCCTATGTCAAGCCGCCTACTAAAGATCACCTAAAAAATTAAAAAGAGGTAGTGACTTTACAAAAACTCAGTGTGTACGTCCCTTGACAGACACATAACATGCATTAAACAATTTGGGCCTAAGCCCTATTCAATAATGGTGGCCTTTGGGCCTTAGTCCATAGTGGCCTTGTGACAGCCCTAATTTGGCCTTAATCGGGAAAGTGGTTTTGTAACCATTAAACCAGTTACAAAACCAAGTTAGAAAATTTTTAAAATGTTATCTTCTATGTTTATTATATGTGAAACTTCATGTGTGAAAATATCGTGTTTTGATTTTGTCAGTTAGATGTGGAATTATTAAAAAGGACTTATCTGGGAAACCTTGAAAATGTGATAGGTAAAATTGTAGTGGCCGAATAGTATGTGGTTAACATTATGGAGGACTTGCATGTCAAATAGCCCATCTTTAATATAGTGGACGGCAATGATGATGAATAATGGATAATATATGTCTTTTACGTTAATGATATAAAATTTAATTGTTTTATATTAAGAAAACATGAATTAAAATAAGAAAAGGTGATAAAAACAAAGTTGGATGCTCATTCTTTCTCACCTTGCCGAAACCACAAAGTAAAAGAGGAAAAGAAAATTTCTAAGAAGTTCGGCCATACATGTAACTTGATTGAGGTATGTTTGATATTATTCTTTGAAATCCTTGTATATTTTAAGTTGTTAGTTAGAATTCTACCTAGCCCATGGTTCAAATTTTGCTAATTGATGGAGGTTATGCGATGATACAATCGGCCATGGAATTTTTGTGTTTCATGGATGGAGTGTTGATGTTTTTAAATAGAAATGGTAGAAAGATGAGGTTTGAGCTTGTAAAATGTTGGAAACAAATGCTAAAATTTTTAGTATATGTATGTGTGTTTGCCGAACATGGACCTAAAGTGATGAAAATGAGCATTCGGCTATGGATGTCTTAGTGATGGTAGCATTCGGCCTTGATTTGTAAAATATTATAATTTGAGTGTTTAAATGCCTTGATGAATAAATGTTGTTAAATATGTTTTAAACTTGTTAAATTTTGATTAATGGGATTTTAAAGACAAATGGTATTCGGTCAAAGAAGGTTGATATGAAGTTTTGATAGATTTGAGAAGTGAATGGCCGAATGAACTTATATGAATGCATGGTTTAGTCTAATCGATGTAGGATAGAAATCATGTTTCCTTGTGTCGAATGTAGTCTTGTATAAGCAAATTTTTTAGATGCTAAGTTAATTAAAGGGGAAGTACCGAATGTACTAATGTGTTAAAGAATTTTGCAAATATTTATTTAATGGATATTTGGTCTAATTACATATGTACAATTTATTGAATTGTAAATTTTGTAATTGTCCTAAGGGTTATATGTGCATTCGGCTATGTGGTATATATGTATTAAGGTAAGTTAACTATTTGATATGTGATAAACACATATATATATGATGTTAGTTGAATTTGTGAATAATGGAGAAGTATATTCGGCCATAACTTAAGTGTAATCATATGGTATTAATATTTAATACATGAGTATATATATAAACAAATGTTTAAAGAATTGGCTGTAAGCATTGATAATGTGATTTTAATTGTGAATGATACTTTGGTATAAACATATGTATATTCGGCTACTTGATAAGTATAAGTATGAAATATTAAGGTTAATTCAAGAATATATGTATATGAGTTTATATATATTCAGTTAATTATTGATATGGTGGCTTTGGGAATTTAAGATGGATTGAGATGAAGTGCCAAATATGTGTTTGTGTTTAATTAAAAGTGTTGTTGTATATATGTGTTTCTTTGAGAAATTAGCATTATTGTTTATAATGAGTTGGTGAGGTGATTAAACTAGTTTAAAATTTGTTTAATTTAGCTCAAGAGCAAAGAGAGCCACTTTCGGATAGAGGAAAAGCTAAACTAACTGAGTAGCCAATCTGTAGTTGTTCGACAACAATTGAGGTAAGTTTTAAGTATTTAAACATAAGTTCTTGTGAATATGTCATGATATGTCATGAAAGATTCGGTATCCTTTATACAAATATACATATGTACATGCATATTGCCGAATGATATGCATGATAGTGGAATAAGGTAATTCTTATGTTATATTGCCGAATGTTATGATAAGAAATGATAATGTGATAGATAGTATGTGATTATATTCGAATGAAGTCAAACTGACTAATGTGGTCACCATGTGCAAAATGCATAAATACATGAAGTGCATATGCTTATGATTTTGTGAAATTCATACTCGAATGGTTATTCGGGCATTGGCCCAGTAAGCTTAAAGCTAGTGATTATTATCAAGCTTTGAGCCAAGCAAGCGTAATGCCGGTGAAATAATATCGAGCCTTGAGCCTAGCAGGCGTAATGCCGGTGAATAAATTTTGGACTTAAAAGTCTAGCAGGCTTATAGCCGGTGATGAAATAAGGATATTACCTAGCAGGCAAATTTGTCGGTGAACCAATAAAAGTGAAGTGCCATGAGACTATGTGCTAATACGATATATGGATTTGTTACATAAACTAAGTTATCCAGGTATGTATAACCTATCTATGTACCTGAAAGTTTAATGAATTGGATGTTCGATGTGAAATGAACATATGCGAAATGGTTTATGATTATGTTCATTTATGAACATTAGGTTCAAGTGAAATTATTCATGGAAGCATATTATTTATGTATGTGGTTACAAATATAGAAGGAATGTTTTAAATGTGGAAATGGTATTATACTCTATTTCATTTTGGTTGAATTAAAGTTGGCATTGAGATATTAAAGTGTTCATGATTATAAGAATTTGAAGCAAATCAAATGACTTGCTATAAGTACATATAAGTGATTATGTATATTTGGCCTTTGTGGAATTATATACATGGAGATATATGTTTTGCTCATATGTGATTACAATCATTGAAGTTATAAGTGGACATGGTTTCTCGAATTAACTCTGTTAAATTGAATCAAGGAATGACATTGTGCCATTTAATTTTGTGATTATGTGATTTTGCATTTTTTTAAAGAAATGTTATGTATATGAAAATGTGTACAATGTGGCTATGTGAATTCAGCTAAATGAGTATACTTCTAGGTTATGATATAAGTGAATAATGTGTATAAATAAGTTTAATTGTTTAATTACTTAAGACTTACTAAGCTTAATTGCTTACTATGAATATTTGTGTTCTTCTCTATTTTATAGATCTTGGTTGAAAGCTACGAGCTCAGGGATTCAAGTTCAAAGTCATCCACATTATCGTCTCTATTTTGGTACTTTTAAAAGTCTATGTTTTGAAATATTTCATGTATAGGCTTAACTTCCTTTGAAACAAGTTATATTTTGGCTATGTATATATTAAAGCCATGCGAAGATGGCTTATTTTTTTTATTTAGTAAAGATACAAAGTTGAATTAATGTTTGTGAAATGTTTTGGTTATGATGGCATATTCGGTTATGTTATATATATATACATATATGCATATTCGGTGATTGTATAATTATTCAATTATCAAATATGATAAGTGGTTCTTTTGTCTTGTAATTCTTGTATGATATTGTAGGTTGCCATTGTGCCTAAACTTAAAAGAAAACTTGATTCGTTAATGCTTATATTATTGTTAAATGTATAAGTTAGGTTGAATTGAATGTCCAGAGGTTGTGTTTCGTTAGGTAATACCTAGTAACCCTATTCCGGCGATGGATAAGGGTTATAGGGTGTTACAAGCCTCGGTTGGGCCTAAGCCCATATCTTAACATACAATGGCCTTAGGCCTTAGCCCAAATCACAACAATATCAATATGATTATGCAATGTGCAATTTACCATAACCAACCCTGTACACCCCCTTCCAACCCTACACTCATGTGGGGAGATACTCAACCCACCCATCCGTATACATAGGGTGTGGCACCAATTGCGGAAGCACTTATCGTTGTAGCATAGTTGCTCCTATTCGATGTAGCATTGATTGTGACACTACTTATCGGTGCAGCATAGCTGCTTCGTGGCTAACAAGCCTGTGGTGGCTATGAAGCCTTCGGTGGCTAAAAAGCTTACGGTGGCTATAAAGCCTTCGGTGGATCCACAGTCATCAAGCGACCGTGCGACCTTTATATACACTTCCTCCAATCATAATACTGGCCCATATGCAATATAATAATACATGATTGCAGCAGAAAATATATAACATACATAAGCCTTACTCATAACACATAAGGGTATTTTAGTCATTTCACCCTACAAGAGTGTTTTGGGTGAATCCACAAACCAGGGGTATTTCGGTAATTTTGCAAACTAAGGGTTTTTCTGTAATTTTGTAAGTCAAGGTTATCTCAGTAATTTTGTCCTACAGGGGTTCTTCAGTAATTCTACCCTATAGGGGTATTTCAGTAATTTTTGAACACCATGGGTCTAGTTACATACCTTGTCCAATCAACAAGTCCCCGCTGGCTAAAGTGAACAGATACTATGCACCAGGTAGGATTCTAGAGAAGAGGAGGTGAGTCATTAAGACCGCTTAAGTACCAAACTCTCCCTAGATCCAATCCTAAACATGCATTTACCCATTGCCACACTTTAACCTTATGACTTGTCTACAGTTACACTTAATTGGTTAATTAAGTTTTATGTTTGCTTAAGCAATCATTAGATACTAGGCCCAAAAGTCCATCACAAGTCCACATACATTCATATAGCCTACCAGGCCTGTAACAGCCTGATTTAGACCCTAATCAGAACGGTGGTTTCGGGACCATGAATCCTAGTCAGAAAAATATTTTGAAATTATTTTCTGTGTTTATTTTGTGTGAATTTATATCTGTGAAATTTTCGTGATTTAATTTTTTTCATTTGGATGTCCAATTTAATAAGAGGACTTAATCATGTAAAAGGAAAATTTAGTGGTTATTTCTAAAAGGGGCATAATTGTTAATGGCTTTATTAATGGAAGCCTTTAAGTTGTAAATAGCCCATTTGTATAATAGTTGGACGGCATTAGACATTTGTTATATAGTTTTTATATTGTTTTATTAAAATTATACATATATATAAATTAAGTTTTATTTATAATAAGATATTATATATATATTATAAAAAATTAAAGTGAAAGCCAATTCATGCCCACTAAGTTGTTGAAGAGACGAAAAAGGGCATTGATATTAAGGGTTGGTTATTTTTTTAAAAAAGGGGTAATTTAGGAAATTAAATTATAAACTATATATTATATGATATATCATAAAACAAGTTAACATGTGTGTTTTATGTGTTCTTGCCGAAACTAAAACAAGAAAAAGAAAGAAACGTCAAAGCTAGGGTTCAACACTTATCCAAGCTCAATCAAGGTTCATTTTTTGTTCGGTTTTTGATAATTTCTATGTTTTTGAGATAGTTGCTTAGTAACCTTCAAGACCTATGCTTTATTTTTTAATTTTGATGAATATTTTGAGTTATGCCATGGATGAAAGCTTGTGATTTTTATTGTTTGATGATGAATTATGAAAGATATGGAGTGGGTTAACATATTATATAAAGGAATTTTTGATGATTTTGTGTAATTAGGACTTAATTGCAAAAATAAAAATGTGAGGGGACTAAATTATGAAATTGATGAGAAATATGGGCTTATTTGGACACTACGAAAATTCGGCCTGCCTTGGGTGTAATTAATTTTGCATATTTTGTGTTTTATGCATTAAGGACTAAATTGTAAAAATCGTAAATGTCAGGGGTAAAATGGTAATTTACTCATTTATGTGTTTTTAAACCAAATTGAACGAAAATATGTTTGAATGAGCTTAATTTGAATATGTTTAGATCAAGAATTAAAGAAATCAGAATTGGATTGGGGAAAAGCTAAAGTTGTCGACTATCCGTCCTGTTCCGTTTTTCATCGTCCAAGGTAAGTTTATAGACAAATATACATATTTAATTTTAATTGAATGTAAGTTATATATGCTAAAATGAAATATGTGATTTTACATATACAATAGCCGAATGTGAGAAAGTTTAGTTATCATATTTCTGAATTCGTTTCGACCGAGTTACGATGTCCGAAAGCCCCGTTTAAACCTTAAGAATAGTTAGGATACATATTTCATGACATAGGATTCTGATTTATGTGTGCGAGTAAGGCCATGGCATCAATATGAGATTTCGATATATGTCTACGAGTAAGACCCTATCTAGGACAGTGGCATCGATATGTGATTACATGTAAGACCACGTCTGGGACGTTGGCATTGTATGATATGTGATATAATCCGAGTATCCTTTTTAATTTTGAATGGTTCAACGGGCAAGGTTGAGTTACGAATGAATGTGGAAACAAGTTAAAGTGAATAGGTATGTGACAATTTATTTACCTATTTGAAAATAAATAAGTTGATTATGTGATATGTGATATAAGCTATAGATGATGTTAATGGTTGTGGTTGTGTATATGAAATCCTATATATGGATTAATGTATAAGTATGTGATATTAATGTTTGATCTTGATCTTATATTCGACCTAATGTTACATGAGGAATAAATTGAAGTGTGAAATTCATATTGATATTAAAGGATTTATGTACATTCGATTAGTAGGTATTTGAAATGTGATCTTTAAATGTGTTTATATGGAAATATATATATTCAGGCGAGTATGGTCTATGTGATATTAAACATGTTAATGAATCAATGTGAAATTGAAATGCTAAAATTCATGTTTAGATAAATGTTTGGCATTAAATTTCATAAGTATAGCTTGATTATGCCTTAATGAATTATCAATGTCATTTAGCTAATATTTGAATAAAGAATTGAGTTATAATTGAAGTGAATGAAATCATATGCTTAAGTATATGATTCGTAATATTTGGTTTAATGACATTGTAATATGAATTGCATACTTATGCCAAGGTTTATATGAGCAATTGTCTATATGGTAATTGAATGTGAAGTTATGCTTAAGAGAATGTAAATTGTATAAATGTATTATAGTAGTATGTATTCCGTCAAGTGGAATATTTTATTGATAGTGATTATGAAAGATGATTTTAGATAAGAATGAAGGCAAGTTTGGACAAAACTTAATTCATGATAGTTATATGTGGATATTTGAATTTACAAGTATGGTTTGGTTATGTCTAATTGACTTATTATTATTGGTGAGATAATATTTTCTTATGACTTACTAAGCTATGATAGCTTACTCTATGTTTCCAATTTTACTCTGTTTTTTAGATCCTGAATTCAAATTGCGAGCTCGGGAATCGTCAGAGAAGTTTATCACACTATCGACCGCCTTCAGTATTTTGTAAGTTGAAATTTACGATTATGGCATGTATAAGCTAGAGTGTGTTATGTTTGATTGTTGGTCTTGTAATTATAATGAGCCATGCGAAAATGGCTTAATTGTTAAGTTAAGTTTGGTTTGAAGCTTTTGATCAATGATGGATATGTTTGCCTTGATGATTCAGTCATGATATGTACATATATATAAGTGTTATATGTATGATGTGTTTGGGATATGTTATTGGATATGATCTTGAATGAGATTGATATTAGTTGAGTTGGATGATGTTCGCTTGATTGGTTGTTATATTGGTGTAAGGTTTTTATGGACAACCATGTTTTATAAAGAAACATGAAACATGTATACTAGGTTTTGATGACCTTGTGATTTGGTGACTATGCATATGTGATTAATGTTTAAGGTTGAAATGGTGTTATATGATATACTATGGTAGGAAAAGTATTCGGGTAAGTGTTGTATTAGGTAATGGAAAGGATTGATTAATATTCAACCAAGTCTTGAATATATTTATAGGCATTATTAATCCAATTTATGTCACATGCGTGAGATGTATTTGAAATTTTGAGTGAGTACATTCGACTAATGATTGAAAGGTTGAAAATTTGATGATTTGGCTCTTTGATATGTTAGGCGTGAAGAATGGTTAATTATTATTGAAAGTGTCTCTTGGTTAAGTACAAGTTTTAAGTTTATTTATTTTCGGCTAAGCTTATGGAAATTACCAAATGAATAGTATATTACATTTTATAAGCCATGAGTTTTTGCATGCAAATATAGTATATGCGCATAGTTTATTATGCCATTATTGACTTGACTAAGCTCACATGTTCACATTTTCGTACCAAATGCAGATGCCTATAATAAGCATATTTATATTCAGTTGGAATTTGTGAAGAGACCAAAGGAATAGTGATAATGGTATGTTTGCATGTGTTAATTATGATAATGTTGCATATGTTATTTGACTATAAGCCATATATTATGGATTGTTTAGTCAATATGCACTTGTGAAGAAGCATGAATTAATATATTTGATGTATAGAATGATAAGGTATATGCTTGAATGCCATAGTGTGTGCGTATGGTATTTATAATGTAATGGATCATCTTATCACTTTGACAATCGAAATGCTTTTAGGGAAAAATGACTATGTGAATAGTAAATTCATTTATGTTTTAAATGGACAATAAGATATTACTTGTAATGATTTTGATATGCGCTTATGCTTTGTGTCAAAATGATATAGTTGATATTATTTGTTTATGATTTTATATCAAATATATGTTGATTAATATTATTATGAAATGATTCATAAAGAAGTTAAATTGCTTATTTATGCTATAACTTCTTGGTATTCAAGTTGTATGCATGAGTATGAGTGTGCTTGCCTGGAAGTGTAGTAATACCTTGTAACTCCAATCCGGCGAAGGATACGGGTTAGGGGTGTTACAGGGCCCAATCACATTTATATGGCCTATCAGGCCCGATCACATTTATACGGCCCATTAAGTCTAAATCTAGTCTAAGCCTTGCAACCAACTTACTCAGCCTGTCACTTATTACCAATCTACCTATTCTGCTTATTTGGGCCCACGAGCATGCGGGCGCATTTGGCCCATTCTGGCCCAGTTGGCCAAAACGTGACCCAAGTCCATGAGATTGCTCATGAGGTCTATGGTATCGTATTGATTACCCTTATATGAGTGTTCGTGCACTCGCGAGACTACTGTAGCCAAACCTTCGGCTTTTCGGCATTTCGACATTTCGGGATTTGCCGATCTATTATGTGTGTACATACCTGATAGCAAAATACACTACGATCTCCTTAGCCACGAACCTACAATCGATGTCACTCAACAGTTAACCATACACTTATCAAATACTATTACCAAAAGCTGAAATCATACCACTTCTCCTTACCTTGCGCGATTGATCCTAATCAAACTTTCACCGCTTGCTAGCCCCGATTGGTTCCCAGATCTGCATTGTAGAAACTCTTATTATTAAAGATTGACTTAGCAAATGACTAACATCCATCGTAGTCACCCTTACAACTTCTAATAACATTCGGCCAACCACCAAAATAAAAAATAGAGATAAATGCACTTACCAAACCCAAATCACACTAGGAGTAATTCGGCAGAGACTTGAGAAAAAGATTCGATCCCATAATTAAGAAGAAAAAGAGGAGATGTCAGTTTTGGTGTTTAAAAACAAAAATAAAGTTGGTGATAGCACAATAGCGGATTCAGCCACACAGAAGAGGAGAGCATTCGGCACAAAATAAGAAAAGAAATTGGCTAAATGGTTTAGCACCCAATCGGCCAAGGTTAAGGAATAAGGAAAAGAATGAAGCAACAAGGAAATTGAGAGGAGAAGGATTCAGCAAAGGCAATAAAGAAACAAAGAATTTGGTAACACCCCTTAAGAACCAACAATGAAAATTCCAAATACCCCCTAAAAGACCCAAAATGACACTCATTTACTCCCCTAAGCCGAATTTACACACTCTTCACTTCCCAAATCAGTACCAACTCTTCACACACCCCATCTCCTAATTTTCCTCCAAGATATTCTCCCCTGATCACTCTATTAATCTCTTCCTTGAATTTCTCTCCTTCAGAGTTCAACTCCAATGCCACTACTAGCCGACCATAGCATAAAAATTAAATCCCCAAATATTACCATGCTAGCACTCGAACCCAAGATACCCTTGCCAGCTAATGACGCCACCTCCCTACTCCCTAAGTGGTGCCATTTAGCCACTACACCACGACCTCACTTGTGTCCTATTTCTTCTCTATTTATTTAAAGGTCATAACTCCTAGGGTCAGGGTTCCCTAAAGGCTGAAAAACATAAATTTTCCTAACCGAAAATTTGAACTCAAGACTTCATAGAGACCCCCTAAATACTTCAAAATCACTAGCCCAACCATTCTAACATTCAATTTATGCCGTTATCATACTCTTGAAAATTTTAAACGTACCCATGCCCAAGGCCCGATTCTTTTAAGCCCAAAATTAGCACATTAAAGTGGGCATTTGATAATTAGGAACCTCTTGGGGACGTTTTTCAATTGTGCTGAATGTGGTTTCGATTTTTGGGGATTTCATTTTAGTCATTTCTTTCATTTTGGTCTTTTACTTAAAAATCCCAAAGTGTCGAAATAATTTTTTTTCTTGCTCTCTTGTGTTTTGTCGAATTGTCTCTTCTCTCACTTTGAAGTTTTGTTCCTTTTCTATCTAAGATCAAATATTGTCCCTTCTCTTATTCAAATTTCCTACTTAACTCTTCTTCAATTGGTTTCCGTCATAGCCAAATCTCCCTATTTTGACTTGCAGGTTTCCTGTTGTTTTCTTCCTTCTCTCAATTCTTCCTTCTCTCTTGTTTCTTTGCCAAGCTATAGCTGAATTCTCAACACTATCCTTTGTGAGGCAAATTTTGCTCTTTCCCCAATGTTAGTTTTTTTGGTTCATAAGGTGTAGAAAAGCCAAATATATATCTCTCTCTGTCAACTATTGCCAAATCTTTTCTCATTTCTTTCTCTTATCATAAAGCCGTAGTTTCATCTTTTCTTTTTATCGAGATCAAGTGTTTGCTCGAGGTTTGATAGAGGAGTAAGTGACGTGAAGCGATCGACATCACTTTTAGTTCTTGATTAATAATCCATCAGGGGGTATAATCATTGATAATAAGTAGGAAGATTAGCAAGACTTCATTGTTTGAGGTTCGTTGCTGAGGGATTCGTAGTACGCTTCATAAACCAGGTGTGTACTCACACTATTAGATAGTAGATCGGCGAAAAGCCAAAAAGCCAAAATACATAAATGCCGAAAAACTGACAGTATGGCGACGGTTGCCACACGGGTGTGTGAATGCCTGTGTGAAGAATTCGATGCAATAGTAGAGGCCAGCATGAGTGACCTCATGGGCTTTGGGCGATTTTGGCTGAAGTGGACAGTGTGGGCCCAATAGGCTTGTGGGCCCTACACGGGTATTTATTATGGATATGTGGAAATATTGGTCCTGGCTATGTTGCTTACATGGCTAAGGTTAATTTTGGGCTTAGCAGGCCAAATAAGCATGTGGGCCCCAAGGGCTGGCTTAATGGGCTTTCGGTCCACTTGCACTGCTTGCTTGAAAAAGGTTACACGGGCCACCCAAGATGACGGTGAACTGACTAATGGGTCAGTATGTGTATTTAGACCCCGAATTGTGAAATAACTGTTATGCCCTGAAGGGCAAAATGGCTGAAATGCCCCTACATGATATATGACTAATTTTGTATGCCATTTGATGACACATTGCATTCATGCATGTAATATTATGCTGCATAGGGACGGGATCTTGTAGTTGGAGGAAGTGATTATTCTGTTAGGGTCGCACGGGCTGCTCAAAACGACTGTGAACCCACCAATTTGATCTGTTATGGTCGCACGGCTGCTCGGGGCTGTAACAACCCACTTTATACCCTAGTCGAAACGGGTGGTTTTGGGACCACTTAATCGAGTTGAAATATTATTTTTACTGCTTTTATATGTTTTACAACATGATAGAATTACCGTGTGAAAGTTTCGTATTGAAATTTTACTGTCTGATCAATTAATTTGATAAAAAGGATTAAATCGCATAAAGCGATAAATAGGAGTTCTATTTTATAAATGGCTTATTTGATGATGGCTTTATAAGTGGAAGGCCTTAAATGGTTATTTCACCATTTTTAAAACTAATGGACACATATGCCCTTATTATTAAAGTTTTATAAATGATATTATAAAGGTTAGTTTTGGTTTTTAATTAATCTATGTTAAAATAGATTTAATAAAACAAAATACCACCCATTTTCATTTGTTTCTTCACTGATTCTTCATCAAAATATTAAGGGTTTTCAAGCTTTTAACATTCGGTCACTTTAAGCTCCAAACTGAGGTTCGTTTTTGTCCCGTTTTTGATAATTTTTATGTTTTTGTAATCGTTGCTTCGTATACTAGTCGACTCGTACCTCAATTTCTGATTTTGTGAATATCTTTGAAAATTTTCGTTTATGAATCCTTGATATTTTGATAGATTTTGATGAATTATTGTATATTATGTGAGAAAATACAAGAATTTTAAAGTAAATTTTGATGAAAATGAGTTTAAGGATTTATTTGCAAAAAGATAGAGTTTTTGGGGTTAAATTTGTGATTAATTGAAAGATATATACTTGTATAAGTCCCTTGAATATTCGGCTAGGGGAAATTGTGGATTAATTGTGTAAATTGTCATTTTTGTGATAAAAGACTAAATTGCAAAGTATTAAAAATATAGGGGCTAAATTGCAAATATTTCAAAATATATGTTTTTGGAATTAATTGAATATGTGAGATAGTAAATAGCTGAAATTTTTATTAATTTAGATAAAGACGATCAAATCCCGGAACTTGATCGGGGAAAACGGAAAATAGACGAATAGATACGGGATTACGAGGTAAGTTCATATAACGAATTTAATATCTACATGTTCATTTTTTTTTTGTTGTTATTGAAAATATGGAATGATAGTTGATCGAATAGCCTAATTGAATGTGAATATATGAATTTGAATGAAAATGTTAAATTGTTAAAGTGATAAATCGAATACCGAGCCCCATTAGAACCGTAGAAGTCGATAGGGTACAAGTGACATGTTACTAGGGCTACAGGGTGGTTCGAGCTCCTGCATTTGTTGCGGACTCACCACGTGCTCATGAGCTACAGGTTTATCCTTCGGGATTATATGTTTAGTCTGCAGACTCACCGTTCAGCCTACGGGCTTACCGTTCATCCTTCGGGATTACATGTTCAGCCTTCGGGCTTACCGTACAGGCTCGAAAGAGCATATATGACGCATTGATGGATTATAGGTTATATGTATATACACTGTGTGTGTATCTCCCAAGTATCCCTTGATGTTTTTATAGGTTCAACGGGCAATACCGATACATGTTACAAGAAAAAGTTATATGGCACATGTGTATAAGAGATATATGTCATATGTATTACATGAATGTTTTGACATATGGAACCTGAACTATATGTTCCACATAAGTCAAAGACGTATAAGAACTATGATGTTGTATGTGCTTATGGATGTGAATTACATGTTATACTTGTATATGAGATTGATTATGATGTGATATGAACTAACATGAATGAGATTGTGTAATAGGCTATAAGGTTATATGATTGAAATAGCCTTACTTATATGGATTACCTTATTGAATCGGGAAGTTTAATTTGATGTTATATGGACTTACTAAGCTTTAGAAGCTTACTCCGTTTATTTCTTTCACTGTCTTATAGATTCGGAAGCTAGCTCGATAATCGGACGAGCCAGAGATCACCATCACACTATCTATCAAGCTTTGGTACTTTTGAATATTTTTGTAAATGAAATGGTCATGGCATGTATAGGCTAGATATTTAGTGAACATGATATATTTTGGTAAATGATCAACCTATGAGATGTGGCTTGGGTCATATATGGTTATAATAAAGTATTTTGAGTTGTTCTTTGGCTATATATACTTATGGAAAGATATGTGATCTTGATGAGATTATAAGTTTGCATAGTTGATATGTTTATTATGGTATATGTGCAAGTTATGTGCATTGTTAGCCTAGATGAAAGGTAAGGAATGATTATGTATATTTATGTGTGGATGAGTTCATGAACGTGACTATTTTAGCTATTGAATTGTTATGCCTAGTTGGTACAAGATTTATGATGATTTTGCGTCTATTATATGCTTAAATTGGTATGTTTTTGGTTGACAAATTGGCATGAAATGTTGCATAATTATGGCTAGTAGAAATGACCCAAATTTTGGGTGGCAATTTGGCTCAAACCGAGCGTACATTGTGCCACACGGCCAGGGAACACGGGCGTGTATTTTGACCGTATGTCACCTGAACTTTAAATGTTTTAGTCAGTTTGGTACACAACCTAGACACACGGGCGTGTCTGGTTACTTGTAGCCGTGTGAAATTTGGCAGTATAGTCACACGGTCTGCTCTGTTTTGTACACGGGTGTGTGACCAGCTGTATGATTTTCGACAGTTTCGACCACGGGCTGTGTGGTTTGGGCGTGTCTGGTGGGACATGACCGTGTGAGAAGAGCACGGGCAAGGGACACGGTCGTATGCCCCTAACTAGAAAAAAATTTATGAATTTTTCCCTGCCTTTTGGCATGTTTTCAATTAGACGCTAAATATGTTATATGTATTTTTTTATATGCTCAATTGATCTATGCTTTTATGGTTGTTGATACAAGTTTATTAATGATTAAAAAGTTTAAAAATTTTACTGTTTTGACATAAGTTACAAGTCCGGTAATGGCCCTTACCTATTCCGGTAACGGTTTCGGTATAGGGGTGTTACATTTTGTTGGTATCAGAGCTACGGTTTAGTCGATTCTAGGACTACCGTAGTGGTATAAGTCTAGTTATACATGCCATGTACATAAAATGTGATAGTGTGATATCTCCTGACATCCTCTAAAATCTGTTTTATATAGTAATGTGTAACACCCCAAGCCCGGCCTGGACGTTACGACTAGATCTGGTGTGTCACATGATCCTAAAACTAAGGTTACGGTCTTTTAACTTGTTGTGCCTCAAGTGAGGTTCAGATCAAATTAGTGAGTTTGTAAAAACTAGTTTATTAACCCTTTAAGTTATCCGTATTTTGATCTTAAAGCGTTTTGAAAACATTGTTGAGATTTTAAAAACCCCGCGCAGCCTACAACTAGCAGATTTGATTTAGCATGATTTTAAACATTAAAGAAAATAAACCAATAAAGAAAACTTAAATAGCGGCCTTATTACAAATTTAAAACCCAAATTAGCATAATGAAAATACTTAAAAACCATAAACGGAAACCAGTTTTTATTGTAGATGCTGTGGCCACTCCGAATCTCTCACAGCCCCAAGCCCACTATGGTTGAGTGTTACCTGCAGAGATGAAATAAAGGGGTGAGTTTGACAACTCAGTGTATAACGTTATCTCAACCATAGGCCAAAACAGATCAAGCCCCAGAATCAGATTAATTGGGCCTTGGCCCATTACAGAAATCAGGTTAAGCCCATAGGCCCATAACAGGTACAGATCAGATATAATATGCAAATAGAAACCCAACCCAAATCCATCCATAACACCCCCATACCAGCCGTACACCATGTGGGGAGACTACTCGACCCACCCAACCGCTACACACCACAGATATTTGCAGCGAGGCTGCCAGATATAATTTGCAGCGAGGCTGCCAGATATTGTGACGAGGTCACCAGATACAGATATTGTGGCGAGGCCACCAAATTGCAGCGAGGCTGCCAGATAATAATGTGACAAAGTCACCAGTTTGCAGCAAGGCTGCCAGATAATAATGTGACAAAGTCACCAGATTGCAGCGAGGCTGCCAGAACGCTTCCTCCATCATAAACCCATTTCCCCATGCAACAGATATATATATATATATATGCAACAGATGTACATGTTATGTCATATTATATACAAAATAGCATGCATCAGATATACATATTACAAGATACAACATACAGAAACAAAATATCATGTGTTTCATACAGATTTAGCACTAGGGGTGTCATGGTCATTTTGCACCAAGGGGTATAATGGTAATTTTCCACCCTTAGGGGTATTTTAGTCCTTTTTCCCATTTTCAGAGATTTTATGCATATTCAGTTAAGTAATAGTCCATAGAAGTCTGTTTAAACTCAGTTTCTAGATTTACCCTTTTCAGCCCAAAAGCCCTTAATGGGCCCTACTGAGTCCACTAACGTCTTAAGCCCAATAAGCCTAATTTTATGCTCAGACAACCAATTTAACCGTATTACTATCAACAGGTCACCAGAATACCCTTAACGACAATTTTTTTTACCAATATGGGCTCGGAAGCCCATTGGGCCCGTCTTTGGCCCATTGAAGCCCAACTTACCAAAATGCTCGAAATTGCATCTTCTGCAATTTTGCCACCGTCAATTTCCAATGTGACCACAATAGAGTATTCGGCTACTCTTAGATCCCTCCAAGACTGATTTTCGGTCACTTTCGGTTGGTCACTTTAGCACAGTTTTTGGTTATTACGGCCTTTAGCTATCCTAGTCTATGATGGAGATACGTTACACACCTGTTAATGGATGAAACAACGACGGAATCCACGTACGAAGAGCCTACAATCGAACGATAATTTTTAGTCTAATAATCTATAACCAAAGAGCCATAAACCCTTACCATAATCAGCCTACGTGGCCTAAGCATTGAAATCTTACCCCCTTCTGGTCGATTGTGGACTAAATCTCGAAGTCCAATCACGTTTAGCCTTACAAGTCCCTAGTTGCACAACCTCTTGATCGCACTAACATAATCAAACAAAAAGAAAACGGCCAACAAGCCCCTAGTCATTAACGTTAGCCTCCCCATAAGAGGTTTCGGCTTACAGCTTTAAATCCTGAAGAACTAACGAAATAAGTCTTAAGGTACTTACCAATCTAACCATGATCTACAACAGCTCCACTTGCCACCACTAGAAGGGATAAAAGATGACTTAGAATTCGGCTTAAAGCACTACAAGGTATGGAGGCTTTCGATAAAAAGGAGATTCGGTTTCGGCAAAACAAGGGTTTTATGAAGTAAAAGAAGAAGAGAGAAAGAAGAGTGATTCAGCAAATTCAAGGGATGAAGGGATAGGGATTTGGCTAATTGAATGTTTTGAAAGAAGAGAAGGCAGTCGACTTTGGAAGAAGGGTAATCGGTCACCAAGAGTTTGGCCTCTTTCACAGTTGTCGGCAAAGATTCAGAGAAGAGAGGGAGAGAAGATTGGATTCGACTAGCAGAAGAATGGTGGTAAGGGGGGTCGATTTATGGTTTGAGAAGAAGAGAAGCAAATAGATGAGAGTAGAAAAGAAACAAGGGAGGTGCTTAGTCGAATGAAGATCCGGCTCAAGAGTGGAATAAGAGTTCGGCTACTATGTTGATGAGAGGAACAAAATGGCAAAAAGAAAAGTACCTAATAAACTATGTGAAATTGACATAGAAAGGGGAGCTTTCTTACCTAAGGAAAATCGGCACAAAACTCTCAGAGAACTAAAGAGAATTCGGCTCCCACTAGAGCCTAATTGCCGAATATGCAAGCACTAATCCCCCTAGCCGAATTGCACTTGTAAAGTCCCAAAATCGGCTACCTCCTTTCAAAATTCGAAGTTCCTTGATTTGCTCCTCAACCTCCTCCACGATTTGCTCCTTGACCGATTCAAATTCTCCCAAGCAGAGTTCAATTCTGCTTCAAACTCTTACCTGCTCAAGCTCAAAAATAAAACACCACATTCGCAGCCTCTGAAGTTTGAACCTTGGACCTCCAAGTTCATTTAGGCGCCACCTTTTAAGGAGCCTAGTGGCGTCTCCCTTGCCACTTTACCACTGATCCATTTGTGTTATATTTCGTACACAATTTCTTAAGACCCTTACTTTCAATGGTCCCCTATCTTCTAAGTCAAAAAAAAAATACAAAATTTTACCGAGCTTCTAACCAACACATGGGCCTTCCATAAGCCCATTAACACACCCCACACATGCATTTCACACCCAAATACTAACATTTAAACATTTTATCAGATAAGGATCAATCTAAGAAAAACCCGAAAATTAGGGCGTTACAACTCTACCCTCCTTAAAGAAATTTCGTCCTCGAAAGTTACCTTATCCAAACAAATGAGGATATTGCTAACGCATTGCCTCCTCTAGTTCCCAAGTAGCTTCCTCTCTGCCATGGTTACGCCAAAGTACCTTTACCAATGGAACTGATTTTCTTCTTAGAACCTTCACGTCTCGATCCAGAATCTGCACCGGCTCTTCATCGAAAGTCAAATCAGGCTGTACCTCCACTTCTGCAACTGGTAGAATATGGGTAGGGTCAGAACGATATCGTCTTAACATGGATACGTGAAACACATCATGGATTCTATTTAACTCTGGAGGTAATTCCAACTGATACGCCACCGGACCTATTCGCTTAAGAACCCGATAAGGCCCAATAAACCGCGGTCTTAGCTTGCCTTTCTTACCAAATCTTAGTATCTTCTTCCAAGGCGAAACATTTAGAAAGACCAAGTCACCCACTGAATACTCAATCTCCTTACGCTTCAAATCTGCGTAAGACTTCTGTCAATCAGATGCCTCTTTTAATCGATCCCTTATTACTTTGACCTTCTCTTCAGTCTCTGCTACCAACTCAGGTCCAAGAACTTGCTGCTCGCTCAACTCAGTCCAACAACCAGGTGAACGACACCTACGCCCATACAGTGCCTCATAAGGTGCCATACGAATACTAGCCTGATAACTGTTATTATACACAAACTCTGCCAACGGTAAGTAATCCTCCCAACTGCCTCAAAAGTCGATAACACATCCCCTCAACATATCTTCCAGAATCTAAATAACCCTTTCTGACTGACCATCAGTCTGAGGATGGAAGGCTGTGCTAAAATTCAGCCGCGTTCCCAACGCCTCATGCAACTTTTGCTAGAACCGAGATGTGAATCTAGGATCTCGATCAGAAATGATAGACACTGGCACCCCATGCAGTCGCACAATCTCTGCCACATACAACTTGGCTAACTTCTGAAGCGAATAATCAGTACGTACAGGGATGAAATGAGCAGATTTAGTCAACCTATCCACAATTACCCAAATCAAGTCCTTCTTTGACGGCGTTAAGGGCAATCCACTTACAAAATCCATGGTCACCCTTTCCCACTTCCAGAGTGGTACCTTCACTGGTTGCAGAAGTCCAGAAGGTAACTGATGTTCAACTTTCACTTGCTGACAAGTCAGACATTTCCCCACAAATTCTGTTACCTCTCGCTTCAGTCCAGGCCACCAATACAACTCCTTTAAGTCATGATACATCTTATTACCTCCAGGATGCATAGCACACAGTCCTTTATGAACTTCATTCAGAATTGCTTGCCTTAACTGGGAATTCTTAGGAATACAGATTCTACCATGGAAACATAGAACTCCCTCACTGTTAAGTCCAAACTCAGAAGTACTTCCATCCTTAACCTGCTGAAATCGAGAAACTAGCGACTCATCCTTCGACTGCTTTTCCTTAATCTCATCCACCCAGGTCGGTCTTATTTGCAGTTCTGCTAACAGACTACCATCATCATACAGACTCAAACGAGCAAACATAGCTCTCAGATCAGATACAGTTCTACGACTTAGGGCATCAGCCACCACATTAGCTTTGCCTGGATGATACTCAATCGCACAATCATAATCCTTAAGCAACTCGATCCATCTCCGTTGCCTAAGATTCAGCTCCTTCTGAGTCAACAAGTACTTAAGACTCTTATGGTCTGTGTATATAATACACCTTTATCCATACAGATAATGTCGCCAGATCTTAAGTGCAAAGATTACTGCTGCCAACTCCAGATCATGGGTAGGATAGTTCACTTCATGAGGTTTAAGCTGTCGCGATGCATAAGCAACCACTTTACCCTCTTGCATCAACACATAGCCCAACCCAACATGTGATGCATCACTGTACACGGTAAAATCTTTTCTAGACTCTGGTTGAATCAGTACAGGTGCCTCGGTCAAAACCTTCTTTAGTTTCTCAAAAGCTTCTTGCTGCTGCTCGGTCCAAATAAATGGTACTCCTTTCCTTACGAGTTTTGTCAATGGTGCTGCCATCACAGAAAACCCTTCTACAAACCTTCTATAGTATCCAGCTAAACCCAGAAAACTTCAAATTTCTGCCACTGACCTCAGTGGTTTCCACTCCAGAATTGCTTCAATCTTTCGAGTGTCTACCTTTATCCCCTCAGCAGATACAACATGGCCCAAGAAGGTTACCTCTCTCAACCAGAACTCACACTTACTGAATTTCGCATAAAGCTCCTTTTCCCTTAACACTTGCAGCACAATACGGAGATGCTCATCATGTTTCTCCTCGGATTCAGAATAAACCAGAATATCGTCGATAAAGACGACCACGAATCGATCCAAGTATGGCTGGAACACTCGATTCATCAGATCCATAAATGCTGCAGGTGCATTGGTCAGCCCAAATGGCATAACCAAGAATTTATAGTGACCATAGCGAGTTCTGAATGCTGTCTTGTGTATATCCACCTCTTTCACCCTTAATTGATGGTACCCAGATCGAAGGTCAATCTTGGAGAATACTGAAGCTCCTCTAAGCTGGTCGAACAGGTCATCGATTCTTGGCAACGGGTACTTATTCTTAATCGTCAGTTTGTTCAACTGCCGATAATCGATGCACATTCGCATTGACCCATCTTTCTTCTTTACGAACAGCACTGGTGCTCCCCACGGAGACACACTTGGCCTAATGAAGCCTCTATCCAACAGTTCTTGAATCTGCGCTTTCAACTCCACCAACTCCTTTGGTGCCATCCTATACGGTGCAATAGACACTGGTGCCGTACCAGGCAACAAATCGATCCCAAACTCAACCTCTCGATTCGGAGGCAAACCTGGAAGCTCTTCTGGAAACACATCTTGAAAATCCTTAACGGTTCTAACTTGATCCACAGTTAACTCCTCAGATTCTGATTGACTTAGAAATGCCAAATAAGCCTCACATCCTTTTCGAATCCACTTCTCGGCTCTTAATGCCGACACCACATTTGACAAATAATCTCTACGTTCACCTATCACCATAACTTCCTCATCTTCTGCAGTCTTTAGCCTCATTCGCTTTGCAACACAATCCAAAGTAGCCCTATGCTTTACAAGCCAATCCATTCCCAAGATGAGATCAAATTCTCTGAAAGGTAACTCCATCAAGTCTCCAGAAAAGATTTTTCCTTGAGTTTCTATAGGCACGTCTCTATACAGTTTGTCTACCCTAACCGAGTGACCCAAAGGACTTAGTACCGTTACCCCACTCACTGTCTCCTCAGAATGCACTCCCAGCGACCCAGATATGGCACATACAACATAAGAATGGGTAGATCCAACATCTATCAACGCGGTGTATGGCATACTAGAAATAAAAAACGTACCAGTTACGACGTCAGGAGCATCACCCTCCTCTCGGTGACGAGCTGCATAAACTAGCGCTGGCTGACAAGCCTCAGCGAAACCAGCACCCCTGCCAGGTGCTCCTCGTCCTCGACCATTACCATTTCCACCTTTACCTTGTCCACGACCCCTCGGAGCTGGTGGTCCACCCCTCACTGGTTGAACAACCCTTTGAGCCATAACTTATCCTTGATCCGGTTCTTCGGGACAGTCCTTAATCCTATGCTCCATCGACCCACATCAAAAACAGGCTCCAGAACGTTTCCAACACCCGCCCATATGTATCTTACCACAACTCCTACAACCCTGCAGTTTGACAGCATTCATTGGCACCGCTCACACTGGTTCTGCCACTCTTGCTCTCTTAACATTCCTATTAGCCCCACCTGATGGTCCAGAATCCCTCCGAAAGTAGTTTCTATCCTTTTCGCGAATCTGTCTCTCGGTACGCTTTACTTCCTCAGCTATTTTAGCTTTCTCAACCAAAGCAGCAAAGCTACGCTCTCTCTGCAGAGCAATCAGTACCCTTAGTTCATCTCTCAGACCATCCTCGAATCGCACGCTACGTTCATACTCCGTAGCAACTATCCCAGAAGCATATCGGCTCAGCCTCAGAAATTTAGCCTCGTACTCAAATACTGTCCTACTTCCCTGAACCAAATTCAAGAACTCTTTCCTACGGGCGTCCACATAGCTAGCCCCAACATATTTTCCTTTAAAGGCTTTCTTAAACAGCTCCCATGTTACCTCACCATCTGAAGTTCCATCTCTCACCGTAAGCCACCACTGATAAGCTTCATCTCTTAGCAACGACACGGCTCCTTTCAGCTTTTGCTCCATAGAGTTATCCAGATCATCCATAATCCGCTCTGTGGCCTCCAACCAATACTCGGCCACATTCGGGGCTACACCAGACACGCCCCTAAAGAATTCCGCCCCATTAGCTCGGAGTCGCTTAGAAATGGATCCCCAAAATCCATTACCGGTACTTGCCCCAGCAACCCTTTCCAGAACTCGAAGCATCGCTTCCGATAGGGCGTCGTCCCCAACACCTCGATCATGGGACTCCACCTCTGTTGCCAGTGGTATCGGTATATCAGCTGCTGGCGCATGACCCGAAGATGAAGTTTCAGCTCGTGCACTACCTCGGCCACGTCCACGGCCCCTACCACGAGCTGCTCGCGTACTCATTTTGTATTTTCTGTTTTAGAAATTTTATGAGTCAGATTAATATTTCAGTGTTTATTACAGATGTCTTATGAATAAGTAGCATTTCAGAGGTTATCTTCTTCCACGGTAGCCTAACTACAATCTCAGTCCACCTATCAGAGTCTCTATAGTTTCAGTAATACCCTAGCTAAAGTATCATAATAGAGTCTTTAGTCAGGCATATAATCAGAATTTTTCAGAAACATCAGAAAAGTTTAGAAAACTTACAGGCTTGGGCCGGAGATTCGGTGTGCCACTCTTTAGAAAGATTACTTAGAAAAACCTGATTTATTCTTTGAAAATAAATCATTTATATACAAAAGAAGTTCATTAAAACAGGTTCCAATTAATTTTGAAAACAATTGTTGAAAACATGACCTTTCGAAAATCTTTGTTTTGATTGTTTGAAAACTTCCATTTTTAGACCCAATACACAGCCGAGTTGTTGCAACTTGGCTCTGATACCACTAAATGTAACACCCCAAACCCGGCCTGGACGTTATGACCAGATCTGGTGTGTCACATGATCCTAAAACTAAGGTTACGGTCTTTTAACTTATTGTGCCTCAAGTGAGGTTCAGATCAAATTAGTGAGTTTGTAAAAACTAGTTTATTAACCCTTTAAGTTATCCGTATTTTGATCTTAAAGCGTTAAAAACATTGTTGAGATTTTAAAAACCCCGCGTAGCCTACAACTAGTAGATTCGATTTAGCATGATTTTAAACATTAAAGAAAATAAACCAATAAAGAAAACTTAAATAGCGGCCTTATTACAAATTTAAAACCCAAATTAGCATAATGAAAATACTTAAAAACCATAAACGGAAACCAGTTTTTATTACAGATGTTGTGGCCACTCCGAATCTCTCACAGCTCCAAGCCCACTATGGTTGAGTGTTACCTGCAGAGATGAAATAAAGGGGTGAGTTTGACAACTCAGTGTATAACGTTATCTCAACCATAGGCCAAAACAGATCAAGCCTCAGAATCTGATTAATTGGGCCTTGGCCCATTACAGAAATCAGGTTAAGCCCATAGGCCCATAACAGATACAGATCAGATATAATATGCAAATAGAAACCCAACCCAAATCCATCCATAACACCCCCGTACCAGCCTTACACCATGTGGGGAGACTACTCGACCCACCCAACCGCTACACACCACAGATATTTGCAGCGAGGCTGCCAGATATAATTCGCAGCGAGGCTGCCAGATATTGTCACGAGGTCACCAGATACAGATATTGTGGCGAGGCCACCAGATTGCAGCGAGGCTGCCAGATAATAATGTGACAAAGTCACCAGATTGCAGCGAGGCTGCCAGATAATAATGTGACAAAGTCACCAGATTGCAGCGAGGCTGCCAGAACGCTTCCTCCATCATAAACCCATTTCCCCATGCAACAGATATATATATATTCAACAGATGTACATGTTATGTCATATTATATACAAAATAGCATGCATCAGATATACATATTACAAGATACAACATACAGAAACAGAATATCATGTGTTTCATACAGATTTAGCCCTAGGGGTATCATGGTCATTTTGCACCTAGGGGTATAATGGTAATTTTCCACCCTTAGGGGTATTTTAGTCCTTTTTCCCATTTTCAGAGATTTTATGCATATTCAGTTAAGTAATAGTCCATAGAAGTCTGTTTAAACTCAGTTTCCAGATTTACCCTTTTCAGCCCAAAAGCCCTTAATGGGCCCTACTGAGTCCACTAACGTCTTAAGCCCAATAAGCCTAATTTTATGCTCAGACAACCAATTTAACCGTATTACTATCAACAGGTCACCAGAATACCCTTAACGATAATTTTTTTACCGATATGGGCTCGGAAGCCCATTGGGCCCGTCTTTGGCCCATTGAAGCCCAACTTACCAAAACGCTCGAAATTGCACCTTCTGTAATTTTGCCACCGTCAATTTCCAATGTGACCATAATAGAGTATTCAGCTACTCTTAGATCCCTCAAAGACTGATTTTCGGTCACTTTCGGTCGGTCACTTTAGCACAATTTTCGGTTATTACGGCCTTTAGCCATCCTAGTCTATGATGGAGATACGTTACACACCTGTTAATGGATGAAACAATGACGGAATCCACGTACGAAGAGCCTACAATCGAACGATAATTTTTAGTCTAATAATCTATAACCAAAGAGCCATAAACCCTTACCATAATCAGCCTACGTGGCCTAAGCATTGAAATCTTACCCCCTTCTTGTCGATTGTGGACTAAATCCCAAAGTCCAATCACGTTTAGCCTTCCAAGTCCCTAGTTGCACAACCTCTTGATCGCACTAACATAATCAAACAAAAAGAAAACGGCCAACAAGCCCCTAGTCATTAACGTTAGCCTCCCCATAAGAGGTTTCGGCTTACAGCTTTAAATCCTGAAGAACTAACGAAATAAGTCTTAAGGTACTTACCAATCTAACCATGATCTACAACAGCTCCACTTGCCACCGCCAGAAGGGATAAAAGATGACTTAGAATTCGGCTTAAAGCACTACAAGGTATGGAGGCTTTCGGTAAAAAGGAGATTCGGTTTCGGCAAAACAAGGGTTTTATGAAGTAAAAGAAGAAGAGAGAAAGAAGAGTGATTCGGCTGATACAAGGGATGAAGGGATAGGGATTCGGCTAATTGAATGTTTTGAAAGAAGAGAAGGCAGTCGACTTTGGAAGAAGGGTAATCGGTCACCAAGAGTTTGGCCTCTTTCACAGTTGTCGGCAAAGATTCAGAGAAGAGAGGGAGAGAAGATTGGATTCAACTAGCAGAAGAATGGTGGTAAGGGGGGTCGATTTATGGTTTGAGAAGAAGAGAAGCAAATAGATGAGAGTAGAAAAGAAACAAGGGAGGTGCTTAGTCGAATAAAGATTTGGCTCAAGAGTGGAATAAGAGTTCGGCTACTATGTTGATGAGAGGAACAAAATGGCAAAAAGAAAAGTACCTAATAAACTATGTGAAATTGACAGAGAAAGGGGAGCTTTCTTACCTAAGGAAAATCGGCACAAAACTCTCAGAGAACTAAAGAGAATTCAGCCCCCACTAGTGCCTAATTGCCGAATATGCAAGCACTAATCCCCCTAGCCGAATTGCACTTGCAAAGTCCCAAAATCGGCTACCTCCTTTCAAAATTCGAAGTTCCTTGATTTGCTCCTCAACCTCCTCCACAATTTGCTTCTTGACCGATTCAAATTCTCCCAAGCAGAGTTCAATTCTGCTTCAAACTCTTACCTGCTCAAGCTCAAAAATAAAACACCACATTCGCAGCCTCTGAAGTTTGAACCTTGGACCTCCAAGTTCATTTAGGCGCCACCTTTTAAGGAGCCTAGTGGCGTCTCCCTTGCCACTTTACCACTGATCCATTTGTGTTATATTTCGCACACAATTTCTTAAGACCCTAACTTTCAATGGTCCCCTATCTTCTAAGTCAAAAAAAAATACAAAATTTTGCCGAGCTTCTAACCAACACATGGGCCTTCCATAGGCCCATTAACACACCCCACACATGCATTACACGCCCAAATACTAACATTTAAACATTTTATCAGATAAGGATCAATCTAAGAAAAACTTGAAAATTAGGGCGTTACATAATGGATCCGAATCGAGCTTTAGCTGATGATGTTGAAAGTTTTGCTCCAGCACCCGCTCAAGGGGCTGTGCCTTCTGAATCAGGCCCTGCTGCGGCTAATCAGGAAGAAATCAAACAAGCTTTCTTCCAAATGATGTCTGGATGGTTTAGCGTGTTTGTGCGAACAAACCCGACTGCTCCACAACCTCCACCCCCTCAAGTCCCTCAACCTAACCTCGAAAATGTGAGAGTTATGAATCCTCTGAGATTGAACAGACCTCCTGTTGACAAGATATGGAAATATGGTACAGAAAAGTTCAGAGCTTCAGAAAATGATGATGCTGAAAGGGCCAAATTGTGGCTTGGGAATACAATCAGAGTTTTTAACGAACTGGCCTGTACACCTGATGAGTGTTTGAGATGTGCTATTTCTTTGCTCCGAGATTCAGCATATCAATGGTGGAATACATTGATCTCGGTTGTACCACGAGAACGAGTCGATTGGAATTTCTTTCAGATGGAATTCAGGAAGAAATACATTAGTCAATGATTTATCGATCAGAAAAGAAAAGAGTTTCTAGAGCTAAAACAGGGTCGAATATCTGTGACTGAATACGAGAGAGAGTTTGTGCGACCAGCAAATATGCTCGTGAATGCATTTCTACCTAAGCAATAATGTGTAAAAGGTTTGAAGATGGGCTAAATGAAGAGATTCGACTATTAGTCGGAATACTCAAACTGAAAGAGTTTGTAGTTCTCGTTGACCGGGCTTGTAAAGCCGAAGAGATTGATAAAGAAAAGAGAAAAGTAGATTCTGAATTCAGAGAGGCTAGAAAGAGGTTTGCGAGTAAACTGTATCAGTCTGGATCCAAAAGATCAAAGGATCTTCATCTTCGTTCTACTGCTACTACGGGCATATCTATCCGAGAGAGAAGTGTTAAGTCTTCTCATTCGAGACCTCAGACGACTTCTGTGGCAAGCACTGGTAGTGTGAGAACTCCCAGACTAGAGTGCAAACATTGTAACAGAAGGCATTTTAGAGAGTGTCGACTGATAAACGGGGTTTATTTTCGATGTGGATCGTTATATCACTACTTACGTGATTGTCCTGAAAGATCTGTAGCTGATAAAGAACAATCAACTAAGACAAATAATGTTGCATCGAGAGGTAGACCGCCTCGAAATATTGGGAATCAAAGTGGAAATCGCAATGTGGCGAGAGATGCTACTGTGAGATCTGAGATGCGTACTCCTGCGAGAGCTTATGCAATACATGCACGTGAGGAAGCCTCGTCACCTGATGTTTTTACTGGTACTTTTTCTCTCTATAACATGATATTGTTGCGTTGATAGATCCTGGATCAACTCATTCATATATCTGTATGGACTTAGTGTTTGAAAAGAATTTACATGTTGAGTCTACTAAATATGTAGTCAAAGTATCGAATCCATTAGGAAAGTCTGTGTTAGTTGATAAAATATGTAAGAAATGTCCATTAATGACTCGAGGATTTTGTTTTATGGCTGATCTGATGCTCCTCCCTTTTGACGAGTTTGATGTAATATTGGGCATGGATTGGTTAAATACGCATGAGGCTATTGTGAATTATCAGAGTAAGAGTATAGAATTGAAATGTCAGAATGGTGAGATTCTTCAGATTGAATCAAATGATTCGAATGAATTACCGATAGTGATTTATGCTATGAGAGCTCAGAAGTATGCTAGAAAAGGCTATGATCGTATCTAGCGTATGTGATGAATACTAGTATGTCAGAATCGAAAATTGAGTCTGTACCAGTTTTTTGTGAGTTTTCAGATGTTTTTCAAAAAGAATTACCGGGTTTATTACCAATTAGAGAAGTTGAATTTAGTATTGAATTGTTACCGGGCACTACTCTGATATCGATAGCTCCGTACAGAATGGCACCAACTGAATTAAAAGATTTGAAAGCACAGTTACAAGAATTGACAGATAGAGGTTTTGCGAGACCGAGCTTTTCACCTTGGGGTGCTCCCGTTTTATTTGTGAAAAAGAAAGACGAAACGATGAGAATGTGCATTAATTACCGACAGTTAAACAAGGTGACAGTGAAGAATAAATTTCCTCTTCCACGAATTGATGATTTGTTTGATCAGTTAAAAAGAGCTACTGTATTTTCAAAGGTTGATTTGAGATCGGGTTATTACCAGTTGCGAGTTAAAGATTCAGATATACCGAAGACTGCTTTTAGAACAAGATACAGACATTATGAGTTTCTGGTCATGCCTTTTGGTTTAACAAATGCCCCGGCAGTGTTTATGGACTTGATGAACCGTGTATTTAGACCGTATTTAGATAGATTCGTTGTCGTATTCATTGATGACATTCTGATCTATTCACATGATGAAGTAGAGCATACTAAACATCTGAGAATTGTGTTACAGATTCTGAGAGATAAACAGTTGTTTGCCAAATTCAGCAAATGTGAATTTTGGCTTCGAGAAGTTAGGTTTTTGGGTCACATTGTTTCCGCGGAAGGCATCAGAGTAGATCCGAGTAAAATATCTACTATTATAGACTGAAAACCCCCGAGAAATGCATCTGAGATTAGAAGTTTTCTGGGATTGGTGGGATATTAGCGAATATTTGTCAAAGGATTCTCAATGATCGCAGTACCGTTGACCCGAATGTTACAAAAAGATATGAAATTCGAGTGGAATGATAAATGTCAGAAGAGTTTTGAACAATTGAATGCCTTGTTAATGGAAGCTCCAGTTTTAGTTCAACCTGAATCGGGTAAGGAATTTGTTATATACAGTGATGCATCTATTATCGGACTGGGCTGTGTATTGATGTAAGACGGGAAAGTCATAGCTTATGCCTCCTGACAGTTGAAACTGCATGAGAAGAATTACCCGACGCATGATCTTGAGTTAGCTGCTATAGTCTTTGCATTAAAGATTTGGCGGCATTACTTATACGGGGAGAAATGCAGAATTTTTACCGATCATAAAAGTCTGAAGTATCTGATGTCACAGAAAGAATTGAATATGCGGCAACAGAGATGGCTTCAACTACTAAAAGACTATGATTTTGTAATTGATTACTATCCGGGAAAAGCTAATGTTGTAGCTGATGCGTTAAGTCGAAAGTCTTTGGTTGCTCTGCGACCTTTGAATACTCAAATGACATTATCTGATGATGGATCTGTTCTAGCTGAAGTAAAGGCTAAACCATTGATTCTGCAGCAAATCTGTGAAGCTCAAAGGACTGATTTCGATCTGCAAGCCAAACAACTTCACTGCGAGTCTAACCTTGATTCTAACTTTTCTATAGGGAACGATGACTGTATAATGTTCTAAAATAGAATCTGTATGCCGAAAAATAGGGAACTCATTCAGAAAGTTTTGCACGAGGCACATGACAGTCGATTTTCAGTTCATCCGGGTAGCACTAAGATGTATAACGATTTGAAACAGCAATACTGGTGGTTAGGAATGAAACGTGACATATCAGAATTCGTATCGAAATGTTTGATCTATCAGCAAGTTAAAGCTGAACATCAGGTACCCTCAGGTTTATTACAGCCTATTATGATTCTGGAGTGGAAATGGGACAGAGTCACTATGGATTTTGTATCTGGACTACATTTGTCTCCTAAGAAGAAAAATGCAATCTGGGTTAACGTTGACAGATTGACGAAGTCTGCACATTTTATACCGGTACGTACCGATTATTCTCTGGATAGATTAGCAGAATTATATTTATCTGAGATTGTGCGATTACATGGTATACCATTATCCATTGTGTCTGATAGAGATCCGAGGTTTTCCTCGAGGTTCTGGAAGAAGTTTTAAGAGGCTTTGGGAACGAAATTGAGTTTCAGTACAGCATTCCATCCCCAGACCGATGGTCAGTCGGAAAGAGTTATTCAGATTCTGGAAGACATGTTACGGTGTTGTATTCTTGAATTTGAAAGTAATTGGGAGAAGTACTTACCTCTGATAGAGTTTGCATACAATAACAGTTTTTAGACAAGTTTAAAAATAGCTCCATACGAAGCATTATACGGTCGTAAATGTCGAACACCGCTGTACTAGACAGAATTGAGTGAGAGAAAGTTACATGGGGTTGATTTAATCCGAGATACAGAAGAAAAAGTAAAAGTGATATGCGACAGTTTGAAAGTGGCTTCAGACAAACAGAAATCATATGCTGATTCAAAACGGAAAGAAATAGAGTTTCAGGTTAGAGATATAGTATTTCTGAAAGTATCACCGTGGAAAAAAATTCTTTGTTTCGGCAAAAAGGGAAAGCTAAGTCCTCGTTTTATCGGGATGTATGAAATTGTTGAAAGAATTAGACCTGTGGCTTATCGACTATTGCCACCGAATAAACTTGAAAAGATTCATAATGTATTTCACGTTTCAATGCTTCGTCGATATCGATCTGATCCATCTCATATCATTTCTCCCACTAATGTAGAGATACTGTCCGATTTATCGTACAGTGAAGAACCGATAAGAATTCTGGCTCGAGAAATTAAAGAATTGAGAAATAAGCGTATAGCACTTGTAAAAGTTCTCTGGTGTAAACATGGAATAGAGGAAGCTACGTGGGAACTCGAGGAATCTATGTGAAAGCAATATCCTAACCTGTTCACTGGTAAGATTTTCGGGGACGAAAATCCCTAAAGGGGGGAAGAGTTGTAACAGCCCACTTTATACCTTAGTCAGAACGGGTGGTTTTGGGACCACTTAACCGAGTTGAAATAATATTTTTACTACTTTAATATGTGTTACAGCATGATAGAATTACCGTGTGAAAGTTTCGTATTGAAATTTTACTGTCTGATCGGTTAATTTGATAAAAAGGATAAAATCGCATAAAGCGATAAATAGGAGTTCTATTTTATAAATGGCTTATTTGATGATGGCTTTATAAGTGGAAGGTCTTAAAGGGTTATTTCATCATTTTTAAAGCTAATGGACACATATGCCCTTATTATTAAAGTTTTATAAGTGATATTATAAAGGTTAGTTTTGGTTTTTAATTAATATATGTTAAAATAGATTTAATAAAACAAAATACCACCCATTTTCATTTGTTTCTTCACCAATTCTTCATCAAAATATTAAGGGTTTTCAAGCTTTTAACATTCGGTCACTTTAAGCTCCAAATTGAGGTTCGTTTTTGTCCTGTTTTCAATAATTTTTATGTTTTTGTAATCGTTGCTTCGTATACTAGTCGACCCGTACCTCAAATTCTGATTTTGTGAATATCTTTGAAAAATGCCATTGATGAATCCTTGATATTTTGATATATTTTGATGAATTATTGTATATTATGTGAGAAAATACAAGAATTTTAAAGTAAATTTTGATGAAAATGTGTTTAAGGATTTATTTGCAAAAAGATAGAGCTTTTAGGGTGAAATTTGTGATTAATTGAAAGATATATGCTTGTATAAGTCCCTTGCATATTCGGCTAAGGGAAATTGTGGAGTAATTGTGTAAATTGTCATTTTTGTGATAAATGACTAAATTGCAAAGTATTGAAAATATAGGGGCTCAATTGCAAATATGTCAAAATATATGTTTTTGGAATTGAATTGAATATGTGAGTTAGTAAATAGCTGAAATTTTTATTAATTTAGATAAAGACGATCGAATCCCAGAACTTGATCGGGGAAAACGGAAAATAGACGAGTAGATATAGGATTACGAGGTAAGTTCATATAACGAATTTAATATGTACATGTTCATTTTTTTTTTGTTATTGAAAATTGGAATGATAGTTGATCGAATAGCCTAATTGATTGTGAATATATGAATTTGAATGAAAATGTTAAATTGTTACAAGTGATAAATCGAATACCGAGCCCCATTAGAACTGTAGAAGTCGATAGGATACAAGTCACATGTCACTAGGGCTACAGGGTGGTTCGAGCTCCTGCATTTGTTGCGGACTCACCACGTGCTCATGAGCTACAGGTTTATCCTTCGGGATTATATGTTTAGTCTGCAGACTCACCGTTCAGCCTATGGGCTTACCGTTCATCCTTCGGGATTACATGTTCAGCCTTCGGGCTTACCGTACAGGCTCAAAAGAGTATATATGACGCATTGACGGATTACAGGTTATATGTATATACATTGTGTGTGTATCACCCGAGTATCCCCTGATGTTTTTATAGGTTCAACGGGCAATACCGATACATGTTACAAGAAAAAGTTATATGGTACATGTGTATAAGAGATATATGTCATATGTATTACATGAATGTTTTGACATATGGAACCTGAACTATATATTCCACATAAGTCAAAGATGTATAAGAACTATGATGTTGTATGTGCTTATGGATGTGAATTACATGTTATACTTGTATATGAGATTGATTATGATGTGATATGAACTAACATGAATGAGATTGTGTAATAGGCTATAAGGTCATATGATTGAAATAGCCTTACTTATATGGATTACCTTATTGAATCAGTAAGTTTAATTTCATGTTATATGGACTTACTAAGCTTTAGAAGCTTACTCCGTTTATTTCTTTCACTGTCTTATAGATTCGGAAGCTAGCTCGATAATCGGACGAGTCGGAGATCGCCATCACACTATCTATCAAGCTTTGGTACTTTTGAATATTTTTGTAAATGAAATGGTCATGGCATGTATAGGCTAGATATTTAGTGAACATGATTTATTTTGGTAAATGATCAAGCTATGAGATGTGGCTTGGGTCATATATGGTTATAATCAAGTATTTTGAGTTGTTCTTTGGCTATATGTACTTATGGAAAGATATGTGATCTTGATGAGATTATAAGTTTGCATAGTTGATATGTTTATTATGTTATATGTGCAAGTTATGTGCATTGTTAGCCTAGATGAAAGGTAAGGAATGATTATGTATATTTATGTGTGGATGAGTTCATGAATGTGACTATTTTAGCTATTGAATTGTTATGACTAGTTGGTACAAGACTTATGATGATTTTGGGTCTATTATATGCTTGAATTGGTATGTCTTTGGTTGACAAATTTGCATGAGATGTTGCATAATTATGGCTAGTAGAAATGACCCAAATTTTGGGTGGCAATTTGGCTCAAACCGAGCTTATATTGTGCCACACGGCCAGGGAACACGGGCGTGTATTTCGACCGTGTGTCACCTGCACTTTAAATGTTTTGGTCAGTTTGGTACACGGCCTAGACACACGGGCGTTTTGGTAACTTGTAGCCATGTGAAGTTTGGCAGTATAGTCACAGTGTCTGCTCTGTTTTGTACATAGGCGTGTGACCAGCCGTATGATTTTCGATAGTTTTGACCACAGGCTGTGTGGTTTGGGCGTGTCTGGTGGGACACAACCGTGTGAGAGTAGCACGGGCAAGGGACAAAGTCGTGTACCCCTAACTAGAAAAAAATTTATGAATTTTTCCCTGTCTTTTGGCATGTTTTCAATTAGACGCTAAATGTGTTATATGTATTTTTTTTATATGCTCAATTGATCTATGCTTTTATGGTTGTTGATACAAGTTTTTTAATAATTAAAAAGTTTAAAAATTTTACTGTTTTGACATAAGTTACAAGTCTGGTAATGCCCCTTACCTATTCTGGCGATGGTTTCGGGATAGGGCTGTTACAGGGGCGACTGTAGACCTACCATAGGCTTTAAGGAGCTTATACTTTTAGCAGCTCTGCTACGATATTGGTTAGTGCCATATCTGACGCTACATTGGGAGTGTAGAGATGGGTGGATCGATTTAATCCCTACAGGAATGTAGGGTTGGATGGGACACGGAATGCAGGGTTGGTTGGGGCTTATGTGCATTACATACATTGATTCTAATATTGTTATGGGCTAAGGCCCGACCGAGGCTATTACGAGCTAAGGCCCATTTGCCACTGTTACCGTAATGGGCTTAGGCCCAGATTGTTGTGATGTATGATATTTGATTGGTTGGGGTTGTTCACACTGAGTTTTTGTAAACTCACCCCTCTTTTTAATTTTTCAGGTACTCCTCATTGAAGGGTGGTTCGACGTATTAGGGAACTCAGAGGTGGCCACACTACGAACATTTGTTTCTTGCATTTCTAACTACATTGCTTTAATTACGTTTTCTTTTATTTGGGTTTTTTTGTAATAGGGCCTTTCTCTTAATTTTCTGGATTTTAATTTGGGATTTATGTTTTATTTAGAACTATATCCGTAAATCAACTATTTTAAATTAAGCTTCCGCAACAAACAATGTTTTGGAAATATTAAAAAAACATTTTAATAAGAGAATAACCTTTCAATGAACCATATTTTGAAAATAAACTAATGTAGGTTTTATACCCATTTTTGAATGGCTGGAAGTTTTAAATAGTAAGAAGGGTTTACATGAGAACATGGTTTTCAAAAAAACACTTTGATGTGACGCCCAGATTTGGCCATAATGTATAGGCCGGGTTTGGGGTGTTACATTTAGTGGTATCAGAGTCAAGTCACAAAACTCGGGCTATGAATGGGCTTTAGTTTTTTAGCTTGTAAAGTTGTTTACAAATGATTGTTGGAGTAAATTTGAATGATTTATTATGTGGCACACCGAGTCTCCAGCGTCAAACCAAGTAAGTTTTCTTTATACTGAAATTTGCTTAAATTATTGTGTTGTAGATAATATTGAGATTACTTTAGATATAGGACTACTAAGACTCTTTAGTTAGGGTATGTAACAGCCCACTTTAGACCCTAGTCGGAACGAGTGGTTTCGGGACCACTTACCCTAGTCAAATTATTATTTTTATTGCTTTAAAATGTTTTACAGCATGATAGAATTACTGTGCGAAAGTTTCGTTTAGAAATTTTATCGTTTGACCGGTTAATTTGAGAAAAAGGACTAAATCGCATAAAGCGATAAACTTGAGTTCTATTTCATTAATGGCTTATTTGATGATGGCTTTTTAAGTGGAAGGCCTTAAATGGTTATTTTACCATTTTAAGTGGCAGTGGACTTTTATGTCTTTATTATTATTGATTTTTAATGGTTTTATTAAAAGGTTAAAATGGTCATTTGGCTTTATTATATGTTTTAATTAATAAAACATGATAATTCTTTCATATTTGCTTCTTCTTCACCGATTCTTCAACAAAACAAAAAGGGTTTTCAGCTTTTAAATTTCGACAAGCTTGATTCTTCAATTGAGGTATGTTTTGACTTCGGTTTTTAGTGATTTTTACGTTTTTAAGATCGTTGCTTCGTATACTAGCCGACCCGTACCTCAATTTCTGATTTTGTGAATGTCTTTGAAAAATGCCATTGATGAATCTATGATATTTTAGAATATTTTGAAGAATTATTGTATATTATGTGAGAAAATACAAGAATTTTCAAGTAAATTTTGATGAAAATGAGTTTAAGAATTTATTTGTAAAAAGGTAGAATTTTTGAGGTTAAATTTGCGATTAATTGAAAGATATGTACTTGTACAAGTCCCTTGAATATTCGGCTAAGGGAAATTTAGGGATTATTTGTGTAATTTGTCATTTTGTAATAAAAGGACTATTTTGCCAAATGTTGAAATCATAGGGGCTAAATTGCAAATATGCCAAAATACATGTTTTGGACTAAATTGAATAAGTTAGTGATTAAAGAGCTAAATTTGTATTAATATAGATAAAGATGACCGAATTCCGGAACTTGATCGGGGAAAACGAAAAATTCTACAGGATTACGAGGTAAGTTCGTATAATGAAATTTAATGTGTTTATGTTTATAATTGTTGTTAATGGAATATATGACATATTAGTTGATTGAATAGCCTATTTGGATGTATACATATGAAATTGAAATGAAATTGTTACAAGTGAGAAATGAATATCGAGCCCCATTAGAATCGTAGAAGTCGATAGGATACAAGTGACATGTCACTAGGGCTACAGGGTGGTTCGAGCTCCTGTATTTGTTGTGGACTCACCACGTGCTCATGAACTATAGGTTTATCCTTCGGGATCACATGTTTAGTCTTCGGACTCACCGTTAGCCTATGGGCTTATCGTTCATCCTTCGGGATCACATGTTTAGTCTTCGGACTCACCGTTAGCCTACGGGCTTACCGTTCATCTTTCGGGATCACATGTTCAGCCTTTGGGCATACCGATACAGGCTCGAAAGAGCATACATGATGCATTGACAGATTACAGGTTATATGTATAAACACTGTGTGTGTATCACCCGAGTATCCCTCGATGTTCTTAAAGGTTTAACGGGCAATTACCGATACATGTTACATGAAGATTGAGTGATATATGTATTACATGTTATATGAGACATGAGAATTACATGGATTATATGGTATAAGTTATATGAAATACATGTACAAGTATTTGAGCAATGATATGATACATGAATGTTGTGGTTGGTACATGAATGAATTTATATGTTACATGAACTAACAAGTGTATACTTGTGAAATAGGCAACTTGAGTATATGAATTGAATTGGCATTGTTGTTGTAATTATCGCATTGATTCGGTAAGGTTTAGTTTCTATATTATACGGACTTACTAAGCTTTAGAAGCTTACTCTGTTCATTTCTTTCACTGTCTTATAGATTCAGAAGCTAGCTCGATAATCGGACGAGTCGGAGATCGCCATCACACTATCTATCAAACTTTGGTACTTTTGAAACTTTTGTAAATAAAATGGTCATGGCATGTATAGGCTAGATGGTTAGTGAATATGGCATAATTTGGTAAGTGATCAAGCTATGAGATGTGGCTTGGGTCACATATATTTATAATCAAGTATTTTGGGATGGATTTTTTTGGTTAAATGTGTTATGGCAAATTACGTGATTTTGATGAGTTCTTTGTGCTTGAGGATGATGATGATTTTGGGGTTCATAATATGCTTGAATTGGTATGTTTGTAGATGGTAAATTGGCTTGAAATGTTGCATATTCTTAGCTTGTAAGAATGACCCTTGTTGGGTGGCAATTTGGCTTAAACCAAGCCTATATTGTGCCACATGGCCAGGGAACACAGGCGTGTACTTCGACCGTGTGTCACCTGCACCTTAAATGTTTTGGTCAGTTTTGGTACACGGCCTAGACACATGGGCGTGTCTGGGAACTTGTAGCCGTGTGAATTTTGGCAGTATAGTCACACGGTCTGCTCTGTTTTGTACACGGGCGTGTCCGGTAGCCGTGTGTCAATTGACAGTTTCGGCCACGGGGTAAGGGCACGGGTGTGCTTAGGCCGTGGGCGACACATGGCCTAACCCCATAGTTGTGTTATGCAACCGTGTGGAAAGTCAGAATCGACCACGGGCTGAGAGGTTTGGGCGTGTCTGGAGGGACACGACCGTGTGAGAGGAACACGGGCAAGGGGCACGGCCGTGTGTCCCTAACTTGAAAATTTATGATTATTTTCCCACCTTTTTGCTATGTTTTCAATTTGACCCTCAATAGTTATATGCATCATTTTACGATCATTTGAAGTATGCTTTGCTGATTGAAAATACATGTTGGATTTTGACTAAAAAGTTCAAAATTTTTACTATTCTGACATGAGATGCAAGTCCGGTAATGCCCCTTACCTATTCCGGTGACGGTCACAGGATAGGGGTGTTACATTTTATTGGTATCAGAGCTACGGTTTAGTCTATTCTAGGACTACCGTTGTGAGTATGAGTCTAGCTATACATGCCATGTACATGAAATGTGATAGTGTGATATCTCCTAACATCCTCTGAAATTTGTTTTATATAGTAATGGATCCGAATCGAGCTTTAGCTGATGATGTTGAAAGTATTACGGCAGCACCCGCTCAAGGGGCTGTGCCTTCTGAATCGGGCCCTGCTGTGGCCAATCAGGAAGAAATTAAACAAGCTTTCTTCCAAATGATGTCTAGATGGTTTAGTGAGTTTGTGCGAGCAAACCCGGCTGCTTCGCAACCTCCACCCCCTCTCGTCCCAACACCTAACCCTGATAATGTTCGAGTTGTGGATCCTCTGAGATTGAACAGACCTCCTGTTGATAAGATACGGAAGTATGGTGCTGAGGAATTCTGAGCTTCAGCGAGTGGTGACGCTGAGAGGGCCAAATTTTGGCTTGAGAATACGATTAGAGTTTTTAATGAACTGGCCTGTATTCCTGATGAGTGTCTAGGATGTGCTATTTCTTTGCTTCGGGATTCAGCATATCAATGGTGGAATACATTGACCTCGATTGTACCACGAGAACGAGTCGATTGGGATTTCTTTTAGACGAAATTCAGGAATAAATACATTAGTCAGCGATTCATCGATCAGAAAAGAAAAGAGTTTCTAGAGTTAAAATAGGGTCGAACGTCTGTAACTGAATACGAGAGAGAGTTTGTACGACTCAGCAAATATGCTCGCGAATGTGTTTCTACCGAAGCCATAATGTGTAAAAAGTTCGAAGATGGGCTAAATGAAGAAATTCGACTGTTAGTCGGAATACTTGAGCTGAAAGAGTTTGTAGTTCTCGTTGATCGGGCCTCTAAAGCCAAAGAGCTTGCTAAAGAAAAGAGAAAAGCGGATTCTAAATTCAGAGAGGCTCGAAAGAGGTTTGCGGGGAAACCGTATCAGTCTGGATCCAAGAGATCAAAGGATTTTCATCCTCGTTCTGCCACTTCCACGGGCATATCTATTCGAGACAAAAATGTTAAATCTTTCCATTCGAGACCTCAAGCAACCTCGGTAGCTAGTGCTGATAGTGTAAGAACTCCTTGACCTGAATGCAAGTATTGTAATAGGAAACATTTTAGTGAATGCCGATTGAAAAGTAGAACTTATTTTCGATGTGGATAGTTAGATCACTACTTACGTGATTGTCCTGAAAGATCTGTAGCTGATAAGGAACAATCGACTAAGACATAGTGTTGCATCGAGAGGTAGACCGCCTAGGAATGCTGGGAATCAAAGTGGAAATCGCAGTGTGACGAGAGATGCTAATGTGAGATCTGAGATGCGTACTCCTGCGAGAGCTTATGCAATACGTGCACGCGAGGAAGCCTCATCGCCTGATGTTATTACCGGTACTTTTTCTCTCTATAACACTGATATTGTTGCGTTGATAGATCCTGGATCAACTCATTCATATATCTGTATGAAATTAGTGTTTGAAAAGAATTTGCATGTTAAGTCTACTGAATATGTAGTTAAAGTATCGAATCCGTTAGGAAAGTCTGTGTTAGTTGATAAGATATGTAAGAAATGTCCATTAATGACTCGAGGATATTGTTTTATGGCTGATCTGATGCTTCTCCCTTTTGACGAGTTCGATGTAATACTGGGCATGGATTGGCTAAATGTGCATGAGGCTATTGTGAATTGTCGAAGTAAGAGTATAGAATTGAAATGTCAAAATGACGAGATTCTTCGGATTGAATCAAATGATTCAAATGAATTACCGATAGTAATTTCTGCTATGAGGGCTCATAAGTATGTTAGAAAAGGCCATGATGCGTATCTAGCGTATGTGATGAATTCTAGCAGGACAGAATTGAAAATTGAGTCTGTACCAGTTGTTTGTGAGTTTTCAGATGTTTTTCCGAAAGAATTACCAGGTTTACCGCCGATTAGAGAAGTTGAATTTGGTATTGAATTGTTACCGGGCACTACTCCGATATCGATAGCTCCGTACAGAATGGCATTGACTGAATTAAAAGAGTTGAAAGCACAGTTACAAGAATTGATAGATAGAGGTTTTGCGAGACTGAGCTTTTCACCTTGGGGTGCTCCAGTATTATTTGTGAAAAAGAAAGACGGAACGATGAGAATGTGTATTGATTACCGACAGTTGAACAAGGTAACAGTGAAGAATAAATACCCTCTTCCGCGGATTGATGATTTATTTGATCAGTTGAAAGGAGGTACAGTATTTTCAAAGATTGATCTGAGATCGGGTTACTACCAGCTACGAGTTAAAGATTCAGACATACCGAAAACTGCTTTCAGAACACGATACGGACATTATAAGTTTCTGGTCATGCCTTTCGGGTTGACAAATGCACCTGTAGTGTTCATGGACTTGGTGAACCGTGTATTCAAACCGTATTTAGATAGATTCATTGTCGTGTTTATTGATGACATTCTGATCTGTTCACGTGATGAGGTAGAGCATACTGAGCATCTGAGAATTGTGTTACAAATTCTGAGAGATAAACAGTTATTTGCCAAATTTAGCAAATGTGAATTTTGGCTTTGAGAAGTCAGATTTTTGGGTCAGATTGTTTCTGCGAAAGGCATCAGAGTAGATCTGAGTAAAATATCTGCTATTATAGACTAAAAACCCCCGAGAAATGTATCTGAGATTAGAAGTTTTCTGGATTAGCGGGATATTACCGAAGATTTGTTAAAGGATTTTCGATGATTGCAGTACCGTTGAATCGAATGCTACAAAAAGATGTGAAATTCGAGTGGATTGATAAATGTCAGTAGAGTTTCGAACAGTTAAAAGCCTTGTTAACAGAAGCTCCGGTTTTAGTTCAACCCGAATCAGGGAAAGAATTTGTTATATACAGTGATGCATCTATTATCGGACTGGGCTGTGTATTGATGCAAGACGGGAAAGTCATAGCTTATGCCTCCTGACAGTTAAAGCCGCATGAGAAGAATTACCCGACGCATGATCTTGAGTTAGCTGCTATAGTATTTGCATTAAAGATTTGGCGGCATTACTTATATGGTGAGAAATGTAGAATTTTTACCGATCATAAAAGTCTGAAGTATCTGATGTCACAGAAAGATTTAAATATGCGACAGCGGAGATGGCTCGAACTACTAAAAGACTATGAATTTGTAATTGATTATCATCCAGGGAAAGCTAATGTTGTAGCTAATGCGTTAAGTCGAAAGTCTCTATTTACTCTGCGAGCTTTGAATGCTCAAATGACGTTATATTATGATGGATCTGTTTTGCTGAGCTAAAGGCTAAACCGTTTATTCTGCAGCAAATTTTTGAAGCTCAAAGGACTAATCCCTATCTGTAAGCTAAACGACTTCACTGTGAGTCTAATTATGATTCTGACTTTTCTATAGGGAATGATGATTGTTTAATGTTCCGAAATAGAATCTGTATACCGAAAAATAGTGAACTCATTCAGAAAGTTCTGCACGCGCACATGATAGTCGATTTTCAGTTCATCCGGGTAGCACTAAGATGTATAACGATTTGAAACAACAATACTGGTGGTCAGGAATGAAACGTGACATATCAGAATTCGTATCGAAATGTTTGATCTATCAGCAAGTTAAAGCTGAACATCAGGTACCGTCAGGTTTATTACAGCCTATTATGATTCCGGAATGGAAATGGGACAGAGTCACTATGGATTTTGTATCTGGACTACCTCTATCTCCGAAGAAGAAAAATGCAATCTGGGTTGTAGTTGACAGATTGACGAAGTCTGCACATTTTATACCAATACGTACTGATTATTCTCTGGATAAATTAGCAGAATTATATGTATTTGAGATTGTGCGATTACATGGTATACCGTTATCCATTGTGTCTGATAGAGATCCAAGGTTTACCTCGAGATTCTGGAAGAAGTTTCAAGAGGCTTTGCGAATGAAATTGAGTTTCAGTACGGCATTTCATCCCCAGACCGATGGTCAGTCTGAAAGAGTTATTCAGATTCTGGAAGACATGTTACGGTGTTGTTTTCTTGAATTTGAAAGTAATTGGGAGAAATATTTACCTCTGATAGAGTTTGCATACAACAATAGTTTTCAGACAAGTTTGAAAATGGCTCTATATGAAGCATTATACGTTCGTAAATGTCAAACACCGCTATATTGGACAGAGTTGAGGGAGAGAAAGTTACACGGGGTTGATTTAATCCGAGATACAGAAGAAAAAGTGAAAGTGATACGTGACAGTTTGAAAATAGCTTCAAACAGACAGAAATCATATGCCGATTTGAAACGAAAAGAAATAGAGTTTCAGGTCAGAGATAGAGTATTTCTGAAAGTATCACTGTGGAAGAAAATTCTTCGTTTCGGTAAAAAGGGAAAGCTAAGTCTTCGTTTTATCGGGCCGTATGAAATTTTAGAACGAATTGGACCTGTAGCTTACCGATTATCGTTACCGTCTGAGTTTGAAAAGATTCACAACGTATTTCATGTTTCAATGCTTCAACGATACCGATCTGATCCATCTCATGCCATTTGCCCCACTGATGTGGAGATACAGTCTAATTTATCGTACAGTGAAGAACCGATAAAAATTCTGGCTCGAAAAAATCAAAGAGTTGAGAAATAAGCGTATAGCACTCGTAAAAGTTCTCAGGTGTAAACACGGAATAGAGGAAGCTACATGGGAACTCGAGGAAGCTATACGAAAGCAATACCCTAACCTGTTTACCAGTAAGATTTTCGGGGACTAAAATCCCTAAAAGGAGGAGAGTTGCAACAGCCCACTTTAGACCCTAGTCGGAACGAGTGGTTTCGGGACCACTTAACCGAGTCAAATTATTATTTTTATTGCTTTAATATGTTTTACAGCATGATAGAATTACTGTGTGAAAGTTTCGTTTAGAAATTTTATCGTTTGACTGGTTAATTTGAGAAAAAGGACTAAAACGCATAAGGCGATAAACTTGAGTTCTATTTCATTAATGGCTTATTTGATGATGGCTTTTTAAGTGGAAGACCTTAAATGGTTATTTTACCATTTTAAGTGGCAGTGGACTTTTATGTCATTATTATTGATTTTTAATGGTTTTATTAAAAGGTTAAAATGGTCATTTGGCTTTATTATATGTTTTAATTAATAAAACATGAAAATTCTTTCATATTTGCTTCTTCTTCACCGATTCTTCAACAAAACAAAAAGGGTTTTAAGCTTTTAAATTTTGGCAAGCTTGATTCTTCAATTGAGGTATGTTTTGACTTCGGTTTTTAGTGATTTTTACGTTTTTAAGATCGTTGCTTCGTATACTAGCCGACCCGTACCTCAATTTCTGATTTTGTGAATGTCTTTGAAAAATGCCATTGATGAATCTATGATATTTTAGAAGATTTTGATGAATTACTGTATATTATATGAGAAAATACAAGAATTTTCAAGTAAATTTTGATGAAAATGAGTTTAAGTATTTATTTGTAAAAAGGGAGAATTTTTGAGGTTAAATTTGTGATTAATTGAAAGATATGTACTTGTACAAGTCCCTTGAATATTTGGCTAAGGGAAATTTAGGGATTATTTTTGTAATTTGTCATTTTGTGATAAAAGGACTATTTTGCAAAGTGTTGAAATCATAGGGGCTAAATTGCAAATATGCCAAAATACATGTTTTGGACTAAATTGAATAAGTTAGTGATTAAATAGCTAAATTTGTATTAATATAGATAAAGACGACCGAATTTCGGAACTTAATCGGGGAAAACGGAAAATAGACGAGTAGATACAGGATTACGAGGTAAGTTCGTATAATGAAATTTAATGTGTTTAGGTTTATAATTGTTGTTAATGGAATATATGACATATTAGTTGATTGAATAGCCTATTTGGATGTATACATATGAAATTGAAATGAAATTGTTACAAGTGAGATATGAATACCGAGCCCCGTTAGAACCGTAGAAGTCAATAGGATACAAGTGACATGTCATTAAGGCTACAGGGTGGTTCGAGCTCCTACATTTGTTGCAGACTCACCACGTGCTCATGAGCTACAGGTTTATCCTTCGGGATCACATGTTTAGTCTTCGGACTCACCCTTAGCCTACGGGCTTACCGTTCATCCTTCGGGATCACATGTTTAGTCTTCGGACTCACCGCTAGTCTACGGGCTTACCGTTCATCCTTCGGGATCACATGTTCAGCCTTCGGGCATACCGATACAGGCTCGAAAGAGCATACATGATGCATTGACGGATTACAGGTTATATGTATATACACTGTGTGTGTATCACCCGAGTATCCCTCGATGTTCTTAAAGGTTTAATGGGCAATTACCGATACATGTTACATGAAGATTGAATGATATATGTATTACATGTTATATGAGACATGAGAATTACATGGATTATATGGTATAAGTTATATGAAATACATGTACAATTATCGCATTGATTCGATAAGGTTTAATTTCTATATTATACAGACTTACTAAGCTTTAGAAGCTTACTCTGTTCATTTCTTTCACTGTCTTATAGATTCAGAAGCTAGCTCTATAATCGGACGAGTCAGAGATCACCATCACACTATCTATCAAACTTTGGTACTTTTGAAACTTTTGTAAATGAAATGTTCATGGCATGTATAGGCTAGATGGTTAGTGAATATGGCATAATTTGGTAACTGATCAAGCTATGAGATGTGGCTTGGGTCACATATGTTTATAATTAAGTATTTTGGGATGGATTTTTTTGGTTAAATGTGTTATGGCAAATTACGTGATTTTGATGAGTTCTTTGTGCTTGAGGATGATGATGATTTTGGGGTCCATAATATGCTTGAATTGGTATGTCTGTAGATGGTAAATTGGCTTGAAATGTTGCATATTCTTGGCTTGTAAGAATGACCCTTGTTGGGTGGTAATTTGGCTATGTTGTGCCACACGGCCAGGGAACACGGGCGTGTACTTCGACCGTGTGTCACCTGCACCTTAAACATTTTGGTCAGTTTTGGTACACGGCCTAGACACACGGGCGTGTCTGGTAACTTGTAGCCGTGTGAATTTTGGTAGTATAGTCACACGGTCTGCTCTGTTTTGTACACCGGCGTGTCTAGTAGCCGTGTGTCAATTGACAGTTTCAGCCACGGGGTAAGGGCACGGGTGTGCTTAGGCCGTGGGCGACACACGGCCTAACCCCATGGGCGTGTTAGACAGCCTTGTGGGAAGTCAGAATCAACCACGGGCTGAGAGGTTTGGGCGTGTCTGGAGGCACACGACCGTGTGAGGGGAACACAGGCAAGGGGCACAGCCGTGTGTCCCTAACTTGAAAATTTATGATTATTTTCCTACCTTTTTGCTATGTTTTCAATTTATATGCATCATTTTACGATCATTTGAAGTATGCTTTGCTGATTGAAAATACATGTTGGATTTTGACTAAAAAGTTCAAAATTTTTACTGTTCTGACATGAGATGCAAGTCCGGTAATGCCCCTTACCTATTCCAGTGACGGTCACGGGATAGGGGTGTTACAGGGTAAAACTGAAACCGTAGGAAACTAAAACTGTAGTGAGCTTACGATTGTAAAAACAATTCTTAACTATTACTCTCATAAAATATCAGCTTAATCATTGAAACTATGAGCTAAATTGCATAAAATTTCTAATTTAGATAATACTCAAAGCGATAATGAGCACTAGAAGGGGTGCAAGAGGCCGCGGCAAAGCTCGCGGGAGTGCTAGGACTGAGTCTTCATCATCAGGCCACTTGCCAAACATTGAGGTAAGGGAGGCATTGGCTTTCCCTATTACTGAGGCAGGTTCGTATGATCGAGCAGCTGGGGATGGCGCACTGTCCCAGGTAATTCTCCGTATTTTGGAAAGGGTTGCTGGGACTGCTGGGAACAATACCGTTACTGTAGGTTGTGGGTTGGTTACGGAATGACTCTGATCAAATAGAGCAGAGATTTTCAGGGGAGTTTCTGGGGTGGCTCCTAGTGTGGCTAAGTACTGGTTGGAGGCCACAAAAAGGATTATGGATGACCTCGACTGCACTCCAGAATAGAAATTAAAGGGAGCCGTGTCCTTGTTGGGAGATAAAGCCTACCAGTGGTGGCTTACTGTGAAAGAAGGAGCCTAGTCTGACCAGTTGACTTGGGAGTTCTTCAAATCTATGTTCCAAGGGAAATATGTGGGTGCAAGATTTGTGGATGCTTAGAGAAAGGAATTTCTGAACCTGGTTCAAGGGGATAGATTGGTGGCTGACTACGAGGTGAAATTTTTACAACTTAGCCGGTATGCTCGTGGGATAGTAACTACGAAATATAAGCATTGTGTTCGATTTGAGGACGGCCTCAGAGATAGCCTTCGTGTTCTAATAGCTCCACAGAGGGAGCGAAATTTTTGCTGTAATGATGGATAAAACAAAGGTTACTAATGAGGTGAAGCGCATTGAGTGCCAGAACCAGGGAAAAGAAAGCGGTAGAAACATGAGGGATACAGAGCCTCCCAGATCCGTTCAGAGGCCTAAGAAGTAGGCCAGAGTAGATAGGCCAGTTAGAGTTAAGCCCTATTTTAGTACTTTTAGGCTGCCACCTTGCGCTGATTGTGGAAGACGCCATGTGGGTGAATACTTAAGAAGGATGGGAGCCTATTTGAGTTACGAATTGATGGAGCACTGCATTAGAGAGTGTCTCCAAAGGCTGAATCAGATGCAAGCTACAAGTAGAGTTAATGTGCAATCGTCGAGATGAGGGCAGTAGCCGCCAAGACACCGTGGGCAAGCCAATGGTGGAAATGGTTTGGGCCGTAGAGCACCAAGTAGAGATTCTTGTTATGCTGAGGCGAGGTAGCCAGCTTTGGCCTATGCAGCACACTACCGAGAGGACGGAGATGCTCTAGATGCGAATACTGGTACGTACTTTATTCATAGTGTTTTGTATATTTATTTTGGATTTGGAATTAGATTTAGATTGTGCAGTGGGAACGTGGCGGTCAATCTATGGCATACAATTATTCTGATAGTTGGAAATTTCGGGAGGAGATTTCTTTAAGGGAGTAGAATTATAAAGCCCCGAATTTTGGGCCTTGTAGAAATGGGCCTTGGACTTGGGGAGCATTTGGAAGTTAGCACATGAATAATTGCTATGCAGGAAGTGACATAATTGAAGGCTTGCTTCAGTAGTTAGGAGTCTTGAGAAGTGTTGGAGAAGTCTTGGGTTCAAATTTGGGCTTTAGCAAAAATTTTGGTTTTAAGTGAATAAAACCCTGAAAGCTAGGTAGTAAGCCTTTTAAATAATTGTGATTAAAAAGTGACACAAAAAGAGCCTGTGGTATAGTGGCAAGGGGGTAGCGTAACAAGTGTGGCAAGGAGGTCTGAGGTTCGAGTCTTAGATTGAGTTATGAGCATTTATTTTGCATATTTGGTGAGCTAGTGATTGAGTTTGAATTGAACTCTGATGGAGAGGGCTTGAATTGGTCAAGTGAGTTATTCTAGGAGTCGATCATGGAGGAAATTGAGAAGGTGATCATGAAGGGATAAGGGGAGAAAATCATGGGTAACAAGTTGGAAAGGTGTTGTAGTGGGTTGGGATTGTTGGGGAATGCAAATTCGGCTAGGGGGTATTGATTGTAGGCATTCGGCAATTAGGAAGCTATTGGTGACGTTTTTGAGTTGTGCTAAATGTGGTTTCGATTTTTGGGGATTTCATTTTAGTCATTTCTTTCGTTTTGGTTACTTAAAAATCCCAAAGTGTCAAAATTGTTTTTTTTTTTTTGGTTGCTCTCCTGTGTTTTGTCGAATTTTCTCTTCTCTCACTTTGAACTTTTGCTTCTTTTCTCTCCAAGACCAAATAAGGTCCCTTCTGTTCTTCAAATTTCCTACTCAGCTATTCTTCAATTGGTTTCCGCCATAGCCAAATCTCCCTATTTTAATTCGTAGGTTTCCTGTTATTTTATTCATTCTCTCAATTCCTCCCTCTCTCTTGTTTCTTTGCCATGCTATAGCCGAATTCTCAACACTATCTTTTTTGAGCCGAATTTCCCTTTTCCCTAATGTTTGTAACGCCCCGAATTTTGGGCCTAGGAGATATAGGTTTCGAGTATTGGAGAAATTGGATTTCAGCTGTGCGAGAAAAATTTCATATATTTTTCTTTAGCTTGTTGGCTAAGTGATTTAGGAAGAGGTGGAAGTGTTGGAGTAGTCTTGGGTTCAAACTGGGACTCTAGTAAAATTTTTAGTTTTTCCCTTTAGTGGACTTTGGCGTTAGTTGGAGGGCCTTATAGATATGTTTGGTTGGAATATGACACAAGGAAGCATGTGGTCTAGTGGTTGTGGCGTCATTAAGGTTGCAAGGAAGCTTGGGTTCAAGTCTTGGCTCTTGCAATTCATTTTTGCTTTCTTTTAGATGAACTTAGACTTTGGCCCATAGGCTTATATTTAGTTGTGCTTGTTTTGTGACACAAGGAGTTAGTTGGTAAGGTGGCTAGCGGCGTGGATTAAGTTACAAGGGAACTTGAGTTTGAATCCCCTTGTTAGCAGAATGTAATTATTTTATTAAATGGGGGCGGCAAGAGGTGGAGTTTGATGTAAACTCTTGAAGGTTGTTGTGAACCTGGTAAAAGTTCTCATTTGAATTCGAAATTGGGGAGTTGGACTAAATCAAGGAGTAATCGATGGAGGGATTTTAGGAGAGAAAAGGTGAGTTTTGAATTGAAGTGTGAGGGTGCCAAATTTGCTTAGGGGTTAGAGAGTGTTTAGTTTTAGTCATTTTGGAGGGAATGTGAGTGCCAGAATTCTTTTGGTCATTTTTGGGGTTCCTCGTTTGCATTTTTTATTGGGGTGCTATTCTATTCTTTACTCTGTATTACTGAATATGTTTGTGAAATTGACCACTCGTGTATCTTTTCTATCTTTCTGGTAAGTGTTGAGTAGTATATGTGCCCATCTATTTAACTCTCTTTGTTCTAACTTCTGCCGAAACTCTACTTTGATGGTTGTTGGCCCCTCTATTTCTTTCTAAGCCTAGGTCGATTGCCTTCCTCTTCTTTATCAATCCTTTTACAATCTATCCCTTTGATTTCTGAACGTTCTCACCCTGTTTCTCTAATTTCGGTTCATATCCCTAGATTAGCTCATTCTTAGTTGGCCGAACACCCCTACTCCTTTTGGTGATCGTTTCGCGTTGCTCTATAGTTTGACTTCAGCCGAATCATAGTACGGTCTCTCTCTATTTTGGTTCAGCAGGGACTTCGACAAATCAGATTTTGGAAGTGTGAAGGGTAGCAAGTGGTGCAGCAATCCAAGTTTCATTGTTGTCATCGTTCAACCAAGATTGGTGTTGACATCGTAAAAAAAACCAATCATGTTCAAAGATCTTGGTGTGTGGGGCCGTCCGTTCTTCAAGGATCGGTGTTTCCAGTTTGATCTAGTTTTGTTACAGGTGTGTATAACTGTTTGTCGTTATGGATGATCGGCTCAAAAGCTGCAAGTGTGTATCCATATACCCTGTTCTGACTAGTAATCGGCTGAAAAGCCGAAAGTGTGTATCTCGTACTGATTTGATTGTGGATCGGCAAAATGCCGAAAAGTTGAAGTTCCAATGAATAGTGCCACACAAGTGCGTGATCGCGCGTGTTGTGAACCAAGCTCACAGAGCGTGGGTGTGTGATGAGAAAGGCCACCATCAGCGAATTCATGGGCTTGGGCCATGGAATGCCTCATGGGCCGGAATGGGCCTCGATGGGCCCCTAAATGCAATCTAATTGCCAATTGGAAAATAGGGCGGCACGTCATGTCGTACACATGGCGTGGGCCGTTCTTGGCCTCGATGGGCCAAGAGGGCTCAATGTGCTCGTGGGCCTATTGGGATGAACCTCACTGTTAAGTGTGTAGTAGATAGACTTGTCATGTCTTGCAGATGTCTGAGGTGTTTTAGGCCTCGGTGAGGCGAAATGGGCCGTGTGGGCCCAACAGGCTTGTGAGCCCCACACGGATAAAAAATTATAGTAAGTCACTAATAATGAACCGTTCTATGGTGTGCACATAATCGTATCAAATTTTGGCTGAATGGGCCACACATGCGTGTGAGCCCATTTGGGTCGTGTAATGGGCCTTAGGCCCAATTACACCCATTTTGTCTAATTAGGTTACAAAAGTCGCTCGAGGTGACGATGGACCTTTGGAAGGGTCGTTAAGACCCTAATTTACTAAATTACAGAAATATCCCTGATTTACAAAATTACAAAAATACCCTCGAATTACAAAATTACAGAAACACCACCAATTTACAAAATTACTGAAATACCTCTAATCTACAAAATTATAAAAATACCCTCGATTTACAAGATTTACAAAATTTCAAAGATACCCTCAATTTACAAAATTATAGAAATGCCCAATTTACAAAATTACAAAAATGCCCCTAGTTTGCAAAATTATCGAAATAACCTCGATTTGTAAAATTATCGAAATAACCTCGATTTCTGAAATTACCAAAATACTCTCGGAGTGTAAAATTACTAGAATACCCCAATAGGGTAGAATTTCAGAAATACCTCTATAGGGTAGAATTACTGAAATACCCCTTGTGGGGTAAAATGACCGTTTTGCCCCTGAGGTATAAAATAATTGTTTTACCGTTGTAGGCAAACGAGTAACTTGGACTATGAATTTGACTGATTTGATTGTGATTGTATGACTATGATTTAATTGAATTGACAGTGGTTGTATGACGATGTGCTTTTAATATATGTTGAGATGACTGGTACTGAGCATGGCTATTTTGCATACACGTGTGATGATTGAGCATGACATTTTGCATGTAGGACATACTGCATGAGGGTTGGGATTCTGTTATGGAGGAAGTTTTGTTATTAGTGGCTTTGCCACATATTATGATTCTAGTGGCACTGCCATGTTATCTATTATTAGCAGCAACTGCATATTGGTGTATGGGCTAGGTGGGTCGAGTTATTCCCTACAAGGTGTGCTAGTTGGTACGGGTGGTGTGCTGGTTGGATTGGGTTGGGATGCATACCCACACTGTTGCATATCTGTTATGAGATCTATCACTGTATTGGCTTAAGCCCATTTGCTCTGTTATTGGGTTGGGCTAGGCCCAGTTGATTCTGTTATGGGTTGTGACCCAAATGAGATTGTAGTGGGCTTGGGCCCATGTATGCTCTGAATTGAACTATACTGTAACTGCTAAAGGCTCTGGCCCAGACTATCTTTGTTTCTACTTCTATATACTAACTGTTGCTCTAGTAAGGGGAATGCACACTGAGTTTTCATAAACTCACCCCGTTTATGAACTGTGCAGGTTACCCTAGCTTTAGGAGGATCTGTGCTACGAGGGACTCAGAGATGGCCACACGACTGCTTTCTTATTACGTTTTGGACTTTATTTATACTTTAGAATCCATTTTGGTTTTCAAATTTCGTAATAAGGCTATTGGGATTTAAATTTGTGTTTATTTGGGTTTTTATTTATATTGATTTATATATGTAGAAGTAAATCACGGGTTTTCAAAAATGTTAACTATTTTTTTAAAACAACTCAACATTTTCGCAGCATTTTCGAAATGATTTCACGACTTAATCTTTAAACATCGCATTTTCGTAAATCGATTTCTTTTACAATTAGCTTCTGCAACTAAAAAGGGTTTTACAAAGTAATTAATTGTTCAATATACCACGTTTTAAAGATGAACAAACCTAACTGGGGTTTTACTCAAGTTTTTACATAAAGAAGGGTTTTCATTGAAAACATGGTTTTCGATAAACACTTCAATGTGACATGCTAGATTTGGGCCTAACTCCTGGGATGAACCTTTGAAAGGGTCTTTAAGACCCCAATTTACAAAATTACAAAAATACCCCCAGTTTACAGAATTATGAAAATACCCTCGATTTATAAAATTACGAAAATACCCCCAATTTACAGAATTATAGAAATACCCCTGATTTACAAAATTATAGAAATACACCCGATTTACAAAATTACAGAAATACTCTCAATTTACAAAATGACAGAAATACCCTCGATTTACAAAATTATAGAAATGCCCCCAATTTACAAAATTACAGAAATACCCCTAGTTTGCAAAATTATCAAAATAACCTTAATTTGTAAAATTACCAAAATAACCTCGATTTGTGAAATTACCAAAGTACTCTCAGAGTGTAAAATTACTAGAATACCCCTTTAGAGTAGAATTTCTGAAATACCTTTGCACGGTAGAATTACTGAAATACCCCTTGTGGGGTAAAATGACTGTTTTGCCCCTAGGGTATAAAATGAATGTTTTGCCCTTGTGGGCAAGCAATTGACTTGGACTATAAATTTGACTAATTTTTGCTGTGATTGTATGTCCGTGATTTAACTAAATTGACAGTGATTGTATGACTGATATGCTTTTAATATATGTTGAGATGACTATTACCGAGCATGGCCATTTTGCATACACGTGTGATGATTGAGCATGACATTTTGCATGTACGACATACTGCATGAGGGTCAGGATTCTGCTATGGAGGAAGTTCTATTACTAGTGGCTTTGCCACGTATTCTGATTCTGGTGGCACTGCCACGTTATCTATTATTAGGGGCAAGTGACTTGAAGCGATTGACATCACTTTTAGTTCTTGATTAAAAATTCGTCAACGGGTATAGTCATTGATAACAAGTAGGGGGATTAGCAAGACTTCATCATTTGAGGTTTGTTGCTGAGGAATTCATAGTATGCTTCATAAACTAGGCGTGTACTCACACTATTAGATCATAGATCGGTGAAAAGTCGAAAAGCAGAAATGCCAAAATGCTGGAAAATCAAAAGTAAGGCAACAGTTACCACACAAGTGTGTGAACGCCCGTGTGGAGTATTCGATGCAATAGTAGAGGCCACCCTGAGTGACCTCATGGGCTTAGGCCAATTTTGGCCGAAATGGACTATGTAGGCCCAATGTTCTCGTATGCCCCACACGGGTATTTATTATGGATATGTGGAAATATTAGACCTAGCTATGTCACTTACATGGCTAAGTTTAATTTTGGGTGTAGCGAGCCAAATAAGTACGTGGGCCCCACGGGCTAGCATAATGGGCTTTGGGCCCACTTGCACTGTTTGTTTGAAAAAGGTTGCACAGGTCATCTGAGATGACCGTGAACCTACTAATGGGTCAGTATGTGCATTTAGACCCCAAATTATGAAATGATCGTTATGCCCTGAAGGGCAAAATGACTGAAATGCCCCTACATGATTTATGACTGATTTGTTATGCCATTTGATGATATGTTGCATTCATGCATGTAATATTATGCTGCATGGGGATGGGATCTCGTAGTTGGAGAAAGTGCTTATTCTATTTGGGTCGCACGGGTCACCTGAGATGACTGTGGACCCACTGATTTGATCTGTTATAATCGAACGGGTCGCCCGAAATGACTGTAGACCCATTCTGGTAATGTCACACGGGTGACCTGAGATGACTGTGGACCTACCGATGGCTTTAAGCCGCTTATACTTTTAGCAGCTTTGCTACTATATTGGATAGTGATGCATCTGGTGCTACATTGGGAGTGTAGAGATGGGTGGGTCGATTTAATCCCTACAAGAGTGTAGGGTTGGATGGGACACAGAGTGCAAGTGTAACACCCTAAACGTGGCCTAAAAGTTAGGCCCAAGTCTAGCGTGTCACTTTGAAGGGTGAAACATAAAAGTTGGTGTTGTTAGAAACCTTAGTTTTTATATTACTAAAATCCTATGTTTCAGTTATAGCGGAAACTTTTGTAAAGGACCCATTTGTTGTGTTATCGCGATATTTTTGAAAACAAATATCTTTTATAAAGCCATGCCCTAGAGCTATCAAATCTTGAAAGAGGAATAAACAATTCCAAACTAAAACAAAACCGATGAAAAGGCCTTGTTACAGAAATTTTAACCCGGAAGAAAATAAATAAAAATAATGTTAAAATAAATATTAAAATGTAAAGCTGCTCATAACGCGTGGCCACCTCTGAGTCCTCCAATACGTCAAACCACCTACTTAGAGTGACCTGAAAAATTAAACGAGGGAGTGGGTTTACAAAAACTCAGTGTGTACGTCCTTGGATAGACACATAACATGCTAGAGCCCATATCATGATAAACTCAGTGTTTGCGTTGGCCTTTGGACCTTAGCCCATAGTGGCCTCAGTTGGGCCTGAGCCCATATCATCATAAACAATGGCCGTTAGGCCTTAACCCATAATAGCCTCGGTTGGGCCTGGGCTCATATCAAATATCACATATCACATTTATTGGGATTAAGCCCATCTCATATATCAAAATCAATATGCAATGCATAAATGCCCATACCAACCCTACACTCCATCCACTGTCCAGCCCTACACTCTTGTGGGAATAAAATCGACCAACGTATCCCTACACTCTAATGTAGCACCGGTTACGGCACTAACCAATATCCGTCGGTAGGTCCACAATCATCTCAGGCAACCCATGGAACTTTACCAAAATAGTCTACAGTCGTCTCAAGTGACTCGTGCGACCATAACAAATCAAATCGGTGGGTCCATAGTCATCTCGGGCGACCCATGTGACCCTAACAAATCAAATTACTTCCTCCAACAAGATTCCCATCCCTAATGCAACATAATATCACATGAATGAAAACATATCATAACATGGCATACAAAATGAGTCATGTAACATATAGTGGCATTTCAGTCATTTTGCCCTTCAAGGGCATTCCAGTTATATATTATCGTGGGCCCAAGTACACATTCTGGCCCATTAACAATTCATAATTATCTGGAGCATTTTACGTTACTATTATGAAAGTTACGAATTTACTGGGCCTAAAGGCCCGTTACATAGTCCAAGGTGGGCCCATACATTAATATGTGTATCGCACAGTATGCTTACGAAAGACAGTCACATTCATAGCTTAAAGCAGTTTCAAAACAATTTCAAAAGCGTAATTCTACCCTATTGGGGTATTTCGATAATTTCACAAACCGGGGGTATTTTGGTAATTTTACAAACTGGGGGTATTCTGGTAATTTTGCAAACCAAAGGTATTTAAGTAATTTTACAAATCGGGGGTATTTTGGTAATTTCACAATTTAAGGGTATTTTGGTAATTTCGCAAATCGGGGTATTTCTATAATTTTGTAAACCAGGGGTATTTTGGTAATTTTGTAAATCAGGGATATTTTGGTAATTTTGTAAATCAGGTGTAAAACGGTAACTTTCCAAATCAGGAGTAAAACGATAATTTTACAGATCAGGGGTAAAACGGTAGTTTTATAAATCAATAGTATGTTGGTTAGTAGCTATTTACGGAGTCTCGGTACCTAATACGACCTCCTAAACGGTCTAACGTCACTTTGTGCTACACGAATAACCTATTTGGCCAAAACACTATTTATGGGCCCAAATCTCATTTTGGGGCCATGCTCATGTGGCCGATAAGTCCAATTTCTCGTGCAGTATTGCAAATCTTAACATCTAACATACCAACTATCACTTACTGCATAATTTACCCATATGGGCTCGTAGGCCCGTCAGGCACATCCCGGCCTATCAGGCCCTATAACAACCCAAGTGCACGAGAACGCGTAGAACAGCCTTCACAGTCTATCGCCTACAGTTTGTAGGTTCAGATCGGCCCACAAGAGTTTGCACACCCTAAGGCCTCGAAATGCTGGCATTTCGGCATTTCAGCTTTTATCGTTCTACAACTAGAGTAGTGTGAAGTACACACCTTCGATTCTTTATCGACTATCAAACAAGGAGGTTTGAAGCACACACCCGATAGGAATCTAAAGTTAATCCACGCTCTGAACACTGCTATGCCCAGAAGCCAGCAATAATCGCACCGTTGACTCCCGAGGGGTGTATCGATCAACTCCGATCACCACCACCGTGACCCAACGGCATACAGATTAACAAATGATCCAACGCCTAACGCAAACGAACATGCCACAAAGTGAAAGGGATAAGCCAAGAGAGGTATGCTTACTCTCTTCATGGTTTGCTCAATTTAAAGCTAACTTCTCAACTATTCTCATGTTAGCTTCCCGATGTGGGATTCTCCATCAATCCTCCAAAACCATCTCATTAGTAAAATAACCAACCTTTGCATGCAAAGGGATTCGAACCAAAGTCCTCTTAATAGCCATGCCACGCCACCTCTACCAAGACACAAGCTCCTTTGTGTCATAAGTCCAACATATTTAACTTTAAAGCCCACTTACTCGCTTCCAGATTTATTTAACAAAGAAACCAAAATAAATTCTAAGAGCCAAGACTTGAACCTTGGACCCCTTGCTTCCTCTATGGCGTCACTTCCTTGCCACTAGACCACATCTCCTTTTTGTGTCGTGTTTTCACCAAAAATATTCTTAAAGCCTACCCACTAACGTTAAAGCTCCCATAATTTTAAAAATAATTCAATTAAGTCCTTAGACTTAATGAAAATTCAAAATTGAGTTGCTAATTAAATATTGGATCAAAATTGACCATTTTATCTGAAAAACCAACAGAAAATTTATTTTGTTATCTAGGGAATAATTTCTCAGAAAATTATGTAAAAATTAATTTCCAGGAAAGATTGGAGGGGTCACAAGCGGTCCCGCTTAAGTTCCAATCTCCTAGATAGAATTTATTTAAATATAATAAACCCGAAAATATACTCTAAATAATTTATTCAAAATAAAAAAAGAATTTTAAACATCTGATATCCTGAACAAGGCATGATCCCGTTCAAGTTTATCTCCGTGGTAATGTTTCAGACGCTGAGCATTAACTTGAAAATTACCTCCCTTACCTTGGAGTTCAACAACTCCATATGGATAGACATGATGAATCGTAAATGGGCCAGACCAACGTGATTTGAGTTTTTCTAGAAAGAACTTCAATCTGGAATTAAATAACAAAACTTGCTGACCTGCTTCAAATTCTTGAACTCAAATGTGCTTGTCATGCAATTTCTTGAGTCTCTCCCTGAGTAATTTGGCATTTCCATATGAGAACATCTGGAATTCCTCTAGCTCATTGAGTTGGAGCATCTGTTTCCCTTTAACAAGCTTGAGATCCAAATTGAGTCGTCACAGAGCCTAGTAAGCTTTGTGCTCTAACGCCAAAGGTAGATGATAGGCTTTTCCAAAAACCAACCTATAGGGTGACATCCCTAAAGGTGTTTTGTATGTTGTTCTGTAAGCCCATAAACCATCATCCAATCTTTTGGACAAATCTCATCAGTTCGGGCAAACTACCTTCTCAAGTATGCCATTGATATCCTTATTCGCTAGCTCAGCTTGCCCATTCGTCTGTGGATGGTAAGCTGTAGCAACCTTGTGTTTCACTCCATGCTTGGCTAACAACCATTTTAACCACTTGTTCACAAAATGGGACCCTTTATCGCTGATAATGGCTCGTAGGGTTCCAAACCTTGTGAACACTTGTTTCTGCTAGAAATTCATCACAACCCTAGCATCGTTTGTTGGATAAGCTTCAACCTCGACCCACTTGGACACATAGTCTACTGCTACTAGTATGTACTTGTGGCTAAAAGAAGGAGTAAAAGGACAAAGAAAATCAATGCCCCATACCTTAAACAATTCTACCTCAATGATGTTTGTTCGAGGCATCTCACTTCTGTTGGTGACATTTCCAATTCTTTGACATCGGTCACAATTCTTTACATACGCATATGCATCCTTAAATAGTGTTGGCCAAAAGAATCCAACTTGCAATACTTTGGCTGCAGTACGAGTACCTCTGAAGTTTCTCCCACTTGGAGCTGAGTGACAGTGGTATAAAATCTTTGGTATTTCTTCTTCTACCACACATCTCCTGATCATCTGATCTGCACACTTTTTATACACATATAGCTCTTCTTAGAAATAGTACTTCACACTGTGAAGAAACTTTTTCCATTGTTGATACGTCTTATCGATCAGCATCAAACCAGAAGCTAAATAGTTAGTAATATCAGCAAACCAAGGGGTGTTATAAACATGATATACGTTCAGTGTATGTTCATCTGGAAATGTCTCCTGAATCGGTACATGTGGAGAATTTCCTTCTTGCAGCTCTAATCTGGACAAGTAATCTGCTACTTGGTTTTCTACCCCCTTTCGATCTTGCATTTCCAGATCAAACTCTTAGAGTAGAAGTACCCATCGGATTAATCTCTGGTTAGCGTCTTTCTTGGCAAGTAAATATTTAATTGCTGAGTGGTCCGTATAAACAGTCATTTTGGTACCTACAATATAAGATCGAAACTTGTCAAAAGCAAATACAATAACAAGTAATTCTTTTTCTGTTACCATATAATTTAGTTGCGCTCTTGTTGGAGTTCGAATTGCGTAGTAGACGGGATGAAAAACTTTGTTCCTTTGCTAGCCCATTACAGCTCTAATTGTGAAGTCACTTGCATCACACATCAATTCAAATAGCAAATCCCAGTCTGGTGTGACAATTATAGATGTCGTAACTAACCGATTCTTCAAGTCTTTGAATGCTCTTAAACATTCCTCATCAAACTTGAATGTTGTATCCTTCTCTAATAATTTGCACAAAGGTTTTACAATTTTGGGGAAGTCTTTGATAAATCACCGATAAAAACCGGCGTGGCCCAAAAAGCTCCTAACACCCTTTACAAATGTTGGAGGTGGGAGTTTCTCAATAACATCTTATTTTGCTTTGTCTACCTCGATCCCATGTCTTGATATCCGATGCCCTAAAATAATTCCTTCTTATACCATGAGATGGCATTTTTCCCAGTTAAGTACTAGGTTTGTTTCTTCACATCATCTTAGGACCTTAGCCAGATTGGCTAAGCAATCATCATAAATGACTCCAAAAACTGAAAAAATCGTCCATAAATACTTCCAAATACTTTTCAACCATGTCAGTGAAAACAGACATCATACATCTTTGGGATGTAGTAGGTGCATTACATAAACCAAATGGCATGCGTCTAAATGCGAACGTACAATACGGGCAGGTGAATGTTGTCTTGTGTTGATCTTCTGGTGCTACTGTAATCTGATTATACCCTGAGTATCCATTGAGAAAACAGTAATAGTCTCACCCTGCGAGTCTATCCAGCATTTGGTCCAAGAACGGCAAAGGAAAATTATCCTTCCTAGTCGCCTTGTTCAGCTTCCGGTAATCGACGTAGATTCTCCATCCTGTAACTATTCTAGTAAGTATCAGTTCATTATTCTCATTCTCAACGACCGTGATACCTCCCTTCTTTTGCACCGTTGGCCTAGACTCGCCCATGAACTGTCTGATATGGGGTAAATGATACCCGCATCTAACCACTTGATAATTTCTTTCTTTACTATGTCTTTCATAATGCGGTCTGTCTTCATTGTCCATCGATCGTCCCTTGTTCACCGTCTTCCAGGATAATCTTGTGCATGCATATAAATGGACTAATACCACGAATATTAGCTATGGTCCATCCGATAGCCTTCTTGAATTGTTTCAAAACTATTATAAGTTTTTCTTCTTGTTCAAAAGTTAATTCTGCTGAAACAATCAAAGGCAGAGAAGAATTGTTACCTAAATAAACATATTTTAAGTGTGAAGGTAATACCTTAAGTTCTAATTTAGGTGGCTTCTTGATTGATGCTTTCAATTGTGAGTAATCTCTCTTCTCCAATTCCAAAGATTCAAATCAGGATTGCGGATTAAATCCCTTTTGATTAGCTTCTAACAAAGCTAAGTCTTCATCCTCCTCTTCATCATTCAGAGGGTCTGATGTCAAAATTCGTTTCAACGGATCCTCAACATAGTTGAGTGCCTTCTCCACTATTAACTCATCTAAATCGGATACTATAGAACAATCATCCATTGCACCAGGAAATCACACTGACTTGAAAACGTTAAATGTTACATGATCATCCTGAACACGCATTGTAAGCTCGCCCTTCTGCATATCAATCAGGGTCCTTCCGGTTGCTAAGAATGGTCTTCCTAGGATAATTGGCACCTTTTTGTCTGCTTCAAAGTCTAAGATTAAAAAGTCAACAGGAAAGATAAATTTATCTACTCGTACCAATACATCCTCGATTTTTCCTTCTGAATGTGCTAAGAATCGATCTACTAGTTGAAGTGTAACCGTAGTAGGTCTAATTTCACCTATCTCCAATTTCCTAAATATTGACATATGCATCAAGTTGATACTTGCACCTAAGTTACATAATGCCTTACCATAATATGTTGCTCCAATATTGCACGGTATGGTAAAATATCCTGGATACTTTAACTTCGGGGGTAATTTGTCTTGAAGATATGCACTGCATTCCTTCATCAGAGCTACTGTTTCAAATTCTCCAAGTCTTCATTTCTTGGACAGGATATCCTTCATGAATTTGACGTAATTCAGCATTTGCTCAAGTGCTTCCACCAATGGGATGTTGATATGAAGTTGCTTGAGTACATCCAAGAACTTCTTGAATTGGATCTCCTATTTCTGCTTCTGAAGTCTTTGAGGAGAGGGTGGTGGTGGTTTCTTTACTGGAACTGGTACTGGTTGATTCATCTTTTACGGTACTTCGTTAGTTGATCAGAATTAGTTGGTTCAGAAGTTATATTGTCAAGTTTTGCAGTTTCTGGTTATGTTGAAACTGGAATTTCAACACTCAGTTAACTTCCTCTGGTCCTTGAGCTTCAGCATGCTCCTTTTCAGCTTCAATGATGTTGGTACTACTGTCTTTCCACTCCTCAATGTTAGCACTTTACAATGTTCCTTCCTCAGATTTCTTAGATTCTTCGTATCACTAGGTAGAGCACCTTATGGATGGTTCCTTAGTTCAGTCGCAAGCTAGCCCACTTGATTCTCTATGTTCCTTAGAGTGGCATCATTTTTTGCCATGTATGCCTTCAATAAATTCTCTAAGCTATTGGATGATTCAGCTTGAGCTGGTTTCTGAACTTGCTAGGGGAAACAAGGTGGCTAGGTCAGTCTAGGTTGGGTGTAAGTGTTACGGGTTCCAACACCTTGGTTACTATAGGAAAAATTTAGGTGATTTCGCCATGATGGGTTGTATGAGTTAGATTGCAGTCCCTGCCTCCCTCGGTTCTAGTTCTGATTACCTACATAGTACATGGATTCTGGGTTTGATGGACATTCTTCAAACACATATCCTTCCCCATAATAGACACAGGCTATATTCTCAAAGTCATTAGGTGGCTGGGCTATAAGACTATTAGACCCAGTAGTGATAAGATTCTTTAACATCAAAGATATTGATGATACCTAAGATGCAAGTGAAGTGAGAGCATCTACTTCATGTATTCCAATGACTCGTCTTCCTGACGTTACTCAATCGGTTGGCCATTGATAGTTGTTGTTAGCAATCCTCTTGATAATCTTATAAGCCTCATTGTAAGACTTAGACAGGATAACACTGTTAGCAGAAGCGTCCATTACCATCCTCGTGTGAGCGTTGAGACCATTGTAAAATGTCTCAAGTTGGATGCAATGCGGGATTCCGTAATGAGGGCACTTTCGTAATAACTCTTTGAAACTTTCCCATGCCTCATAGAATGACTCATCATCCATTTGTTGGAAGGCTGTAATCTCATTTCTCAGCTTACCAATCTTGCTAGGTGGGAAATACTTCACAAGATATCTCTCTGCTAACTCTTGCCATGTAGAAATCGAGTTCGGTGGCAATGAGTTTAACCAGGCTTGTGCTCTGTCTCTTAGCGAATATGGGAACAGCTTCAATCGTAATACATCTTCGGGTACTCCGGCTAATTTGAAAGAATCGCTCACCTCCATAAATAGTCTTAAATGAAGATAAGGATCTTCAGTAGACATTCCACTAAATAGGCCCACAGTCTGAAGCAGCTGGAACATAACTGGCTTCAGCTCAAATTGTTGTGCCTCAATTTCGGGTCTCCTAATACCTAGATTAAGGTCATTAAATACTGGCACAGCATATTGTCTTAGGGCTCTATCCCTATCATCAGCAATAAGGATAGGATTTTGAGCAGGGTTGCTATAGGATTTTAAGCAGGGTTTGGTGTTTCCTTGATTCACGTTCTCAAAATTCATTCCTTCAGTCTTTCTCTGATTCGCTTGTTTTCTTCGTTGTCGAAAGGTTCGTTCTATCTCAGGGTTTACAGGGAGTAAGTCAATAATCTGGTCAATACTCATAAACATCTGAAATAATCACAAAAAATTAATTAAGTAAAAAAAATGGAAAATTAAACCAAAATGTATAATTAACAAATTCACAAATAATGGTTTAAAAAAAAATAGTCCTCAACAATGGCGCCAAAAACTTGGAATGACAGAAATGTGCAAGTGTACACAATCGCAAAAAGTAATACAGTGACAAAGTAAATGTCAAGTTATCGTACTCACAGGGACTGTAAAAGAATTATTTATGAATGTAATTAAAACACTTTGGTAAGGTAAAAATAATTTGGTTTTGGAAGATGAATTAAAACTAATTAAAAACTAAGTAAAATAATAAAAGAAAATAAAATTCTAATGCACGATTTCAATTAAGATTTAATCAAGATGTTATAATTATGTTGGGGTAATTTGTAACATCCCAAAATAGGGCCTAATCAGAATAGTGGTTTCATAACCACAAATCCGAGATAGAAATAATTATTTTATAATTATTTTGAGGTCTATATTATGATTGCGTGATGGTGTGAAAATTTCTTGAAGAAATTCTATGCGTAAAGTGCTTAATTTAAAATTAGGGACTAAATCGAATAAGTTGCAAAACTTGCATTCTAGAAGTTTCTAGTATGAAACTGTTTTGAAATATTAATTAGGAGGTCTTAAATAGTAATTTTCCCAATTTTAAGTTCATGGACAAAATTTGGACATGGATGGAATTTTTGAAAGTTTAGTAAGGAGGGGCATTTTGGTCATTTGGATATTAACATGAAATAAAAAGGGAAAAATAGCACAAAATTGATCATATTCTTCATTACCACAAAATTTCAAGGTTTCTCCATAGCTAGGGTTTGTTTCAAGCTTCCAAGCTCCATAGTAAGTGATTCCAAGCCTCGTTTTTAATGTTCTTTACGTTTTCGTAATCCCGGTAGCTCGATAAAGCTTATGTTAGCAATATTTTAAGTTAGGGTTCATATTTGGAAAAACACCCATGGGTAAAATTTGTGTATTTTAATGTTTTATGATAGAATATGAGGTTTTAAATTATGCTAGACAACTTGGGCTACTCGGTTTTAGGTAAAAACGAGTAAAAGGGCTTAATTGGTAAAAATACCTATAGTACATAAGTGTATGTTATAGTAGGAATTTGAAGATGATGTTGGTAAATAAATGATCAGCATGTCTTAAAATACAAGAATCTGTGATAAGTTTTGATTTCCGAGTCTTGGGGCAAAAATGTAAATATGCAAAAGTTTAGGGGCAAAAATGTAATTTTGCCAAAGTTTGAGTAAAGGGCTGTTTTGATAAATGTTGATATTAAATAAGTTAAGTTTGCAATTATAGATCAAGAAGAACGAAATTCGGGAGTAGATCAGGGAAAAGAAAAAGTAAAGGACTAAATTGTAAAGTTTAGTCACATTTGGTATCGAGGTAAGTTTACGGTAAATAAATGCAATATTCTATTATTTTACATTAATATTGTCATTTTCTAGCATTTATATATTCATTTTATGAAAATAATCAAGTTGAATATAAGGTGATATGACAGAGAAAAGTAGTAGAAAGTCCCGATTGAACCTTAGGAATGTTAGGATACGAAATGTCATGACATTAGGGGTCGACAGGAAAGGACAGGAAAGAAATGAGCCATGTAAGTTCGTACTAGATATACGGCTTTGGAGACAGGATTAAGCCATGTAAGTCCATATTAGATATATGGCATTGGAGACAGGAATAATTCATGTAAGTCCATGTCAAAGACATGGCATTGGCAGGATATTGTTAGACAGGAACGACCCTAGTATCCTTAGTATTCCGAGTGGTTCAACGGGCCATTATTCAAGTAAATGTACAGTGATTTATCAGCAAAGGAAAGGTAGATTGTAATCATGAATAATGAAAGGTCAGGTAAGAAAGAAGGTAAGTGAAGAAGAAGAAGGTAGAAAATGAGATGTAAAGAAAGCTTATAATGCTAATTGATAGTTTGCATACTTATCCCATATGATGAACGTTGTAATTTATTTGCTTGTAAACTTACTAAGCCTAGTGCTTACCCTCTTTATTTCTTTCTTCTTATAGTTCTTTCCGAGGCACTCGGGGATCAAAGGAAATGTTAGAGATCCGATCACACTATCGAAGAATCCTATCGGTATAGTTAGACGTTTCTTTTCGTGTATGGCACGTATAGGGACTTGGCTTCTTTTGGTATGGACGTCTTATGACATGTTCAATGAATGGGATGTAAATACTTGATAGTGAGTAGCTAATGAAATGGCTAATGATATACAAGTATGATAGTATAAATGCTTGAGTGATAACTGTCACATGGAAATTAAGGAAAAATGTGAAAGTCGCTTAAAAACAGAACATTGTAACAGCAGTGACGTGAGTTTGAAAAATCACTAAAAATAATAGAAACATGGTTTGATGGTGAATAATATATGAAATTAAATCTTATTGTGTCTATTTTCATATGGAACAAACAAAAAAGTAAAGGTATTGTATTTTATGATATATCTGAGTTTTAGTAAAATAGGACTAGAGCGATTTCTGGAACCCCTGTTCCAACTTTGGAAATTCACCATAAATTGTAAAAAAATAATTAGGAGGATTACTTTATATTTTCAGAATTCTTATGGAGTCTAGTTTTAAGAGAAAAAATGGCATAGTCATATGAATTTTGTACAGGGAGAAAAGTGGTTTGTAATAAGTAGAGGTCAGTGCAGTTGAGTTCTAAACGGGGGCAACTTTAACTAATAAACTGTACTACTTGGCCCAGCCAAAAATTCTAGAAAAAAATTAGCAGATAGATAGATACATGAGTCTAGATTTAAGGAAAATTTTCAGATCTTGATTTCAAGTTTTGTAACTCGAGATATGATTTTTCAAGCGACCATGACGCAGATAAACTGCTTATTCCAAAAATCAAAATAGATAATGTAAAGTTGTTTAAAATGGTAAATTATGTGTTGTAACACCTCAAGATCGACTCCGGCGACGGTCTCGGGCATGGGGGCGTTACATTTATTGGTATCAGAGTAGGTTTAGTCAGTTCTCGGGATAGTTAGCACGAGTAAGAGTCTAGCTACACATGCCATACTTATATTTTGATAGTGTGAAGACTCCTAACGATTTTTAAATATTTTGTTTTATAGTAATGGATCCCGAACGAGCTGGCGATGATGATATGGAAAGTAATGCGCCTGCTCCTGCGAAAGGGGCAGTGCCATCTAAGAATAGGCCAGTAACAGTTGATCAGGGAGGAGTGACTCGAGAAGCTCTCTTCCAAGCTTTGAATGATTGGTTTGCCGAGTTCGTTTGTACGAATCCAGCAGTTAGACCTCCACCCCCTCAGGATTCTCAGGCTACCCATGTTGCTCAAGCTCCCCCAATCACAGGTACAGTAATAAGAGAAAAGCCACCAGTTGATAAAATTAGGAAATATAGGGCAGAAGAGTTCTGAGCAACAAAAGACGATGATGCAGAAAGAGCAAAATTTTGGTCAGAAAATACCATCAGAGTCTTCGATGAATTATCTTGTACACCTGAGGAATGTATGAAATGTGTAGTATCACTTCTCAGAGATTCGGCCTATCACTGGTGGAAAACACTAGTATCAGTTATACCGAAAAAGAGGGTCACTTGGGATTTCTTTCAGGAGGAATTCCGTAAAAAGTACATCAGCCAGAGGTTTATTGATCAGAAGGGAAAAGAGTTCTTAGAGCTGAAACAAGGTAATATGACAGTGACTGATTATGAGCGTGAATTTGTTAGACTCAGTAAATATGCTCGAGAATGTGTGTCTACGGAGGCTATTATGTGTAAAAGGTTTGAGGATGGGTTAAATGATGATATCCGACTATCAGTGAGTGTTCTGGAAATAAAAGAGTTCGTGATTTTAGTTGACAGAGCCTGTAAAGTGGAGGAGTTGTTAAAAAAAAGATAAAACTGAAACAGAGACGCGAGATACGAAGAAAAGACAGATGAGCAAATCATTTCAGGCTACATCTAAGAGGCCCAAAGAGTTTTCTACCAGATCTAGCTTTTCGGTAGGGCAATCTAGTCAGAATAGAGGTAGCAGATTTAAAGATTCGAAAGCTCAGACCACTTCGACCGCAAGTGTCGGTAATGTTAGATTGGGTAGATCGGGATGTCCACGATGTGGTAGACTTCATTATGGTCCTTGTCGAGTAGGCAAAAATGTTTGTTATAAGTGTGGTGCTCTAGATCATTTTGTGCGAGAGTGTCTGGAGGTGGCTAACTGAGAAGTAACACAGAGTGCTAGATCCGGAAATGCTCCTACCAGAGGCAGATCACCGAGACAACTGGGAGTAGGAGTAAGTAACAGAGGCACCTCTAGAGATTCGACGGTGAGACCAGATGCTAGATCCCCTGCAAGGACTTATGCTATTCGTGCTCGCGAAGAGGCATCCTTCCCCAATGTGATTACGGGTACATTTTCTTTACATGACATTAATGTCGTTGCTTTAATTGATCCGAGTTTGACCCATTCCTATGTTTGGTGAAACTGATGTCTAAAATGAGTATGCCTATAGAATCCACAGAATTTGTGATAAAAGTATCGAATCCATTAGGCAAGTGCGTATTGATGGATAAAGTATGTAGAAATTGCCCCTTAATGATTAGAGGTCACTGTTTTTCGGCTGATCTCATGTTATTGTCGTTTGATGAGTTTGATGTTATTCTGGGTATGGATTGGTTGACGGCACATGATGTGATAGTGAATTGTGGAAGGAAATTCATTGAGTTAAAATGTGAAAATGGTGAGATTCTTCGAGTTAATTCAGATGATTCAGATGGTTCATTTACTATGATTTCTGTTATGACAGCTCAGAAATATTTGAGAAAGTGGTATGAGGCTTATCTTGCTTTTGTATTGAATACTAAAGATTCAGAATTGATATTTGAATCAGTGCCTGTAGTGTGCGAGTATCCAGATGTATTTCCGGAAGAATTACCAGGTTTGCCTCCTGTTAGAGAAGTTGATTTTGGTATTGAGTTAATTCCAGGTACCACACCTATTTCTATTACTCCTTATAGAATTGCCCCGTTGGAATTGAAAGAATTGAAAGCTCAGCTGCAGGAATTAACTGATAAATGATTTGTAAAACCCAGTAGTTCACCAAGGGGTTCACTAGTGCTATTTGTGAAAAAAGAAAGATGGTTCAATGAGATTGTGCATAGATTATCGGCAACTTAACAAGGTAACTACCAAGAACAAATATCCATTGCCTAGAATTGATGATTTGTTTGATAAGTTGAAAGGAGCCACTGTGTTTTCTAAGATAGATTTGAGATCCGGATATTATCAGATGTGAGTTAAGGAGTCAGATGTTCCGAAGACTACATTCCTAACTAGGTACGGTCATTATGAGTTTCTTGTGATGCCATTTGGCTTAACTAATGCTCCTGCCGTTTTTATGGACTTAATGAACCGAATATTTAGACCGTATTTGGACAAGTTTGTAGTTGTGTTCATTGATGATATTTTGATTTATTCTCCTAATGAGACTGAACATAAAGAGCATTTGAGAACAGTTTTACAAATTCTGAGAGATAATCAGTTGTATGCTAAGTTCAGTAAAAGTGAGTTTTGGCTCTGAGAAGTTGGATTCCTTAGACATATTGTTTCAGGTGAATGTATTAGAGTTGATCCAAGCAAAATTTCAGCCATTGTCGATTGGAAGCCTCCTAAGAACGTTTCAGAGGTCAGAAGCTTTCTTGGTTTAGCTGGTTATTATAGACGATTTGTGGAGGGATTCTCCATGATAGCTACCCTATTGACGAGATTGTTGCGGAAGGATGTCAAGTTCGAATGGACTGAGAAGTGCCAGCAGAGTTTTGACAAGTTAAAGACATTGTTGACTGAAGCTCCCATCTTAGTACAGCCAGAACCGAGTAAAGAATTTGTGATTTACAGTGATTCGTCTTTGAATGGGCTCGGTTGCGTACTCATGCAGGAAGGAAAGGTGATTGCTTATGCCTTTAGACAATTGAAACCACATGAGAAAAATTATCTGTCGCACGATTTGGAGTTGACTGCTATTGTATTTGCATTGAAGATTTGGAGACATTATTTGTATGGTGAACGGTACTGGATATTCACCGATCATAAAAGTTTGAAATACTTGGTGACTCAAAAAGATTTGGACTTGAGGCAAAGAAGATGGCTAGAGTTGATTAAAGATTATGAGCTAGTGATTGATTATCACCTAGGTAAGGCAAATGTAGTTACTGATGCTTTAAGCAGAAAACTTTTATTTACATTGCGAGCTTTGAATACCAATTTGGCCATGTCGGATGATGGTTCTATTTTAGCTGAATTGAGAGCTAAACCGGTATTTCTTGAAGAAATTTGTGAAGCTCAAAAAGACGATAGTGAGTTGCAGGCTAAAAAAGTTCAATGTGAGTCAGGCATAGAATCAAATTTCCGGATTGGTTCTGATGGTTGTTTGATGTTTAGAGACAGAATATGTGTGCTAAAGAATGATGAGCTTATTCCAAAGATTAGAATATGTGTGCTAAAGAATGATGAGCTTATTCGAAAGATTTTACAGGAAGCACATAGCAGTTCATTGTCTTTGCATCCACGTAGTACAAAGATGTATAATGATTTGAAGAAATTGTACTGGTGGGTAGGAATGAAAAGAGATATTTCAGAGTTTGTTTCCAGATGCTTGATTTGTCAACAGGTAAAGGCCGAACACCAGGTACCCTCGGGATTATTGCAACCTGTGCTAGTTCCAGAGTGGAAATGGGACAGAGTTACTATGGATTTTGTGTCAGGGTTGCCGTTAACACCGAAAAAGAAAGATGCAGTATGGGTTGTGATTGATAAGCTAACTAAGTCGGCTCATTTTATCCCAGTTCGTATGGATTATTCACTTGATAAGTTGGCTGAGTTATACATTTTAGAGATAGTCAGACTACATGGAGTACCATTATCGATCATTTCAGACAGAGATCCGAGATTTACTTCACGGTTTTGGAAGAAGCTACAAGAAGCTTTGGGCACCAAGTTGAGTTTTAGTACGGCTTTTCATCCCCAAATCGATGGTCAGTCAGAGAGAGTTATCCAGGTACTTGAAGATATGCTTAGATGTTGTATATTAGAATTTCAAGGCAGTTGGGAAAAATATTTACCATTGGTAGAATTTGCTTATAATAATAGTTACCAGTCGAGTTTGAAGATGGCACCTTACGAAGCTTTGTATGGACGTAAATGCTATACACCTTTATATTGGAAAGAGCTTAAAGAAAATCAGATTTACGGGGTTGATCTAGTTAAAGAAACAGAAGAAAAAGTGAAAGTTATCAGAGATTGTTTGAAAGCAGCTTCAGACAGGCAAAAGTCATATGCAGATTTAAAAAGAAAAGAGATCGAATATCAGGTTGGCGACAAGGTATTCTTGAAAATATCACCGTGGAAGAAAGTTCTCAGATTTGGTAGGAAAGGTAAGTTAAGTCCTCGTTTTATTGGCCCGTTTGAAGTGATTGAGAGAGTTGGACCATTAACATATCGATTAGCTTTGCCGACTGAGTTAGAAAAGATTCATGATGTGTTCCATGTGTCAATATTACGACGTTATCGATCAGATCCGTCACATGTGATTTCTCTGACAGAGGTTAAGATTCAGCCAGATATGACTTATGATGAAGAACCAGTAAAAATTCTAGCTCATGAGATAAAACAATTAAGGAATAAAAGTATTGCTCTTGTAAAAGTCTTGTGGAATAGACATAGGGTGGATGAGGCTACATGGGAACCCGAAGAGGCCATGCGAAAACAGTACCCAAACCTCTTCACAGGTAAGAATTTCGGGGACGAAAGTCCCTAAAGGAGGGGGGAAATGTAACATCCCAAAATATGGCCTAATCAGAATAGTGGTTTCGTAACCACAAATCTGAGATAGAAATAATTATTTTATAATTATTTTGAGGTCTATACTATGATTGCATAATGGTGTGAAAATTTCTTGAAGAAATTCTATGCGTAAAGTGCTTAATTTAAAATTAGGGACTAAATCGAATAAGTTGCAAAACTTGCATTCTAGAAGTTTCTAGTATGAACCTATTTTGAAATATTAATTAGGAGGTCTTAAATAGTAATTTGGCGAATTTTAAGTTCATGGACAAAATTTGGACATGGATGGAATTTTTGAAAGTTTAGTAAGGAGGGGCATTTTGGTCATTTGGATATTAACATGGAATAAAAAGGGAAAGATAGCACAAAATTGATCATCTTCTTCATTACCACGAAATTTCAAGGGTTCTCCATAGCTAGGGTTTGTTTTAAGCTTCCAAGCTTCATAGTAAGTGATTCCAAGCCCCGTTTTTAATGTTCTTTACGTTTTCGTAGTCCTGGTAGCTCGATAAAGCTTATGTTAGCAATATTTTAAGTTAGGGTTCATATTTGGAAAAATACCCATGGGTGAAATTTGTGTATTTTGATGTTTTATGATAGAATATGAGGTTTTAAATTATGCTAGACAACTTGGGCTACTCGGTTTTAGGTAAAAACGAGTAAAAGGGCTTAATTGGTAAAAATACCTATTGTACATAAGTGTATGTTATAGTAGGAATTTGAAGATGATGTTGGTAAATAAATTATCAGCATGTCTTAAAATACAAGAATTTGTGATAAGTTTTGATTTCCGAGTCTTGGGGCAAAAGTGTAAATATGCAAAAGTTTAGGTGCAAAAATGTAATTTTGCCAAAGTTTGAGTAAAGGGCTGTTTTGATAAATGTTGATATTAAATAAGTTAAATTTGCTATTATAGATCAAGAAGAACGAAATTTGGGAGTAGATCGGGGAAATGAAAAAGTAAAGGACTAAATTGTAAAGTTTAGTCACATTTGGTATCGAGGTAAGTTTACGGTAAATAAATGCAATATTCTGTTATTTTACATTAATATTTTCATTTTCCAGCATTTATATATTCATTTTATGAAAATAATCAAGTTGAATATAAGGTGATATGACAGAGAAAAGCAGTAGAAAGTCCCGATTGAACCTTAGGAATGTTAGGATACGAAATGTCATGACATTAGGGGTCGACAGGACAGGACAGGAAAGAAATGAGCCATGTAAGTTCGTACTAGATATACGGCTTTGGAGACAGGATTGAGCCATGTAAGTCCATATTAGACATATGGCATTGGAGACAGGAATAATTCATGTAAGTCCATGTCAAAGACATGGCATTGGCAGGATATTGTTAGACAGGAACGACCCTAGTATCCTTAGTATTTCGAGTGGTTCAACGGGCCGTTATTCAAGTAAATGTACAGTGATTTATCAGCAAGGGAAAGGTAGATTGTAATCATGAATAATGAAAGGTCAGGTAAGAAAGAAGGTAAGTGAAGAAGAAGAAGGTAGAAAATGAGATGTAAAGAAAGCTTATAATGCTAATTGCTAGTTTGCATACTTATCCCTTATGATGAATGTTGTAATTTATTTGCTTGTAAACTTACTAAGCCTAGTGCTTACCCTCTTTATTTCTTTCTTCTTATAGTTCTTGCCAAGCCACTCGGGGATCAAAGGAAACGTCGGAGATCTGATCACACTATCGAGGAATCCTATCGGTATAGTTAGACGTTTCTTTTCGTGTATGGCATGTATAGGGACTTGGCTTCTTTTGATATGGATGTCTTATGACATGTTTAATGAATGGGATGTAAATGCTTGATAGTGAATAGCTAATGAAATGGTTAATGATATACGAGTATGATAGTATCAATGCTTGAGTGATAACTGTCACATGGAAATTAAGGAAAAATGTGAAAGTCGCTTAAAAATAGAACATTGTAACAGCAATGACGTGAGTTTGAAAAATCACTAAAAATAATAGAAACATGGTTTGATGGTGAATAATAGATGAAATTAAATATTATTGTGTCTATTTTCGTATGGAACAAACAAAAAAGTAAAGGTATTGTATTTTATGAGATATCTGAGTTTTAGTAAAACAGGGCAAGAGCGATTTCTGGAACCCCTGTTCCAAATTTGGAAATTCACCATAAATTCTAAAAAAATAATTCGGAGGATTAATTTATATGTTGAGAATTCTTATTGAGTCTATTTTTAACAAAAACAAACGAAATAGTCATATGAATTTTGTACAGGGATAAAACTGGTTCATAATAAGTAGAGGTCAGTGCAGTTGAGCTCTGAAATAGGGGCAAATTTAACTAATAAACTGTACTACTCGGCCCAGCCAAAAATTCTAGAAAACAATTAGCAGATAGATACATGAGTCTAGATTCAGGGAAAATTTATAGATCTTGATTTTGAGTTTCATAACTCGAGATATGATTTTTCAAGCGACCATGACGCAGATAAACTGCTTATTCTGAAAATCAAAATAGATAGTGTAAAGTTGTTTAAAATGGTAAATTATGTGTAGTAACACCTCAAGCTCGACTCCGGCGACAGTCACGGGTGTGGGGGCATTACATAATTACATTTCTTTGACTTAAAATTATTAAACTTATGTTATACTGTTACGAATAAATTCACGGCAACCCGGTAATTGGCTAACTTATGAACATATTTACTAATTAAAAATCCATTCATCTCTTGGGACATATTCCTATGCCAATTCGACTGATTAAACAGATTTATAAACGTAAACATTCTATTGCACATACATACTTATTGAATTAAATAATCTCTCGCATATCCCTATGTTGATTCAATCGATTAATTTAACTCAATAAGCATATAAAAGACTATGTGAGGTAACAAGACTCCATTATCTTGAAACAATTTAATCACAATAATCTTGCAAGTTATGCAAGGCATATGTATCGCCAAATACAATGTTAATTTAATCTTCAGTTACCTTAGAAGAATTAAACATGCACTCATCAAGTACTGTGTCCATTAGTAACAATTTTAATCCATTTAAATAATTAATTCTTCGGTTATCTAAACAATTATAATGCCAGAATAACCTAAACATGATTTTACTTAATCAAGCATTTTATTGAGGCCTATAACAGCATAAACATAAATTTAATAAATTAAGAGGAAGAAATGCAATCAACCTAACACGAATTAAATTCAAGCTAAATTGATTAAAATAACCATTTCAAAAACATGAATATTCATAGATATGTTCATCATAAAAACAACATAAATTAAAAGGATAGTGAACAAGAAGCAAATCCGGTGTTTCTTCGTGGCTTGACTGGTTGCACCGTTCTTCATCTCTGTTGCCCTCACAGATCAAGGCTTCTATGAACACTTGCTTGCTGCTCAAAATGGCTGAGAAAATACCTCTTTTCCAAGAGGAGAAATTGGCAAGAGAACAAGAGGAAAATAATATGGAAAATGGAGAGAAAAGAGAGTGGAGAGGAGAGGAATGATGAAAGAATGAGAGTGAATGATGGATGATTAGAATGGGCAGCATAGGGTGCCTTTTATAGCTGAGGAGAGCTGCTAAAAATAGCCAACTCCAGCAGCCAAGAGACCCCCCACATGGCCGGCCATCTACATGGAAAAGTTGAAGCTTTCAACTTTGCTAAAATTAGCCTAGGGCAAATTCGTAAAGCCTTGAATTAAGGTGGGGTTTGAACGCAATTTGGAGGTCTTTCAAGGACTTGTTTGCAAGCTTATTTAATCAGCTAAAATGCTGATTAATTATTTAAAATTAATCTATTTAGCCCAAATTAAATTGGGAATAAATTAAAATTAATTATATTATGAATTAATACACATATTTGGACCGTCTTAGGCTGGAAATTATTTCTCCTTGTTACTTCAAGGTGCTCCTCGGTTTTGTTCTTCTAACGGTGTCTGCTCAGTCAATTTTCGTCTTTTGTGCGAATCTGTCAAAAATAATCAAAATTCACTAAAAATAATTATCAAATTGATTAAAATTCAACATGTTCAAAATTTTAGCACATTTAATTTATTTTATAAAAATTAATTATTTTATGACAAGAATTTTACCAAAACTGCCTCATTTTAAGTAAAAATAGGTATGAAAAATTAAATAAATTTTTGTGTTTCCAGTGGGCCCACACGCTCGTGTGGCCTGATCAGTCCAATTTCAGATACAGTATCGCAAATCTTAACATCTAACATACCAATTATCACTTACCGCATAATTTACCCATATGGGCCCGTAGGCCCGTCGGGCCATTTTGGCCTATCGAGGCCCATAATGACCCAAGTGCACGAGAACATGCACAACGGCCTTCGCAATCTATCGCCCACAGTTTGTGGTTCAGGTCGGCCTACAAGCGTTCGCACCCCTGTAAGGCCTCGAAATGTCGACATTTCGGCATTTTGGCTTTTGTCGTTTTACAACTAGAGTACTGTGAAGTACACACCTTCGGTTCTATATCGACTACCAAACAAGGGGGTTAGAAGCACAAACCTGATAGGAATCTGAAGTTAATCTATACTCTGAACACTGCTATGCCCAGAAGCCAACAATAATCGCACCCTTAACTCCCGAGGGGTGTATTGATCAACTCCGGTCACCACCACCGTGACCCAACGGCATACAGATCAACGAATGATCCAACGCCTAACCCGAACGAACACGCCACAATGTGAAAGGGATAAGCCAAGAGAGGTATGCTTACTCTCTTAATGGTTTGCTCTATTTAAAGCTAGCTTCTCACCAATTCTTATGTTAGCTTCCCGATGTGGGATTCTCCATCAATCCTCCAAAATCAACTCATTAGAAAAATAACCAACCTTTGCGCGTAATAGGATCCAAACCAAAGTCCTGTAGATAGACATACCATGCCACTTCCACTAGGACACAAGCTTCTTTGTGTCATAAGTCTAACACATTTAACTTTAAAGCCCACCTACTCGCTTCCAGACTTATTTAACAGAGAAACCAAAATAAATTGCAAGAGCCAAGACTTAAACCTTGGACCCCTTGCTTCCTTTATGGCGTCACTTCCTTGCCACTAGACCACATCTCCTTTTTGTGTCATGTTTTCACCAAAAATATTCTTAAAGCCTACCCACTAACGCCAAGGCTCCCATAAGAGAAAAACATAAATTTTTGCTAAGGCCCAGGTTTAAACCCAGGACTTCTCCAACACTGCCAAACCTCTTAACCATCACACCAACACGCCATTCAGTGAATATGGGCCCAGGGCTCATTACGCAACCCAAGTGGGGCCCACATGCTCACATGGCCCACTAAGCCATATTTGCCCATGGCCACGTGTACGACACAGTCGGTCCACTAATTCCCGTAAGTGCAAAGACAACGACCCCTGTGGGCCTATAAGCCCATTAGGCCCACACGGCCCATTCTTCTAGGCCTAATTTCAGGGCGTTACAATTCACCACTCCTTAAAGAAATTTCGTCCCCGAAATTTCCAACGATCAAACGGTCACATAGCCTAGACTACACCAATATGCTCCCGCTGCATACTCTAATCCTAATAATTCTAACACATATCCAAAAATATCTATTCAGCGAAGTGGATATATATCATATGCATACAATTTCTCTATTTCCAGAACACGCCGAATATATACTAAATTATTTCAGGCATCTCACTTTACTCTAACTAAAGAATCTCAATAGTTTCCTATCTTGAGTAATCCTAGAAGTTTTCTACAGTATAACAATTTAAAACAATCTCAACATCAAGAGTACTTACTTGGCTCGACGTTTGAGACTTAGTATGCCATACAATAAAAATCATTCAAAACAGTTTTAAAATCCAAAAACTATGGCCCATTTCACAGCTCGAGCTTTGCAATCGAGCTCTAATACCACTAAATGTAACACCCCAAACTTGGCCTAAAATGTAACACCCTAAACCCAGCCCAGATGTTATGGCCAGATCTGGTGAGTCACATGGACAGTTAATTACACCTTGTTCTTCGTTTCGTACATTTAGGTTGACTTAGCAAAACCATTTTATGTGTTTTTGAGAAAATAGAAGGTTGTTTAATTTATAAAGATCTTATCCACTGTCATTTTAAAGTTCACTTTTTAAGAGATCTTGTTAGTGAGTCGTTGTCGTTAAATTATCCACTTGTCACGTAGAGAAGGTTTTGAAAATGTTTGTTAATTTGAAATAAAAATCCGCGCAGCCTTAGTCTATCAATTTTTAACAAGTAATAAATAAATAATTAAAACCAAATAAAAATAAATACTGGGCGGCCTTATTACAGACTAAAACCCCAAAAAAATTAAGGAATACTAAAATAAAGTAAATTTAAGAAAATTATAAAACCGCAAGCAGTTCATGTGGCCACTCCGAATCCCTCGCAGCTCTAAGTTTTCTAAGGTTGGGGTTCACCTGCATGGATGAAAAGAAAGGGGTGAGTTTGTGAAAACTCATTGTGTAAGCTCACCTAACCAAAGTCAAGATCAGTTCAAGCTCAAACTGGGCCGAAGCCCTATTCAGGTATAGTGTTAACTGGGCCTTAGCCCTACTGAGAAAACAGCGATAACTGGGCCTTAGCCCTATCAGAAAATAGCTGGGGCCTTAGGCCCATTACAGAAACAAATTAGAATATTATGCATGTACGCAAAGCCCAAGCCCAATCCATCCCTACACACCACCCGTACCAGCCCTACACACCATGTGGGGATTAACTCAACCCACCCAACCCTACACACCATAGTCGCAGCTTAGCTGCTTAATCAGATATCGTGGCCAAGCCACAAAAATAATAATACGAGGTAGAGCGTCTAACAATATACGTGGCATTACCACTTAGCACTTCCTCCATCAAAATAACCCAATCCCATGCAACAGAGTATGTTATGAAATGGCATATAGAGAACATATATAATTTAGCATGCAAATCAGTCAACTTAACCCTAGGGGTAAAATGGTCTTTTAGCACCTAGGGGTAAAATAGTAATTTTCCACCCTTAAGGGGTATTTTAGTAAGGTTGTCAGATTTTAGGGTTTCATGCTCATTAAAGTCCACTAACAGACCTATTGTCGTCCAGGTAACTTATTTAGCCCATTTAATTATTACCGAGCCATCGGGCCCTAAAAACCCCTAATGGGCCCGATGGAGTCCACTAGCTACTACGGCCCAGTAAGTCCAATTCTACACCCATTTTTATATATCTTAACAATCAGATTACCAGAATACACTTACCACTCATTTTCACTCATATTGGCCCGTAAGCCCAATTGGCCCAAATTCGGCCCTCCGAGGCCCAAACCACCAACGTACACGAAAATGTGCACACAATAGTCTTACCATTTGTGGTTACCATCTTTACCATTTCAAATGGACCTACGAGCACTCACACGCTCGTAAGCCCTCGAAATGTCAAAATTTCGGCATTTCAGCTTTTCGACTTTTGCCGATCTAGTTACTAGAGGGTGTCGATTACACACCTGTTTCGTGATATACTTAGAACTCCCTTGCGTGAATATCCTACAATCATTTAAATCGCACTGTTAACTAAGAATCCAATTGAATAATCACTATCAACTTAATATACTTATTCGGCCATAATAGAGCATCACTAATCTCTTACCTTTGTCAATTCTAACCACTAGATCTAGATCTAGATCACCTTGATATCATTGATCTCTCTAGCCTCCACTAGATCCACCTTACGAAAACCATAGAACTTCATTAGTAACCAAAACCTACCATCCAAACCCCTAGAAAGAGTCTAGACTGATTAGCCCTAAAAGGGTTAGGGGTTTCGGCTTTTCCCTTAACCAAAAGTAAAAGGAGATCGAAATTCTTACCTAGTGATTCACTCGATCCTCTAGCCACCACCAAAGTTGTTTTCCACCAATATTGAACCCGATCTCTACCAGGTCTAGCCTAAAACCCAAAGGTGAAAAGGATGCCTATAGTATTTGGCTAAAGGGTAGTTGTTTAGGAATGGGTGAGAGGGTTCAGTACCAGAGATTACCAACAAAACCTATAAAGAGAACTAGATAAGAGAAGAATAAATGGTTCGGCTAAAAGAGATGAAAAAGAAAGGAGGGGTTCAGCCAAGAAGAAATCGGCACAAGTACTAAACTACTCGGGATTTCAGCTTTTATGGTAATTGGCTAGGTAAGGCTCCAAGTGAGTCTAGACAGGCTATGAAGTGAAGAAGAAAGAGGAGAAAGAAGAGATGAATTCAGCTTTGAGAAGAAAAAGAGGAAGAAAGGGTTTGGCTCTTTGAACAAATCGGCACAAGGGGTTTGTATAAGCGTTTTCGGCTTTTTTGAACAAAGGGAGGATGTGAGAAAAGAAGAAAAGACCCTAGGGACTTCCCTATTCAACACTTACCTACCAAGAATGTCAACTCTAAAACCCTAAAAGAACCCCAAGCAATATTCAGCTAACACCCTATACTCCACCTGCTGATTATGCCAACACCAAAAGACAAAAGCCGAAAATGCTACCCTAAGAGACCTATATTCGGCCACCACTTGCTTCCCATTCAAAATTCCTAAATTTTATCCCCTTATCCCTCCTTGATTCAAACTCATGAGCCAATCGAACACTCTCCTTCAGAGTTTCACCAGGGATCTACCATTTACCTTGCACAAGCAATAAAATAAAAGAAGCTACTTGCTACTCTATGGATTCAAACCTTAGCTCTTGCATAGCCCTTACACGCCACTCCTTAAGCTCTAAGTGGCGCCAACTTGCCACTTTGACACAAGCTATCTTGTGTCTTAAATCCCCAACATTTATTTAAAAGCCCACTTAATCAAAGCCCCTTCTCTTTTAAGTCTAAAATTTAAAAATTCTATCAGGCTTTAGCTTAAACCTAGGCCTTCTAAAGGTCCACTAAACACATTTAATTTACTCCAATAGCATATCAAAACATGCACAGATAAGTTCAAGGAATAATTTGAAATCCCAGAAAACTGATAAATTGGGGCGTTACATAAAAGCTAGGCCCAAGTCTGGCGTGTCATATTGAAGGGTGAAACATAAAAGTTGGTGTTGTTAGAAAACCTCAGTTTTTATATTACTAATATCCTATGTTTCAGTTATAGTGGAAACTTCTGTAAAAGGACTCGTTTGTTGTGTTATCACGATATTTTTAAAAACAAATATCTTTTATAAAACCATGCCCTGGAGCTATTAAAATTTGAAAGAGGAATAAACAATTCCAAATTAAAACAAAACCAATGAAAAGGCCTTGTTACAAAAATTTTAACCAAAAAGAAAACAAATAAAAATAATCTAAAAATAAATATTAAAATGTAAAGCTACTCATAACGCGTGGCCACCGCCGAGTCCCCCAATACATCGAACCACCTACTTAGAGTCACCTAAAAAATTAAAGGAGGGAGGGAGTTTACGAAAACTCAGTGTGTACGTCCCTAGACAGACACATAACATGCAATAAACAATTTAGGCCTAAGCCCTATTCCATAACGGTGGCCTTTGGGCCCATAGTGGCCTCAGTTGGGCCTGAGCCCATATCATGATAAACAGTGGCCGTTGGGCCTTAACCCATAATGGCCTCAGTTAGGCCTGAGCCCATATCAAATATCACATATCACGTTTATCGGGCCTAAACCCATCTCATATATCAAAATCAATGTGCAATGCATAAATGCCCATACCAACTCTACACTCCATCTCCTATCCAGCCCTACCCTATTGTGGGGATAAAATCGACCCACTCATCCCTACACTCCAATGTAGAACCGGTTACGGCATTAGCCAATATCCGTCAATAGGTCCACATTCGCCTTAGGTGACCTGTGCGACCTTATCGGAATAGGTCCATAGTCGCCTCGGGCGACCCATGCGACCTTATCAGAATAGGTCCACAGTCATCTCGAGTAACCTGTGTGACCCTAACAGATCAAATCACTTCTTCCAACAATATTCCAATCCCCAATGCAGCATTATATCACATGAATGTAAACATATCATAACATGGCATACAAAATCAGTCATGTAACATATAGTGGCATTTCAGTCATTTTGCCCTTTAGGGGCATTATAGTTATATCTTATCATTGGCCCATGTATACATTCTGGCCCATTAACAATTCATAAGTATGTGGAGCATTTTAAGTTACTATTATGAAAGTTACGAACTTACTGGGCCTAAAGTCTCGGTACATAGTCCAAGGTGGGCCCATACATTAATATGTATATCACACAGCATGCTTACGAAAGACAGTCACATTCATAGCTTAAAACAGTTTCAAAACAGTTACTTACCCTCGATGGCATAAGCGTAATTCTACCCTACAAGGGTGTTTTAGTAATTTCGCAAATCGAGGGTCTTTTGGTAATTTTACAAATTGGGCATATTCCGGTAATTCTGTAAGCCAATGATATTTCGATAATTTTGAAAATTAGGGTATTTCGGTAATTTCACAAATCGAGGGTATTTTGGTAATTTTACAAATCGGAAGTATTTTTGTAATTTTGTAAATCAGGGGTATTTTGGGTGTTTTGTAAATCAGGGGTAAAACGGTAACTTTTCAAATCAGGGGTAAAATGGTAATTTTACAAATTAGGGGTAAAACGGTAGTTTTAGAAATCAAGGGTATCTTGGTCAATAGCAACTTACGGAGTCTCGGTACCTAATACAACCTCCTAAACGGTTTAACGTCGCTTTGTGCTACACGAATAACCTATTTGGCAAAACACTGTTTATGGGCCCAAATCCCATTTTGAGCCCAAGTTGGCCCACATGCTCGTGTGGCCCGATCAGTCCAATTTCAGATGCAGTATCGCAAATCTTAACATCTAACATACCAACTATCACTTACCGCATAATTTACCCATATGGGCCCGTAGGCCCGTCAGGCCCATTTCGGCCTATCGAGGCCCATAACGACCCACATGCAAGAGAATGTGCACAACGGCCTTCATAGTCTATCACCCACAGTTTGTGGTTTAGATCGGCCCACAAGCGTTCGCACGCCTGTAAGGCCTCGAAATGCCGGCATTTTGGCATTTTGGCTTTTGCCGTTCTACAACTAGAGTAGTGTGAAGTACACACCTTCGGTTCTATATCGACTATCAAAAAGGGGGTTAGAAGCACACACTTGATAGGAATATGAAGTTAATCCGCGCTCTGAACACTGCTATGCCCAGAAGCCAACAATAATCGCACCCTTGACTCCCGAGGGGTGTATCGATCAACTCCGATCACCACCACCGTGACCCAACGACATACAGATCAACGAATGATCTAACGCTTAACCCAAAAGAACATGCCACAAAGTGAAAGGGATAAGCCAAGAGAGGTATGCTTACTCTCTTCATGGTTTTCCCTATTTAAAGCCAGCTTCTCGCCTATTCTCATGTTAGCTTCCCGATGTGGGATTCTCCATCAATCCTCCAAAACCAAATCATTAGCAAAATAACCAACCTTTGTGTGTAAAGCGATTCGAACCAAAGTCCTCTCGATAGCCATACCATGCCACCTCCACTAGGGCACAAGCTCCTTTGTATCATAAGTCCAACACAGTTAACTTTAAAGCCCACCTACTCACTAATAGATTTATTTAAAAGAGAAACCAAAATAAATTGCAAGAGCCATGACTTGAACCTTGGACCCCTTACTTCTTCTATGGCGTCACTTCCTTGCCACTAGACCACATCTCCTTTTTGTGTCATGTTTTCACCAAAAATATTCTTAAAGCTTACCCACTAATGTCAAGGCTCCCATAAGAGAAAAACATAAATTTTTGCTAAGGCCCAGGTTTCAACCCAGGACTTCTCCAACACTGCAAACCCTCTTAGCCATCACACCAACACGCCATTCAGTGAATATGGGTCCAGGGCCATTACGTATCCCAAGTAGGGCCCACGTGCTCGCATGGGCCACTAAGCCATATTTGCCCATAGCCATGTGTACAACACAGCAGGTCCACTAATTCCTACATGTCCAAAGACAACGACCAGTGTGGTCCCACAAGCCCATTGGGCCCACACAGCCCATTCTTCTAGGCCCAATTTCGGGGTGTTACAGTAGGGTTGGTTGGGGCTTATATGCATTACATAAATTGATTCTGATGTTACTATTTGCTAAGGCCCAACCAAGGGTTTTGCGGGTTAGGGCCCATTTGCCACTGTTACCGTAATGGGCTTAGGCCCAGATTGTTGTGATGTATGCTATTTGATTGTTGGGGGTTGTACACACTGAGTTTTTGTAAACTCACCCCTTTTTTCAATTTTCAGGTAGTCCTTAGTGAGGGGCGGTTCGATGCATTGGGGAACTCGGAGGTGGCCACACTACAGGCATTTGTTTCTCGCATTTCTAATTACATTACTTTGATTATTTTTTCTTTTATTTAGGTTTGTTGTAATAAGGCCTTTCTCTTAATTTTCTAGATTGTAATTTTAGATTTATGGTTTATTTAGAACTATATCTGCTAGAAGTAGAACACGGTTTTGAAAAAAAAATCTATTTTCAAACTACTACGTTTCCGCAACATTTTCGAAATGGTTCCGCAACTCAATTTTTAAACATCGCGTTTTCATAAATCAACTATTTTGAATTAAGCTTATGCAACAAATAGTGTTTTGGAAATATTAAAAACAATATTTTAGTAAGAGAATAACCTTTTAATGAACCACGTTTTAAAAATAAACCAACGTAGGTTTTATACCCATTTTTGAATGGCTGGAAGTTTTAAATAGTAAGAAGGGTTTACAATGAGAACATGGTTTTCGAAAAACACTTCGATGTGACACACTAGATTCGGCCATAACGTCTAGGCTGGGTTTGGGGTGTTACAGGTCCTTTCATCAGTGAGGGGTAAAATGATAAGTTACCCCTCAGGGGTATTTTAATCATGTTCTAATCTTTGGGGCTTTGGTAAAGATAACGACCTCTCGAAAGGTCTATCATCGCCTTGAGCAATTCAGATAACCTATATGGCCAAACAGTGTAAGTGGGCCCAAGGCCCATTGCTTGGCCCGAACGGGCCCACACGCTCGTATAGCCCCTTTAGCCCAAATTCAGTCACGACTATGAGATTTACAAAGCCCAGTCCAACTTTTGTCACTTACCGTGGATTTTGTCCATGTGGGGCCCACAAGCCCATTGGGCCCACACGGCCCATTTCGGCCCAACATGGCCCATGACGGCCCAAGTCCACGAGAACGCTCATGATGGCCTCTACAGTCTATTGCCCATGATTTGTAGGCTCAGTTTACCTCTCGAACAGTAAAAAAGGGTGTGATTACATACTTGTTTGCGACTCCAGTAGATTAACCCACGCGCGCCCAACCTATTACAACAGCAACTTCGGTTAACACTCTAACAAACGAGTTGAAAAAAACTCTAATCAAGGCTTGTTCAAATGATTACCTACCAACACCTTGCTTGAACAAGTCCTTAGTCCCTTTAGAACACTATCAGAATTTATCACGCGATTAAACATATATTTGTATTCCAATAGTTTCTATTAGAGAAGGTTGATTACAAGATAAGGCTTAAAAATCCAATGTTAAACCAAAGAAACAATCGGACAAACACACTTGCCCCCCAAGCAATCTGTTGAAAGTTGAAAGATGAGTCTTGAGTCACCAGAGATATTCCCCACCCTTCGAGAGTTCAAAAACCAATGATCCTATTGCGGACATGGTACCACAATGAAATCAAACATGAGAGGAGAAGGAGATTTGGCCTTTTTAACAGAAGGACTAGAGTGAACAAGTTTAATCAAAATGATAAGTAATACACTTACCCATTTAATGCCAAAAAAGAAGACTTTGACAGAAGGCCAAAGGATAGTTGCTGAACCAACACTGAAAGTGAAAATGAAGGGAAATGCAATATTTGGCCAAGGTACCAAAAAAAAAGGTAAAAGATGATCGCGTAATAAGACTAAATAGAGGGAAGAGATGAGATGGACCAGATCACTAAAGTAACAATTAACCGAGAAAAACCCGAGAGATAGTGAGAGTATAATCGGCCAGTGGAAGAACAAGAAAGTTGGCTTGCAAGAACAGGTAAAAAAAAGAGAAGGAGTAAGGGAAGGTATATTCGGTATAGGAACAAATACTTGAGGGCAAAAGAGTGTAAAAACAAAAAGAGAATTTGGTAAGCCTAAAGTTGAAATGAAAAAAAAAAAAACCTAATGGCACCTTTTAACTAGGAAAGTTTGGCACAAAACAAAACCCCAAATGGTACTGATAGGTTTGGCCAACACCCACAAAACTCAAATCGACACAAGGAGAGTAATTACCGAATTTTCTTTTCTCTACACCGAAATCCCCTAATGCCCTTAGACGACACTCGGCCACTAGTGCCCACACTGATTAGCCCTCCAAAAGACACCTATTTTCGCCCAACACCTACCTCAACCCAAGCTCCTTGATTCACTCCCCTTATCCCTCCACGATTTTCTCCTTAACTTACTCCTACATCCCTTTCAAATTAATCAAGGCTCATTCAATGTTAGAGTCCCCATCCAACTCAAAAACCAACCATCCCCTGCAGCAAAATAAATGCCCCTTATGTGATTATGCCTGCACTCGAACCGTGGACCACTTACAAACCCTCACGCCACCTTGCCACTATACTACAAGCTCCCTTTGTGAAAAACACAATGACATTTACTTATAAAGCCTATAAGCTGGCATCCCTACTCATTTAAGAGAAAAACTAAACATTTTGCAAAAGCCAAGACTTGAACCTAGGCTTCCTAAAAACCCCCAAACGCCCCAAAAATACTTAGCCAATGAAGTAAACATGCAGTTTGTCAAAACATGAAAAATTAAAGACTCTAAATTTTTAGGGCATTACAGTAATAATCTTGAAGTCACTTGATGTTCGGCTTTGACTTGCTAACAAACTAAGCATCTCGGCACAAACTCTGAAATGTCTTGTTTCATGCCCGGCCACCAATATGATTGTTTCAAATCATTGTACATTTTAGTACTCCTCAGATGAATGAATAAACAAGCACTGTGTGCTTCGTGTAGAATTTTCTGAATAAGCTCGGAATTCTTTAGTGCAAATATTCTACCTTTGAACATTAAACAATCATCGGATCCAATTTGAAACTTTGAATCAGAAGTCGACTCACAATAAACTCTTTTAGTTTGCAATTCACTGTCACAATTCTGAGCTTCATAGATTTGTTGAATAAACATCTGTTTAGCTTTTAACTCAGCTAAGATCGATCCATCACCAGATAATGTCAGCTATGTATTCATCACCCGTAAAGCAAATAAAGATTTTCTGCTCAGAGCATCTACAACTACATTCGTTTTCCCTAGATGATAATTTATCACAAACTCATAATGTTTCAACAATTTAAGACACCTTCGTTGTCACAAATTCAAATCTTTCTGAGACATTAAATTCTTCAAACTTTTATGACGGAAATATGTGGCATTTTTCACTAAACAGATAATGTCACCAAATTTTCAATGCGAAAACAATAGCAGCTAACTCTAAATTATATGTTGGATAATTCTTTTTATGTAGCTTTAACTGTGTGGAAGCAGAAGATATCACTTCACCTTCTTGCTTTAGTACACATCCTAAACTGTTTAATGATGCATCACTAAATATCACGAACCTTTAACTGACTCAGGCTGTATTAAAACTGGTTCTTTAGTTAACAGTGCTTTAACTGATCGAAAGTCTATTGACATTGCTAAGACCACTGAAACTTCACATCCTTCTTTAACAATCGAGTCATCGATGTGGCAATCATCAAGAACCCTTTAGCAAATCTTCGGTAATAGCCAGTTAATCTCAAAACACTTCTGACCTCAGATACATTTCTTGGTGGCTTCCAGTCAATAATTGCTAAAATTTTACTCAGGTCAACTCTGATGCCTTCTGCTGAAATAATGTGTCCCAAAAATCCAACTTCTCGGAGCCAAAACTCACACTTGCTAAATTTAGCAAATAGCTGCTTAACTCTTAGAATTTGCAATACAATCCTCAAATGCTCGACATCTTTAGATTCATCTTGGGAATAGAACAGAGTGTCATCAATAAACACAACAACAAATCTATCGAGATACGGTCTAAAAATTTTATTAATCAAATCCATAAAGATGGCAAGAGCATTAGTTAATCCAAATGGCATAACAAGGAATTCATAGTGTGTGTATCTGGTTCTGAATGCATTTTTTGGCACATCTTAATCTTTAAATCGCAACTGATAGTAGCCAGATCTCAGATCAATCTTTGAAAACACTGTTGCCCCTTGTAGCTAATCAAATAAATCATCAATTCATGTCAATGGATACTTGTTCTTGATTGTAACTTTTTTTGAGTTGTCAATAATAAATACACATTCTCATCATTCCATCTTTCTTCCTCACAAACAGAACTGGCGCACCATAGGGCGAGGAGCTAGGTCGTACAAAACCTCTATCTATTAATTCTTTCAACTAGGCTTTCAACTCTTTCAACTCTATAAGAGTGATTCTATACGGAGCTATCGATATTGGTGAAGTTCTTGGTATTAGCTCAATAGCAAACTCAACCTCTCTGATCAGTGGTAACTGAGGTAGCTCTTCTAGGAAACACATCCAGATATTCACAAACAATTGGTACTGATTCAATCTTTGATTCACACACATTTGTATCCAGTACATACGCAAGGTAAGCATCACAACCTTTCCTCACAAATTTCTGAGCTAACATCCTCGACATCACTATAAGCAACCTACTCGAATCATCAAATACAATACGAATAATTTCACTATTCTAACATTTCAACTGAATGGTCTTTCATTTACAATTCACAATCGCATCATACAGAGTCAAACAATCCATACCCAGAAGTACATCAAACTCATCAAATGGTAAAGGCATCAAATTAGCTGGAAAACAATAACGCTGAGTCATTAGAGGACAATTCTTGCAAACCTTATCAACTAGGACATATTGACCTAAGGGGTTCGATACTTTAATCAGAAATTAAGTGGACTCAACAGGTAAATTCTTAATAGACACTAAATTCATATAGACATATGAATGAATCGATCCAGGATCAATGAATGAAACTACATCAGTGTCATAAAGAGAGAAAGTACTAGTGATAACATCTGGTGATGATGCGTCTTTGCATGCATGAATGGCATAAGCTTTAGCTGTGGCTCACGCCTTGGATCTAACTGCATAATCTCTTTTAACTCTACAATTACCACTCGTATTTCTAGTGTCTCGGGATGGTCTCCCTCTAGCAGCTACATTACTTGGTTTTGTCGTGAGCTTTTTCATTCACAGACTTCTCTAGGCAATCTCTGAGATAGTGGTCAAGGGATCCACATCTAAAACATACTCCACTCTTCACCCTACATTCACCATAGTGTGGTTTATTGAAATGTTTGCACTCGGGTCTAGCATTTCTAACACTACCTGCACTAGCTACTAATGTAGTCTGATGAATAGAAGTAATGTGTCTCGCATTTCTATCTCGATTAGAATGCCCCATAGAAAAACCAAAATGATAATGATGTTCTTTAAATTTCTTGATGCTAATCGACGAGACTTTCCTGTAATTCTCTTTCTCAAATCACTAGCTTCAAAGTCGACTTTTCTCTTTTCTCAACTAAGCTCTTCAGCTATACAAGCTCTGTCGACTAACATGATGAATTCTTTCAATTCAAGAATCCCAACTAGAAGTCTAATGTCTTCTTTTAACCCATCTTCAAATCGCTTACACATAATTGCCTCAGTGGAAACACATTCTCGAGCATATTTACTGAGTTTCACAAATTCTCTTTCATATTCTGATATAGTCATTCGACCTCGTTTCAGCTTTAGAAACTCTTGGCACTTTTGATCAATAAACCTTTGGCTTTTATACTTCTTTCTAAATTTAGTCTGAAAGAAATCGCAAGTAACATGTTCTCTCGGCACCATAGATATCAAAGTATTCCATCATTGGTATGTAACATCTTTTTCGGGAGGTACATCACATTTAATACATTCCGCGAGTGTGCAAGATAAATTCATCAAATACCCAGATAGTATTCTCAAGCCAAAACTCAACTCTTTCGAGATCATCATCAACAGTAGCTCTAAACTCTTCATCCCCATACTTTTTAATTTTCTCAACAGGTGGCTTATTTACATGTATAGGTTCCAAACCTTGAGAAGCTATAGGGATCGGTTGGGGAATAGGTGGGGGTGGAAGTTGTTGAGCAGCCAGATTCGTTCGAAAATACTCAAAACCATTTGTTCATCATTTGAAACACAATTCAAAAGCTGCCAGTAGATATCACACTATCATTGATTAAATATGGCATGTATAGCTAGACTCACATACGATACATTAGACATAGAATTGACTAAACTGTATTTCTGATACCAATAAAATGTAACACACCTAACCCATATCCGTCACCAGAGTAGGGTTATAGAGCTTTACTGGGCTTATTACATATATAATCATACATTTCACATACATTTTCCTTTTTCAAATAATCATCAATCAAATACATTCATGTTGTCCCTAATACGAGCCTACGAGGCCCAAATCATGCATTGGGAGTGGTTTGGGACTAAACCGAAAACTCATGAAACTTTTCAGATAACATAGAAAATTTTCAAAATACAGGGGAGATAGGCCCGTGTAGCCCAGCTGTGTGTCTCACATAGCCAAAGACACGCCCGTGTCAGAGGCCATGTGGACATTAGAAATGGGATCACATGGTCGTGTCCCAAACCGTGTCCTACCCCATCTAACTCTCTGACTTGTGTCACACAACCATCCACACGCCCATGTGGCTAGCCTGTGTAACTCACTGACTTGTTTTCACTACTTCTTACAGGGGACACACGGCCAAGTTACCTTACCGTGTGTCAGACATGGCTCAGACACATGCCTATGTCTTTGCCCGTGTGGACGAAAATAGGCTAGTTTACAAGCCACATTTCTCACACGATTTGGTACCAACCTACACAACTCAAAAGAATACATTCACAACCAAAAGTTGGCATTCAAACCAACCTTATTCAAGCCTAAAACCATGCTATACCAATATCAACATCTATAAAACACAAGTATCACACTTAACCATTCAATTGCATAACAATTTCCCATTCACAATTTACCTATATTGACATATTCAATTTTACATTACTATGCCTCATACCACAAACATACCAATCTCAAATTCTAACCATTTAGAGCTCAAAAAACCATTTCACAACAAGCTTCACATTACAATTGTCAACTATTTAACAAAATGGCCATTTGCATAATTTATAAACAGCCAAAACATTTATCATCTACTAGCTAATTCAACTGCTAAATACATAACTAACATATATACCAAAATGACCATAACTCCTATACATGCCATATAACCAAATGTACAAGTTTAAGAGTACCAAAACGATAGCTGGATAGTGTGATGCAATATCTGATGACTTCTAAATCGAGCAAGCTTCCGAACCACTATAAACACGAAAAAATAAACAGAGTAAGCTTTAAAGCTTAGTAAACTCCTATAATAAAGAATTAAACTTACCATGTGTTCACAATTTAAGCAAATAAACATAGTATAATCCAACCATTTTGTCAAATGTCAAAACACAAGTATTCTATAATAGATTAGCCATGTAAGTGCATATAGTAATCAAATCATATTAATGAATATCCCAATCATTCAAATTTCATATACATATATCATCCATTTCATACTTCAATATATCATATAACATCAATTTCATGTAAATCATATAACTCTTATGCTATTTCATATCAACTTATATAACATGAAGCAAAATTCTACTCATTAAACCACTTAAACGTCGTTAGATACACGGGTGGTACACTCGAAGTGTACAAATCAATAATTTGTCAATTCTTGAACATATATGCTATTGCGAGCTGTAAACAATAAGCTCCTCCTAAGCTGAGGTAACAGTAAGCTCCAATAAGCTGAGAAATGGTAAGATCTTACAATTTGAAACATCTGTAAGCTCATACTAGCTGTGGTGAGTCCACAACACATGCAGAAATCTCAACCAAATGGTAACCCTAGTGAGATGTCACTCGTATCCTACGAATTCCTAAGGTTCAAATAGGGCTCGATATTATTCGGACTTTATAATTTAGGCATTCAAATATTATAAGTTTTATTTTCTCAATTTTTAAACATTTATTTCAAATACGTACATACATAAATATCCAATTCTAATTATACGAACTTACCTCGTATAACACAGAGAAACTCAAGCTATCAATCCACCACTTTGTTTTTCCCCCGATCTAATTTCGATCTTTGCTTTTCTTGATCTATATATAATCAAATTTAGCTCATTCAATTACAATTCTATTCAATTTAATCCAAAACACCTATTTTGACAAAATTACACATTTGCCTAGAATATTTCAACTTCTTGACAATTTAGTCCTTAGCTCATAAAAATACAAATTCATGCAACTAGGTCCCTACCCATGCTAGCGAATTTCTCTTATTGACATAGTAGCCCATATTTTTCATTTATTTCACATTTCAACCATAGTAGCCCATATTTTTCATTTATTTCACATTTCAACCACAAAATTATCATATTTCTCAATTTAATCCCTAATTTGTAATTTTACCAAAAATCACTTTACAAATGTTGTTTATCTAACAACAAGGTTGCATTTTCTATCATCTACATATAGATTCATCAATGGTAACACTAAAACACTTCAATAGTTTCTCAATTTAATCCTTGGTCTAGCTAGACCTAGTTGCAACGATCTCAAAAACATAGAAATCATTAAAAACCGAGTCAAAATCACTTACATGCATTCAAAACTCCATGGCCGAATGAAGAATTCTACTTTACAAATGTTGTTTATCTAACAACAAAGTTGCATTTTCTATCATCTACACATAGATCCATCAATGGTAATAGTCAAACACTTCAACAATTTCTCAAATTAGTCATTGAGCTAGCTAGGCCTATTTGCAACGATCTCAAAAACATAGAAAATCATTAAAAACCGAGTCAAAATCACTTACATGCATTCAAAACTCCATGGCTGAATGAAGAATTCTACTTTGGCTAATTCTTTCTTCAATTTTCGTGGAAGAAGACAACATTAAGGATGGTGGCTTTGCTTGTTTTATTTTAATTTAACTTTAATTACCTATTTACTATTTTAACCTTAATATAGAACATTTATAACATTTAAATGATGTCCATAAATATCCACTCATGCTATTAATGGTCTAATTACCATTTAAGGCCACTCATATTCAAATTCATAGCAATTTAGCACCTTTTTATTTTAGAACTCTAATTTTGTACTTTACGCGATTTAGTCCCTTTCATCAAATTAAGCATTCAAAAGGTAAAATTTCTTAACGAAAATTTCACGCAATCATACTAGCATGATGTAAACATTAAAATAATAATCAAATAAATTTTTTGACTTCATATTTCTGGCTCTGAAACCATTGTTTCAAATTTACTAAAAACGGGTTGTTACATTACCTCAACAATGCAGTTGTAAAAACGAAATCGAGAATTAATCTTATATCTTAGCTTATCTTCAATCTAACTCTGACTATCTTATTTCTCGATCTATATATAATAACTTTATTCAACTAAGTTAATTTTAGCACTTATATAATCACATTTACACAATTTAACATTTACATAAAAATTACAAAATTACCCCTAACATTTTACCCTTTTTGGAATTTAGTCTCTAAACCTGAAATTCCAAAATTAACAAAAATTTTCAATTTTCCATTCTAGCCAAATTTATTCAGAAACGAAGGCAGTCCATATTCATTGAAATTTCACAAAATTTTCATATAAATTTTTAACCTTTTATCGAATTAGCCCTATAACTAAAACCTATCGAAATCACTTTAAAAAATAGTTCTAATCAACAACCAAAACTTCAAATTCATCACTTAACATCAAGAATAACAGAAATTCATCAATAAAAAAATACAAAATCTTTAACAGTTGCAGGTTAGCTGGACCTAGTTGTAATGATATAAAAACCATAAAAATTACTAGAAATAATGAAGAAAACCACTTACATGCAATAGTTTATTAATGCCCGAATGTTTAGCTTGACAATGGTAATTTTACTGTTACATTTCTGGTAGTTCTAGCATTTTGGGAAGATGATGTTATTTTATTTTATTTTTACTTAAGTTTTATTTTACTTTTAACATATATTTTAATATTATAATTAAGATATTTTTACTTAAAAATTCTTACACCAACCACCACTATCTTTTAAAAGTGAAAATTTGTCATATTATCACTTGCAATAATAACATTCAATCTATTTAGGACAAATAACCTAATAATAGCTTACTTTTGTAACCTTTACAATTTAGTCCTTTTTACTCAATTAACTATCAAATAACTAAAATTTCCAAACCAAACTTTGATAAACCTAAATAATCACTCTGTAAATATTTAATAAAAATATTTATGGGCTTGATTTATAGAAACAAGGTCCCAATACCTTATTTTCAGAAACTACTCAACTTTCAAAACAGACCACTTGTCTTTATCTATTTATTCATAAACTAAAATTTGTCAAATTCAAATTTTAATATAAAACTATCATTGACTCATATAAATTAATTAATAATTATTAAGGACTTACTTTTTGAATTTGTGGTCGTAAAACCACTGTTTTAGAAATTACTAAAAAATGGGCTGTTACAACACCCCTAAACCTGAGTTACTACTTTCCCTTAAGCGAATAATGCATGAACATGTGAATACGAAAATTACCACGACAAACATAACCATCTCTGTATTGCCTGAGCATTTAGAGAGCATTTTATACTTCAGTTCTCAACAATATTCTACGTCTAAAAATTTGTTCAAGATTCATAAGTTTGTTTGACAAAGGTAGTGTAGAAAATATTGCTCTAAAAGAAAAATTCCTCAATGTTCATGTGTGCGTTTTGACTATAGCAAGTGTCTCCTAATTTACTTAGTTCATATTTTACCTAGGCAAAGTTTTCTTTTTAATGGCCTTAGATCTACTCAAATTTTGTTTTAGAACATTAAGGGTGCTCAGCTCGTTATACAGTTATTTGACTTGGCAATCATAGTGTAGCATACACCTCATTTCCAGGTACTTAATTATGTCACAATTTGAATGGAACTCACTCATGAAGCTAAGGCTTTTGACGTAGAAGATGGATGGAGCAAACAACTACCTCCTTAGGTACTCAGCATATTACTATAGTGGAGTGCCCCAAAGTTTCTTTTTCTTTATTTCACACTCTTGTCTAAGCTCGCTCTTCTAACCAGCAATGCGATGGAGTGAACAAAGTGTTGCTGACCTATTCAGAAATTCTAAACATTGGAGTATCTTATGACATGTCTTCTACTCTCCTTAAGCTTTGCCACTTATTAACTGTTTGAGTATTGCCCTAGCAATTCTACTGAGTTTAGCTTAAATAATCTTTAAATTTATTAAAAGAAACTCGTTATAGTACAATTGTAATTGAAGTTAGGACATCTCATTTTTAAGGGTCGATTCTCAGGTAAACTATCCTACGCTAAATTCGCCTAATCCGCTATCACATCTTTCTAGGTTTATTGAAGAATTAAGCTCATCATCGAACATCATAGGAAAAAATACACTCTTGTTAGTCTAACCATACCTTGGCAGTTACGTGTGTCATGGAAAAATGAACATGTTTAACTAAATACATAATGCATTCTAAACCACCAAAATACCCCCAAACTTAAGGGATTCATTGTCCTCAGTGCATGAACATACATGCAACATGAATGCAATGCTGTGGAAATTGAATATATTCACACATAAAATGTCATGGAAAAATATGAACGCATGATGTAATAAGGGGAAGAGAACTCCCTTAGCTTGGAGCTTGGTTATTGTTGCTTCAATGTCTATGGGTGGACTTGTGTGCCATATGTTGACAATGCATATTCTTTTTCACCGATTGGAGTGGCACATCCTCCTCCTCTTTGTCAGACTTGGTGATCTCAACAATGACGTGTGGATTTTATGGTATTGTGCAGACATGGCTTTGGTTGGAGTAGGTGAGACAATTTCAGTACAGTTCTCCGGTGGTGTAGGTGCAGGGGTTGCTTCTTCATCAGGTGCTTTGGCTTCTTTTTCTACATCAGTGGGTTTGGTGCTTGTGGGCTCTGCCTCGACTAGCTCGGGTTCATTCATTCCTTCCTTGATAGATGCCTACAATTCCTTAGGGAATTCGGGGAATGCATGCATGGGCTTGGTAAAATTATTCTAAATGGACCTATCAAGGGCAACATATCTCTTCTCTATATAGCCTCATAAAATGGTAATTTTTTCTAGTGCCTTTTCCATGTCCACAACAATTTGGAGTTTTTGAGTTTTGAAGATAATGAGCTTCTTCTGCAACCAATTGAGTGAGTTGAGCACTAGCTGCCCAAATGGACTGTTCGAGGTAAAAGATTTTTCTATGTCAAATGTCTGCGTGGAACATGTAGATTTCCACGGCAATTCCTCTCCATATATCTTAGCCTCTTCATTTAGGGTTACATCCTTATTGGTTTGCACTAGGATGTCAACGCGCTGGCAGAGTGTAATGACTAGTGACTAAGAGTTGAGACTCCTTGTGTTTTTCTGGGCAAAGTGGTGAACTTCATTGAAGATTATCTTGCCCACATTAATTCATCATGTAACACCCCATAATCGGCCCAGACATTATGGCCAAGTCTGGTGTGTCACACCAATGACGAACTAACCATGTTACCTAGTTACTATGATTAGGGTGAGTTTTACAAAACCATAATTGAAGTTTAAAGAGAAAATCCTAGTTAAATTGTGAACGTCCTATCCGCTACCAATTTTTAGGGGTATTCCTTATTTTAAGATTTAACTTTGTTACGACGTTAAAACGTGTGATTGATTTTTGAAAACGTTTGATTAAGTTTTTAGAAAACTCACGCAACCTTATTCAAATCAATCGTTGTATAGTAAAAATAAATGATTTAAAACCCAAATAAAAATAATTAGAGCGGCCTTATTACAAACCCCAAAATTAGAATAAAAATAGTTAAAGTAAATAATAAAATAAAATAAATAACTTAATTAAACCAGAAATGCAGTCTACGTGGCCACTCCGAATTCCTCCACCTCCAAGTCCCACAATCTAGGGCTCACCTGCATGGATGGAAGAAAATGGGTGAGTTTGGAAACTCAGTGTGCAAAAAAGCCCATCCAGAGCCCAAATCAGCTCAAGCCCACTATGCCTAAGCCCTATCCAATCTCAGTAATATCTGGCTGAAGCCCTATCCAGATATAGTAAACTGGGCCTTAGCCCTTTTTAGATAACAGTTCGGCCCATAGGCCCATTTCAGTGACAGAACAGATCTCATGCATGTATGCAAAGCCCAAAGCCCATCCTATGTCCAACTGCTACACTCCACCCGTACCAACCATAAACACTCCATGTGGGGAAACAACTCAACCCACCCAGCCGCTACACTCTACAGTCGCAGCATAGCTGCTCAGATAATGTGGCCAAGCCACTAACAGTATATCGAGGCAAAGCCCCTTTCAGTAAATAGTATGAGGCAAAGCCTCTTTCAGTAATTAGTACGAGGCAAAGCCTCTTTTAGTAATCAGTACGAGGCAAAGCCTCTTTCAGTAATCGTGGCAATGCCACTTGCACTTCCTCTGTCAATAAACCCAGTCCCATGCAACAAATAATCATGTCATGGCATACAGTGAACAGTAACAGTAAAACATGCATTTCAGTCAAATTTAGCCCTAGGGGTAGAAGGCATTTTGTACCTAGGGGTAAAATAGTAATTTCTCACTCTTAAGGGGTATTTCAGTAATTATACCAGTTTTTAGGGTTTTATGCACCTTCTAATTATTAATGGTTCAACTTACGTCTCAATAGTTAATTTAGCCCATTTTAGCTGTTTTTAGTTATTGGGCCCTAAAACCCCTAATGGGCCCTATAGTGTCCTTTAGCTACTTTGGCCGGTTTAGCCCAAATTCTAAGTCTAGTTTAATAGAATTCACCGACAGCATACCAGAATACACTTGCCACTTACTTTTACCCATATGGGCCCGTAAGCCCATGGGGCCTATTTTCAGCCCATCGAGGCCCAAAATTACCGAAGTGCCTGAAATTGCACACTTATCCATCTTACCATTTGCGATTATAGGCCTCATTATTTCCAACCGACTTACGAGCGCTTTCACACTCACAAGCCCACGAAATGCCAAAATTTTGGCATTTCGACTTTTTGGCTTTTGCCGATGTAGACTACAGAAGGGTGTTCATTTACACACCTGTTTTGTGCTACTACGTCGAGATCCGCACTGAGTTAATCCTACAATCGATTCCACCATACTATTAATAACAATCCAATAGAATTAACGAAACTAACACCTTACCACATTGGCCAACACCCCTAAGGTTCCAACTACTTACCTTTGTCGACTTTGATCTACTAGATCTAGATCTATTAGTCACTCCGATGATCCAAGCCCTCGATCAGTAGCCTTTAGATCCCACTAACACAAAATAAATCAATCGGTAAGACCCATGGAGCTTTAAGCCCCAATCGATAGCCTCCTATGCACATAGGGGCTTCAACTTTTCTTAAATCCTGAAATAAAGATTAGAATAGAGAATCCGAGCACTTACCAAAGGTTCTCCTAACCAGAACAATTCCAATCTCGTTTCTAACTTAGAACTGACACAGATATAGCCTCTAAATACTAGCAAACAAGGAATCTAGAGTTCTTTTGGCTTTTGGTATAACAAAGGTGAAAGAAGGATGAAAGCTTTGTAATAAGAAGAAAAATATGTTGACAAGGCTATTAGAGTAGGGAGATTCGACTTTAAAGAAAAGAAAAAGTAATGGTGTTCACTCAAGAAGAAATCGGCATAACCAAGAACCTTTCAAGATTTTGGCTTTTAGTGTAGTTTCGACTTTTAGTGTAGTTAATTGGTAATCTTGAGAAGAAAGTAGAGTAGAAAAACATGGGTTCAGCTTTGTGAGAGTGAAAGAGATTAAAGATGAGAGGAAAGAAGAGAGGAGATGAGAAAAGAATATAACTTTCTGTTGAAGAGAAAAGAAGAAGAGAATAAAAGAAGAAGAGAAGAGAGGAGAAGAGAAGAATAGGTTCGGCTATGGACAAATCGGCACAAGAGAGTATGGAAGCTTAGGTTTCAGTTTCTAGCAAAAATGAGGAGGTGAAAAAGAACCCTAAGGCACTATACCCTAATCGGCACACATACACACCCCAAATGTCGAATTAAGGTCCCTAGCAAAGCCCTAAAAGTGTTTGGCTAACACCAGGACAACCCCTAGCCGATTGTGCCCCAAAACCAATAAGCCAAAACCGACATGCTTCTTTAAGAGTCCCTTGTTCGGCCACCACATGCTCCCATTCAAATTTCCTATAATTTCTCTCCCTTATCTACCTAATCTAATCCCATGGACAACTCAAACTCTCATCAGCAGAGTTCTACTTGAGTTCCATCACACGACCAGCACATGCACAAAATTAAAAACACACACAATGCTTACCTTATGACTGGAACACTGGCCCTTGCACACACATCCACACGCCACCTTTTGAGGCACTTAAATAGCGCCACATTGCCACTTTACCAAGGTCTTACTTGAGTCTTGTTTTCCCCACTTTTTCTTAAAAGCCCACTTAACCAAGTCCTCTTTACTTTAAATCAAAAGTAGATATTTTTGTCAGGTTTTATCTTAGGCTTGGGCCTTCTAAAGGCCCACTAACACACTTAAACACAAATTTAATAACCAAAACCACCAAAATTTCAAGATTTCACCAAAATCACAAAAATCCCAAAAAATCCTGAAAATCAGGACGTTACAACTCTACCCCCTTAAAGAAATTTCGGCCTCCAAATTTACTTGATCCAAATAGGTGAGGGTATTATTGACGCATTGCCTCCTCGGGCTCCCAGGTAGCCTCTTCTTTGCCATGATTGCGCCAAAGCACTTTTACCAATGGAACTGACTTTCTTCTCAACACTTTGACCTTGCGATCCAGTATTTGTACAGGCTCCTCTTCAAAGGTCAAATCAGTTTTTACCTCAATCTCTTCTACTGGTACGACATGCGAAGGATCCGATCGATACCGTTTTAGCATGGACATATGAAATGCATCATGAATATAGTCCAGCTCCGGCAGTAACTCCAGCTAATAAGCTACTGGCCCTACCCGTTTAAGAACCCGATAAGGCCCAATAAATCACAGACTCAACTTGCCCTTCCTGCCAAACCCCAAAATCTTTTTCCAAGGCGAGACTTTCAAAAATACCATATCCCCTACAGAGAACTTGATCTCTTTACGCTTCGAATTAGCATACGACTTCTGCTTATCAGACACCCTATTTAACCGATCTCTTATCAATTAACCTTATTCTCAGTATTTGCCACTAACTCTGGTTCAAAAACCTGTCATTTGCCCAATTCTGTCCAACACGTAGGCGAACGACACCACCACCCATAAAGTGCCTCGTATGGGGCCATTTGGATACTTGCCCAATAACTGTTATTGTACGTGAATCCCGCCAATGGCAAGTAGTCCTTCCAACTACCACGAAAGTCGATAACACAACCTCTTAACATGTCCTCCAGAACCTGAATAACCCTTTTCGACTGTCTATCTGTCTTAGGGTGAAAAGTAATGCTGAAGTCTAATCGTGTACCCAATGCCTCATGCAACTTTTACCAGAATCGAGATGTAAACCTAGGGTCCCAATCAGAAATAATCAAAACTGGCACCCCATGTAGTCGCACTATCTCCACCACATACAATTTAGCCAGCTTCTAAAGTGAGTAATTAGTCCGGACAGGTATGAAATGAGCAGATTTTGTTAACCTATCCACAATTACCCATATAGAATCCTTCTTAGAGGGTGTCAAAGGTAGCCCACTCACAAAATCCATGGTAACCCTTTCCCACTTCTAAAGTGGAATCTTTATTGGCTGCAACAGTCCAGAAGGCAGTTGATGCTCAGCCTTTACTTGCTGGCATGTCAGACATTTTCCCACAAATTCAGTCACCTCTCGCTTAAGTCAAGGCCACCAATACACCTCATGCAAGTCTCAATATAGCTTATTCCCTCTAGGATGCATGGCACAAGGTCCACCATGAGCCTCTTTCAGAATTAACTGCCTCAAATTAGAGTCTTTCAGAATACAAATTCTTCCACGAAAGCAGTGAACTCCCTCAGTATTCAGTCTAAAATCCAAATTCTCATCATTCATAGCTTGCTGAAATCGAGGAACCAACGAATCATTATTTAATTACTTCTCTTTAATCTGCTCAGTCCAAGTTGGTCTCATTTGCAACTCTGCTAACAGACTTCCATCGTCATATAAACTTAAATGAGCAAACATCACTCTCAGCTCCACTATAGCCCTTTCGGCTTAGTGCATCAGCCACCACATTCGCCTTGCCTGGTTGGTACTCAATCAAACAGTAGTAATCCTTAAGCAACTCTGTCCATCTTTGTTGCCTAAGATTCAACTCCTTCTGAGTTAATAGATACTTGAGACTTCTATGGTCTATGTATATAATACACTTTTCTTCATACAGATAGTCTCTCTAGATTTTTAACGCAAAGATCACTACTGCCAACTCTAGATCACGCGTAAGGTAATTCGCCTCGTGAGGCTTCAGCTATCGTGAAGCATAAGCAACCACTTTACCCTCTTGCATCAGTACACAGCCTAGTCCCACATGCGACGCATCATTATACGTAGTGAAATCCTTCTCAGACTCTGGCTGTATAAAATTGGTGCCTCAGTCAAAACCTTCTTCAGCCTATCAAAGGCTTCTTACAGTTTCTCAGTCCATACTGTAACGCCCTGATTTTCGGGATTTTTCGGGTTTTGTGAATTTTAGTGAAATTTTTAAAATTTTGGTGTTCTAAAGGTTGAAAATGTATGTACATGTGTTAGTGGGCCTATAGAAGGCCCAAGTTTAAGTTAAAACCCGGTAAAATATTAAGTTGGATTTTCAAGTGAAAGGGGACTTGGTTAAGTGGGCTTTTAAGAAAAACCGTGTAAAATATGTCACAAGTGAGCTCTTGGTAAAGTGGCAAGGTGGAGCCACTAAGCTCCTAGAAAAGTGGCGCCTAAGTGGATATTCAAGGACAAGGGTTCGAGTTACAAGGTAAGCGTAGAGTTCTTTTTAATTTTTAAGCATGTGCCGGGCATGTGCCTAACTTAAGTGAATTTAGGCAAGGGGGCTTTGGGGACTTGGGCCAATTGCTTTAGAGGGACTACTAGGGTTGTATCATTTTCTTTTTTCTGTCATGCCAATTAGGGTTAGCCACCTTAAGAATTTTTCTCTGTACTACTGTCAGAAAAGCCAAAAGTTGCCTCCATGGAAAGCTCATAGCCGAATTCTTCCTCTCCACCTCTACCATTGTTTTTTTTCATTTTTCTTCTTCCCCTTTGATCTCTTCCCTAGCCGAATACCCACCTTGCACAGATCCACTCTTTCTTTTGCTTACATTCCTCTTAAAATCAACCATAACCGATTGCTCAAAGTGCCAGAAATCCCGAAAACTGCTTCCTTTCTTGCCGATTTCTTGTAAGCCGAATCACCCCTATTCCTTTCACCTGTTGTGGCCGATTACTACACTCCCTTGAATCGCACCATTGTTGACACCATCACCCAAAATCTACACCCAAAACGCCATCCTCTTCTCTTGGTGAAAAGCCGAAATCACCATAGTTGTAGGGAGATAGCCGAAATTGCAAATCTTAGAGATAAGGTTTCTACTGACGTTTAAGGGTCAGATTTACATCAGATCTGCATAGGAACTGAAGGGAAATCATTGGTAAGTGTTTAATACTTCAGATCTGTTCAATATTTCATATTTGGAAAAGCCGAAAGTCCCTAAAGTTAAGGATTTTGTCGTTTTAGACTTTTGGCAAATCAAGCGGTGTTTTCTTTGTTCTTTTTGTGTGTTAGTTAGAGAAGGAGGTGATCAAACAAGGAGTTGAAGACATTGGAACATCAGATCTAGATCTAAAGGGATCTAAATCGGCAAGGTAAGAATATTAAGGCCATTGGAGGTGTTGGCCGAATGTGTAAGTAAGGCTTTGGGTAAGTTTTCAATTCAGATTAAGTGTTAATATGGTCTAATCAATTAAGTATTGGATTGTAGGGATTAACGAATAGGAGATCTCGTGGGAGAAACTACAAAACAGGTGTGTGTTTCGAACGCCCTTCAATGCGCAAATCGGCAAAAGCTGAAAAGCCGAAATGCCGAAGTTTCGGTATTTCGAGAGCTTGTGAGCGTGTGAACATTCTCAAGTTAGTAGGAGAAGGTTAGTTTTGGAATCGGCACTATTAGGCGTGTTGACCGCTAAATTTTGGACATTATGGTAAGTTGGGCCTCGGTGGGCCAAATATGGGCCCAATGGGCGATTTGGGTCCATGTGAGTAAAAATGGGTTTAAAGGTAATATTATGAACTGTAGGCGTGAAAACAGTTAAAACAAGATAACTGATTATGAAATTGGGACTAAATGGGCCTAATGGGCCAATCGACGTAATAGGGCTCATTAGGGGTTTTAGGGCTTGAATGCTAAGACTGAAAAACTGAGTTAACCGGACTACTGTGACAACTATGTGATTAATAAATACTGTAATAAGCATAAAATCTGTAACATGAGAGCAAAATTACTGAAATATCCTTAGGGTAAGAAATTACTGTTTTGCCCCTAGGTAGAAAATTACCGTTATACCCCTAGGGCTAAAATTGACTGTACTGTTTGACATGATTGTTACTGTTATTGCATGCCATGACATGTATCTATTGCATGGGTTGGGTTTTGATAATGGAGGAAGTGTGAGTGGCACAGCCACGTTACTGAAAAGGGGCTATGCCTCGTACTGTTTCTGAAAGGGGCTTTGCCTCGTATACTGTTTAACTGAGCAGCCATGCTGCGACTGTGGTGTGTGGGCTGGGTGGGTCGAGATATTCCCCACATGGTGTGTTGGCTGGTACGGGTGGTGTGTAGCGGTTGGTGGGTTGAGTAGTCTCCCCAATTGGGTTTGCATTTATACTGTATTACTGTACTGTACTGTTTTGGGCCTATGAGCCAATCTGTTATCTGAATAGGGCTTCAGCCCAGTATCTGTTATAGGGCCTTGGCCCAGATTACTGTTTCCTGAATAGGGCTTCGGCCCAGTATCTGACTGAGACTGGTTAGGGTTTAGGCCTAGTGGGCTTGAGCCAATTTGGGCTTTGGATGGGTTCTGCACACACTGAGTTTTCCCAAACTCACCCTTTCTTTCCATCCTTGCAGGTGAGCCCTAGATCGTGACTTGGACGCTGGGAGGGATTCAGAGTGGCCACGAGGACTGAACTTTCATCATAGTTGGTTTTTTTTTTTATTATTTAATTACCTTTTATTGGTTTTATTTTGATATGGGTTGTAATAAGGCCGCTATAACTGTTATTCGGGATATCTCTACCGTTTTATTTCAAACACAAACCTACACCGTTTTCAAAATTAAACAAACATTTTATTAACCAACCTGACTTTACTGAAGACTAAGGAGGACAATAAGACTAAAATGAAACGATTAACAAATGAGATAGAAATTAGGTTGAATAATAATTAAATCGGGAATTTCAAGAAAAACAAGTATTACTTTTCAAAAATCTCAAACATCAGACTTAGTATATAGGACGGCGTAGCATAGTCTAGGTGATGTAGCACACCGGACATGGCCATAATGTCTGGGCCGGGTCTGGGGTGTTACACATACAAATGCTACTTCTTTTCTCAATAATTTCGTTAACGGTGCAGCAATCAGAGAGAGTCCCTCTACAAATCTTCTGTAGTACCCTGCCAGACCCAGAAAACTCTAAATTTCTGATACTAACCTTGGTGGCTTCCATTCCAGAACTGCCTCAATTTTTCGAGGATCTACCCTAATCCCCTCAGCAGAAACAACGTGACCCAGAAAAGTCACTTCACGAAGCCAAAATTCACACTTACTGAATTTTGCATATAGTTGCTTCTCCCTCAACACTTGCAGTACAATACGGAGATGTTCATCATGCTTCTCCTCAGTTTTCGAATATACCAAAATATCGTCCATAAAGAAGACAACGAATCAATCCAAGTACGGTTGGAATACTCGATTCATTAGATCCATGAAAGCTGCAGGTGCATTCGTCAGTCCAAATGGCATAAGCAGAAACTCGTAATGACCATACCGAGTTTTGAATGTTGTCTTATGAATATCCACCTCCTTGGCCCTTAATTGATGATATCCAGACCGAAGGTCAATCTTGGAAAACACCGAAGCTCCTCTAAGCTGGTCAAACAAATCATCAATCCCTGGTAGAGGATACTTGTTCTTTATCGTCAGTTTGTTCAACTGGCGATAATCGATGCACATACGCATTGTCCCATCCTTCTTCTTCGCGAATAGTACCGGTGCTCCCCACGGTGATACGCTTGGTCTAATGAAACCTTTATCCAACAACTCTTGGATTTGTACCTTCAGTTCTACTAACTCCTTTGGTGCCATCTTATAGGGCGCAATGGACAATGGAGCCATTCTAGACAGCAAGTCAATTCCAAACTCGACTTCTAGATTTGAAGGTAATCTAGGAAGCTCTTCAGGAAAGACATCTTGAAATTCCTTAACAGTTCTGACTGTCTCTACAGCCAAATCCTCAGTCTCAGCCTGAATTACAAAAGCCAAGTACGATTCGCAACCCTTGCAAATAAGCTTCTCAGTCCTTAGAGCCGAAACAATGTTGGACAAGTAGTCCCTTCGCTCCCTAATAACCATTACCTCCTCATCTTTAGTAGTCCTCAACACCATCCTCTTAGCTGTACAATCCAGAGTCGCCTTATGCTTAGTCAACCAGTCCATCCCCAAAATAAGATCGAACTCTTTGAATGGTAGCTCCATTAAGTCTCCAGTAAAGATCCTACCTTGAGTCTCTAAAGGCACCTCCCTAAAGAGTTTATCTACCTTAACCAAGTGAGCCAGTAGACTTATCACAGTTACCCCACTCACAGTTTCCTCAGAGTGCACACCCAACGACCCAGAAATGTCACATGTAACATACGAATGAGTTGATCCCACATCTATCAGAGCAGCGTATGGCATGCTAGAGATTAAAAACGTACCAATTATGACGTCAGGTGCATCACCTTCCTCTCGACGACGAGCAGCATATACCAACGGTGGCTGGAGAGCCTCAGTATTTCCAGCACCCCTGCCAGGTCTCCACGTCCACGACTATTACCATTGCTGCCTCTATCTTGACCACGACCTCTCGGAGGTAGCAATCCACCTCGCACTAGTTGAGCCACCCTCTATTCAGCAACTTGAGTCTAAGCTGGCCTCCGAGGACAATCCTTTATCTTATGTTCATTGGACCCGCATCAGAGACATGCCCCAGTACGCTTCTAGCATTTTCCAAAATGCACTCTACCACAGTCCACATAAGCCTGTGATCTAACTGTATTCACCGGAACTGCTCAGACCAGTTTCGCCACTTTAGCTCTCTTAAATGCCAAACCAGATGGTCCAGAATCCCTCCTAAATCGGTGTTGGTCCTTTTCATAGTTCTTTCATTCAGTACGCTTCACTTCTTCGGCTATCTTAGCATTCTCCACCAACGCAGCAAAATCGCGCTCCCTCTACGGAGCTATCAGCACCATTAGCACATCCCGAGGCCATGCTCAAAATGAATACTACGCTTGTACTCAGTAGAAACTATACCACTGGCATACCGACTCAACCTCAGAAATTTTGCCTCATAATCAGCAACGGTCTTATTGCCCTAGGTCAGGTTCAAAAAGTCTTTCCTACATGTATCCACATAACTTGCTCCAACGTACTTTCCCTTAAAAGCTGTCTTAAAATCCCAAGTTACCTACTCAACTGGGGTACCCTCCTTCACAGTGATCCACCACTGGTACGCCTAGTCTCGCAGCAGAGACACCGCTCCTTTCAGCTTTTGCTCTGCTGAGCAATCCAGGTTATCCATAATCCATTCCATAGCTTCCAGCCAATACTCAGCTACATTTGGGGCTACTTCAGATATGCCCCTGAAGACCTCAGCTCCGATAGCTCGGAGTTGCTCAAAAATGGGTCCCCTATTCACAGACTTGACATTAGCTCCAGCAACCCTCTCTAAAACCCTTAACATCGCTTGGGACAAGGTATCATCCCTTGTGGCCCGATCATACGACCCATTTTCAGCTACCGGTGGCGGTCATGCCTCCTTAGATGGCAAGTGTTCCGAAGATGAAGACCCAGCTTGAACACTACCTCAGCCACGTCTACGGCCTCGTCCACGAGCAGCCCTCGTACTCATAACGTCTTATCTAATTACGAAATTTACGACATTAGTTTAGTATTTCAGTTGTTCATTACAGAATGTCTTATGTACAAATAGAGTTTCAGAGTTTTGTTTTCGCAGAATCGTAGCCCAGCTACAGTCTCAGTCTTCTAGAGTTTTTAGTTTTGTTACAGTCTCAGTCTTATAGTTTTCAGTACTACCCTGTGTACAGTATCATAATAGGGTCTTAGTTCTATCTATAGTAATGTCTCAGTATAGTACAGTATAGGTAATAGAAATACTTACAGACTTGGTGCTGGGGATTCAGTGTGCCACTTCTTCAGATGCCAAATTTTAGAAAGCCCAATTTAGCAAAACTGTTGAAGTAAAACCTTTAATAAATATATATTCAAGGAAAAATGAGTTTAAAAAGGGTTTTTCTAAATTTTCCAGAAACCAATTTCCAAAAATACCCTTATTGGCCTTGATTTTGAAATTTTGTAAAAACTTTTTGGACCCGATCCACAATTGAGTTGTTGCAACTTGGCTCTGATACCACTAAATGTAACACACCATACCCGGCCCAGACGTTACGGCCAAGTCTGGTGTGTCACACCAATCACGAACTAACCATGTTACCTAGTTACTACGATTAGGATGAGTTTTGCAAAACCATTATTGAAGTTTAAAGAGAAAATCCCGGTTAAATTGTGAACGTCCTATCCACTACCAATTTTTAGGGGTATTCCTTATTATTAGATTTAACTTTGTTACAGGTTGAAACGTGTGATTGATTTTTGAAAACGTTTGATTAAATTTTTAGAAAACTCGCGCAGCCTTATTCAAATCAATCGTTGTATAGTAAAAATAAATGATTTAAAACCCAAATAAAAATAATTAGAGTGGCCTTATTACAAACCCAGAAATCAGAAGAAAAATAGTTAAAGTAAATAATCAAATAAAATAAATAACTTAATTAAACCAGAAATGCAGTCTACGCGGCCACCCCGAATCCCTCTAGCTCCGAGTCCCACAATCTAAGGCTTACCTGCATGGATGGAAGAAAAGGAGTGAGTTTGGAAACTCAGTGTGCAAAGTAGCCAATCCAGAGCCGAAATCAGCCCAAGCCCACTAGGCCTAAGCCCTATCCAGTCTCAGTAAGACCTTGGCTGAAGCCCTATCTAGATACAGCAAACTGGGCCTTAGCCCTTTTCAGATAACAGTACGGCCCATAGGCCCATTTCAGTAACAGAATAGATATCATGCATGTATGCAAAGCCCAAAGCTTATCCTATGTCCAACTACTACACTCTACTCGTACCAACTATGAACACTCCATGTGGAGAAACAACTCAACCCACCCAGCGGCTACACTCTACAATCGCAGCATAGCTGCTCAGGTAATGTCGCCAAGTCACTAACAATATATCAAGGCAAAGCCTCTTTTAGTAAACAGTACGAGGCAAAGCCTCTTTTAGTAATCAGTACGAGGCAAAGCCTCTTTCAGTAATCGTGGCAATGCCACTTGCACTTCCTCCTTCAATAAACCCAGTCCCATGCAACAGATAATCATGTCATGGTATACAGTGATCAGTAACAGTAAAACATGCATTTCAATTAAATTTAGCCCTAGGGGTATAACAGTCATTTTGCACCTAGGGGTAAAATAGTAATTTCTCACCCTTAAGGGGTATTTTAGTAATTATACCAGTTTTTAGGTTTTATGCACCTTTTAATAATTAATAGTTCAACTCACATCTCAGTAGTTAATTTAGCCCATTTTAGCAGTTTTTAGTTATTGGGCCCTAAAACCCCTAATGGGCCCTACAGTGTCCTTTAACTACTTTGGCCCGTTTAGCCAAAATTATAAGTCTAGTTTAATAGAATTAATCTATAGTATACGAGAACACACTTACCATTTACTTTTACCCATATGGGCCCGTAAGCCCATGGGGCCTATTTTCAGCCCATCGAGGCCCAAAATTAACGAAGTGCCAAAAATTGCACACTCATCCATCTTACCATTTGTGATTATAGATCACACTATTTCCAACTGACTTACGAGCACTTGCACGTTCACAAGCCCATGAAATGCCAGAATTTTAGTATTTTGGCTTTTCGGCTTTTGCCGATTTAGACTACAGAAAGGTGTTCGTTTACATACCTATTTTGCACTACTACATCGAGATCTGCACTAAGTTAATCCTACAATCGATTCCACCATACTGTTAATTACAATCCAACAGAATTAACAAAACTAACACCTTACCACATTCGGCCAACATCCCTGAGGTTCTAACTACTCACCTTTGTCGACTTTAATCTACTAGATCTAGATCTACTAGTCGCTCTGATGATCCAATCCCTCGATCAGTAGCCTTTAGATCACACTAACACAAAATAAATCAATTGGTAAGACCCATGGAGCCTTAAGCCCTAATCGACAGCCCCCTATGCACATAGGGGTTTTGACTTTTCTTAAATCCCGAAATAAAGAATAGAACAGAGAATCCGAGCACTTACCAAAGGTTCTCCTAACCAGAATAATTCCAATCCTGTTTCTAACTTAGATCTGACACAGATCTAGCCTCTAAATACTAGCAAAGAATGAATCTAGAGTTCTTTCAGCTTTTGGTATAACGAAGGTGAAAGAAAGATGAAAGCTTTGTAATAAGAAGAAAAAGATGTTGAAAAGGTTATTAGAGTAGGGATATTCGGCTTTAAAGAAAAGAAAAAGTGATGGTGTTCACTCAAGAAGAAATTGGCACAACCAAGAACCTTTCAAGATTTCGACTTTTAGTGTAGTTTCGACTTTTAGTGTAGTCAATTGGTAATCTTGAGAAGAAAGTAGAGCAGAAGAAGATGGGTTCAGCTTTGTGAGAATGAATGAGATTAGAGATGAGAGGAGAGAAGAGAGGAGATGAGAAAGGAATATAACTTTCTATTTAAGAGAAAAGAAGAAGAAAAAAAAGAAGAAGAGAAGAGAGAAGAAGGGACGAATAGGTTTGGCTATGGACAAATCAGCACAAGAGAGTATGGAACCTTAGGTTTCGGTTTCTAGCAAAAAGGAGGAGGTGAAAAAGAACCCTAAGGGACTATACCCTAATCGGCACACATACACACCCCAAATGCCAAATTAAGGTCCCTAGCAAAGCCTTAAAAGTGTTCAGCTAACACCCAAGACAACCTCTAGCCGATTGTGTCCCAAAACCAATAGGCCAAAACCGACATGCTTCCCCAAGAGCCCTTGTTCGGCCACCACATGCTCCCATTCAAATTTCCTATAATTTCTCTCCCTTATCTACCTAATCTAATCCCATGGACAACTCAAACTCTCCTCAGCAGAGTTCTACTTGAGTTCCATCACATGACCAGTACATGCACAAAATTAAAAACACACACAATGCTTCCCTTGTGACTTGAACACTAGCCCTTGCACACACCTCCACACTCCACCTTTTTAGGCACTTAAATGGCGCCACATTGCCACTTTACCAAGGGCTTACTTGAGTCTTGTTTTCCCCACTTTTTCTTAAAAGCCCACTTAACCAAGTCCTCTTCACTTTAAATCCAAAGTTGATATTATTGCCGGGTTTTATCTTAAGGTTGGGCCTTCTAAAGGCCCACTAACACACTTAAACACAAATTGAATAACCAAAACCACCAAAATTTCAAGATTTCACCAAAATCATAAAAATCCCGAAAAATCTCAAAAATCAGGGCATTACACGTCAGCCTATCATTATAGAGTATAGCAACACGTACTCCTTGGAAACCGTAGAGTTATGGGTGGAAAGGATTAATTGTGTCATCAAAAAGTGGCACCAAACTCTATAATTAGGCTTTAGTGATGCTCGATCAACTGTGTTGCAGTCTTGTGGAAATAGAGTTGTAATATCCTAGTATAAAGCCTAGTCAGAATAGTGGTTTTGAGACCACATGTTCGAGTTAGAAAAGTATTTAAATATTATTTTCTGTGCTTACTATATGTGAATTAGTATGTGCAAAAGTTTTGCATGAAAATTTGTCTACTTGAGTGCTTAAATTGCAAAAAAGATTAAATTGGTTAAAAAGTAAAATTAGCATGCTATATGTTCAATGTGTCTATTTCGAATGGGTTTTGATTATTATGGCCTTAATTGGTAATTGTACCATTGAATGTTTGAGTTGTCATAAATGACAATAATTGATAAATGGTGGACATTTTAGTAAATGGATTAATAATATGTGTAATAATAAAACAAAATGCATGAAAAATGTCCATTGTCATTGGTTTTAGCCGAAACTAGCAAAGAAAAAGAAAAAGAAAAGTTCGTTAGGGTTCGGCTCTCTTTTCCAATTAAGGTATGTAATTTGATCTGTTTTTTGATAATTTCTACGTTTTTGTGATCGTTGCTTAGTCTAGTGTCGAGCCCGTGCCTCAATTTCTGAATTTGAGTATGATTTTAAAATGTGCCATTGTTGATACTGTGAGTTTTATGAAGTTTGATGAAAGATTTTAAAATATATGTGATAGATTAAAATGTTTTATCTTTGAATTTTAGATGAAATTGAGCTATATGGGCTAATTTGTGAAAATAAAATTTTGGGAGGACTAATTTGTGAAATAAATATGTTGTACAGGTTTAGATGAAAGCCATAAAGATTCGGCCAAGCTATGGTCTAGTTGAATTTTGTGTATTTTGTGATTTTATGAAATAAGGACTAAAATGTCAAAATGTGCAAATGTGGGGGCTAATTTGTAAAATGCCCTAGTTATATGTTTTTGGATTGAATTGAACAAGTTTTTATATAAAAAGGTTAATTTTGAATCTATTTAGATCAAGAACAAAAGAAAACATAATTAGATCAGGGGAAGTCGAAAGTGATTGAGTAATTGTTTTCATCTGCCCGAATCTGTATGAGGTAAGTCAATATAGAGATAAGTGTATTATTGATTAAACTATACTTATGTGGTTCTATAATTACTATTGAAAGGCCATTAGAGCCAAATGGATTAATTTGAGATAATTCTGATGATATGATAATTTTTGAAAAGCTCTATACGAACCAAAGAACTTTGAGATGTGATTTCATATAAGGCCACATCTAGGATGTTGGCATCAATCTGTGATATTGTGTAATACCGTGTCTGGGACATAGGCATCAATTAGAGATTACGTGTAAGACCATGTCTGGGACATCTGCATCGTATCTGATTTCATGTAAGACCCTGTCTGGGATTGTGGCATCGATATGGATTATGTGTAAGACAATGTCTGTGACATTGACATCGTATCTGGTTTCATATAAGACCCTATTTGGGACAGTGGCATCGATATTGATTACATGTAAGACAACGTCTGGGATGTTGGCTTTGTATGAGCTTTCTGAGTTTTCAACATATCTAATTGTTTCTAAACGGTTTAACGGGAATTTTTGAGAAATAAATGAATAATGAATATGTATGTGATTCAGGTATGTTTTGATCGTATTAAAGTTTTAAACATGAAAGGTATGTATATGTGAAATTATAAGTATGTGATATGTATGAGATCAAAGAAATGGAATATGATATATGTGTAATGGAATTAAGAACATAGAATTTATGTGAACAAGTGAGTATGGTTTGGCTCACGAATTACCTATGTGAAATGGTTATAAGTTTATGTTAATGAATTGAATTATATGATTCAATAGTTGGAATTATTTGTATATGGCTTACTAAGCTCTTTGTAGCTTACTTTGTGTGTGTTTGCTTTGTTTTATAGATATCAAAGCTACCAAAAGCTTGGGGATCGTTGAGGATCATCACCACACTATCAAATTTGTTTTGGTACATTTTGAAAGTGTAAATGTTAAATTATGGCAAGTATAGGCTAGAAGTCTTTAGAATATGTTTGATATGTATATATGTTATGCCATGTGATATGGCTAACTAATAGATAGATATATGTTTGAATTTGGATTATGATATGTGATGCATTTTGGTATGTTTTATAGTGCTATTATGGCCAACTGAAATATGATCATTTTGATATATGCTTGGTTGTGGATATGGTAAGTTTTGATAAGTGATTGTATGTGATACTAATCAGTTATGAAATGTGCACATTTATATGTTTGTGGCTTGAGAATTTGGTATGGTTTAGCATGGATAATGAGCATGAATTGGTTGGTGATATTTTTGGTCATAATAATATATGCTTTGGGCATGAGTTTGGCTGAAATTGTGGCATATTTGATAAATATTTATTGCTTGTAGGGATAACCCAAAATGGGTGGCAAAGTTGGCTTTTCTAATGGCCTATTTTTATTAACACGGGCGTGTGTCTCGGCCGTGTGTGACACACGGTGACAGTACACAGCGTGTGTCCCATGGGGTACCGTTTCAAATTAAGTCAGTTTACCCTACAGTTTTGACACGGCCTAGCCACACAGGCATGTCTAGTGGCCGTGGGTGGCACACAGGCTAGTACACGGGCATGTGGTCGGCCATGTGGCCAAGTCAGTAGCCTCCCTAATTTTCACATGGCCTATCATACGGGCGTGTCATGTGGCCGTGTGTGAAAGGCAAAATGTATGTCCTGTTTTGCCATGGCTTAGACACACAAGCGTGTCTAGTCATGGCCTAACCTTAAGGGCGTGTGACCTCTGTAGCTTTGAAAAATGTTTAAGTTTTGAAAGGTTTTCTAAGTGTTTGGTTTAGTCCCGACCTTCTTCTAATGCATGTTTAAGGTATTGTAGACCTTTATAATTGATTCATTGATGATGTACGATTATGATATGATGTTGATGATTGTGAGATGTCTGAAAACATTATGAATTATCCGGTAATGCTTTTAACCCTAGTCTGACTACAGATGCGGGTTAAGGGTTTTACATTTGGTTGGTATCAAAGCTATGGTTTAGTCAATTCTAGGACTACCATAGCATATGGAAGTCTAGCTATACATGCCATATATTTGAAAATGTGTTAATATGATGAATCATGACATTTGAAATGTGTTTTTTTGTATAGTAATGGGTCCCGAACGAGTTGTAGCCGAAGATGGTGAATGTAACACCCCAAACCCGGCCTAGACGTTATGGCCAAGTCTGGTGTGTCACATTGAAGTATTTTTCGAAAACCATGTTTTTATTGAAAACCCTTCGTAATGTTTAGAAACTTTTACCGGTAAACTTGTATAAGACCTTCAGTTTTTTCCAAAATGTGATTCATTGTAATAATCGAAACAACTTTGTAAAATCTTATGGAAAAATTGCGAAAGCTTGTAAACCTTTGTAGTTACAGAAGCATGTTATTATAAAAAACAGTTTAAGCATCGGAAAATCAAACTTTCTTTGTTACGGCTTAAAGTGAATGGATACTACACACCAGGTAGGATTCAAGAGAAGAGGAGGTGAGTCATTTAGACTTCTTAAGTACCAAGCTCTTCCTAGATCCAATCGTAGACATGCACACATCCATTGCCACACTTTACCCTTATGACTTGTCCACGAACAACAAATTAAGTTTAAACGTATTTAAGATATTTATTTATGAAAACATTTATGTTGCGGAAGCTTTGCTCTATTTTCAAAATATTTTGAAAACAAGTAACTCTTACAAAAACGCGCCGTAGAGCTAACCGATTTCAAATCGATTTAAACAATGTCCTACTTAAGCTAAAAATAATTAAATAATTAAAGAATTAAAAACCCAAAATAAAATAAATAGAGCGGCTTTATTACAACCCAGAAACCAAAATTAAATAATCTAAATAAATAATAAAATGAAATAATTGAAAACCAGAAATTTAAATCTTCGTGGCCACTCTAAATCCCTTCCAGCTCCAAGTCCACCAACTAGGGCTCACCCGCATGGATGGAAAGAAAGGAGGTGAGTTTGGAAAACTCAGTGTGTAAAGAATGCCCATCCAGAGCCCAAGTCAACTCGAGCCCACTGGGCAGAAGCCCTATCCAGTCACAGTGGTAACTGGGCCGAAGCCCTATCCAGATATAGTAAACTGGGCCTCTGCCCTTTCAGTTAACAGTATGGCCCATAGGCCCATTTCAGAACAGAACAGATAATATCATGTATGCAAGCCTAAACTCAACCAAAATCCAGCCGCTACACTCCACCCGTACCAGCCCTACACACCATGTGGGGAATAACTCAACCCACCCAGCCCTATACTCCACAGTTGTAGCATGGCTGCTCACATATCAGTAAATTGAGGCAAGGCCTCCAGTATGTGGTCAAGCCACTTTCAGTACTTCCTCCATCAATATCCCAGTCCCATGCAATAGATAATAATGGCATGCAGTAAACAGTAACAGTAAAACATGCATTTTGGGTCAAACTTAACCCTAGTGGTATAACGGTCATTTTACTCCTAGAGGTAAAACTGTAATTTTCCACCTATAACGGTATTTCAGTAATTTTATCAGGTTTTAGGGTTTTCATGCATGATACAGTCACTAGTAATCCATTTGTCTTCACGGTAGTCTATTTAGCTTAGTTTAACAATTTTAGCTATTGGGCCCTAAAACCCCTAATAGGCCATACGGAGTCTATTAGCAAATTAAGCCCATTTAGTCCAAGTTTCATAACCAACTTTCCAGTTTTAGCAGTTTTGATCCTTCAGTCTAACAGAACATACTTATTGCCTATTTTTACCCATATCGGCCCGTAAGCCCATTGGGCCCATTTACAGCCCATCGAGGCCCAATTACTGAAGTACACGAAATTCCACACGCGACTAGCTTACCACCTCGTGATTTCAGATCTAACGATTTCTAACGTCTTGTGAGCATTCGCACACTCACAAGCCCACAAAATGTCAGAATTTTGGCATTTCGGCTTTTGCCGAATTAAACTAAAGAAGGGGTTTGATACACACCTGTTTCGCGATGACTACTACTGAGATCCCCCACGATATCCTACGATCGGTTACCGTAATTTTTAGATTGCAAATCTACAACAAAAAATCCCAATATTCACTTACCCATATTCGGCCAATGCCCCTAAAGCCTTCAAAATCTTACCTTTGCCGAAAACCGATGACTAGATCTAAGTCTAGTTGTTTCAAAGATCCAAGCTTTCGATCAATCACCTATAGAACACACTAATCAACAAAATAAATCATTGGTTAATGACCCTTAGAGCCCTAAGCCCCAATCGACAGCCTCCTAGGGACTTCAGCTTTTTCTAAATTGCAAAATAATGTAGATCTGGGATAAAGAGTACTTACAACAGTTTCTCCTTATGTTCCTACTCAGATCTGATGAAGATCCATCCCCTAAACACTAGCAGAACTCGAATCTTAGAGATCTAAAGATTCGGCTATGAGCTCCTATGGTTATGGTAGTTTTGGCTTTTTGAGTGGTGAAGAAGATAATGATTTGGGGTTATAATCCTAGAGTAGTGTTGCTGACAGGTACTAAGGGTTTAGAGAAGATGAAATTCGGTCAAAAGGAATGAAAAGAATAAAGGGAATTGGCTTGGAGAAATCGGCACAAGTAGTAAGTTTTCGAGATTTCGGCTTTTATGGCAATTGGCTATGGTGGTTTCATGGAGGATGGATTTGAAAAAGAAGATGTATTTGAGTAATAGGGGTGTTCGGCTGAGGTAGGAAGCAAAAAGGAAAAGAAAACAATGGAGGAGAAGAAGAGGAAGAAGAAATCGGCACAAAAGAGAAGGAATTTGCATTTTCGGCTTTTGTGAAAACTTAGAAAAGGATGAATGAAAGTGAAAGGTTTTCGGTGGCTAACCCTAATTTATCATGACAGAAAAAGAAAAGAAACTAACCTTAATTACTAACAAAGCAATCGGCCCAACCTTCCTAAGGCCCTAGCCGAAATTCATTTAAGTGATCACATGCCCGGCACATGCCTAAAAACTAAAAAGTAATAATACGGTTACTTTGCAACTTGAACCCTGGACCTTTAATTCCTTCCAAGGTGCGACTTTTTTAGGAACTTAGTGGCGCCACCTTGCCACTTTGCCAAAGCTCTTCTTGTATCATAATTTACAAAGTTTTTTTTTTTAAAAGCCCACTTAACCAAGTCTCCTAGTCACTTAAAATCCAAACTTGATATTTTACCAGGTTTTAACTTAGGCTTGGGCCTTCTAAAGGCCCACTAACATTTTTAAACTCAATTCCAATATTCATAACACTAAAATTTCAAGATTTCACCAAAATCACAAAAACCCAAAAAATCCCGAAAATCAGGACGTCATCTAAATTACTCAGGCTGTCTTCCATTCGAACCCAGACTCAAAGCCTAATTCTTCTAGGCCCAAATTCAGGGTGTTACAGTGAAAGTAATGCACCATCTCCTGCACAAGGGGCAGTACCTTCCGATTCAAGAAATGTGACTAGTAGTCACGAGGGAGAAGTAAAACAAACTTTCTACCAGATGATGAACGAGTGGTTTACGGAGTTCGTTCATACGAACTCCGCTACTTAACAACCTCCACTATAACGCCTCAAATTTTAGGGTTTTTGAATTTTTGCCTGAATTTATTTTTGCATGGCTTGATGTGATGAATTAATGATTTGGGGGTGCTAAGTGGGCCTTTAGAAGGCCTAGGCTAAAGCTTGAGCCTTGGTAAAATTTTAATTTTTGCTTAAGGAAAATCTGAGTGTTAGCATATAGGGCTTTTAAATTAAAGTTGGGGACTTGTGACTCAAGAAAGCTTGTGGTAAAGTGGCAGAGGGATGCCACTTAAAATGCAAGGGGGAAGGCGTGTTGTAGCTGGTAAGGGACCCCAGGTTCAAATCCCTTGTGGGCATAGTATTCTAAAGTTTTGCTGCTTAGACAAGGTAATAGGTAGACTCGAAGTGGAATTCTAAGGGAAGAAGTTTGAGTGCTCATGGGATTGGATTGATGATTGATAAGGGGAGATTTTCAAGGAGAAAATTTAGGGATGAGATGGGAAGAAGGTGATGGCTGATTGTGGGATTGTTTGGACTGTAAATTTGGCTAGGGTAGTAAGGGGTAGTGCATTTCGACAATTAGGGAGTATGTGTGCCGAATTCTTTTTGGGTTCTCTTTCGGGATTTTGTTGCTTTTTTCGTTGTGGTGGGTTGGTGTAGTAGGTACAGATTTCTTTTGTGGTCTCCTCGAGTTTCGATTCTTGCCTTGTTTTCTACCAAATGCTTGCTTTAGTCGACTCCTAAACCTCCCATTTGTTCCTTTTTCTTTTGATGGCTAATCGAATCCTACCTTGGTCTCTCAAATTTGATTTAGCCAAACCTACTTTCTTCTTCTTCTTTTTCTCTATTTTTTGAAATTGATTTCCTTAAAACCCCTTTTGGTCGATTTATCAAAAGGCTGAAATCCCAAAACATTTAGCCTCAATCTGTGCCAAATTGTTCAGGAAGCCGATCCTACCACTCTTTTCCCTTAAACACTTATTGACTGAACCCTCTCTAGTGCTCTCTTCTCAAAACCGAACCCCATACTCCTTTCTTTATTGTTCTTCCAACCCTTTCATCTATTCTTCTTCTCCCCTTGTGCTTCGATTAGATCAAGTGTAGATCTGGGCTTAGAGTAGTGGAAATAACTTCTGGTGATATCAAATCAATCTAGCAAACCTATAACACCCTAAACTTGGGCCTAGAAGAATTCGGCTTTAAGTCTGGGTTCAGATGGAAGATAGCTTGAGTAATTTAGATGACATCCTGATATTCGAGATTTTTCGAGATTTTTGTGGTTTTGGTGAAAAACTTGAAATATTGGTGTTTTTGTTAGTAAAATTATGTTTAAGTGTGTTATTGGGCGTTTAAAAGGCCTAAGCCTAAGGTAAAACCCAACAGAAATATCAATTTTAGTTTTTTAGTGAAAGGGGACTTTGTTAAGTGGGCCTTTAAGAAAAAGTTAGTAAATAAAGACACAAAGAGGGCCTTGGTAAATTGGCAAGGTGGCACCACTAAGTTCCTACAAAAGTGGCGTGTGGACTGAGTTTAAGGGCCAGAGTTCAAGTCGCAATGTAAGCAGATGGTACTTTTATTTTTGTGCATGTACTGGGCATGTGATAGAGCTTAAGTAGCATTTGGCTAGGGCTTTAGGGGGATTGGGCCGTTGGTTTCAATGGCGATTAGGGCAAGCTTTATTTTCTTTTTGTCTTGCCGAATTAGGGTTAGCCACCTAGAGCCTTCACTTTTATGCTATTCTCCTCTCAGTGTTGCAAAAAAGCCGAAAACGCAAAGTTAGATCTCCTAAGTGCCGAATTCTTCCTTCTCTTCTCCTCTCTTCCATTCTTTCTTTTTCTTTTCCTCTCTAGCCAAAATCACCTCTCTTCCTCCCTCATCTTTCATTTTCTTCTCTTCAGAAACCGAAATTGCCACTCTTTTCTTCTCAAACTCATCAACTACTAAAAGCCAAAATCCTGAAAGGTTGCTTCCTGTGCCAATTTTCCTATAGCTGAACCCCATTTGTTTTTCCTCACTTGTAGCCGAATTTCATACTTTCCAAACCCTTAGGCTCTATTGACAAACACCCCTCCAACCATAGCCTCAAATCATATATTCTTTCACCACTTAACAAGCCGAGAACACCATAGTTTTAAGGATATATAGCTGAATCCTTAGATCTCTAAGATTCAAATTTTGCTAGTGTTTAGGGGGTAGATCTGTATTAGATCTGAGTAGAAGAATCACCTTGATTAAGGAAAACCTGTGGTAAGTACTTGACATCTCAGATCTACTCGTTACCTTTGAATTTAAGAAAAGCTGAAATCCCTAAACTCTTTATGGAGGCTGTCGAATGTGATAATAGGTAATGCCAGTTCTTTTAATTGGTTTTATGTGTACTTGTTGTGGAAGGGGCGATCTAGCAAGGAGCATAAGAGGCTTGGACCTTTGGAACAACTAGATCTAGATCTAGTCACGAGTTTCGGCAAAAGTAAGATCACAAGGGCCTTAGGTGGTGATGGCCGATTATGGTAAGTAGAATTGTGGAGATTGTCATTGTATTTTGGATCTGATGTGTCTAGTAATCAATTGGAGGATATCGTGGGAGATCTCGTTAGCAGTCGTCGCAAATCAGGTGTGTATCGAACACCCTCTTGTAGTTCAATTCGGCAAAAGCTGAAATACTGAAATTTTAGCATTTCGTGGGCTTGTGAGTGTGCAAATGCTCATAAGTCATTTGGGAATCATTGGATCCGTAATCATGTGTGGTAATTTAGTTGAATGTGCAATTTCATGCACTTTGGTATATTGGGCCTTGATGGGCTGAAACTAGGCCCAATGGTCTTACGGGCCCATATGGGTAAAAATAGGCAATAAATGCGTACTGGTAGTCTATAGGTCTAAAACTGCTAAAACTGGTAAATTGATCATAAAATTTGGACTAGATGGGCTAAATTAGCTAATTGGCATTGTAGGGCCCATTAGGGGTTTTAGGGCCCAATGACTGTAATCTGCTACAATGGGCTAAATAAGCTACTGAGGTAAAAGTTAGTCTATTGTTGATTAAAATGTGCATGAAAACCCTAAAAACTGGTATAGTTACTGAAATATCCTTGTAGGTGCGAAATTACAGTTTTACCCCTAGGTGCAAAATTATCGTTATACCCCTAGGGCTAAAATTGACTAAAATGCCATATCATGAATATCTGTTGCATGGGGCTGGGTTATTGATGGAGGAAGTTTTGAAAGTGGCTTGACCACGTACTGGAGGCTTTGCCTCATTTTTCTGTTATCTGAGCAGCTATGCTGCAACTGTAGAGTGTAGGGCTGGGTGGGTTGAGTTATTCCCCACATGGAGTATAGGGCTGGTACAGGTGGAGTGTAGCGGTTGAGGGGTTGAGTAGTCTCCCCACATGAAATGGGCTTGCATTCGTAATTAATATCTGTTCTGCTACTGAAATGGGCCTATGGGCCGTACTGTTATCTGAGAATGGCTAAGGCCCAGTAATTACTGAGACTGGATAGGGCTTAGGCCCAGTGGGCTTGAGTTGATTTGGGCTCTAGATGGGCTTCTATACACACTGAGTTTCCAAACTCACCCCTGTTTCTTCCATCCTCGTAGGTGAGCCCTAGACTGGTGGACTTGGAGCTGGAAGGGATTCAGAGTGGCCACGTGGACGACGTTTTCGGTTTAATTAAGTTAATTACTTAATTTTTTATTTTAATTGTTTATATTTTTATTTTGGGTTTTTAAATTACTTAATCATACACTACTTAATTCTTTTGAAAATAGCTACACAAGTTTTTCCTAAATTTAATCGAGTGTTTTCAAAATCTCATCACACGTTTCAAACGAGTAACAAAGTTAAGTTTTATCATAAATCTCTTAATAACTAGTATTGAATAGGACGTTCATCATTAAACTTGGAATTTCTCTTATGACTTAAATATTAGTTTTGCAAAGCTTATTCTAATTTTAGTAACTAGGTAATATGGTTAGTTGTAGGTGATGTGACACAGCGGACTTGGTCGTAACGCCTAGGTCGGGTTTAGGGTGTTACAAAACCCTAGTGGTAAGAACCCTCTTCTTTTGTTTCATGTTTCTTATGAATAAAGAAAAGCCGAAAACCACTATCTCTATGGTTGCTATTGGTTTTGACCGCTTTGTTGAGCATCCACTATAGTCTCTGTCCTTTTTGTTTCTTGTGTGTATTGGTGTGATGAAGGGCGATCTCGCGAGGAACGATGGCTGGCTAGGGGCATCGTAATGACTTAGATCTATTGTTTAGATCTCAGCAAGGTAAGAAAAGGGTAACTCTGTCTAGTATGGGCTGATTGTTAAAGGATTTTGGTGGATATGGTTAGTAAGTTGAATGGATCGTTAAATGGTTTGTTTGGTCGTTTGAAGGTTGATCATTCGCGGGGTTCGTCTGACGCTAATCGTGAAATCACATGTGTAACGACACCCTCTAGTAGCATACATCGGCAAAAGCCAAAATGCCAAAATGCCGAAATGCCAGTATTTTGACGTCTTCCTAGCGTGTGAGCGCTCGTGGGCGGAACTGTAAGGGCCGTTGTGCGCATTTTCGTGTACTTGAGCTGTTCTGGCCTCCATGGGCCGAATTGGGCCCAATGGGCCTATGGGCCCATATGGGTAAAATTATGCTGTAAGTGTTTTCTGGTAAATTGGATGCAAAATCTAAGATAGTACGCATAAGCTTAGATTGAGCGAGCCACGTTAGAGTGTGGGCCCCTCGGGCTCATTAGGGGTTTTAGGCCCGAATATACTATGTGACTATATGGACTTCCTGAGTTCCTCGGAGCAACTTTAGACCTACTAGAAAGTCGTATTAGGTGTTGAAACATCGAGACTTAGCAAAATGACAAATATACCCCTAAGGGGTAGAATTACCATTTTACCCCTAGTTGTCAAAGGACTGTTTTACCCCTAGAAATAGTTGGCTGATTTGCATGTCTATAAATGTATCTGATAATCTGTTTGCTTATGATATGTAGTGCACTAGTTTGCATGGGATTGGATTTTGGATTTGGAGAAAGTTCTGTATAGTGGCACTGCCACGTATTCTGCTTAGAGGCTCCGCCTCGTAATTCTGTTCTAGTGGCTTGGCCATGATTTCTGTATTAGCAGCTCTACTACGTCTGTGGTGTGTAGGGCTGGGTGGGTTGAGTTATTCCCCACTTGGTGTGATGGGCTGGTACGGGTGGAGTCTTGGGCTGGATTGGGATTGGGCTGTTGCATATATATTTATATTTTGTTCTGTAACTGTAATGGGCCCAAGGCTCACTCTATTTTTGGATAGGGCCATGGCCCAGATTGATCTGTATCTAAACAGGGCTTCGGCCCAGACTAAACTACATGTCTAATCTCTGATATTGTTTGGGTTTACTTACACATTGAGTTTTCAAAAACTCACCCTATTGTTTCCACCTATGCAGGTAACCCCCAACCATAGAGGACTTGGAGCTACGAGGGGCTCGAGGTGGCCACATGGTTTATGTTCTAGTTTTCGTTTTGTTTAAATTTAATTTTATTTTAATTTCGGATTTCATATTGTAATAAGGCCTCTATGGATGTTTGGTTTTGATTACGCTTTTATCATTTTAATCGGTAGACTAAGATAAGCGAGTTTTCAAAATTAATAACAATTGTTTTCAACAAGCCTTTCATAATGAATGGATGACTTAACAATCCTATTCGCAACAAATGAGATTTTGTATAAACACTTCACGCTAAAGAAATACCCCGTTTTAATTTGATTTTACTTAATAACTTAAAGCTACTAGTCTATAATCTTCAAATAATAACATAACGATATATCAAAGTAACTGGTTGGGAATGAATAGGCCATGTGACACACCAGATCTAGCCATAACGTCCAGGCTGGGTTTGCGGTGCTACATTTAGTAGTATTAGAGCCAAGTTGCAACAACTCGGCTATGGAATGTGTTCGAAAAGTTTTTTAAATTTTTTTTTAAAATAAAGCCCTAACTTGTTTTTGGAATTCGGTTTTGAAAAACTCCTTTGAGAAGATGCTTTTGAAATTGGTCTCTTTTCCAAAAATACTTTCATTTTTTCAAAAGTCTAGGGTTTTCTAGATGTATTTGATAAAATTGATTTAAAATAAATACTTTCGTCAAAGCTTGCATTTCTCTAAATATGGTTATTAAAAAGAGTGGTACACCGAGTCTCCGGCACCAAGTCCGTAAGCATTCTCTGCTTTACTGTATTTAACTGTAACACTGAAACATTATTGTAGATAGTGCTAAGACCCTACTGAAACTCCATAGTTAGGGTGACATTGGGACTGTAGAAGACTGAGACAGTAGGAAAAGCTAAAAACTCTAGAAGACTAAAACTGTAGCTAGACTGTGATTCTACGAAAACAAAGTTCTGAGATACTATCTCTGCATAAAACATCTGTAATAAATACTGAAATTTCAAACTAAGTCATAAAATTTGTAAATCAGATAATGCGATATGAGTACGAGGGCAGCACGTGGAAGAGGTCGTGGTCGAGGCCAAAAAAGTACTCAGGCTAGATCTTCATCCTCGGGACATATACCTACTAGAGAGGAACGAGCGCCACTAGCAACTGAGACGGGGTCTTATGATCGGGCTGCAGGGGATGATGCTTTGTCCCATGTGATGCTTCGTGTTCTAGAAAGGGTTGTTGGAGTCAGTACTGGAACGGTGAATTGGGGATCGATTTCTAAACGGCTTCAGGCTAATGGAGTAGAGATTTTCAGGGGTGTATCTGGTGTAGCCACGAATGTGGCTGAGTATTGGTTGAAGGCTATGGAGTGGATAATGGACGATCTGAATTGTTTGGTGGGGCAGAAGCTGAAAGGAGCAGTATCATTACTGCGTGACGAGGCCTACCAGTGGTGGCTCACTATGAGAGATGGTACATCAGCTGAGCGGGTGACTTACGAGTTATTTAAGACGGCTTTCAAAGGAAAGTATGTCGGGGTGAGCTATGTGGACACCTGAAGGAAGGAATTTCTATTCTGACTCAGGGTAACAAGACTGTAGCGGAATATGAAGCTGAATTCTTAAGGTTAAGTCGATATGCCAGTGGAATAGTTGCTACAGAATATGAACGCAGTGTGCGATTCGAGGATGGCCTCAGAGATAAGCTAAGAGTACTGATTTGTGACACCCTCTTAACCCGTATCCGTCGCCGAAATGGGTTACGAAGTATTACTAAACTAAACAAGACATATAAAGGTTATGCGTAAATACCCAACGAAAATTATATATATATATATCTATATACATACACACATATATACATTAGAAATAGAAATAACTACTTCATTTCAACTACAACCAATTTCATTTTAACAACTCATGCTTTTCCATTCAAGTGTATGTGTATCATATAATACCATGTGTTTCTTACCACCACTTAACACAAGTACTAAATAGACAATCACATAATGTAATCAAGCCATCCATTCATATTTAGAAACTAATAGGCCATATTCGTATGGCTCAAGTATTTACAATTCAAAATGAAGTTTGATTTCAAAATAGAGAGTTTAGACTATACATGCCATAGTTACGAAGGAAAATAACCCATCGAAAGTACCAAAAATATCGATGATAGTGTGGATGACTTAAACTTGAATCCCCGAGCCCGTAGCTATTAAAACGAGACCTATAAGCATAGCAGCAAAACAAACGGGGTAAGCTTTCATAAGCTTAGTAAGTTTCAAGCTATTCAAACAATTAAGTCTTGTCATAAATCAAACATTCAAACTTCATAAACTTAGTTCCGATTTATATTTCAATTTAACCGAATATACATCTATACACAAGGATAGTTCAAATGCCCTCACTTGTCATAAAACTCATACATTAGAATTAAATCTTATAATTCATAAAATAATACACATTAACTGAATGGATCACAAATATATATATAAGTATATATATATACAGACATAGCACTTATCCATATATACATCATTCATCGGTAATGAAAAATTTCGTTCAATACGAATTCACTTATGAGTATGTAATACGTACCTGGCCAACTTAATGTATTATTTGTTTCCAATTGTAGTCACCGGCATTAAGCCTGCTAGGTTTAGGAACCCGAATTCAGTCACCGGCTCAAGGCCTACTGGGCACAGAGCCCGAACATATCACCGGCATATAGCCTACTAGGCATGAAAGCCCGAATACAAACACCGGCGCGAAGCCTACTAGGCACGAAGGCCTGAATGTAACACCGGCATATAGCCTGCTAGGGACGAAGGCCCGAATGTAACACCGCAATTCATTAAAAATTCATGCATTTTCAATCCCATAATGCTAACTTCCACATAACATAATTCATTCATATATCAATTGGCATATTCTGCTATAGGTATATACATACACTTTGACATTTCTTTATGTTATACTTACATTCTTGCCGTAACATAAATTACACATTGTACATTTCATCTTATATAATCACTTCATAGTATCACATACAAAATCATACTTTCAGTCTCACTTTTCTAATAGCCATTCGGCTAAGGCTCATAGAAATAACATATTCTTATCATTTATTATAGGTAATATACACTAAGTCATATTTCTACCTTTACACATTTTCCATGCTGTTCCTCATTATAACTAAGTTTAAATACTCGAAACTTACCTCGATGGTTGACAATTAACTACGAACCGACTATTCCACCACCTTTGATTTTCCTTTATCCGAGTGTGGCTCTCTTAATTCTTGAGCTTGAATTTTAGCCTTCCAAATAACCAAACATCTCAAGGCTTCTTCTCCTTTTAATTTTTCTCAACTCACGGTAATGAAGAGCAAAAGAAGAGACCCTTATTCTTTTCACCCCACTTTCCTTATTTTATTTTATTTAGTCATTTAGCCAATTATCTTAACTTTTCTAATATAAAGAACATATATTAGTGGAAGTAAGTTAGCATGGCCGGCCACTAAATAAAATATATGGGAAATTGACATGCAAGTCCAAATATTTAAGCCATGCATCAATTCGGCCCTCTTACAAAATATCACACACATTTTCACTTCTTTACACATAAGTTCATACTAGGAAATCACGTATTCAAACAGCACCAAATCTAAATCAATTATTCACACAAATTTTTTTTTTAATTTTAAGATGGAAATCCGCATTTATTTAATATAATGACTTAGTTTTGTGGTTACGAAACCACATCCCGACTAGGGTCGAATTAGGGCTGTCACATGATTGCTCCACAAAGGGAGCGTGATTTTGCTACTCTGGTGCAAAAAGCCAAAATTGCTGAAGAGGTGAAGCGCTCGGAGTGCCAGAACTGTGAAAAAGACAGAAACTGATTCAGGAGGGATTTAGGGCCCTCCAGTGCTGCGAAAAGGTCTGCTAAAAGAGCTAGAGTGGATGGGCCAGTTCGAGCAGTTCCAAAGATCATCGAGTCAGAGATTGCCCTGAGAGGCCGGTACAGATACAAGTTACTGAACCGAGGGTTGCTTAGCCAGTGAGAGGTGGTCAACAACCATTGAGAGGCCAGGGTTAGTGTGACAGCCCGAATTTGGCCCTAATCGAAATGGTGGTTTCGGGACGACGAATCCGAGTCAAAAAAATATTTAAATGTTATTTTTCTGTGTTTTGAATGGGTATATTTGTGTGTGCTAAGTTTTGTGTTTAAATTTTAGGGTGTGAGTGCTTAATTTATTAAAAAGGATCTGATTTCAAAATATGAAAATTTTAGGGTAGTTTTTAACAGGGCCGAATTGTCTATGGTTTAATGAATGTGAAGTACTTGCTTGGTTATTAAACCATCATGTTATAATGGACGGTAGAATCATGATTTAAATGGTTTATGCATGTGATTTTTTCAAAGATAATTTGGTAATTCAATAATTTGTTAACTAATGTTATAAATAAATAAATAAATAAGGAACCATGCAAGTTCATATTAGTTGACCGAAAATAAAAGACAAAAAGAAAGGAAAAAGAGTTTGATATTCAGCCCTTTGTTCAAGCAAATTAAGGTATGTTTTCAACTTAGTTTTCATTAAATTTTGTGTTTTTAGGTTAGTAGCTAAGTTATATTCATAGCCCAAGTGTTAATTTTTGAATTGATAGCTAAATGTTTATTCGACCATGGTTAAATATCATAGATTGTTGCTGTAGATGATAAAACATTAGTGAAATGAGATGGATGGAGGAATTTTTGAATAAGTAGGATTAATTTGTGAAAATTATTAAATAGGAGGTTTAAATGGAAAATAAATAAAATGAAAGGGTTGATAGGTGAATAAGGTACATTCGGTTTAGGTGTGTCATGGAAGAATTTAATTGTATGATGTATTATGAAAATTGGACCGAATTGTTTAAGCTTATTTTAAAAAAAAATAAGACTATTTTGTAAATTATCATATTTTATATAATTTACTAATGAAGATAAGTTGATCAATTAATTAAGAAGTTTAAATTGTTTTAAATTAAGCTCAAGATTCAAATAATCGAGACCTGGATCGAGGAAAAATGAAGTTAGCCGAGTAGTCGACACAATCGTACGAAATTACCGAGGTAAGTCCTTAAACTATGTTATGTACTAAATTTGCATCAATGTTAGCTACAACAGCTGAATTGAATTATTAGAAATAGTTATGATATTACTGAATGTGAATTAAAGTGTTGAATGTTTTAATTGTTGTATATTGAGGTGGTTGAAGGTGATTTATAATGTGAATAATATATGTGCTATGCTTTCAATGTGAAGAATGAATGATGATGAAATTAATTGTCGTACTTTAGTTATGGTTCTTAAATGTGTTGTGCGTGGCTTTGAGTAGTTGAAATGTGGTAACTATGATATTATTGAAAGTGCCGATTGAATTATGAAGTGGAGAATTGATCAAATTGACATGTTTATTGAATGTGCTGAATGTGGGTTTGATTAGGAAGTGATTAATCTAAATATTTTAGTTAAATCAGGCTTTACGCCTAGCAGGCTTTAAGCCGGTGAACCGTATCAAGCTTTTTGCTTAAGAGGCATAGTGCCTATGTGAATCCAAAAGTGATAATTAAGACCTAAAGGTTTGAGTAAGTCGGACTAGCAAATACCGTATTCAGATATGTTTATAAACTTCCGAAATGTATTCCCATGAATATGTATCCATGCAATTATATTATTTGAAGACAATTGTTAGCGTTGAATAATAGGCAAGAAGGTGGAAAAATATATTGCTAATAAGGCATATATGAATTAAGGCATTCAATCATGAGATTTTAATTTATACGAATATGATTGTAAGCTAAGAATTTGGGGCTTAATTAGTCGATTGACTATATATATATAGTAGCCGAATATATATATCTATATTTGAAGTATATAAATAAATGTGAAGGTGAACCGTTGGTATGTAGCACTGAGTGTGTGAGTATAAAAATGGCTATGGCTATACGAATGGCACTAAGAGTTCGATTCACTATAGTTTCGGATAACTATGGAGCACTAAGAGTGCAAATTTATTGAACGATATAAGATGATCAAACGAGCTAATGTATTGAACTTTCAGGTGGCAAAGGTTGTATATATGTATGCGATCGTACAGGTATGTGATAGTTAAATGCTATATGATAATAAGGTAAGTTGGCTATAGGATTTGTGATACAAATAACACATGATGGAAGTGAAAGTATATGTATGAGATATCGAAATGTAAATTTGATATTTATGCCAAAGGTTACATGTGTATTTGGGCATTTGGTATTTGAATGTGAAAACATGTATATAGAAATGTAAAATGTATGATCGTATTTATGATAGTATATATATATTCGGCCAAGTAGGGTCTATGTGAAATTAAACCTGTTAATGGATCAATGTGTAATTGGAAATGTTAAATCTTATGTTCATGTAAATGTTCGGTATTAGATTTCATAAGTATGGCTTCAATATGCTTTAATGGATTATCAATGCTATTGAGATAATATTTGAAAGATTGAGCTATAAATGAAGTGAATGAAACTATATGTTAAAGTATATGATTATTTGTATTCAGTTTAATGATATGTATATAGGTATGATATGGTAAGGTGAAATAAATATTTTTGCCAAGGTTTATATGCGCATTGGTCTATACGGTAATTGAATATGAATATGGAGTGGATATTCGATTTAGTGAATAAACTTTTACGATACTTTTAAACTGATTCTTGAATTTTAGTATTATATATATTATGTACCATTGGCCACATAAAAAGTGTGTGCATAAAATGTTATGTATTGATTCATGAGCTGGTATTTATGAGTGTAATATTACTTGGTCATAATATGACATTTTGACTTTGAAATTTAGATGGCATTTTGTTAGTTAAGCATTCGGTCAAGTCACAAATTGTGTATGATAGAATATGCATTATTATTGAAGCGTTAGGTATGAGATTATATGTGGTAGTGAAGTTAACGTTTAGTCTAATTGATTCAAGTTGACTATATTAATAATTTGTTATTTGCTTATATCTTACTAAGCTATGATAACTTTCTTGGTGTTTTATAATTACTCTATTTTATAGATTTCGAATTCAAGTTATGAGCTCGAGAAATGTCAGAGAAGCTTATCACACTACTGACTACCTTTGGTATTTATAAACTAAGTTTCCGAACTATGGCATGTATAGGCTGAATTATACTTTAGAAATGTTGAATTTTGGTTCATGTATAATTTGAGCCATGCGAAAATGGCTTAATTGTTAAGTTAAGTTTGATTTGGTGCTTTGATAAATGACAAATATGCAGGCTTTGATGATTCGATTATGATATGCATATATATATAAGAGTTATATGTATGATGTGTATGTGATATGTCGTTTGATATGATCTTGAATAAGATTGATATTAGTCGAATTAGATGATGTTCTTTGATTGGTTGATATCTTAGTGCAAGGTTTTTATGGACAGCTATGTTCCATGAAGAAACATGAAATATGTATATTAGTTTTTGATAACTTTGTGAATTTGTGGCTATGCATATGTGATTAATACTTAGTGTGACAGCCCTATTTTCGACCCTAGTCGGGAAGTGGTTTCGTGACCGCTAAACCAAGTCCTTAAATTGGTTGATTTTTTTTTGTTGGTGGAGTGTTTCATAATGGGGATAAAATAATATCAATAAAAGAAGAAAAGAAATTTTTGGTTGAATGGTTGTTCTTCTTTGCCGTGAACTAAAGGGAGAGGAGAGACTAAGCATTCGGTCTTCACTCTTCTTGAATTGAGGTAAGATTTAGGCTAATTCTTTGAGATTTTATGAAAAATGTAGTTGGGGGTTAAGTATTTGATCAAACCCATGTGAAAATTTTGATCCTTAAAGTGCTTTGAGCATTCGGCTAAGAGGAGAGTTATGGAGTCTTGAACTATTTCTTATGTTATGTGAAATGGGAGCTTTTTATAAATTGTTTTAGAGATATATGTGTTTTGGGATTAAAGGGGTATGGAAATTTTGATAAGATGAATGTGTGTGGTTAATTGCCGAGTTTGATGATCTAGGTTATTAAATTAGTGTAATTCATGTGTTAAAAGTCTATTTGAGCAAATTGATGAATTTGAAATTGTTGAATCAATACAAATAGGAGCTCATGAACTTGTTGTGAATTTGTCTTAAGTGAATGTAGTTAAATGTTTTTAACAAAGGACCCATTCGGCCATGGAGGTTAAATATTTAGACAATTTGAATATAAGAAATTGATAAATTGTTGAGTATGTGTTTTGATTTATAAGAAATATTTGGCCATTGGAATGACTTACTTTCGAGAATGTATAGTTAGTAGCTTTGGTATGTTTTGAATCGGATTTTGCTATGGCCAAAGGCAAATTTGAGCAACTATTTGATGAAATTGTGGAATTTGATTACTTGGTTATAGATTAAGCTTTCGGCCATAGTTAACTATTATTTTATGAAGGGTGAATTGATTCAAATGAATAATATATTAAACTAATTGAAATTGGCCTTGGCTTGTAATATGGTAGCAAGGCCAAATGTACATGTGGACTATAGAGAGGATAGTTTGTGTTTTCTGCTTTGATTCGATAATATATATGAAAGGCTCCAATTGGTTGATTTAAGCTCAAGAGCTTAGAGGTGAAGCATCGGACAAAGGAAAAGCAAAGGCTACGGAATAGCCAAGACGAGACTTTTCAGAAAGATACAAGGTAAGTTCTTAAGTAACAAATTTTAGCTCATAATATGATAAAGTCTTAATACATATGTGTAATATATAAATTTAGACTTAAGAGCTATATTTGAGTATGATTGTGGCTAAGGAAATCTATGAAATTGTTGGTAGTGGCATGTGAATTTCGAATTTTGATATATTTTGAAATGAAATTGTGCCCATTGTGTATGATTAGTGTTTTAAATGTGTTAAGGTACACATATGCATAAATGTATGAAAAATATTTGGGGAATTAGATTCGAGCTTAAACTCGAAGGGCTTTCGAGCCAGGGACTGATCCGAGCTTAGATTCGAAGGGCTTCCGAGCCAGTGATCGATCCGAGCTTAGTCTTGAAGGGCTTTCATGCCAAGGGTATAACTGGATTAGTTTTGAAGGGCTTTGTGCTAGTATTGAAACCGGGTTCGGTCCCGAAGGGCACCAGTACCAGAGTTATAAATTTTAATGTCGAACAACCCTGACGCTTGTGTTAACTATCGTAAGATAGCCAGGTATGCATCTTACTTTTGTTCAGAAATTTTATCACATATGAATTAAAAGTCATTATGTGAATGCTCCGATTATTGTTAGATGTTACTCGAATAACTATGACTTGGTTATGGGGTATGTGTTCCGAATTGATGGGTTAAACCATTTGAGCATAGGATGTATGCTTATAAGCGTGAGTAAAATTCTGACACTTGAAATGAATCTATTCGGTTACAAGTTGAATTTAGTCGGTTACATTAAGCGTACCTCTATGTTAAGAACGAGAGGAGTGTTATCATAGTATGTTTCTTTTCGGCCAAAAGAGGAAAAATAATTAAGTTTAAATATCCCATGTTATTTTCATTATATGGATTTGTTACTTAAAAAAAAAAAAACTTACTAAGCAAATGATTGCTTATCCAGTTGCTTTTATTCTCTGTTTTATAGATCACTCTTGATAGCTACGGTCTCGGGAGCCCCAGGGATTTAAGACATCCACACTGTCACAACATCTTTTGGTATTTTGAAGCTTAACTTTAAAAATGACATGTATAGACTAGACATTTTGTTGCAAATCAAATATGATCTTGAATTGTAATTAAGTTGGCTATGCGAAAATGGCCTATCATGTATTTCTGCATCTATACTATAGTTGAATACTTGACTTAGCTATATGTGAATGGATGATCAAGTACACATTATGGGAATTATGCTTGAAAATTTTTATTAACTGATATCTACGTTTTATGAAACTCGTGAGTTTTAAAGGTGATTGAAATGAATCTTGAATGTAACTTTTCTGTCATGCTTATAGACTTAAAAATGTAACTTGATATGGTTGTTAATGTACGTGTTACGCTGTTGGGAATTTAGAAATCTGCCTAGTTGATTTCGATTTTAAGTCTCTCTAAGTTATGATATTCTTTTTACCTTTTAATTGAAATAGTCTTGAATGAAAAGGTTGAGTATGATCTTTGATTCGACCTATGAGTGTAAGAGATGAATATGAGAATGGCGTGAATTAAATTTTGTGATTGAGACATTCTTAAGTTAAATGAAGGTCGGGTAATACTCCTTGACTCTCCTGCGACGGGTACAAGCCTAGGGGTGTTACACTTAGGGTTGAAACGGTGTTATATGATATACTATAGTTGGAAAAGCATTCGAATAAGAAATGAAAGGTTGAATAATTGGCAAATTGGTTCTTTAATATGATAGGCGTGAAGAATGGTTATTAATTATTGAAAGTGTACCTTAGTTAAGTGCAAGTTTTAAGTTTATTTATTTTCGGCTAAACTTATGGAAATGACCAAATGAATATTAAGTTATGTTAGATAATGATTAAACGGTTAGATGTGAATTTTGACATTATGTTTTGAGCTTTGTGCATTAATGCCCGTGTGACACTCAGTCTAATGTATGTGCTTAATTTGGTAGCTTTATAAAGGTATTACGTGCTCTTAAATTATCTGATGATAGTTGTCATCTTATGTTAATTAAATGTGATTTTAGGTTGATCATATGGAAGTGCCGAATATATATTTATATGGTTATTTAAAGTGTACGTGATTTGTATGTTTGTGTTCTTACTAAGCTTTAATTTGTTTTTTTTTTCTGATTTTTTTTTTGTATGATGATCTAGATTTATTAAAGAAATATATAAATAGTGATTCATGAATTGTTAATGAGGTTATAAAAGTACCCTCTTTAATATTACCCTAAAGTACTTGTGTTTATAATGGTTGTGCATTGTCCGGTAATGCCTCATAACCCCATTCCGACAACGGATACGGGTTAAGGGTGTTACAATTAGGCCAGGGGCGATAATGGACGTGGACGTGGACGTGGAGCACCGGCCAGGGGTGCTGGAAATGATGAGGCACGACAAACAGCGTTGGTCTATGCTGCTCATCGCCGCGAGGGAGGTGACACGCCTGACGTCATAACTGGTACATTTTTAATTTATAGCACGCCATACACTGCTTTCATTGACATTGGATCTACACATTCGTATGTTGCTTGTGATGTGTCTAGGACATTGGGGGTGCAATATGAGAAAACAATGAGTGGGTATCTGTAATAAGTCCACTGGGTCACACGGTTAGGGTAGACAAACTTTTTAGAGATGTACCCTTAGAGACATAAGGTAGAGTTTTTATTGCAGATTTGATGGAGTTACCATTTAGAGAGTTTGATCTCATCTTGGGTATGGATTGGCTTGCAAAGCATCGGGCGAACTTGGATTGTGCTACCAAGCAGATGGTATTAAAGACCGCGGAGGATGAGGAGGTAACTGTAATAGGGGAGCGAAGGGATTATTTGTCTAATGTTATCTTGGCATTAAGAGCTGAAAAGCTGATTCGCAAGGGTTGCGAGGCGTTTCTAGCATATGTGAGTAAGTCTGATTCTGAGAGGTTTGCCCGTAGGAGAAGTAAGAACTGTAAAGGAGTTTCAGGATGTTTTTTCGGATGGGCTTCCTAGGTTGCCTCCGAACTGTGAAGTCAAATTTGGAATTGACTTGTTGCCTGGAACGACTCCAGTGTCCATCGCTCCTTATAGGATAGCACCGAATGAGCCGATAGAGTTGAAAGCACAAATCCAAGAACTTCTTGATCGAGGTTTTATCAGACCAAGTGTGTCTCCATAGGGTGCACCGGTACTGTTCGTTAAGAAGAAGGATAGGACGATGCGCATGTGCATTGATTATCGTCAGTTGAACAAATTGACTATTAAGAACAAGTACCCTCTACCAAGGATCAACGATCTGTTTGATCAACTAAGAGGAGCTTCAGTATTTTTCAAGATCGATCTTTGGTCTGGATATCATCAGCTAAGGGTTAAAGAGGTGGATATCTACAAGACAGCGTTCAGGATTGGGTATGGTCATTTTAAGTTTTTGATGATGCTGTTTAGACTGACGAATGCACTAGTGGCCTTCATGGATCTTATGAATCAGGTATTCCAACCCTACTTAGATCAGTTTGTGGTCATCTTTATAGACGATATTTTGGTGTATTCGAAAACTGAGTAGAATCATGGTGAGCATCTCCAGATTGTTTTGCAAGTGCTGAGGGAGAAGTAGCTGTATGCAAAATTCAGCAAGTATGAATGTTGGTTGCGAGAAGTGACATTCTTGGGTCACGTTGTTTCTGCTGAGGGGATTAGGGTGGATCCTTGAAAAATCAAGGCAGTTCTGGAGTGGAAGCCACCGAGATCTGTATCAGAAATTTAGAGTTTTCTAGGTTTCGCAGGGCATTACAGAAGGTTTGTGGAAGGGTTTTCCAGAATTGCAGCACCGTTGACAAAGCTTTTGAGAAAAGGAGTACCGTTTATCTGGACTGAAAAACAACAAGAAAGTTTCGAGAAGCTGAAGAAAGTCTTGACTGAAGCACTTGTATTAATTCAGCCGGAGTCTGGAAGGGACTTTACTGTATATAGTGATGCGTCGCACATTAGATTAGGCTGTGTATTGATGCAAGAGGGTAAAGTGGTTGCTTATGCATCGCGACAACTTAAGCCTCACGAGGCGAATTACCCTACGCATGATCTGGAATTGGCAGGCGATGACTTTTGCGCTAAAGATCTAGAGGCACTACTTAAATGGAGAAAAGTGTATTATATACACAGATCATAAGAGCCTCAAGTATCTTTTGACCTAGAAGGAGTTGAACCTTAGGCAACGAAGATGGATAGGGTTACTTAAGGATTATGACTGTTCTATTGAATATCACCTGGGCAAAGCTAATGTGGTAGCTGATGCTCTGAGTCGGAGAGCTGTATCTGATCTAAGAGTGATGTTCACTCAGCTCAGTCTGTATGATAATGGTAGCCTGTTAGCTGAATTGCAAGTAAGACCGACCTGGATGGAGCAAATTAAGGAGAAACAATTATTGGATGAGTCATTGGTTTCTCGGTTTCGACAGGTAGAAGAGGGTAAAGCTTCTAATTTTAAACTGAATAATGAAGGGATTTTGTGTTTCCGTGGGAAAGTTTATGTCCCAAAAGACTCTGGTCTGAGGCAGACTATACTGCAAGAGGCTCATGGCGGTCTTTGTGCCATGCATCCTGGTGGAAATAGGTTGTATCGGGATCTACGAAAATTCTTGGTGGCCTAAACTTAAGCAACAAGTAACGAAATTTGTGGGTAAGTGTCTGACATGCCAGTAAGTGAAAGCTAAGCATCAACTGACTTCTGGACATCTACAGTAGGTTAAGTTTCCACTTCGGAAGTGGGAAAGGGCAACCATGGACTTTGTGAGTGGGCTACCCTTGACGCCTACCAAGAAAGACTCATTTGGTTAATTGTGGATAGGCTGACCAAATTTGCTCATTTTATACCCATTCAAACTGATTATTCACTTCAAAAATTGGCAAAGCTGTATGTAGCTGAGATAGTGTGACTTCATGGCGTGCCATTTTCGATTATTTCTGACCGTGACCATAGGTTTACATCAAAATTCTAGTAGAAGTTGCATAAGGTGTTGGGTACACGGCTAGATTTCAACATTGCTTTTCACCCTCAAATGGATGGATAGTCGGAAAGGGTGATTTAGGTTCTAGAAGATAAGTTAGAGGGTGTATTATTGATTTCTAGGGTAGCTGGGAAGATTACTTGCCATTAGTAAAATTTGCCTATAACAATAGTTACCAGGTGAGTATTCGAATGGCACTATATGAGGTGTTGTACGGTCGTAGGTGTCGTATGCCTACCTGTTGGATAGAATTGGACGAACGTCAGGTTCTTGGGCCAGAGTTGGTGGCAGACACTGAGAATAAGGTGAAGTTGATTAGAGATCGATTAAAAGAGGCATCTGATAGGCAGAAGTCTTAAGCCGACTTGAAGCGTAAGGGAATTTAGTACTCTGTGGGAGATTTGGTTTTCTTGAAGGTCTCGCCTTGAAAGAAAATCTTAAGGTTTGGAAAGAAGGGCAAGTTAAGTCTGTAGTTTATTGGGCCCAGTCGAGGTCGTAAACGAGTGGGTCCGGTAGCATATCAGCTGGAGCTACCTCCGGAGTTAGACCGAATCACGAAGTCTTTCATGTCTCCATGTTGAGGCGGTACCATTCTAATCCTTCGCATGTAGTACCAGTTGAAGAGATTGAAGTTAATCCTAACCTGACTTTTGAGGAGGAACCAGTTTAAATTTTGGGTCGTGATGTCAAGATGTTAAGAAAGAAATCAGTCCATTTGGTAAAAGTGCTTTGGCGTAATCACGGTAGCGAAGAAGCTACGCAGGAGCCTGAGGAGGCGATGCGCCAACAATACCCTCACTTATTCTAAGCAGATAAATTTCGAGGCCAAAATTTCTTTATGGGGGTTGAGTTGCAAAGCCCCAAATTTTAGGGTTTTTTGAAATTTTGCCTAAATTTAATTTTGCATGGCTTGATGTGCTGAATTAATGATTTGAGAGTGCTTAGTGGGCCTTTAGAAGGCCTGGGCTAAAGCCTAAGCCCTGGTAAAATTTTAATTTTTACTTAAAGACAATCTGGTTGTTAGCATATAGGGCTTTTAAATTAAAGTTGCGGATTTGTGACTCAAGAAAACTTGTGGTAAAGTGGCAGAGGGACGCCACTTAAAATGCAAGGGGGAAGGTGTGTAGTGGCTGGTAAGGGACCCCAAGTTTGAATCCCTTGTGGGCAGAGTATTCTAAATTTTTGCTGCTTGGACAAGGTAAGAGGTTGACTCGAAGTGGAATTTTGAGGGAAGAAGTTTGAGTGCTCATCGGATTGGACTGAGGAGTGATAAGGGGAGAGAAAATTAAGGGATGAGATGGGAAGGAGGTGATGGCCGATTGTGGGATTGTTTAGAGTGCAAATTTGGCTAGGGTAGTAAGGGGTACTGCATTTTGACAATTAGGGAGTGTATGTGTGCTGAATTCTTTTTGGGTTCTCTTTCAGGATTTTGTTGCTTTTTGCGTTTCAGTGGGTTGGTGTAGTAGGTACCGATTTCTTTTGTGGTCTCCTCGGATTTTGATTCTTGCCTTGTTTTCTACCGAATGCTTGCTTTAGTTGACTCCTAAACCTCCCCTTTCTGCTTCTTTCTTTTGGTGGCTAATCGAATCCTTCCTTGGTCTCACAAATTTGATTTGGCTGAACCTACTTTCTTCTTCTTCTTCTTCTCCTTCTTCTTCTTTTTCTCCATTGTTTGAATTTGATTTCCCTAAAACCCCTTTTGGCCTATTTCTCCAAAAGCTGAAATCCCGAAACATTTAGCCTCCCTCTGTGCCGATTTGTTCAAGAAGCCAAATCCTACCACTCTTTTCCCTTAAACACTTCTTGGCCAAACCCTCTCTTGTGTTCTCTTCTCAAAACCGAACCCCATCCTCCTTTCTCTGTTGTTCTTCCAACCCCTTCATCTATTCTTCTTCTCCCCTTGTGCTTTGATTAGATCAAGTGTAGATCTGGGCTTAGAGTAGTGGAAATAACTTCTGGTGATATCAAATCAATCAAGCAAACCCCTATGGTAAGTACCCTACTCTTTTCTTTCACGTTTCTTGTGAATAAAGAAAAGCCGAAAACCCCTATCTCCATGGTGGCTATCGGTTTTGACCCCTTTGTTGAGCATCCATTATAGTCTCTTTCCTTTTGGTTTCTTGTGTGTATTGGTGTGATAAAGGGGATCTCACGAGGAACGATTGGTGGCTAGGGGCATCGTAATAACTTAGATCTATTGTTTACATCTCGGCAAGGTAAGAAAAGGGTAACTCTATCTGGTATGGGCCAATTGTTAAAGGATTTTGGTAGATATGGTTAATAAGTTGAACGCATCGTTAAATGGTTTGTTTGGGGGTTTGTAGGTTAATCATTCGCGGGGTTCATCCGATGCTAATCATGAAATCAGGTGTGTTACGACACCCTCTAGTAGCATAGATCGGCAAAGGCTGAAAAGTTGAAATGCCGAAATGCCGGTATTTTGAGGTCTTGCAAGCGTGCGAACGCTCGTGGGCTGAACCAAAACCACGAATCGTGGGTATTAGACTGTAAGGGCTGTTGTGCACATTTTCGTGCACTTGAGCTGTTCTAGGCCTCGATGGGCCAAATTAATGGGCCTATGGGCCCATATGGGTAAAATTATACGATAAGTGTTTTCTGGTAAATTGGATGCTAAATCTGAGATAGTATGCATAAATTTAAATTGAGTGGGCCACGTGAGAGTGTGGGCCCTTCGAGCCCATTAGGGGTTTTGGGTCCGAATACACTATGTGACTATATGGACTCCCTGAGTCGCTCGGAGTGACGTTAGACCTACTAAAAGGTCATATTAGGTGTTGAAACATCGAAACTTAACGAAATGACCAAAATACCCCTGATGGGTAAAATTACCATTTTACCCCTAATTGTCAAATGACTGTTTTACGCTTAGAAATAGTAGGCTGATTTGCATGTTTATATCTGTATATGATAATCTGTATGCTTATGAGATGTAGTACACTAGTTTGTATGGGGTTAGGTTTTGGATTTGGAGGAAGTTCTGTATAGTGGCACTGTCACGTATTCTGCTTAGAGGCTCCGCCTCGTAATTCTGTTCTGGTGGCTCTGCCATGATCTCTGTATTAGCAGCTCTGCTGCGTCTGTGGTGTGTAGGGCTAGGTGGGTTAAGGTATTCCCCACATATCGTGATGGGCTGGTACGGGTGGTGTGTTGTGCTGGATTGGGATTGGGCTTTTGCATATATATTTATATTCTGTTCTGTATTTGTAATGGGCCCAAGGCTCACTCTATTTCTGGATAGGGTCGAGGCCCAAATTGATCTGTATCAGAATAGGGCTTCTGCCCAGACTGAACTGCATGTCTGATCTCTGATATTGGTTGGGTTTACTTACATACTAAGTTTTCAAAAACTCACCCTATTATTTCCACTTATGCAGGTAACCCCCAACCATAGAGGACTTGGAGCTGCGAGGGACTCGGGGTGGCCATATGGTTTATGTTCTGGTTTTCGTATTTCTTAAATTTAATTTTAGTTTAGTTTCGGAGTTTATATTGTAATAAGGCCTCTATGGATGTTTGGTTTCGGTTATCCTTTTATCATTTTAATCGGCAGACTAAGATAAGCGAGTTTTCAAAATTAATAATAATTATTTTCAACAAGCCTTTCGTAATGAATGGATGACTTAACAATAATATTGGCAACAAATGAGATTTTGTATAAGCACTTCACGCTAAAGAAAAACCCCGTTTTAATTTGATTTTGCTTAATAACTTCAAGCTACTAGTCTATAATCTTGAAATAATAACGTAACGATATATCGAAGTAACTAGTTGGGAATGAATAGGCCATGTGACACACCAGATCTGGCCATAACGTCCAGGCCGGGTTTGGGGTGTTTTGTTCACCCTCGCCTAATCCACCTCAGACCTCTGTTGTACCTTCGATTGTGAACCCTATTCAGTTAAGTAAGCCTCTGGTTGATAAAATCAAGAAATATGAGGCAGAAGATTTTAGGGCCACTGTTAATGACGATGCTGAAAGGGCCGGGTTTTGGCTCGAGAATACCATCCGATTTTTTTATGAAATGCCTTGTACTCCCAAAGAATGTGTGAAATGTGCGATTTCTTTGCTCAGAGACTCAGCTTGATTTCTATTGTTTCCAAAAGAGCGAATAACGTGGGATTTCTTTCAATCTGAATTCCGTAAGAAATACATCAATCAAATATTTATCGACCAGAAAAGAAAAGAATTTTTAGAGCTTAAACAGGGTCGTATGTCTGTAACGGAATATGAGTGATAGTTTGTTCATCTGAGCCGCTATACGAGTTAATGTGTATCAACTAAAGAAATATTATGTAAAAGATTCGTTGATGGCTTAAATGAAGATATCCGTCTATTAGTTGGAATTCTTGAGATTATGAGTTTGTTGTTCTTGTTGATCGAGCATGTAAAGTTTAAGAACTCGGGAAAGATAAAAGAAAAGCTGATTCTGAAGCTAGAGAAGTAAGAAAGAGATCTGTAAGTAAATCATTTCAGTCTGTATCAAAGAAATTCTGAGTTGACTATAACCGTTCAAAGGCTAATGTAGGGCATTTGAACTTTAGAGTTCCTGCTACCTTTGTTGCCAGTGGGGGAAATGTCCGATCTGAACGACCTGAATGTCAGCATTGTGGTAAAAGACATTCGGAAAGTTGTAGATTGAATGACCGAGCATGCTTTACATGCAGATCTATGGATCATGTCATACGAGCTTGTGCTGAGTCTGCTGAACAAGAGATTGTTTAGAATCCAAGATCGAGCAACACGTCAACTAGAGGTAGACCTCCCAGAAATGCGAGAAATGTGAGTTGTAGTTAGAGAGCTATGAAAGATATTGTTGTTCGATTTGATGCTAGAGCACCGGCCAGAGCCTATGCTATCCAAGCTTGAGAAGAAGCTTTGTCTCCAAATGTGATAACTGTTACTTTCACTCTTTACGATACTTCTGTGATTGCATTGATAGATCCTGGATCTATGCACTCTTATATATGCATAAATTTAGTAAACAATAAGACTTTGCCTATAGAGTCTACTGAATTCGTAATTAGAGTCTTAAACCCCCTTGGCAAAAGTGTCCTAATTGACAAAGTCTGCAAGAATTGTCTGTTGTTGTTTCAAGATATCTGTTTTCTAGTTGATCTGATGTTTTTACCCTTTGACGAATTTGATATAATTCTAGGTATGGACTGGCTAACTTTGCATGATGGTGTTGTGAATTGCAAACGAAAAACTATTGATTTGAGATGCAAGAATAGTGATATAGTCTGAATTGAATCTAGTGACTTAAATTGGTTGCTAGCTATGATATTCATAATGAAAGCTTTGAAATATATGAATAAGAGTTGTGAGGCTTACTTTGCCTATGTGATTGATTCGAAAGTTTCAAAAAGGAAAATTGAATCAGTGCCAGTTATCAGTGAATTCCCTAAAGTGTTTCCTGAAGAACTTTTGGGATTGCCTCTAATTTGAGAAGTTGAGTTTGGGATTGAATTGATGCCAAGAACTACTTTAATTTTGATAGCTCCGTATAGAATGGCTCCAAACGAATTGAAAAAATTAAAGTGTCAGTTGCAAGAATTGACTAATAAAGGATTAGCTAGATCGAGTTTCTCACCTTGGGGTGCTCCGATTCTATTTATGAAAAAGAATGACGGCACGATGAGAATGTGTATTGATTACTATCAATTGAACAAGGTGACTATAAAGAATAAATATCCTTTACCTAGAATTGATGATTTGTTCAATCAGTTGAAAGGTGCTACTGTGTTTTCAAAAATAAATTTGAGATCAGGTTATTATCAGTTGAAAGTAAAAGATTCAGACATTCTAAAAATAACTTTTCGAACGAGGTACGGACACTATGAATTCTTAGTTATGCCTTTCGGACTAATGAATGCTTCTGCTGTGTTTATGGATTTGATGAACAGAATATCAGTCCGTATTTAGATCAAATTGTTGTTATGTTCATTGACGACATTTTGATTTATTCGCAGAACGAAAGTGAACATGCTGAGCATTTGAGAGTTGTACTTCATACTTTGCGTGGTAAGCAAGTATTTGCAATATTCAGTAAATGTGAATCCTGGCGGCGCGAAGTTAGTTTTTTGGGCCATATTGTATCAGCATCTAGTATTCGGGTTGATTCAAGCAAGATCTTAGCTATTTTGGATTGGAAGCCTTTAAGAAATGTTTTTGAAGTTCGTAGTTTTCTAGGAGTTGTCGGGTACCATCAACGATTTGTAAAAGGCTTTTTTATGATTGCAACTCTGTTGACGAGATTGTTGCAAAAAGATGTGAAATTTGAATGATCCGAAAAATGTCAGAACAGTTTTGATCAATTGAAAGCTATGTTTACTGAAGCTCCAGTATTTGTACAACCAGAATCGGGTAAAGAATTTGTTATTTATAGTGTTGCTTCATTAAACGGCCTTGGTTGTGTTTTGATGCAGCAAGGCAAGGTTATAGCCTATGCCAAAAGACAATTAAAGCCACATGAAAAGAATTATCCAACACATGATCTTGAATTAGCTGCGATAGTTTTTACTTTGAAAATATGGCGCCACTATCTGTTCAGTGAGAAATGTCATGTGTTTTCTAATCGTAAAAGTCTAAAATATTTCATGTCTCTGAAAGATTTGAATTTGAGATAGAGAAGATGGTTAGAATTACTAAAAGATTCGAGTTTGTAATTGATTATCATCCGGGTAAAGCGAATGTTGTAGCAGATGCTTTGAGTCAAAAATCACTATTTGCATTGCGAGCATTGAATGCTCAATTGTTTATGTCTGATAACGGTTCGATTTTAGCTGAATTTAAAGTGAGACCTTCATTTTTACAACAGATTATTGATGCTTAGAAAGTGGATAATGAATTGATAGTCAAACGAGCTCAATGTAATTTTTGATTCTGATTCTGAATTCTGAGTTGATGTCAATGATTGTTTGAGATTCCAAGATAGGATTTGTGTTCCGAGAAATCCAGAGTTGATTCAAATGATTTCGGGTGAAGCTCACAGTAGTAGATTATCTGTACATCCGGGATGTACAAAAATTATAATGACTTGAAACAGTTATACTGGTGACCGAGTATGAAAAGAGACATCTCCGACTTCGTTTTAAAATGTTTCATATGTCAGCAAGTCAAAGTTGAACATCAGGTGCCATCTAGTTTATTACAACTGTTTATGATTCTTGAGTGGAAATGGGATAGAGTGAGGATAGATTTTGTTTTGGGGTTGCCCTTATCTTCGAGAAAGAAAGATGCAATCTGGGTTGTAGTTGATCAATTGACGAAATCAGCTCATTTTATTTTAGTACGATCTGATTATTCACTTGGAAAGCTAACTGAACTTTACATTTCTGATATTGTGAGGTTGCGCGGGGTACCATTGTCCACTTTGTCAGATAGAGATTCGAGATTCACTTCGCGATTCTGGAAGAAATTGCAATAGGCTTTAGGTATAAATTACATTTTAGTACTGCTTTTCACCCGCAAACGGATGGTCAATCTGAGTGGATCATTTAGATACTTGAAGATATGTTGAGATGTTGCATTCTTGAGTTTGAAGGTACGTGGGAACAGTATTTACCATTGATGGAATTTTCATATAATAAAAGCTTTCAATTGAGCATTAAAATGGCATCGTATGAAGCCTTATATGGTAGAATATGCCGTACTCTATTATATTGGTCTGAGCTTAGTAAAAACAAGATACACGGGGTTGAATTAATAAAAGAGACTGAATAGAAAGTGAAAGTAATCCGAGATAATCTAAAAGCGACGTCTGATTATCAGAAATCGTACACAGATTTGAAAAGAAAAGATATCAACTTTGAGATCGGTGATAAAGTGTTCTTGAAAGTAACTTTGAGATCGGTGATAAAGTGTTCTTGAAAGTATCTCCATGGAAGAAACTATTTAGACTCAGTAAAAAGGGAAAATTGAGTCCGAGGTTCATCGGACCTATGAAATCATTAAGTGAGTAGGTCTAGTTGCTTATAGATTACTATTGCCACATGAGTTAGATAAGATCCATAATGTATTCCATATTATCTGATCCTTCTCATGTGCTTAATCCGTCTGAAATAGAAATTCAGTCCGATATGACTTATGATGAAGAACCAATCTGCATTTTAGCTCATGAGAAGAAAGAATTACAAAATAAAAAAATTTTCATTAGTGAAAGCATTATGGCATCAACACGGCATAGAAGAGGCTACATGGGAGCCCGAAGGTGCTATGAGACAACAACATCCGAATCTATTTAATAGTAAGATTTTCGGGGATGAAAATCCCTAAAGGGGTAGAGTTGTAACAGCTCAGTCTAGACCCTAGTCAAAATAGTGGTTTTGGGACCACATATCTGAGTAAAAAAAATATTTAAATATTATTTTACGTGCTTATTATATGTGAATTAGTATGTGTGAAAGTTTTGTATGAAATTTTGTCTGTTTGAGTGCCTAAATTGCAAAAAGGATTAAATCACATAAAAAGTAAAATGAGCATGCTATATGTTCAATGTGTCTATTTGGAATGGCTTTTGATTATTATGGCCTTAATTGGTAATTGTACCATTGAATGTTTGAGTGGTCATAAATGACCTTAATATATGTGTTTTATGAATTAATAAATGATGGACATTTTAGTAAATGGATTAATAATATGTGTAATAATAAAACAAAATGCATGAAAAATGTCTATTATTGTTGGTTTTAGCCGAAACTAGCAAAGAAAAAGAAAAAGAAACGTTCTTTAGGGTTCGGCTCTCTCTTGGTCCAATTAAGGTATGTAATTTGATCTGTTTTTGATCATTTGTACGGTTTTGTAATCGTTGCTTTGTCTATTGCTGAGCCCATACCTTAATTTTTGAATTTGAGTATGATTTTGAAATATGCCATTGTTGAGAATGTGAGTTTTATGAAGTTTGATGAAATATTATAAAAGATATGTGATAGATTAAAATGTTTTATCTTTGAATTTTTGATGAAATTGAGCTATATGGGCTAATTTGTAAAAATGAAATTTTGGGAGGACTAAATTGTAAAATAAATATGTTGCATTGGCTTAGATGAAAGCCATAAAGATTCAGCCATGCTATGGTTTAGGTGAATTTTGTGTATTTTGTGATTTTATGAAATAGGACTAATATGTCAAAATGTGCAAATGTAGGGGCTAATTTGTCAAATGGCCTAATTATATGTTTTTGGATTGAATTGAATGATTTGTTGAGTAAAAGGGTTAATTTTGAATCTATTTAGACCAAGAACAAAATAAAACGGAATTAGATCGGGGGAAGTCGAAAGTGATCGAGTAATCGTTGTCATCCGTCCAAATCCATACGAGGTAAGTCAGTAGACAAAGAAGTGTATTATTTATTGAATTATACGTATGTGGTTATATAATTATGATTGAAAGGCCATGAGAGCCAAATGAATTAATCTGAGATAATTCCAATGATATGATAACCTTTGAAAAGCTCTGTACAATCCAAAGAACTCTGAGATGTGATTTCGTATAAGACCATATCTGGGACGTTGGCATTGATATGTGATATCGTGTAAGACCGTGTCTGGGACACAGGCATTGATTAGAGACTACGTGTAAGACCATGTCTAGGACATCGGTATTGCATCTGATTTCGTGTAAGACCCTATCTGGGATAGTGACATCAATATTGATTACGTGTAAGACCATGTCTGGGACATCGGCATCATATTTGATTTCACGTACGACCTTGTCGGGACAGTGGCATCGATATTGATTACATATAAGACCACATCTAGGACGTTGGCTCTGTATGAGCTTTCCGAGTTTTCAGCATATCAAATTGTTTCTGAACAGTTGAACGTTAAATTCTAAGAAATAAATGAATGAATGAATATGTATCTGATTCAAGTACATTTGAATCGTATTAAAGTTTTGAGCACGAAAGGTATGTATATGTGAAATTATAAGTATGTGATTTGTATGAGATCAAAGAAATGGAATACGATATAGGTGTAATGGAATTGAGAGCATAGAATTTATGTGAACAAGTGGGTATGGTTTGGCTCATGAATTACCTATGTGAAATGGTTATAAGTTTATGTTAATGAATTGAATTATATGATTCATTAGTTGGAATTATTTGTATATGGCTTACTAAGCTTTTTGTAGCTTACTTTATGTGTGTTTGCTTTGTTTTATAGATATCAAAGCTACCGAAAGCTCGGGGATTGTTGAGGATCATCACCATACTATCAAACTTTGTTTTATTACATTTTGAAAGTGTAAATGTTAAATTATGGCATGTATAGGCTATAAGTCTTTAGAATATGTTTTGAGATGTATATATGTTATGCCCTATGATATGGCTAACTAATAGATAGATATATGTTTGAATTTGGATTATGATATGTGATGCTTTTTGGTATGTTTTATAGTGCTATTATGGTCGATTGAAATATGGTCATTTTGATATATGCTTAGTTATGGATATGGTAAGTTTTGATAAGTGATTGTATGTGATACAAATGAGTTATGAAAGGTGCATATTTATATGTTTGTGGCTCGAGAATTTGGTATGGCTTAGTATGGATAATGAGCATGAATTGGTTGGTGATACTTTTGGTCATATTGATGTATGTTTTGGGCATGAGTTTGGCTAAAATTGTGGCATAGTTTATGCATATTTGTTGCTTGTAGGGATGACCCAAAATGGGTGCCAAAGTTGGCTTTTTGAATGGCCTATTTTTGTTCACACGGGTAGAGACACGGGCGTGTGTCTCGACCGTGTGTGACACACGGTGATAGTACACGGCCATGTGTCCCCTGGGGTACCCTTTCGAATTAAGTCAATTTACCTTACAGTTTTGACACGGGCTAGGCACACAGGCGTGCCTAGTGGCCGTGGGTGGCACACGGGCTGGCACACAGTCGTGTGGTCGACCGTTTGGCCAAGTCAGTAGCCTCCCTAATTTTCACACTGCCTAGCACACGGGCGTGTCATGTGGCCGTGTGTGGAAGTCAGAATGTATGCCCTGTTTCGCCATGGCTTAGAGACACGGGCGTGTCTAGTGGCCGTGTGAGGCACACGGCCTAACCATACAGGCGTGTGACCTCTGCAGCTTTGAAAAATGTTTAAGTTTTGAAAAATTTTCTAAGTGCTCGGTTTAGTCCCGACCTTTTTCTAATGCATGTTTAAGGTCTCATAGACCTTCATAAGGGGCTCATTGATGATGGATGATTATAATATGATTTTGATGATTGTGAGATGTCTGAAAAAGTTATCAATTGTCTGGTAATACTTTTAACCCTAGTCCGGCGACGGATACGGGTTAGGGTGTTACAACAGTCCACTAGGTTCCTTCAATGTAGAGGTATTTAAGGACTTGGTTCATCCCATCTGAGGTGATGGTTGGAGCAAACTAAAAGTGCTCATCTTGTCTGGTTGAGTGCCCAATTTAGGCGTTGATGTTGTCTTCATCAAACAACACAAGCGCCCCTTGAACATTAATGAAAGTGTTATTCGATTAGGTGATGTAAGTGTAGAATTCTCGAGCAAGCTTACTCAAAATATCCTCGGGATGTAAGTAAAATATTTGCCAGCCATGCTTTTCCAACAATAATAAGATAGAAGCATCATACTCCATGAAAGGTTCATCTTTGAAGAGAAAATCTTTTTTACTGCAAAACGACCTCTTGGGAGGTAAGTGTTTTGGCCATTGTTGAGGTTTAGGTGAGGAAAATGGTCGATTGAAAGGAAAAAGGGGAATGTTTTTAGTTGCTAATGGGGCAGTGAGTAGTTGTGAGGGACACAAGTGTTAGGGTAATTGTGGGGAGAAGTGAGGGAATTAGGGCAAAGGTAAAGGTAGAGGGAGGAATGTAGGTAGTAATGATATCCTAATATTAGTGATTGCGTAGGCATTCGAGAGAAATTGGAGGGAAACAGAAAAATTGAGGCCAAGTGTTTTGGGGAAATTTCTATTAGGCCTAACCATTGCAAATGGGACCCAACCTCTAAACTTCCTTCAAAATTTTGGACAACTCATCCCTCCTAACTATCTCCTTTCTGAAGGGCTATGCAACCATTGCTATAAAAATCATTATCTGCGTTGCTGTGGCAAAACCCATTACACTGACTTCTATTATGTTCATCTTCTCACTTCTTCCTAAATAACACCTACAATACAAAGTAAACAAAAATTATTAAATTGAAAAAATAAAAGAAATAACTAGGAGAAACTTAGAAACTACAAAAATAAAATGAAAAAAAGTATCAAGATGCTGAGGTTAAACATCTTGGAGGTAAATGGATAGTTTGTCTCACTTCACATGAGCACCCCAGTAGTGATTTAAACGTTATCTATTTACTTCAAATATGACCCCTGTCTGCATATCATTGACGTAAACTGCTCCATGAGAGTATACTTTGGCTACTTAGAAGGGACCTAACCAGCGGGATTTCAGTTTGCCAGAGAACAGTTTCAACCTTAAGTTGAATAACAACGGCTGTTGTCCTAGTTCAAATTGTTGTGGCATAATTCTCTTATCATGCTAGTGCTTGGTCTTCTTCTTATAAGGTTTAGCGTTCTCATAACCTTGTGCCCTAAATTCTTCCATCTCATTTAACTCAAGCAATCTTCTATTGCCAACAGCATTCTAATCCATTTTCAATTGCTTCACAGCCCATTATGCCTTGTGCTCTAACTCAATCTACAAATGGCATGGTTTTTCATAAAGAAGCTCGAATGTTGACATTCCTAACAGATTTTTATAAGTAGTGTGATATGCCCATAAGGCTTCGTCTAATCTTAAGGACCGAGGCAATACCGTGGCAATTAATAACTACTCCTCTTGGAAGTCCTCCTTAATAAGCTTGATATTGCCATCTTCATTGCCAGCTTTTAATCTTGATAGATGATTTGCCACTTGATTTTTAGTTCCTTTTCTATCTCAAATCTCCAAATCAAACTCTTGCAGCAAGAGTATCCACCGTATTAGTCTTGGTTTTGTATCTTTCTTAGTCACCAAATACTTAATGGTAGAATGGTCCGTGTAAATCGTGAATTTTGTACCAACTAAATATGATCAGAATTTATCGAATGCAAATACCATAGCCAATAATTCTTTTTTTGTAGTGGTGTAATTAAGCAGTGCATCAGTCAGGGTTCAACTTGTATAATAGATAGCATGAAATATCTTGTCTTTCCTTTGCCCTAGCACTTCTCCCATGACATAATCATTGACATCACACACCAGCTCAAATGGCAATGTCCACTTATGAGCTATTACAATCAGTGTAGCCACCAGTCGCTTTTTTTAACTCCTCAAAAGCTAACAAGCAAGGTTCATCAAATATTAAAGGTTTAATCTGCTCAAACAAAGCACACAATGGTTTAGATATCATTGAGAAGTCCTTAATGGATCTTCTATAAAAACAGAGCACACTAGTAGGAGGTGGCAATTTTTCTATCACATCAATTTTTCCTTGTCAATTTCAATTCCTTCTTGCGATACCTTATGCCTTAGAACAATGCCTTCACAGGCCATGAAATGAGATTTTTTCCAATTTAAGATAAGACTCGTTTCTTCACATTGGCGAAGAACCAATTGCAGTTTTTTTAAGTGGCATCATTATTCGTTATGTATGCCTTTAGCAAATTCTCATGGTCGCTTGAATATTCAGTTAGTAGGGGTTATTGCACTTATTGATAATATTCTAGCAAATAATTTAGTCAAAATGGCATAGAACTGTCGCTATGGTTTGCCCATTGATTACTCCATAAATAAATTGGATGGTTCTTCTATGAAGAGTTGTAAAAATTTGATTGCAAACCATTCCAATTATGATTTCTCATGTAACATTTTGACTCTTGATTCAAAGGGGAATTTTCAAAAAAATGGCTATCCCCAAATTATTCATAAGAAATATTCTCAAACTGGTTTAGCTGCTGACCTGTCAGATTACCATTAAAATCATTAACATTTATGTTCTTAAGCATAGAAGACATAGAGGATACATGGGCTATCAAAGAAACAAGCGTGTCAACTTTATGTACTCTTACTACTCATCATTCTGAGACTGCTCAGTTGGTTGGCCACGAATAGTTATTGCTGGCAATTCTTTCAATAATCTCAGAAGAATCATTATAAAACTTAGAAATAAGGGCTCCGTTTGCTGAAGCATGCACCATCATTCTAATATGAATATTAAGACCAATATAGAAAGTCTCCATTTGAACGTAGTAAGGAATGTCATGATGAGGGCACTTTCATAATAACTCATTGAACTGCTCCGTTGCCTTATACAAAGATTCTTCATCAAGTTGCTGAAATGAAGTGATTTCATTTCCGATCTTGGCGGTTAGACATGGAGGAAAGTATTTCATTAATAAAAGTTCAACCAACTCTTGCCATGTAGTTGTGGAACTGCACGGTCCGATAAATCTCGGACTCAATTTGCCTTTTCGACCAAATCTGAGCACCTTTTTCCACGGAGAAATTTTCAGGAACACTTTATCACCAATTTGATACTCAATATCTTTGCGCTTCAGATCTGCGTATGATTTCTGACGATCCGATGCTGCTTTCAAACTATCACGAATCACTTTTACTTTTTTTTCAGGCTCTTTGATTAAATCAACCCCGAAAATCTTATTCTCACAGAGCTCGGTCCAAAACAATGGTGTACGACATTTACAACCATACAAAGCCTCGTAAGGTGCCATTTGGATACTCAATTGAAAACTGTTATTATACGCGAATTCAATCAAAGGTAAATATCTCTCCCATGAGCCACTAAACTCAAGGATGCAACATCTCAACATATCCTCGAGTATCTAAATAACTTGCTCAGATTGACCGTCTGTCTGGGGATGGAAAGCAGTGCTGAAATGTAATTTAGTACCCAACGCCTCATGCAATTTCCTCCAGAACCGTGATGTAAATCTAGGGTCTCTATCAGAAACAATAGAAGTAGGCACTCCGTGCAATCGTACAAGCTGGGAGACATACAGTTCCGCTAACTTATCGAGTGAAAAGTCTATACGAACAGGGATGAAATGAGCTGATTTCGTCAATCTATCAACAATAACCCAAATTGAATCTTTCTTGCTCTGTGTCAACGGTAAACCAGATACAAAGTCCATCGTGACTCGATCCCATTTCCACTCAGGTATCATGATCGGCTGTAGCAATCCTGAAGGCATCTGATGCTCTGCTTTCACCTGTTGACATATCAGGCATTTAGAAACAAAATCAGAGATGTCTCTTTTCATACCGTGCCACCAGTACTGACGTTTCATGTCATTGTACATTTTTGTACTACCCGGGTGAACAGACATTCGGCTATAATGAGCCTCACTCAAAATCATCGGAATAAGCTCTAAATTTCTCAGAACACACAATCAATCTCTGAACCTCAAACAATCACTGTCGTCAATTCAGAACTCTAAATCCACCTTCGAATCACATTGAGCCCACTTAGCAACCAAATCATCATCGGTTTTCTGAGCTTCACCGATTTGCCGTATTAACACTGGTTTTGCTTTTAATTCTGCTATTAACACATCATCAGCAGATACAGACAAATGTACATTCATTGCTCGTAATACCAACAGTGATTTTCGACTGAGAGCATCAGCAACTACGTTAGCTTTTCCCAGATGATAGTTAATGACAAGTTCATAATCTTTTAGTAGCTCTAACCATCGCCGTTGTCTCAAATTTAAGTCTTTCTGAGTCTTTAAGTATTTGAGGCTTTTGTGATCGGAATAAACGTGACATTTTTCTCCAAACAAATAGTTACGCCAAATTTTAAAAGCGAACACAATTGGAGCTAACTCGAGATCATGCGTCGGATAATTTCTCTCATGAGGCTTTAGCTGTCTCGAAGCATACGCAACAACTCTACCCTCTTGCATCAACACGCAACCCAAACCATTCAAAGAAACATCACTATAAACTACGAACTCTTTACCAGACTCTGGCTGAACTAACACTGGAGCTTCCGTCAAAAGGGTTTTCAGCTGGTCAAAACTTGTCTGACACTTTTCAGACCACTCAAACTTGATATCTTTCTGAAGCGGTTTCGTCAATAGTGTTGCGATCATCGAGAAACCTTTAACGAATCGTTGATAATATCTGGCAAGTCCCAAAAAGCTCCGAACTTCCGAAACGTTCTTCGGATGCTTCTGATCTAGAATTGCTGAGATTTTACTCAGGTCTACCCGGATGCCTAATGCGGATAGAACATGTCCCAGAAAACTGACCTCGCGTAACCAGAACTCACATGTACTAAATTTTTCATACAACTGATTATCTCACAAAATTTTAAGTACAAGCCTCAAGTGTTCGGCATGCTCGGACTCGTCCCTAGAATAAATCAAAATATCATCTATGAACACAACCACAAATCGACCTAAATATTGTTTGAACACCCGATTCATCAGATCCATGAAAACTGCAGGGGCATTAGTGAGCCCAAATGGCATCACTAAAAACTCATAGTGTCCGTACCTCGTTCTGAAAGTAGTCTTAGGAACGTCAGAATCTCTAACCCACAACTGATAATAGCCAGATCGCAAATCAATTTTCGAAAACACTGAAGCCCCTTTCAACTGGTCAAATAAGTCATCTATTCACGGTAACAGATATTTATTCTTTATCGTAACTTTATTGAGCTAGCGATAATTGATGCACATTCGCATAGTTCCGTCTTTCTTCTTCACAAACAGGACTAGTGCACACCAGGGTGAGAAGCTGGGTCGCGTAAAACCTCTGTCAGTCAACTCTTACAACTGAGATTTCAATTCTTTCAACTCGGTCGGTGCCATACGATACGGAGCAATCAAAATTAGAGTCGTACCCGGAACTAACTCTATGCCGAACTCAACCTCTCTAACAGGTGGCAATCCCGATAATTCCTCAAGAAACACATCCGGATACTCACAAAACACAGACACAGTCTCAAGCTTTCGTTCCGATACCTTGCTATCCAGTACGTATGCAAGATAAGCTTCACACCCCTTTTTCACATATTTCTGAGCCAACACAGAAGATATCATCGTCGATAACCCGCTCAGATTATTAGACTCAACTCGAATCATTTCACCACTCAAACATCGCAAATCTATTATCTTTCGCTTACAATTCACTACAGCGTCATGTACGGTTAACTAGTCATTCTGAGAAAAATAGCGAATTCATCGAAGGGTAGTAACATCAAATCAGCCGGAAAACAGGAATTTTGGATTATCAAGGGACATTTCTTGCACACCTTATCAACTAACACATATCGGCCCAAAGGATTTGACACCCGTATCACAAACTCAGTGGACTCAACAGGTAGAGTCCCACTGGATACTAATGTTTCACACACATAAGAGTGAGTCGAACTAGGATCAATCAAAACAATCACATTAGTATCATAGAGAGTGATTGTACCAATGATAACATCAGGGGAGGATGCCTCCTCTCGTGCGCGAATAGCATAGGCTCTGGCGGGTGCACGAGCCTCGATCGAACTGCTGCATCAGAATTCCCTCTCAGATTACCACTCCTGCCTCCAGCATTTCTCGGTGGCCTACCCCTAACTGTTGCACCACTCAATCTCGCACTCTGCATCGTATTTTTCTCATTAGGTTCCGTGCAATCTCGAACGAAATGGTCTCGTGAACCACATCTATAACAAGCTCTATTGATAGACTTGCCCCAACATTCACCCACATGTCGTCTACCACACTGTAGACACTCAGGTTTATGTTGTCAATTGCTGCCAACACTAGCTATCGAGGTAGGTCAAGAATCCACTGGAGGTCGCTCTTGAATAGAAATCCCCGCAGTCATCTTTGATCTGTTACTGTCATCTCTGGACTTCTTCGCAGCCGAGAAAGAAGTTTTGCTCGCTGTTCTCTTACGGAAATCTCTAGCTTCAGATTTAGCTTTTCTTTTCTCTTTTCTGAGCTCTTCAGCCTTGCAAGCTTGTTCAACAAGTATTACGAACTCTTTTATTTCAAGAATACCCATAAGTAGTTTTAAGTCTTCATTCAGTCCTTCTTCAAACCTTTTACACATGACAATTTCATCATCAACACATTCCCGTGCATAACAACTGAGTCTCACAAACTTACGTTCATATTCGTATACAGTCATATGACCTTGTTTAAGTTCAAGAAATTCTTTACACTTTCGATCAATGAATCTCTAGCTGATATATTTCTTGCGAAACTTCATCTAAAAGAAATCCCAAGTAACCCATTCTTTCGGAACAATTGAACTCAAAGTTCTCCACCAGTAATAGGCTGAATCTCGCAATAAGGATATAGCGCATTTCAAGCACTCATCAGGTGTGCAGGACAGCTCGTCAAAAACACGAATGGTATTATCTAGCCAGAATTCGGCTCTCTTAGCATCATCGTAGCTGTAGCTCTAAATTCTTTAGCCTCGTACTTCCTGATCTTATCGACAGGAGGTTTACTCGATCTCACCGGATCAGTAGTCACTGGTATCACAGGTACTGGGGAAGGGTTACTCAAATTCGAGGGTTGTTGAGCAGCCGGGTTTGTTCGAGCATATTGAGCAACCCATTCGTTCATCATAGAAAAGAAGGCTTGTTTGGACCCATCATCTAGATTGCTCGCAGATGGTTGAGAATCAACGGGAGCTGTCCCTTGCGCGGGAGCAGGCGCTGTCTCTTGCGCGGGAGTAGGCGCTATACTCTTAACGTCGTTCGCAATGGCTCGCTTAGGATTAGGTTCCATTTACTAAACAGAAACAACAAATTAACCGTCAGAAGTCATCACACTATCGTATACTCACATATGGCATGTATAGCTAAACTCACACACGCTACATTAGTCCTAGAATCGACTAAACTGTAGCTCTGATACTAATTAAAATGTAACACCCTACAACCTAAATTCGTCGCTGGAATGGGTCACCAGGCTTATCCAAACCAAACTTACTTTCTAAACATTTCACATACACATGAATAAGGAATATAGTTCACACATGAATAGTTCATCATACCAATTAAAATGAAGTACCGCATTATCCACCAAAGTTCAATGGCCAAAAATGAGCATATATTCACATATGTGAGTAGCCAAGATTTCATAGCTTAATTTGATCAAATACCGTCATAGATTATATTATTTGTATTGCATAAAGCTTTTACCATTTGTCGAATATAATGAGGAATAAGGCCATGACATTCATACATCATAAATATACCCACACGGCATCCAAATGAAATTCACTAAATTTTTTTAAAATGAATATCAACCAATTTTTCACATCCACATCACTCAAAAAAAAAAAAATCACAAGTGAACACATTGTTCATAATATAAATATACCTACTAGCAAACATAACTTGTCAAGATATCAACAAAATGGATAATATGCCATATTCGCATGGCTTATCCTATATATATACATATATTTACAACTTTCCAAAAGACAAATCACAACTATGTCTAACATATACATGCCATGAATATAAACTTAAAGTCGTTTCAAAATAGCAAAAAGGATGACAATAAGTGTGATGACTTCAGTGGTGATCCCGAGCTTTCAACGGATAAACGATCTAAATAAAAAAATGAGCAAAGAGTTTAAGTGAGACATTACTCAGTACGTCCTAAGCAATTTAACAAAACAATTCAAATTAGTATTTGCAAGAAAAACTAATGGTGATATCATACTTAGCCTTTCAAACCTGTAAACGAGAAGTGCTCAACAAGTAACATATAGACATATATATGTACCCCAACTTTCGTATTAATATAACAATATTCGAAGTTTATCAACAATTACACATTTTACTTACCAAATGGTTATTCCCTACTTATCTCATGCATAATATAATTTTACCCCAGTACCACATAATTTAATTTATCTCAATCACAAGCCAGTCTATCCAAAGAAAACTAATTGAGTTATTCATTACACGGTACACTACTTCGTCCATATTATCTAATCTCACTCACGCGCGGCCGTATGTTTATACTATTCTCCTTAATCCCTTAAGCAAAAGCATAAGCAAATAGGTACATACACATGAGTCCCACAACCGATTCTCGCACACATAGTGCTCCACAACTGATCTCACACACATAGTGCTCGGTTAAGAAAATACGCACACATATGGCTTACATTTATTCGCACACATAGTGCCAGTTTTCATCTATGCACACATAGTGCTACTCCTTTCGTACACATAGTATATATCAAAGAACGACAATAGTATATAAATGCAATGCCATCAGCTCAATATTACATCATTTACTCATCATTCATTCACATATAAAAATCTATATTTCACGAGCTATGTGTACTCTAGGCAACATAGAATTTAAGTCTTAATTACTTAGAACTTACCTCGCATTGGATGAATAGCTTCGATCGGCTACTCCATAACCTTCGCTTTCCCCTTGACTGAATTTGGCTTTCTTTGATCTTGAGCTTGAGTTGAACCAAATAAACTAATTCAATCACCTTATCAATTCATCAAATCTAAATTCTTTTAATTTCAAACACATATATCATACGGCATTTCTATTATTGAATAATTGAATACATACAATTAATTATAGTTAAGCATTTCGGTTTCTCCTCTCACTAGCACACATTACGACAATTCAGTTCAATTAATGTCAATTGCATTTTAACTAAACCATGTCTCCATTTTAAGTGCATTCGACAATGACACAACCTAATGTACTTCAATTATACCTCTCCTCAAAATACATTAAAATCGAACAGCATTCAAGGTTACCAAATCATAGCATTTATCAAATTCACTCAATTCATATATCAAACCTTTTAATTAACATCTTAGTACTTAGCCATGATCCAAATTATTACTCATCATCATGCTATAACCGAATTTTTCATTAAGTTAATATAATTCCTCTATTAATCAAATCTCATATACATAAATTAAATCCACCCTTTTTGCCACATAATTTACTATTTTCTTTTTGAATCTCATATTGTAAATATAACTTATTCAATGGTTGAATGTCACATAATAGCAAACTCATGTTCTTTCCATCCTTACTACCATTTTAACAACTTAAGGTTTATCTAAATACCATTAATACCACAATGAAACACAAATCTTCAAGACCGAATGTATATCTCTTTTAAAATGCACTCATACTAACCTTTTACCTTAATATTTAACATAGAACACAAACCTACATGAATTATTCAAAAACGAATGTAACACTCAACATAAAACCAAGTTTTTCAAGCTCAATCATATACACAACCATTTCCCATCTAAAAATATCAAAGCTTCAAACGAAACCCCCATTCAAAACCATGACCGAATGCCCATCTAAACAAGGTTTTAAAAATTTAATACATGGGCTATGCTAAGGACCTATTAACAACCTCGATTTTCATAGTTACAAAGAAAAATCCAAACAAACATACCTTGAATTGAATCAAATACCAAAACCGAAAGCTATGGCTTCTTTCCTTCACTTTTCTTTATGGTTTCGGTAAGAATGAAGAAATGACAAAGAAAAACATTGTTTTTATCTCCACTAAACTTAATATAATATATTTTATTATACAAACACTTTAACTATAATAAATTTATAATAGAAAATGCATATAATAGCATCATTTTCACCCATTACCGTACATTGAAAAGAAAAGGGGTTTATTTGCCATGCAACCACCCTACATCACAAGACTCTACATTCGGCCCATGTGACATTTGACTATCTTATTTTCTAAGTTTCACAACTGGGTCCAATTCAAAGAAATAAGCATACCAATGGTCAAATTCTCAAATTAAATTGTCACACATGCTAATTTATGAAATTTAAACACGGATATAGCATTCATATATTTTTAAGACTTGGTTTTGTGGTTCCGAAACCACAATCCGACTAGGGTCAAATTAGGACCGTCACACGGATTATCAATTTACTCCTTGTAGACCCTAAAATTGAGTGAACTTTCAGACAAAGAAGATGTGAACAAATAGCTCAAAGACAAGTAAAGATGGACCTTGGAAATAAGAATCAAGACCAAGGTAATAAAGCCGATCGTGTACAAAATCCCATCCTCATTGTAGATGATAGGGATCGATCATCAGACAGTATGCTGTGCCACTTTTCAGTGAGTTAAATCCATGAATTAGACGGCCAAATATTGAGGCAACCTAATTTGAATTGAAACTAGTGATGTTTCAAATGCTGGAAATGGTGGGCCAATTCAATGGTATGCCCACGGAAGATCCATATCTCCACCTTCGATTGTTTATGGAGGTAAGTGGTTCATTCAAGATAGTCGGTGTGACTGAAGATGCATTAGGGTTGAAGTTGTTTCCGTACTCGTTGAGAAATCGAGCACGAGCATGGCTTAATTCGTTGCCACCAAGTTCTATATCTACATGGCAAGAATTAGTAGAGAGATTTTTGGTTAAGTGTTTCCCGCCTAGCAAAAACGCTAAGTTGAGGAACGATATCACAACTTTCCAACAATTGGATGATGAGTCTTTTACGAGGCTTAGGAGCGATTCAAGGAGTTACTTTGCAAGTGTCCTCATCATGGGATTCCTCATTGTATCTAGTTGAAGAGGTTCTATAATGGTCCCAATGCACATACAAGATTGATGGTAGATGCTTCTACGAATGGTGCAATTTTGTCTAAGTCTTATAATAAGGCTTATGAGATCACGGAGAGGATCACGAGTAATAACTATCAATGGCCAACAAATCGAGTAGCTTCAGGAAGACATGTAGCCAGAGTTTACGAAGGTGACGCCCTCACTTTGTTATCAACTTAAGTATCGTCTATTTCCTCTATGTTTGCCTTTCTTGCCAAATCTAAAGACTTTCTTCCATGGGGATACTTTCAAGAGCACTTTGTCACCAACTTGATACTCAGCCTCTTTTCTTTTCAAGTATGCATAAGACTTCTGTCTATCTGAAGCTGCTTTCAGGCAATCTTTGATAACTTTCACTTTCTCTTCAGTTTCTTTAACTAGATCAACCCCGTAAATCTAATTTTCTTTAAGCTCCATCCAATACAGAGGTGGGTGACATTTACGTCCATACAAACCTTCATAAGGTTCCATCTTCAAACTCGATTGGTAATTATTGTTATAGGCAAACTCTACAAACGACAAATATTTCTCCCAACTACCTTGAAATTCTAAGACACAACATCTAAGCATATCCTCAAGTATCTGAATAACTCTCACTGATTGATAATCGGTCTGAGGATTGAAAGCTGTACTAAAACTCAACTTTGTGCTCAAAGCTTCCTATAACTTCTTCCAAAACTGCGAAGTGAATCTTGTGTCTCTATCTGAGATAATTGATAACGGTACTCCATGTAGTCTAAATATCTCTGAAATATACAACACGGCTAACTTGTCAAGTGACTAATCCATACGAACTGGAATAAAATGAGTCGACTTTGTTAGCTTATCAATCACAACCCATGCCATATATTTCTTTCGTGGTGTCAACGGTAATCCTATCACAAAATCCATGGCAACTTGGTTCCATTTCCACTCAAGAACTAACACAGGCTGCAATAAACCTGAAGGTACCTGATGTTCAGCTTTTACCTGCTGACAGATCAAGCATCTAGAAACAAACTTTGAGATATCTTTCTTCATTCCTACCCATCAATACATTTTCTTCAAATCATTATACATATTTGTACTATTGGGATGAATAGACAAGGAACTGCTATATGCTTCCTCTAAGATCTTTTGAATAAGCTCACCATTCTTTGGTACACATATCCAAATTCTAAACATTAAACAATCGTCAGAACTGATTTGAAAATCTGACTTTATACCCGACTCATCACTAAGCTCTTTTGGCTTGCAGCTTGCTGTCATCTTTTTGAACTTCACAAATTTCTTCAAGAATTGGTTTAGCTCTTAATTCGGCTAAGATAGAACCATCATCTGATAAGGTTAAACTAGTGTTCAATGCTCTTAATGCAAACAAAGAGTTTCTACTCAAAGCATTAGCAATTACGTTTCCCTTACCCGGGTCATAATCGATCACTAGTTCATAATCTTTAGTAAACTCTAGCCATCTTCTTTCCCTCAAGTTCAAATCTTTTTGAGTCATCAAGTATTTCAAACTTGTATGATCAGCAAATATTCGACATTTCTCACCATACAAGTGATGTCTCCAGATTTTCAATGCAAATACAATGGCAGCTAGTTCTTAATCATGTGTCGGATAAATTTTCTCATGTGGCTTTAGCTTTCTAGAGGCATAAGCAATTACCTTTCCTTACTGCATAAGTACATAGCCTAGTTCATTCAAGGATGCATCACTATAAATCACAAACTCTTTACCTGGTTCTGGTTGTACTAAGATAGGAGCTTCAATCAACAATGCCTTTAATTTGTCAAAACTCTGCTGACACTTTTCAGTCCATTCAAACTTGACATCTTTCTGTAGCAATCTTGTCAATGGGGTAGCTATCATGGAAAATCCCTCTACAAATTGTCTATAATAACCGGTGAGACCAATAAAACTTCTGACCCCTGATACATTCCCAGTATGCTTCTAATCAACAATGGTTGAAATCTTGCTCGGATCAACTTTAATACCTTCACCTGAGACTATATGTCTAAGAAAACTGACTTCCTGTAACTAGAACTCACTTTTGCTAAACTTGGCATGAAGCTGATTATCTCTCAAAGTCTGTAAAACTATTCTCAAATGCTCTAAATGATCAGTCTCATTATGAGAATAAATCAAGATATCATCAATTAACACAACTACAAATTTATCCAAGTAAGGTCTGAAAATTCGGTTCATTAAGTCCATGAAAATAACAGGAGCATTAGTTAAGCCAAATGGCCATACCTAGTCTAGAAAGCAGTCTTTGGAACATCTGACTCTTTAACTCAAAACTGATAATATCCAGATCTCAAATCTATCCTGGAGAACACTGTAGTTCCCTTCAATTGATCAAACAAATCATCAATTCTAGGCAGTGGATACTTGTTCTTAATAGTTACCTTGTTAAGTTGTCGACAATCTATGCACAATCTCATCGAACCATCTTTCTTTTTCACAAAGAGTACTAGTGCACCCCATGGTGAACAACTAGCCCTTACAAGGCCTTTATCTGTTAATTCCTGTAGCTGAACTTTCAATTCTTTCAATTCCATTAGAGCCATTCTATAAGGAGCAATAGAAATGGGTGTTGTACCCGGAACCAACTCAATACCAAACTCAACATTTCTAATAGGAGGCAAACCTAGTAGTTATTCCAGAAACACATCAGGAAACTCACATACCACAGGCACTGATTCAATTTTCAACTCTGGATCTTTAGTATTCAACACAAAAGCAAGATAAGCTTCATATCCTTTCTTCAAGCATTTCTGAGCAGACATAACAGAAATCATGGCAATTGAACTATCTGACTCATTTGAATTAACCCGAAGAATTTCATCATTTTCACATTTCAACTCAATGAATTTCTTTCCACAATCCACTATCACGTCATGTGCAGTCAATCAATCCATACCAAGAATCACATCAAACTCATCAAATGGCAATAGCATGAGATTAGCTAGAAAACAGTAATCTCTAATCATCGAAGGGCAATTTTACATACTTTGTCTACTAATACATACTGACCTAATAGATTCGATACTTTAATCACAAATCCTATAGAGTCCATAGACATGTTCATACTAGGCATCAATTTCATGTAAACATAAGAATGGGTCGAACCCAGATAAATCAAAGCAATAACATTAACATCATGAAGAGAAAATGTACTCGTAATTACTTCGGGGGAAGATGCCTCTTCACGAGCACGGATAGCATAGGTCCTTGCAGGTGCTCTAACATCTGGTGTCATTGCTGAATCTCTAGATGCACCTCTGCCTACCCCTATTCCCAAATTTTTCTGAGGTCTACCTCTAACGAGAGCATTGTTTGATCTTACACTCGATATTACTTCTCTTTTGACCATCTCAGGAGACTCCCAAATGAACTGATCTGGTGCACCACATTGGAAACAGCCAATGTTAGTTGCTCGACATTAACCTGGATGACGTCGACCACTTTGAGGACACTTGAGTCTATCGGGCTAAATAATGCCAACACTCGCAATTGAAGTGGTCTAAGCTTTCTGACCCATAAATCTTCTACGTCTGTTTCGACTAGAACACCCTGCTAAAAAATTAGATCTCATAGAGAACTCTCTAGGCCTCTTAGATGTAGACTCAAATGACTTGCTCATCTGTCTTTTCTTTGTGTCTTACATCTCAATTTCAGCTTTACCCTTTCCTTTCAACAACTCCTCTACCTTACAAGCTCTTTCAACTAAAACAAAAAACTCTTTTATTTTTAGAATGCTGACTAACAACTGAATATCATCATTGAGCCCATCTTCAAATCTTTTGCACATAATAGCTTTGGTTGACAAACGCTCAAGCATAATTGTTGAGTTTGACAAATTCGCGTTCATATCCAGTCACTGTCATCTTACCCTACTTTAGTTCAAGGAATTCTTTTCTTTTATGGTCAATGAAACTCTAACTAACATATTTCTTATAGAACTCCTCTTGAAAGAAATCCCAGGTAACCCTTTCCTTTGGAACTACTGACACAAGTGTCTTCCACCAATGGTAGGTCGAATCTCGTAAAAGTGATACAACACACTTCATGCCCTTTTTAGGTGTGCAGGATAACTCATCAAAGACCCTGATAGTATTCTCGAGCCAAAATTCAGCTTTCTCTGCATCGTCATCTTTAGTAGCCTGAAAGTCATTGGCCCCTTGTTTTCTAATTTTATCAACTGGTGGCTTCTCTCTTCTAACTGTATCTATAACTGGGGAAGCTATATGGGTAGTCTGAGGATCATGTGGGGTGGAGGTCTAACGGCCGGATTCGTACGAATGAACTCGGTAAACCATTCATTTATATCTTGGAAGAAGGCTTCTCGAGCCCCTCCTCCCTGACTAATTGTAACGGGCCTTTCACTACTATCTGGTGGCACCGTCCCTTCTATGGGAGTGGGTACGTTACTTTCTAAATCATCTGCACTAGCTCGTTCGGGATCCATAACTATAAAAGAAAAACATTTTAAAATCGCCAGGAGTCGTCACACTATCAAAATATAAGTATGGCATTTATAGCTAGAATCTTACTCACACTGAATATTCTGAGAATAGGCTAAACTCTTGCTCTTATACCAATGAATGTAACACTCCTTACTCGAGACCATCGCGGAGTCGAGCAGGAGGCATTACCAGACTTATCGTACTAGTTCGGGGCATAAAAATTTACTTTTAAAATTAATTTGCTCGCATTCATCCAATATATCCCTAAAAAGGTCCCTCGAGGCCCTATAACATGCAATTGAAATGGTTTGGGACCAAACCAAGAACATTAATAATTTTCTGATTACTTACACAAATCAAAACAATTTATTTCACTATTCATAATAAAATTGTCCACCTGCATAACAGTCACTAAATTAATTATATCTCAAGTTACTATTCTCAAAATTTAAATCCGTAAATTTTCCCTGAAACTAAGATGGACATTTTTCTATCTTTTTCCCTTTTTATTCTTTTAATTACCAAATGACTAAAATGCCCTTCATTAAAACTTTAGTTATTTTTATCTACGTATGTCTATTTTTTTCCATGAAAACCTAATGGTCTAATTACCATTTAAGGACCTCTACTTTAATTATGCTCTCCAATTTAATCATTTCCTATCTAGAACTTATATTTATCAACTTTTTCAAACAAACCCTAATAGGCAAATTAAACATGTAATTCATAAAATTTTCTATCGATACTCTAACACATGCATCTAATCACTTGGTGAATTATAAAAATTAATCAGAATAAATTTTTCTATCTCGAATTCATGGTTTTGCAACCACAGTTCCGTTTAGGCCCTATTTTAGGATGTTACAACAGTAACTTCGTACTTTGTTAACTAATGCACATACAAACTTACTAAATTAACTAATCTCTTGAACATATTCCTATGTTAGTTCAAACAATTAATCAATTTTCATGAGCAAGACCTCGAAATGCTGACATTTCAGCATTTCAACTTTTCGGCTTTTGTCGATCTATGCTATTAGAGGGTGTCATTACACACCTAGGTTAAAAATGGAGTCGTACAAATCCTGTGAATACTCAACCTACAAAAGTCCAACCATATCGTTAATCTATAATCCGACTTGCAAACCATCCTTACCTAATCTTCAATGCATTCGACCATTACCAAAACCCCCCATTAACCACTTACCTTGCCGAAATCTAACCACTAGATCTAGACTGCCTTGCTAATATTAACCACCAACTAGCCTTCACGAGATCCACCTTTGTGAATGGCCACAAAACACAATCTATCAACAAAAGGGAACTATGAGTTGGGTTTCCCAAAGAAGGGATCTAAGCCAATTAGCAAAAAGGAAGAGAGGGGAGGTTTCGACTTTCTAAAATGCTTAAAAAAGAGAAGAAAGAATAGAGTCCTTACCCAAAAGTCCGCTTGATTGAATCGATACCACAAGAAGTTGTTTCCAACTATTCTAAGTCCAGATCTTCTATAGATCTAATCGAAACACAAGGGGAGAAGAGATCCCAAGTATTTGGCTAGGTAGGCAAACAAAAGGAGTGAACACTTGATGAGGGATAATCGGCTAAGTATGTGCTTTAGGTAGAGGAGAAGAATAGATGGTGGGGTTGGAAGAACAATAGAGAGAAAAGAGAATGGGGGGTTCAATTTTAGTGAAGAACACGAGCAAAGAAGAAGGGGAGAAGTTTACTGAGGTTCGATGTAACACCCTACACCCCCGTCCGTCGCCGGAATAGGGTATTAAGGCATTACTTAACAAGATACATCCTACCGAGGTTCGTAGATACAAAGCTAGACGTGAGTTCATTGAGTTCTAAAGTTGAATATTAAACTTATAGGTCGGTTCGGCAGAACATTATAACTCATTAAAATCATTCTATAAGCAAGTTAGCAAATCTCTACCTTGTGGCTACTAACAAAATGGCTAAATCGAACAATTTAATTACCAAACATCATAGAAGAAAAGTCATTGCATATTGGGTACTAACTAAACATCATGCCACAACATCGAATTGTACGAGAATCATTTCAACACATATAATCAAACTTAAAGACTAAGCAAGCCATTTTCGCATGGCTAGAAATATTTACAACTCAAAATGAAGTTTGATTCAACCGAAGGAAAATAGCCTATACATGCCATTGACCCAAAATAACCATCAAAAGTACCAAAATAACAGCGATAGTGTTGGTGATTAAGGCTTCAATCCCCGAGTCCGTAGCTTCCAAATGAGATCTATAAAACAGAGGAAACAAGGCAAACGGAGTAAGCATTACAATGCTTAGTAAGTTTTAAGCGGTGTCACAGATAAAGCATTCAATCCTAAAATAGTTATTCGTAACTATGTTTCCCTCTTCCTTTGGGTAAGTCACCCTTTTTCCAACATATACATTCACATTACATATGAAAATGGAGGGCTTTCACTCGTAGTAAGTTCACGTAAACATATACATGTCTCATTAATTCACATAACATTTCACATAGGCCAATTGTACTTAGACTATATTAATAATCTCATTTCATAAACACATATGAAATCATATAACGACCTTAATATTTGGCCCAAAAATCCAGCTAGCATGTAAGCCAAAGGTACATACCTGTATAACTTAACACTTTCAGCGCAATTCATTAGCGTTCGTTACCTTGAAGACCAGTAGTCTTAGGTTTTTCTCGCATCATCTTCGAGATCTCTATCTCGGGTAATTTCTATACATAGCCGTCGGGTCTTTTCCCCGGATATAATCTCCGCATATAGCCTTCGGGTCTTAACCCGGACATCATCTCCGCATATAGCCTTCGGGTCTTAACCCGGACATAGTCTCCACATATAGTCGGCGGGAATTAACCCCGGATTCACATTACAAATTCTCATACACATATATATTCACATGTAGCCAAGTTTCACATAGCAAGATTTCATTTGCAATTCAATCAATTCATGTGCATACCAACATGTAACATGCTTCTCGACTTTATATCATAATTATACGTATAATTCAAACTTATACACATATACTCTTCTTTTCTAAACTTTCGGCCCAATGATCAAACATACATAGGCAAATGCATTTCAAAGCTCAATTTCGGTCCTTTTCTCTATGAGCCATTCGGCCATATAACAAACATGAATAAGGCTTCTTTCTCAATGGAACATCGTTCAAATATCAGCATGTATATCATGGCATTTTAACTTAAATACCAAATTCGATTACTCAAAACTTACCTTGAACTTCCCCGATAATTTACGAGTTGGCTATTCGACCACTTTGGCCTTCCCTTTATCCGAACTCGTCCCTCTATGCTCTTGAGCTAAATAAAACATTTAATTTTTATTAATCCTTATTCAAGCATCTCAATGGATCATTTTCACTTATAGTCAAATAATACATGCATATTTTTCTCATTGCAAACACATACACCCATTCGATCATTTCACGTACATATCATAAGTCTCAACAAGCTGATTGTCTGAGCAGCATTCAATAATTTACTCATAACTGGAGTTACGAAACTCCAATTGAAGTGCCGTTAATTTTGTATGAAAATAGACTCATTTATCTTCCATCCATAAAAATTTCATAATTTTTGGTTTGGCCAATCAATACCAGAATTTTCTCAAAGTTTCCCTATTTCACTGTTTGAGTAAACTGACCACTCTATACTACGAACCAAATTTCTCCTTGTACAGAATTCCAAATATGCCCTTACTTATTTCATTCGAAACTAGACTCATTAAGGAGTCTAAGCATATAAATTTTGTCTCATAAAAATTTTTATACCATTTATAGTGATTTTCCAAAGACAGAGCAGGGGACTTCAAAGTCAATCTGACACTGTCTCACTCTACTCCAAAAATCTATTTATCAAAAATTCCTTTTCTTGCAAAGTTTATTTTATAAGAAACTAGACTCATTAAGCTTCAATTACAAAATTTATTCAGCCTCTAATTCAACTCGTACAATTTATGGTGATTTTTCCAAAACACGTTACTGCTGCTGTACCAAGTAGATTTTATACCAAATTCACTCTTTAGTGTTCTTATGCACATGCTTAAAACATAGCAATTCCTAAGGCACCATTTAGAGTAGTCATTGACCTTAACACAATGTACATATTTCATGTTCATTTTAACCATTATACCACTCTTAAGACACCAATTATCAAAACAAACATCGAAGATTGTAAGCACATGACCGAATAGGTCATTTCTTTAACCAAGAAGCTCCCACAAGCATAAATTGACCAATTAGTTTTATTACTCTTTCTAATGCATACACACTAAGGCCATTCGGCCATATCCAAGCATGGTCCTTTATTCAATCCATCACATCCAAATCAATCAAATTAACATATACTAAGTTCATGTACAATCTTTCCCATAGCCGAATACTTAGTGAAATTATGAGCAATGTTCATCAAGCTCATTTTACAAAATATGTGTCACAATTTGCATAATCAATTTATCAAATTCAAGATCAAAATACAATCAAAAGCACAGCAACTCAATCATTCAAAGAACCGAAGGTCCCTTAGGCTTTAATCCTCTCTAAAATTTTAATCTTACTAATTTGAACTCACAAATCCAACTCTTATGAATTTTAACATCATAGAGTCTATTAACAAGCTTTAACAAGCTCTTAAATGCAAAACAAAACTCCCTAACCACAACTTGACAAGGCCGAATGCCCTCATCCTCAAGGCTCAAGAAATTTTTCACTTTAAACAAAGGAGAGGACCCTAAGACAAGCTCAAACAACACCCATATTCCATTATTAAACACAAGCATTAGGGAAAGCACAATTTCTCCACTTTTACTCACATGGCCGAACATCACATCTTGTCTATCACACAAGGATTTTATGTTATGAAGCTCAAATTCCCTTAGAAATCACCTTCAAAACAAGGAAAATCTAGCAAAACATCACCCAAGAAGACATGCACCATGGCCGATTTTCCCCATGGCACAACCAACTCAAATTTCATTCAAAACAAAGCAAATAACTTAGCATCCATCTTTATTTCACCAAATTTCAAAAGCAAAAATCATGAACATACCTCCAATTTGCCTAAGTGGTGACCAAATCAACTAGGAAGAATTTCCACTCTCCTTTACTTGAGGTTTGGCTATGGTGAAGAGAAGAAGATGAACTCTTTTTTTTTTTTCAACAATCCTTATTTTATTTGTTGTATCAATTAAATTTTATGACAACTAATTTCCCTTTTTTTTTTTTTCTATTATTATTAATTAGCCACAAACAAAATACAAAATGACAAACTAGGTCATCATTACCATCCACTATCATAAAAGTGGGTAATTTGACATGCAAGTCCCCTATTTTGCATGCATGCATTTATTAGTCATCACACATCTGGCTAGTTTACCTTCAAAGTTCACAACTAAGTCCTTTTTAATGAAATTCAAATTTTTAACTCTAAATTGGCACACCAAACAGGTCACACATGAATTAACACATATTATAGGCATCTAAATGAACATTAAATATATTTTATGCCTCGGTTTTGTGGTCCCGAAACCACATTTCGACTAGGGTCATTTTAAGGCTGTCACAACTCTCCCCCACTAAAGAAATTTTTGTCCCCGAAAATTCTTACCGAAAAAATAAGTTTGGGTAACGTTCTCTTATTGAATCCTCAAGCTCCCAAGTAGCTTCTTCGACCCCGTGTTTGACCCATAACACTTTCACTAACGAAATCCTCTTATTCCGCAACTCTTTAACCTCGTGCGCCAAAATACGAATTGGTTCCTCCTCGTAACTCATATCGGATCGAATCTCAATGTCAGACGGATTAATCACATGTGAAGGGTCGGATCTATATCGTCGGAGCATCGAAACATGAAAAACGTTGTGAATCTTTTCAAGTTCGGGAGGCAAAATCAGTCGATATGCTACCGGTCCAATCCGTTCAGATATTTCATATGGTCCGATGAACCTCGGACTCAATTTGGCCTTACGGCCGAATCTGAGCACCTTTTTCCAAGGTGACACTTTAAGAAATACTTTGTCTCCGACCTGGTACTCGATATCTTTCCGCTTTAAATCCGCGTAAGACTTTTGACGATCTGAAGCTGCCTTAAGGCTATCTCGAATCACTTTTACTTTCTGCTCGGCATCTCTAATTAAATCGACTCCAAAGATCTTACTTTCACTGAGCTCGGTCCAAAACAACGGTGTACGGCATTTGCGACCGTACAAAGCCTCGTAAGGTGCCATCTTAATGCTCGATTGAAAACTGTTGTTGTATGCGAATTCAATCAAAGGCAAATACCGTTCCCACGAACCACTAAATTCAAGGACGCAACATCTCAACATATCCTCGAGTATCTGAATTACTCGTTCCGATTGACCGTCTGTCTGAGGATGGAACGCGGTACTAAAATGTAGCTTAGTACCCAATGAATCTTGTAGTTTCTTCCAAAACCGCGATGTAAATCTCGGGTCTCTATCCGACACGATAGAGATAGGGACCCCGTGCAATCTGACGATCTGAGAAACATACAACTCCGCTAGCTTATCAAGTGAGTAATCCGTACGCACAGGTATAAAGTGAGCGGATTTAGTTAATCGGTCTACGACAACCCAAATCGCATCTTTCTTGCTCGATGTCAACGGTAGCCCAGATACGAAATCCATCGTGACTCTATCCCATTTCCATTCGGGGATCAAAATTGGTTGCAACAAACCCGTAGGCACCTGATGTTCCGCTTTTACTTGTTGGCATATCAGACACTTCGACACAAAATTTGAGATATCTCGTTTCATACCATGCCACCAATATTGACGTTTCAAATCATTGTACATTTTAGTGCTTCCCGGATGAACCGACATTCGACTATTATGAGCTTCATTTAAAATCATCGAAATCAACTCTGAACTTCTCGGAATACATACTCGGCCTCGAAACCTCAAACAATCATTGTCGTCAACTTGAAACTCAGGATCCGCACTTACATCGCATCGAGCTCGCTTGGCAATTAAGTCGTCATCCACTTTCTGAGCTTCACAAACTTGTCGGAGAAATACCGGTTTGGCTTTTAATTTCGCTATCATCACCCCATCATCAGATACCGATAATTGCGCATTCATGGCTCGTAAAACAAACAATGATTTTCGGCTAAGAGCATCAGCAACTACATTCGCCTTCCCTGGATGATAGTCAATGACAAGCTCGTAATCCTTTAGCAATTCAAGCCAACGTCTTTGCCTCAGATTCAAATCTCTTTGCGTCATCAAGTATTTGAGGCTTTTATGGTCGGAAAAGACATGACATTTTTCACCAAAAAGGTAGTGACGCCAAATCTTCAAAGCAAAAACAATAGCAGCTAATTCGAGATCGTGAGTCGGATAATTTTTCTCATGAGGCTGTAATTGCCTCGAAGCATAAGCAACAACTTTGCCTTCTTGCATCAAAACACACCCCAAGCCATTCAAGGACGCATCACTATATACTACAAACTATTTACCGAATTCAGGCTGAACTAAGACTGGAGCTTCCGTCAATAGGGCTTTCAAATAGTCGAAACTCTTTTGGCACTTCTCGGACCATTCGAATTTAACATCCTTCTGCAATAGCTTCGTCAACGGGGTTGAGATCATCGAAAAGTCCTTCACAAACCGTCGGTAATATCTGGCAAGTCCTAAAAAGCTTCGGACTTCCGAGACATTTTTAGGAGGCTTCCAATCGAGGATAGTAGCGATTTTATTCGGATCAACTCGGATACCCGCAGCAGATACAATGTGTCCCAGAAATCTGACCTCGCGCAACCAGAACTCACACTTGCTGAATTTTGCGTACAACTGGTTATCACGTAAAACCCGTAGCACAAGCCTTAAATGCTCGGCATGCTCGATCCCATCGCGAGAGTAAACCAAAATGTCATCGATAAATACGACTACAAATTGATCTAGGTACTGCTTAAACACTCGATTCATCAAATCCATGAAAACAGCGGGGGCATTAGTCAGCCCAAACGGCATCACTAAAAATTCGTAGTGTCCGTACCTCATTCTGAAGGCAGTCTTACGCACATCTGAGTCTCGAACTCGCAACTGATAATAACCGAATCGTAAGTCAATCTTTGAAAACACTGAGGCTCCCTTTAGCTGATCGAATAAGTCGTCGATACGAGGCAACGGATACTTATTCTTTATAGTCACCTTGTTCAACTGCCGATAGTCGACACACATTCTCAAAGTCCCGTCCTTCTTTTTCACGAACAAGACTGGTGCACCCCAGGGAGAAAAGCTCGGTCTTGCGAAACCTCTATCGGTCAACTCTTGCAACTGGGATTTCAACTCTTTCAACTCCGTCGGAGCCATACGATATGGAGCAATTGAAATCGGAGTTGTACCCGGAACTAGCTCAATGCCGAACTCAACTTCTCTAACAGGCGGTAACCCTGGTAATTCTTCTGGAAATACATCCGGATATTCACAAACCACAGGTACTGTCTCAAGTTTTAGTTCGGATATTTTGCTATCCAAAACATAAGCAAGATAAGCCTCGCAACCCTTCTTCATAAACTTTCTAGCCATAATTGAAGATATTACTGCCGGTAGCCCGTTTAGATCAGACGATTCAACACGAATTATCTCATTATTCGAACATCGCAAATCAATAGTCTTTCGCTTGCAATTCACTACCGCGTCATGCACAGTTAACCAATCCATTCCGAGAATAACGTCGAATTCGTCGAATGGCAAAAGCATCAAATCGGTCGGAAAACATGAATTTCGAATCATAAGGGGACATTTCTTACACACTCTATCGACTAACACACAACGACCCAAGGGATTGGACACTCTAATCACAAACTCAGTAGACTCAATAGGGAGAGTCTTACTGGATGCCAAAGTTTCACATACATATGAATGAGTTGAACCAGGGTCAATCAAAGCAATTATATCAGTATCAAAGAGAGTAAAAGTACCAGTGATAACATCGGGCGAAGAGGCATCCTCTCGTGCGCGAATTGCGTAAGCCCTAGCAGGAGCATGAGCCTCGGATCTTGTCGTAGCATCTTTAAACCTTCTCTGACTACCGCTAGCAATCCTCGAATTTCTAGGTGGCCTCCCTCGAGCTGAAGTAGTATTCGATTTTCCACTCGGATTCACATTTTGTTCGGACCATCTAGGGCAATCTCCTATAAAGTGATCAGCCGACCCGCATTTATAACAAGAGCGATCACGAAATCTACAGCTCCCCGAATGCCATTTTCCACAATACTTGCACTCGGCTCTATCTCGACGGTCGTTCCCAACACTAGCAGCAGAAGTAGCACGTGAACTCATAGGGGGTCGATCACGGTCTCGCCTAGAAAAACCCGAAGTGGCCCTTGATCGGTCCGATTCACCTCGAAATTTCTTTGATGATCCTTGAGTAGACTTCCCCGAAAATCTCTTACGGAACTCCTTGGCCCCGCTATCAGCTTTTCTTTTCTCATTTCTAAGCTCTTCGGCCTTACAGGCTCGCTCGACAAGAACAACAAACTCTTGTATTTCCAAAATGCCCACCAGTAGTTTGATGTCTTCATTTAACCCGTCCTCGAAGCGTTTACACATAATAGCTTCGGATGCTATGCACTCGCGAGCATATCGGCTGAGCCGTACGAATTCCCTCTCATATTCGGTTACTGACATTCGGCCTTGTTTAAGCTCGAGGAATTCCTTCCGTTTTTGATCGATAAACCTTTGGCTGATATACTTCTTTCGAAACTCAACTTGGAAAAACTCCCAACTAACTCGCTCTCTCGGCACCACCGAAACCAATGTGTTCCACCAATAGTAGGCAGAATCACGCAGCAGAGATATGGCACACTTCAAGCACTCTTCGAGCGTACATGACAACTCATCAAACACACGGATTACATTATCGAGCCAAAACTCGGCCCGCTCAGCATTGTCATCAACTGTAGCCCGGAACTCTTCAGCCCCATATTTTCTAATTTTATCGACTGGGGGTTTACTCGACCTCACAGGGTCGGCCTCAGGAGGAGCCACAGGGGTCGGAAGTGGGTTATTCGGGGGAGGAGGTTGTGGAACAGCTGGATTATTTCGTAGGAATTGAGCGAACCAATCACTCATCATTGCATACAAATTCTGCCTCATGTCATCATCTCGATGACTGGCATTCGGCTGAGAGTCGGTCGGCGCGGCCCCTTGCGTGGGAGCAGCCGCTACACTCTCAATATCTTCCGCTACGGCTCGATCGGGATCGGAATCCATTACTATATGAAAAACACATTTCAAATGTCAGAAATCACCACACTATCGCATTTTCACAAAATGGCATGTATAGCTATACTCACACACGCTACGTTAGTCCGAGAATCGACTAAACCGTAGCTCTGATACCAATAAAAATGTAACACCCTACACCCCCGTCCGTCGCCGGAATAGGGTATTAAGGCATTACTTAACAAGATACATCCTACCGAGGTTCGTAGATACAAAGCTAGACGTGAGTTCATTGAGTTCCAAAGTTGAATATGAAACTTATAGGTCGGTTCGGCAGAACATTATAACTCATTAAAATCATTCTATAAGCAAGTTAGCAAATCTCTACCTTGTGGCTACTAACAAAATGGCTAAATCGAACAATTTAATTACCAAACATCATAGAAGAAAAGTCATTGCATATTGGGTACTAACTAAACATCATGCCACAACATCGAATCGTACGAGAATCATTTCAACACATATAATCAAACTTAAAGACTAAGCAAGCCATTTTCGCATGGCTAGAAATATTTACAACTCAAAATGAAGTTTGATTCAACCGAAGGAAAATAGCCTATACATGCCATTGACCCAAAATAACCATCAAAAGTACCAAAATAACAGCGATAGTGTTGGTGATTAAGGCTTCAATCCCCGAGTCCGTAGCTTCCAAATGAGATCTATAAAACAGAGGAAACAAGGCAAACGGAGTAAGCATTACAATGCTTAGTAAGTTTTAAGCGGTGTCACAGATAAAGCATTCAATCCTAAAATAGTTATTCGTAACTATGTTTCCCTCTTCCTTTGGGTAAGTCACCCTTTTTCCAACATATACATTCACATTACATATGAAAATGGAGGGCTTTCACTCGTAGTAAGTTCACGTAAACATATACATGTCTCATTAATTCACATAACATTTCACATAGGCCAATTGTACTTAGACTATATTAATAATCTCATTTCATAAACACATATGAAATCATATAACGACCTTAATATTTGGCCCAAAAATCCAGCTAGCATGTAAGCCAAAGGTACATACCTGTATAACTTAACACTTTCAGCGCAATTCATTAGCGTTCGTTACCTTGAAGACCAGTAGTCTTAGGTTTTTCTCGCATCATCTTCGAGATCTCTATCTCGGGTAATTTCTATACATAGCCGTCGGGTCTTTTCCCCGGATATAATCTCCGCATATAGCCTTCGGGTCTTAACCCGGACATCATCTCCGCATATAGCCTTCGGGTCTTAACCCGGACATAGTCTCCACATATAGTCGGCGGGAATTAACCCCGGATTCACATTACAAATTCTCATACACATATATATTCACATGTAGCCAAGTTTCACATAGCAAGATTTCATTTGCAATTCAATCAATTCATGTGCATACCAACATGTAACATGCTTCTCGACTTTATATCATAATTATACGTATAATTCAAACTTATACACATATACTCTTCTTTTCTAAACTTTCGGCCCAATGATCAAACATACATAGGCAAATGCATTTCAAAGCTCAATTTCGGTCCTTTTCTCTATGAGCCATTCGGCCATATAACAAACATGAATAAGGCTTCTTTCTCAATGGAACATCGTTCAAATATCAGCATGTATATCATGGCATTTTAACTTAAATACCAAATTCGATTACTCAAAACTTACCTTGAACTTCCCCGATAATTTACGAGTTGGCTATTCGACCACTTTGGCCTTCCCTTTATCCGAACTCGTCCCTCTATGCTCTTGAGCTAAATAAAACATTTAATTTTTATTAATCCTTATTCAAGCATCTCAATGGATCATTTTCACTTATAGTCAAATAATACATGCATATTTTTCTCATTGCAAACACATACACCCATTCGATCATTTCACGTACATATCATAAGTCTCAACAAGCTGATTTTCTGAGCAGCATTCAATAATTTACTCATAACTGGAGTTACGAAACTCCAATTGAAGTGCCGTTAATTTTGTATGAAAATAGACTCATTTATCTTCCATCCATAAAAATTTCATAATTTTTGGTTTGGCCAATCAATACCAGAATTTTCTCAAAGTTTCCCTATTTCACTGTTTGAGTAAACTGACCACTCTATACTACGAACCAAATTTCTCCTTGTACAGAATTCCAAATATGCCCTTACTTATTTCATTCGAAACTAGACTCATTAAGGAGTCTAAGCATATAAATTTTGTCTCATAAAAATTTTTATACCATTTATAGTGATTTTCCAAAGACAGAGCAGGGGACTTCAAAGTCAATCTGACACTGTCTCACTCTACTCTAAAAATCTATTTATCAAAAATTCCTTTTCTTGCAAAGTTTATTTTATAAGAAACTAGACTCATTAAGCTTCAATTACAAAATTTATTCAGCCTCTAATTCAACTCGTACAATTTATGGTGATTTTTCCAAAACACGTTACTGCTGCTGTACCAAGCAGATTTTATACCAAATTCACTCTTTAGTGTTCTTATGCACATGCTTAAAACATAGCAATTCCTAAGGCACCATTTAGAGTAGTCATTGACCTTAACACAATGTACATATTTCATGTTCATTTTAACCATTATACCACTCTTAAGACACCAATTATCAAAACAAACATCGAAGATTGTAAGAACATGGCCGAATAGGTCATTTCTTTAACCAAGAAGCTCCCACAAGCATAAATTGACCAATTAGTTTTATTACTCTTTCTAATGCATACACACTAAGGCCATTCGGCCATATCCAAGCATGGTCCTTTATTCAATCCATCACATCCAAATCAATCAAATTAACATATACTAAGTTCATGTACAATCTTTCCCATAGCCGAATACTTGTGAAATTATGAGCAATGTTCATCAAGCTCATTTTACAAAATATGTGTCACAATTTGCATAATCAATTTATCAAATTCAAGATCAAAATACAATCAAAAGCACAGCAACTCAATCATTCAAAGAACCGAAGGTCCCTTAGGCTTTAATCCTCTCTAAAATTTTAATCTTACTAATTTGAACTCACAAATCCAACTCTTATGAATTTTAACATCATAGAGTCTATTAACAAGCTTTAACAAGCTCTTAAATGCAAAACAAAACTCCCTAACCACAACTTGACAAGGCCGAATGCCCTCATCCTCAAGGCTCAAGAAATTTTTCACTTTAAACAAAGGAGAGGACCCTAAGACAAGCTCAAACAACACCCATATTCCATTATTAAACACAAGCATTAGGGAAAGCACAATTTCTCCACTTTTACTCACATGGCCGAACATCACATCTTGTCTATCACACAAGGATTTTATGTTATGAAGCTCAAATTCCCTTAGAAATCACCTTCAAAACAAGGAAAATCTAACAAAACATCACCCAAGAAGACATGCACCATGGCCGATTTTCCCCATGGCACAACCAACTCAAATTTCATTCAAAACAAAGCAAATAACTTAGCATCCATCTTTATTTCACCAAATTTCAAAAGCAAAAATCATGAACATACCTCCAATTTGCCTAAGTGGTGACCAAATCAACTAGGAAGAATTTCCACTCTCCTTTACTTGAGGTTCGGCTATGGTGAAGAGAAGAAGATGAACTCTTTTTTTTTTTTTTTTCAACAATCCTTATTTTATTTGTTGTATCAATTAAATTTTATGACAACTAATTTCCCTTTTTTTTTTATTTCTATTATTATTAATTAGCCACAAACAAATTACAAAATGACAAACTAGGTCATCATTACCATCCACTATCATAAAAGTGGGTAATTTGACATGCAAGTCCCCTATTTTGCATGCATGCATTTATTAGTCATCACACATCTGGCTAGTTTACCTTCAAAGTTCACAACTAAGTCCTTTTTAATGAAATTCAAATTTTTAACTCTAAATTGGCACACCAAACAGGTCACACATGAATTAACACATATTATAGGCATCTAAATGAACATTAAATATATTTTATGCCTCGGTTTTGTGGTCCCGAAACCACATTCCGACTAGGGTCATTTTAAGGCTGTCACATTCGACCCTTGAACAAATCAGCAAAGAGGGAGATTAAGTTTTTTGGGATTTTCGGCTCTTTGAACCAAAGAAGAAAACAAATAGAATGCCCGCAAAACTAAACCTATTAGGCGCTAAAAGAATGACCAAAAATGCAAAATCTGAATACCATAAAAGCAAACGGTACCTACCTTACCCAAAAAGTCGAAACTCAAGAAGCTAAAATCTCAAAAATACCAAAAAGAATTTGGCACACTTCCCTACCCTTTTTGCTGAAAATGCACCATGAAGACTCCAAGATTCGGCCAACTCTCTCCAACCATTCCATCCGTAAATTTCCTTCTAGATAATCTCCCCTTATCACTTCTCAATCAAATCCAATGAGCAACTCAAACTCCTTCCCTCAGAATTCCAGTTCAAGTCCACTTCTTACCTTGTTCATGCACCAAAATTAAAGTACCTTGCTATCTATGGAATTCGAACCTTAGTCCTACTACCTGCTAAATCACGCCACATCAAGCCCCACATGTGGCGCCTCTTGCCACTCCAACACAAGGCTTTTTGTGTTAAGAGATCACACCATTAATTTGTAAGCCCTACCGACCAGTGTCCAGATTCACTTAAGGCTAAAATTAAAATTTTTGTTAGGGGTTGGGCCTAAACTTAGGCCTTCCAAAGGCCCCCTAGACACGCTCAAAACAATAATTTAACAACCCAAGCATGCAAAAGTCAATTCAGGCAAAAATCCTGAAACCTTAAAATTTGGGGCGTTATAATTTTTCCTATATAATTTATCACCTTTTTACTTAAATTCGTTGTTAAAACTAAGTAATTGTTTAATAAATTAATGAAATATGTGAAAATATGAAATTAGGAGATAGAAATTATTAAAATGTGATTTTATGCTTTATTATATAGTTTTCATACATAAAATGGCTTATTTTATATTTATTTGAACATATTATATTTTTAAGACATAAAGCGAGCCATGCATGATTAAATTAAATAATAAAATATAAAATTATATTTAATAATTCATTTTAAAATATTTCATTAATAATTTTGGTTTTAATTAATTATTTAAATTGGATAAATTTTATTCGCTGGTCCTTTAATTTTTTGATTTATTTTGGACAGTTATAATAGCTTTGTTGGATTACAAAAACCGTCCAAATTAAAGACCAAGTCAACCCAATTTTAGCTGTACATGGCTGTCTACATAAAGCACTTATTGGTTTAATTACACAAGGTCCTTGAATGTTGAAGAAATCAGAGATTTGCTCGAAGATTTAGATTTGACCGAGTCTCAGTCTTGAGTTGTTATGGCATTTAAATTGCTTAAAGATCATGCAAAATTCAACTCAAAATCCACTAACCATGGCTGGCCACTCATTAAAGAAACTTGAAGAGACTAAACCTTTCCATTTTTAGCAAACTACTCTCCTCTCTTCACCTATAAATAAGACCCCATCTCACCATTTCTAATCATCCCTTATTTCTCATCCCTTACCATTCTCTCTTTTCTCTCGATTCCCTTAGCATTTTTCATTCCCTATGCCCAGCATCATCTTTTTACAGAGATTTATGGATAGGAGAAGAATAGATTGTGGGGTTGGAAAAACAATAGAGAGAAAAGGGAATGGGGTTCGGTTTTAGTAAAGAACACGAGCGAAGAAGAAGAGGGGACGTTTACTGAGGTTCGGCCCTTGAACAAATTGACAAAGAGGGAGATTAAGTGTTTTAGGATTTTCGGCTCTTTGAACCAAAGAAGAAAACAAATGGAATCCCCCCAAAACTAAACCTATTCGGCGTTAAGAGAATGACCAAAAATGCAAAATTTGAATACCACAAAAGAAATTGGTACCTATCTTACCTAAAAAGCTGATACTCAAGAAGCTAAAATCCCGAAAATACCAAAAATAATTTGGCACACTTCCCTACCCTTTTTGCTGAAAATGCACCATCAAGACACCAAGATTCGACCAACTCTCTCCAACCATTCCATTCCTAAATTTCCTCCTAGATAATCTCCCCTTATCACTTCTCAATCAAATCCCATGAGCAACTCAAACTCCTTCCCACTGAATTCCACTTCAAGTCAACCTCTTACCTTGTTCATGTAACAAAATTAAAGTACCTTGCTATCTAGGGAATTTGAACCTCAGCCCTACCACCAGCTAAATCACCCACATCAAGCCCCATATGTGGCACCTCTTGCCACTCCAACACAAGGGTTTTTGTGTTAAAAGATCACACCATTAATTTGTAAGACCTACCTACCAGTGTCTAGATTCACTTAAGGCTAAAATTAAAATTTTTGCCAGAGGTTGAGCCTAAACCTAAGCCTTCCAAAGGCCCCCTAGACACACTCAAAACAATAATTTAACAACCCAAGCATACAAAAGTTAATTCAGGCAAAAATCCTGAAACCCTAAAATTTGAGGCGTTACAACTCTACCCTTCTAAAAAGAAATTTTGGTCTCGAAATTTACCTGGTCAGAATAGGTGAGGGTATTGTTGACACATCACCTCCTCAGGCTCCCACGTAGCTTCCTCTTTGCTGTGATTACGCCAAAGTACCTTTGCCAAAGGAATTATTTCTTTCTTAACGCCTTTACATCATGCTCCAGAATTTGCACTGGTTCTTCCTAAAAAGTCAAGTCAGGCACAATTTCAATCTCCTCAACTGGTACTACATAAGAAGGATCAAAACGGTACTGCCTCAGCATGGAGACATGAAATACGTCATGAATCCGATCTAATTCAGGAGGTAGTTTAAGTTGAGAGGCTACCGGACCCACCCATTTCAGAACTCAATAAGGTCCTATAAATCGAGGAGTTAACTTGCCCTTTTTCCCAAATCTTAAAATCTTCTTCCATTGTGAGATCTTTAAGAATACCAAATCCCCCATCGAATACTCAATCTCTTTACGCATTAAATCGGCATACGACTTCTGCCTATCAGATGCTTCCTTTAATCGGTCCCAAATCAACTTAACCTTCACATCAGTATCTCCCATTAACTCTGGCACCAAAACTTGATGCTCCCCCAGTTCAGTCCAACATGTAGGAGTATGACACCTTTGCCCATACAACGCCTCATATGGTGCCATTTAAATACTTACCTGATAACTGTGTTATACGCAAATTCTGGTAATGGCAAGTAATCTTCCCAACTACCCCAAAAATCAATAATACACCCTCTCAACATCTCTTCTAGAACCTGAATCACCCTCTCCGACTGTCTATCCATTTGAGGGTGAAAACTAGTGCTGAAATCTAACCGTGTACCCAACACCTCATGCAACTTCTGCCAGAATTGAGATGTAAACCTAGGGTCTCTGTCAGAAATAATTGAAACTGGCACCCTATGAAGTCACACTATCTCAGCCACATATAATTTTGCCAGCTTCTGAAGTGAATAATCAGTTTGAATGGGTATAAAATGAGCAGATTTCATTAGACTATCCACAATCACCCAAACCGAGTCCTTCTTGGAAGGAGTCAAGGGTAGTCCACTCACAAAATCCATGGTTACCCTTTCCCATTTCCAAAGTGGAATCTTGACTGGCTGTAGAAGTCCATGCCACCAATACAATTCCCGTCGATCCCGATACAACTTATTCCCACTAGGGTGCATAGCACAAGGGCTGCCATGCGCCTCTCGCAGTATCGACTGTCTCAGATCAGTGTCCTTTGGAACACAAGCTCTCCTATGGAAACATAAAACCCCTTCACTATTCAGTCCAAAATCAAAGGTTTCAGCATTTTCTACCTGTCGAAACTGAAAAACCAATGACACATCCAATAATTGTTTCTCCTTAATTTGCTCAGTCCAGGCTGGCCTTACTTGCAATTCAGCTAACAAACTACCATCATCATATAGATTGAGACGAGCAAACATCACCTTCAGATCAGATACGGCTCTCCGACTTGGAGCTTCCGCTATCACATTAACTTTACACGGGTGATACTCAATAGAACAGTCATAATCCTTAAGCAACTCTATCCATCTTTGTTGCTTATGGTTCAACTTCTTCTAAGTCAGGAGGTACTTGAGGATTTTATGATCTATGTAAATGATGCCCTTTTCTCCATACAAGTAGTGCCTCAAGATTTTTAGCATAAAAACCACTGCCGCTAACTCCAGATCATGCGTAGGGTAATTCATCTTGCGAGGCTTAAGTTGACGTGATGCATAGGAAATCACTCTACCCTCTTGCATCAACACGCAACCTAATCCAACGTGCGGCGCATAACTATACACAGTAAAATCCTTCCCAAACTCTGGCTGAATTAATACAAGGGCTTTCGTCAAGACTTTCTTTAACTTCTCGAAACTCTCCTAGCGCTTTTCAGTCCAGATAAACGGTACCCCTTTCCTCAGAAGCTTCGTCAACAGTGCCGCAATTATAGAAAACCCTTCCACAAACCTTCTATAATCCCTTGCCAGACCCAAAAAACACCAAATTTTTAACACAGTCCTTGATGGCTTCCACTCTAGAACAACCTCGATTTTTTAGGGGCCCACCCTAATCCCCTCAGCAAAAACAACGTGACCCAATAATGTCACTTTAAGCAGCCAAAATTCACACTTGCTGAATTCCATATAAAGTTGCTTCTCCCTCAAAATCTGCAAAGCAATCCAAAGATGCTCATCATGATCCTCCTCGATTTTTGAATATACCAGAATATCATCTATAAAGACTACCACAAATTGATCCAGGTAGGGTTGCAATACCCAGTTCATAAGATCCATAAAGGTTGGTGGTGCATTCGTAAGTCCAAATGGCATTACTAGGAACTCATAATGACCATAACAAGTCCTGAATATTGTCTTATAGATGTCTGCCTCTTTAACCCTTAGTTGATGATACCCAGATCGAAGATCGATATTGGAAAATACCGAAGCTCCTCTAAGTTGATCAAACAGATCGCCGATTCTTGGCAGAGGGTACTTGTTCTTAATAGTTAGTTTGTTCAATTGACGGTAGTCAATACACATGGGCATCGTTCCATCTTTCTTCTTGACGAACAGTACCAGTGCTCTCTACTGAGACACACTTGGTCGGATAAAACCTCGACCCAAAAGTTCTTGGATTTGAGCCTTCAATTCCACAAGCTCCTTCGGTGCCATCCTATAAGGAGCGATGGACACCAGTGCTGTTCCAGGCAACAGATCGATTCCAAATTCAACTTTACATTTTGAAGGTAGCCCCAGAAGCTCATCCTGAAAACATCCTGAAACTCCTTGACCGTTCTAACTTCACCCACGGCCAAACCTTCAGAATCAGATTTACTCACATACGCCAGAAATGCCTTGTAACCCTTGCAAACTAGCTTTTTAGCTCTTAATGCCGAGATGATATCAGACAAGTAATCTCATCGCTCCCCTATTATATTTACCTCCTCATCCTCCAAAGTCTATAGTACCATTCGCTTGGCAACACAGTCCAAATTTGCCTGATGCTTAACAAGCCAATCCATACCAAAGATGAGATCAAACTCTCTGAATAGTAACTCCATCAAGTCCGCACAGAAGGTTCTACCTTGTGTCTCTAAGGGTACATCTCTAAAAAGTTTGTCTACCCTAACCGAGTGACCCAGTGGACTAATTACAGATACCTCACTCATAGTATTCTCAGATTGCACACCCAACATCCTAGACACATCACACGCAACATAGGAGTGTGTACACCCAATGTCAATCAAAGCAATGTATGGCGTGCTATAAATTAGAAACATACCAGTTATGACGTCAAGTACGTCACCATCCTCATGATGCTAAGTAGTATAAACCAAAGCCGTCTGTCATGCCTCAGCATTACCAGCACCTCTGCCCAGTGCTCGACGTCCACGTCTATTACTGCCCCTAGCTAGACCACAACTTCTCGGTGCTTCTTGACTACCTCCCACTAGTTGAGCAACCCTCGATTCAGTAGCTTGCATCTGTGCTAGCCTCTGAGGGCAATCTCTGACTCGGTGATCTTTCGACCCACTTCGAAAACGTGTTCCAGAATGCCTCCAGCATTTGCCCTAATGTATCTTTCGGCAGTCCGCACAAGCTGCGATCTAACCCCATTCACCAGAACTGCTCGAACTGGCTCATCCACACTAGCTCTTTTCTTAGATCTCCCTACAGCACCCGAGGACCTTGAATCCCTCATGAATTTGTTTCTATCTTTTTCACGGTTCTGGCGCTATGAGCGCTTCACCTCTTCTACTATCTTAGCCTTCTCCACCAAAGCAGTAAAATCCAGTTCCCTCTGTGGAGCAATCAGTACCCGCAGCTCATCTTTGAGGCCATCCTCGAATCTCACACTGCGTTCCTATTCAATAGTAACTATTCCACTAGCATACGGGCTTAACCTTAAGAATTCAACTTCGTACTCTACTACAGACTTGCTACCCTGGGTCAGATTAAGGAAATCCTTCCTTCAAGCATCCACGTAACTCACCCGGATGTGCTTCCCTTTGAAGCATGTCTTAAATAAATCCAAAGTCAGCCGCTCAGCTAGTGTACCATCTCTCACAATGAGCCACTATTGGTAGGCCTTGTCACGCATTAAAGATACTACTCCTTTCAGTTTTTGCTCTACTGAGCAATCCAGATCATCCATTATTCCCTATGTAGCCTCCAACCAGTACTTGGCCACATTTGGGGCTATACCAGATACGCCCCTAAAGATCTCCACTCCATTAGCCAGAAGCCGCTCAGAAATTAATCCCGGATTCACCATTCCAATCCTTTCTCCAGTGACCCTTTCCAAAACACGAAGCATTGCCTAGGACAAAGCATCGTCCCCTGCAACTCGATCGTAAGAACCAATCTCAGTTGCTGGTGGCGCTCGTGCCTCCCCAGCAGGTATATGTCCCGAGGATGAAGACCCTGCATGAGCACTTCCTCGGCCTCTACCACGGCCTCGTCCATGTGCCGCTCTTGTACTTATATCGTATTATTTAAGTTACGAGTTTTATGCATTAGCTCATAATTTTAGTATGTATTACAAATGTTTTACGCAAGGACAGTAATTTAGAGCTTGTTTTCACAAAATCGCACCCTAGCTACAGTTTCAATCTTCTAGAGTTTCCATTTTTTTTCCTACTGTCTCAATCTTTTACAGTGTAGTGTTACCCTATCTACAGAGTTTCAGTAGGGTCTTAGCACTATCTACAGTAGTGTCTCAGTATCACAGTTAAATATAATACAGTATAACAGAGAATACTTATGGACTTGGTGCCAGAAACCCGGTGTGCCACACTTTTCAGTAACCACGTTTAAAGTAATTCAGATTTTTGTAGAAAATAGAAATTTTTAACCCATTTTGTTGAAGTCTTTAAAAACCCTAAACTTTGAAGAAAATATTTTTGAAAAGGAACAGATTTTAAAAGAATTTTCTCAAAGAAGTCTTCAAAACCAATTTTTCAAAAACAAGTTAAAGTCTTTTAATTCAATTTTCAGAAATCTTTCAAACCCATTCCACAGTCGAGTTGTTGCAACCTAGCTCTAATACCACTAAATGTAACACCCAAACCCAGCCCAAACATTATGGCCAAGTCTGGCGTGTCACATGGACAATATATTTGCAAACCAATTATGTTGACAGATCGCTTTGTTTTCAATCCGCAAAACCATGACTAGTAAATTGCAAGTATTAAGCCAAAAATCAGATTTAAAACTATTTTTGTTATCTTGAAATATTTAGACAAAGTTCCATTTGTTGTCGTTTATTATTATATCAACCATCCATTACGTAAGGCTTATTTGAAAACGTTTGATATCAATTTTAAAAACCCGCGAATCCTAGTCTATCATTTTAAAATAATAACAACGTCACCCAAAATCAAACACCCATAGTGGCCTTATTACAAAATAATAATGAAATTAAAATAATAATAAAAATAAAGTAAAGTGAAGTCTAGTAGCAAAACCCATGTGGCCACCCCGAGTTCCTCGCAACTCCAAATCCTCTATGGTTGGGGGTTACCTGCATAGGTGAGAAAAATAGGGTGAGTTTGTGAAAACTCAGTGTGTAATTTTCCCCAACCAACAATAAATATTAGGCATACAGATCAGTCTGAGCCGAAGCCCTATTCAGATACAGATCAATCTAGGCCTTAGCCCTATTCAGAAACAGAGTAGGCCTTGGGCCCATTATCGATACAGAATAGAACATATGTAAAAAGCCCAGCCCAGTCCAACCTATCACACCACCCTATCAACCCATCACACCATGTGGGGAAAAACTCAACCCACCCAACCCTACACACCAATTCGCAGCCAGGTTGCTAAAATTACATATCGTGGCAGAGCCACTAGAACAAAAATACATGGCAAAGCCACTAAACAGAATACGTGGCAGGGCCACTGTATAGAACTTCCTCCAAATCCAAACCTAACCCCATGCAATCTAATATTACCACATACATGCATACAGATTAACAGATATAGATACCACATACATAAATCAGACAGTCTACTATTAGGGGTATAACAGTCATTTGGTAGCTAGGGGTAAATGGTAATTTTACTCTTTAGGGGTATTTTGGTCATTTTACTATGTCTCAGTGTTTTAACACCTAATACGACCTTCTAACAGGTCTAACACCGCTTTGAGTGACTCAGGATGTCCACATGTCCAAACAGTGCATACGGGCCCAAAACCCCTAATGGGCCCGAGGGGCCCACACACCCGCGTGGCTCGCTCCGTCTAAACTTATGCTTAATATCACAAATTTTATCATCAAATGCACCAGATATCATCTTACCTTATAACTTACCCATATGGGCCCGTGGACCCATTAGGCCCGTTTTGGCCCATCGAGGCCTAAAACAGCCCGCATGCACGTAAACGCGCATAGCAGCATCAAACGCCCACGATTTATGGGTTTGGATTGGCCCACGAGTGTTTGCACACTCGTAAGACCTCGAAATGCTGCCATTTCTACATTTCAGCTTTACAGCTTTTGCCGATCTATGCTATTAGAGGGTGTCATTACACACCTGGTTACAAATGTAGTCGTACAAATCTCGCGAATACTCAACTTACAAAAGTCCAACCACATCGTTAATCTATAATCCAACTTACAAACCATCCTTACCTAATTTTTAATGCACTCGGCCATTATCGAAACCCACCATAAACCACTTACCTTGCTAAAATCTAGCCACTAGATCTAGACTGCCTCGCTAATTTTAACCACCAACCAGCCTTCACGAGATCCACCTTGGCCAATGGCCATAAAACACAATCAGTCAACAAAGGGAACTATGAGTTGGGTTTCCCAAATAAGGAATCTAAGTCGATTAGCAAAAAGGAAGACAGGGGAGGTTTCGGCTTTCTAAAATGCTTAGGAAAGAGAAGAAAGAATAGAGTCCTTACCTAAAAGTCTTCTTGACTGAATCGATACCACAAGAAACTTTTTCCCACTATTTTATGCCTAGAGCTTATATAGATCTAATCGAAACACAAAGTGAGAAGAGATCCCAGGTATTCGGCTAGGTAGGCAAACAAATGGAGTGAACACTTGATAAGGAATAATCGGCCAAGTATGTGCTTTAGGTAGAGGAGAAGAATAGATGGTGGGGTTGGAAGAACAATAGAGAGAAAAGAGAATGGGGGGTTCAATTTTAGTGAAGAACACGAGCAAAGAAGAAGGGGAGAAGTTTACTAAGGTTCGGCCCTTGAACAAATCAGCAAAGAGGGAGATTAAGTTTTTTGAGATTTTCGGCTCTTTGAACCAAGGAAGAAAACAAATAGAATGCCCCCAAAACTAAACCTATTAGGCGCTAAAAGAATGACCAAAAATGCAAAATCTGAATACCATAAAAGCAATCGATACCTACCTTACCCAAAAAGTCGAAACTCAAGAAGCTAAAATCTCGACAATACCAAAAAGAATTTGGCACACTTCCCTACCCTTTTGCTGAAAATGCACCATGAAGACTCCAAGATTCGGCCAACTCTCTCCAACCATTCCATCCATAAATTTCCTTCTAGATAATCTCCCCTTATCACTTCTCAATCAAATCCAATGAGCAACTCAAACTCCTTCCCTCAGAATTCCAGTTCAAGTCCACTTCTTACCTTGTTCATGTAGCAAAATTAAAGTACCTTGCTATCTATGGAATTCGAACCTTAGTCCTACTACCTGCTAAATCATGCCACATCAAGCCCCACATGTGGCGCCTCTTGCCACTCCAACACAAGGCTTTTTGTGTTAAGAGATCACACCATTAATTTGTAAGCCATACCGACCAGTGTCCAGATTCACTTAAGGCTAAAATTAAAATTTTTGTCAAGGGTTGGGCCTAAACTTAGGCCTTCCAAAGGCCCCCTAGACACGTTCAAAACAATAATTTAACAACCCAAGCATGCTAAAGTCAATTCAGGCAAAAATCCTGAAATCCTAAAATTTGGGGCATTACAATTTTTCCTATATAATTTATCACCTTTTTACTTAAATTCGTTGTTAAAACTAAGTAATTGTTTAATAAATTAATGAAATATGTGAAAATATGAAATTAGGAGATAGAAATTATTAAAATGTGATTTTATGCTTTATTATATAGTTTTCATACATAAAATGGCTTATTTTATATTTATTTGAACATATTATATTTTTAAGACATAAAGCGAGCCATGCATGATTAAATTAAATAATAAAATATAAAATTATATTTAATAATTCATTTTAAAATATTTCATTAATAATTTTGGTTTTAATTAATTATTTAAATTGGATAAATTTTATTCGTTGGTCCTTTAATTTATTGATTTATTTTGGACAGTTATGATAGCTTTGTTGGATTACAAAAACAGTTCAAAATGGAAGACCAAGTCAACCCAATTTTAGCTGTACATGGCTGTTTACATAAAGCACTTATTGGTTTAATTACACAAGGTCCTTGAATGTTAAAGAAATCAGAGAAGATTTACATTTGACCGAGTCTCAGTCTTGAGTTGTTATGGCATTTAAATTGCTTAAAGATCACGCAAAATTCAACTCAAAATCCACTAACCATGGCTGGCCACTCGTTAAAGAAACTTGAAGAGACTAAACCTTTCCATTTTTAGCAAACTACTCTCCTCTCTTCACCTATAAATAAGACCCTATCTCACCATTTCTAATCATCCCTTATCCCTCATCCCTTACCATTCTCTCTTTCTCTCAATTCCCTTAGCATTTTTCATTCCCTACGCCCAGCATCATCTTTCTATAGAGATTTAAGCAATTAAGCCTCTTAAATAGCCCTTGGTCGACCACCTTAAAGAGCCATCAACAAATGAGCAAATCAAATGAACAAAGGAGCCCTCGTCGATCAGAGTCTTGGGTGACAACCACTTTGATTTGGGTTTAAACTTTCTTTTATTTGATTTAATTTGAAATTGTTTGCTTGGTGTTTTTTTATTGTTTACAACAATGTTAGCTTAATTTTATTTAAGCCAGGATGATTGCTTTGATTAAATAATATTTATTTGATTCATGCTTATGATGTTTGTGCCTCAATCGATCATGTTTTCAATTAAAAACAAGTCTGTATTTCATTCATACGTGATTGGAATGCACCTGAATAGCTGAGCGATCCTAACTAGACAACGACTAGTGGACACAATTGAAATGTGCATGCTTAATTTACATCCTAACTGTAACATCCCAAACCCGGCCTAGAAGTTAGGCCCGAATCTGGCATGTCACATTGTAGTGTTTTCCGAAAACCAAGTTTTCATTGAAAACCCTTCTTATTTAAATATTTGTGTAAAATTTCAGTTTACGTTTTATCAATTCCCAATGTGGTTTATTAAAAAGTTTATTCCATGTTAAAGACGTTATTAATTATAAAACCTTAATCGTTGCAGAAGCTTAATTTAAAATAGAGGTTGTTTTAGAAAAAAAATCGTTTTTACCACTAGCAATTATAAAATCACAATAAAATCCCAAATTTAAAAATAATCCAGAAATTATAAAAGCCTTATTACAGCCAAATAAAAATAAATTAAAATAAGGTAAATAAATAAAAAACTACTGATCAAGCTGCAGTGTAGCCACCTCCAAATCCCTTCCATCGTCGAGTCGCCTACTGAGGGTCACCTGAAAAAAATTAAAAAGAGGGAGTGAGTTTACGAAAACTCAGTGTGTACGTCCCTCGACAGACATATAACATGCATTAAACAATTTTGGCCTAAGCCCTATTCAATATAAGTGGCCCTTGGGCCTTAGCCCATAGTGGCCTCGGTTGGGCCTGAGCCCATATCTCAACATACAGTGGCCTTAGGCCTTAGCCCAAATCACAATAATATCAATATGATTATGCAATGTGCAATTTCCCATAACCAACCCTGTACACCCCTTCCAACCCTACACTTCTGTGGGGAGATACTCAACCCACCCATCCTTATACACCCGAAGTGGCACCAGTGGCGGCACCACTAATCGGTGAAACATAGCTGCTCAAATTCGGTGTAGCACCAATTGCGACACTACTTATCGGTACAGTATTGTTGTAACACCCCAAACCCGGCCTGGACGTTATGACCAGATTTGGTGCGTCACATGATCCTAAACTACGCTTATAACCTTTTTAAACATGTTGAGACATAGGTGATATTTTGGAAAACCAGCAAGGTGAGAAAAGTTCTTGTTAAAACTACTTTAACTTGTCATTATTCAAGATTGTTTGAATCTTATAAACCTTGTTTTGAAAACGTTGTTAAGGTTTTGGAAACCCGCGCAGCCTATATCTAGCAGTTTCGATAAAGTACGAACCCAATCCTTTAGAAAGTTAAAACCCAAAAAGAAATTTTAATAGCGGCCTTATTACACATTAAAACCCAAAAATTAACATAAAAATTAATAAACTAAAACATAAATAAAAACCAGTTCTCTTGCAGACGTCGTGGCCACTCCGAATCTCTCGCAGCTCCAAACCCACTATGGTTGAGGGTTACCTGCAGTGATGAAACAGAAGGGGGTGAGTTTGAGAACTCAGTGTGCAACATTATCTCAACCATAGGCCAAAACAGATCAAGCCTCAGAAACAGAGTTAATTGGGCCTCGGCCCATTACAGGAATCAGGTTAAGCCCAAAGGCCCATAACAGAAACAGATCAGATATAAATATTATGCAAACAGAAACCCATCCCAAATCCATCCTTAACACCCCCGTACCAGCCTTACACCATGTGGGGAGACTACTCGACCCACCCAACCGCTACACGCCACAGATATTTGCAGCGAGGCTGCTAGATATAATTTGCAGTGAGACTGCCAGATAACATTTGCAGCGAGGCTGCCAGATATATTTGCAGCGAGGCTGCCAGATATTGTGACGAGGTCACCAGATATAAATAATGTGGCGAGGCCACCAGATCGCAACGAGGTTGCCAGATATAATGTGACAGAGTCACTAGATTGCAGCGAGGCTGCCAGAACGCTTCCTCCATCATAAACCCATACCCCATGCAACAGATAATCATACTATCATGCAATATCTAGCATCAGATATACTCATATAGATAATTAACTCATGCAGATACATAACATCATACATTTCATACAGAATTGACCCTAGGGGTATAATAGTCTTTTTACACCTAGGGGTATTTTGGTAATTTTCCATATTTAAGGGTATTTTAGTCCTTTTTCATATTTTCAGGAATTTTATACAAGTACAGCTGATTATTAGTTCCCAATTAACCACGGAAGTCCATTTATGCCAAATTTCCAGTTTTGCCCTTTTTAGCCTAAAACCCCTAATGGGCCTTACTAAGTCCAATATTGTCTCAAGCCCGTTAAGCCCAATTTTAGGTTTAGTTTACCAACTTAACAAGTTATTACTAACTACGTCGCCAGATAGTCTCTATTAGCCATTTTACCTATTTGGGCTCGGAAGCCCATTAGGCCCATCTTTGGCCCATTGAAACCCAACTTACCGAGAAACTCGAAATTGCACCTTCTGCAATTTTGCCACTGTCATTTACTAGTTTGATCACCACAGGGTATTCGGTTACCCTCAGATCCTTTCAAGACAAATTTTTCGGTCACTTCAGTCGGACACTTTAGCATAGTTTCGGTCATTACGGCTTTTGGCCATCCTAGTCTATGATAGAGACACGTTACACACCTGTTACTGATGAAACGTTGACGAAATCCACGTACGAAGAACCTACAATCGAACGCTAACTATTAGCCTACTAATCGATAATCAAAGAGTTATACACCCCTTACCAAGATCGGCTTACATGGCCTAAGCATCGAAGTCTTACCCTTCTTTGCCGAAATGTGGACTAAGTATCTGTGCCTTGCCGAAACAACCTCCAAGTCCTTGCGAAATGCCCCTTTTTGTCTATGCCAACACCATAACATCAAAGCAAAAGGCCACCACTGCCTTAGTCCCACGATAACCACCCTCACAAGGGTTTTAACTTAAACTTCAATCAGAGACTTAACGAAAGAACTAGATTGAGTACTTACCCCGGTGCTAATCGATTCAAGAAGTGTCTACAGCCCTCCTAATCACGATCCAAGACAGAAAGGAAGAATTGAAAGTAGAGAGGATTCGGTCAAGCACAATGAGGGTTTCGGCTTATGGAGTGGTTTAGAAGAAAGGGATAAGAGTAGTCGGTTTTGTCATCAAGCAATCGGCACAGAGGTTTCAGTTTATGAATGCAAAATGGGAAAGAGTGAAAAATAGGAGAAAAAGAATAGCAAAGGCGGTTTCGGTTTCAAGAAAGAAATCGGCAAGGTGTAAAGGGTTTCGGCCAATAAGGATTCGGCAATGGGGTTGCTAGCCTTTGTGACTTTCGAATAAGAGCAAATAGAGAAAATAGAGGAGTATGAACGATAGAAGAAAGGAAATAGAGGAGAAAGAATCTGAGAATTGAGGTTGAAGAGGGGAAGAAGCAAGCAATCGGTTCCACAAAAGAAATATGGCACAAGATTGTATTTTTGATCAAATAAGTGTGCGGCAATACCTATTAAGCTATGGAAAAATTCGGCACAAGGATGGGGGTTTACTCTCTTAGAGAAATTGGCCAAAACACCTAAAAGAGCCTTTAAGAAATCGGCATACTCTAGCACCTAATTGCCGAAAATGCTACCTAAGCACCTAGCCGAATTTGCCTTCCCCAAGAGTCCTCTAACCAGCCACCATCATTCAAAATTCAAACTCCTTGATTTGCTCCCCAACCTCCTCCACAATTTGCTCTCTTGACCGATTCAAATCTCTTCCAACAGAGTTCTATTCAGTTTCAAATTCTTACCTGCTCAAGCTCAAAAATAAAACACCACACTTGCAACCCCTGCAGCTTGAACCTTGGACCTCCAAGCTCATTTAGGCGCCACCTTTTAAGGAGCCTAGTGGCGTCTCCCTTGCCACTTTACCACTGATTCATTTGTGTCTTAATTCACAATTATTTTCTTATAACACCTATCTTCAAGAGTCCCCTATCTCCTAAGTCGAAAATACAAAATTTTGCCGAGCTTCTAACCAACACATGGGCCCTCTATAAGCCCATTAACACACTCTCAACATGCAACACACACCCACGTACTAGAATTTAAACATTCTATCAGCCCCAAAATTTAGGGCGTTACAACTCTACCCTCCTTAAAGAAATTTCGTCCTCGAAATTACCTTATCCAAACATATGGGGATATTGCTGACGCATTGCCTCCTCTGGTTCCCAAGTAGCTTCCTCTCTGGCATGATTTCGCCAAAGTACCTTTACCAATGGGACTGATTTTCTTCTTAGCACTTTTACGTCTCGATCAAGAATCTGCACCGGCTCTTCCTCGAAAGTCAAATCAGGCTGTACTTCTATTTTTGCAACTGGTAGAATATGGGTAGGGTCAGAACGATATCGTCTTAGCATGGATACGTGAAACACATCATGGATTCTATTTAGCTCTGGTGGTAATTCCAACTGATACGCCACCGGACCTACTCGCTTAAGAACCCGATAAGGCCCAATAAACCTCGGACTCAGCTTGCCTTTCTTACCAAATCTTAATATCTTTTTCCAAGGCGAAACTTTCAGAAAAACCATATCACCTACTGAATACTCAATCTCCTTACGCTTCAAATCTGCATAAGATTTTTGTCGATCAGATGCCTCTTTCAAATAGTCCCTTATCACCCTGACCTTCTCTTCAGTCTCTGCTACCAATTCAGGTCCAAGAACTTGCCGCTCGCCCAATTCGGTCCAACAACTAGGTGAACGACACTTACGCCCATACAATGCTTCATAAGGTGCCATACGGATACTAGCCTGATAGCTGTTATTATATGCAAACTCTGCCAACGGTAAATAATCCTCCCAACTGCCTCGAAAATCGATAACACAACCCCTCAACATATCCCCTAGAATCTGAATAACCCTCTCAGACTGACCATCAGTCTGAGGATGAAAAGCCGTGCTAAAGTTCAGCCGCGTTCCCAATGCCTCATGCAACTTTTGCCAGAACCGAGATGTGAATCTAGGATCTCGATCAGAAATGATAGACACTGGCACCCCATGCAGTCGCACAATCTCTGCCACATACAACTTGGCTAACTTCTGAAGCGAATAATCAGTACGTACAGGGATGAAATGAGCAGATTTAGTCAACCTGTCTACAATCACCCAAATCGAGTCCTTCTTTGATGGCGTTAAGGGCAATCCACTTACGAAGTCCATGGTCACCCTTTCCCACTTCCAGAGTGGTACCTTCACTGGTTGCAGAAGTCCAGAAGGTAACTGATGTTCAGCTTTCACTTGCTGACAAGTCAGACACTTCCCTACAAATTCTGTTACCTCACGCTTCAGTCCAGGCCACCAATACAACTCCTTTAAGTCATGATACATCTTATTACCTCCAGGATGTATAGCGCACAACCCTTTATGAGCTTCATTCAGAATTGCTTGCCTCAATTGAAAATCCTTCGGAACACAGATTCTACCGCGAAAACACAGAACTCCTTCACTGTTAAGTCCAAACTCAGAAGTATTCCCATCTTTAACCTGCTGAAATCGAGAAACCAGAGACTCATCCCTCAACTGCTTTTCCTTAATCTCATCCGCCCAGGTCGGTCTTACTTGCAATTCTGCTAACAAGCTACCATCGTCATACAGACTCAAACGAGCAAACATAGCTCTCAGGTCAGATACAGTTCTACGACTTAGGGCATCAGCCACCACATTAGCTTTGCCTGGATGATACTCAATCACACAATCATAATCCTTAAGCAACTCGATCCATCTCCGTTGCCTAAGATTCAGCTCCTTCTGAGTCAACAAGTACTTAAGACTTTTATGATCTGTGTATATAATACACCTTTCTCCATACAGATAATGTCGCCAGATTTTAAGTGCGAAGATTACTGCTGCCAACTCCAGATCATGGGTAGGATAGTTCACTTCATGAGGTTTAAGCTGTCGCGATGCATAAGCAACCACTTTACCTTCTTGCATCAACACACAGCCCAACCCAACATGCGATGCATCACTGTACACGGTAAAGTCTTTTCCAGACTCTGGTTGAATCAGTACAGGTGCCTCGGTCAGAACCTTCTTAAGCTTCTCAAAAGCTTCTTGCTGCTGCTGGGTCCAAACAAATGGTACGCCTTTCCTTATGAGTTTCGTTAATGGTGCTGCCATCACCGAAAATCCTTCTACAAACCTCCTGTAGTATCCAGCTAAACCCAGAAAACTCCGAATTTCAGCCACAGACCTCGGTGGTTTCCATTCTAGAATCGCTTCAATCTTTCGAGGGTCCACCTTAATACCCTCAGCAGAAACAACATGCCCCAAGAACGTCACTTCCCTCAACCAGAACTCACACTTACTAAATTTCGCAAAAAGCTCCTTTTCCCTTAACACTTGCAGCACAACACGGAGATGCTCATCATGTTTCTCTTCAGATTCAGAATAGACCAAAATATCGTCGATAAAGACGACCACGAATCGATCCAAGTATGGCTGGAACACTCGATTCATCAGATCCATGAAAGCTGCAGGTGCATTGGTTAGCCCAAATGGCATAACCAAGAACTCATAGTGACCATAACGAGTTCTGAACGCTGTCTTGTGTATATCCACTTCTTTCACTCTTAACTGATGATACCCAGACCGAAGGTCAATCTTGGAGAATACCGAAGCTCCTCTAAGCTGATCGAACAGATCGTCGATTCTTGGCAACGGGTACTTATTCTTGATCGTCAGCTTGTTCAACTGCCGATAATCGATGCACATCCGCATTGACCCATCTTTCTTCTTAACGAAAAGCACTGGTGCTCCCCACGGAGACACACTTGGCCTAATGAAACCTCTATCCAACAGTTCTTGAATCTGCGCTTTTAACTCCACCAACTCCTTTGGTGCCATTCTGTACGGTGCAATGGACACCGGTGCCGTACCAGGCAACAAATCGATCCCAAACTCAACCTCTCGATTAGGAGGCAGACCTGGAAGCTCCTCTGGAAACACATCTTGAAAGTCCTTAACGGTTCTAACTTGATCCACAGGTAGCTCCTCAGACTCCGCTTGACTTATAATTGCCATAAAAGCCTCACATCCTTTACGAATCCACTTCTCAGCTCTTAATGCCGACACCACATTAGACAGATAATCTCTACGTTCACCAATCACCATAACTTCCTCATCCTCTGCGGTTTTTAAACTCATTCGCTTTGCAGCACAATCCAAAGTAGCCCTATGCTTTACAAGCCAATCCATTCCTAAGATTAGATCGAATTCTCCGAAAGGTAACTCCATCAAATCTCCAGAAAAGATCTTACCTTGAGTCTCTATAGGCACGTCTCTATACAATTTGTCTACCCTAACCGAGTGACCCAAAGGACTTAGTACGGTTACCCCACTCACTGTCTTTTCAGAACGTACTCCCAGCGACCCAGATATAGCACATGCAACATAAGAGTGTGTAGATCCAACATCTATCAACGCAGTGAATGGTATACGAGAAATAAAAAACGTACCAGTTATGACGTCAGGAGCATCACCCTCCTCTCGGCGACGAGCTGCATAGACTAACGCTGGCTGACGAGCCTCAGCAACACCAGCACCCCTACCAAGTGCTCCTCGTCCTCGTCCATTTCCATTTCCACCTCTGCCAACTCCACGACCTCTTGGAGCTGGTGGTCCACCCCTCACTGGCTGAACAACCCTCTGATCTCTAACTTGATTCTGATCTGGTGCCTGAGGACAATCCTTAATTCTATGCTCCATCGACCCACATCGAAAACAGGCTCCTGAACGTTTCCGACACTCGCCCATATGTATCCTACCACAACTCCTGCAACTCTGTGGTACGACAGCATTCACTGGCACTGCTCGCACTGGTTCTGCCACTCTTGCCCTCTTAACATTCCTATTATACCCGCCTGATGGTCCAGAATCCCTCCGGAAGCGGTTCCGATCCTTCTCACGGTTCTGCCTCTCAGTACGCTTTACTTCCTCAGCGATCTTAGCTTTCTCAACTAAAGCAACAAAACTACGCTCCCTCTGTGGAGCAATCAGCACCCTTAGCTCGTCCCTCAAACCATCCTCGAAGCGCACACTACGCTCATACTCAGTAGCAACTATCCCAGAAGCATATCGACTTAACCTCAAAAACTCAGCCTCGTACTCAGATACTGATCTACCTCCCTGAACCAAATTCAAAAATTCCTTCCGGCGGGCGTCCACATAGCTGGCTCCAACATATTTCCCTTTAAAGGCTGTCTTAAACAGCTCCCATGTTACCTCACCAGCTGCCGCCCCATCTCTTACTGTGAGCCACCACTGATAGGCTTCATCCCTTAGCAACGACACAGCTCCTTTCAGTTTCTGCTCCATAGAGCAATCCAGGTCGTCCATAATCCGCTCTGTGGCCTCCAACCAGTACTCGGCCACATTCGGGGCTACACCAGACACGCCCCTAAAGAATTCTGCCCCATTAGATCGGAGTCGCTCAGAAATAGAACCTCGAAATCCATTACCGGTACTTGCCCCAACAACCCTTTCCAAGACTCGAAGCATTGCTTGTGATAGGGCATCATCCCCTACGCCCCTATCGTGAGATTCCACCTCTGTCGCCGGTGGTATCGGTGCATCAGCTGCTGGCGCATGACCCGAAGAAGAAGATTCAGCTCGTGCACTACCTCGGCCACGTCCACGGCCCCTACCACGAGCTGCTCGCGTACTCATTTCGTATTTTCTATTTTAGAAATCTTATGAGTCAGATTAATATTCCAGTGTTTATTACAGATGTCTTATGAATAGTAGAGTTTCAGAGTTTATCTTCTTTTGCGGTAGCCTAGCTACAGTCTCGGTTTACCTATCAGAGTCTCTATAGTTTCAGCAGTACACTAGCTAAAGTATCATAATAGAGTCTGAGTCAGGCATATAATCAGAATTTCAAAAGAAATCAATCAGAAAAGTTCAGAAAACTTACAGGCTTGGGCCGGAGATTCGGTGTGCCACTCTTTAGAAAAATTACATAGGAAAACTTGACTCTTTGAACATAAACCATTTAGGAGTTTGTCAAAACAAGTTCCTATTAATTTTTAAAACAATTGCTAAAAACATGTTTTGTCGAAAACCTTTATTTTAAAAACTTCCATTTTTAGACCCGATCCACAGCCGAGTTGTTGCAACTTAGCTCTGATACCACTAAATGTAACACCCCAAACCCGGCCTGGACGTTATGACCAGATTTGGTGCGTCACATGATCCTAAACTACGCTTATAACCTTCTTAAACATGTTGAGACATAGGTGATATTTTGGAAAACCAGCAAGGTGAGAAAAGTTCTTGTTAAAACTACTTTAACTTGTCATTATTCAAGATTGTTTGAATCTTATAAACCTTGTTTTGAAAACGTTGTTAAGGTTTTGGAAACCCGCGCAGCCTATATCTAGCAGTTTCGATAAAGTACGAACCCAATCCTTTAGAAAGTTAAAACCCAAAAAGAAATTTTAATAGCGGCCTTATTACACATTAAAACCCAAAAATTAACATAAAAATTAATAAACTAAAACATAAATAAAAACCAGTTCTCTTGCAGACGTCGTGGCCACTCCGAATCTCTCGCAGCTCCAAGCCCACTATGGTTGAGGGTTACCTGCAGTGATGAAACAGAAGGGGGTGAGTTTGAGAACTCAGTGTGCAACATTATCTCAACCATAGGCCAAAACAGATCAAGCCTCAGAAACAGAGTTAATTGGGCCTCGGCCCATTACAGGAATCAGGTTAAGCCCAAAGGCCCATAATAGAAACAGATCAGATATAAATATTATGCAAACAGAAACCCATCCTAAATCCATCCTTAACACCCCCGTACCAGCCTTACACCATGTGGGGAGACTACTCGACCCACCCAACCGCTACACGCCACAGATATTTGCAGCGAGGCTGCCAGATATAATTTGCAGTGAGACTGCCAGATAACATTTGCAGCGAGGCTGCCAGATATATTTGCAGCGAGGCTGCCAGATATTGTGACGAGGTCACCAGATATAAATAATGTGGCGAGGCCACCAGATCGCAACGAGGTTGCCAGATATAATGTGACAGAGTCACCAGATTGCAGCGAGGCTGCCAGAACGCTTCCTCCATCATAAACCCATACCCCATGCAACAGATAATCATACTATCATGCAATATCTAGCATCAGATATACTCATATAGATAATTAACTCATGCAGATACATAACATCATACATTTCATACAGAATTGACCCTAGGGGTATAATAGTCTTTTTACACCTAGGGGTATTTTGGTAATTTTCCATATTTAAGGGTATTTTAGTCCTTTTTCATATTTTCAGGAATTTTATACAAGTACAGCTGATTATTAGTTCCTAATTAACCACGGAAGTCCATTTATGCCAAATTTCCAGTTTTGCCCTTTTTAGCCTAAAACCCCTAATGGGCCTTACTAAGTCCAATATTGTCTCAGGCCCGTTAAGCCCAATTTTAGGTTTAGTTTACCAACTTAACAAGTTATTACTAACTACGTCGCCAGATAGTCTCTATTAGCCATTTTACCTATTTGGGCTCAGAAGCCCATTAGGCCCATCTTTGGCCCATTGAAACCCAACTTACCGAGAAACTCGAAATTGCACCTTCTGCAATTTTGCCACTGTCATTTACTAGTTTGATCACCACAGGGTATTCGGTTACCCTCAGATCCTTTCAAGACAAATTTTTCGGTCACTTCAGTCGGACACTTTAGCATAGTTTCGGTCATTACGGCCTTTGGCCATCCTAGTCTATGATAGAGACACGTTACACACCTGTTACTGATGAAACGTTGACGAAATCCACGTACGAAGAACCTACAATCGAACGCTAACTATTAGCCTACTAATCGATAATCAAAGAGTTATACACCCCTTACCAAGATCGGCTTACATGGCCTAAGCATCGAAGTCTTACCCTTCTTTGCCGAAATGTGGACTAAGTATCTGTGCCTTGCCGAAACAACCTCCAAGTCCTTGCGAAATGCCCCTTTTTGTCTATGCCAACACCATAACATCAAAGCAAAAGACCACCACTGCCTTAGTCCCACGATAACCACCCTCACAAGGGTTTTAACTTAAACTTCAATCAGAGACTTAACGAAAGAACTAGATTGAGTACTTACCCCGGTGCTAATCGATTCAAGAAGTGTCTACAGCCCTCCTAATCACGATCCAAGACAGAAAGGAAGAATTGAAAGTAGAGAGGATTCGGTCAAGCACAATGAGGGTTTCGGCTTATGGAGTGGTTTAGAAGAAAGGGATAAGAGTAGTCGGTTTTGTCATCAAGCAATCGGCACAGAGGTTTCAGTTTATGAATGCAAAATGGGAAAGAGTGAAAAATAGGAGAAAAAGAATAGCAAAGGCGGTTTCGGTTTCAAGAAAGAAATCGGCAAGGTGTAAAGGGTTTCGGCCAACAAGGATTCGGCAATGGGGTTGCTAGCCTTTGTGACTTTCGAATAAGAGCAAATAGAGAAAATAGAGGAGTATGAACGATAGAAGAAAGGAAATAGAGGAGAAAAAATCTGAGAATTGAGGTTGAAGAGGGGAAGAAGCAAGCAATCGGTTCCACAAAAGAAATATGGCACAAGATTGTATTTTTGATCAAATAAGTGTGCGGCAATACCTATTAAGCTATGCAAAAATTCGGCACAAGGATGGGGGTTTACTCTCTTAGAGAAATTGGCCAAAACACCTAAAAGAGCCTTTAGGAAATCGGCATACTCTAGCACCTAATTGCCGAAAATGCTACCTAAGCACCTAGCCGAATTTGCCTTCCCCAAGAGTCCTCTAACCAGCCACCATTATTCAAAATTCAAACTCCTTGATTTACTCCCCAACCTCCTCCACAATTTGCTCTCTTGACCGATTCAAATCTCTTCCAACAGAGTTCTATTCAGTTTCAAATTCTTACCTGCTCAAGCTCAAAAATAAAACACCACACTTGCAACCCCTGCAGCTTGAACCTTGGACCTCCAAGCTCATTTAAGCGCCACCTTTTAAGGAGCCTAGTGGCGTCTCCCTTGCCACTTTACCACTGATTCATTTGTGTCTTAATTCACAATTATTTTCTTATAACACCTATCTTCAAGAGTCCCCTATCTCCTAAGTCGAAAATACAAAATTTTACCGAGCTTCTAACCAACACATGGGCCCTCTATAAGCCCATTAACACACTCCCAACATGCAACACACACCCACGTACTAGAATTTAAACATTCTATCAGCCCCGAAATTTAGGGCGTTACAATTGTAACACCCCTAACTCGTATCCCTCGCCAGAAATGGGTTATGAAGTGTTACTAAAATATTCGTAACTTTCATACATTTGCAAACTCACAATTCAATGCCAGTCAAAAGTAAAATCGTAGAGACTAATAATCTTTTACAACCATTTCAGATCACATTGCACAAATATATGTATATAGGTAAAATTGTTTAAATAAACTAAATAAACATTACACTTGAGACCAAAAGATAATCAGCTTATTCAACTAATTACAAGCTCAACATTTCATTGTCACTATTCATTGGGTCCCTTTTAAGAAAATTAGCCTACAAGCATTACTCGATTGAATTACAAACCAACTTTACTATAACCTATTTGGCATGAAAAGAACTACATATCAAATAATGTCCAAATTGCAACATAAATAAGGATACTATTCATATGGTCAAATTATCAAGATACAAGCTGAACCTAATATGCCTATTATTATCTAACTTCACTTACTAACTAGTCATTTTCATAAGTCCAACTAAAATAAAGCATAGACAATAAGGTTCCATCCCGATTTCCAAGACTCAAACATCTCACTTTTCATGCTTGTCTAATCCCATAACCAAACATATATATATACATATAGGTATACATTTACAAGCTATAAACGGCTTCAATTAAACTAATTTCAAAACATGACCTAAAGTCCCTTGCCCCTTCAAATAAACTGGATTATTTTGAGATTGAAAATTGTTACCCATATAATTGGCTTGCTCGGTTTCCATGCTATGTCCATAGGATGCGAAATCTAGATTGAACATGTTTACTGGAGTTATATCACACTGTAACACTGGTTGTGCCTGCGTAAAACCAACAAAATGATCAAACTTTTTATTTAAAAGTTCTACCTGGTTAGAAAGCATAGCGACAGCATTAATAGTATAAACTCCTGCAGCTTTCATCGGCCTTGTCCTCATGACTTGCCAATGATAGTTATTCAGTGACATCTCTTCAATAAATTAATAAGCTGCTTCTGGTGTTTTGTTGTTGATTGTTCCTCCTGTAGCGGCATCAATCATTTGCCTTGTTGATGGATTCAAGCCATTGTGAAAGGTTTGAACTTGTAACCATAAAGGTAGGCCATGATGAGGGCATCTTCTTAAAAGATCTTTGTATCTCTTCCAGGCGTCGTAGAGTGTTTCTAAATCCATCTGCACAAAAGAAGAGATATCATTACGTAATTTAGCTATTTTAGCTGGAGGGAAATATTTAAATAAAAAATTTTCGGTCATCTGTTCCCATGTGGTGATTGAGCCTCGTGGTAAAGAATTTAACCACTGTTTGGGTTTATTTCTCAAAGAGAATGGAAATAGCCTTAGACGAATTGCGTCATCAGAAATGCCATTAATTTTGAAGGTATCACAAAGTTCTAAAAAATTGGCTATGTGGGAATTTGGATCTTCATCCTGTAAACCATCAAACTGCACCAATTGCTGTATCATCTGAATACTGTTAGGCTTTAATTCAAAATTATTAACAGCAATAGTAGGTCTAAGAATGCTAGTTTGAGTACTAGCCAAACTAGGTTTAGCATAATCATACATAGTGCAAGGAGCTCCTTCCTGATTTGCTGGTGGCGCGACTACTACGAGAGGTGGTGGAATGTTTTGATTTGCTTCCATCTCTTCTATAGGTTATGGTATTTGTTCCCGATCTTGTTCTTGATATTGTAGGCTTCGCCTGATCTTTCTGCAATTTCTACGAACTGTTGCCTCTAAATCTTCAAAAAAAAGTAATGGTCCTGCTGGGTTGTTTCTAGTCATAAACTAGAGATACCTAGAAGAATAAAAACAAAGAAAAATAGAATAAAATATAATAAAATAAAAATAATGAAATAAAATAAAAACTGAAAATAGATAAATATAGTAATGGCTAAAGTAATAGAAATTGAGTTTTCTTAATATTTCAGTTCCCCGGCAGCGGCGCCAAAAACTTGATATGCTCGCGATATTAAGTAATAAAATTTATAAAAACTGATCACACCAAAACTAACTAATATCACAATATTACAAGCAAGCGCACCTATCGAATAGTAGTATAGTTTAGCGGCAAGACCAAGTTATCGTACCCAAGGGAACTAAAAGTACTAATACTTACTTCCTTTCTAGTATCTAGCTAGAAAATAAAAGAGGTTTGGTTGAAAATAATTCTAAAACTAACTAAAAGTGCACAAAAAGTAAATTGGGAAAAAACTTTTAGGGAAAAGCTGATTGATATAAGCAATGCTTAAGAGAGAATCCACCTAGACTTCACTTGTTATTGGTTCTTGAGCTAGACGATTTATTCACTTCACTTGATCCGTAGAGATCCCTAATTTATGCTAAACACTCTGCTTTAAGCATATTTGTTTCTTGAATTAATACCTAGGCTTATTAACAGAAGAACTAAGCACACATAATTAAGAAGAACTCAAGTATTTATCATATAACTCAAGAATAAATAATAATAAGATTCGTCTTAAGTTTCATCTCCCTCAAGTATTTGAGGGATTTAGTTCATAATAAAGAAAGAAAACATCACAGAAGAATTAAGATAACAAAATATAAAGAACCCGAAAACCCCTGAAGGAATTTATGGAGATCCTCTGTCTTGATGTGGGATTCTGGCTTCTGGGATGAATCAATCAGCTTCCCTTGGAGTAATTCCTTACTTTCACTCCTTGTGTTGGTAGAGAATGGCGCTCTTTCTCGAGAGAAAAGATTATATCTTTAGAGTTGCCTCTTGGGGTCTTTATATAGAGTTCAGAATGGCTTTCTTATCCCCTAAGTATCCAAATCTGAGTGAAATTTCTCTTCCTCACGACTAGAACACGCCCGTGTGCCACGCCTGTGTGATTTCGACAAGAGGCCGTGTTCAGGACTGTTGAGGTGGGACGGCCGTGTGCCCTGGCTGTGCTTGTCAGGGGTTGGACCGTGTGGTCTTCGTGTGGCACAGCCGTGTGCCACGACCGTGTGATGACCCCTTGGGCCGTGTCGATTACACATTTTGGCTCATTTTCGTGGTTTTTGGCCCCTTTTTCGTTCTTTTCTCTTCCCTATGCTCTCCTGAGCATAAGATATGAAAAAAGAAAGATTAAGAGTACAAATTCTCACAAAATTAATGATAATCCATCCAAAATATAGGCTAAACATAAGGTAAAAATATGTATAATTTATCGTTTATCAAATACCCCCACACTTAAGCCTTTGCTTGTCCTCAAGCAAAATCTCAATCCCTAATTAAGAAACATTCCTCTCAATTTACAATCTTTATCAATAATGTTACAAACTAATCTACACGTATTCATACAATGATAATTCAATCAGAAGAACTTTAAAGATTCAATCATTCTAAGCTGAGAATTTTATCATTGAAACATAAGTTTTCTCCCTTCTCCTAAGTGATTGTCTCTTAATCTTAATTAATAGAAGTTGACATCCTTACTAAAGATTCACTCTATCCACTCGAAGTGTTTAGGGTTCAACGATTAAGTACTCTCTAGTCAACCTGAAAAGTTTTTACCATAGGCTTGTAAAAAAATCACATCTCTACACTATAGGTTGACATGATACATTGATCAAAAGGTCTTTCAATGGTTGAAATGGGGCTTGGTTAGGGGTGTTGTCACAGGCTGCAAAAGAGGGTTAGAATCGAGATTAAATTGAAAAATTATGTAACTAGAAAAATGTCTATCACTGGAACATATTTCTGGAGCTCGTTCTTATAATAACATCGTTTTTGTCTTGGTAGCCTTAAAATAGAAATATGCAAAAACTATTTGAGTTATTACAAATTACAACTTGAACATACATTTTTTTTAAGAACAACTCAAGTATAATACATTGAAATTTTATAACTTTACAATATGGAAAAGAGAATAAAGCTAGATAATAAGTTCAACTCAAATCTCGACAAAAATAAGGATCAAAGTAATTGAATGGAATTCAACAAAAATGGGTTATATGTGAATATTAGAGGTAAGTCAAAGAAAAGGTTGTTAGGTTCAATGGGGTTCACTAGGTGTTAATTTATGGAGGTAGGCTTTTGTGGAGTAAGTAGGTTAAATCCTAGGTGTCTTTATCATTTCAATGTATCAAATCAATGATGTGGTTTCGACATGCATAATCGAAGCAAGTTCTAGAATAACAAATCAGTATTGACTCACTCAAAGCAGTAATAAAAGTGAGCACGAAAGAAATGTATGCTCAAAAGGCTCAAAACTCTCACCAGAATTATGACTTTTGATGTCAACTCTGTGAATTTCAAATCTCAAGATAACACTTAAAATTCGAAAAAATAACCTACGTAAAAATTGGGGATCTCAAAAATTTCAACTTATCATGCTTGATTCCCTAATGTTTTAGAGTTTGAATAATCAAAGTACAAGCACCTATGTCTTAATTCTCAACAAATCAACAAAAATCATAAATCAATCAGAATTAATTCCTAATAGGAAACTGAAGATAATGCAATTTGAGAACAATGCATCAGATTTCAGGGTTTTCACAAAAGATATAATAATTGAAAGTACGTTTCCCCCCACACTTAAGATGTACATTGCCCTCAATGTACAAAGATAACAGTAGTAGCAATAAAAGCACAAGATCATAAGATAGGAAAGGCATGAAACTCCCTGAATATCGGATGAATTTGTGAGACAGAGATTGGACTTAGGAGAGCCGGCATTTGTGGCAGGGTGTTCCCTTTTTCGTAGAGATTTGAGCTGTGAAGCTCTATTGAAACTGCGAAGGGATTTATTAGTCATGGGGAATTTGGAGCAATTGAAATTACTTGTTAGGGGTTGGTCGTTAGGAAAAGAAATAAAATAAAATAAAATAAATACTAAAAATATTAAAATTCAAATAATGAAAAAGATAAAATGAAAGAAAATAAAATAAAACGTAAAAAGGAAAATAAAGTTAGAAGAAAAGGTGAAAATAAAGATTAGTGTTCAAAAGTTAGAATAAATTAAAATAAAGTAAATAAAAAATAAAGTTACGAGGAATAGATAAATCTAATCCTTAGATGGATCACGCGTTGGTGGAGTGATGCTGAGGTGCTAGCATATCTGCTCTAAGGTGGCGTCGATATAATCGAGGCGCCGAAAGCTGTGAAGCTCTATTGAAACTGCGAAGGGATTTATTAGTCATGGGGAATTTGGAGCAATTGAAATTACTTGTTAGGGGTTGCCGTTAGGAAAAGAAATAAAATAAAACAAAATAAAATACTAAAAATATTAAAATTCAAATAATGAAAAAGATAAAATGAAAGAAAATAAAATAAAACGTAAAAAGGAAAATAAAGTTAGAAGAAAAGGTGAAAATAAAGATTAGTGTTCAAAAGTTAGAATAAATTAAAATAAAGTAAATGAAAAATAAAGTTACGAGGAATAGATAAATCTAATCCTCAGATGGATCACGCGTTGGTGGAGTGATGTTGAGGTGCTGGCATATCTGCTCTAAGGTGGCATCGATATAATCAAGGCGCCGAAAGCATTGCTGCTCAAAGTGTGAAAAGCGCTCAAATAAGTCAGCATGGGCGGCTGCTGCATGAGATGGGCGGTGAGGGGGTGGTGGCTCGGTGTGTGCGTCCTCCTCCGGTGGTGGGACATCGTCAGGAATGTCCTCTGGGTCCTCGCCCTACTGGATGAGGCGGAACTGTACGGCGGTGCCTCCTGGCCTCCGTTCGATCATCCTCATATGTAACATAGTCGCGATGCCTTGGGGAGACATCTGACCGATCAGGGTGTAGAAGGATGTCTGGGCTGAAGTATTGAGGAGCCCAAAATACTGGGCCAAGCGTGTGATGTAGGGCCCCATGGATAAGACACCTCTGCGGTGCCTCTCTATCTGATGCTGCATGGCGTGTGCTATGAAGTATGCTAAGTCGATGACGTGTCCGTTTGCCATGCACCACATGAAGTAGACGTCGTGAGTGTTGACGATGCCGTGCTCTCTCGTCTACTTGTAAGAGTGTGAGTGAGGAGAGCATGAATGTACCTGAGAGAGGGAATGAGGGCGGTCGCCTTGTTGATGCTGGGGTTATATGTCTGACGGCCTGGGGTGATTTCATTCTAACAGTTGATGGGCTGGATGTGGATGCGACGAGAGAGCTTGGGGAAGTCCTCGTCTGCCATAAATTGCTCTGTGTAGAGCCCAAGTGCTGTGCCGAATTCTGGCACACTGAGGCATCGCACGAGTCCTCCTAGATGGAATTGGACCGTCCCTGGATCATCAAATCTCGTCATCATAGTCTGGAGGTGGAAGGTGGAGCAAAACTAGAGGGTGAGTTCTAAGTATGTGGGCTCGATAATCTGGAAGAACTGCTCCTATGGTTCGGTCATTAGCAGGGCCCAGACGTCGTCCACTAAATGTATCTGGTCGAGGCTGATCCAATCTATGCAGTGGCCCGTGGATATAGTGTGGGCTCGGAGTAATTGATAATGCTCCTCCTGCGAGGCTTGGGAAAATGTAATGATGGGTGTCGAGCCTCGAAGGTGGGTCTCGCTATGAACTCCCTGGCCCCTTACATTTCTTGGAGACGGGGACGGCAGTTTTCCTACCACGTGATGACGACATAGTATCTGAATAAAATAACAAGCATTAGTCCTAAAGATTAAACTAGGTAGATAATAATTACGATGACAATGTTCCTAAAAAAACATAAAATGAGGATTAACCTGAATAGTAAAAATTAATCATTTTGAAACTTGTAACAAAACTAAGAAATATGGTTATGTATTTATACTAAATGTATGAGAAAAATGGCATGTAAATATGAATTTAAGAGGCATACAATAAATGAATTTAAATGGCATGCAATCCTAATATATTCTAATTCATCCTAATATAACTAATTCCATGCTTACATTAACAATTAGAATAAAGTAAATTTTCACTAAATAGAGAAAAATGAAATATAACTAAAAATAAATGAGAAAAATGAGAAAATAGAATCGAGTATAAGGTTGCACGATCGTGGGTCGGGTTTGCACGGGCATGGGTAGACTGATTTCGAGGGTGGTGGTGGTTTGAGGGCTCTGGCGGCTCTTATGGTAGTTAGGGGAGGAGATTTGAGGGTTTTGAGTGAAAAAGAAAATGAATAGTGGCTTCATTGTTATAGTTTTTGGGTCACACGGGCATGTCACACGCCCGTGTGAGTCGTGTTTTGCCCGTGCCTTACAAAATCTTGGGGTTTTGGCGCCCCTGGTTCGAAGTACATGCTCGTGTGAATGTTTTACACGGCCGTGGGAGATCAGTTCTTCGTCACTCACACGTCATGTGATGGGATACACGGCCATGTGCGATCATGTTCTTGTTTCACACAGTCATGTGATATGTTCCACGGCCGTGTGAAATTTGACAGTGTCTTCCACGGTCTGGGGACACGGGCGTGGGGGTTTATGTAAGCCCGTGTTGATACTACATGGTTGCCACGGCCATGATGCACGGCCGTAGGGTGTTGTTGGTAGCTCGTGTTGAAGTCGAAAGGTTGCCACGGCTATATCGCACGGCCGTGGGGAGATATCGGAGGCCTATGTCTTGGGAAAATTTGTGCTCTGTTTATACACGGCCTTGGTACATGACCGTGTCTCTGTTTGAAATGTTCACACTGCCTGTGGCACGCCCGTGGGACTAGCCATAATCTCTACATTAAAAAAGGGTTAGTGGATGTAAAAAAAAATACTAAAGTCAAAATAGACGAAAAATTACTAAGTTAGTGCTTGGGGACTCCCGAGAAGCGCTTATTTAGAGTCTAAGCTCGACTCTATCTAGATGTATCATGAAGGGATTTCGTGGAGCTGAAGCTCCTCCCTTTTATATATAGAATTCTCACCTTTATAAAATTTAAGCTGATGGTCGTTTACCTTGAAAGTACCATGGGTTGGGTGAGTTACCTCAATCGTGCCGTATGGAAAGACTTTCATTACCGTGAAGTAGGGTGTATAACTCATATGTTCTTTAAATTTCACGTAAAATTTAAAAAATTTTCGATCTTATTCAAAACACTCTTATGATAGGCCTACGACACCCAAAAAATACAATGGGTGTAATCCGAGACTAAACCGGAACTTTTTGAACACTTATAAAAAATTTAACTTAAAACAGGGCACACGCCCGTGTGGGCAGGCCGTGTGGTTACACACACCCGTGTCCCCTGCCTATGTGGATTTATTCTCAATTTATTTTCCATTTCAAACCTACAGGGGTTTTCACACGGCCAAGCACACGCCTGTGTCCTAGGCTGTGTCCTTCACACGACCGGGCACACCTTAGTGTCTTGGCCCATGTGAAAAACTAGGGGTTTTATGTTTATGACGTCATCGCGAAAACTTTGTCACACAGCCAAGCAACATGTCCGTGGGCTAAGCTGTGTTTATCACGTGGTCGAGACACACGGCCATGTCTCCGCCATGTGTGTTTACTATAAAACATTTAATTTTCATAATTTCATGTGTAGGGGACACACGACCTATTAACACGCCCGTGGGTTGGCTGTGTGTCACACATGGCCTAGAGACACGCCCGTGTGTCTACCAGTGTGGACAATTATAGGCTATTTTCCAAGCCAATTGCCACCCTGAAACACAAACCAACACAAACCAGTTTTGCCAACACACAATAACACAAAAACACACCCAAACAACCACATTTTGGCATCCATACAATACATTTTACCAACCAACCACAAGCATATCACATCCATACCATAGTCCACATATACTTAGCCAAATTTGCACTAATGTAGTACAACACTTTAGCAAGTATAACTTAATCAAATTTTGGCCCATTTCAAATGGCCAAATACCAACACAATATAAGTAACATTGGACCTAAAAGACTATGACATAAAACTTAAACATTGGACCACCTATACATGCCATAATTTCGAGGTTCATAATTAAAATACCAAAAATGGTCGCTGATATTGTTGATGGAGTCCCAACGATCACCGAACCTCGGACTAGCTTGACGAACCTATAAGGGAAAGGAAAGTAGAAGGGGTAAGCTATAAAGCTTAGTACACCTATATGCAAAATTTATGAGTATATAAAATCATATTCCATACAATTTGTAAATAAATTCTCTTATGATCAAATTAGGTTTGAGGATGCCACTTACTCAATAGCCTTACCATATAACACAATACATACATTTTGCACTTAGTATACATGATAACCTTTCATATAACCTGCACATACACATACTCAACACATGGTCAAATCATTTATCATGCTAACATATTCTATCATTTTGGTTTGATTAAACTGTTGAACCACGTGGAATACTAAAGGATACTCGAAATAAGGCTCAAGTGCCACACATAATGTAGCCAAAGCTACCGATGAGTTGTAGCTGAAGCTACCACATAACACATAACACATGGGGCTCAATAATGAGCTATTCACGGGTCTGCTCACACATGCTAATGGTATAGTCGAAACTACTCAGTGTTGCTCACACAAGCTGACAGGTATCCGCAACTAATGCAAGATTACCTAGCTACTGGTAGTCGAACTAAACCAGCACCTGGAATCACATATATATAATCGATCATTGTCAATAAATCCTAGTGATATGTCACTCGTATCCTAATGATTCCTAAGGTTCAACAGGGACTTTTCTTCATTATTGGTTTTATTAAAATACACATTGGACAATTTATAACAACACTTTAAGTTTCAAAAATTAAGATAACTAAACATAATACTTATAATAACTCATTATTTGAATATATGACTTACCTCGGTGAAAAAATGCTAATCTTTTCGATTTAGTCCAACACCTTGCCTTTTCATCGGTCAAGGTCGATTTCGCGTTGTTCTTGATCTATAACATCAAATTTAACTTACTCAATACATACATTACCCAATTTACCACAACATCATCCTATGGTAACATTTACCATTTTACCCTAACTTTGTCAATTTTTACACTTTAGTCCCAAGGCTCGTACACTGAAATGTATCTATTTTTCTACATTCCTAAGCCTAGCTGACCATATTTCTCCCTTATAACAGCCCATAATTCTCAACATTTCACAATTTATGCACATATTTTACAACTTCTGCATTTTATTCCCTAAATGCATGTAACACCCCAAAAATCCTAAAACTTTTAATTTTGTGTGTTGTAGCTTAGTGTGCATGATTAGCACTAGTAGAGTGTTAATTATGAGGTATTATAGGGTTTCTTTGAAGTCTCGGGTTTAAGGTAGACCATAGGAAAATTTTTAATTTTTGCCTTAGTGGACCCTAACCTCAGGCATTATGACTTTTAAACAAATAAGGAAGAAAGAAGACACAAATGGGCTCATGGCCTAGTGGCAAAATAGTGCCACTTTAGGATTATGGGAGTGACACCAAAATAGAAGAAGGGGGTCCAAGGTTCGAGTGGGGCTGAACGCATGAGGGTAATTATTTTCGCATTGGTGTCGTGTAGATAGTGGAGTTGGACTTAAACTCTGGTATGAAGAGGTTTGGATAGGTGTTGGGGAGTAAATTAAGGCATGATAAGGGGAGAAAATTTAGGGAATAAGGTGTGTGGATGAGTTTGAGCTAAAGCGGTAAGTGTTGAAGGCAAATTCAGCTACGGTAAAGGATTTGAGCCGATTTCTGTCACTTTGAGGGTGTGCTGATTTCACTTTTGGCATTCTGTGTTTTTTTTTTTTGCTCTTGTCTTAAGTGATTCTCCTTTTGGTCATTTTTGGTTTAAACACCTAGGTTTCTTTCTTTATCTCTAAAAGTCGATTTATTTCACTTTTCTTTTTCTCGAAATTCCCCCTTGTGCTGAATCTTCTTGGGTCATTTTGTAGTTGAATACCATTATCTTTCTCTTAAATCTTTCTTCTCTTCTGTTACTCTTTTATTGTACATGACCCTTGCCAAATTCACCTAAGGCCCTAGCTGAATAGGTTTCTTCTTCTTGATCTCTAGCTGAACCTTGATCTTTTTCTTTTCCATCTTTAATTGAATCAACCCCTTCCCTTTTTAACTTAACCAATTGATTCTTCATTGGAAAGCCGATTCATGCTATTTGGGGATTTTTTTTTGTTGGCAAGCAATCTCATGATTGGTAAGTGTGCTAGATCTTTTTCTGGCTTTTGTTAAATATTTCTAGGTTATTTTCTATACTCTTAAAAGTCAGTCTTTCCCTATCCTTCCAATGCCATTACTTCTGTTAATCTATGGTTTCTCCATTTATTTTGCTAGTCTTGGAAATGTCAGATCTACGTTACCCTTAAGGTTGGAGTGAACGTGATCTACTTATTAGCCATCAACTAAGGTAAGCAGTTATGCTTTATCAAGTAGGCCCGAATGTTCTAGTGGCCTATAGCTTGCCAAATATAGATTAACTACATGTGTTATCAACCTCGTTCTTGATCTAGGCTTGGAAATGTCAAAATTCACATGGCCGTGGAACCTATCACAATACCATGTAAAACACGAACACGATCGCACACGGCCGTGTACACCATCTCACGACCGTATGAGTAATGAAGACCTGATCTCGCACGACCGTGTGAATCAAGTACACGGGCGTGCTCATCAAAACCAGGCGCTCCATAACCACCGATTTTTGAAAGACACGGGCAAAACACGACTGACACGGGCGTGTAACATGCCCATGTGACCCAAACACTATAAATAAAGAGCCACTATTCACCTTCCCTTTCACTCAAAACCTAAATTCTCTTATCCAAACTCCTCTCCAAACCACCACTAGTGTCGCCACTGCCCTCAAAACACCACCATACCCAAATTCAGCCAACCCACACCCGTGCAAACTCCACCCACGACCGTGCACCCTCAATTTTGGTTCTATTCTCTCAATTTTTCTCATTTATTTGTTTCTATCTCATTTTCATTATTTATATTTTTAATTTTGCTTTATTCTTTATGATAATTCAAGCATGGAACTAGGAAAAATAGGATGAATAATCTAGAATAGTATAGAATATATTAGGATTACATGCCACTTAATTCCATTTTTGATTGCCATTTAGATTTCATTTTCTTTGCCATTTAAACTCATATTTGCATGCCATTTTGTCATATTTTTAGTATATTTACATACTAATAGTTCTTCATTTTGTTACAAGTTAATATGATTAGATTCTACTATTTAGGTTAATCCTCATATTTATTTTTTAGAACACTGCCATTTTAATCTATATTTTACTTATTATCTATCTAGTTTAATTTCAATATTTAGGACTAATGCTTTTGTTATTTTATTTTAGATACCACGTCATCATTGCGTGCTAAGAAGGCTGCTGTCCCCATCTCCAAAAAACGGAAGGGACCGGGAAGTTCATCATTGAGGGCCACCTCTGAGGCGCGCCACCCATTCCTCACATTTCCACAAGACTCCCAGGAGGAACGCTATTAGTTACTCTGGGCTCGAACTATTTCTATGGGCCGATGCATCGATTGGGAGGCCCTCGCGTAAATAAGTTTGGTAAACGAAGTTTGAGCCCTATTAACTACCGACCCATAGGACCAGTTCTTCCGGATTGTGGAGCCCACCTACTTAGAACTCACCCTCAAGTTCTGCTCCACCTTCCACCTCCAGACCGTAATGAATAGATTCGACGATCCAGGCACGGTCCAAATCTGTTTAGGAGGTCTCGTGCCATAGATGAGTGTACTAGAGTTTGGCATGATCCTCAGTCTTTATACTGAGCAATTCATGGTAGAGGATGACTTCCCCACCCTTTCCCGTCGCATCCATATCCAGCCCGTAGACTGTTGGTACAAGATTGCTCCGGGGCGGCAAGTTTATAACCACAGAATCAGTAAGGCGACCGCCCTCGCTCCTTCTTTGAGGTACATTCATGCTCTCCTCGCTCACACTCTGACAGGTAGGCGAGAGAGTACAGGTGCCGTCAATACACACGACATCTACTTCCTCTGGTACATGGCTAATGGCCACGCTATCGACCTCGCATACTTCATCGGACTTACCATGCAGCACCAGACTGAGCAGCACCAGAAAGGCATCATCTCCATGGGCCCTTACATCACGAGACTAGGCTACTACTTCAGCCTATTCAACGCTACGGCCCAAACATCCTCCTATACTTTCCTCGGCCAGATGTCCTCGCAGGGCATCCAGAGCATGTTACACATAAGGATGATAGAGCGACGACCAGGTGGCAGACACTTCCACTTCCGCCTTGTCCAAGAAGGCGAAGACCCAGAGGACATTGCTGATAATGTCCCACCACCACCACCAGAGGAGGATGAGCCCGTCGAGCCACCACGCCCCAGATGACCCACCTATGCAGTAGCCCCACATGCTAACATACACGAGCGCCTAGACCGATTTAAGTGACAATACTTCCAGTGCCTCGATTATATCGATGCCACTTTGGCGCAGATATGTCAGCACTTGAGCATCACCCTACCACCGCGTGATCCATCTGAGGACTAGATCCTCTTATGTTTGTTTTCTTTTTTCTTATTATTTTTATCTTCCTTTAGACTTGAACACTAATCTTTATTTTTATCTTTCCCACTAACTTTGTTTTTATTTTTCAGTTTATTTATATTTTCTTTCATTTCATCTTTTTCATTTTTTTGCATATTAGTGTTTTTTTTTTAATATTTTGTTTTGTTTTATTTATTTTTCATAATGGCTAACCCCTAACAAGTAATTTCTATTGATCCAAATTCCCCACGACTAATAAATCCATTCGCAGTTTCAAAGGAGCTCTACAGCTCAAATCTCTATGAAAGTGGGAACACCGTGCCACAACAGCCCGCTCTTCCAAGCCCAATCTCTGTCTCACATATTCATCCAAATTTCAGGGAGTTTTATACCCTTCCCTACCTTATGATTTAATGCTTATATTGATACTCATGTTATCTTTGAACATTGAGGGCAATGTACATCTTAAGTGTGGGGGGAACTTACTATCAGATATTACATTTTATTTGAAATCCCTGAAATTTTTCTAACTGGTTGCATTATTCTCAATAGCATCTTCTTCAGTCTCTTATTAGAAACTAATTCTGATTGATTTATGATTTTTATTGATATGTGAGAATCAAGAAATAGGTGATTGTACTTTGAATATTCAAACTTTAAAACATTAGGGAATCAAACATGATAAGTTGAAATTTTTGAGAGCTACAATTTTTGCATAAGTTCTTTTCCCTAATTCTAAGTGTTATCTTGAGATTTGAAATTCACAAGATTGACATTAAAAGCCATAATTTTGGTGAGATTTTTGAGCCTTTTGAGCATACATTCTTTCGTGTTTACTTTTGTTATTGCTTTGAGTGAGTCAATACTGATTTGTTATTCTAGAACTTGCTTTGCTTATACATGTTGAGACCACATCATTGATTTGATATACCGAAATGATGAAGGCACCTAGGTTTTAACCCACTTACTCCACAAAAGCCTACCTCCATAAATTAACCCCTAGTAAACCCCATTACCTTTTCCTTGACTCACCCTCTAATTATTAACCAATAACCCATTTTTTTTAATTTCATTCAATTATTTTGACCCCTATATTTGTCGAGATTTGAGTTGAATTATTATTTAGCTTTATTCTCTTTTCCAAATTGTAAAATTGTAAATTCCCAGATTATTGTACTTGAATTGTTCTTAATTAAAAAAAGTATTAATTCAGTTGTAATATAGTTCAAATAGTTTTTGCATATTTCTATTCTAAGGCTACCAAGGCAGAATTGATATTATCCTAAGGATTAGCTTGGGAAATATGTTCCAGTGATAGAGATTTTTTCTAGCTAGATAAGTTTCCAATTTAATCTCGATTCTAACCTTCTTTTACAGCCTGTGACAACACCCTAATCAAGCCCCATTACAACCTTTAAAAGACCTTTTGATTGATGTATCATATCAATCTACAGTGGTGGAGACTTGATTTTCGAGCAAGCCTATGGTAATAACTTCTCGGGTTGACTAGAGAGTACTTAATTTTTGAACCCTAAACACTTCGAGTGGATAGAGTGAATCCTTAGTAAGGATGTCAACTTCTGTTAATTAAGATGGACAGATAACTACTTAGGAGAAAGAAGAAAACTTATGTTTCAATGATAAAATTCTCAACTTAAAGTAATTGAGTCTTTAATGTTCTTTTGATTGAATTTTCATTGTATGATTACCTGTGGAATAATTTGAAACATTATTGATAAAGATTGTGAGTTGATAAGAATGATTCTTAATTAGGGATTGAGATTTTGCTTGAGAACAAGCAAAGGCTTAAGTGTGGGGGTATTTGATAAACGCTAATTTATATATATTTTTACCTCATGTTTAGCCTATATTTCAGATGAATTATTATCAATTTAGTGAGAATTGGTGCTCTTAACCCTTCTTTTTCATATCTTATACTCAGAAGAGGATAGGGAAGAAAAAAGAACAAAAAATGGACTAAAAACCGGAGAAAATGGGCCAAAATATGCAAACGCACGGCCCAAGAAGTTATCACACGGCCGTGCCACACAAAGATCACACGGCCCAGCCCCCGACAAGCACGGCCTGGCCACACGGTCGTGCCACCCAAGCATTCCAGAACACGACCTCTTGTCAAAATCACACAGGCGTGGCACACGGGCGTGTTCTAGTCGTGAGGGAGAGGAATTTCACTCGAATTTGGATGCTTAGAGGCTAAGAAAGGCTTCCTAAAGCTCTATATAAAGACCCTAGGAGGCAAATCTAAGGGTGTACTCTTTTTCTCCTAATAGGAGCGCCACCTTTCTGCCAACACGAGGAGTGAAAGCAAGGAATTACTCCAAGGGAAGCCGATTGATTCATCCCAGAAGCCGGAATTCTACATCAAGATAGAGGGTCTCCCTAAATTCTTTCAGGGGTTTTCAGGTTCTTTATGTTTTGTTATCTTAATTCTTCTGAGATGTTTTCTTTCTTTATTATGAACTAAAGCCCTCAAATACTTGAGGGGGTGAAACCTAAGACGAATCTTGTTATTATTTATTCTTGAGTTATATGATAAATGCTTGAGTTGTTCTTAATTATGTGTGCTTAATTCTTGTGTTGATAAGCCTAAGTATTAATTCAGGAAACGGATGTGCTTAAAGCAGAGGAGCAAAAGTCCCTGTGATAAGAGTAGATCTCACCATAATTAAGCGGAGTTGCATGCAGCCCTAGACATAGGGCGACATAAATCTGTCGGATTAAGGTCAAACCTAATATGGGGAACCATAGATCGAATTAATGTAACCTAGGATGTTAATTAATAAAAGGAACTTTAGTTAACAACCTAGGCCTAGTTGCTATTCGCCTCGACGGAGGGTTTAGCATAAATTAGGGATCTCTACGGATCAAGTCAAGTGAATAAATCGTCTAGCTCAAGAACCAATAACAAGTGAAGTCTAGGTGGATTCTCCCTTAAGTATTACTTATATCAATTTGTTTTCCCGAAAGTCTTTCCTCAATTTACTTTTTGTGCACTTTTAATTAGTTTTAGAATTAGTTTAAATCAACTCTCTTTATTTTTAGGCTAGATAATAGAAAGGAAGTAAGTACTTGTACTTTTGGTTCCCTTAGGTACGATAACTCGGTCTTGCCACTAAACTATACTATTGTTCGACAGGTGCGCTTGCCTTTAAGGTCGTGATATTACTTAGTTTTGGTGTGATCAGTTTTATAAATTTTATTTGTTAATATCGCGAGCCATTATCACAAAGTAGCGCCACATAAGAGGCAGGAAGGTGGCGTCATAGAGTTGGCAAGGAGGTCCAGGGTTCGAAACTCATGGCAATAAAAGAGCTTTTATTTTGCTAACAGGGGGCGGCAAGAGTTGGTGTTGAATTTAAACTCTGATGACGGGGGGATCCCACATCGGGAAGCTAACATAAGAGTGGATGCGAAACTGGCTTTAAATAGGGAGAACCATGAGGAGAGTAGGAGTACCTTTCTTGGCTGATCCCTTTCGCTTTATGGCATACTCATTTGGGTTGGGCGTCGGCTAAGAGTGCTCGGAGTGCGGATTAACTCTAGTCTCCTATCAGATGTGTATTTCTCACTACTCTAGTTGTAGGACAGCTACTTCGGGCCGCGATGTACCGAAAGGGGCCATGTGGGTCTAATGGGCCTGTAGGCCCAATTGGATAAGTGGTTTGATTGTGTAGTAAATATTGGACTAGACTAGGTGGATCTCATATCTGTGGATAGATTTAGGCTAAAAGGGCCACATGAGCGTATGGGCCCATTTGGGCCTAGAATGGGCTTTAGGCCCATTCGCATTGTTATCTCTGTTTAGAATACTTTAGTTTACCAAATTACTGAAATACCCTCGACTTGTAAAATTACTAAAGTAACCCCGATTTACAAAATTACTGAAATACCCTTGATTTACAAAATTACTAAAATACCCTTGATTTACAAAATTACTGAAATACCAATGGTTTACAAAATTACTAAAATACCCTTATAGGGTAGAACTACTGTAATACCCCTGATTTGTAAAATTACCATTTTACCCTTGATTTGTAAAATTACCGTTGTACCCCTGTAGGGTAGAATTACCGTTTTACCCCTAATTTGTAAAATTACCATTTTACCCCTGATTTGTATAATTATCGTTTTACCCTTGATTTGCAAAATTATCAAAATACCCCTTTAGGGTAGAATTACTGAAATACCCCTTTAGGGTAGAATTATTGAAATGCCCCTGTAAGGTAGAATTACCGAAATACCTCTGTAGGGTAGAATTATCGAAATACCCCTGTAGGGTAGAATTGTCGAGATACCCCTGTGGGGTAAAATTACCATTTTGCCCCTAGGGTGTTAAATGACTGTTTTGCCCTTGTGGGCAAGTGATTGACTTGGACTGTGTGTTTGATGAATTTGATTGTGAATATATGTTGGTGATATGAATGACTTGACTGTGATTGTTTGATTCAAATATGGGCATGAAATTCTGCATACATGGCATGTTGCATGGGTTGATATTTTGTATAGAGGAAGATATGATCTATTAGGATCGCATGGTTGCTTGACGACAGTGGATCCCCTGAAGGCTTAAGAGCCATATATTCGTACTGATTTGTTAAGGTCGCACGGGTCGCCCGAGATGACTTTGGACCGATCGATGGCTGAGTGCTGATCATGTTATCAAAGGTTGTGTCTCGTTATTGTGGGCTTCGTATCGATATTGTGGGCTTCGTGCCGTTATTATGGACCTTGTACCATTACCGAAGGCTTTGTGCCAATATCACAGGCTTTGTGCCGATTATAGACACGTTACAAATGGCTTTGTGCCATGTATTCTGTGAAGTGGCTTTGTCACGTTATATGATTCTGGTGGCTCTGCCACAATATTCTGTTATTGGCAGCTTTGCTGCCCATTGGTGTGTGGGCTGGGTGGCTTGAGTTATTCCCCACATGGTGTGTTGGTTGGTACGGGTGGTGTGATGGCTGGACTGGGTTGGGATTGCATTCACATTCTGATTCTGATTCTAATTTTGTTAATTGATGCTGATTCTGATTCTAATCCTGATTCTGATTTTAATTCTAATACTGATACTAACTGTGATTCTGATTTTGATTTTGATTCTGATTCTCATTTTGATTCTAGTTCTGATAATGTTTCTAATTCTGTAATAGGCTAAGGCCCATCTGGTGCAATCTGTTATAGTAGGCTAAGGCCCAATTGATACTGGAACTGTAGCAGGGCAAGCTTTTTAATTATTTTACATGATTGACTATTTGTATTTGTAGTAGGGGATTACACATCGAGCTTTCGTAAACTCACCCTGTTTATTAACCTTTCAGGTAGTTTCTAGCCTTTGACGGATCGGAGCTGCGGGGGACTCAGAGGTGGCCGCACTACTGCTCTTATTTCTTTTATTTGGCTTTTATTTACCATTTAATTTCATTCTGGGATTCTATTTTTGTAATAAGGCCTTTTATAATTTCTAAATTTTAAGTTTGGTTTTTTATCTGCTCTAACTAGAACTCGATTTTCCAAAAATGTTAACTGTTTTCAAATCAACACGTCCCTACAAACTACTCATTTTTTTAGCTTTTGTAAACTTACTTGGTACTCACTTATGACAGTAATTAACGTTTTAAAGGTAAATTAAATTTTCAATGAACCATGTTTTGAAAGTAGCGAACGCAAACTGAGATTTAAGTTTTTAAATAATAAGAAAGGTTTTTAATAAAATAAGGTTTTCGAAAAACACTTCAATGTGACACACCAGATTCAGGCCTAACTTCTAGGCCGGGTTTGGGGTGTTACATTAAGTGGTATCAGAGCCAAGTTGTAACAACTCGGCTGTGGATTGGGTTTTCAAAGTTTGAATTTTAGAAAATTATTGTCAAACATGTGGTATTTTTGAGGTATTTCTCTTAAAAAGTGTGGCACACCGAGTCTCCGGTGCCGAATCCGTAAGTCTTCTGAATACTTTTATCTGTTTAGAAATTGAAATACCGTGGATTCTTTAGATATTGGTTTGAATTTAAATTTGGTATTTATTCTATGTGGATGTCATGTTTGGATATAGAAATTGTATATATGTGTGATAAATATGTGTCTGCTTCAGTGATTAAGTGTTGTATGTATGAGATGTTTCAAGTTCCAGTTGAAGTGTGATAGTGATAGTAGGATCAGAGTGCGCAATGGTAGCGTAGTGGGGTAGATGTTACATGACTATCTTGTTAGATGGAAATTTCGGGGATGAAATTTCTTTAAGGGAGGTTGAGTTGTAACACCCTGAATTTGGGCCTAGAAGTTTTGGGCCTTGAGCATGGGAGTGGTTGAAAGTAGCTTATAATATTTTGTTGTGCATGTAAATTCCGTTAATGAAGGCTTGTTTCAGTGGTTAAGTGTGCTGAGAAGTGTTGGAGAAGTCCTGGGTTCAAACCTAGACTCCAGCAAAAATTTTTGTTTAAGGTGAATTAAACCCTGGGTGTAGTAGGTAGGCCTTAAGAATATTGTTGGAGAAATTGTGCCACAAAAAGCCTTTTAGTTTAGTGGAAAAGTAGCGCCACATAAGAGGCAGGAAGGTGGCGTTATAGAGTTGGCAAGGAGGTCCAGGGTTTGAAAATTATGGTAATCAAAGAGCTTTTATTTTGCTAACAGGGGTGGCAAGATTTGGTGTTGAATTTAAACTCTGATGATGGGGGGATCCCACATCGGGAAGCTAACATAAGAGTGGATGCGAAGCTGGCTTTAAATAGGAAGAACCATAAGGAGAGTAGGAGTACCTTTCTTGGCTGATCCCTTTCGCTTTATGGCGTGCTCGTTTGGGTTGGGCGTCAGCTAAGAGTGCTCGAAGCGCGGATTAACTCTAGTCTCCTATCAAGTGTGTATTTCTCACTACTCTAGTTGTAGGATGGCTACTTCGGGCTGCGATGGGCCGAAAGGGGCCATTTGGGCCCAATGGGCCTACGGGCCCAATTGTATAAGTTGTTTGATTCTGTAGTAAATATTGGACTAGACTAGGTGAATCTCATATCTGTGGCTAGATTTGGGCTAAAAGGGCCACACGAGCGTGTGGGCCCATTTGGGCCGAGAATGGGCTTTAGGCCTATTCGCAGTGTTATCTCTGTTTAGAATACTTTAGTTTACCAAATTACTGAAATACATTCGACTTGGAAAATTACAAAAGTACCCCCGATTTAAAAAATTACTGAAATACGCTTGATTTATAAAATTACTGAAATACCCTTGATTTACAAAATTACTGAAATACCCTTGATTTACAAAATTACTGAAATACCCTTGATTTGCAAAATTACTGAAATACCCTTGATTTACAAAATTACTGAAATACCCTTGGTTTACAAAATTACGAAAATACCTTTATAAGGTACAACTACTGTAATACCCCTGATTTGTAAAATTACCATTTTACCCCTGATTTATAAAATTACCATTTTACCCTTGATTTGTAAAATTACCATTTGTAGAATTATCATTTTACCATTAATTTGCAAAATTACCGAAATACCCCTTTAGGGTAGAATTACTGAAATACCCCTTTAGGGTAGAATTACTGAAATACCTCTTTAGGGTAGAATTACTGAAATACCCCTGTAGGGTAGAATTATCGAAATGCCCCTGTAGGGTAGAAACCGAGATACCCCTGTGGGGTAAAATTACCATTTGCCCCTAGGGTGTTAAATGACTATTTTGCCCTTGTGGGCAAGTGACTGACTTGGACTGTGTGTTTGACGGATTTGATTGTGAATATATGTTGGTGATATGAATGACTTGACTGTGATTTTTTGATTCAAATATGGACATGACATTCTGCATACATGACATGTTGCATGGGTTGGGATTTTGTATGGAGGATGATCTGATCTGTTGGGATCGCATGGTTGCTTGACGACTGTGGATCCACCGAAGGCTTAAGAGCTGTATATTCGTACTGATTTGATAAGGTCGTACGGGTCATCCGAGACAACTGTAGACTGATCGATGGCTGAGTGCCGATCATGGTACCGAAGGCTGTGCGCTGTTATTATGGGCTTCGTATCGATATTGTGGGCTTCGTGCCGTTATTATGGGCTTTGTGCCATTATTGAAGGCTTTGTGCCAATATCACATGGTTTGTGTCGATTATAGACACGTTACCAATGGCTTTGTACCAAGTATTCTGTTAAATGGCTTTGCCACGTTATCTGATTCTAGTGGCTCTACCACAATATTCTGTTATTGGCAGCTTTGCTGCCCATTGGTGTGTGGGCTAGGTGGGTTGAGTTACTCCCCACATGGTGTGTTGGTTGGTACGGGTGGTGTGATGGCCGGATTGGGTTGGGATTGCATTCACATTCTGATTCAGATTCTAATTTTGTTAATTGATACTAATTCTGATTCTGATCCTGATTCTGATTCTGATTCTCATACTGACTCTGATTCTGATTTTGATTCTCATTTTGATTCTAGTTTTGATAATGTTTCTAATTCTGTAATGGGCTAAGGCCCATCTGGTGCAGTCTGTTATAGTGGGCTAAGGCCCAATTGATACTGGAACTGTAGTAGGGCAAGCTTTTTAATTATTTTACATGACTGACTGTTCGTATTTGTAGTAGGGGATTACACACTGAATTTTCGTAAACTCACCCTGTTTATTAACCTTTCAGATAATTTCTAGCCTTTGACAGATCGGAGCCATGGGGGACTCGGAGGTGGCTGCACTACTGCTCTTGTTTTCTTTTATTTGGCTTTTATTTACCACTTAATTTCATTCTGGGATTCTATTTTTGTAATAACGCCTTTTATAATTTCTAAATTTTAAGTTTGGTTTTTTATCTGCTCTAACTAGAACGTGATTTCCCTACAAACTACTCATTTTTTTAGCTTTTGTAAACTTACTTGGTACTCACTTATGACAGTAATTAACGTTTTAAAGGTAAATTAAATTTTCAATGAACCATGTTTTGAAAGTAGCGAATGCAAACTGAGATTTAAGTTTTTAAATAATAAGAAAGGTTTTTAATAAAATAAGGTTTTCTAAAAACACTTCAATGTGACACACCAGATTCGGGCCTAACTTCTAGGCCGGGTTTGGGGTGTTACACTTGGGCTGTGTACTGATGCAGGAAGGAAAGGTGGTTGCATATGTGTCGCGCCAGCTTAAGGCTCTCGAGGGGAATTACCCAACCCATGATTTGGAGTTGGCGGTTGTGGTATTCGCGCTTAAGATATGGAGGCATTACTTGTATGGAGAGAAGTGCATCATTTATACGGATCACAAGAGTTTGAAGTACCTTCTTACCCAGAAAGAGTTGAATTTGAGGCAGAGCAGATGGATTAAGCTGCTAAAGGATCATTATCGGACGATCGAATATCACTTGGGCAATGCAAATGTGGTGGCTGATGCGCTGAGCCATAGGGCTATGTTGGATTTAAGGGCTATGTTTCCTCAGTTGAGTTTGTATGATGATGGCAGTTTGTTGGCCGAGTTGTAAGTGAAGGCATTGTGGTTTGAGTAGATTAAGGTTAAGCAGCCAGTGGATGAGACTCTGGGTCCTCGATTCAAGCAAGTTGAGAATGGAGAAACAACAGATTTTAGGTTAAATGGTGATGGATTGTTATGTTTCCCTGTGAGAATTTGCATACCACAAGATGAAGATCTAAGGAAGTCTCTACTGCGAGAAGCACATAGTAGTCCCTATGCTATACATCCTGGTGGTAATAAGATGTATCGGGATTTGCATGAGCTTTATTGGTGGCCGGGGCTTAAACGCGAGCTTACGGAGTTTGTGGGCAAGTGCTTGATATGTCAGCAAGTGAAGGCGAAACATCAATTACCTTTAGGATACTCCAGCTGGTTAAGATTCCACTCTGGAAGTGGGAAAGGGTTGGATTTTGTTAGTGGGTTGCCCCTGACGCCTATTAAGAACGACTCTATATGTGTTATTTTGGATCAATTAACTAAGTCTGCCCATTTTATACCGGTCTGCACTGACTACTCATGACAAAAGTTGGCAAGGTTGTATTTCGCTGAGATCGTGAGACTACATGGGGTACCTGTCTCTATAATATTTGATAGAGATCCTCGATTTATGTCTTGCTCTTGGAAGAATCTGCACGAGGCTTTGGGCACGAGATTAGATTTTAGTACAGCATTCCACCCTCAGGCTGATGGTCAGTCGGAGAGGGTAATCCAAGTTTTGTAAGACATGTAGAGAGCATGTGTAATTGAGTTTAGGGGCAGCTGGGAGGATTATTTGCCTTTAGCCGAATTCGTATATAATAACAGTTATGAGGCAAGTTTTGGGATGGCACCGTATAAGGCGCTGTATGGGCGAAGGTGTCGTACTCTGACTTATTGGACAGAGTTGGGTGAACGACGAGTGCTGGGTTTGGAGTTAGTGGCAAACACTGAGGATAAGGTGAAGTTGATTCCGGATCGGTTGAAAAAGACAGCAGATAGGCAGAAATCGTATGCTGACCTTAAGTGGTGAGAAATTGAGTATGCTGTGGGAGACTTGGTATTTCTCAAGGTTTCCCCTTGGAAGAAGGTATTAAGATTTGGACGAAAAGGCAAGTTAAGCCCTAGATTCATTGGGCCATACCGTGTGTTAAAGCAGATTGGGCCAGTTGCCTATCAGCTAGAGTTACTTTCTGAACTAAATCGAATATGTAACACCTCTATCCTGTAACCGTCGCCGAAATAGGTAAGGGGCATTACCAGACTTGTAATACAGATTGGAACAGTGAAAATTTTAAACTTAATAAACATCAACATAAATCATTAATCATACAATCGAAGCATGCTTTGAAGTCTCATTTCAAGACACATACTTTCAGTAAGGACCAAATTGAAATCATGCAAAAGATAGAGATAACTTTCAAGTTAGGGACACACGGCCATGTCCCTAGCCCGTGTATACCAACACGGTCGTGCCTTACAAGACACGCCCTAAACATTTAGCCCGTGGTTGAAACTGTCTAACCCCACACGGTCGCTAGACATGCCCATGTGTCCAGCCGTGGCCAACACTATCAATGTCTACATGGCTACTAGACACACCTGTGTGTCTTGGCCGTGTGCAAACTGTCAAAAATATTTTAGGTGCAGGGTTTACACGGTTGAGTAATACGCCCGTGTGCTCAGACCGTGTGGCACAATATAGGCTTGGTTTAAGCCATTCTTGCCACCCAAGATGGGTCAAATCCTACAAGCATATACATAACACAAATGGACCTCAATGTCAACTAAAAAAACATCAATTTTATACCATAGAGTAACCAATTCATCAACATCCTTCACAAGCATACTGGCATAACAAAATACTTCCAAATCTCATACCAAAATGACTCTATTCTACATTACAAAATGACCATTTCAATCAAGCTTATAACTAGCCATAAGGACATCATTTGTTAGGCATCAATCATGACATAGCATTTACACATATCAAAGCTTAACAAAAATACCTTCTAGCCTATACATGCCATAATTCAAATATTTACAATTCCAAAAGTACCAAAAACAAGTTCGATAGTGTGTGACGATCCTCGACTTATCCCGAGCCTTTGTAGCTACGATATCTGTAAAACAGTTTAAAACACAAACAAAGTAAGCTACAAAGAGCTTAGTAAGTCAAATACAACAATTCACCAAACACAAGAAAATAAACCTAGCCATTTCTAAGCTAGTTCAAGAGACAAGCCATCATCCATTTTTCGTACATATAATATACTTTATTTCCACATTTCAGCACATATTTCTCATATGACAGATCACGTAACACAAATATCTATTCTCAAAATTCTGGTACGATATAAACGTACTTGAATCAGACACATAAGGTAAGCATTTATTCATATAACCAACTTTCTCATCAATCGTTCGGAAACACATAGAATTCAGATAGGCCTTATACATTGCCGACGTCCCAGACATGGTCTTACATGTTATTCAATGTCGATGCCACTATCCCAGGTAGGGTCTTACACGAAACATAAGTGATGCCACTGTCCTAGACACGGTCTTACATACTATCTCAAATCAATGCCTACGTCCCAAACGAGGTAAGTCAATATACAAATATGTGTTATAATCAATTATTCATTATATTCAATCTGGTCCATAAATACACAATTAGAAAAATTTGCATTTTAGCCCTCACATTTACACATTTTAACATTTTGATCCCTAATTCACAAAACATCAGATAAACACAATTTCATTTCAAATTGGCCTAGCCGAATATTCATAGCCCCATATAAGCCCATATAACACATTTTATTCACAAATTAGTCCTCCCACAATCATATTTTCCTAAATTAGCTCAAATAGCTCAAATTCATCAAAATCTCATGGTAAAACATGTTAAATCAACATTTACTCATCTTTATACACTTAAATCTATCACAAAGCTTCAAGAATCATCAATGGCACTATTCACAGACTTCATCAAAAACAGAAATTAAGACATGGGTTTTGAAGAACACGAAGTAACGATCACAGAAATGTAAAAATTATCAAACACAGACCAAAACTCATACCTCAATCAAAGAATCAAAGGCCGAACCGTAAGCTTGCTATTTTCTTTTCTTTTTCTTTGGTATTCATAGCAATGGTGGATGAAATCCCCCCATTTCATGGTTTTGTTTTGTTTATTAAACATTAAAATCATTTACAAAATTGCCAATGATTAAAAACCATGCAAATTCACGTGAACTAGTGTTATTTATGACCACTCAATCATTAGATGGCATAATTGCCAAATAAGGCCACAATCATTCAAAGCCATTCCAATTGCACATATTCTATTGCGACATGCAAATTTTATCACCTATATAATTCAGTCATTTATCAAAATTCAACTCAGAAGCAGACAAATTAATTTACAGAAATTTCACAATATATAAATTCATATATCACAGTCACAGAAAATAATCTTAAAAAATATTTTTCAGACTCAGATTTGTGGTTCCGAAACCACTTTCTGACTAGGGTATAAACCGGGCTGTTACAACTCTCCCCCTTTAGGGATTTTCATCCCCGAAAATCTTACCGTTAAACAGATTCAGTTATTGATTTCTCATAGCATCCTCGGGTTCCCACGTTGCTTCTTCGACCCCGTGTCGATGCCACAGAACTTTAACTAAGGGAATTCTTTTATTTCGCAATACTTTAATCTCAAGAGACAGAATACGGATCGGCTTTTCTTCATACATCATATCAGGCTGTAATTTAATCTCAGAAGGAGTTAACACGTGAGACGGATCAGATCTGTATCGCTGAAGCATAGATACGTGAAACACATTGTGTATCTTTTCTAGTTTAAATGGCAATTTCAATCTATAAGCCACTTGTCAAATGCGCTCAATGATTTCATACGGTCTGATGTACCTCGGACTCAATTTACCCTTTTTACTGAATCGAAACAATTTCTTCCACGGAGATACTTTCAGAAATACCCTATTACTGATTTCAAATTCAATATCTTTTCGTTTCAGATCTGCATAAGTTTTTTGACGGTCAGAAGCAGCTTTCAGACTATCTCGAATTACTTTTACTTTCTGTTCAATCTCTTTTATCATATCAATACCGTAAATCTTATTCTCGCAGAGTTTAGACCAGTATAGCGGAGTTCTACATTTCCTACCGTATAAAGCTTCATATGGTGCCATCTTAAGACTCGATTGAAAACTGTTATTGTAGGCAAATTCAATCAGAGGTAGGTACTGATCCCACGTACCTTCAAATTCCAATATACAACATCTTAGCATATCCTCAAGTATCTGAATGATCCGCTCAGACTGGCCATCTGTTTGCGGATGAAAAGCGATATTGAAATGGAATTTTGTACCCAAAGCTTCTTGCAACTTCTTCCAGAATCGTGAAGTGAACCTCAGATCTCTATCTGCCACTGTCGACAAAGGTACCCAGTGCAATCTTACAATATCAGAAACATAAAGCTCAGCTAGCTTATCGAGTGAGAAACCAGATAGTACCAGAATAAAATGGGCTGACTTTATCAATCTATCAACCACCACCCAGATTGAATCTTTCTTTCTCGGAGTCAGAGGCAAACCTGTAACAAAATCCATAGTTACACAGTCCCATTTCCACTCGAGAATCATGATTGGTTGCAACAAACCAGACGGTACCTGGTGTTCAGCTTTAACTTGTTGACAGATTAAACATTTCATAACGAAATCAAAAATATCTCTTTTCATTCCCGGCCACCAAAACAGTTGTTTCAAATCATTATACATTTTCGTGCTTCTCGGATGTACAGACAGATTGCTACTGTGAGGTTCATTTAGAATCGTTCGAATTAATTCTGTATTTCTCGGAACACAGAGTCTATTTTTCAATCTCAAATAATCACTATTATCTATTCGGAATTCAAAAGCAGAATCAGAATCACATTGAGCTCGTTTCATTAACAACTCATTATCAGACTTTTGAGCATCACAGATCTGTTGTATAAACAAGGGTTTTGCTTTCAATTCAGCAAACAACACAAATAATGATTTTTGACTCAGGGCATCTACCACCACATTCACTTTGCCCGGATGATAATCAATGACTAAGTCGTAATCTTTTAGCAGTTCTAACCACCTTCTCTGCCGCAGATTCAAATCTTTTTGCGTCATTATGTATTTCAGACTTTTGTGATCCGAGAACACATAACATCTCTCGACAAACAGATAGTGACGCCAAATCTTTAATGCAAAAACAATAATAGCCAATTCCAAATCATGCATCGGATAGTTCTTCTCGTGCGGTTTTAACTGTCTAGAAGCATATGCAGTAACTTTAACTTCTTGCGTTAAAACACAGCCTAATCCATTCAATGAAGCATCGCTATATACAACAAACTCTTTTCTCCTTTCAGGTTGCACAAGTACTGGTTCTTCAGTTAACAGAGCTTTCAAACGATTAAAACTTTCTTGACACTTTTCGAACCACTCAAAACTTGTATTTTTTTGAAGTAATCGAGTCAACAGAGTTGCTATTACAGAGAAATCTTTTACGAAATGACAGTAATAACCAGCAAGTCCAGAAAACTACGGACTTCAGAAACATTTCTCGGAGGTTTCTAATCCACAATAGCTGAGCTTTTACTCGGATCTACTCGAATACTAGATGCAAATACAATATGATCCAGAAAACTTACTTCGCGTAACCAGAATTCACATTTGCTAAATTTTGCATAAAGCTATTTATCACGCAGAGCTTGAAGCACAATACTCAAATGTTCAGCATGCTCATTCTCATTCTGGGAATAAATCAAAATATCATCAATGAAAACAACAACAAATTGATCTAAATATGGTTTGAAGATTCTGTTCATCAGATCCATAAACACAGGAGGAGCATTTGTTAATCCGAAAGGCACTACTAAAGATTCATAATGCCCGTACCTTGTTCTGAAGGCTGTCTTCAGAATGTCAGAATCCTTCACACGTAATTGATAATAACCTAATCTCAAATCTATTTTTGAAAATACAGAAGCATCTTTCAATTGATCAAACAAATCATCAATTCGGGGTAAAGGATATTTATTCTTCACAGTCACTTTGTTGAGCTGACGGTAGTCAATCCACATTCTCATCATGCCATCTTTCTTTTTCACGAACAGAACAGGAGCTCCCCACAGTGAAAAACTCGATCTAGCAAACCCTCGATCAGTTAATTCTTGTAATTGGGTCTTTAATTCTTTCAATTCTGTAGGTGCCATCCTATATGCAGCTATAGAGATTGGAGTAGTTCTAGGAACTAGTTCAATGCCAAATTCGACTTCACGAATCAGAGGTAAACCCAGAAGTTCTTCAGGGAACACATCAGAGAATTCACAAACAACAGGCATAGATTCAATTTTCATTTTCGACACTTTTGAATCTATTACATATGCTAAGTAGGCTTTACAACCTTTTCTTACATATTTCTGAGCTCTCAATGTAGATATCACAGCCGGTAAGCCATTCAATTCACTAGATTCAACTCTAACTATCTCACCATTCTTGTATCTCAAATGATAACTTTTCGATTATAATTCACAACCGCATTATGCAATGTTAACTAGTCCATTCCCAGAATTATATCGAATTCATCAAACGGAAAAAGCATTAAATCAGCTAGAAAACAGTTATCACAAATCATTAACGGACAGTTTCTACAGACTTTGTCAACTAGGACACTTTTACCTAAGGGGTTCGATACTTTCACTACGAATTCTATAGGCTCTGCTGATAAAGTCTTACTATATGCTAAATTCATGCAGATATAGGAATGCGTTGATCTAGGATCAATCAAAGTAATTACAGAGGTATCGTAAAGAATAAAAGTATCAGTGATCACATCTGGTGATGAGGCTTCCTCCCAAGCTCGGATTGAATAGGCTCTGGCAGGTACACGAGCCTCAGATCGAGCAGTAGTATCTCTATTGGTTCTTTGACCACCACTCACATTACTCGGGTTTTAGGAAGGTCTACCACGAGTCGAAACATTACTTGGTTTTACACTTTGTACCATATTTTGATCGGCCGATTTAGGACAATCTCTCACAAAGTGATCTAACGATCCACATCAAAAACAGGCTCTGTCATTCAGTCTACAATTTCGCAGAGCCTCTTTCCACAGTGCTTACACTCAGGTCTATCAGATAGAACGTTACCCACACTGGCAACAGAAGTAGCAAAGTTTCTGAAGCTTGATCGCGAGCTATCACGGTTCTGATTCGATTGTCCCAAATTAACTTTTGATCTACCATAATCATCTCGGAACTTTTTCGATGTAGACTGAATTGATTTACCAGAAGATCTCTTTCGGGCTTCTCTGGTCTCAGAATCAACTTCTTTTCTCTAATCAGTTCTTTAGCTTTGCAAGCTCTTTCTACCAATACCACAAACTCGTTCAGATCAAGTATACCAACTAGAAGCTTTATATCTTCATTTAAGACTTGTACAAATCTTTTGCACATAGTAGTCTCTGTTGCAACATATTCTCGAGCATACTGACTTAGCCAAATGAATTCCCATTCATATTCAGTAACAGACTTGTTTCCTTGCTTTAAGTTCAGAAATTCCTTTCGTTTCTAATCAATGAACTGTTGACTTATGTATTTCTTTTGGAATTCAGATTGGAAGAAATCCCAAGTAACCCGTTCACTCGAAACCACAGAAATTAAAGTCTTCCACCAGTGATACGCGGAGTCTCTTAACAAAGAAACAACACATTTCAGACACTCATTAGGAGTACATGATAACTCATCAAATACTCTCACAGTATTCTCAAGCTAGAATTCTGCTCGTTCTGCATCATCATCTGTTGTGGCCCTGAACTCCTCAGCCCTAAACTTACGAATTTTATCTACCGGAGGTCTATTAACTCGAATCGGCTCATTCACAGTTGGCACATTCAGAGCTTGCGGTGGTAGAGGTTGCTGAGCAGCCGGATTTGTACGGATGAATTTCGAAAACCACTCACTCATTATGTGGAAGAAGGCTCTCTTTGCTTCTCCACTATGATCACTAACATTCGATACAGACTCAGCAGGCACTGTCCCTTGAGTAGGAGCAGGCGCATTACTTTCGACATCATCAACTACGGCTCTTTTGGGATCTATTACTATAAGAAAAACACATTTAATAGTCAGGATTTCATCACACTATCGCAGTTCAGATATATGGCATGTATAGCTAGACTTAGACATGCTACGTTAGTCTTAGAATCAACTAAACCATAGCTCTGTTACCAATCAAATGCAACACCCCTATCCCGTAACTATCGCCGAAATAGGTAAGGGGATTACCAGACTTGTAATACAGATCAGAACAGTGAAAATTTTAAACTTAATAAACATCAACATAATTCATTAATCATACAATCGAAGCATGCTTTGAAGTCTCATTTCAAGATACATACTTTCAGTAAGGACCAAATTGAAATCATGCAAAAGGTAGAGATAACTTTCAAGTTAGAGACCCACGGCCATGTCCCTAGCCCGTGTATACCAACACGGTCGTGCCTTACAAGACATGCCCTAAACACTCAGCCTGTGATTGAAACTGTCTAACCCCACACGGTCACTAGACACACCCGTCTGTCCAGCCCGTGGCCAACACTGTCAATGTCCACACGGCTACCAGACACACCCGTGTGTCTTGTCCGTGTGCAAACTGTCAAAAATATTTTAGGTGTAGGGTTTACACGGTTGAGTAATATGCCCGTGTGCTCACACTGTGTGGCACAATGTAGGCTTGGTTTAAGCCATTCTTCCCACCCAAGATGGGTCAAATCCTACAAGCATATACATAACACAAATGGACCTCAATGTCAACTAAAAAAGCATCAATTTTATACCATAGAGTAACCAATTCATCAACATCCTTCACAAGCATACTTGCATAACAAAATACTTCCAAATCTCATACCAAAATGACTCTATTCTACATTACAAAATGACCATTTCAATCAAGCTTATAACTAACCACAAGGACATCATTTGTTAGGCATCTCTCATGACGTAGCATTTACACATATCAAAGATTAACAAAAATACCTTCTAGCCTATACATGCCATAATTCAAATATTTACAATTCCAAAAGTACCAAAAACAAGTTTGATAGTGTGTGACGATCCTCGACTTATCCTGTAACGCCCCTAACCCGTATCCAACACCGGATTAGAGTTACGGAGCATTACTAGAGTTAGTGATTTATTTATCAAATATTTTATTTCATCTAACATTTATATTTCGAACCACTTAAAATTAGACATATTTTCCCCCAAACATATTTATTTTTCTCGACATATTTTATTTGGATTTATTATTCGTCTCAACATACTTAATTTGCTTGTATCGACGTCTCAAAGGTAATCACATATTTACATGTCATGATAAATGTCATTTTTCTTTCCATATTCCAGTCTCGTATTTAAGTCATCTGGATTTTTACAATAAATTTGGTCATCTATTTCAATTATTCTATATTCTAATACATTCAATTAATGATCTAGGAAAAATTACCATTTTGCCGCTATATCTTTAATTAATGACGATTTTACTCTTAGGCTCAGAAAAATAAATTCTTACAATTTAATCCTTACTTCCAACCGCTATCATCATACATATTGATAATAGCCCATAAATTCTATAAAATATCAGAATTTTTCATAATTTGAACACTTTTCAATTTAATCCCCAAAACATGTTTTTCTCCGGTCTTGAACTATATTAATAATTTCATACAATTTCATAATTTAAATAATAGAATAATTCATTTCATGTGATTTCGTCATTTTTGACATTTTTACAAAATTGCCCATAAAGTTTTACCTTTATTCAATTTAGTCCTTGAGTCTACAACTTACAAATTAGCCACGCTAACTGATTATTCATACATATTTTCCTCCTCCTCCACTCCATTCCACATCCTTAATTTATATAACATGCTTATAAGTAACATTATCAAAACTTTAACTATTTACTTACATGTATTTTCAAAACTGTCCGTTTGAGTCATAGTCACTAAATTATTTATATCTTGAGCTATAGAACTCCAAATTAAGATCCGCTAATTTTCCCTGAAACTAGACTCACAAATCTTCTTACCATAAAAGTTTCAGAATTTTTGGCTTAGCCAATTAGTACAGTTTATTTATTAAATTTTCCCCCATTTTACTGTTCGACAGTTCTAACCACTCTTTGGTAAAATTTAATTATCTTTTTGTACAGAATTCAAATGATGTTCTCGTTTGTTCTTATACAAATAGACTTATTAAAGAATATAACCATATAAACTATGTCCCATAATTATTTTTATAAAATAGTTAATGATTTTTCCAAGTCAAAACAGAGGATCCCAAAATCATCCTGATTCAGTCTCACAAAAATATAGATATCTCAGAATGCAGAATTCAATTTCTTCTTCTGTTTCTTTATATGAAAATATACTCAACAAGCTTTAATTTAATATCTCACTCAACTTCTCATTCAATTTCTACCATTTTTGGTGATTTTTCAAAGTTGACCTACTGCTGCTGTCCAAAATCGTTTTAGTGCAAAATGTTGATTATCAAGTTTATAACACTTATTTCCCTTCTCTTTCTCTTATTTTCTCTTCACTAACATATCAAGAACATAGAACCATATATAAGAAAACTCTACATTAACATCATTTCCCTGTTTTTTCAATAGTATTAAACTTGAAAATATATGGAAATCTTGATGTTCTTACCTTTTCTCCTTGGTTTCAATCTTTAACTTGATATTCTCTCTCTTCCAGCTTATATTTCTTGAGTCCAACTTGACATTCTAACTCCCCATAGTCTCCTTAACATTTTTATCCTTTGGTAGCTATGGAAATTCTTTTGATTTCTAGGTGAAAATGATGAATTTTTGGTGGAAGGACTAAATTGTAAAGAATAAAAAGTTTCTTTCTTCTCTTCTCTTCTTCCTAACGTGAATGCATGAGAATTGGATCAGAATTTCCTCATCTTTCTTTCTTTATATATACTAATAAAATAATAATAAAATAATAAAATATCATATAAAAAATCAAATTAAAATATTAATAACTAATATTTAATTAATTAATTAATCTAAAATATCTCCAACATATCATTACTTCGTAGATTTCTCTCTCTTCCAATTGACTATTTTGCCCTTTGTGATCTTTTAAAATTCCATTGTTGAGTCATCACTTAATTTTGATAAAATTACAATTTAGTCCCTCATAATTCTTCATCTATTCAATTTGGTCCTAACTCATCCTTTTTCCTTAGTTTCTAGATTATTCCACCCATAAAATATTTACACTATTGGTCCTTTAACTTTTCATATTTACTCTTTAACCCCTTAAATTTTGAGTATTTACTCTTGGGCAACAAAAATTTTCTCACTTTTACAATTTAGTCTTTTCTTGAATTAATTTGTCATAATATACTTCCCAATGACATAACTCAAATTTTCTCTCCTTGCCACTTTATTTGCTTATTTTACTATATCAAGGATACTATCTTACTGTAAAAATATTCAGGGTGTTACATATCCCGAGCTTTTGTAGCTACGATATCTGTAAAACAGTTGAAAACACAAACAAAGTAAGCTTCAAAGAGCTTAGTAAGTCAAATACAACAATTCAACTATTAAGTCACATAATGTGCCAAACACAAGCAAATGAACCTAGCCATTTCTAAGCTAGTTCATGAGACAAACCATCATCCATTTTTTGTACATATAATATACTTCATTTCCACATTTCAGAACATATTTCTCAGATGACAGATCATATAACACAAATATCTATTCTCAAAATTCTGGTATGATATAAACGTACCTGAATCAGACACATAAGGTAAGCATTTATTCATATAACCAACTTTCTCGTCAATCGTTTGGAAACACAGAGAATTCAAATAGGCCTTATACAATGCCGACGTCCCAAACGTGGTCTTACATGTTATTCAATGTCTATGCCATTATCCCAGATAGGGTCTTACACGAAAAATAAGTGATGCCAGTGTCCTAGACACGGTCGTACGCACTATCTCAAATCAATGCCTACGTCCCGAATGAGGTCTTACATGATATTGTTTTCACATTGCTTAACTAGCTATGATTCTTAATTTCTCAATCAGGCTCTCAAGGCCGTCCAATGCAATTTATAATTCAAATAACATTATCAGACAATTAATATAACACATATTTGTATATTGACTTACCTCGTATGGAGTTAACGGATGTGAATCGACTATTCGATGATTTTGGACTTTCCTCGATCTAAGTCTGTTTTTCTTTGTTTTTGATCTAAATCAATTCAAATTCAACGATTCAATTATTCACTTCATTCAATCCGGTCCATAAATACACAATTAGAAAAATTTGCATTTTAGCCCTCACATTTACACATTTTAACATTTTGATCCCTAATTCACAAAACATCAAATAAACACAATTTCATTTCAAATTGGCCTAGCCAAATATTTATAGCCCTCATATAAGCCCATATAACACATTTTATTCACAAATTAGTCCTCCCGCAATCACATTTTCCTAAATTAGCTCATATAGCTCAAATTCATCAAAATCTCATGGTAAAACATGTTAAATCAACATTTACTCATCTTTATACACTCAAATCTATCACAAAGGTTCAAAAATCTTCAATGGCACTATTCACAAACTTCATCAAAAATAGAAATTAAGACATGGGTTTTGAAGAACACGAAGCAACGATCACAGAAACGTAAAAATTATCCAAAACGGACCAAAAGTCATACCTCAATCAAAGAATCAAAGGCCGAACCCTAAGCTTGCTATTTTCTTTTCTTTTTCTTTGGTATTCACCGCAATGGTGGATGAAATCCCCCCATTTCATGCTTTTGTTTTGTCTATTAAACATTAAAAGCATTTACAAAATTGCCCATGATTAAAAACCATGCAAATTCACATGAACTAGGGTTATTTATGACCACTCAATCATTAGATGGCATAATTGCCAAATAAGGCCACAATCATTCAAAGCTATTCCAATTGCACATATTCTATTGTGACATGCAAATTTTATCACGTATATAATTCAGTCCTTTATAAAAATTCAGCTCACAAGTAGACAAATTAATTTACAAAAATTTCATAGATATAAATTCATATATCACAGTCACAGAAAATAATATTAAAAAATATTTTTCAAACTCGGATTTATGGTTTCAAAACCACTTTTCGACTAGGGTATAAACCGAGCTGTTATAGAATACATGATGTGTTTCATGTGTCTAAGCTAAGGCATTATCGCTCAGATCCTTCTCACATTGTATTGATCGAGGAGATCGAGGTTAGGCTGGACCTGACTTTCAAGGACGAGCTGGTCCAAATAGTTGATCAAGATGTTAAGGTGCTGAGAAGGAAATCCGTCCCATTAGTCAAAGTGCTTTGGCATAACCACAGTGCTGAGGAGGCTACATGGGAACCTGAGGAGGCAATGAGACGTCAATATCCCTAACTTTTTGAATCAGGTAAATTTCGAGGCCAAAATTTCTTTTAGGGGGTAGAGTTGTATTGCCCCAAAAATCCTGAAACTTTTAATTTTGTGTGTTGTAGCTTGGCATGCATGATTAGCACTATTAGAGTGTTAATTTTGAGGTATTATAGGTTTCTTTAAAGTCTTGGGTTTCAGGTAGACCATAGGAAAAAATTTAATTTTTGCCTTAGTGGACCCTGACCTCGGGCATTATGACTTTTAAATAAATAAGGAGGAAATAAGACACAAATGGGCTCGTGGCCTAGTGGCAAAGTGGTGCCACTTTGGGACTATGGAAGTGACGCCACAATGGAAGCAGGGAGGTCCAAGGTTTGAGTGGGGCTTAATGCATGGGGGCAATTATTTTTACATTGGTGCCATGTAGATAGTGGAGTTGGACTTAAACTCTAGTATGAAGAGGCTTGGATGGGTGTTGGGGAGTAAATTAAGGCATGAAAAGGGGATAAAATTTAGGGAATGAGGTGTGTTGATGAGTTTCAGCTAAAGTGGTAAGTGTTGAAGGCAAATTTGGCTATGGTAGGAGATTGGAGCCGATTTTTGTCACATTGAGGGTGTGCCAAATTCACTTTTGGCATTTTGTTTTTTTTTTTTTTTTGGCTCTTGTCTTAGGTAATTCTCCTTTTGGTCATTTTTTGTTTAAGCGCCTAGGTTTTTTTCTTTGTCTCTAAAGGCCGATTTACTTCACTTGTCTTTTTCCCGAAATTTCCCCTTGTACCGAATCTTCTTGGGTCACTTGGTAGCCGAATACTCTTATTTCTCTCTTAAATCTTTCTTCTCTTCTGTTACTCTTTTGTTGTATATGACCCTTGTCGGATTCACATTAGGCCCTAGCTGAATAGGTTTTCTTCTTCTTAATCTCTAGCTGAACCTTAATCTTTTTCTTTTCCATCTTTAATCGAATCAACCCCTTCCCTCTTTAACTTAGCCGATTGATTCTTCATTGGAAAGCCAATTAATGCTCTTTAAAGATTTGATTTCTTGCTGGCAAGCAATCTCGTGATCGGTAAGTGAGCTAGATCTTTTTCTGGCTTTTGTTAAATATTTCTAGGTTCTTTTCTATACTCTTAAAAGTTGGTCTTTCCCTATCCTTCCAATGCCATTACTTCTATTAATCTATGGTTTCTCCATTTATTTTGCTAGTCTTGGAAGTGTCAGATCTACGTTACCCTTGAGGTTGGAGTAAACTTGATCTACTTATTAGCCGTCGACTAAGGTAAGTAGCTATGCTTTATCAAGTAGGGCTGAATGTTCTAGTGGCCTATGGCTTGCCAAATATAGATTAACTACATGTTTTATCAACCTTGTTCTTCATCTAGGCTTGTGTCAACACAGATCGAGCAAGAGTTGGGAACTTTAATATTGTGGAGGTGGAGTAGCAAAGCTCTAACGGTTCAAGGTTGGTGATAGAAGGAGTTCGATTCATATTATTAAAGAAAAAGGGGTTATAGTTTTAAACTAATAGCTAACTGATAGTCTTGGATATTGTAGGTTCTTTGCTAAGAGTTTTGTAGTGCGCGGCATAAAAAAAGGGCTTACATACACCCCACACACGACGAATCGGCAAAAACCAAAATCCCGAATAGCCAAAATACCAAAAAACTGAAAGGTTGGTGCCAGCAACCACATGAGCATGTGAACACTCGTGTGGAGTTACCGATGTGACGATAATGGCTCCATGGGCGATTCTATGGACTTGGGCCACCGTTTGGCCATCTAGGCCAAAATGGGCCAAATGGGCATGATGGGCCTGTAGGCCCATCACGAGTAAAATTGACAATCTAGTAGGATTTGACAAGCCGGATAGGCTAACTACGTTATTTTGGTAGAATTGGGCCTATTGGGCCAAGTAAGCATATGGTCCATTCTTGGGCTATGAAATGGGCTTTTGGGCCCTAATGAACTAGGAACCCTAATGGAACTGGCTTTAAATGCATAGAATAATTGGATTGAGTTAATGGGCCAACTTGGGTACTTCAGCCCACGATATGATATGTTTGGTATGGTTAGGTGGAAAGAAAATGACTAAATTGCCTTAAATGCATGAATGACTAAAATACCCCTAGGTGCTATTCATAGGAAAATGTATGTGTTGCATTTATGTGATGTATGTTGCATTTGGGTAGGTTTATGATACAGAGGTAGATATGTGAAGATCGCATAGTCTCTTGAAGACCATGGATCCACCGGTGGCTTTTAAGCCCATTACATGATTAGCAGCTCTGCTGCAACGATTGAGTTAGTGCTGCAACCAGTGCTACCACTAGAGTGTAGGGATGTGTGGGTTGATATTTATATCCCCACATGAGTGCATGGTTAGAAGGGGGAATAGAGTGTAGGGTTGGATTGGGATGGGATCATTGCATACATATGATATTGATGTGATATGGGCTAAAGCCCACCTAAGGCCACTGTGGGCTAAGGCCCAAAGGCCATCGATATTGATAGGGCTTAGGCCCAATTTGTTACTGCATGTTAATACGTTTACCGAGGGTCATACACACTAAGTTTTCAAAAACTCACACCCTCCTTTAATTTTTTAGGTGACCCCTAGTAGGCGGCTCGATGTAGGAGAGGACTCGGAGGTGGCCATGCTGCAAGTTGATTAGTAATTTAATAGTTAATTTATTTTACTTTTTTTTAATTATTTTCATTGGGTTGTAATAAGGCCTGTTATCTCCAGTAGGATTTTTATATTTGGTTTTATTATTTCCATAATTAGTTGACTCCAGATTTAAACACGTTTTCCAAATCTGATAACATTGTGAAACCAACATAAATACCTAAACGTTTTCTTTAAGCATGAGCTTCTGCTGTAATTTAACAAGTAAATTTACGAGATATGCAAACCCAGTTTTGCAACTAACAAATTCAAAGCTTTTAAATAAACTCACCCAAACTCTCAAATTAAGCAACCGACCAAAGAAAACCGTTTTAAACTGAAATATTTTTCCAACAAAGCTGATTGAAAGTAAACCTTATTTGAACCTTGAACAGACAATTGTTTTGAAAAGTTATCTACTACACACAATTTGTACTAGTCACCCTTTAATGTGGCCCCACCAGATTCGGCCATAACATCTGAGCCGAGTTTGGGGTGTTACAATGCATTTTCATGAAAAGTCACCTAGCAAAAGTTGTTTACTACACATCAAGCTTCCATTTTCTACCAATAAACATCAAAATGCTTTCATGACACACATGGGTAAATTTTTGGACATGAACCCTAGCTTAAAATAATGGTATGAAAAGCTAGGTCAAGGTACGAGGATCTAAAAAAAACGAAGAACATGAAAAACGGGGCTAAATTTACTTACTTGTGAGCTTGAAAAGTGAAACAAAACCCTAGCTATGGAGAACACAAAATTCGGCAGCCCCTTGAAGAAGATGGACACATTTTTGACTTATTTTTCCCATTTTATTTCATTTAATACCCAAATGACCAAAATGCCCTTAATGGCCTTTTTTGTAAATTTTTCCTTCCATGGCCATTTTTGTCCACTTACCATAAAATTGTCATATTGCTTAATAAGGACCTCTAATTTATGAATGCAATTCAATTACACATAAATGCTTCTATAACACATATTTTGAAAGCTTTGCAATTTAGTCCTATCACTGAATCGAGCACTTTATCGATAAAATTTATTTACTAAATTTTTACTCATGAATTCAATCACGCATTATGCCTTAAAACTTTATCAGAATAAATTTTTCTATTCCAAATTTGTGGTCTAGAAACGTCCATTCTGTTTAGGCCATAATTTAGGCTGTTACAACTCTCCCCCCTCAAGGGATTTTTGTCCCCGAAAATCTTGCCAGTGATGAGATGTGGGTATTGTTTCCTCATAGTCTCCTCCGATTCCCACGTAACCTCTTCTATACCATGGTTTTGCCATAGTACTTTTAAAAAAGCCACACTTTTGTTTCTCGAGCTAAGATTTTGATTGGCTCCTCATTATAAGTCATGTCTGGCTAAATTTCCACTTCGATCGGTGAAATCACATGACAGATCAGAACGACACCGCCAAAGCGTCGATACAGAAAATATATCATGGATCTTCTCTAACTCTGTCGCTAAGGCCAATCGGCATGCCACTGGTCCAATCCTCTTCACGATTTCATATGGTCCGATAAAGCATGGAATCAATTTGCCTTTACAATGAAATCTCAAAATCTTTTTCCACGGAGACACTTTCAAAAACACTTTATCACCCACTTGAAACTCGATCTCCTTTCTCTTCAAATTTGTGTATGACTTCTGTCAATCTAATGCAGCTACCAAACAATCACGAATTATCTTCACTTTCTCTTCAGTCTCTTTAATCAAGTCAATCCCATGAATTTTCTTTTCACTAAGCTCCGTCCAATACAGCAAAGTCCGACATTTGCAACCATACAATGCCTTATAAGGTGCCATTTTGATGCTCGATTGAAAACTATTATTGTAAATAAATTCAACCAATGGTAGGTAGTTTTCCCAACTACCTTTGAATTCAAGAACACACCATCGAAGCATATCTTCGAGGATCTGGATCACTCGTTTGGATTGACTATCTGTTTGTGGATGAAAAGTGGTACTAAAATTCAACTTAGTTCTCAAGGCTTCTTGCAACTTTTTCCAAAACCTTAAAGTAAATCTCGAGTTTCTATTCGATATATTAGAAATTGGCATCCCATGCAATCTTACAATCTCAGCAATATATAATTCTGCTAGCTTATCCAGTGAAAAACCCGTACATACCGGAATGAAATTAGTCGATTTAGTTAACTGATCAACAATGACCCAAATAGCATCTTTCTTTTTTGGGGTTAATGACAAGCCCGTCACAAAATCCATAGTAATACAATTCTATTTCCATTCAGAATCGTTATTGGCTATAATAGACCGAAAGGTACCTGATGTTCAGCTTTCAACTATTGACAAACCAAGGACTTAGATACAAACTCAGAGACGTCTCTTTTCATTCCGAGCCACCAATATGATTTCTTCAAATCATTTTACATGTTTGCACTGCCTAGATGGACAAATACGCAACCATTGTGAGCATCGTATAAAATTTCCCGAATCAACCCAATAGCTTTCAGTACACATTATCTATCTTGAAACATCAAACAATCATTTTCACTAATTGAAAAATCTATCTCATTATTCATTTGGCATTGAATTCTTTTTGCTTGTAACTCACCATCATTTTTCTGAGCTTCACAAATTGTTGAATAAACGATAGTCTACCTCGCATCTTGGCCTAGATTGAACCATCATTGAATAGGGCCAATATTGTATTCAAGGCTCTCTGGGCAAATAGAGATTTTCTACTCAAAGCATTGGCAACCACATTCGCTTTCCCGAGACGGTATTCAATAACTAACTTGTAGCTATTAATAGCTCGAGCCACTTTCATTGCCACAAGTTCAAATCCTTTTTCGACATTAAGTACTTCAAGCTGTTATGGTCAGTAAAGATACGACACTTCTCACCATATAAATAATGTCGCCAAATCTTCAAAGCAAAGACAATGGCGGCTAACCCCAAATCGTGTGTTGGGTAATTCCTCTCGTGCGGTTTCAATTGTCTTGCAGCATACACTACCACTTTATCTTCCTGCATCAATACACATCCAAGGCCATTCAGGGACGCATCACTATAAATCACAAATTCCTTATCGGATTCATGTTGCACTAGCACTGGTGCTTCGGGTAACACTATCTTCAACTTCTCGAAACATTGTTAACACTTCTCAGTCCACTCAAACTTAACACCTTTTTGTAGCAAATTGGTCATCGGAGAAGCGATCATCAAAAATCCCTTTACGAAATGCCGGAAATAACCAGCTAAACCCAGAAAACTTCTAACTATTAATACATTTTTCTGCAGCCTCCAATCCACTATTGTCGAGATCTTATTTGGATCCACTTGAATGCCATCTCTTGAAACAATGTGACCCAAAATCCAACTTCATTAAGCCAGAATTCACTTTTACTAAATTCTACATACAATTGTTTATCTCGTAAAATTTGCAAAACTGTCCTTAAATGCTCAGCATGCTCGCCTTTATCACGAGAATAAATCAAGATATCATCAATGAAGACAACTACAAATTTATCCAAGTACAGTCTAAAAATTCGGTTCATTAAATCCATAAGCACAGCTGGGGCATTAGTCAGACCAAAAGGCATTACGAGAAACTCATAGTGTCCATACCTTGTTCTAAAAGCAGTTTTTTGCACATCAGAGTCTTTCACCCTTAGTTGGTAGTATCTAGACCTCAAGTCAATCTTTGAAAACACTGTTGCTCCCTTTAATTATTCAAATAAATCATCAATTTTTGGTAAAGGATACTTGTTCTTTACCATCACTTTATTTAATTGTCTAGAATCGATACAAAGTCTCATCGATCCATCCCTTTTCTACACAAACAATACCGGAGCACCTTAGGATGAAAAATTGGGCCTTGCAAATCCTTTATCTATCAACTCTTATAGCTGCACTTTTAGCTCTTTTAGCTCAGTCGGAGCCATTCTATAATGAGCTGTAAATATCGGGGCAATCCCTGGCAATAAATCGATAGCAAACTCAATTTCTCTAATAGGAGGTATACCTGGAAATTCCTCAGGAAATACATCCGGGAACACACAAACCACTAGCACCAATTCTACTTTCAATTTAGACTCCTTCATATTCAACACTTAGGCCAAATATGCTTCACAAGCCTTTCTCAAACACTTCTGAGTAGGCAATTCGTTAAATTCATGTGTTTCAACGCGGAGGGTTTCACCATTTTCACACTTTAACTCAATAACTTTCTGTCTACAATTCCCTTTAGCATCATGTATCGATAGCCAATCCATGGCCAAAATGGCATCAAACTCATCAAATGGCAATAGCATCAGATCGGCTAGGAAACAGTGACCTCGGATCACTAAGGGACAATTCTTGCAATTTTTTTCAACTAACACGCTCTTGCCTAGAGGGTTTGACACCTTAATCACAAATTCAGTTGACTCTATAGGCAATTTCATGCAAATGTTAGAATACGTTGACCCGGGATCAATCAATGCAACCATATTAACATCATAAGGAGAGAATATACTAGTGATCACGTCAGGGGATGATGCCTCTTCCTGGGCACGAATAGCATAGGTTCTTGTAGGCACTTTGGCCTCCGATCTTGTAGCTGTATCTCTAGCTATGCCTCTGCTACTAGCTCCCTCTTTCATATTTCTCATAGGCCGCCATCTAGCTGGTACATTGCTCAGTTTAGTGCTCTGAGTAGTTTCTTTTACTACCATTATTTGACAGTCTTTGATGAAGTGATCTTGGGAGGCGCATTTGAAGCAAGCCCCGATGACCATCTAACACTCACCGGGATGTCTCCTACCATAGTGTTGACATTCAAGGTTACTTGGCTTGACATTGCCAACACTAGCGACAGAAGTAGTCTTAGTCTTAGAATCTATATTTTGTCTCCGAAGAGTTCTACCGGATTTCCAGCTGAAACAATAGAATAGTTTGACATATTTCTCACTTTCTTTGATGACAGTTGGAAGGACTTACCCATTGATCTCTTCTTCACATCTTTAGCCTCTGATTCAGCTCTCCTCCATTCCTTGGATAATTCCTCAACTTTGCATGCTCGATCAACGAGCACAACAAATTCCTTCAATTCCAAAATCCCCACATATATCTTAATGTTTTCATTTAAGCTGTCCTCAAACCTCTTACACATAATTTCTTCTATAGAAACGTATTCTCGAGCATACTTGCTAAGTCGAACGAATTCCCACTCATATTCGAACAAAGTCATGCGGCCTTTTTTTCGTTCTAAAAACTCCTTTCACTTTTGATCAATGAAGCGCTGACTTATATACTTCTTCAAAAACTCAACTTGGAAGAAGTCCGAAGCAACTCTTTCAGTAGGTACTACCGAGACTAGTGTTTTCCACCACTGATACGCTGAGTCTCTCAGAAGTGAGACGGCACACTTTAAACACTCTTCAGGTGTGCATAAGAGTTCTTGAAATACTCGAATTGCATTTTCTAACAAGAATTCTGCCCTCTCAGGGTCATCATCAACATTAGCTCTAAATTCTTTGGCCCCATACTTATGAATCTTGTCAACAGGGGGCTTACTCTATCTTGTCATTTCCATACCTTGCGAGGCTACCGAGGTCAGTTGGGGGATAGGAAAAGGTGGGGGAGGTTGGGCATCCGGATTCACCGAAATGAAATCTATATACCATTCGCTTATTCTACGGAGAAATGCTTCTCGGGCCTCTTTTGTCTGACTGGATCCTACATTCCTACTTTCAGGTGGTGAGGTCCCTTGAGCGGGAGTTGGCGCGTTACTTTCAGTGCCATCAACTACTTTCAGGTCAGAATCCATTCACACTAAATGTAGACCGATTGGATCCTACATTCTTAGACTCTCACAATAGCTATCTTAGTCCTTAGAACGACTAAATCATAGCTCTAATACCACTAAATGTAATACCCTTCACCCAAGTCCAATGTCGAGATCTAGTACAAGGCGTTACCGAACATACACTCGCACGATCGTATCATTTTGACACATAAATTTCACGTAAAATTAAAATTTTTTTCGATCTTATTCAAAACACTCTTATTATGGGCCTACGAGGCCTGAAAAATACAATGGGTGTAATCTGGGACTAAGCTGGAGCTTTTCGAACACTTATAGAAATTTTAACTCAAAACAGGGCACACACCCGTGTGGAATAGGAACATGCCCGTGTGGGCAGGCCATGTGGTTACACACGCCCGTGTCCCTTGCCCATGCAGATTTATTCTCAATTTTTTTTCCATTTCAAACCTATAGGGGTTTTCACACGGCCGAGCACATGCCTGTGTCTTAAGCTGTGTCCTTCACGCGACCGGGCACACATTCGTGTCTTAGCCCGTGTGAAAAACTAGGGGTATTCTGTTTATGACATCATCGCAAAAACTGTCACACGGCCAAGCCACACGCTGGTGGGGTAAGCTGTGTCTATCACACGACCATGTCTCACCCCCTGTGTTTACTAGAAAACATTTAGTTTTCATAATTTCATGTGCAAGGGACACACGACCTATTAACACGCTTGTGGGCTAGTCGTGTGTCACAAACGGCCTAGACACACGCCCGTGTGTTACTCATATAGACAATATAGCATAAAAACGCATCTAAACAACCACATTTTGGCATCCACACAATACATTTTACCAACCACCAACAAGCATAACACATCCATACCATAGTCCACATATACTTAGCAAAATTTGCACTAACATAGTACAACGCTTTAGCAAGTATAACTTAATCAAATTTTGGATCATTTCAAATGGCCAAATAGCAACACAATACAAGCAACATTGGACCCAAAAGACTATGACATAAAACTTAAACATTAGACCACCTATACATGCCATAATTTCAAAGTTCATAATAAAAATACCAAAAATGATTGCTAATAGTGTTGATGGAGTCCAGGCGATCACCAAACCTCGGACTAGCTTGACGAACCTATAAAGGAAATGAAACTAGAACGGATAAGCTATAAAGCTTGGTAAGCCTATATGTAAAATTTATGAGTATATAAAATCATATTCCATACAATTTAAAAAAATTCTCTTATGATCATATTAGGTTTGAGGATGTCACTTACTCAATAGCTTTACCGTATAACACAATACATACATTTTGCACTTAGTATACATGATAATTTTTCATATAACCTGCACATACACATACCCAGCATACGGTCAAATCATTTCTCATACAAACATATTCTATCATTTCGGTTCGATTAACCAATTGAACCATGTGGAATACTAAAGGATACTCGGAATAAGGGACAAGTGCCACACATAATGTAGCCGAAGCTACCGACGAATTGTAGTCGAAGCTACTATATAACACAAAGGGCTCAATATTGAGCTATTCACGGGTCTGCTCATACAAGCTGACGGTTTAGTCGAAACTACTCAGTGCTGCTACACATGCTGATAGGTAACTGCAACAAATGTAGGATTACCTAGCCACTAGTAGTCGAACTAAACCAGCACCCAGAATCACATATATACAATCGATCATTGTCAATAAATCCTAGCGACATGTCACTCGTATCCTAATGATTCCTAAGGTTCAACCGAGACTTTTCTTCACTATCAGTTTTATCAAAATACACATTGGAGAATTTATAGCAACACTTTAATTAAGATAACTAAACATAATAATTATAATAACTCATATAACTAAACATAATAATTATAATAACTCATTATTTGCATATATGACTTACCTCAGTGTAAAAATGCTAATCTTTTTTATTTAGTCTGACACCTTGCCTTTTCCTCGGTCAAGGTCAATTTCGCATCATTCTTGGTCTATAACATCAAATTGATCTATAACATCAAATTTAACTTACTGAATACATACATTACTCAATTTAACACAAAATCATCCTTTAACTTTGTTAAATATTTACACTTCAGTCCCTAGGCACGTAAACTGAACTGTATCTTTTTTTACATTCCCAAGCCTAGCCGACCACATTTCTCCCTTATAACGGCCCATAATTCTCAACATTTCACAATTTATACACATATTTTACAACTTTTGCATTTTAGTCCCTAAAAGCATTTTCATGAAAAAACACCTAGTAAAAGTTGTTTACTACACATGAAGCTTCCATTTTCTACCAATAAACATCAAAATGCTTTCATGACACACATGGGTAAAGTTTTGAACCTGAACGCTAGCTTAAAATAGTTGTATGGAAAGCTAGGTCAAGGTACGAGGATTTCAAAAATACGAAGAACGTGAAAAATGGGGCTAAATTTACTTACTTGTGAGCTTGAAAAGTGAAACCAAACCCTAGCTATGGAGAACACAAAATTCTGCATCCCCTTGAAGAAGATGGACACATTTTTGACTTATTTTTCCCATTTTATTTCATTTAATACCCAAATGACCAAAATGCCCTTATGGCCTTCTTTGTAAATCTTTCCTTCCATGGGCATTTTTGTCCACCTCGCCATAAAATGGTCAAATTGCTTAATATGGACCTCTAATTATGAATGCAATTCAATTACACACTAAATGTTTCTAGAACACATATTTTGAAAGTTTTGTAATTTAGTCCTATCACTCAATCGGGCATTTTATCAATAAAATTTATTTACTAATTTTTTACTCATGCATTCAATCACGCATTAGGCTTAAAACTTTATCGAAATAAATTTTTCTATTTTAGATTCGTGGTCCTGAAACCACCATTCCGTTTAGGCCCTAATTCGGGCTGTTACACACACAAAGTAAGCTAAGATAGCTTAGTAAGTCTTAAGCAAATAAACAACTCAATATTATTAATGGATCATTTAATCAATATCAACTTATACCATCACATTCACATATACCCATTCGGTTTACCAAAATTTAACATATCAAATATATTTATATATAGATATCTATGCATCAATTCATCTAGACCGAGTACACATGTAATTACTAAATAGCTATCTTCCACATTTAAGGTCTCAAACATCTTATTGATCGAATGTATTCATATATCTATTATCATTACATCATTCAATCTCAAAGCCATAATATCATTATATAACCGAACACATATATATTCATATGCATATACTCGTGAACCAAATTTTTAATATCACATTCTTACACATAATGTATGGTCGAATATACTACTCATATACACATACATTTTCTTTATCATCACGTATACTTTGTATCACATATCCATTAGCCAACTTACCTTATTTTCAAATAGGTAAGCAACAATCACATACCTAGTCATTTTAGCTCGATTTACGCATTTATTTTCAACATATCACTGCCTGTTGGAGCATTTGAAATTGAATAGGATGTTCAAATAATCACACTTACTGTATAATGCCAACGTCTCACACGTGTTCTTACATGTAATCACGTAGCGATGCCGCTATCTCACACAGTGTCTTACTCGCAATCACATATCGATGTAACTCTCCCACACAGGGTTTTACTCAAAATCACAATCTTGTTGCCACTGTCCCACACAAGGTCTTACACGAGAACACTTATAGACATTCCTTTGGTTCGTACAGACCTTCCGAACATCGTATTTTGATATAATCAAACTTGTACACGTCATTTCTATATACATATACATTCAGCTATCTCATATATATGCACATAAATTCAATTCAACATTTCAAGTTCACATGTATTCAAAATTAACAACATTTATTTGCTTATAAACTTACCTCAAATATCGACGGACGGTATAAAACGACTATTCGACTATTTTTGTTTTCCCCCAATCCAAGTCCAATTTCTTTGGTTCTTGATCTATGCATTTTCTAATTAAGCCCATTCAAACACAATTTCATTCAATTTAATCCAAAAACACATAAATGGGCAAATTACCATTTTGCCCCTGACATTTTACACTTTTAACAATTTAGTCCAAATTACTCAAAACACAAAACATGCAAAATTTGCATATACCATCCTTAAGCCAAATGTTCTCCATGTTCATACAAGTCTCCACATTACATTTATTTCACATTTTAGTCCCTCAATTTATTATTTTTCCAATTTAGCCCTAATTGCTCAAAATCATCAAAAATTCAAATACAAAACATGTTAATTGATCACATATCTTTTATTTTCCAGCATCAAGCAACAAAAATCAAAAGCTTTCAACAATGGCAAAATACAAAATCATCATAAAATTTAAATATTGAGACATGGGCTTTGTAGATTTCATAGCAATGATCTAAAAACATAAAAATTATCAAAAACTGAGCTAGTTACATACCTTGATTAAGAACTGTGACAGCCGTAATTTGATCCTAGTCGAAAAGTGGTTTCGGGACCATAAAACTGAGTCACAAAAATAATTAAATGCTATATTATATGTTTATTATATGTAAAATTGCATGTTTGAAAAATTCATGCTTTGATTTTGTCAATTAGATGTTGAATTATGAAAAAGGACTTATGTGATAAACTTGAAAAATGTGTTAGGAAGAATGGAGGTGGCCGAATAATGCATGGCTTATTAAAATAAAGGACTTACATGTCAAATTTACCAATTTAATGTTAGTGGCCGGCCAACATATGCATGAAATCATTTTGTTCATATTTTATATATTTTTCGGGATTATATGTTAATAATAAGCATAAAATAAAATTTAATAATAATCATATGAGTTAGTAGGAGGAAAAACCAAAGTTGGTTCATCTTTTCTTGCATGGCCGATTATAAGGAGAAAAGAAGAAGAAACTAAGGCATTCGATTATTTGATAGCTAGAATTAAGGTATGTTGCTCATGTTGATTTCATTAAATTTAATGAATTTGAGTTAATTGCTAAGTCCCGTACATAGCCCATGAATTAATTTCTAAGATTATGGTTAGTTGTGCATTCGGCCATGGAAGAGATTGAAGGAAATCGTTGGTGTTTTCATGTTTTCAATTAGTAATGGTGGATAGGTGAAGTTTGAGCTAGTCAAATATAGATATATGTGTGAATTAGATGATATGTAAGAATTAGCTAATGTGCTTATGTTTGTATTTAGTTACCGAATGTGAATTTAATCAATTGTGTGAGTAATTGTTGTTAATTTGGGAGATTTGAGCAAGGAATGCCGTATTGGGTGTTAATAAGTATAGAAAGTGTATTGTTGTTGCAATGCTTAAATTTTTAGATGGAAGGATATGGGATTGCCGTGTGTATGTGGTTGCTGAAAGTGAATCTAAGTAATGAATTGAGTAATGTTACATTTTAAAATGATGGTATGGAGGTTTGAAATGTGTACTTGTGGTCATGACTAATGTGATGCCTTTGGTAGTCTTAGCTGATATTCGGCTAAAGTTGATTATTGAGCAAACCTACTTTAGATGTGAAAGGATAATGCATTAGTATTAAAGTTGTTATTAATAGTTCCGAATAAGTTTAATATTACAGGTGGTTTAAATCGATGCATGTACAAGTGGTCATAAAATAAAGTGCCGTATGTTCTATGCTGTATGAAATTTTTTGGCATTAGTTTATGAAATTCATGTTCAGCTAAATGTGTATGTAAGTGACATTAAGTGTGAAATATGTGTAATATATATATATATATATCTATGAAGGTGTCTATAATTGGTCATAGGGTGGTTTTGTGACCTTGGAAAAGATTGATGGTTTTGATTATGAATATATGTGAACTTCAGCCTAGTAAAAGTATAACGAAATGGTCAAGAATGAGTCTTTGCTGTGTATGAGTGCTTGTGGTATTAAGTAAGCATTTATTTTCATGACTTGAATGAGTAATGCTATAGCCGATTACGATATTTGAATAATTGATTTGTGAGAAGTTAAATAGTTTATTTAAATGAATTAGTTTGTTTAATTTAGCTCAAGAACAAAGAGAGCCACATTCGGATAGGGGGAAACTGAAAGTAGTGGATTAACCAATCCGTAGTCGTTCAATGACATTCGAGGTAAGTTTTAAGTGATTAAGCAAAGACTATATTAGATTATATTATGATACAATATATGAAATAAGTATTTCTTGTGATATATGTATATGGCCGAATGGCCAGAATGAATTTAATGGTGAGTTGCCCTAAGCTTATATGGCCGAATTTCAATTAGAAAATGAATGTAAATTGTAACATGCTTTTGCAATTGAAAGATGATGGATAGCATGATCCTATTCGAATGTGAAATTTGAGATGAAAGGTACATAAATAGAAATGCTTTATGGTTAATAGTATACATGAGGTGAAGGTAAAAGTCCTATATATGCTAATGTGTATCAAAGCCGAATGGCTAAATTGTGTAACAAAGATGAGACTAAGATATGTGCTAAGATTGAATGGTAAGTGTGAAATGTACTTGTTGATTTGCTATGTGCAATGTTCGAATGATGCAATGAATTATATGACATGCTTGTATCATGTGTGAATTAGAAGTATATGCTCTAAGGCATGTGATAAATTTAATGCATGAGCTATTGAGCTTTGACATTCGGGTTTATGGCCCACAAGCTTTAAGTCAGTGATTAATTATCGGGCTTTGAGATTGATATTGGGCTTTGAGCTTAGCAGGCGTAATGCCGGTGAAATAATATCGGGCCTTGAGCCTAGCAGGCGTAATGCCAGTGAAGTGAATTCATACTTAAAAAGTCTAGTAGGCTTTGAGCCAGTGACGAAACTCGGGTTTTATATCTAGTAGGCCCAGTGCCGGTGAATTTAATAAAGTATATGACAACGAGATCCTATGTTAAGATGACAAATTGAATTCGTATTACGTATTAAGTGGCTCAGGTATGTGATACTTGTCTATTTATGTGGGAATGATTCGAAGTGGATTTTGAATTTGTTTATTTGTGAACATCTAGTTCATGTCTATATGTGAATTTGAAGCTAATCGAATGACTTGATATTACTGCATGTAAGTGATTATGCATATTCGGCCTTGTGGAATTAAATGTTGATACGATGCCTTAAATTAACTCTATTGAGTTAAATTAATGAATGACATTGCAGTATATGATGATATGATTATGTGATTCCAAATTTTTGTAAATGAGATGTCAATGTAAATGTGTACAGTTGTGGTTAGGCCTATTCAGCCGAATGATATTATACTTACATCTTGAATACTTGATTAATGTGTTTAATTAAGTTAAGCTATTTAATTTACTTAAAACTTACTAAGCTATTTAGCTTACCCCTAGTGTCTTTGTTACTCTGTCTTATAGATCTCGTTTGAAAGCTACAGGATTGGGGATTCAAGCTCAAAGTCATCCACACTATCGTTACTGTTTTGGTACTTTTGATAATCTATATTTTGATAAGATGGCATGTATAGGCTTAACTCCCTTTTGAAACAAATGATATTTTGAAATTGTATATTATAGCCATGCGAATGTGGCTTGTTTAATTGTTAAGTATGGATGTATGGTTTTGATAAAATTTATGTGGCTCGTTATTTTGATAAGTACTCATATAGTAATTTAATGAGATATGTTTGCATTGATTGAATCGTATTGGTAAGTTGATACATATTCGGTTGCAGACAAACTAAAGTAGATTACTATTTGATATTAGATGTACAATTGAATCTATGTTTGGTATGTATCTCTAAACCTCTATAAGTTCTGTTTTGTTAAGTAATACCTCGTAACCCTATTTCGGCGACGGATACGGGTTAGGGGTGTTACATTTTATTAGTATTAGAGCTATGGTTTAGTCGATTCTAGGACTAACGTAGCGTGTGTGAGTCTAGCTATACATACCATTTCGTGTTAATATGATAGTGTGGTGACTTCTGACAATTGAAATGTATTTTTCGTATAATAAATGGATCCCGATCTCGATCGAGGCGTAGCCGGTGATGTTGAGAGTGTAGCACCTACTCCCGCTCAAGGGACAGTGCCGAATAACTCTCAGCCAAATACGAGTAACCGTGATGAGGAGGCAAAACAAGCCTTCTATACTATGATGAGTGATTGGTTTACTCAATTTATTTGAACTAATCCGGCTGTTCCGCAACCCCCGCCCCAAATACTCCGCTCCCGACATCTGTAGTGCCTCCCGTGACCGATCCGTTGAGATCGAGTAACCCCCGGTTGATAAAATTAGAAAATATTAGGTTGAAGAGTTCTGAGCTACAGTTAGCGATGACACTAAGCGGGCTGAGTTTTGGTTCGATAATACAATCCGTGTGTTTGATAAATTATCGTGTACACTCGATGAATGCTTGAAATGTGTCGTATCTCTATTACGTGATGCTACTTATCATTGGTGGAATACTTTAGTTTCGGTTGTTCTGAGAGAACAGGTTACTTGGGAATTCTTTCTGACGGAGTTTCGTAAAAAATATATCAGCCAAAGATTCATCGACCAAAAGTGTAAAGAGTTTCTTGAGCTTAAACAAGGCCTAATGACTGTTACTGAATATGAACGGGAATTTATGAGACTCAGTAGATATGCCCGTGAGTGTATCTCTTCTGAAGCTATTATGTGTAAACACTTCGAGGATGGGTTGAATGAAGACATCAAATTGTTATTAGGCATTCTGGAAATTAAGGAATTCGTAGTGCTTGTTGAGCGAGCTTGTAAAGCCGAAGGGCTCGGAATTGAGAAAAGAAAAGTTGAAGCTAGAGCTCAAGAGTTTTGTAAAAGATCTTCGGGAAAATATCTCAACAGTCATTGAAGAAATTTCGAGATGACTCGGGCCGATCCAAGAATACTTTGGGTATCTCTAGACTAGATCGTGATGAACCTCCTGTGAGTACACGAGCTACATCTATACTAGTGTTAGTAATGACCGTCAGAATAGATCCGAATGCAAGCATTGTGGTAAATGGCATTCGGGGAGCTGCAGATTGCATGATCGCTCCTGTTTCAAGTATGGGTCAGTTGATCTTTTTATCTGAGATTGTCTGAAATTAGCCAAGCAAAATACCAATCCGAGTGGGAGACCTAGTAATACCGAAGCACGAGGTAGACCACCTAGACATACGGGTAATGCTAGTGGCAGTCAGAGAGGGACCAAAGATACTACTGTTCGATTTGAGGCTCGTGCACCTGCTAGAGCTTATGTTATACGCGCTCGTGAGGAGGCTTCTTCTCTTAATGTTATTGCTTTGATTGACCCCGGTTCAACTCATTCCTATGTGTGTGAAACTTTGGCATCCAGTAAGACTCTACCTGTTGAGTCTACTGAATTTGTGATTCGAGTGTCAAACCCTTTGGGCCGGTGTGTGTTAGTAGACAAAGTGTGCAAGAACTGTCCTCTAATGATTCGAAATTCTTGTTTCCAGGCCAATTTGATGCTATTTCCATTTGACGAGTTCGATATTATCCTCAGTATGGATTGGTTAACCGTGTACGATGCTGTGATGAATTGTAAAAGAAAATCTATTGACTTGCGATGTTCGAGTGGTGAAATAATTCGAGTTGAGTCTACTGATTTGAACAGACTACCAGCAGTGATATCTCCAATGTTGTCTCAGAAATATGTGAAAAAGGGTTGTGAAACTTATTTGGCGTATGTTTTGGATAATAAAGAATCTGAACGAAAGCTTGAAAATGTACCTGTGGTTTGTGAATATCCGGATGTATTTCTTGAGGAGTTACTAGGGTTACCACCTATTCGAGAAGTTGAGTTCGGCATAGAGCTAGTACCAGGAACGACTTTGATTTCAATAGCTCCGTATCGTATGGCACTGACCGGATTAAAAGAATTGAAATCTCAGTTGCAAGAATTGACAGATAGAGGTTTCGCTCGACCGAGTTTCTGTCCCTGGGGTGCACCAGTGCTATTTGTGAAAAAGAAAGACGGAACTATGCAAATGTGCATCGATTACTGTCAGCTTAATAAAGTCACGATAAAGAATAAATATCTGTTATCGAGAATTGATGATTTACTTGATCAGCTAAAGGGAGCTTCTGTATTTTCGAAGATAGACTTGAGATTCGGCTATTATCAGTTGCGAGTTAGAGACTCTGATGTACCTAAAATTGCTTTCAGAACGAGGTACGGACACTACGAGTTTTTAGTGATGCTGTTTGGGCTCACTAATGCCCCTGGGTTTTCATGGATTTAATGAATCGGGTTTCAGACAGTATTTAGATCGGTTTGTAATCGTGTTCATAGATGACATTTTCATCTACTCGCGTGATGAAACCGAGCATGCCGAACACTTGAGATTGGTGTTACAGATTTTGCGAGACAAACAACTTTATGCGAAGTTTAGTAAATGTGAATTCTGGTTGCGTGAGGTTAGCTTTTTGGGTCACATTGTATCCACATCGAGTATCCGGGTTAATCCGAGTAAATCTTAGCTATACTTGATTGGAAACCTCCGAGGAATGTTTCGGGAGTTCAGAGCTTTTTGGGACTTGTCGGGTATTATAAACGGTTCGTGAAAGGTTTCTTGATGATAGCAACACCGTTGACAAAGTTGCTTCAGAAAGATGTCAAATTTGAATGGTCAGAAAAGTGTCAGAAAAGTTTCGATCAGTTGAAAGCCCTTTTGACCGAAGCTCTGGTGTTAGTTTAGCCGGAATCTGGTAAAGAATTTGTGACCTATAGTAATGCCTCTTTGAATGGTTTGGGCTGTGTTTTGATGCAAGAGGGCAGAGTCGTTGCTTATGCCTCGAGACAGTTAAAGCCTCAAATACTTAATGACTCAAAAAGACTTGAATTTGAGACAACGACAGTGGTTAGAATTATTGAAAGATTACGAGCTTGTCATCGATTATCATCCGGGAAAGGCTAACATGGTTGCGGACGCTCTAAGTCAAAAATCACTGTTTACCCTCCGAGCAATGAATGTTCATCTGTCGATGTCCGCTGATGATGTGTTGATAGCGGAATTAAAAGTAAAACCAGTGTTAATACGGCAAATCAGTGAAGCTCAGAAAATCAATGATGAATTGGTTGCTAAACGGGCTCAGTGTAATTCAAATGTGAATTCAAAGTTTCGGATTGACGACGATGATTGTTTGAGATTCAGAACTCGATTGTGGGTTCCGAGGAATTCAGAGCTTATTTCGATGATTTTGAACGAAGCTCATAGTAGCCGAATGTCAGTTCATCCGGGTAGCCCAAAAATGTACAACGATCTGAAAAGTCTATATTGGTGGCACGGTATGAAACGAGACATTTCTGACTTTATTTCGAAGTGTTTGATATGTCAACAAGTGAAAGCGAAACATCAAGTGCCTTCAGGTTTGCTCCAGTCGATTATGATACCGGAGTGGAAATGAGATCGTGTCACGATAGACTTTGTATCTCGGTTGCCATTGTCACCAAGCAAGAAAGATACGATCTGGGTTGTGGTTGATAGATTAACAAAGTCGGCTCATTTTATCCCTGTTCGAGCCAATTATTCGCTCGATAAGTTAGCTGAATTGAACATTTCTCAGATTGTGAAATTCACGGGGTGCCTACTTCTATTGTGTTAGATAGAGATCCGAGATTTACATCACGGTTTTGGAAGAAATTGCAAGAGTCATTGGGTACTAAGTTACATTTTAGCACCCCTTTTCATCCCCAGACCGATGGTCAATCTGAGCAAATTATTTAGATACTCGAGGATATGTTGAGATGTTGCATCCTTGAGTTTAGTAGCTCGTGGGAACGATATGTACCTTTGATTGAATTCGCATACAATAATAGTTTCCTATCGAGTATCAAGATGGCACCTTACGGCTTTGTACGGTCATAAATGTCGTACACCGTTGTTTTGGACCGAGCTCAGTGAAAATAAGATTTACGGAGTTGATTTGATTAGAGAGGCGGAACAAAAAGTAAAAGTGATTCGAGAAAGTCTGAAAGTAGCATCAGATCGTCGAAAATCGTATGCAAACTTGAAACGGAAAGATATAGAGTATCAAGTCGGAGATAGTGTTTTTGAAAGTTTCACCGTAGAAAAAGGTACTCAGATTCGGCCGTAAAGGCAATTTAAGCCCGAGATTTATCGGACCCTATGAGATTTCGAAACGAATTGGGCCTGTTGCGTACAGATTAATATTGCCTCTTGAACTTGAAAAGATTCACGATGTTTTTCATGTTTAGATGCTCCGTCGATATAGATCCGATCCCTCGCATGTGATAAATCTGTCAGATGTTGAAATTCAATCTGATTTAAGTTACGAGGAGGAACCGGTTCGAATTTTGGCTCACGAGGTAAAAGAACTGCAGAATAAGAAAATCCCATTAGTAAAAGTGTTGTCGCTCAAACACGGAGTTCAAGAAGTGACTTGGGAGCTTGAGGACTCAATGAAAGGATATTACCCTAACCTTTTCGATGGTAAGATTTTCGTGGACGAAAATCCCTAAGGGGGGAGAGTTGTGACAGCCCTAATTTGATCCTAGTCGGAAAGTGGTTTCGGGACCACAAAACTGAGTCACAAAAATAATTAAATGCTATATTATATGTTTATTATATGTAAAATTGCATGTGTGAAAATTTCATGCTTTGATTTTATCAACTAGATGTTGAATTATGAAAAAGAACTTATGTGATAAACTTGAAAAATGTGTTAGGAAGAATGGAGGTGGCCGAATAATGCATGGCTTATTAAAATGAAGGACTTGTATATCAAATTTACCAATTTAATGTTAGTGGCCTGCCAACATATGCATGAAATCATTTTGCTTCATATTTTATGTGTTTGTTGGGATTATATGTTAATAATAAGCATAAAATAAAATATAATAATAATCATATGAGTTAGTGGGAGGAAAAACAAAAGTTGGTTCATCTTTTCTTGCATGGCCGATTATAAGGAGAAAAGAAGAAGAAACTAAGGCATTCGGTCATTTGATAGCTAGAATTAAGGTATGTTGCTCATGTACATTTCATTAAATTTAATGAATTTAAGTTAATTGTTAAGTCCCGTACATAGCCTATGAATTAATTTCTAAGATTATGGTTAGTTGTGCATTCGGCCATGGAAGAGATTGAAGGAAATGATTGGTGTTTTCCTGTTTTAAATTAGTAATGGTGGATAGGTGAAGTTTGAGGTAGTCAAATATATATATATATGTGAATTAGATGATATGCAAGAATTGGCTAATGTGCTTATGTTTGGATTTAGTTGCCGAATGTGAATTTAATCAATTATGTGAGTAATTGTTGTTAATTTGGGAGATTTGAGCAAGGAATGCCGTATTGGGTGTTAATAAGTGGAAAAAGTGTCTTGTTGTTACAATGCTTGAATTTTTAGATGGAAGGAAATGGGATTGCCGTGTGTATGTGGTTGCTGAAAGTGAATCTAACTAATGAATTGAGTAATGTTGCGTTTTAAAATGATGGTATGGAGGTTTGAAATGTGTACTTGTGGTCATGACTAATGTGATGCCTTTGGTAGTCTTAACTGATATTTAGCTAAAGTTGATTATTGAGCAAACCTACGTTAGATGTTAAAGGATAATGCATTAGTATTAAAGTTGTTATTAATACTTCTGAATAATTTTAATATTAGAAGGTAGTTTAAATTGATGCATGTACAAGTGGTCAGAAAATAAAGTGCCGTATGTTCTATGCTGTATGAAATTTTTTGGCATTAGTTTATGAAATTCATGTTTAGCTAAATGTGTATGTAAGTGACATTAAGTGTGAAATATGTGTAATATATATATATATATATATATATCTACGAAGGTGTCTATAATTGGTCATAGGGTGGTTTTGTGACCTTAGAAAAGATTGATAGTTTTGATTATGACTATATGTGAACTTCAGCCTAGTAAAAGTATAACGAAATGGTCAAGAATGTGTCTTTGTTATGCATGAGTGCTTGTGGCATTAAGTAAGCACTTATTTTCATGACGTGAATGAATAATGCTATAACCGATTACGGCATTTGAATAATTGATTTGTGAGAAGTTAAATAGTTGATTTAAATGAATTAATTTGTTTAATTTAGCTCAAGAACAAAGAGAGCCACATTCGGATAGGGGGAAAGTGAAAGTAGTTGATTAACCAATCCGTAGTCGTTCAACGACATTCGAGGTAAGTTTTAAGTGATTAAGCAAAGACTATATTAGATTATATTGTGATACAATATATGAAATAAGTATTTCTTGTGATATATGTATATGGCCGAATGGCCAAAATGAATTTAATGGTGAGTTGCCCAAAGCTTATATAGCCAAATGGCAATTAGAAAATGAATGTAAATTGTAACATGCTTTTGCAATTGAAAGATGATGGATAGTATGATCCTATTCGAATGTGAAATTTGAGATGAAAGGTACATAAATAGAAATGCTTTATGGTTAATAGTATACATGAGGTGAAGGTAAAAGTCCTATACGTGCTACTGTATATCAAAGCCGAATGGCTAAATTGTGTAACAAATATGAGACTAAGATATGTGCTAAGATTGAATGGTAAGTGTGAAATGTACTTTTTGATTTGTTATGTGCAATGTTCGAATGATGCAATGAATTGTATGACATGCTTGTATCATGTGTGAATTAGAAGTATATGCTCTAAGGCATGTGATAAATTTAATGTATGAGCTATTGACCTTTGACATTCGGGTTTATGGCCAACAAGCTTTAAGTCAGTGATTAATTATCGGGCTTTGAGCCTAGCAGGCGTTATGCCGGTGGATTGATATTGGGCTTTGAGCCTAGCAGGCATAATGCCGGTGAAATAATATCGGGCCTTGAGCCTAGCAGGAGTAATGCCGGTGAAGTGAATTCAGACTTAAAAAGTCTAGCAGGCTTTGAGCCGGTGACGAAACTCAGGTTTATATCTAACAGGCCAAGTGCTGGTGAATTTAATAAAGTATATGACAACGAGATCCTATGTGAAGACGAGAAATTGAATTCGTATTACGTATTAAGTGGCTCAGGTATATGATACTTGTCTATTTATGTGGGAATGATTCGAAGTGGATTTTGAATATGTTCATTTGTGAACATCTGGTTCATGTCTATATGTGAATTTGAAGCTAATCGAATGACTTGATATTAGTGCATGTAAGTGATTATGCATATTCGGCCTTGTGGAATTAAATGTTGATACGATGCCTTAAATTAACTCTATTGAGTTAAATTAATGAATGACATTGCAGTATATGATGATGCGATTATGTGATTCCAAATTTTTGTAAATGAGATGTCAATGTAAATGTGTACAGTTGTGGTTAGGCCTATTCGGCTGAATGATATTATACTTAGATCTTGAATACTTGATTAATGTGTTTATTAAGTTAAGCTGTTTAATTTACTTAAAACTTACTAAGCTATTTAGCTTACCCCTAGTGTCTTTGTTACTCTGTTTTATAGATCTCATTTGAAAGCTACAGGATTGGGGATTCAAGCTCAAAGTCATCCACACTATCGTCACTGTTTTGGTACTTTTGATAATCTATATTTTGATAAGATGGCATGTATAGGCTTAACTCCCTTTCGGAACAAATGATATTTTGAAATTGTATATTATAGCCATGCAAATATGGCTTGTTTAATTGTTAAGTATGGATGTATTGTTTTGATAAAATTTATGTGGCTCGTTATTTTGATAAGTACTCATATAGTAATTTAATGAGATATGTTTGCATTGATTGAATCGTATTGGTAAGTTGATACATATTCGGGTGCAGACAAACTAAAGTAGATTACTATTTGATATTAGATGTATAATTGAATCTATGTTTGGTATGTATCTCTAAACCTCTGTAAGTTCTGTTTTGTTAAGTAATACCTTGTAACCCTATTCCGGCGATGGATACAGGTTAGGGGTGTTACAAGAACAACAATGGGCGAACCTTCAAACTCTTTTTCTTTTCTTTTATTTTGAGTATTCGGTTATGGATGAATTAAAAATGCATGCCTTTTTGTTTTATGTTTTATAAGTTAACTTAATAATCACTTTACAAAATTAACCTTAAAATATAAAATATACAACCATTATAAATCATGGTTACAACCATCCACCCATTTTAATATGGCTTAATTTTAACATAAACACTCCATATTATAAAGGCTTATTCAATTTGGCCCTTAACAATTAAACCATCAAATTTTCATTTTTCACGATTAAGCCCTTTTTCTAAATTGGGCACTCAAACACTAAAATTCAAACACGAAAATTTTATACATGCAAATTCACCCAAAATAAACACAAAAAATAATATTAAAATATTTTTTAACTCAGATTCATGGTCCCAAAACCACGATTCTGGATAGGGTCAAAATCGGGCTGCTACAACTCTCCCCCTTGGGGATTTTTGTCCCCGAAAATCTTATCGGTGAATAGGTTAGGATATCGTTCTGTCAGTGCATTCTAGGGCTCCCATATTGCTTCTTCCACTTTGTGTTTATGCCACAATACTTTCACTAACAAAATTTTATTATTTTGTAATTCTTTAACCTCACGAGCTAGAATAAGAATCGGTTCTTCTACATAGGTTAAATCAGACTGAATCTCAATCTCTGACCGATTAACCACATGTAAAGGATTGGATCTGTACCATCGAAGCATCGAAATATGAAATACATTATGGATCATTTTTAGTTCAGGTGGCAATAACAGTCTGTATGCAACCGGCCCGACACGCTCAATAATCTCATACGACCCAATAAATCTCAGACTTAGTTTGCCTTTACAACCAGATCTGAGTATTTTCTTCCACAGTGATACTTTCAAAAACATCTTGTTTCTTATTTGAAACTCTATATCTTTATGTTTGAGGTCCGCGTATGATTTCTATCGATCTGACGCTACTTTTATACTTTCACGTATCACTTTTACTTTCCGCTCAGTCTTTTTAATCAAATCAACCGCGTGTATCTTGTTTTCACTGAGTTCAGTCCAGTACAATGGCGTACGACATTTACGATTGTACAAAGCTTCGTAAGGTGCCATTTTGATACTCGATTGAAAACAATTATTGTACACAAATTCAATCAGAGACAAGTATCGTTCCCATGTACCTTCAACTCGAGAATGCAACATCTCAACATATCCTCAAGTATTTGAATGATTCGTTCAGATTGACCATCTGTTTGGGGATGGAAAGCAGTGCTAAAGTGCAGTTTAGTACCTAATTCATCTTGCAGTTTCTTCCAAAACAGCAATGTAAACCTTGGATCTCTATCCGAGACAATAGAAATAGGTACCTCGTACAATCTTACAATTTGAGAAACATATAACTCAGCAAGCTTATCAAGCGAGTAATCTGTACGGACTGGAACAAAGTGAGCCGATTTAGTCAATCTATCCATAATAACCCAGATTGCATCTTTCTTACTCGGTGTCAACACTAAACCAGATACAAAATCCATTGTCATTCTATCCCATTTCCACTCAGGTATCATGACCGGCTGAAGCAATCTAGAAGGCACCTGATGCTCAGCTTTCACTTGCTGATAGATTAAACATCTCAAAACAAAGTCAGAAATGTCTCGTTTCATACTGCGCCACCAATATTGCTGTTTTAGATCATTATACATTTTTGTACTACACGGGTGAATAGATAATAGACTATTATGAGCTCCATTCAAAATCATCTGAATCAACTCTAAATTTCTCGGGACACATATTCGGTTTCTGAATCTCAGACAACCCTCAGCATCAACTAGAAACTCTGAAACAACACTCGAAGTACATTGAGCCCACTTTGCTATCAAATCATGATCGACTATCTAAGCTTCGTAATTTTGCTGAATAAATAATGGTTTTTCTTTTAACTCAGCTATTATCGCACCATCATCAAACATAGCCATATGCGTATTCATTGCACGCAAAGAAAACAATGATTTTCGGCTTAAAGCATTAGCAACAACATTAGCCTTTCCTGGATAGTGGTCAATCACAAGCTCATAATCTTTTAGCAACTCCAACCATCGACGTTGTCTCAAATTCAGATCTTTTTGAGTCATCAAATATTTCTGGCTTTTGTGATTAGAATAAACGTGACATTTCTTACCAAACAAATAATGGCGCCATATTTTCAATTAAAAAATGATAGCTGCCAATTCCAGATCATGTGTCGAATAGTTCTTTTCGTGTGGCTTTAACTGTCTCAAGGCATAAGCTACAAGTTTACCTCCCTGCATCAAAACATAGCCCAAACCATTTAAAGATGCACCACTATAGAGAATAAGTTTTTACCTGATTATGGCTGAACTAGCATTAGAGCCTTGGTCAGAAGAGCTTTCAACTGATCAAAACTTTTCTGACACTTTTCTGACCATTCAAACTTAACATCTTTCTGCAATAGCTTCGTCATCGGGGTTGCAATCATCGAGAAACCTTTTACAAACCGTCTATAATAACTAACAAGTCCCAGAAAGCTCTGAACGTCAGAAACATTTCTCGGAGGTTTCGAATCAAGTATAGCCGAAATCTTACTCAGATCAACCCGAATACCCACTGCTGATACAACGTGTCCCAAAAATCTAACTTCGCATAACCAGAACTCACATTTATTGAACTTTGCATACAGCTGCTTATCTCGCAATGTTTGCAACACAAGTCTCAAATGCTTGGCATGCTCGATTTTATCACGTGAATAGATCAAAATGTTGTCTATGAACACAACCACAAATCGATCTAAATACTGTCTGAAGATTCGATTCATCAAATCCATAAAAAGAATAGGTCATTAGTAAGTCCAAAAGGCATAACTAGAAACTCATAGTGTCCGTACCTCATTCAGAAAGCAGTTTTCAGCACATTAAAGTTTTTAACTCGCAACTGATAGTAGCCTGATCTCAAATCTATTTTTGAAAACATTGTAGCCCCTTTCAACTGATCGAACAGGTCATTAATCTGTGGCAACAGATATTTATTCTTTATGGTCACCTAATTGAGCTACCGATAATCGATACACACTCTCATAGTCCGTGTTTCTTTTTCATAAACAAAACTGGTACACCCTAGGGAGAGAAACTCGATCGAGCGAATCCTCTATCTTTCAACTCTTGCAACTGAGCTTTCAATTCTTTTAATTTAGTCGGTGCCATTTCGTACAAAGCTATCAAAATTAAAGCCGTCCCCATTACTAACTCAATACCAAACTCTACCTCTCAGATAGGTGGCAAACTGGGCAATTCTTCAAGAAACACATCCGGATACTCGTACACAACTAGTATGGATTCAATCTTCCTTTGGGTCACTGTACTATCAGGCACATCTGCAAAGTAACCTTTACAACCCTTTGTCATATACTTTTGAGCCAACATCTAGGATATCACTTTTGGTAAACCATTCAGATCATTAGATTCAATTCGAATAATCTCATCATTCTGGCACCGCAAATCAATAGTTTTTCTTTTGCAATTTACAACTGCATCGTGCAAAGTCAGCCAATCCATACCTAGAATTATATTGAACTAGTCGAATGGTAACAACATCAAATTAGCCGGAAAACACAAATCTCGAATCATCAATGGACAATTCTTGCACACTTTGTCAACTAAAACACACCGACCCAGGGCGTTTGATATTTTAATCACAAATTCAGTAGACTCTATAGGCAAAGCCTTACTGGATACTAATGTTTCACATACATAAGAATGAGTCGAATTAAGATCAATCAATGTAATAACACTAGTATCATAGGGAGTGAAAGCACCGATAATAACATTTGGGGATGAAGCCTCCTCATAAGCGCGTATAGCATATGCTCTTGTAGGTGCACGAGCCTCAGATCAAACTACTATATCCTTCATTCCTCTTTGACTACCACTCACATTACCCGTATTTCTGGGTGGTTTACCTCTCACTGGCATATTACTTGGTCTCGCACTCTGATCAATATTTTGCTCGACTAACATCGAGCACTCACAAATAAAATGATCCATCGATCCACATTTGAAACAAGACTGATAACGTGGTTTACAGTCTCCAGGATGTTGCTTACCACACTGCTTGCACTCGGGCCTATTTAGCTGAACATTGCCAACACTAGACATTGAAGTGGCTTGTGAACTTATAGGAGGTCTATCTTGATCACGTCTGGAAAACCCCGCAGTAGCCTTATATCAGCTAGAATCATCCCTAAACTTCTTCAATGCTAAATGAAAAAGTTTTACTCGATAATCTTTTACAGGAATCTCAAGCTTCAAAATTAGCTATTCTTTTCCCTTTCCCGAGCTCTTCGACTTTGCAAGCTCGCTCAACAAGTTCTACAAACTCTTTTATTCCAAGTATGCCAACAAGCAGTTTAATGTCTTCATTCAACCCGTCTTCGAATCTTTTACACATTATAGCTTCGGTTGAGACACATTCTCGGGCATATCTAATAAGTCTCAGAAATTCCCACTCATATTCAGATACGATCATACGACCTTGTTTAAGCTCAAGAAATTCTTTGTGTTTTTGATTGATAAATCTCTGGCTGATATATTTCTTACGAAACTCAATCTGAAAGAATTCTCAGGTGACCTGCTCTTTCGGAACAACCGAAACCAGTGTATTCCACCAATGATAGACATAATCTCGTAACAAGGATATAGCACATTTTAAACACTCGTCGGGTGTATAGGATAGTTCATTGAAGACACGGATAATATTATCGAGCCAAAATTTAGCCCACTTAACATCATCATTATCAGTGGCCTTGAATTCTTTAGCCCCCATATTTTCTAATTTTATCAACAGGGAGCTTATTTAATCTCATCGAATTAATCATCTGAGGTACCACAAGTATTGGAGGTGGATTATTCGAGAGTGGGGGCTGTTGAACAACCAGATTTGTCCGGATATATTGAGTAAATCAATCATTCATCATTTGATAAAAAGCTTGTTTAGCCTCTCCTTCATTATTACCCAATATCAGTCGAGATTCAGCCGGCATGGTCCCTTTCGAGGGAACAGGCGCTATACTCTCGACATCATCAGCTATGGCTTGATCGGGATCCATTTACTATAAGAAAACACATTTTCAAGTGTCAGGAGTCATCGCACTATCACAGTATAAATTATGGCATGTATAGCTAGACTCACACACGCTACGTTAGTCCTAGAATCGACTAAATCGTAGCTCTGATACCGATAAAATGTAACACCCGTAACTCGCTGGAATGGGGTTATGAGTTATTACCAGACTAAGCATAGTATACGCACAACCACATACTTTCATAAGTCATATTCAAATATTTGCATTCAATTATAAATCTTAAGATTTGAGTTACAAAGCATTTACAATTCACATTTCAATGTTCAACCAATTTCATCTAAAAAACAAGTATCCTATTTATTCTAGTACAACACATGCACTTATTACAAATAAAACATATTGGGCATTAGCTAAATAACATCACGACCGAACATACCATTACCTAAATCCATTATAAAATTTATTGCATTCCCAAAGCACAATTTACTAATCAAATGGTCATTTCTAATGCCTTGATCGAAAATATCCAAGCTCAAAATAAAACATCGTTCGTTTTGCATTGGACCAAAAACCATACATAAGACAAAAAATAATATTCAATTGGTCATTTTTCTTGAGAGTAGCCGAATACAAATAATGCTAAACACTTGTGCTGAACTGATGATCACTTTCATTTCTATTGAATTATTTCATACGCATAAACATTTCAAAGAACCAAATCAAGTCATCAAACATAATATGCCTTTCACATGAATATCGTAATATATACATATATATATATGCACGAAACATAGCAACCCTTTGACTATCACTTAAGCATACCAAATTGAATATAAACATGTTTTTGTATTGTTCATCATCCAATGCCACAAAGGTCATAACCAAGACTAATTCCTTAATCACATATTCGACTAAGTACATAAGCATACTTATAACTTTAATTTATAACCTTTTCTCCTATAAGCCAACACCGAATTCATTTAAAAAAAACCATAGATTTGTGCCTTAACAAGTATATCAACCAATTACATATACTCACATTTATACAACAAATAGCCAAATTACCCAACACCAAAACCAAGCATAATCATTATAATTCCTTATAACATGAATCATGCTAAAACATTTCATAAATACCACATCCATCCATTTAACACCAAACGCATGATCACGTTTAGCCAAAATACATTAAACATAAATCACACCTATTTATCTTATAACTAAATAATCCAACCATAAACAGTTATAACAACCACATCATTTAATCAAATTTGTAACACTCGTTACCCGAGATCGTTGCCAGAGTCGAGCACGAAGCATTACCAGACTTAGCTTACTAGTTTGGGGCATAAAAATTTGCTTTCGAAATTAATTCATTCACATTCATCCAATATATCCTTAAAAAGGGCCCTTGAGGCCCTAAAACATGCAATTGAAACGATTCAGGATCAAACCGGGAACATCTAAAAAATTTTCCAATTACTTACACAAACTAAAACAATTTGTTTCACAGTTTATAATAAAATTGTCCACCTGCGTAAAAGTCACTAAATTAATTATAGCTTGAGTTACAAAACTCAAAATTTAAATCTGTAAATTTTCATTGAAACTAGACTTATATATCTTCTAACCATAATTTTTCCATAATTTCAGGTGTGGCCAATTAGTACAGTTTATTAGTTAAATATTCCCCTGTTTCATAGTCCAACGGTTCTGTCCACTTCTCACTAAAAATCAGTCATCTCTTAGTACAGTTTTTATATAGTGTTTTCGCTTCTTTCCAATAAAAACAAACTCACTAAGGAATCCATACATATATATTATAACAAATAATTCTTTCTATACAATTTTTAGTGAATTTCTAAAATCAAAACAGCAGATCACAAAATCCCTCTGAACCAGTCTCACAAAAATTTAAATATCTTAGAATATAGACTTCTTTTGCTTGCTCTGTTTCTTTCTTATAAAAATAGAATCAATAAGCTTTAACTCTATCTCTCTTTCACCATTTAATTTCCTTTCTACAATTTTTAGTAATTTTTAAAATTCATGTCACTGCTGCAGTTTCACAACTGTTTCATGGCCAACTTTTACTCTTTCATAATTTCTTTGCACAAACTATCATTTAGGCATACATAACATCAAATCATGCTCTTAATTAGCCATTCATTAGCTAATCACTATCAAGCATTGACATGCCATTCTTTAATCGTGTCATAAGGACATACAAACAAATGACCAAGTCCCTATATATGCCATAACTCAAAACATTCAAAATTACAAAATACTGAGATAGCCTTTGAAAGTTTGAGGCGAACTTCGGCATCCTAACGATCCCCGAATTGGCTTGGCTACAGTATAAAAGAGAGAAAGGAAAAGGAATAAACTACAGTATAAAAGAGAGAAATGAAAAGGAATAAGCTACAATGCTTAGTAAGTTTACAACTGACAACATTCACCAAGTATAAATATACAAATATTATACCATCATCTAACAAAATCTTTATTTTACTTCTCCACTTACTCTTTAACTTTCCTGTTTACCATTCCTTTACCTGAACTTTCTTGTAACATAGCCTGTATATTAGCCTAATGAACCGTTTTGAATACTAAGGGTACTTGGGTGTTCATGCCTAATAATAGCCTGCCAATGCCATGTTCTAGGCATGGTCTTACATGGGATGTTCTTTGTCCTACCCAAGCCATATATCTTATAAGGACTTACATGGGATGTTCCCTGTCCTGCCAAAGCCATATATCTGATATGGACTTACATGGGATGTTCCTCAACTGTCTCGACCCAAAATGTCATGCCGTATCCCATACATTCCAAAGGTTCAAACGAGCCTTTTGATACTTTTTCTCTATTACTTCATCTTTGATTCAACTTAGAATATTCTCATAAAATAAATGTATATATGCTGGAAATTAACAACATTAATATAAAATATTGAAATACTGCATTTATTTACCGTAAACTTACCTCGGTGCAAAGTACGATCAACTTGACAACTTAATCTTCTAACTTTTTCTTTCCTCGGTCTATCCATAAATTTTGTTCTTCTTGATCTATAATTAGAAAATTTAGCTTATTTAATACTCACATTTATCAAAACAATCCTTAACTCTAACTTTGGCAAAATTAAGATTTTGCCCCTAAAATTTTGCATATTTACACTTTTGTCACAAAGCTCGGAAATTAAACTTTTTCCCTAATTCTTATGTTTTAGGACACGCTGATCATTTTCCCTTAATGGCAACATCAAATTCTCACTCTAACATGTACTTATGAACATTAGGTATTTTTACCAATTATGTCGTTTTACTCGTTTGCACTTAAAATCGAGTAGCACAAGTTGTTTAACATAAATTAAAACATCATATTCTATCATAAAACATCAAAATAAACACGTTTCACCTATGGGTATTTTTCCAAATATGAACCATAGGTTAAATTGTTGCTAGAATAAGCTAAATCGAGTTACCGGGACTTCAAAAACATGGAGAACATTAAAAATGGGGCTTGGAATCACTTACTATGGAGCTTGGAAGCTTGAAACAAACCCTAGCTATAGAGAACCCTTAACATTTGACCTAATGAAGAAGATGATAACATTTTGCCATCCTTTTCCCTTTTTAATCTTTTTAATTACGAAATGACTAAAATGCCCTTCATTAAAACTTTGGTTATTTTTATCTATGTATGTCCATTTTTGTCCATGAAAACCTAATGGTATAATTTCCATTTAAGGACCTCTACTTCAATTATGGTCTTCAATTTAGTCATTTCTTATCTAGAACTCATATTTATCAACTTTTGCAATTAAGCCCTAATAGGCAAATTAAACATGCAATTCATGAAATTTTCGACCAATATTCTAACACATGCATCTAATCACTCGGTAAATTGTAAAAGTTAATCGGAATAAATTTTCTATCTCAGTTTTGTGGTTTCGCAACCACTGTTCCGTTTAGCCTTATTTCGGGATGTTACATTTCTCCCCCACTTTAGGGACTTTCGCCCCCGAAAATCTTACCTGTGAATAGATTTGGATACTGTTTTTGTATAGCCTCCTAGGGCTCCCATGTAGCATCGTCTACCCCATGTTTATTGCATAATACTTTCACAAGTGCAATACTTTTGTTCCTTAGTTACTTGACCACTCGAGCTAGAATATTTATCGATTCTTCAATGTAAGTCATATCTGACTGAATCTCAACCTTTGTTTGTGAAATCCTATGTGACAGATCAAAACGGTAACGACGTAACATGGACACATGGAACACGTCATGAATCTTCTCTAACTTTATCGGCAAAGCTAACCGATATGCTAATGGCCCAACTCTTTCAATCACCTCAAACGATCCAATAAAATGCGGACTTAGCTTACCTTTCTTGCCAAATCTAAAGACTTTCTTCCATGGGGATACTTTCAAAAACACTTTGTCACCAACATGATACTCAAGCAATCTCTAATAGCTTTCACTTTCTCTTTAGTTTCTTTAACTAAGTCAACCCTGTAAATCTGATTTTCTTTAAGCTATGTCAATACAAAGGTGTGCGACATTTACATCCATACAAAGCTTCATAAGGTGCCATCTCCAAACTCGACTGATAACTATTATTATAGGCAAATTGTACCAATGGCAAATATTTTTCCCAACTACCTTGAAATTCTAAGACACAACATCTAAGCATATCCTCAAGTACCTAAATAACTCTCTCTGACTGACCATTGGTCTAAGGATGGAAAGCTGTACTAAAACTCAATTGTGTCCAAAGCTTCTTGTAACTTTTCCAAAATTACGAAGTGAATCTTGGATCTCTACCTGAAAAATCGATAACAGTACTCCATGTAGTCTGACTATCTCTGAAATATACAACTCAGCCAATTTGTTAAGTGAATAATCCATATGAAGTGGAATAAAATGAGCTGACTTTGTTAGCTTATCAATCACAACCCATACTGCATATTTCTTTCTCGATGTCAATGGCAATCCTGTTACAAAATCCATGGCAACTCGGTCCCATTTCCACTCAGGAACTAACACAGGCTATAATAAACCTAAAGGTACTTGATGTTCGGCTTTTACTTGCTGACAGATCAAGCATATAGAAACAAACCATGAGATATCTCTCTTCATTCCTACCCACCAATACATTTTCTTCAAATCATTATACATCTTTGTACTACCTGGATAAATAGACAAGGAACTGCTATGTGCTACCTCCAAGATCTTTCGAATAAGCTCATCATTCTTTGGTACACATATCTGATTTTTGAACATTAAATAACCACCAGAACTAATCTGAAAATTTGCCTCTATACCCAACTCCCACTGAGCTCTTTTAGCTTGCAATTCACTGTCATTTTTCTGAACCTCACAAATTTCTTCAAGCAACATTGGCTTAGTTCTTAATTCGGCTAAGATAGAACCATCATCTCATAAGGTTAAACTAGTGTTCAAAGCTCTTAATCCAAATGAAGATTTTCTACTCAAAGCATCAGCAACTACGTTTGCCTTACCTGGGTGATAATCGATCACTAGTTCATAATCTTTAATCAACTCTAACCATCTTCTTTGCCTCTAGTTCAAATCTTTCTTAGTCATCAAGTATTTCAAACTTTTATGATAAGTAAATATTCAGCATTTCTCACCATGCAAGTGATGTCTCTAGATTTTCAATGCAAATACAATGGCAGCTAGTTCTAAATCATGTGTCGGATAATTTTTCTCATGCGACTTTAGCTGTCTAGAGGCATAAGCAATTACCTTCCCTTCCTGCGTAAGTACATAGCCTAGTCCATTCAAGGATGCATCACTGTAAATTACAAACTCTTTACCCGATTCTAGTTGTGCTAAGATAGGAGCTTCAGTCAACAATGCCTTCAGCTTGTCACTCTACTGACACTTTTCAGTCCATTCAAACTTGACATCTTTCAGTAGCAATCTTGTCAATGGGGTAGCTATCATGGAAATTCCCTTTACAAATAGTCTATAATAACCGGCGATAGCAAGAAAACTTCTAACCTCTGATACATTTCTAGGAGGCTTCCAATCAACAATGGCTGAAATCTTGCTCGGATCAACTCTAATACCTTCACCTAAGACTATATGTCCAAGAAAACTAACTTCCCGTAACCAGAACTAACTTTTGCTAAACTTTGCAGAAAGTTGATTATCTCTCAAAGTCTGTAAAGCTATTCTCAAATGTTCTGAATGCTCAGTCTCATCATGAGAATAGATCAAGATATCATCAATGAACACAACTAGAAATTTATCCAAGTAAGGTCTGAAAATTTGATTCATTAAGTCCATGAAAATGGCAGGACCATTAGTTAAGCCAAATGGCATCACAAGGAACTCATAATGGCCATACCTAGTCCGGAAAGCAGTCTTCGGAACATCTGAATCTTTAACTCGCAACTGATAATATACGGATTTCAAATCTATCTTGGAGAACATAGTAGCTCCCTTAAATTGATCAAACAAATCATCAATTCTAGGCAGTGGATACCTGTTCTTAATAGTCACCTTGTTAAGCTGTCGATAATCTATACACAATCTCATCGAACCATATTTCTTTTTTCACAAAAAGTACTGGTGCACCCCATGGTGAACAACTAGGTCTTGCAAAGCCTTTATCTGTTAATTCCTGCAACTGAACTTTCAATTCTTTCAATTCCATTGGTGTCATTCTATAAGGGGCAATAGAAATAGGTGTTGTACCCTGAACCAACTCAATACCAAACTCAACTTCTCTAATAGGAGGCAAACCTGATAGTTTTTCTGAAAACACATCAGGAAACTCACATACCACAAGCACTAATTCAATTTTCAACTCTGGATCTTTAGCATTCAACACAAAAGCAAGATAAGCTTCATATCCTTTCCTCAAGCATTTCTGAGTAGACATAATAGAAATCATGGCAAATGAACTATTTGACTCATCTGAATTAACCTGAAGAATTTCACCATTTTCATATTTTAACTCAATGAATTTCTTTCCATAATTCACTATAACATCATGCGCAGTCAACCAATCCATACTAAGAATCACATCAAACTCATCAAATGGCAATAGCATGAGATCAACCGGAAAACAATAACCTCTAATCATCAAAGGGCAATTTTTACATACTTTTTCTACTAATACGTGTTGACCCAATGGGTTCGATACTTTAATTACAAATCCTGTAGACTCTATGGACATGTTCATACTAGGAATCAATTTCATGCAAACATAGGAATGGGTTGAACTCAGATCAATCAAAGCAATAACATTAACATCACGAAGAGAAAATGTAACCATAATTACGTCGGGGGAGGATGTCTCTTCACAAGCACGGATGGCATAGGTCCTTCTAGGTGCTCTAACATCTGGCCTCACTATTGAACCTCTAGATACACTTCTATTACCTGCCGCTATTCCCAGGTTTCTCTGTCGTCTACCTCAGACTGGAACATTCCCAGACCTGGCACTCTGTAATTCTTTATTTTTAACCATTTCTAGACACTCTCACATAAATAAATCTGGAGCACCACACTTGTAACAACCACTCTCATCTGCTCGAAACTGGCCAAAATGACGTCAACCATACCGTGGACACTCTCGTCTACCTGGTCGGACAGTGCCTACACTCGCAATCGAGATAGCTTGAGCTTTTGAACCCATATTTTTGTTATCTCTGTTCCTGTTCGAATACCCAGCTGAAAAATTTGATACAGTAGGAACTCTTTAGGCCTCTTGGATGTAGACTGAAACGGCCTGCCCATTTGTCTTTTCTTTGTATATTATGTCTCAATTCTAGCTTTGCCTTTTTCTTTTTCTTTTAGCAACTCCTCTACCTTACAGGCTTTGTCAACTAAAACAACAAACTCTTTTATCTCTAGAACACCAACGGATAGTCGAATATGATCATTGAGCCTATCTTCAAATCTCTTGCACATAATAGCTTCGGTTGACACACACTCTCGAGCATAATTGCTGAGTCTAACAAATTCGTGTCCATATTCAGTCGCTGTCATCTTACCCTGCTTTAGTTCAAGGAATTCTTTTTTTTTCTTGTCGATGAACCTCTGACTGATGTACTTCTTACGGAACACTACCTGAAAGAAATCCTAGGTAACTCTTTCTTTTGGTACTACTGACACAAGTGTCTTCCACCAATGGTAAGCTAAATCTCTAATAAGTGACACCACACACTTTATACACTCTTCTGGTGTACAAGATAACTCATCAAAAACTCTAATAGTATTCTCTAGCAAAAATTCAGCTGTCTCTGCATCATCATCTTTAGTAGCCTAAAACTTTTTGGCCCCTTGTTTTCTAATCTTGTCTACTGGTGGCTTTTCTCTTCTGACTGTATCTGTAACTGGGGGAGCTACATAGGTAGTTTGAGGATCATGAGGGGTGGAGGTCTAACGGCCAGATTCATACGAATGAACTCGACAAACCATTCATTCATAGCTTGGAAGAAGGCTTCTCAAGCCTCTCCTCCCTGACTAACTATAACGGGCCTTTCACTACTATCTAGTGGCACTGTTCCTTTTGTGGGAGTGGGTGCATTACTTTCTACATCATCCACACCAACTCGTTTGGGATCCATAACTATAAAAGAAAAGCATTTTAAAATCATCAAGAGTCGCCACACTATCAATGTAAAAGTATGGCATGTATTGTAACACCCTGAATTTAGGCCTAGAAGTATTAGGCTTTGAGTCTGGGTTCGGATAAAAGAAAACCTGAATAATTGAGAGGTTTTAAATATTAGTGTTAAAATATATATATATTATTATTAGAAAAATATTATTGTATTTATTATTATTGATATTTGAAAATTTTTATGAAAATTATAATTATCATTATTAGATAAAATATATTTATAAAAATTATTGCTGTTAATTTGGTGTTTAAATTTAGTGTTTAAATAAATTACTAATGACTTGTAGTGTGGGAAAAGTCTTGGGTTCGATCCAAGACTCTAGCAAAAAATTATTAATTTTTGCCTCATAAGGAAATCTGGGCATAAGGCTTTAAAAAAATAAATTGGGTAAAAATTGGGCATAAGGAAACGTTTGGCCCAGTGGTATGGCGCGCTATGAAGTTGGAAGAAGTCTAGGGTTCAAGTCCCAACGTGCGCAATATGGGTTTTTATTTTTAGCAAATCAGGCTATCACAGGCAGGCCTTATAAGTGGATGGGGTTAATTTGTGTCACAAGAGAGCATTTGGTCCAGTGGCTTGGCGCGCTAGGAAGACGTGGGAGTGCCTGGGTTCAAGGTTCGGCGCACGCAAAGGTTTGTTTTTATTTTAGAAGTCAAGTTGCATTGAAATAAGGCTTAAAAAAAGCTGCAACAAGATTATGCCATAAGGAGCGACAGTGGCACAGTGGCCGCAGCGCGTTAGGATTCCTAAGGGGACGCGGGTTCGAGTCCAGGCGTAGGCAAGTTGTAATTTTATTTTTTAAAATAGCGGGGACTTCAACAGGTATGGCTTAAAATTAAATGTAACCATATATTGTTGAGAACAAAGCCACGACGCAGTGGTCAACAACGCGCTTGGTACCTTGAAGGTCTCGTGTTCGAGCTGGGGCGCGCGTAGAATGATAGCCTTCTTGCTGTGCGCACGCGGGAAGGAGCCGTGTGGGATTAGAGCGCTTCCTAGCAGTGTACTATATGGGAATCGTACGGTGCAAGCGGTGGATAAGGCTGCTGCTATGCGGTGGGAAGGAATTTGGGTGAAATCCAAATTGGTGGTGGCTGAAGTTAAGGAAGGAATTTTATTTTGAAAAGGACTTTTGTGCCGAATTAAAGACTCATTCGGCTGTAGGCATTAAGTGCCAATTTGCACTTAAAATTTTGGACTGGGATGGATTATTTTCTTTCTGTTGATTATGGGATTTTGTTTCTTCTTTTCAATTGGTTTTTATTTTATTTTTGTTGCTCATTCTCTTTTCACAAAATCTTCTCCCTTATTCTTAATTTATTTTTCCTTTGATTTTCTTTCCCTATTAGCCGAAACCTCATTCCTTCTTCAATCCACTTAGCCGAATCTCACAACTCCTATAACCCTTCTCGAAGCCCTCTCTTTTTATACAACTTCCACCATCTTATTCTCTATTATTCTAAAAGCTGAAATCTCCATTTTTTTTAGTGATTTGGGAATTAATTTTAGATCTATTCTCTACTCACGTTTAAGTTAGATTCAATGTGGATCTGAGATTGGAAAGGTGTTGGAAACGCTTCTGACAAGTACATCGTTGATGTCACAAGAAGGGAATTTGCCAAGGAGCAATAAAGGCTAAAGTCGTGGAAGCGAATTAGATTTAAATCTAGATCTAGATCTGATAGTTAAAGATCGACAAGGAGAAATTGTGTAGGAGATCGCATCGGTATAATAGCAAACTAGGTGTGTCTCGAACCCCCTCATTACTCTAATTCGGCAAAGGCCAAGGTAACCGAAAGTTGGTATTTTGTGGGCTTGTGAGTGTGCGAGTGCTCACAAGATGTTTAGAAATCGTTAGATCTAAAATCGCAAAGTGGTAAGCTAGTCGCATGTGGAATTTCGTGTACTTCAGTAATTGGGCCTCGATGGGCTGAAAATGGGCCCAACGGGCTTACGAGCCCATGTGGGTGAAAATGGGTAATTAATGTGTACTGATAGATTGTTGGTTCAAAACTGTTTAAACTGATTAGTTACACATAAAATTTGGACTAAATGGGCTTAAGTGGCTAATTGACGCTGTAGGGCCAATTAGGGGTTTTAGGGCTCAATAGCTAAAACTGTTAGACTAAGTTAAATAAATTACTATGACAAAAATTGGGTTAGTAGTGACTGTAATATGCCTGAAATCCCTAAAAACTGATAAAATTACTGAAATACCTTTAGAGGTGGAAAATTATAGTTCACCCATAGGTGCAAAACGACCATTATACCCCTAGGGTTAAGTTTGACTTAAATTGCATGTTTTACTATTTCTATGCATTGTATGCCATAACATGTTCATTTGATGCATGGGGATTGGGATTATTGATGGAGGAAGTGTAAGTGGCAATGCCACGTATTCTAAAAAAGGGCTTTGTCCTAGTTTACCGAAAGAGGCAATACCTCGTAATACCGTTCTGGTAGCTTGGCCACACTATCTGATTATGCAGCATGCTGCCACCGTAGAGAGTAGCGATTGGGTGGGTTGAGTAGTTTTCCCCACATGGAGAGTTTGGCTGGTACGGGTGGAGAGTAGCGGTTGGGTGGGTTGAGTAGCTTCCCCACATATTTTGATGGGTTTTGTATTCATGCATTCTTATTACTGTTCTGTTATTGAAATTGGCCTATGGGCCATATCGTTTACCGTAAAAGGCTTCGGCCCAGTGAAATTGTATCTGAAAAGGCTAAGGACCAACGACCGATATCTGAAGGGCATCGGCCTAGTTATTACTGAGACTGGTTAGGGTTTAGGCCCAGTGGGCTTGAGCTGATTTGGGCTCTGGGTGGCCTTCTATACACACTGAGTTTTCCAAACTCACCCCTTTTCCTTCCATCCATGCAGGTGAGCCCTAGACTGGTGGACTTGGAGCTGGAGGGATTCAAAGTGGCCATATGGACTGGACTGTTGGTTGTGATTATGTTACTTATTTCAATTTAGTCTTAATAATTCTTATTTGATTTTGGGTTTGTAATAAGGCCGCTCTTATTATTTTTATTTTGGGTTTTTAATTATTTTAATTATTTTTAGCTTAAGTAGGATATTATTTAAATCGTTTTGAAATCAGTTAGCTCTAAGGCACGTTTTTATAAAAGTTACTGGTTTTCAAAATATTTCGATAACAGAGCAAAGCTTCCATGACATAAATGTTTTCATAAATAAATATCTTAAATACGTTTAAACTTAATTTGTTATTCGTAGACAAGTCATAAGGTTAAAGTACGGCAATAGATGTGTGCATGTCTAGGATTGGAACTAGGAAGAGCTTGGTACTTAAGCAGTCTAAATGACTCACCTCCTCTTCTCTTGAATCCTACCTGGTGCGCAATATCCATTCACTTTAAGCCATAACAAAGAAGGTCTGGTTTTCCGATACTTAAACTGTTTTAAAAGTAAAATGTTTCTGCAAGCTACAAAGGTTTACAAGCTTTCACATTTTTTTCATAAAATTTTACAAAGTTGTTAACAATGTTTGAAAAGGGAATGATTATTTCAATGAACCACATTTTGAATAAACAAACACAAGCTAAGGTTTTATACAAGTTTGACGGTAAAAGTTTCTAAACATTAAGAAGGGTTTTTAATGAAAACATGATTTTTGAAAAACACTTCAATGTTACACACCAGACTTGGCCGTAACGTCTGGGCCGGGTTTGGGGTGTTACATGTATAGCTAGAATCTTACTCATATTGAATATTTCGAGAATCGACTAAACTCTTGCTCTGATACTAATAAATGTAACACCCCATACCATAGACCGTCGCTGGAGTCGAGCACGAGGCGTTACCAGACTTGCCTTACTAGTTCGGGGCATAAAAATTTGCTTTTAAAATTATTTCATTCACATTCATCCAATATATCCCTAAAAAGGGCCCTCAAGGCCCTAAAACATGCAATTGAAACGGTTCGAGACCAAACTGGGAAAATTTTAAAATTTTCCTATTACTTACACTAACTAAAACAATTTGTTTCATTGTTTATAATCAAACTGTCCACCTATGTAATAGTCACTAAATTAATTATTACTCGAGTTACGAAATCCAAAATTTAAATCTGTAAATTTTTCCTGAAACTAGACTCATATATCTTCTTACCATAATTTTCCCAAAATTTTTGGTGTGGCCAATTAGTACAGTTTATGAGTTAAATATTCCCCTATTTCACAGTCCAATGGTTCTAGCCGTTTCTTACTAAAAATCAATCATCAGTACAGTTTTCATATAATGTTTTTGCTTCATTCTAATGAAAATAGACTCGCTAAGGAATCCATACATATAAATTATAACTCATAATTCTTTCTATACAATTTTTAATGAATTTCTAAAATCAGAACAGGGGATCACGAAATCCCTCTGAACCAGTCTCACAAGAATTTAAATATCTCAGAATATAGACTTCCTTTGCTTGCTCTGTTTCTTTCTTATGAAAATAGACTCAATAAGCTTTAATTCTCTCTTACATTCACCATTTAATTCCTTTTCTACAATTTTCAATTATTTTTCAAATTCACGTCACAGTTGCAGTTTCAAAACTATTTCATGGGCAACTTTTACTCTTTCATAATTTCTTTGCATAAACTATCATTTAGGCATACATCATATCAAATCATGTTCTTAATTAGCCATTCAATAGCTAATCACTATCAAGCAATGACATGCCATTATTTAATCTTATCATAAGGACATACACACAAATGACCAAGTCCCTATATATGCCATAACTAAAAACATTTGAAATTACAAAATACTGAGATAGCCTTTGATAGTGTGAGGCGAACTCCGACGTCCTAACGATCCCTGAATTAGCTTGGCTACACTATAAAAGAGAGAAAGGAAACGGAATAAGCTACAATGCTTAGTAAGTTTACAAGTGACAACATTCACCAAGTATAAATATACTAATATTATAACATCGACTAACAAAACTTTTATTTTACTTCTCCACTTACTCCTTAACCTTCCTGTTTATCATTCATTTACCTAAACTTTCTTGTAACATAGCCTGTATATTAGCCTAATGAACCGTTTTGAATACTAAGGGCACTTGGGTTTTCTTGCCTGATAATAGCCTGCCAATGCCATGCTCTAGGCATAGTCTTACATGGGATGTTCCTTGTCCTGCTAAAGCCATATATCTTATAAGGACTTACATGGGATGTTCCCTGTCCTGCCAAAGTCATATATCTAATATGGACTTACATGGGATGTTCTTGAACTGTCTCAACCTGCCAATGCCATATGTCTGCCAAAATGTCATGCCATTCCGTATCCCATACATTCCTAAGGTTCAAACGGACTTTCTGATACTTTTTCTCTATTACCTCATCTTTGATTTAACTTGAAATATTCTCATAAAATAAATGTATATATACTAGAAATTAACAAAATTAATTTAAAATATTGAAATATTGTATTTATTTACCGTAAACATACCATGGTGCAAAATACGATCAACTTGACAACTTAATCTTCTACCTTTTTCTTTCCTCGATCTATCCCCAAATTCCGTTCTTCTTGATCTATAATTAGCAAATTTAGCTTCTTTAATACTCACATTTATCAAAACAGTCCTTAACTCTAACTTTGGCAAAATTATGATTTTGCTCTTAAACTTTTGCATATTTACACTTTTGCCACAAAGCTCGAAAATTAAACTTTTTCCCTAATTCTTATGTTCTAGGACATGCTGATCATTTTCTCTTAATGGCGACATCAAATTCTCACTCTAACATGTACTTATGAACATTAGGTATTTTTACCGATTATGTCGTTTTACTCGTTTTCACTTAAAATCGAGTAGCACAAGTTGTTTAACATAAATTAAAACATCATATTCTATCATAAAACATCAAAATAAATACATTTCACCTATGGGTATTTTTCCAAATATGAACCATAGGTTAAATTGTTGCTAGAATATGCTAAATCGAGTTACCGGGACTCCAAAAACATAAAGAACATTAAAAATGAGGCTTGGAATCACTTACTATGGAGTTTGGAAGCTTGAAACAAACCCTAGCTATGGAGAACCCTTGATTCAGCCTAATGAAGAAGATGATAACATTTTGCCATCTTTTTCCCTTTTTAATCCTTTTAATTACCAAATGACTAAAATGCCCTTCATTAAAACTTTGGTTATTTTTATCTATGTATGTCCATTTTTGTCCATGGAAACCTAATGGTATAATTACCATTAAAGACCTCTACTTCAAATTGTTGGAACGTCAGTGCCTCCATGGCGCAACGGAAAAAAATATTCTGGCGATCCAAACCATGGATCCATGTGTAAGGAACGAATCAGGGTGATAAAAGGTTTTGAAATTACCGAAACTTCAATTTGAGTAGACAGTGACTACTCGGCTACAAGAATACTATTGTGCTATCGAATCCAAGCCGCAATCCTTATAATCCCGGCCTCCACTTGATCCACCCAGTTGACAATGAATGAGAGAAATCCCCAAAACTATTTTCAAAGGTATATTGCTTTTACTGTTGCTAGACCTTGTAGAAAAACGGGGTTTTATATTTATGCTCTTTTTCGGGTTTTCCCCTCCCTTTCTATATATATAAACCCCTTCTTAATTGGTATTATATAATGAATTCTTAATTCATTAAGTTTTAATTCGAACATAATAATCATAATAAATAAATATAATAATTTTTTAACCAAAAATTATAATTACATTAATTATAATAAATATTTCGGTAAACTATATTTATTTAAATTTATATACAAATCAATTTCATATATTAATAGAATTATGTTCTCCTTATGTGTACAGCAACCTTGTATATATAATATGTTTGATATTTGATTGCCTAATTAAATTAATTCTATAATTAATTTAATTCATGTGACAACCAAACACAATACCAACTATGTTATATTCCGTTCATTTCAACCATAGGGTGTGACCTTGTAGGTTCTTGTAACGTTAGCAGTAATACTAGAACGATTCTAATATTACAAACAATGAGTGGCATCTAGCAATGCATCATTGCTACCTAAGTTCCAAGAAGTCATGATTCGACATAACCTTTTCTTGTGATTAACCTTTCAGGCATTAATCCTTAAGTCCTTTATCTCTGGAATGGACACAAGTCATGGAACAGTCACACTTGCATAGTCCATCCCATGTTCCTTGATACCTTGAGTAGACTATGATACACAAATAAGTATGACATCTCATATCAACTTATTTGAGCATGGCCATGCATTTCTAGTCTCGCTCAATCAAGTGGCCTGAGATATTACTCCCATTATGTAGGAGGGACTTATCCTATATTGATCAACCATATCCCTTTACATAGATTGTGGTATATCCAACATTAGTTTTTATAGAACAACAGTTACGGTGTTCGTTTGACTATATCAAAATATACAACTCACAATGTTGGGATAATGATGATCTCAAGTATGAGGATCATATACATATTAATCACTATGAGTAATGTTGTGACAATTACATAATAATCCAAGAAACATACTCATAGCGGGTCAGTCCAATATGTTGTTCTCTAACACACATATTCATGCATTGATTTTGACACTCCATATCAATGACAACTCTTTATCATCAATCAACTACATGTTAGTCTTAATGCATTATTATTGTCCTAGCCAACCATAATACTTGACTAAGGATCTTTTAAGAATAATCATATTATTCTCAGGACATTATTATAAAACAGTTTATTTATGCACACAGAAAAGAAACTGAAATAATAATGGCAACGCCTTATATTAATAAACATGATAAATCAAGTATGTTATTACAACCATCTCGTGATTGATCTTTGGGCATACTCTTACACAATTATGCTCTTCAATTTAATCCTTTCCTATCTAGAACTCATATTTATCATCTTTTGCAATTAAGCCCTAATAGGCAAATTAAACATGCAATTCATGAAATTTTCTATCAATATTTTAACCATGCATCTAATCACTCGGTAAATCATAAAAACTAATGGGAATAAATTTTTCTATCTTAGATCCATGGTTTCGCAACCACTGTTTCATTTAGGCTGTATTTCGAGATGTTACAAAAGCATGAATCCTTACTTATCAAAATAAACAAGCCATTTTCGCATGGCTTATGATATATATACAACATTCAAAATATATCCCAAAAGATAAAGTAGCGTATACATGCCATAGATTTCAAGTTTAACTTTTAAAGGTACCAAAATAGTCAATAGTGTGATAAACTTCACTGATGATCCCCGAGCCCATAACAATTCTCCAAAATCTATAAAACAGAGACAAATGAATACACACAAAGTAAGCTAACATAGCTTAGTATGTCTGCAACAAATAAACAACTCAATATTATTAATGGATCATTTAATTAATACCAACTTATACCATCACATTCACATATACCCATTTGGTTTACCAAAATTCAACATATCAAATATATTTATATATACATATCCATTCGTCAATTCATCTAGGCTGAATACACATGATACTACTAACATAGCTATCTTCCACTTTTATGGTCTCAAACATCTTCTTGACCGAATGTATTCATATATCTTTTACCATTACATCATTCAATCTCAAAGCCATAATATCATTATATGACCAAACTCATATATATTCATATGCATATCCTCGTGAACCAAATTTTTAATATCACATTCTTACACATAACGTATGGCCGAATATACTACTCATATACACCCACATTTTCATTATCATTATGTATACTTTGTATCACATATCCATTAGCCAACTTACCTTATTTTCAAATAGGTAAGCAACAATCACATACCTGGTCATTTTAGCTCGATTCATGCATTCATTTACAACTTATCACTGCCCGTTGGACCATTCAAAATTGAATAGGATGTTCGAATAATCACACTTACCGTACAATGCAAACATCCCATACGTGGTCTTACATGTAATCACGTAGCAATGCCGTTATCCCACACAAGGTCTTACTCGCAATCACATATCGATGCCACTATCCCACATAGGGTCCTACTCAATATGACATCCCGTTGCCACTGTCCCACATAGGATCTTACACGAGAACACTTATCGACATTCCTTTGGTTCGTACGGAGCTTCTGAACATCGTATTTCTATCGAATCAAACTTGTACACATCATTTCCATATACATATACATTTGGCTATCTCATATATATGCACATAAATTCAACTGAACATTTCAAGTTCACATGTATTCAAAATTAACAACATTTATTTGTTTATAGACTTAACTCAAATATCGACGGACGGTATAAAACGACTATTCGACTATTTTTGTTTTCCCCTGATCCAAGTCTGATTTCTTTGGTTCTTGATCTATACATTTTCAAATTAAGCTCATTCAAGCACAATTTCATTCAATTTAATCCAAAAACACATAAATGGGGAAGTTACCATTTTGCCCCTGAGATTTTACACTTTTAGCAAATTTACACTTTTAGCATTTTAGTCAAAATTACTCAAAACACAAAACATGAAAATTTGCCTGTATCATGCTTAAGCCGAATATTCCCCATGTTTAGACAAGTCCCCACATTTCATTTATTTCACATTTTAGTCCCTTAATTTATTATTTTTACAATTTAGCCCTAATTGCTCAAAATCATCAAAAATTCAAATACAAAACATGTTAATCGATCACATATATTTTATTTTCCAGCATCAAACAACAAAAATCACAAGCTTTCAACAACGGCAAAATACAAAATCATCACCAAATTCAAAAATTGAGACATGGCTTTGTAGATTTCATGGCAATGATCTCAAAAACGTAAAAATTATCAAAAACCGAGCTAGTTACATAACTTGATTAAGAACAACAATGGCCGAACCTTCAAACTCTTTTTCTTTTCTTTTTATTTTGAGTATTCGGTTATGGATGAACTAAAAATGCAAGCCTTTTTGTTTTATGTTTTATTATAAGTTAACTTAAAACTCACTTTACCAAATTAACCTTAAAAAATAAAATATACAACCATTATAAATCATGGTTACAACCATCATCCCATTTTAATATGGCTTAATTTCAACATAAACACTCCATATTATAAAGACTTATTCAATTCAGCCCTTAACAAATAAACCATCAAATTTTCATTTTTCACGATTAAGCCCTTTTTCTAAATCAGGCACTCAAACGCTAAAATTCAAACATGAAAATTTCACACATGAAAATTCACCCAAAATAAACACAGAAAATAATATTAAAATATTTTTTTACTCGGATTCATGGTCCCGAAACTACCGTTCTGAATAGGGTCAAAATCGGGCAGTTACAGATGCAATTTCTTGATCAATCAAAAAAATGTTCAGTTATGGAAGAGATAGAAACCTTGGTTCTATGTAAAGCAATTTTTAAGAAGATCCATTGGAGAAAACCTTAGATCTTGACCCTTTCGAGGATGAAGAAGTTGAAGAAAACATGGCTTTGATGGAAGCCAATCCGAGAAATTTTATTCAATAGTCAAAGAATTTGTGCAACCCAAGTTGTCAATCGAAGAACCACTTAAACTCAAACTAAAGATACTTCCTTCCCATTTGAAATACATTTATTTTGGTGACTATTCCACTTTACCTATGACTATTTTGGCAGAATTGACGAAATATCAAGAGGAGCTACTAATTGCTGTTCTAAATAAATTTAAGAAAGGAGTTGGTTGGACCATAGCTGATATTCGAGGTATAAGCCCTTCTTTTTGCATGCATAAAATTATTTTAGAGGAAGGTGAAGGAGCTCGAATTGATGGCAAAGGAGACTCAATCCTATTATGAAAGAAGTTGTGGGAAAGGAAGTGATCAAATGGTTAGATGCAGAAATCATCTATCCTATTTTAGATAGTTCATGGATAAGTCCGGTGCAGTGTGTGCCGAAGAAAGGTGGAATCACGATTGTTGAAAATGAGCATAACGAGTTGATCCAACGAGAACTGTAACTATTTGGAGAATTTGTATTGATTACAGAAAATTAAATAAAGCCACTCGGAAGGACCATTTTCTGTTGCCTTTTATGGATTAGATGTTAGATCGACTAACAGGTAATGAATTCTATTATTTTTTATATGGCTATTCGGGATATAACCAAATAGTTGTAGCTCCGGAGGACCAACATAAAACAACCTTTACTTGTCCGTACGGTATGTGTACTTTTAGGTGAATGCCTTTTGGTTTATACAACGCACCTGCAACATTTCAATGATGCATGATGGCAATATTCACTGATATGGTTGAAAATTTTGCTGAGGTTTTTATGGATGATTTTTCTGGTTTTGGTAACACTTATGATATTTGTTTGAGTAATTTGGCTAAGGTACTGAAGAGATGCAATGAGACGAATCTTGTCCTTAACTGGGAAAAATGCCATTTTATGGTTAAGGAAGGGATTGTCTTAGGGCATAAAATCTCAAAGAGAGGAATTATAGTCGATAAAGCAAAGGTGGACGTAATTGAAAGATTACTGGCCCCAATTAATGTGAAAGGAGTCAAAAGTTTCTGAGGCCATGCTGGTTTTTACCGAAGGTTTATCAAAGATTTCTCAAAAATAAAACGTAGAATTAATTAATTAATTAATTAATTAAACCACTTATCAGATTTCACATATATGCTCGTTCTTGAGCTAGTCACGAGTCTACTCATACAAGCTGACAGTCGGGACGTAGCTAATCAGTGCTGCTCACACAAGCTGATAGGCATCTGCAACACATGCAGGATTACCTAGCCACTAGTAGTCATACAAGCTAGCACCCGGACATCACATAATCACATAAACACACTTAAGGTCCTAGTGACATGTCACTTGTATCCTATTTTATTCCCAAGGTTCAACTAGGAGATCACTTCCACACTTATCAGTTATCAAAACTTTGTCGATTATGTCACATATCATCATTCAGACATTTTATACAACATTAGAACAACATAACATAATAAAATGATGCATTGTTTACCTACAAACTTACCTCGGTACAAAAATAGCAAATTTTGCGATTTAGTCCACAATTTTGCCCTTTCCCTGGTCTAGGTCAATTCCTCGTCTTTCATTTTGACCCAAAAACCATATTAAGGCAAATTTACATTTTTGACCTTAGCTTTTCACTTATTTACACTTTAGTCCCTAGGCTCGTAAAATGAAATGTGCTTATTTCTTTGTTACCCAAGCCTAGCTGAACTATTTTCATACTCATACCAGCACATGTTTTTCATTTCATCACACTTCCTATGCACATTTTTACAACTTTTACAAAAAGGTCGTTTTATGTGATTTCATCAAAAATCACTTAGTAAAAGTTATTAAACACACACCAAACTTTCATATTCTTCCATTAAACATCAAAACACATGCATGTCACACATGGGTAAATTTTTGAACATGAACCCTAGCTCAAATAAATGGTAGAAATAGCTAGATCGGTTGATTACGACTCCAAAAACTTAAAGACCATTATAAACGGGGCTAGGATGCACTTACTATCAAGCTTGGAAGTTGAAGAAACCCTAGTTATGGCTCCCTTGTGATTTTCGGCTAAGGTAGGAGAAGATGGACACAATTTTTGACTTTTTTTTCCCTTTTTATTCTTTTGTTAACCAAGTGACCAAAATACCCTTAAGGCCTTTCTTCAAAATTTTACCCTTCCATGTCTATTTTTGTCCATCATGATATATAATGGTCTAATTACTAAATAAGGACCTCTAATTTACAAATTCATTTCAATTAAGCATGCAATGCTTCTGGAACACCTATTTTGCACTGTTTCCAATTTAGTCCTAATAGCCAAATTGGACCCTCTATCGATAAAATTTATTTACAATATTTTCACAAATGCATTCAATCATAATATAAACCTTAAAAATTTATCACAATAAATTTTTATACTTCGGATTCGTGGTCATGAAACCACTATTTTGACTTAGCCCTAATTCGGGCTATTACAACTCTCCCCCTTTTAGGGATTTTCGTCCCCGAAAATCATACCGGTAAAGAGGTTTGAGTACTATTTTCTCATGGCTTCCTCGAGTTCCCATGTAGCCTCTTCAACCCCATGTCTTTGCCACAACACTTTCACTAAGGCTATACTTTTATTTCTCAATTGTTTGACTTCTCGAGCTAAAATCTTAATCAATTCTTCCTCATATGTCATATCCGATTGAATCTCAACCTCTGACGCAGAAATTACATGCGATGGATCAGAAGATATCGTCACAACATCGACACATGAAACACATTATGAATCCTTTCCAATTCTGTCGGCAAAGCCAACCGATATGCCACTAGACCAATTCTTTCAATCATCTCATCTGGACTAATAAAACGTGCACTTAACTTGCCTTTCCAACCAAATCTCAAAATCTTTTTCCACGAATTTATCACTAGTCTGAAATTCAATCTCTTTTCTTTTCAAATCTGCATACGACTTTTGTTTATCCGAAGCGGCCTTCAAATAATAACAAATCACTTTTACCTTCTCCTCGGTTTCTTTGACCAAATTGACCCCGTGAATCTGACTTTCTCTAAGTTTGGTCTAATACAAAGGAGTCCGACACTTATGGCCATGTAATGCCTCATATGGTGCCATTTTCATAGTCGACTGAAAATTGTTGTTTTAGGCAAACTTTACCAATGGTAAATGCTTTTTCCAATTACCTTGGAATTCCAATACACAACATCGGAGCATATCCTAAAGGATCTGAATTACTCTTTCGGATTGCCCGTCGGTTTGTGGATGAAATATGGTGCTAAAATTCAGCTTTGTACCGAAGGCTTCTTGCAACATTTTCTAAAACCTCAAAGTAAATCTCGGGTCTCTGTCTGAAATTATCAACAAAGGTACTCCGTGCAATCTCATGATTTCAACAATGTACAACTCCGCTAACTTATCAAGTGAATAGTCAGTACATACTGGGATAAGGTGAGCCGATTTCATTAATTGATCCACAGCAACCCAAACAACATCTTTCTTCTTCGGAGTCAAAGGTAACCCCGTTAAAAAATCCATAGTAATCCTATCCCATTTCCACTCGGGTACAATCACTAGCTAAAGTAATCCCCAAGGCATTTGATGTTTGGCTTTCCCTTGTTGACAAATCAAACGCATTGATACAAATTTAGAAATATCCTTTTTCATACTTGACCACCAATACAAATTCGTTAAATCATTGTACATTTTGGTACTACCTGAATGAACAGATAAGCAACCACTATGTGCCTTGTCCAAAATTTTTTGAATCAACTCAGTATCTTTTGGAACACAAACTCTCTCTCAGAACATCAAACAGTCGTCAGTCTGTATTTGAAAATCTAACTCACTCGTCGATTCACACTGAACTCTTTTGGCTCTTGAGTCACTATCACTTCTTTGAGCTTCACATATTTGCTGAAGAAACATTGGTCTAACTCTCATCTCAGCCAAGACTGAACCATCACTAGACAAGGTCAAACTCGTATTCATAGCTATCAAAGCAAACAAGGATTCTCTGCTTAAAGCATCTGCGACTACATTCGCTTTTCCTGAATGATAGTCAATCATTAGCTCGTAATCTTTTAGCAACTCTAGCAATCTCTGCTATCGTAAGTTCAGGTCTTTCTAAGACATCAAGTACTTCAAAATCTTATGATCAGAATAGATGTGGCACCTTTCATAGAACAAATGGTGTCACCAAATCTTCAAGGCGAACACAATGGCTGCCAATTCTAGGTCATGCGTCGGATAGTTCTTCTCATGTGGCTTCAATTGTCTCGAGGTGTAAGATATCACTTTGCCTTCTTGCATTAACACACAACCTAATTTATTCAAGGATTTATCACTGTAAAGCACAAATTCTTTTCTCGGTTCGGGCTATATTAAAACTGGAGCCTCAGTAACATTGCCTTTAGTTTCTCAAAACTTTGTTTGCACTTTTCTGTCCATTCGAACTTGACATCTTTCTGTAACAACTTCATCAATGAAGTAGCAATCATGGAAAATCCTTTAACACTCCTTACCCATATCTGTCACCAGAATAAGGTACGAGGCATTACCGGACTCAATCACATTTACTTCTAGGGAACCGAATAAAAAATTTCCATACAAATTGAAAGATTTTCATACATACTCTTTATGTCCCTATAATGGGCTTACGAGGCCCAAAACATACATTGGAAGTGGTTCGGGACTTCGCCGAGATCTTTGAACACGTAGAAAATTTTTGCTCAAAACTTGCTCACATGCCCGTGTGACTTGGGACACGCTCGTGTAGTTACACACGCCTGTGTCCTCAACCGGTGTAACTCTCTATTTATGACATCATCAACAATCTAGGGGCAAATGGCCAAGTCACACACCCATGTACTAAGCCGTGTGGCGAATTTAATTTTCACATTTAATGTACAGACTTCAAATGGCCTGGGCACATGCCCATGTCCTGAAGCCATGTCCTTCACACGGCTGAGAGACATGGATGTGTTTTTCCCCGTGTGTTTACTACTGGACATTCTGTTTTGCAAAATTAGGGTGCCCATGGTGCAGATCGTGTGTCACACACGATGTAGACACATGCCCGTGTGGACAAATATAAGGCTATTTTCCAATCCAATTGCCATCCTGAAACACAAACATATTTATACCAATTTTACCAACACAAAGCATGACATAATTATACCACCAATTATCCAAAATTGAGATATCCACACTTCGACCACATGCCATCATGCCTGTACATCTCACATTAATCAACTAAATCATGCAAGCTACCACATCCATGGATAACTTCATTATATGCATATACCAGGAACAAATATTGGCCAATTTCAAGTGGCCTTATACAAAATGATCATTCATCAAAATAAACCAACATTCTTGGCCCAAATAAATTATGATACATATAACAAAATAACCAAGTCCCCCATACATGCCAAAACTCAAAATATTAATGACCACATATAGCAAATATAGTTTGATAGTGTGAGACAGTCCTCCAACAAGATCCAATCTGAGTTAGCTTGGTGACACTATAAGACAAGAGAAAAAGGGAGGACTAAGCTCAATAGCTTAGTAAGTTTATATGCAAATAATGAGCAATACAAACACACTTCTAACATACAACTATCAAAACCTTATATTCACATCATACTCAATCACTACCTTACCAATGGTTCATCACATATCGAACTCTTCTTTTAGGAGTTTCTCATACGTACCTATGCCAATCCATCACATAATCACATGCACTTACACTTCATTATTTCGCTAGGTCACCCGTTGAACCACTTGGAATTCTAAAGGATACTCGGAAGGCTTCCACATAAGTGCCGAACTTATTTGTAGCCGAAGCCACTGCTTATCATTTGTAGACAAAGCTACCACTTATCAATTGTAGCCGAAGCTACCACTTATCACTTGTAGCCAAAGCTACCACTTATCACTTAAACACTTGGTTTCCTAGTGACATGTCACTTGTATCCTATTCAATTCCTAAGGTTCAATTGGGGTTTTTCTCAATTGTCGAAGTTTAGTTGGAATACATATTCAAATAGTTATTCACTAAGCATATTAAAGTATTCAAAAACATAACATAGAAATGCTTAATTTACATACAAACTTACCTCGGTCCAAAATGACTAGTTATTCGATTTAGTCCAAAATCTTTTCTTTTCCCTGATCAAGGTCGATTCCTCGTCTTTCTTAATTATCAAGCTTAAAGATGAAAGAAACTCTAGCTATGGCTCATTAAGAAATTGAACCAAGCATGGAGAAGATGGACACAATTTGGCCATATTTTCCCTTTTATTTTTTTATTAACCAAATGGCCAAAATGCCTTTCACTTAAAACTTTAATGTTTTGTCCCTTCCATGTTCATTTTTTCCCAAACTAAACTATATTGGTCTAATTACTACATAAGGACTTCTAATTTACAAATTCATTTCAATTTAGCTCCCATTGCTTTTATAACACCTATTTTTCACTTTTTGCAATTTAGTTCGAATAGTCAAACTGCCTCTATTAATAAATTTTCTTTACGATATTTAGAAACCTGCACTCAATCATACAATAAAGCTCAAAACTTTATCGCAATAATTTTTTCTACTTTAGATTCGTCATTCTGAAACACTGTTTCGTTTAGGCCTTAATTCAGGCTGTTACAACTCTCCCCCTTTAGGGATTTTCGTCCCGGAAAATCTTACCAGGAAATAGGTTTGGGTATTATTTTATCGTAGCCTCCTCAGGTTCCCATGTGCCATCTTCTACTCCATGTCATTGCCATAACACTTTCACAAGGGCTATACTTTTATTCCTTAATTGCTTGACCTCCCGTGCTGAAATCTTAATCAGCTCTTTACCAAAATTCATATTCGGTCAAATCTTAACCTTTGTCGGTGAAATTAGATGTGAACGGTTTGATCGGTATCTTCGTAACATAGACACATAGAACACATTTTGAATCCTCTCCAACTCAGATGGCAACGCCAACCGATATGCTACCGGCCCTATCCTCTCACTGATCTTATACGGTCTGATAAAGCGCGAACTCAACTTGCCTTTCCAGCCAAATCTAAGAACTTCCTTCCACGGAGATACTTTTAAGAACACCTTGTCACCCACTTGAAACTCAATCTCTTTTCGTTTCAGATTCGCGTAGGATTTATGTCTATCCGAGGCAGCTTTTAAACAATTACAGATTACCTTTACCTTTTCTTTGATTTCTCTCACTAAATCAATCCCCTGAATCTGATTCTCCATGAGTTCGGTCCAATACAAGGGTGTTCGGCACTTACGCCCATACAATGCCTCATAAGGCACCATTTTCAAACTCGACTGAAAACTATTGTTGTAACCAAACTCAACCAGCAGTATATACATTTCCCAACTACCTTGGAATTGTAACACACAACATCAGAGCATGTCTTCAAGTATCTGAATCACTCTCTCCGACTGGCTATCGGTTTGCGGATGGAAAGCTATACTAAAATTCAACTTGTGCCCAAGGCTTCTTGTAACTTTTTCCAAAACCGCGAAGTAAACCTTGAATCTCTATTCAAAAAAAATCGACAAGGGTACTCCATGAAGTCTTACAATATTAGAAATATACAATTTGGGTAGCTTATCAAGTGAATACTCAGCACGTGCCATAATAAAATGAGTCAATGTTGTAAGCCTATTAGCCACAACCCATACAACATCTTTCTTTCTCGGAGTTGAGGGTAACCCTGTCATAAAGTCTATAGTAATACGATCCCATTTCCACTCGGGAACCATCACTGTTCGAAGTAAACCTAAAGGTACTTTGTGTTCTGTTTTTACTTGCTGAAAAATTAAACACCTCGATACAAACTCTAAAATGTCTCTTTTCATTCCCGACCACCAATACACTTTCTTCAAGTTATTATACATCTTTGTACTACTCGGATGAATGGGCAAACAACTACTACGTGCTTCACATAAAATCTTCTAACTCAACTCAATATTTTTAGGAATACAAATCTTGTCTCAGAACATTAAACATCCATCAGAAATAATCCGAAATCTGATTCCATACCCTACTCATATTGGACTCTTTTGACTTGCAATTCACTGTCAATTTTCTGAGCTTCACAAATTTCTTGGAGAAACATCGGTCTAGCTCTCAACTTGGCTAGCATAGAACCATCATTTGATAAAACCAACAAGGATTTCCTACTCAAGGCATCAGCGACCACTTTTGCCTTTCTTGAGGGGTAGTCAATCACTAGCTCGTAATCTTTTATCAACTCTAGCCATCTCCGTTGCTGTAAGTTCAAATCCTTTTGAGTCATCAAGTATTTTAGACTTTTGTGATTAGTGAATACCCGACATTTCTCACCATAAAAATGATGTCACCAGATCTTTAATGCAAACACAATGGCAGGTAGCTCTAAATCATGTGTCAGATAATTCTTCTCATGTGGCTTTAGCTGTCTCGAGGCATAAGCTATTACTTTGCCTTGTTGCATAAGTACACAACCCAATCCGTTCAAGGATGCATCACTATAAACCACAAATTCTTTTCTCGATTCAGGTTGTACTAAAACTGGAGCTTCAGTCAATAATGCTTTTAGTTTCTTAAGGCTCTATTGGCACTTTACTGTCCATTCAAACTTGACATCTTTCTGTAACAACCTTATCATCGGGGTAGCAACCGTGGAAAATCCCTTAACAAATAGTCTGTAATAACCGACTAAGCCTAGAAAGCTCCTAACCTTTGACACATTCTTTGGTGATTTCCATTCAACAATAGCCAAAATCTTACTTGGGTCAACTCTAATGCCGTCACTCGAAAGAATGTGCCCCAAAAATCCAACTTCTCTAAGCCAAAATTCACTCTTACTAAACTTGGCATATAACTGTTTGTCTCTCAAAGTTTGCAAAATCATTCTCAAATGTTTAGCATGTTCAGTCTCATCACAAGAATAGATCAGTATGTCATCGATGATAACAACAACAAATTTGTCCAAGTACGGTCAAATATATGGCTCATTAAGTCCATAAATACAACAGGAGCATTCGTTAAACCAAATGGCATAACAAGAAACTCATAATGACCATACCTCGTCTGAAATGCAGTTTTCTGCACATCCATGTCTTTAACTCTCAACTAGTAGTAACCAGACCTCAAGTCTATCTTTGAAAACACCATGGCTCCCTTCAATTGATCAAACAAATCATCGATCCTTGGCAAAGGGTACTTGTTCTTTATTGTTACCTTATTGAGCTATCCATAATCAATACATAGTCTCATTGAACCATCTTTCTTTTTCACAAATAGAATCGGTGCACCCCACGGAGAAAAACTAGGTCTCACAAAGCCTTTATCCATTAACTCCTATAGCTGAGCCTTTAGCTCCTTTCATTCCATGGAGCCATCCTATACGGGGCAGTCGAAATAGGTACCGTACCAGGAATCAAATCAAGACTAAATTCTTCTTCTCTAATAGGAGGTAATCGGGGCAACTCTTCTATAAACACATCTAGATACTCACATACTACTGGGACTATTCAATTTTCAACTCAGATTCTTTTGTATTTAGTACAAAGGCAAGATAAGCTTCACAACCCTTCCTTATACATTTCTGAGCAGTTATAGAAGAAATCAATACAGGCAAGTTATCCCATTCACCTGGTTCCACCCAAAGAATATTCCCATTTTCACATTTCAGTTAAATAATTTTCTGACCATAATCTACTATCACTTCATGAGTAGTTAACCAATCCATACCAAGTATTATATCAAATTCATCGAACGACAATAAAATAAGATTAGCCAAAAAAAAAGACCTCGAATCATCAAAGGACAAATCTTACAAACCTTATTAACTAGCACATATTTGCCTAAGGGGTTTAACACTTTAATCACAAACTCAGTGGACTCAACAGGCAAATTCTTACTAATCACCAATTTCATGCAAATATAAGAATAAGTAGACCCGGGATCAATCAACATGATAACATTAGTATCATAAAGAGAAAATGTACCTGTAATAACATCGAGGGATGATGCGTCCTCCCGAGCACGAATGGTATAAGCTCTAGTAGGTGCTCTAGCCTCATATCTCACAGTTGAATCCCTGGATACACCTCTGCTACTCGATACATTTCCCACATTTTTTACTGGTCTCCCACTAGCCATTGTGTTGCTCGATCTTATATTCTGGACATCATTTTTCTCCACCACTTTAGGACAATCATTGATAAAGTGTTCTTGAGAACCACACTTGAAACAAGCCCGGTTAATTACCCAACACTCACCGAGGTGTCGTCTACCATAATGCTTGCACTCGGGGTTATTAGGTTTAGCATTACCAATGCTTGTTATAGATGTAGTCTGAGTCTTAGAACCCAAATATTGCTTCCTACAAGCTTTGCTTGGGTTCCCAGCTAAAACAGCCGAACGAATATGCATGTCCTTTGATTTTTTTAACAAAGACTGATAAGCCTTACTCATTGGCCTCTTATTCAAGTCTCTAGCTTCACTCTCAGCATTTTTCTTTTCCTTGCTTAGTTCTTCGGCTCTGCAAGCTCGATCAACCAGTACAACAAATTCCTTCAACTTTAAAACCCCAACAAACAATCTAATGTCCTCATTCAGCCTATCGTCAAATCTTTTACATATAATAGCCTCGGTAGAAACACACTCTTGAGCATACTTACTAAGCCTAACAAATTCTCGCTCATATTCAGTCACAGACATACGGCTCTATTTTAGCTCTAGAAACTCTTACACGTCTTGTCGAGAAATCGTTGGCTTATGTACTTCTTTTTAAATTCTTCTTGAAAGAATGCCCATGTGACCCTTTCTTTCGGTACCACAGATATAAGTGTCTTCCACCAATGGTATGCAGAATCCTTCAGTAATGATACAACATATTTCAAGCATTTTTCAAATGTGCAAGAAAGTTCATCGAATACCCGAATAGAGTTTTCAAGCAAAAATTCTACTTTCTTGGGGTCATCATCTACATTAGCCCTAAATTCTTCGGCCCCTTACTTTCGAATCTTATCAACTGGGGGTTTATTCAATCTTGCCAAGTTCACACCTTGAGGAGCTACGGAAATCGGTTGAGGAATAGGAGTGGGTGGGGGAGGTTGAGCATTCAGATTCGCCCAAATGAACTCTGTGTACCATCATTCATCATGTGGAGGAAGGCTTTCCTAACCCCCTCTCCCTGGCTGTGTGCTAACAGTCTACTTTCAACAAGCGCGGTCCCTTGCGCCGGAGTCGATGCATTACTTTTAGCATCAATAGCCACTTCTCGATTAGGATCCATTTTCTATATAAAAACACAATTTAAATTGTTAGGAGTCGTCACACTATCAAAATTTATTTATGGCATGTATAGCTAGACTCTCACACATGCTATGTTACTCTAAGAAATGACTACACCGAAGCCTTCTAAAGGTCCACTAAACACACTCAATTCACTACTTCAGCAAACCAAGACATGCAAAAATAAATCCAAGAAGAAATTTAAAAACCCTACAAATTGGGGCGTTACACAGACGACCAAGGCCCACGCCTGTGTGCTAGGCTATGTGATGAATTTAATTTCACATTTAAGGTGTAGACTTCACACGGCCTGGGCACATGCCCATATGCTGTGGCCGTGCCTTCCACAAATTGAGGCATACGCCGTGTCTTAGTCTATGTGGTTACTACTGGCATTCTGTTTTGCTGAACTAGGGTGCAGGGGACACAAAGCCAGACTACACGCCCATGGGGTAGACCATGTGTCACACAGGCCTAGACACACGCCCGTGTGTCTATTCGTGTGGATAAAAAGAAGGCTATCTACCAAGCCTTTTTGCCACCCTTACCTGTACCAACCTAAGCTATACCAAGCAACACCAATCCACACATAAAAACATGACCAAATCGGCCACAACAAAGACATCCACACATCAAGGCCACTACACTCCATTCACATGTAAAACTTATCACATACTTTATTAAGAAAATCATGCAACTTACTCACTCATGCATTAACATAAGATAAACTCAACCATGCAAATTACACATTCATGAAAGATATCATCATTTACATATATCAATAACAAGCATTAGCACAAGATAAACTCAACCATGCAAATTACACATTCATGAAAGACATCATCATTTACATATATCAATAACAAGTATTAGCCATCATCCATGGCCTTATACAAAATGAATCAATCTTTAAGACAAGCCAACACATTTGGCCAAAACAATATGACACTTGACAAAAAGACCAAGTCCCTATACATGCCATACTTAAAGTGATAAATCTAACTATACCAAATGTTCAGATTGATAGTGTGATTGAGCCTCTGACGTCCTTTGATCCTCGAGCTAGCTTGGCAATACTATAAGAAAATGGAAAGGAAAGGGAGTAAGAATAAAGCTTAGTAAGTTTACACGTAAATAATTAATAACAATAATCATACATTATCACATACACAATATGTTATAGACTTACACAAAAATTCTCATATGATTACAGGCATAACTTACTCATTGTCGTCTTTACTATTCATATAACATAAACTAAGCTCATTTCTCATGAGTTTCGTGTAGATACCTGTACCACTTACAACATAATCATAACTTTTCTCATTTTGATATAACCTTTAAATTACCCATTGAACCATTTGGAATACTAAAGGATACCATACTAGCCTTATAGAAAAGAGTATGATGCCAAAGCCATATCTCAGATATGGTCTTACATGGGATCATACATTGATACCGATAGCCTAGCTATGGTCTTAAACGATGTCTCATACCGATGCCATGTCCCAAACATAGTCTTACAAGGAAATGTTTATCGATGCCATGTCCTAAACATGGTCTTAGACTGGCTCACATATCGACATCGATGCCATGTCCCAGACATGGTCTTACATTGGCTCACATAACAATATCGATGCCATGTCCCAGACATGGTCTTACACTGGCTCACATATACCCTAATGTCATGACCTCGGTATCTTAACTATCCCAAAGGTTCAACCGGGAATTTTACCACATTAAATCTCATCCAACATATACATAATAATAATAATTAACACTTCATGCAAAGTAAATCATTAATTGCATAATAACATTAAGTTACATTATTTACATGTGAACTTACCTCCGTATACAAAATATGGGCGACTAGTCCAAATTCAGTCCGAAAGCTTGGTTTTCCCAGGTCTAGGTCCGGATTTTGTTTTTCTTGATCTATAATGACAAATTTTACTTATTTAATCACCACATTAATCAAGGCATTCCAAAATTCCTACTTTGGCAAAATTACCATTTTGCCCTTAGACTTTCACATAACTATGATTTTGCCCCTAGGCTCGTAAAATGATTTTCATTAGATTCCTTCATTAACCAAGCCTAGCAGAATCTATTTTATACTTGTAAAAGCTTACAATTTAAATTATTTCACACATTTTCCACCTATTTTACAACCTTTACAAAATGGCCCTTTTTTAGGTGTTTTCATGAAAATCCTTTCACAAAAGTTAATTATTTAACAACTAAGATTCATTTTCTTCCACAAGATTTCTTCAAATAATATGGAAACTCTCACGCCAAAACCCTAGACTCTGAAGCATTTTGCAAAATAGTCCCCTTATTAGCTAGATTAAGTTACAAGGGTTCCAAAAATACAAAAATCATAAAAAATGACCATAAAAAACATTTACTTGCAAGGGTTTTATGTTGCTAAAAATTTTCAAGCTTTCATGACCATTCTCTTAGGAAAAATCGGTAGAGAAGAATGACAAATAAAAAGATTATAGCTAGTGTAACACCCCCAACCCGGCCCAAACGCTATGGCTAGATCTGATGTGTCACATGAACATTTGATTTATCTATGATCTTCTTTTAACAAAACGTTTTGTTGTTCGTAGAAAAACCATGTTTAATAGCTTGAAATTAAGAAACATTATCAGTTTTAAAAACCGTAATTATTACCAAGTAATATTCACTTTTTAAAAGATCTCATTGATGTGTTATCGTTGATGCGTTATCCAATCGTTACGTAGAGCATGTTTTGAAAACATTTGATTAAGTTTGAAAAAACCCGCATAGACTAGTTTACTGTTGTAAAACAAAAAATAAAGAAAACCCAAAACAAAATACCCGAGCGGCCTTATTTAAACTTAAATCTGAAATTAAGAATGAAATATAAATAAATTAATTTTAAGAAAACTAAAAACTAAAAGCATGAATCACGTGGCCACCCCAAATCCGTTGTAGCTCAAAGTCCTCTATGGGTAGGTGTTACTTGCATGGATGGAAATAATAGGGTGAGTTTGTGAAAACTCAGTTTGTAATGTAACCCAACCAATGTCAAAGACCAGTCAAAACTCAATCTAGGCCGAAGCCCTATTCAGATACAGATCAAACTAGGCCTTGGCCCTTTTCAGAAACATAGTGGGTCTTGGGCCCATTTTAGGTACAGAACAGAAAATATATATAAGAAAGTATGTATGCAAAGCCCAAGCCCAGTCCAGCCCTACACACCATCTGTACCAGACCTACACACCATGTCGGGAATAACTCAACCCACCCAGCCCTACACACCACAGTCACAGCAGAGCTGCTAATACAAAAATTGTGGCAGAGCCATCAAAACAGAAATACGAGGCAAAGCCTCTAAGCAGATTATGTGGCAATGCCACTTTTAGCACTTCCTCCATATCCATAACCCAACCCCATGCAAACTAGAGTACTACATGACATGGGCATACAGAATATCAGATACAATAACATGAAAATCAGTCAACTATTTCTAGGGGTAAAACAGTCATTTATCATATAGGGGTAAAATGGTAATTTTCACCCTTCAGGGGTATTTTAGTCATTTAACTACGTCTCTAAGTTTCATGCTTAATACAACCTTCGAGCAAGTCTAACGTCTCTCCGAGGGAGTCAAATAGTCCATACATTCATATAGTGCCATCGGGCCCAAAAACCCCTAATGGGCCCGAGGGAGCCCACTTGCTACAATGGCCCGCTCAGTCTAATTTTACACATCTTATCGCAGATTTAATGTTCAGTTTACCAAAAATTACATACCGCATACTTTTACCCATATGGGGCCGTAAGCCCATTTGGCCCAATTTCGTCCCAGCGTGGTCCAAAACAGCCTAAGTGCAAGAAAATGCACACGGTAGCCCTTACTGTTCAATATTCCAGATTCACGATTTTGGATTAAACCCATGAGCGTTCGCACGGTCGCAAGTCCACGAAATGCTGACATTTTGGCATTTCAGCTTTTCAGCTTTTGCCGATCTAAGCTACTAGAGGGTATCGTTACACACCTCTTTACAAACTACGTCGAGATCCCACGAATGATCAACCTACAACAGTTTAACTACTACGTTAACTCATAATCTAATAGAAACCACCATTACCTTACTCCACACATATTCGTCTATTATTAACAAATCACATCAGTCACTTACCTTGCTGAAATCTAGCCATTAGATCTAGTCGGCCTTGATAATGCTAACCACCCTAGCCTCCACGAGCTTTAAGTGGCACATCCTTGCCATTTTACCATAGGTTTACTTGTGCCATAAAACCCAAAAAATAACTTAAAAGCCCACATAGCCAAAGTCCATTCTCACCTAAGGCTAAAATTTAAAATTCTGTCAGGCTTTAGACCTAAACCTAGGCCTTCTAAAGGTCCATTAATTACACCCAACACAGTAATACAACACATCAAGCCATGCAAACTAAATTCATGCAAAAATTCAAAAAACCCTAAAATTTGGGGCATTACAACTCTACCCCTCTTAAAGAAATTTCGGCCTCAAAATTTTACCTGGTCCAAACAGGTGAGGGTATTGTTGACGTATCGCTTCCTCCAGCTCCCACGTAGCTTCTTATCTGTTGTGATTATGCCAAAGGACTTTTACCAAAGGAACATATTTCTTTCTTAACATCTTGACATCACGGTCTAGAATCTACACAGGTTCTTCCTCTAATGTCAGATTAGACATAACTTCAATTTCCTCAACAGGTACAATGTGGGAAGGATCAGAGCGATATCGTCTCCACATGTAGACATGGAAGATGTCGTGAATCCGGTCCAACTTTGGAGGTAGTTCCAGCTGATATGCTACTTGACCCACCCGTTTAAGAACTCGATAGGGTCTAATAACCCGTAGACTCAATTTGCCTCTCTTACCGAACCTCAAGATTTTCTTCCAAGGCTAGACTTTTAAGAAAACCCAATCTCCCACAGAATACTCAATTTCCTTACGCTTCAAGTCTGCATAAGATTTCTGCATATCAGATGCCTCCTTTAACTGATCCCTGATCAGCTTGACCTTATTTTCTGTATCCGCTACTAACACTGGCCTAAGAACCTGACGTTCTCCTAACTCTATCCAACATGTAGGCATACGACACCGATGCCCATACAACGCCTTATATGGTGCCTTTCGAATACTCACTTGGTAACTATGGTTATATGCAAACTCTGCTAACGGCACATAGTCTCCCCTGCTACCTCGGAAATCAATAATACACACTCTTAACATGTCTTCTAGCACCTGAATCACCCTTTTCGGCTGTCAATCTGTTTGGGGGTGAAAAGCAGTGTTGAAGTCTAACCATGTACCCAACACCTCAAGCAACTTCTGCCAAAATCGAGATGTAAACCTAGGGTCTCGATTTTCTGATTGAAACTGGCACTCTATAAAGTCGTACTATCTCCGCTACATACAACTTTGCTAATTTCTGAAGTGAACAGTCAGTTCAGACGGGTATAAAATGAGTAGATTTGGTCAGCCTATCCACAATCAACCAAACCGAGTCTTTCTTGGTAGGCGTCAAGGGTAGCCCATTCACAAAGTCCATGGTTACCCTTTCCCACTTCCAAAGTGGAATCTTCACCTGTTGTAGAACTTCAGAAGGTAGTTGATCCTCAGCTTTCACCTGCTGGCAAGTCAGACACTTACCTACAAACTCTGTTACTTCCCGCTTAAATCCAGGCCACCAATACAATTCCTGTAAATCCCGATACAACTTATTCCCACCAAGATGCATGGCACAAAGGCCGCCATGAGCCTCTTACAGTATAGACCGCCTCAAACCAGAGTCTTTTGGGACAAAAACTCTCCCACAAAAACAAAAAATCCCTTCATTATTCAAACCAAAATAAGAAGTTCCTCCATCTTCAACCAGTCGAAATCGAGGAACCAAAGATTGATCCAGTAATTGTTTCTCTTTAATTCACTCCAACCAAGTCGGTCTTACTTGCAGTTCAACTAACAAGCAACTATTATTATACAGACTAATACGAGTGAACATTACTCTCAGATCAGTTACAGCTCTCCGACTTAGTGCATTAGCTACTACATTAGCTTTGTCAGGGTGATACTCAATATAACAGTCGTAATCCTTAAGCAACTCTATCCATCTTCGTTGCCTATGGTTTAACTCCTTCTTAGTCACAAGATACTTGAGGCTCTTATGATCTGTGTGTATGATACACTTTTCTCCATACAAGTAGTGCCTCCAGATCTTTAGCGCAAAGATTACCGCCGCCAATTCCAGATCATGTGTAGGGTAATTCGCCTCGTGAGGCTTAAGTTGTCGCGATGCATAAGCAACCACTTTACCCTCTTGCATCATCACATAGCTCAATCCAATGTGCGATGCATCACTATACACAGTAAAATCCTTTCCAGACTCCGGTGGAATTAACATTGATGCCTCAGTCAAAACTTTCTTCAACTTCTCAAAACACTCTTGTTGTTTTTCAGTCCAGACAAACGGTACTCCTTTTCTCAAAAGTTTTGTCAACAATGGCACAATCAAGGAAAACCCTTCCACAAATCTTCTATAATACCCTACCAAACCCAGAAAACTCTGAATTTCTGACATAGATCTCGGTTGCTTCCACTTCAGAATCGCCTCGATTTTTCGAGGGTCCACCCTAATCCCCTCAACAGAAACAACATGACCCAAGAATGTCACTTCTCGCAACCAAAATTTGCACTTGCTAAATTTTGCATACAACTGCTTCTCCCTCGATACTTGCTGAACAATCCAGATATGCTCGTCATGATTCTCCTCAAATTTCGAATACACTAGAATATCGTCTATAAAGACGACCACAAACTGGTCTAAATAGGGTTAAAATACCCAGTTCATCAGATCCATAAAGGCCACTGGTGCATTTGTCAACCTGAACAGCATTACCAAGAACTCGTAATGACCATACCAGGTCCTTAATTTTGTGTTATGAGTATCCACCTCATTGGCCATTAGTTGATGATATCCGAAGCGAAGATCGATCTTGGAAAATACCGAAGCTCCTCTTAGTTGGTCAAATAGGTTGTCAATCCTTGGTAGAGGGTACTTGTTCTTAATAGTCAGTTTGTTCAACTGGCGATAATCAATGTACATGCGCATCGTCCCATCCTTTTTCTAAACGAACAAGATCGGTGCTCCCTATAGAGACACACTTGGTCTAATAAAACCTCAATCTAGAAGCTTTTGGATTTGCGCTTTCAAGCCATCCTATAAGGAGCGATGGACACCGGAGCCATTCTAGGCAATAAGTCGATTCCAAATTTGACTTCATGGTTTGGAGGCAACCCAAGAAGCTGATCCAAAAAAACATCCTAGAACTCCTTGACGGTTCTAACTTCCCCTATGGACAACCCCTCAGAATCTGACTTACTCATATATGCCAAAAACGCCTTGCAACCTTTGCGAATCAGCTTTTTAGCTCTTAAAGCCGAGACATTGGACAAGTAATCTCTTCACTCCCCTATTATTGTTACCTCCTCATCCTCCACGGTCTTTAACACCATCCGCTTGGCAGTGCAATCCAAAGTCGCCCGATGCTTTCCAAGCCAATCTATACCCAAAATAAGATCAAACTCTCCAAATGGTAACTCCATCAAGTCCGCAGAGAAAATCCTACCTTGTGTCTCTAAAGGTACATCCCTAAAAAGTTTGTCTACCCTAAGCAAGTGACCCAATAGACTTATTATAGATACCCCACTCATAGTTTCCTCAGATTGCACACCCAATGTCCTAAACACATCACAAGAAACATGCGAGTGGGTAGATCCAATAATAATCAGAGCAGTGTATGGTGTACTATAAATTAAAAACATACTGGTTATGACGCCAGGTGCGTCACCCTCCTCTCAACGACAAGCATCATAAACCAACTTCGGCTGTCATGCCTAAGCATTTTCAGCACCCCTACCTAGTGCTCCACGTACATATCCATTTTCATTGTTGGCCCTAGCCTGTCCATGTCCTATCGGCGGTTGTTGACAACCTCTCATTGTCCGAGCAACCCTTGATTCAGCAGCCTGCATCTGTGCCGGCCTTTAAGGGCAATCTTTGACTCGATGATCTTTGGATCCACACCAAAAACATGCTCTAGAAGGCTTCCAACGTTTGTCCAAATGTACCTTACCACAATCTACGCAAGCTTGCGTTATAACCACATTCATTGGAACTGCTCGAATCGTTTCGTCCACTCTAGCTCTTTTAACAATCCTAGCCGCAGTATCCGAAGGCCTTGAATCCCTCCTGAATCGGTTTCTCTCTTTTTTGCAGTTTCGACCTCCGAGCACTTCACATCCTCAGCAATCTTGGCTTTTTTCCACCAGAACAGCAAAATCACACTCCCTCTGTGGAGCAATCAACACTCTTAGCTCATCTCTGAGGCTATTCTCGAATCGCATGCTGTGTTCATACTCCGTAACGACTATACCACTAGCATACCGGCTTAACCTTAAAAATTTAGCTTCGTATTTCGCGACAATCTTACTACCCTGAGTCAGATTCAGGAATTTTTTCCTTCAGGCTTCCACATAGCTCGCCCCGACATACTTTCCTTTAAAGGTCCTCTGAACCAACTCCTAAGTTACTCGCTTAGCTGGTGTACCATCTCTCACAGTGATCCACAACTGGTAAGCCTCGTCACGCAGCAAAGATACTGCTCCTTTCAGCTTTTGCTCTATTGAGCAGTCCAGGTTATCCATTATCCCCTCCGTGGCCTCCAACCAATACTTAGCCACATTCAGGGCAACACCAAATACACCCCTGAAAATCTCTGCCCCATTAGCTCGAAGCCGTTCAGAAATCGATCCTCGATTCACCGTCTCCGTGCTTGCTCCAGTAACCCTTTCCAGAACACGAAGCATTACCTGGGATAAAGCTCATCCCTAGCAGCCTGATCAGAAGACCCCATCTCAGTTGCTGATGGCACTCATGCCTCCTCAGTTGGCATATGACCAGAACATGAAGATCCAGCCTGAGTACTCCTTCAGCCTCGACCACGGCCTCTTCCACGTGCTGCCCTCATACTCATATTGTGTTATCTAATTTACAAATTTTATCAATTAGTTCAATATTCCAATATTTATTATAGATGTTTTATGAAGATATAGTATTTTCGAGTTTTGTTTTCATAGAAATGCGGTCTAACTACAGTTTCAGTCTTTTAGAGTTTTTAGTTTTTCCTATTGTCTCAATTTTCTACAGTCTCAGTGTTACCCTAACTATAGAATTTCAATATGGTCTTAGTGCTATCTATGGTAGTTCCACAGTATCACAGTATTTTAATGCAATTCAGTAAAGCAGAAGGTACTTACGGACTTGGTGCCGGAGACTCGATGTGCCACTCTTTAGAAACCAAATGTAGAAAAACCTAACTTTTATCAATGGTGAATGTTTCAAATAAATTTTGTTGAAATCTTCACAAAAACCCTAATTTTTTGGGGAAAAAATAAGAATAACAATATTTTAGAAAAGAAATAAATTTTAAAAGAATTTTCTTAAGGAATATTTTCAACACCAAATTCAAAACAAATTGGGACTTAAATTTTAAGAAAACGTTTGAACTCGTTCCACAGCTGAGTTATTGCAACCGGACTCTGATACAACTAAATGTAACACCCCATACCCGGCCCAAACATTATGGCCAGATCTGGTGTGTCACATGTTTGATTGATTTATCTACGATCTTCTTTTAACAAAAGGTTATGTTGTTCGTAGAAAAACCATGTTTAATAGCTTGAAATTAAGAAGCATATTCAATTTTAAAAATCGTATTTATTACCAAGTAAGATTCACTTTTTAAAAGATCTCATTGACGTGTTATCGTTGATGCGTTATCCAATCATAACGTGGAGCATGTTTTGAAAGCATTTGATTAAGTTTGGAAAAACCCACATAGGCTAGTCTACCGTTGTAAAACAAATAATAAAGAAAACCTAAAACAAAATCCCTAAGTGGCCTTATTACAACTTAAATCTGAAATTAAGAATGAAATATAAATCAATTAATTTTAAGAAAACTAAAAACTAAAAGCATGAATACGTGGCCACCCCGAATCCCTCGCAGCTCCATGTCCTCTATGGTTGGGGGTTACCTACATTGATGGAAATAATAGGGTGAGTTTGTGAAAACTCTGTGTGTAATGTAACCCAACTGGTGTCAAAGACCAGTCAAAACTCAGTCTGGGCTGAAGCCCTATTCAAATATAGATCAAACTGAGCCTTGGTCCTTTTCGAAAACAGAGTGGGCCTTGGACCCATTTCAAATACAGAACAAAAAATATATATAAGAATGTATGTATGCAAAGCCCAAGCCCAGTCCAGCCCTACACACCACTCGTACCAGCCCTACACACCATGTGGGGAATAACTCAACCCACCCAGCCCTACACACCACAGTCGTAGCAGAGCTGCTAATACAGAAATCGTGGCAGAGCCACCAGAACAGAAATACAAGGTAGAGCCTCTAAGCAATTTACGTGGCAATACTACTTTTAGCACTTCCTCCATATCCATAACCCAACCCAATGCAAACTAGAGTACTACATGACATGGGCATACAGAATATCAGATAAAATAACATGCAAATCAGTTAACTATTTCTAGGGTTAAAACAGTCATTTAGCATATAAGGGTAAATTAGTAATTTTTGCCCTTCAAGGGTATTTTGGTCATTTAACTACGTCTCTAAGTTTCATGTTTAATATGACTTCTAGCAGGCATAACGTCGCTTCGAGCAACTCAAGTAGTCCATACATTCATATAGTGCCATCGGACCCAAAAACCCCGAGAGAGCCCACTTGCTACAGTAGCCCGTTCAGTCTAATTTTACACATATTATCACAGATTTAATGTTAAGTTTACCAAAAATTACTTACCACATACTTTTACCCATATGGGCCCGTATGCCTATTGGGCCCAATTTCGACCCAACGTCGTCCAAAATAGCCTAAGTGCATGAAAATGCGAACGGCAGCCCTTACTCTTCAATATTCCAGATTCACGATTTTTTATTAATCCCACGAGCATTCGTACGCTCGCAAGTCCATGAAATGCTGGCATTTTGGCTTTTCATCTTTTATCGATCTAAGTTACTAGAGGGTGTCGTTACACACCTATTTACGAACTACGTTGAGATCCCACGAATGATCAACCTACAACAATTTAATTACTACGTTAACTCATAATCCAATAGAAACCACCATTACCTTGCTCCACACATATTCGGCTATTATTAACAAATCCCATCAATCACTTACCTTGCTGAAATCTAGCCACTAGATCTAGTCGGCCTTGATAATGCTAACCACCCTAGCCTCTACGAGATCCACCTTACAAAAGTCCACGAAACTCAATCAGTTAACAATAGAGTCCAAACTATGTTCCCAAAGAAGGGATCTAAACCAATTAGCACAAAGGGATTAGGGGTTTCAGCTTTTCCCCTAACAACTTGAAAGAAAAGAAAGAAAAGATTCTTACCCAAGAATTCACTTGATTCAATTGATATCATAGAAGTCGCCTTACACTAGACCAAGTCTCGATCTCTTATGGATCTACTCAAAATACGAAGATGGAGAAGGGATCTATGGTATTTGGCCAAAGGGAAAATGTTTGTAAAATGAAAAACAAGGTTTGACTACTTGAGAGTGCAAGACAGGGAATGATAGAGAAATAGAGCCAAGAAGAAGAGGTTCGGTTTAAGAAGAAAAAGAAAGGAAGGTTTCAGTTCTTGCACCAATCAGCCAAGAGAGAGGTTGAGAGCTTAGGGACTTTCAATTTTTTGAACAAAAATGGGAGAAGAAGTGAAAGCAAAGAAAAGAACAAAAGGCACTTTTCAACTTACCTAATCGGCACTAAGAAGAAAATGACCAAAATGCAAATCCCGAAAGGTATACTATACAAAAATTCGGCTCACTCCTACTTCATGTGCTGAAAATGCAAGTCAAAAGACCAATAGCCGAATTTGCTCTTCCAAGCTTCCCACATTCGGCCAACTCTCCCTTCATAACTCAATCCCTAAATTTTCTCCTTGATAATCTCCCCTTTATCACTCCTTAATCCAATCCCATGAGCAACTCAAACACCTCCCTTCAGAGTTCAACTTGGATTCCACCTCTTACTATGTACATGCAGTAAAATAAAATAAATACCTTGCTCACAAAGGGACTCAAACTTTAGCTCCCTCACAAGCTTCCACATGCCACCTCCCTAAGCTTTAAGCGGCGCAACCTTGCCATTTTACCACAGTTTTACATGTGTTATAAAACCCAAAAAACAACTTAAAAGCCCACTTAGCTAAAGTCCATTCTCACCTAAGGCTAAAATTTAAAATTTTTCCAGGCTTTAGACTTAAACCTAGGCCTTCTAAAGGTCCACTAATTACACCCAACACAGTAATACAACACATCAAGCCATGCAAGCTAAATTCACGCTAAAATTCAAAAAACCCTAAAATTTGGGCTTACAGCTAGTCCTTTTGATTTATTATTATTTTATCAACTGTCACCTAACTTTGAAAAATTCCATATCCAGTCATCACATTTTTATTGGTCTATTTACTCAATAGGGACCTCTACTTTAATGTTCTATAGTATTTTAACACTTTTAGCTAGTAGAACAAAACTTTTATTATAACACCCCTAACCTGTATCCATCGCTGGACTAGGGTTAAGAGCATTACTAGACAATTCAGAAATTTTTTAGACATTTTACGATCATCAACATCATATCATAATCATACATCATTAATGAGTCCCTTATGCAGGTCTATAAGACCTTAAGCATGCACATGAAAACGGGCGGGACTTGTAACACCCAAACCCAGCCCAGACGTTATGGCCAGATCTAGTGTGTCACATGGTCAATTAACTACATTTTGATCCATTTGTTAGCTATTAAGGTGACTTAATCAAAACCACATTATACCTTTTTTTTCTTAAAAAAAAAACTATCTTAGTTTATAAAGGCCCTATCCATTACTAATTGAGCTTAACTTTTAAAAGATCTTGTAGTTAAGTCGCCGTTATTAAGTTACTCATTAGTTACGTATTGTATGTTTTGAAAATTTTTGTTAAGTTTGAAATAAAAACCCGCGCCAACTAGTCTATTGTTTAAATAGGTGATAATTAAAAAAAAGAAGAAAAAAACCAAAATAAAACTAAAAATATGAGCGGCCTTATTACATCTTGAAACCCAGCAAATAAACAATACTAAAATAAAGTAAATTAAGGAAAAAAATATAAAACCAGAAAAGAAGCAATTCACAAAGCCATTCCGAACCCCTCGCAGCTCCAAGTCCTCTACGGTTGGGGGTCACTTGTATGGATAGAAGAGAAAGGCGGTGAGTTTCTAAAAACTCAGTGTGTAAGCTAACCCAACCAATATCAGAGATCAGTTCAAGCATAGACTGGGCCGAAGCCCTATTCAGATACAGTTTAAACTGGGCATTGGCCCTATTCAGAAAACACTGTGGCCTTGGGCCCATTACAGTAACAGATCAGATTACAGTATTATATGCATGTATGTAAAGCCTAATCCAGCCCTACACACCACCCGTACCAACCCTACACACCATGTGGGGAATAACTCAACCCACCCAGCCCTACACACCACTGTCGCAGCAGAGCTCCTTAAACAGATATCGTGGCCAAGCCACCAGAATAGTAATATGAGGCAGAGCCTCTGAGCAGAATACGTGGCATTACCATTTTTAGCACTTCCTCCATAAAAATATCCCAACCCATGCAATCAGAATATATATATGTCATGGAAAACAGAATATTAAATATAGTAGCATGCAAATCAATCAACCTAACCCTAGGGGTAAACTGGTCATTTAGCACCTAGGGGTAAAACATTAATTTTGACCCTTTAGGGGTATTTCAGAAATTTTGCTAGGTTTTAGGGTTTTATGCCTATTACAGTCTATTAACAGATTTAACATTGTTTGAGTGACTTAGTTAGCCCATTTCATTAACACAAAGTCATCAGGCCTAAAACCCCTAATTGGCCCGACGGAGCCCACAAGCTACTGTGGCCCACTAAGTCCAAATTCTACACATATCTTAGCAGATCCAACAACCAGGTTAACAGAGAGTACTTACCACTTGATTTCACCCATATGAGACTGTAAGCCCATTGGGCCCAGATTCGGCCCACCAAGGCCCAAAACCTCCCAAATGCACGAAAACGTGCACAATAGTCTTACCGCTCATGGAAACCAATTTTACCATTTCAAATAGACCCACGAGCACTCGCACGCTCGCAAGCCCTCGAAATGCTGGCATTTTGACATTTTGACTTTTTGGCTTTTGCCGATCTAGTCTACTAGAGGGTGTCGATTACACACCTGTTCAAAGTACGGTGGAATCCATCAAACGATTAACCTACAACTGTTTTAACCACACGTCAACTATAATCCAGTTGAATAATCGATACCAACTTAACATACCTATTCGGCCACAATAGACCATCACCAACACCTACCTTTGCTGAATCTAACAACTAGATCTAGATCTAGATTGCCTTAATGCCCTAGCCTCCACTGCTCCTTGCTAGATCGCCCATTTACTTAACTAACACACGTAAGAACAAAAGAAAAGGCTAACATAGGTGCTTATTCCAAAGGATTCAAAACCACAGCCACCCTAAAAATATAGGGGTTTTCAGCTTTTCTTAAACCACAAGATCACGAAAGAAAGGATTCGAGTACTTACCACCAGCTTGTCTTGACAGAAAAGAGTCTCCAAACACTAGCCTAGTCTAAATCTATTATAGATCTAGTTAGAATGCAAGAAGAGAAGTGTCTAAAAGATTCAACTTTCGACAATACTAGAGAGTATGGAGGTTTCAGCTTTTGTAGAAACAGGGAGAAGAAAAGAAGTCTATGAAAAAGAGAGGGAATGGTCGAGAGGGGGATGAGAGAGTCGAGAGTTTTGGCTTTTGGAAGAATAGAGTTAAGGAGAATAGGAGATTCGACCAATGAAGAAGAGTCGGCTAACAAATGGTTCAGTTCCAACTTTTGAGAGTAATCGGCTAGCAAAGCTTTGAGAAAGGGGTTACTTCAATCAGTGGAAAAAAGGAGAAGAAGAAGAGAAAAGTGAAGAGATAAGATGAGGATACTTGGTTCAGCTTTAGAAGAAAAGTGATGAAAGGGTTCGGCTTTGGGTAAATCACAAAGGAGAGACCAACCAATTTCAGGATTTCGGCCTTTAGAACAAAAAGGAAAGAAGAGAGAAAAGAAAATAAAATAAACATAATGGAAACACCCCTTGAATCTTACCTATTTGGCACTAAGACTTGACCAAAACAAATCCAGAAAAGAACAACAAAAGAATTCGGCACACTCATACCCCAATTGCCGAAAGTGCTACCTTCCAAGGACCTAGCCGAAATTGCTCATCTAAGAGACCCATATTTGGCCAACTCTAGCTTCCCTTTCAAATTCCTAGATTTTCTCCTAGATAGCCTCCCCTTATCACTCCACACCTAATTCCATGAGCACCTCAAACTTCTTCCTTTAGAATTTCACTTGGAGTCCACCACTTACCATGCATGAGCATAAAAATAAACAACCCTTTGCTCACCAAGGGATTTGAACCTTAGCTCCTTCACAGTCTCCACACACCACCTCCTTGTGCTTTAAGTGGCGCCAACTTGCCACTTTAACACAGGCTTTCTTGTGTCTTAAACTCCCCGCATTTATTTAAAAGCCCAACTAGCTTAGGTCCATTCTCCCCTAGGGCCAAAATAAAATGTTTCGAGACTTAAATCTTAAACTTAAGCCTCCTAAAGGTTCACTAAAAACACCCAACACATCACTATAACACATCAAACCAAGCAAAATTTAAATCCAAGCATAAATTCAAAAAACCCAAAAAATTGGGGCGTTATAGGACTAAATCGAACACATACAAATTTTTTTCAAAATTTAATATTTCTCATAGATATAGAGGTCACACGCTCGTGCAGTCAGGTTGTGTGCCTCACACGACATTAGACACTCCCGTACACTTCGGTAAGTTGGGCCTCGATGGGCTAAATGTGGGCTCAATGGGCTTTCGAGCCCATATGGGTAAAAATAGTCATTTGTAGTATTCTGATAGATTGTAGGGTCAAAACTGCTAAAACTGATAAACTAATTACGAAAATTGGATTAAATGGGATTATGTAGCCAATAGACACTGTAGGGCCCATTAGGGCTTTTAGGGCCTAATAGTTAGAAACTGTTAAAACGAGTTAAATAAAGTACTGAGACGAAAGTTGGGTTATTAGTGACTGAAACATGCATAAAACCTTAAAAACTAATAAAATTACTGAAATAACCTTAGGGACGAGAAATTACGATTTTACCCCTAGGTGCAAAATGACCATTATACCCTTGGGGCTAAGTTTGACCTAATAGTATGTTTTATTGTTACTGTTTACTGCATGTCATGTCATGAATATCTATTGCATGGGATTGGGATTCTGATGGAGGAAGTACTGAAAGTGGCTTGACCACGTACTAGAGGCTTTGCCTTATTTTACAGATATCTGAGCAGCTATGCTACAATTGTGGAGCGTAGGGCTGGGTGGGTTGAGTTGTTCCCCATATGGTGTGTAGGGCTGGTACGGGTGGAGTGTAGCGGCTGGACTTAGGCTGGGTTTGGGCTTGCATATTTGCATATTCATTGATCTGTCATTGTAATAGGCCCGTGGGCCATACTGTTATCTGAAAAGGGCTAAGGCCCAGTATACTGTTATTTGGATAGGGCTTCGGCTGAGATTTTACTAAAATTAGATAGGGCTTCGACCCAATGGGCTTGAGCTGTTTTGGGCTCTGGATGGGCTTTCCTTACACACTGAGTTTCCAAACTCACCCTTTTCTTTCCATCCTTGCAGGTGAGCCCTAGTTCGCGGACTTGGAGCTGGGAGGGATTCAGAGTGGCCACAGATATTGTGCGTCTGGTTTTAAGTTTATTTATTTAATTATTTTAATTAGTTCCTTTATTCTTTAATTTAGGTTTGTAATAAGGCCGTTCTTATTATTTTTATTTTTATTGTAGGATTTTAAATTACTTAACCCTATGCCACTTTAATTATTCTTAAATATAGCTGCGCGAGTTTTTGAAAACATATTAATCAAAGGTTTTCAAATCTCATCGCACGTCCCAATCAAGTCACGAAGTTAAATTTTAAATGTTATTCTCTTAAAAACTAGTATTAAATAGGATATTCACCAATGAACCAGGAATTTTCTTTAAGACTATAAAATCAGTTTTGCAAAGCTCACCCTAAACTTAGTAACTAGGTAACACGGTTAGTCTTAGGTGATGTGACACATCAGATTTGGCCATAACGTCTGGGTCGGGTTTGGGGTGTTACATTTAATGGTATCAGAGCCCGTTTGCAACAACTCGACTATGTATCGGGTCCAAAAAAACTCTTCGAAAATTTTTAAAATCTTGGCCCAATAAGGGTATTTTTGGAAATCGTTTTTTCTTCTTTTTTTGAAAATTTAGGAAACCCTATTTTAAACTTATTTTAAAATGCACACAAGGTTTTACTTTAAAAAGTTTTTGCTAAATTTGGGTTTACTGAAATTGGGTATCTGAAGAGGTGGTACACTGAATCCCCGACACCAAGCTTGTAAGTACTTCTTACTTATACTATACTATACTATACTGTGATATCATTGTAGATAGAACTAAGAACCTGCTATGATCATGTAGATAGGGTAGTACTGAAAACTGTAGAGACTGAAATTGTAGATAGCCAACGAATTTGCGAAAACAAACTCTGAAAAATCTATTCGTACATAAGATATTTGTAATAAATAACTAAAATATTAACCTACTGTCATAAAATTCTAAATCAGATAAGTCGATATGAGTACGAGAGCTGCTCGTGGACGAGGCCGAGAACGTGGTCGAGGCAGTGCACAAGCTGGATCTGCATCTTCAGAGCACATGCCAGCTGGCGAGGCACGACCGCCACCAGCGGCAGAAAATGGGCCGTATGATGGGGCCGCAAGGGATGATGCTTTATCCCAGGCGATGTTCAGGGTTCTGGAAAGGGTAGCTGGAGCTAATGTTGGGCCTATAAACAGAGGATCCATTTCTGAGCGACTTCGGGCTAACAGAGTAGAGGTTTTCAGGGGCGTATCTGGAGTAGCCCCAAACGTAGTTGAATATTGGCTGGAAGCTACGGAAAGGATTATGGATGACCTGGACTGCTCGGTGGAGCAAAAATTGAAGGGAGCGATGTCTCTGCTACGATACGAAGCATACCAATGGTGGATTACTGTGATAGAGAGTACCCCAGCTGAGCGGGTAACCTGGGAATTGTTTAAGATGATTTTCAAGGGAAAATACGTCAGAGCCACCTATGTGGATGCACGTAGGAAGGAATTTCTGAACCTGACCCAGGGTAGTAGGTTAGTTGCTAAGTATGAGGCAGAGTTTCTAAGGTTGAGCTGATATGCCAGCAAAATTGTTGCTACTGAGTACGAGCGCAATGTTCACTTTGAGGATGGCCTCAGGGATGAGCTAGCGCGATTTTGCTGCATTTGTAGAGAAGGCTAATATAGCCGAAGAGGTGAAGCAAGCTGAACGAAAGAACTGCAATAGGGATCGAAATCGATTCAGGACAGATTCAGGACTAGTTGGTGTTGCAAATCGGAATGTTAAGAGAGCTAGGGTAGAGGAACCGGTTCGAGCAGTTTCGGTAAACACGATTAGACCACAGCCTTGCGGAGACTGTGGTAGAGTGCATCTGGGGGAGTGCTGGAAACGTACTGGGGCATGTCTTCGTTGTGGGTCAAAGGAACATGTACCCTTCATTCTTTCCAATTTTCTACTAAGTCCTTTTTAATGAAATTCACATTTAAATCTCTAAATTAACTCATCGAAAATATCACACATAATTCGGCACATGCAATAGGCATCAAAATAATTATTAAATTATTTTTGTGCCTCGGTTTTGTGGTCCCGAAACCACATTCCGACTAGGGTCGTGTTAAGGCTGTCACAACTCCCCCCCACTTAAGAAATTTTCGTCCCCGAAAATCTTACCGAAGAATAAGTTTGGGTAACGTTCTTTTATCGAATCCTCGAGCTCCCAAGTAGCTTCTTCCACCCCGTGTTTGACCCACAACACTTTCACTAACGAAATCCTCTTATTCTGCAACTCTTTAACCTTGTGTGCCAGAATACGAATTGGTTCCTCCTCATACCTCAAATCAGATTGAATCTCAATGTCAGATAGATTAATCACATGTGATGGGTCGGATCTATATCGTCGAAGCATTGAAACATGAAAAACGTCGTGAATCTTTTCAAGTTCGGGAGGCAAAATCAATCGATATGCTACCGGACCAATCCGTTCTGATATTTCATACGGCCCGATAAACCTCCGGCTCAATTTACCCTTACGGCAGAATCTAAGCACCTTTTTCCAAGGTGACACTTTAAGAAATACTTTGTCTCCGACCTGATACTCAATGTCTTTTCGCTTTAGATCCGCATAAGACTTTTGGCAATCTGAAGCTGCCTTAAGGCTATCGCGGATCACCTTTACTTTCTGCTCGGCATCTCTAATCAAATCAACCCCAAAAATCTTATTTTCACTGAGCTCGGTCCAGAACAATGGTGTATGGCATTTGCGTCCGTACAAAGCCTCGTAAAGTGCCATCTTAATGCTCGATTGGAAACTGTTGTTGTAAGCGAATTCAATCAAAGGCAAATACCGTTCCCACGAACCACTAAACTCAAGGATACAACATCTCAACATATCCTCGAGTATTTGAATTACTCGCTCCGACTGACCGTCCGTCTGAGGATGAAATGCGGTACTAAAATGTAGCTTAGTACCTAGAGAATCTTGTAGTTTCTTCCAAACCCGCGATGTAAATCTCGGGTCTCTATCTGATACGACAAAGATAGGCACCCCGTGTAATCTGACGATCTGAGAAACATACAATTCTGCTAACTTATCAAGCGAGTAATCGGTACGCACAGGAATAAAATGAGCCGATTTAGTTAATCGGTCTACAACAACCCATATCGCATCCTTCTTGCTCGATGTCAATGGTAGCCCCGATACAAAATCCATCGTGACTTTATCCCATTTCCACTCGGGAATCAAAATCGATTGCAACAATCCCGAAGGAACCTGATGTTCTGCTTTTACTTGTTGTTATATCAAACACTTTGACACAAAATTTGAGATGTCTCGTTTCATACCATGCCACCAATACTGACGTTTCAAATCGTTGTACATTTTTGTACTCCCCGGATGAACCGAAATTCGACTATTATGAGCTTCATTTAAAATTATCGAAACCAACTCTGAACTTCTCGGAATACATACTCGGCCCCGAAACCTCAAACAACCATTGTCATCAACTTGAAACTCAGAATCCACATTTAAATCGCGTTGAGCTCGCTTGGCAATTAAATCATCATCCGCTTTCTGAGCCTCACAAACTTGCCGTAGAAACACCGGTTCCGCTTTTAATTCCGGTATCATCACACCATCATCAGATACCGATAAATGCATATTCATGGCTTGTAGAGCAAACAATGATTTCCGGCTAAGAGCATCAGCAACTACATTTGCCTTTCCCGGATGATAGTCAATGACAAGCTCGTAATCCTTTAGCAATTCAAGCCAACGTCTTTGTCTCAGATTCAAGTCTCTTTGCGTCATTAAGTATTTGAGGCTTTTATGGTCGGAAAAGATATGACATTTCTTGTGACAGCCCTAGTTCGACCTAAGTCGGGAAGCAGTTTCGTGACCGCTAAACTGAGTCCTTAAAATAGTTAATATTGATTTTCAATGCATAAATTATGTGTTAATTGCATGTGTGGAAGTTGTGGATTTGAATTTTGACAAAGTCAATATGAATTTATTGAAAAGGGTTTAGTTGAAAAACTTAGAAACTTAGCTAGACAATTTGGAATGACTAAAATAAGATAAGCTAAAAACAAATGGATTTGCATGTCAATTTTCCCCTAGAAGAAAGTGGCCGGCCATGCATTTGACTCCATTGGTTGTGTCATTATTTTATAAATTATAATTTATGTTAGTGGGATGATATGATAATAGAAAAAAATAAAGTATTGAAAGAAAAGATTTTAAAGGAATTTTTGGTTCTTCTTGCCGTGAATTGAAGAAGGTAGAAAAGAGAAGATTTAGGCTACCATTCGGTCATACTTGATTCAAATCAAAGGTAAGAAATCCTTGCTACTTTTCTTTTAATTTCTAAAATAAGGTGTATGAGCAAGTGTTTAGTCTAGCCCATTTTGAAATTTCAACTTCCATGGTGATTAGGGCATTCGACTACTAAATCAATAAGAAAGGGGTTGTTGTTTTATGCCATTATGAATAAGGGTTGAGGCATGAGTTTTGAACTTCTTGAAAGTGCATATTTGTGATCTAAGTATTTTGTGGAAATTCTTAGCTAGTGTAGTTGTGCTTGCCGAATTTCAATTTGAAGTATTAAGCATAATTCGTGTGTTTTGTGTGGTAAATACTTGAGTTTGGGGATTAAAAATATGAAATTGGTTGGCTAAGCAAAACAAATGGCCGAATGATGCTCAATTTGAGTGTTACTTATTTAGTTTATGATTGGGGTTTAAAATACGTGAATTTGAAGGTTTGGTACAAGGTGTCTTATATTCAACCATTAGCTAAACATTGTTAAGCTTGGATATTTGAGTGTTCGGTCAATGGCTTGTTAAGGGGAGGTTTTCCATGATTATTGGATTTTAAAATAGTAGGTTACAAATTACAATGAGTGTTAAGGCTAATGAAATCGACAATGGTTGGTAAATAGAAGAAGTCATGCTTTTTGTGTTATATCTTGCTTGTGAGCTTTTGGTCTTGCCCTTAATGGATGATTGAAAATTTGATAATTGTTAAATGGGCCCTAGTTTAGCCATGTCTATGTTACCTAGATGAGAAATGTATAAGTTGACCTTGATAGGCCGAATGGAAACTATGGTATTGAGTTAAAAATTTTAAGATAGGGAGTTTAGTTGAATTTTGAGCTAAATTATATGAGCTTCCATGTGATTTCAAATGTAAGTATAGAAATAGTTAATTTATGACGAATTCTTGCTTGTGGGTAGCCGATTTTGAATTTAGAAATGTATTGATGGAATTTCTATGTCCTTAGTAAATTTCGTTAATGATGATTTAAATGTTTTGAACATTCGGTCAGGGTAGCATTGTGCCATCTTTATGCTGTTTGGTGTTTTGAATTGAAAATATATATATGTTATGAAATCCATGTGGGTCGAATGAATTGGTAAGTAAAACTAAGTGTTGGCATGAAAGCTTCTAAAGTGGTTGTAAATGTTTGAGCCTAAACCAAATGTGAACTTAACTAAATGGAGGAAATTATGTGTTAAAAATGTTAGAAAACGACTTATGGCTAAGGCATTTAGGTGCTAACCTATTCGGCTTTTGTTAATTAGGGTGTCATGAGTACTAAGTTGGATTAAAAGGCTTTGTTTACTACATTTGATCAATGAATTTAGTTGTAAATTGTAATGTAATTTCGCTTGACCAAATGTATGTTGTGTTTGGCCGAATGTATGTGTGATAAAGGAATTACATGTATGTTTTGATTTAAATGAAAGTGTAACTATCAATAGAGATATGTGAAATAAAGTTGATATGATTGTATTGTGCATTCAAGCTCAAGAGCTTAGAGGGGCAACTTCGGATAAAGGGAAGGCCAAGGTCACGGAATAGTCAATTCGAAATTTCTCAGAAAGATGCGAGGTAAGTTCTTGAGTAACAAATTCTTATTTATGATAAAGTAAAGTTATAATATATATATATGCATAATATGTGAACTTAAATGGCAAATGATATGTTCAAATGCGAAATTTTGGGAATGAGAGTATGAGTAAACGTTGGAAGCCGAATACTAAAGTGGAAACTTAATGTATCTAGATGTGAAATTGTATTCCTTACTTACGAGCTAATAAACCGTATGAAGTATGATCGGTAGTATGCCGAGGTTGTTGTTTTTTTTGTGACAAGTTATATATGCGAATAAGTGTAAGTATAAATTTTGTTGATAGCCGAGCTTAGTCTCGAAGGGCTTTCGAGCCAGAGTTATAGCCGAGCTTAGTCTCGAAGGGCTTTCGAGCCAGAGTTATAGCCGAGCTCAGTCTCAAAGGGCTTTCGAGCCAGAGTTATAGCCGAGCTCAGTCTCAAAGGGCTTTCGAGCCATAGTGATAGCCGAGCTTCGCCTCGAAGGGCCTACGAGCTAGTGGTACGATCCAAACTTTGCCTCGAAGGGGCCGATATGCCAGTGACGTATCCGAATGTAATTTCAAAGGAACTATTAACCAGCGTTGGAAGCGGGCTTGGGCCCTAATGACATTGAGACTGTTTCTGTAAAATAAATGTTGAATTCACTCTAATAAGTGTGTATCTTGCCGTAAGATAATCAGGTATGAATATAGACATTGAACTTAGCTTGATTTTTTTGAAGTTGTACGTGTATGATTATAAGTTGTTTTGGTTGATACATTTGATGTGAACTCTGTGATTTGACTAATGGATGAATTGTCTTGTTAAGCCGAATTAGACAGAATAAGAAATATACAAATTTGATCACTCTAATACACTTATTCGAATGACTGCTGTTACTTAAGGGCTTACTAAGCAATAATCGCTTACAGTTGTTCTTGTTTTTCTGTTTTATAGATCGTCCTTGCTAGCTACGGATCTCGGGAATTCCAGGGTCGAAGTCATCTGCACTATCAAATCATCTTTCGGTATTTTGTAGCTAAACTTTGAAAGTGGCATGTATAGACTAGACATGTGGTTGCTAATCGAACTTAGTTTCTTTTTTTTTAGTTGTAATTAAATCAGCCATGCGAAAATGGCTTAACCGAATGTTTATATCCATGTCCATAGCTTTAAATTCGGTTGCGTAGTTGAAATGGTAGTTAAGTCACGCGTTCGGTAATTAGGTTTGAAGTATCGTATTTATATTTTTATATTAATGTCTAAGTGAAATGAGATGAATGATTTGTATGAGATCTTAGTAAACGAAGGTTGAGATGTGGTTTTAAATATGACTGATCGGTAAGTCCATATCGATTGAACGAATCCGTGAGAAAATTTCGTTAGATTGGGTTAGGTAATACAAACTTAGAAGCATGAGTAGAGTTGTCTTGAATCAGCGAATCGAGTCATAAAGGTCGTGTAATGCCTCTTAACCCTCTAACGACCGGAACGGGTTTAGGGGTGTTACATTTCTCACCAAAAAGGTAATGACGCCAAATCTTCAGAGCAAACACAATTGTAGCTAATTCGAGATCATGAGTCGGATAATTTTTCTCATGAGGCTTTAATTGTCTCGAAGCGTACGCGACTACTTTACCCTCTTGCATCAAAACACATCCCAACCCATTCAAAGACACATCACTATAAACCACAAACTCATTGCCGGATTCAGGCTGAACCAAAACTGAAGCTTCCATCAAAAGGGCTTTCAATCGGTCGAAACTTTTCTGGCACTTTTCAGACCACTCAAATTTAACATCTTCTGCAGTAGCTTTGTCAACGGGGTTGAGATCATTGAGAAGTCTTTCACAAACCGTCGGTAGTACCCGGCAAGTCCTAAAAAGCTTCGGACTTCTAAGACATTTCTAGGAGGCTTCCAATCAAGGATAGCTGAAATTTTATTCAGATCGACTCGTATACTTGAAACGGATACCATATGTCCCAGAAAGCTGACCTCGCACAACCAAAACTCGTATTTACTGAATTTCGCATACAACTAATTCTCACGCAAAATCTGTAGCACAAGTCCTAAATGTTCGGCATGCTCATACTCATCGCGAGAATAAACCAAAATGTCATCGATAAACACAACCACAAATCGATCTAGGTACTGTTTAAACACCCAATTCATCAGATCCATGAAAATAGCGGGGGCATTAGTCAGCCCAAACGGCATCACTAAAAATTCGTAGTGTCCGTACCTCGTTCTGAAAGCAGTCTTGGGTACGTCTGAGTCTCGAACTCGCAACTGATAATAGCCAGATCGCAAGTCAATCTTTGAAAACACTGAAGCTCCCTTTAGCTGATCAAATAAGTCGTCACTACGAGGCAACGGATACTTATTCTTTATAGTCACTTTGTTCAGCTACTGATAATCAATACACATTCTCAAAGTTCCATCTTTCTTTTTCACGAACAAGACTGGTGCACCCCAAGGTGAAAAGCTCGGTCTTGCGAAACCTCTATCAGTCAACTCTTTCAACTGAGATTTCAACTCTTTCAACTCTGTCGGAGCCATACGATATGGAGCAATCGAAATTGGAGTTGTACCCAAAACTAGCTCAATGCCGAACTCAACCTCTCTAACAGGCGGTAATCCCGGTAATTCTTCAGGAAACACATCCGGATACTCACAAACCACAGGTACAGTCTCAAGCTTTCGTTCGGATATTTTGCTATCCAAAACATAAGCAAGATAAGCCTCGCAACCCTTTTGCTTAAACTTCTGAGCCAGAACAGAAGATATTACTGCCGGTAGCCCGTTTAGATCAGAATACTCAATCCGAATTATCTCATTATTCGAACATCACAAATCAATAGTCTTTCGCTTGCAATTCACTACCGCATCGTGCACAGTCAACCAATCCATTCCGAGAATAACATCGAATTCATCGAATGGCAAAAGCATCAAATCGGCTGGAAAACAGGAATTCTGAACCATAAGGGGACATTTCTTACACACTCTATCAACTAAAACACAACGACCCAAGGGATTGGATACTCGAATCACAAACTCAGTAGACTCAATAGGGAGAGTCTTACTGGATGCCAAAGTTTCACATACATATGAATGAGTTGAACCGGGGTCAATCAAACCAATCACATTAGTATCAAAGAGAGTGAAAGTACCGGTAATAACATCTGGGGAAGAGGCATCCTCGCATACACGTATAGCATAAGCCCTAGCAGGAGCACGAGCCTCGAATTTTTTCGTGGCATCTTTAAACCTTCTCTGACTGCCGCTAGCATTTCCTGGGTTTCTAGGTGGTCTACCTCGTGGGAAATTAGTACTCGGTTTCCCACTCTGATTCACATTCTGCTCAGACCATCTGGGGCAATCTCTTATAAAGTGATCAGCCGATCCACACTTATAATAGGAACGATCATGAAATCTGTAGCTCCCCGAATGCCATTTTCCACAATACTTGCACTCGGCTCTATCTCGATGGTCGTTCCCAACACTAGCAGCAAAAGTGGCACGTGTACTCATAGGGGGTCGATCACGGTCTCGTCTAGAAAAACCCGAAGTAGCATTTGGTCTGTCTGACTCACAACGAAACTTCTTCGATGATCTTTGAGTAGACTTCCCCGAAGATCTCTTACGGAACTCTCTGGCTCCGCTATCAGCTTTTCTCTTTTCATTTTTAAGCTCTTCGACCTTACAGGCTCGCTCGACAAGAACAACGAACTCTTGAATTTTCAGAATGCCAACCAGTAGTTTGATGTCTTCATTTAACCCGTCCTCGAAGCATTTACACATAATAGCTTCGGATGATATGCACTCGCGAGCATATCGGCGAGCCGCACAAATTCTCTCTCATACTCGGTCACTAACATTCGGCCTTGCTTAAGCTCAAGAAATTCTTTCCGTTTCTGGTCGATAAATCTCTAGCTGATATACTTTTTACGAAATTCAATTTGGAAAAACTCCCAAGTAACCCGCTCTCTCGGCACAACAGAAACCAATGTGTTCCACCAATAGTAGGCAGAATCATACAACAGAGATACGGCACATTTTAAACATTCATCGGGCGTACATGATAATTCATCGAACACACGGATTACATTATCGAGCCAAAACTCAGCCCGCTCAGCATCATCATCAACTGTAGCCCGGAACTCTTCAGCCCCGTATTTTTTAATTTTGTCGACCGGGGGTTTACTCGACCTCACAGGGTCGGTCTCAGGAGGAGCCACGGGGGTCGGAAGTAGGTTATTCGGGGGAGGAGGTTGTGGAACAGCCGGATTAGTTCGAAGGAATTGAGTGAACCAATCACTTATCATAGCATAAAAATTTTGCCTCATGTCATTATCTCGATGACTGGTATTCAGCTGAGAGTCGTTCGGCACGGTCCCTTGCGCGGGAGTAGCCGCTACACTCTCGATATCTTCCGCTACGGCTCGATCGGGATCGAGATCCATTACTATACGAAAACACATTTCAAATATCAGAAATCACCACACTATCGTATTCTCACAAAATTGCATGTATAGCTATACTCACACGCGCTACATTAGTCTGAGAATCGACTAAACTGTAGCTTTGATACCAATAAAAATGTAACACCCTATACCCCCGTCTGTCGCCGGAATAGGATATCGAGGTACTACTAAACTAAACGTAACTTACCGAATTTCATAGATACATATTAGGCATATATTCGATTATACATTATATTACGATTAATGATTTACTTAAATTTCTATTTCCGAACAATCTACCTTTCAAAAGCTTCAACTAATGCAACCATATTACGTTCGATCACTATAGGAGTACTATCATAGTTACAAAGTGACTACTTACCAATAGGTATGATAGAGTCTCTAGGTACAATTGAATTTCTTAGGTAGTAAGCAATCCTATTCGTATTAAAGTAATAATTCGCATAACATTTTATCAAAAACATATACTCAACTTAGAGATTAAACAAGCCATTTTCGCATGGCTAGGGTAATTACAACAAAAAATATAATTCGGTTTAACAAAAGGAGATTAGCCTATACATGCCATTGTTCTCAAAATAACCATCAAATGTACCAAAATAACGACGATAGTGTGGGTGATTTAAAGCTTCAATCCCCGAGTCCGTAGCTTTCAAAAGAGATCTATAAAATAGAGGAAACAAAGTAAACGAAGTAAGCATTACAATGCTTAGTAAGTTTTAAGCAATGACAACAGATAAAAATCAAATTATAACATAGTTGTTCGCATTTTCGTTTCCTACTTCTTTGGGTATGTCACCCCTTAACCGAATATACACATTCTCATCATATACAACAGGCAGATAACTTTCACTTAATAGTGAGCTCATGTAAATATAGACGTATTGCATAATTTCACATAACATTTCACATTGACCAATTGCACGATAACCAATTTAATAGTCTCATTTCATACTCATATAAACAATCGTATAATGACCGTATGATTTGGTCCAAAACAAGCTTGCATATAAGCTTAGGGTACATACCTGTATAACTTAGCACTTTAAGCGCATTCATTAGCAATCGTTACCATGAAGTCTTTTAGTCTTAGACTTTACTCGCATCATCATCGAGACCTTTAGCTCGGATAAAATCTCCACACATAGCCATCAGGCCTTTACCCCAGATATAATCTCCGCACATAGCCATCGGGCCTTTACCTCGGATATAATCTTCGCACATAGCCATCAGGCTTTTACCCGGACATGATCTCCGCATATAGCCTTCGGGTCTTAACCCGGACATAGTCTCCACATATAGTCATTGGGTCTTTAATCCCGGATTCACCTCACAGAGTCTCATACATTAGTATTCACATGTGACCACATTTCACATAGCAAGATCACATTTGTAAGTCAATCAATTCATTCGCATACAAACGTATAACATGCTCATTGACTTTATGTCGTAAATATCATTCAAAACTCATATAGGTATACTCCTTTTTCTAGACTTTTGGCCCAATGAGCAAACATACATAAGCAATACATTTCAAATCCCAATTTCAGTTTCTTTCTCTATGAGCCATTTGGCTATATAGCAAACGTGTATAAGGTTTCTTTCTCAATGGGACATCGTTCAACTATCATGCATGTATATCATGGCATTTTAAATTAAATACCAAATTCAATTACTCAAAACTTACCTTGAACCTTCCCGAGCAACTATGAGTTAGCTATTCGACCACTTTAGCCTTCCCTTTATCCGAATTTATCCCTCTATGCTCTTGAGCTAAATAAAATATTTAATTTTATTAATCCTTATTCAAACATATCAATTGATCATTTTCACTTATAGTCAAATAAGGAACGCATATACTTATAGCAAACACACACATTCGGCCACACATATATATCACAAGTCACTACAAGCTGACTTCCTAAGCAACATTCACTAAATTATTCATAACTAGAGCTACAAAACTCCAAATCAAGTTCCGTAAATTTTCCCTGAAACTAGACTCATGTACCTTTCTACCATAAAATTTCCAGAATTTTTGAATTGATCAATTAATACAGTTTAATCTTCAAAGTTACCCCTGATTCACTGTCAGATAGTTCCGCCCTTTCGTACTAAAGTTCGATTATCTCTTAGTTCGGGTCTCAGATAAGGTTCTTGTATATTTCTATTGAAAATAGACTCATTAAGTATTCTAAGCATATAAATTATATCTCATGGATGTTTTTGTACAATTTCTAGTGATTTTATCAAAACAGAATAGGGGATTTCGGTGTCATTCGGGCCCTATCTCGTCCAACTTCAAATATCTCACTATAGGCAATTATTTTTCTTTCACGGTTTCCTTTATAAGAAACTAGATTCATTAGGCTTTAATTACATAATTTATTCAGCCTCTAATTCAGCTCCCACAATTTATGGTGATTTTTCCAAAACACGTTACTGCTGCTGTACCAAGCAGATTTATACAAATTCACTTCTAATATAAAACACTAATTTCATACCATTTTTAACCATGTAATCGAAAACATTAAACCACTCAAACAACCATAACCGAATACTCTCATCTTTGATTTATTCATTCAATTTAAACCTTTCCTTGACCAATTAACACATTCGGCCATTAATATAAGCTAAATTAACAATCATGTCTTTACTTACAACAAATAGCATGAAAATTTCCCAACTAAGTACCCATACCCGTATACTATTTTAACTATTTTAGTACTCTTTGCATATGTCTAACAAACTCCACATCAGCCCTCATAGCCGTGTACCATTCGTCCTTAAGGCCTCATTTATTAAGATTTATTAACTTAAAACTCAACTAACAACCAAATTAAGCATCAAAAACATAGAACTCTCAAAATATAACACATTAAAATTCATGACCGAAAGTATAATATGCATCTATTTTGAAATTGACGTTTTGGGCTAGTTATGATGTTAAATAACAACTCCAAATATGCTAAAATTACAAAGAATTACATCAGCTTACCTTTGATCCAAGCTAAACTATGGCCGAACCTCTTATCTCTTTTCTTTTTCTTTTTACTTATTGTTTTGGCAATAATAATAAAAAAACAAGGAGACAATACTTTGTTTTTATCGCCCTTTACTTATATTATAATCATGTTATATATATTATAACATATATTAAGTTTTACTTATCATTATTATAAAGCATATAATATCATTTCATCTACTTCCACTACCAAATGCTTAACAAAATGGATTATTAAGCATGCAAATGCCCCCAAATTTGGAAATTCTCACATTCGGCCACATATGCATAATTTAACATTCAAATATCCTTTTTCTCAAATCACTCACACGGCACACATTCATTTTCCAGCATTTTAATACTCCACATTTGCTCAATTCAATACTCAAGTTCAAATTCGGCTCACACACATATAAATACTAACAATTAGACACTAGCTTTGCATTTCACCAAATAGCCGATTGCTATTAAACAAATAAGCCATAAATATTCAATTCTTTAAAATTTGAGCTCACAAATTCCAATTTCCCTAAGCTTCAACATCATAGAGTCCATTAAAACTCCATTTATCAATTTCTATTTCAAAAACATAATGCACCAACATGACCGAATACTTCATGCACCATGAACACCAAAAATTTTCACATGGGTCTTGTTGTGAGCTTCAAAACCAACCAAAATTCACAAATTTTCAAGGAAAATAGCATAAACCTTACCTTAATTGAAGCCTTCTTTTTCTAAATGCCCTAAGCTCAAAGTTTCTACTTTTCTTTCTCAAGTCACGACAAGAAGAAGAAGAAAATGGTCTCACATTGGTTTTTTTTTTTTCCAATTTTCATGATATACAAATTCAATTTTATTTATTTTATGACAACCATTTTCCCTATAATAAATATTATTATTACTAAGATACAAAGCACAAAATGCCAAAACAAGTAATCATTACCATCCACTATCCACAAAATGGTGAAATTGACATGCAACTCCAACATTTCTCATGCATGCAATAATAGGTCATCACACATTTACCCTTCATTCTTTCCAATTTTCTACTAAGTGCTTTTTAATGAAATTCACATTTATATCTCTAAATTAACTCATCGAAAATATCACACATAATTCGGCACATGTAATAAGCATCAAAATAATTATTAAATTATTTTTGTGCCTCGGTTTTGTGGTCCCGAAACCACATTCCGACTAGGGTCGTGTTAAGGCTGTCACATTTTTGGGTTTGGCAGGCTACTACAGAAGATTTGTAGAGGGATTTTCTCTGATTGTGGCACCGCTAACAAAACTATTAAGGAAAGGAGTAGCATTTGTTTGGACTGAGAAACAACAAGAGGCTTTCGATAAGCTGAAAATGGTTTTGACTGAGGCGCCAGAATTGATTCAACCAGAGTCTGGGAAGGACTTCACTGTGTACGGCGAGGCGTCGTATGTGGGATTAGGATGTGTACTAATGCAAGAGGGTAAGATGGTCGCTTATGCTTTGCAATAGCTTAAGCCTCACGAAGCGAATTACCCTACGCGTGATCTAGAGTTGGCAGTAGTGATCTTCGCGTTGAAAATCTGGAGACATTATCTATATGGGGAAAAGTGTATTATATACACAGACCATAAGAGTCTCAAGTATCTGTTGACTCAGAAGGAGATAAACCTTAGGCAATGAAGATGGATAGAGTTGCTTAAGGATTACGACTGTTCGATTGAGTATCACCCAGGTAAGGCTAATGTGGTGGCTGATGCATTGAGTCGAAGGGCTGTTGCTGATTTGAGAGTTATGTTTGCTCATTTGAGTCTGTACGACGATGGAAGTCCGTTGGCGGAGTTGCAAGTGAGACCTACTTGGACTAAACAGATTAAGGAGAAGCAGTTGAGGGATGAATCGTAGGTTTCTCGATTTTAGCAAGTTGGGAATGAAGAGAATTTGGATTTTAAACTGAATGCTGATGGAGTTCTCTGCTTCCATGGAAGGGTTTGTATTTCGAAGCACTCTGAATTGAGGCAGTCAATTTTGAAAAGGCTCATGGTGGACCTTGTGCTATGCATCCTGGAGGGAATAAGTTATATCGAGACTTGCGAGAGGTGTATTCGTGGCCTGGACTTAAGCGAGAGGTGACTGAATTTGTTGGGAAATGTCTAACGTGCCAGCGAGTTAAGGCTAAGCACCAACTGCCTTCTGGACTGTTACAACCGGGGAAAATTCCACTCTGGAAGTGAGAAAGAGTAACTACCCCCCAAGAAGGATTTTGTGTGGGTAAAATCTGCCTATTTTATACCTGTCCGTACCGATTACTCACTGCAAAAGTTGGCCAAGTTGTATGTGGCAGAGATAGTGGACTGCATGGGGTGCCAGTGTCGATTATTTCTGATCGAGACCCTAGGTTTACATCTCAATTCTAGCAAAAGTTGCATGAGGCGTTGGGTACGCGATTGGACTTTAGCACTGCTTTTCACCCTCAGACAGATGGACAGTCGGAAAGGGTTAGTTAGGTTCTGAAGGATATGTTAAGGGGTTGTGTCATTGACTTTCGAGGTAGTTGGGAGGACTACTTGCCATTGGTGGAATTTGCGTACAACAATAGCTATCAGGTGAGCATTCCGATGGCTCCATATGAAGCACTTTATGGGCGAAGGTGTCGTACGCCTACGTGTTGGACGGAGTTGGGAGAGCGACAAGCTCTTGGACCGGAATTAGTGGTAGATACTGAGAGTAAAGTTAAGTTGATCAGGGATCGGTTAAAGGAGGCCTCTGATAGACAGAAGTCGTATGCAGATTTGAAACGCAAGGAAATCGAGTTTGCTGTTAGGGATATGGTCTTCTTAAAGGTTTCGCCTTGGAAGAAGATCTTGAGGTTTGGTAAGAAGGGCAAACTGAGTCCGCGGTTTATTGGGCCTTACCGGGTTCTTAAACGTGTAAGGCCAGTAGAGTATCAGTTGGAGTTGCCATCAAAGTTGGATCGCATCCATGACATCTTTCATGTGTCCATGCTAAGAAGGTATCAATCGGATCTTTCACATGTGGTACCAATGGAGGATTGAAGTAAGGACCGATTTAACTTTTGAGGAGGAGCCTACAAATTCTAAACCGAGAAGTCAAAGTATTAAGAAGGAAGTTGGTTTCATTAGTAAAAGGCTATGGCGCAATCATGGTCGAGAATAGGCGACTTGGAAGCCAGAAGAGACGATGCATCAACAATACCCTCAACTATTTGGATCAGGTAAATTTCGAGGCTGAAATTTCTTTAAGGGGGTAGAGTTGTAATACCCTGATTTTCGGGATTTTTCGGGTTTTTGTGATTTTTGGTGAATTTTGAAATTTTGGTGTTCTAGATACTGAAATGGTGTTTAAAAGTGTTAGTGGGTCTTTAGAAGGCCCAAGCCTAAGTTAAAACCGGGTAAAATATCAAGTTTGGATTTAAAGTGAAAGGGGACCTAGTTAAGTGGGCTTTTAAGAAAAACTTCGTAATTTATGACAACAGTAGGGCCTTGGTAAAGTGGCAAGGTGGCACCACTAAAGTTTTAAAAAAGTGGCGTGTGGATGAGGGTAGAGAGCCTAAGTTCAAGTTGCAAGGTAAGCAAATGATACTTTTATTTTAAGGCATGTGCCGGGCATATGACAGAACTTAAGTGGAAATTCAGCTAGGGCCTTAGGGAGGTTGGGCCGATTGCTTTAGTAGTGATTAGGGTTAGTTTCTTTTCTTTTTCTGTCTTGGAGAATTAGGGTTAGCCACCTAGGGTGTTCATCTTATTCTTTCATTCACCTCTTAGTGTAGCAAAAAATAGCCAAAAACGCAAGAAGTCTTTCCCTGGTGCCGATTTCTTCTTCTTCCCCTCTCCTTCATTCTTTCCTTTTCCTTTTTGTCTCTTCTCTAGCCGAACATCTCTACCACTCAACTCATCCTCTCTGTCAATTCCATTCTTCTTCAAGCCACCATAGCCGATTGCCATAAAAGCTGAAATCTCGAAAACATTGCTTCTTGTGCCAATTTCTCTAAGCCAAAATTCCTCTATTCTCTTCATCCCTTTCTATCGATTTTCACCTTCTCTAAACCTTAACTCCTGTAGGCAACACTACTCCAAAACTACTACCCCAAATTATCTTCCACCAATCAAAAGTCAAAAACGCCACATTCTTAGGAGCTTATAGCCGAAACTTTAGATGCCCTAGATTCGAGTTCCATTAGCATTTAAGGGCTAGATCTGCATCAGATCTGAATAGAAAAAGAAGGGGAATCAGTGGTAAGTGCTCATCACCTTAGATCTAGTCTCTATTTCGTGATTTAGAAAAGCCGAAGTCCCTAGAGTTTAGGGAGGCTGTCGTTTGGGGCTTAGAGATCTAAAGGTTGTTAACAAATGGTTTCTTTTGGTGATAGTGTGTTCTAGAGGTGATTGATCGAAGGCTTGGACAAGTGGAACGACTAGATCTAGATCTAGTTAATAGTTTCAACAAAGGTAAGATCTCAAGGGCCTTAGAGGTGAATGGCCGAATCTGGTAGGTAAGTTCATGAGGATTGTTATTGTATTTTAGATTTGATGGGTTTAGTGACCGATTGTAGGATATCTTGCTAGCAGTCATCGTAAAACAAGTGTGTATCGAAACCCTCTCTTGTGGTTCAATTCAGCAAAAGCTGAAAAGCTGAAATGTCGAAATTCTGGCATTTCGTGGGCTTACGAGCATGCGAGTGCTTGTGGGTTGGTTGGAAATGTTAAGATTCGGTAATTGGGATTGGTAAGACGAATGAGTGTGCAATTCCGTACACTTCGGTAAGTTGGGACTCGATGGGCTGAGTGTGGGCCCAATGGGCTTTCGAGCCCATATAGGTAAAAATAGGCGTTTGTAGTATTTTGATAGATTGTAGGGTCAAAACTGCTAAAACTGATAAACTGATTATGAAACTTGGATTAAATGGGCTTAAGTAGCCAATAGACATTGTAGGGCCCATTAGGGGTTTTAGGGCCCAATAGTTAGAAACTGTTCAAACGAGTTAAATAAAGTACTGAGATGAAAGTTGGGTTATTAGTGACTGAAACATGCATAAAACCCTAAAAATGGATAAAATTACTGAAATAACCTTAGGGACGAGAAATTACGATTTTACCCCTAGGTGCAAAATGACCATTATACCCCTAGGGCTAAGTTTGACCTAATAGCATGTTTTATTGTTACTGTTTACTACATGTCATGTCATGAATATCTGTTGCATGGGACTGGGATTCTGATGGAAGAAGTACTGAAAGTGGCTTGACTACGTACTGGAGGCTTTGTCTCATTTTACTGATATTTGAGCAGCTATCTGCAATTGTGGAGTGTAGGGCTGGGTGGGTTGAGTTATTCCCCACATGGTGTGTAGGGCTGGTACGGGTGGAGTGTAGCAGCTGGACTTAGGCTGAGTTTGGGCTTGCATATTTGCATATTCATTGGTCTGTCATTGTAATGGGCCTATGGGCCATACTGTTATCTGAAAAGGGCTAAGGCCCATTATACTTTTATCTGGATAGGGCTTCAGCCCAGGTTTTACTAAAATTGGATAGGGCTTAGGCCCAGTTGGCTTCAGCTGTTTGGGCTCTGGATGGGCTTTCCTTAACACAGAGTTTCCAAACTCACCCCTTTCCTTCCATCCTTGCAGGTGAGCCCTCGTTCACAGACTTGGAGCTGAGAGGGATTTAGAGTGGCCACGGATACTGTGCGTCTGCTTTTAAGTTTATTTATTTAATTATTTTAATTATTTCCTTTAGTCTTTAATTTGGGTTTGTAATAAGGCCGCGCTTATTATTTTTATTTTTATTTTAGGATTTTAAATTACTTAACCTTACGTCACTTTAATTATTTTTAAATATAGCTGCGCGAGTTTTTGAAAAAAAATTAATCAACGGTTTTCAAATCTCATCACACGTCTGAATCAAGTCACGAAGTTAAATTTTAAATGTTATTCTCTTAACAACTAGTATTAAATAGGACATTCACCAATGAATCGGGAATTTTCTTTAAGACTATAAAATCAGTTTTGCAAAGCTCACCCTAAACTTAGTAACTAGGTAACACGGTTAGTCTTAGGTGATGTGACACACCAGATTTGGCCATAACGTCTAGGCCGGGTTTGGGGTGTTCCATTGCTAGTTCTCCACGGCCAGGGTTTTGTCATCTTTCAAGCTTAATTGTAAGTGCATTTTAGCCCCATTTTTAATGTTCTTCTTATTTTTGAAAACCTCGTAGCTCGGTTTACTTATTTCTATCGTTATTTTGAGTTAGGCTTTATGTTTAAAAATTTACCCATGATTGATAAACATGTATTTTGATGTTTTATGAAAGAATATGAATGTTTGGAGTGTGATAAACATCTTTTACTAAGCAACTTTCAACGAAATCACGTAAAAGAACTAGTTTGTAACAAGTTGTGAAATGTGTGTAAATGTATGATTTAGTGAGGATTATGGGTTGGTATTAGAGGGAAAAGGTTCTGCTAGGCTTAAAATGCAAGAAAATTGAATAAAAATTATTTGACGAGCCTAGGGGCAAAATCGTAATTTTGTGAAATTTAAGGGGCAAAAATGTAATTTTACCATAATGTGATTTTTTGGTCAAATTGAATAGTATGGGTATCAAATGAGCTAAATGTGTTATTATTAGATCAAGAATGACGTGGAATTGACTTGGATCGGGGAAAAGAAAAAGTGGTGGATTAGAGTATAAGCTCGTCATATTTTGCATCGAGGTAAGTTAATATATGAATAAAGCATTGTTTTTTTTTTTATGTTATAGTATTTTATCATATTTTATGAGATGAGTTTGGACATGGGATAATTATTCGATGTAAATTATGAATTGTATTTGAATAAGAATGAATTGGTAAAATGAGTAATTCTCTATTCAACTTTCAGAATAGAAAAGATATGAATGATTCGGGGTGAGACCACATGTGTAGTACTATGTACAGGCTACTATGTGTTAAAGATGGTTTAGGTCACATGTGTAGAACTAAGTGTGGGCTACTACGTGTACTATATGGTTGGGGTCGCATGTGTAGTACCATGTGCAGGTTATTATGCGTACCTGATAACTTGGATCACATGTCTAAGGGATGATTTTGGTCACATGTGTATTACTAAGTGAAGGCTACTATGTGCACCAATTAACTTCCAACTTCAATGGTAATACTACGTGCAGGTCACCGAATATTTATTATTGTTCTATTCTGATGTGTTCAATGGGAAAGTAATGAAGTGAAAATGAGTGCGATTGTGTAAAGACTAAGTGTAGATATATGTGTAGATAAGTATGTGAGTATTGTGTTCGATAAATGATCGAACTTTGGTAAATTTGATGTGGACAAGTGTTATTGGAAAATTTATATGAGGAAATTATGGAAAAGGTGAAATCAGAAATAAAATAGTTTATAACAGTAGCAGTGGGTTAAATTTGAAAAATCACCAAAAACAATAGACACTGAATTCGAGGTTGAATGAGATATGGCATTAAATCTTATTGTGTCTATTTTCATTTAAAAGAAATAGAGCCAGTAAAAGCTTTCTATATTCTGAGATATTTAAATTCTTGTGAGACTAGTTTAGAATGATTTTGTAATCCCTTGTTTTGATTTTGAAAAATCATTAAAATTTGTGAAAAAAAATAATTATGGAACATAATTTAGATGGGTAGATTCCTTATTGAGTCAATGTTTAGAAGAAATAAACGTGAACATCTTTTGAATTCTGTATAATGAGAAATTGAAAAATTAGTGTAGAGGGGTCAGGACTGTCGGGCAGCGAAACAAGGGAGGATTTAATGAATAAACTGTATTAATTGGCCAAACCAAAAATTATGAAATTGTTGCGGTAAGTAGAAATATGAGTCTAGTTTCTGGAAAAAATTAACGGATCTTAATTTGGAGCTCCTTAGCTCTAAATAAAAATAATTTAGTGACTGGGACTCAAATGGACAGCTTGTACTAAATTTAAGTAAATAGTACATTCATGTGAGATTAAGATTGTATAATTGTTGAAACATATTTTGGTATTTATAAATGCCATAAATAGTTTTTTTTTTTTTTTTACATATTATTTACTAAGCTATAAGCTTACTTTGTTTTCTTTTTCTTTCTTGTCTTACTTTATAGTGTAATCGAGTTTATTCGTGACTTGGAAAAATTGTCGGAGACTCACCAACACTATCCATCCTTCATTTTGGTATTTTGTAAACATATTTTGGAACTATGGCATGTATAGAAGACTTGAGTATTTTGTTGTATATTATAATAATATTACTAGAAATATTGATCTCTAATATTTGATATATCGCTTGTATTATGCTATCGATGTGGTTTAATACTAGTTAAGTTACTGGTTTATGATATATATGAACTCAGTGACTAAAAGATGAATGAATAGCTGAAGGGTTTTAATTTAAATGATCATTTTATGACTCAGTTTATTATGTTTACATGTGTGTTATTCTGGTAATACCTCGTATCTTTTTTTGATGTTAACAGGGGTAAGGTTGTTACATTTTAGTGGTGTAAGAGCTGTGGTCTAGTTAGTTCTCGGACCACTATAATGAGTGTGAAAGTCTATCTATACATGCCATAAATATATTGTAATAATGTGGTAACTCTTGACATTACTAAACTTTGTTTTGTTTTTATATAGTAATGGATCCCGATCGAGTAGCTTCTGATAATGTTGCAACTAATACGCCGGCTCCTGCGCAAGGGACCGTACCTGTAGAAATGAGACATGAGACATTGGGTCAGGAAGACGAAGCTAGGAATGCTTTTCTTCAAATGATGAATGATTGGTATACTAATTTTATTAGAGCAAACCCTAATGGTCAACCTCCTCCTGCCCCACCTATACCACAATTGGTCCCAGCAGCTCCACAGAGTATTGATATGGTACAATCAAGAAAACCTCTGGTAGATAAGATCCGTAAACAAGGGATTGAAGAATTTAGAGAAAATTTTGATAATGATCCAGAAAAAGCAGATTCTGGCTCGAGAATTCTATGCGGATATTTGATGAATCATCTTGCACACCTGAGGAGTGTTTAAAATGTGATGCATCATTACTGAAAGATTCAGCCTATCATTGGTGGAAGACTTTGATATCCGTAGTTCCAAAGGAAAAAGTAACCTGGGATTTCTTCTTGGAAGAGTTTCAAAAGAAATATATTAGTCAGCGATTTATCGATCAGAAACAGAAGGAATTTCTTGAGTTGAAACAATGTAAGATGACAGTGGCTGAGTAGGAACGCGAGTTTGTAAGGTTCAGTAAGTATGCACAAGAATGTGTTCCTACCAAAGCAATGATGTGTAGAAGGTTTGAAGATGGACTTAATGAAGACATCAAAGTGTTAGTGGGAATTCTAGAATTATAAGAAATGGGGGTACTATTTGACAGGGCTTGTAAAGCTGAGGAGTTGAATAAAGAAAAGAGAAAAGCTACTATTGAAGCCCGAGATCAGAGGAAGAGGCCAATGAACATGTCATTTTAATCCTAGAAAAAGAGGTCTAGAGAGATAAATCCTCCAAAGACAACTTCAATTGATTATTCACGCCAAGATTGTGGAAAGTTCTATTCGGGTTCTAGAACTCCAGCTACGTCAACAGCAAGTGTGGGTAATGTGAGATCTAATAGACCTGAATGCCAGCATTGTGGTAGACGACACTTCGGTGAGTGTTATATGATTAGTCATGCCTATTATAAATGTGGCTCCAGAGAGCATTTTATTAAAGACTGTCCCGAGAAAATGGAAGAAGAGAAAGCTCAAAGTGTTAGGTAGAGTAATACTACTGGCAGAGGTAGACCCCTGCGGAATGTCGGAGGTGGAACTAGTGGTAAAGACATGGTAAAAAACTCAGCTACAATGTCAAAAAAAAAGAACACCTGCTAGACCTTATTCTATACGAGCTCATGAGAAAGCATCCCCTCCCAATGTGATCGTTGGTACTTTCTCACTTTATGATATTGATGTTATTGTATTGATTAACCCCGGGTCCACTCATTCTTATATTTGTGAAAATTTAGTACATGATAGGAAATTGCTTGTAGAATTAATTGAATTTGTGGTTAAAGTATCAAACCCTTTAAGCAAACATGTGCTAGTAGATAAGGTTTGCAGGAATTGTCCTTTGATGATTCAAGGCTACTGTTTTTTAGCTGATCTAATGTTGTTGCCATTTGATGAGTTTGATGTTATTTTGGGTATGGACTGGCTAACTCAGCATGATGCAATAGTAAACTATAGATAGAAATATATTTTGTTAAAATGTCAGAATGGCGAGTTGCTTTAGGTTAAATTTGATCAGATCGAGGGGTTATCTGATTTGATCTCAGTGATGGCAGCACAGAAGTATGTTAAAAAAGGGTATGATGCTTACTTGGCTTATGTACTCGACACTAAAGTATTGGAGTCAAAGATTCATGCAGTGTTAGTGGTATGTGAATTTTCTGATCTGTTCACAGAAGAATTACCAGGGTTACCACCAGAAAGAGAAGTAGAATTTTCTATAGATTTGATTCTAGGAACAACTTTGATTTCCGTAGCTCTGTACCGAATGGCTCGTACAGAATTACAGGAGTTAAAGACACAGTTACTGGAACTTGCTGATAGGGGTTTTGTTCGACCAAGTCATTCACCTTGGGGAGCTCCAGCTCTGTTCGTGAAAATGAAAGATGGGTCCTTGAGATTGTGTATCGACTATTGGCAGCTCAATAAGGTAACCATAAAGAATAAGTACCCCTTGCCCTTCATTGATGACTTATTTGATCAACTAAAAGTGCCATAGTATTCTCGAAGATTGATCTCCAATTAGGGTATCATCAACTACAGGTAAAGGAGTCAGATGTGTCAAAGACAAACATCAGAGCCAGGTACAGGCATTATGAGTTTCTGGTTATGCCGTTTGGCTAACTAATGCACCTGCAGTATTTATCAATTTGATGAGCTAAATATTTAAACTGTACCTAGACAGATTTGTGGTAGTATTCATTTATGATATTCTGGTTTATTCTTGAGATGAAAATGAGCATGCAGAACATTTGAGAATAGTGTTGCAAATTCTACGTGAAAAGCATCTTTATGCTAAATTCAGTAAATGTGAATTTTGGCTCCGAGAAGTGTGTCTCCTTAGACATATTGTATCCACCGAAGGCATCAGGGTAGACCTGAATAAAATTTTAGCTATTATTACTTGGAGTCCACCGAAGAATGTATCTGAAGTTAGAAGTTTCTTGGGTTTAGCTGGTTATTATCAAAGGTTTGTATAGGGGTTCTCTATGATAGCTTCTCCGATGACTCGTTTATTATAGAAAGATGTTAAATTTGTGTGGACTAAAAATTGTCAGCAAAGTTTTGATCGATTGAAAGAATTGTTAACAAAATCACCTGTGTTGGTACAACCTGAATCGGGTAAAGAATTTGTTATTTATAGTGATGCATCATTAAATGATTTAGGTTGTGTCTTGATGCAACAAGGTAAAGTAGTAGCCTCAAGACAACTTAAGCCACATGAAAGAAATTACCCGGTACATGATCTTAAACTAGCTGTTATTGTATTTGCATTGAAGATATGGCGGCATTACTTGTACGGTGAGAAATGTCATATTTATACTAATCATAAAAGCCTAAAATATTTGATGACACAGAAATATTTGAATTTGAGACAGCGTAAGTGGCTTGAACTGATAAAGGATTATGATTTGATTATTGATTACCATCTAGGTAAGGCTAATGTTGTAGCTGATGCTTCAAGTCAGAAATATTTATTTGCTTTGCAAGCTATGAATACACAGTTATCATTGTCTGACGATGGTTCAGTTATAGTTGAAATGAAGGCTAGATCAGTGTTTCTACAGCAAATCTGTGAGGCTCAGAAAAATGATGAGAAGTTACAAGCTAAATAGGCATAATTTGAGTAAGGTACTGATTCTGAATTTTAAGTTGGGATCGATGGTTGTTTGTTATTTAAAGGAAGGGTATGTGTACCTTAGAATTTAGAGCTCATACAGAAGATTCTACACGAGGCTAATAACGGTACCATGTTTGTACATCCTGTGAGTAATAAAATGCATAATGATCTGAAAAAGATGTACTGGTGGCCAGGTATGAAACGTGATATCTCTGAGTTTGTATCAAAGTGTTTGGTATGCCAGTAGGTTAAAGCTGAACATCAGGTACCTTCGGGGTTACTTCAGCTAATCACTATACCAGAATGCAAATGGGAAAGAATTGTTATGGATTTTATATCTGGGTTACCGTTGTCTTCAAGGAAGAAAGATGCCATTTGGGTGATTGTTGACTAATTAACAAAGTCAGCGCACTTTATTCCGGTACATGTGGGTTATTCTTTATATAAACTAGCTGAATTGTATATATCTGAGATTGTCAGGCTACATGGAGTGCCTGTCTCCATCATATCAGATAGAGATACCTGATTTACATCTCATTTTTGGAACATATTGCAAGAAGCCTTGGGTACTCAGTTATATTTTAGCACTGCGTTTCATCTTCAAATTGATGGCCAAACTAAGCGTGTAATTCAGGTACTGAAAGATATGCTCCGATGTTGTATACTAGAGTTTGAAGTTAATTGGGAGAGGTATCTACCTTTGATTGAATTTACTTACAATAATAGTTACCAATCCAGTATTAAAATGGCTCCGTATGAAGCTTTATGTGGTAGAAAATGTAGAAAACCGCTATATTGGATAGAGCTCAGTGAAAAGAAAATACATGGCGTTGATTTGATTCGAGAAATAGAAGAAAAAGTAAAAGTGATTCAGGAAAGTTTGAAAGCTACTTCTGACCGTCAAAAATCATACGCCAATCTTAAACGAAAAGAGATTGATTTTTAGGTCGGGGAAAAAGTATTCTTGAAAGTATCACCTTGGAAGAAAATTCTCTAGTTTGGTCGTAAAGGTAAACTAAGTCCAAGATTCATCGGACCGTATAAAATCATAGAAAAAGTTGGACCGGTTGCTTATTGATTGGCATTACCACCGAAACTCAATAGAATTCATAATGTTTTTCCTTGTATTTATGCTACGATGATATCGATCGAATCCTTCACAAGTTATTTCTCCTACAGAAGTGGAGATTCAGCCAAATATGAGATACAGTGAAGAACCAGTTAGGATTTTGGCAAAAGAGACCAAGGAACTCAGAAATAAAAAGATAAAGTTAGTAAAGTATTGTGGCAAAAACATGGAGTAGAACAAGCAACGTGGGGATCAGAGGAAGCTATGAGAAAACAGTACCCAAACCTTTTTAACGGTAAGATTTTCGGGGACGAAAATCTCTAAAAGGTGAGAGTTGTGACAACCCAATTTAGGACCTAAATGGAGTAGTGGTTTTGAAACCACAAATTCGAAGTAGAAAATTTTATTGCGATTAATTTTTAATATTTACTGTGTGATTGAATGACTGTGTGAAAATCTCATTGCAAAATTTTATCATTTGGGTGCTTAATTTAATATTTAGGACTAAATTGAAATAGGTTAAAAATGTGTGTTCTAGTTCATAAAGGTACTTGTGATAATGGGTTTTTAAAGTAGAGGTCCTCATATGGTAATTAGTCCATTTGTTAAATTGTTGGACAAAAATGGACATGGAATTGGTGAGGTAAGATTTTTTTTAGTAAGGGCATTTTAGTCATTTTGTAAATACAAGAATAAAAAGGGAAAATAAGCCAAAATTTGATCATAATCTCCTACTTCTTGGCCGAATATTGCTAGTTCTCCATAGCTAGGGTTTTGTCATCTTTCAAGCTTGATTGTAAGTGCATCTTAGCCCCGTTTTTAATGTTCTTCGTATTTTTGAAATCCTCGTAGCTCAATTTATCTATTTCTATCATTATTTTGAGTTGGGGTTTATGTTTAAAAATTTACCCATGAATGATATGCATGTATTTTGATGTTTTATGAAAGAATATGAATGTTTGGAGTGTGATAAACGTCTTTTACCAAGCGATTTTTTACGAAATCGCGTAAAAGAACTAGTTTGTAACAAGTTGTGAACTATGTGTAAATGTATGATTTAGTGAGAACTTTGGGTTGCTATTAGAGGGAAAACATTCAACTAGGCTTAAAATGCAAGAAAGTTGAATAAAAATTATTTTTCGAGCCTAGGGGCAAAATCGTAATTTTGTGAAATTTAGGGGCAAAAATGTAACTTTGCCATAATGTGATTTTTGGATCAAATTGAATAGTATGAGTATTAAATGAGCTAAATGTGTTATTATTAGATCAAGAAAGACATGGAATTGACTTGGATCGGGGAAAAGAAAAAGTGGTGGATTAGAGTATAAACTCGTCATATTTTGCATCGAGGTAAATTAATATGTGAATAAAGCATTGGTTTTATTTATGTTATAATATTTTATCATATTTTATGAGATGGGATTGGACATGGAATAATTATTCGATGTAAATTATGAATTTTATTTGAATAAGAATGAATTCGTAAAATGAGTAATTCTCTATTGAACATTCAAAATAGAAAAGATATGAATGACTCGGGATGGGAACACATGTGTAATACTATGTGCAAGCTACTATGTGTTCAAGATGGTTTAGGTCACGTGTGTAGTAGTAAGTGCAGGCTATTACGTGTACCATATGGTTGGGGTCGCATGTGTAGTACTATGTGCAAGCTACTATGCGTACCTGATAACTTCGATCACATGTGTGGTATTAAGTACAAGTCAATATGTCTAAGGGATGATTTTTGTCATATGTGTAGTACTAGGTGAAGGCTACTATGTGCACCAATTAACTTCAACTTCAAATGTAATACTATGTGCAGGTCACCGAATATTTATTATTGTTTTATTCCGATGTGTTTAATGGGAAAGTAACGAAGTGAAAATGAGTGCGATTGTGTAAAGACTAAGTGTAGATATATGTGTATATAAGTATGTGAGTATTGCGTTCGATAAATGATTGAACTTCGGTAAATTTGACGTGGACAAGTGTTATTGGAAAATTTATATGAGGAAATTATGGAAAAAGGTGAAATCAGAAATAAAACAGTTTATAACAGCCGCAGTGGGTTGACTCTGAAAAATCACCAAAAATAATAGGCATTGAATTCGAGGTTGAATGAGATATATAATCAAAGCTTATTTAGTCTATTTTCATATTAAAGAAATAGAGCCAGTAAAAGCTTTCTATATTATGACATATTTAAATTCTCGTGGGACTAGTTCAAAATGATTTCGTGATACCCTATTCTGATTTGGAAAAATCATTAAAATTTGTGAAAAAATAATTATGGAACATAATTTAGATGGTTAGATTCCTTATTGGGTCTATTTTTAGAAGAAACAAATGTCAACATCTTTTGAATTCTTTTTAAAGAGAAATTGAAATTTAGTGTAGAGTGGTTTGGACTAACGGGCAGTGAAATGGGGGAGGATATAATGAATAAACTGTATTAATTGGCCAAACCAAAAATTCTGAAATTTTTATGGTAAGAAAATATATGAGTGTAATTTCTGGTAAAATTAAGTGATATTAAGTTGAAGCTTCGTAGCTCCAGATAAAAATAATTTAGTGACTGGGACTCAAACAGACAACTTATACTAAATTTAAGTAAATAGTAAATTCATGAGAGATTAAGATTGTATAATTGTGGAAACATATTTTGGTATATATAAATTCCATAAATAGTTTGTTATTTTTATTATTTACATATTACTTACTAATCTATAAGCTTATTTTGTTTTCTTTTTCTTTCTTGGCTTATTTTATAATGTAATAGAGTTTGTTCTAAGTTTAAAAACCAGAAACGCAGTCTTTGTGGCCACTCCGAATCCCGCCCAGCTCCAAGTCCACGAACAAGGGCTAACCTGCAAGGACGGAAGGAAATGAGTGAGTTTGGAAAACTCAGTGTGTGGAAAAAGCCCATCCAAAGCCCAAGACAGCTCAAACCTATTGGGCCTAAGCCCTATCCAGACTCAGTATCATCTGGGCCAAAGCCCTATTCAGTCTCAGTATCATCTGGGCCGAAGCCCTATTCAGTGCTCAGTAATCTGGGCCAAAGCCCTATTCAGTTATAGTACAGATAACAATATGGCCCATAGGCCTAATACAGAAACAGATCAGATAGAAAACATGTATGCAAACCCATAATATGTGGGGAGACTACTCAACCCACCCAACCGCTACACACCACCCATACCAACCAACACACCATGTGGAGAATAACTCGACCCACCCAGCCCACACACCACAGTCGCAACATGGCTACTCGGATAACGTGGCCAAGCCACTAACAGTATAACAAGGCAAAGCCTCTTTTCAGTAATCAGTACGAGGCATATCCTCTTTTAGTAAACATGGCAATGCCACTCACACTTCCTCTATTAATAACCCAACCCATGCAACAGATAAATATACAATGGCATACAGTAACAGAAACAGACAGTCATACATTTCAGTCAAATTTAGCCCTAGGGGTACAACAGTCATTTTACACCTAGGGGTAAAACAGTAATTTTCCACCTATCAGGGTATTTCAGTAATTCTATCCGTTTTTAAGGATTTCATGCATATTACAGTCATTACTAATTTAGTTATCGTTACAGTAGTCCATTTAACTTAGTTTAATAGTTTTTAGTTACTGGGCCCTAGAACCCTAATGCGTCCTACAGTGTCTAATGGCTACTTAAGCCCATTTAGTCCCAGTTCCATATTCGGTTATTAGTTTTAGCAGTTTCGACCCTACAGTCTATCAAAATACCATTAACGCCCACTTTTACCCACATGGGCTCGAAAACCTATTGGGCCTACATTCAGCCCATTGGGGCCCAACTTACCGAGACGCACGAAATTATGCACCCAACCAACTTCCCACTCGCGATAACTGATCCATCGGATTTCAACCGACTTGTGAGCGTTCGGACACTCACAAGCCCACGAAATGCCAGAACTTTGGTATTTTGGCTTTTTGGCTTTTACCGAATTAAACTATGAAGGCTATTCGATACACACACCTGCTTGGCGATTCTACTGGTGAGATCCCCTACGTGCTTTCTCATACAATTAATCACTTTAATAGGTTAGATCATGCTAAATATTTAAACCAGATCGAATCCTCACCACTATCCTAATAGACATATTCGGCCATCATCCATAATGGCCCTAAGCTCTTACCTTTGTCGACTTAGATCCACTAGATCTAGGTCTAGTTGTACCAACGATCTTAACTCCCAACACGCTTTGTCTGATCACCTCCTTCAAACCAACACACATCAAAACTGAAAACCAAAACAAGATTAATACCTTAGCCAAGTCGATAGCCTCCCTAAATACATAGGGATTTCAGCTTTTCCATAAGTTTCAAGAAAACGAATGCACACAGTTTATCGACTACTTACCAATAGTTTTACTTGAACAATACCGCTTGCACACTCTCTCTAACCTAGATCTGTTGTAGATCTATCCCCAATCGTTAGCAAAGAATGGATCTAAGAGGTTCAGCTTTAGGATCTACACTTAAGTACTGTTGTCGACACAACAGGTGAATAGGTGTAGTGACTCAATAGCAAAAGAAATAGATGATTAGGGATTCAGCTTACTGGAGAATCTAAGAGAAGAAAGAGTTGATTCCAGTCAAAGAGGTATTCGGCAATAGTATGGGTTTGGCCTTTAATGGTTGTCGACAGAGGTTTGAATGAAAAGGGGAAAGAGTAGATGGATTCGGCTTGAAGAGAAAGTGATGGGATGGGATCGGTTCAAGGGTGCAAGAAAAGAAAGAAGAAGATTAAAAAAGAAAGAAGAAGCGAATGGCAGAAAAAGAAAAAGAAGAAAAGAAAGGAGGAGTAGATTCGACTAGGGGAGAAATCGACAATAGGGGTTTTGGGGTAGTAAGTTTCAGCTTTTGGGACAGAAAAGAGAGAAATACTAAGGCCAAAAGAATGACAAAAGAAGAGACCTAATGCTTTATACTAAATCGACAGAAAAAGAAAGCTTACTTACCTAAAGATATTGGCACACTAAAACTCAAATACCGAATATGCTATGCCTAGAGTTGAATGCCAAAATTGCACTAAACAGAGTCCCTTGGCTGGCCATTGGTTCTCAAATTCAAATTCTCCTAAAAACTCTCCTTGATTTGCTCTCATGAGTAATTCAAACTCTTCTCAGCAGAGCTTCACTGAAGTGCCACCACTTGACCAACACATGCACACAAAAATAAAAGTACCATAAGCTTACCTTGCAAATTAATTACCATCTACATGCCACTTTTTAAGGAGCTTGGTGGCACCACCTTGCCACTTTACCAAGAGCTTCTCTGTGTCAAATTCTACCAAGTTTTTCTTAAGAGCCCACTTAGCTAAGTTCCCTCTTTACTTAAAATCTAAACTTGATAATTTTACCAAGTTTTAACCTAAGTTTGGGCCTCCTAAAGGCCCACTAACATACTTAAACACATATCTTACAATCACAACACTAAAAATCATGTTTTCACCAAAATCATAATAAATGCCGAAAAATCTCAAAAATCAAGGCGTTACAATTACACTAGTTCCCTTGTTTTAATTTAGCTCAAGAACAAAGAGAGCCAAATTCAGATAGGGGGAGGCAAAATTAATCGAATAGCCATTTGTAATCAGTAGACAACATCCGAGGTAAGTTTCAAGTGGTTAAACATGTGCTATAATCAGATCTTAACATGGTATATTATGGTAAAGAAGTAATCTTTATTGTATATACATGTGTACAATGCCGAATGTGATGGTGAATAGAAATAGATGATATGTTATATAGTCAAATAAAGAATATAAAATGTGTGATGAAATGATATTATGTGTTAAGGCCGAATGGCATTATGTGAGATGTATAAGATATGCATAAGTGCTATGATAGAATAATGTTAAGCTCTTGTTATATATTCGTATGATATGAGAGTCTGAAAGTAAATGTTTAAATGTGAGCGAGAGCTTGAATTGTGATCTATAAATTATGTTCGGGCATTTTGCCTAGCAAGCAAAAACTGGTGGTTATTCTAGTGCTACGAGCCTAGCAGGTGTAATGCTGGTGAATTGTAATCGGACTCAAAGACCCGCAGGCCACGTGCCGATGATGAATTTCGGGCTTTAAGCCTAGCAGGCTTTGTGCCGGTGAAATGAAATCAATTTGGTACTTAGCAAATTACATGCCGGGTTGTTAACTCGAGACTTCAGATTGATGTATTATTACTTAAGTTAATACAAGTGGAAAAGCTAAGTATGAGCTATAATTTTGCTAGCTCATGTTAAGGTACGTATGTGTTTTATCATGAGATCTTGAAGCATATTAAAATGAGTTTGAATCATGATTGTGTATTCGAATGTAATTGAGCAAGTTGTGCTTCATGAAATTAGGTTATGAATTGATGTATATATATATATATTTTTCGTGCAACTTTCGGCCAAGGAGGGCTTTAGTAAGTATACATGATAAATGAAATTAGTGTATTCGATTAAAAGTAAGTTTATTTTGAAATTGTATCTATATGATCAAATGTGAAGGGAAGTGTGAGATTGTTTGAAAGTGTATATTCGGCCATATGAAATGTATTGTTTAACGTGAATATTAAGATGAATGTGATGAGAAAATTTGCCTTGAATATTCGGGATGGAGATATTATGTGAGATTGTGTATACTTATGGTACTATTTGATCTTTAAGAAATGATACGAGTTCTCTATGGAGTTGTTTAATTACTTAAGACTTACTAAGCATAATTGCTTACTGTGAATATTTGTGTACATTTCTATTTTATAGATCTTGATTGAAAGCTACTGTAACACCCTAAATTTGGGCCTAGAAGTATTGGGCTTGTGTAACACCTTGATTTTTCGAGATTTTTCGGGATTTTTGTGATTTTGGTGAAAATTTGAAATTTTGGTATTTTGGTTACTGAAATTATGTTTAAGTGTGTTAGTAGGCCTTTAGAAGGCCCAAGCCTAAGTTAGAACCCGACAGAAATATCAACTTTAGACTTTAAATGAAAGAGACTTGGTTAAGTGGGCCTTTAAGAAAAAGTTAGTAAATTGAGACACAAAGAGGGCCTTGGTAAAGTGGCAAGGTGGCACCACTAAGCTCCTAAAAAAATGGCGTGTGGACTGAGTTTAAGGGCTAGAGTTCAAGTCACAAGGTAAGCAGATGGTACTTTTATTTTTGTGTATGTGATGGGCATGTGATAGAGCTTAAGTAGCATTCGACTAGGGCCTTAGGGGGATTGGGCCATTGGTTTGAATGGCCATTAGGGTAAGCTTTATTTTCTTTTTGTCTTATCGAATTAGGGTTAGCCACCTAGAGCATTCACTTTCATTCTATTCTCTTTTTAGTGTTGCAAAAAGCCAAAAACGCAAAGTTAGATCTCCTAAGTGCCGAATTCTTCCTTCTCTTCTCCTCTCTTCCATTCTTTCTTTTTCTTTTCCTCTCTAGCTGAAATCACCTCTCCTCCTCCCTCATCTTTCATTTTCTTCTCTTTAGAAATCGAAATTGCCACTCTTTTCTTCTTAAACTCATCAACTACTAAAAGCCGAAATCTCGAAAGGCTTGCTTCCTGTGCCGATTTGCCTATAGCCGAACCCCCTTTGTTTTTCCTTACTTGTAGCCGAATTTCATACTCTCCAAACCCTTAGGCTCTGTTGACAAACACCCCTCCAACCATAATCTCAAATCATATCTTTTTTCACCACTTAAAAAGTCGAAAATACCATAGTTTTTAGGGATATATAGCCGAATCTTTAGATCTCTAAGATTTGAATTTTGCTAGTGTTTAGGGGCTAGATCTACATCAGATCTGAGTAGAAGAATCGCCTTGATTAAGGAAAACCTGTGGTAAGTACTCAACATCTCAGATCTACTTGTTACCTTTGAATTTAAGAAAAGTCGAAATCCCTAAACTCTTTAGGGAGGCTGTCGAATGTGATGATAGGTAAAGACAATTCTTTTAATTGGTTTTATGTGTACTTTTTGTGGAAGGGGCGATCTAGCAAGGAGCATAAGAGGCTTGGACCTTTGGAACGACTAGATCTAGATCTAGTCACTAGTTTCGGCAAAGGTAAGATCTCAAGGGCCTTAAATGGTGATGGTCGATTATGGTAAGTAGAATTATAAAGATTATCATTGTATATTGGATCTGATGTGTCTAGTAATCGATTGTAGGATATCGTGGGAGATCTCATTAGCAGTCGTCGCAAACTAGGTGTGTAAACGAACACCCTTCTGTAGTCTAAATCGGCAAAAGCCGAAAAGCTGAATTGCTGAAATTCTGGCATTTCATGGGCTTGTAAGCGTGCGGATGCTCATAAGTCATTTGGGAATCATTGGATTCGTAATCGCGAGTGGTAAGTTAGTTGGATGTGCAATCTCGTGCACTTCGGTAAATTAGGCCTTGATAGGCTAAAACTCGGCCCAACGGGCTTACGGGCCCATATGGGTAAAAATAGGCAATAAATACATACTGGTAGACTGTAGGTCTAAAACTACTAAACTGGTAAATTGATCGTAAAATTTGGACTAGATGGGCTAAATTAGCTAATTGGCACTATAGGGCCCGTTAGGGGTTTTAGGGCCCAATGACTGTAATCTTCTAAAATGGGCTAAATAAGCTACCGAGGTAAAAGTTAGTCTATTACTGATTAAAATGTGCATGAAAACCCTAAAAACTGGTATAATTACGAAAATACCCCTTAAGGGTGCGAAATTACTATTTTACCCCTAGGTGCAAAATGACAGTTATACCCCTAGGGCTAAACTTGACTAAAATGCATGATTTAGAGTTTCTGTTTACTGTATGCCATATCATGAATATCTATTGCATGGGGCTGGGTTATTGATGGAGGAAGTTCCGAAAGTGGCTTGACCACGTACTGGAGGCTTTGCCTCATCTTTTTTGTTATCTGAGCAGCTATGCTGCAACTGTGGAGTGTAGGGCTGGATGGGTTGAGTTATTCCCCACATGGAGTGTAGGGCTGGTATGGGTGGAGTGTAGCGATTGGGTGGGTTGAGTAGTCTCCCCATATGTAATGGGATTGCATTCATAATTAATATCTGTTCTGCTACTGAAATGGGCCTATGGGCCGTACAGTTATCTAAGAAAGGCTAAGGTCCAGTTTACTGTATCTGGATAGGGCTTCGGCCCAGTTGTTTCTGAGATTGGTTAGAGCTTTGGCCTAGTGGGCTTGAGCTGATTTGGGCTCTAGATGGGCTTTCCTTACACATTGAGTTCCCAAACTCACCCCTTTCTCTCCATCCATGCAGGTGAGCCCTAGATTGGTGGACTTGGACCTGGGAGAGATTCGGAGTGGCCACATGGACTGCAGTTATTTAATTAAGTTCTATTTTAATTTATTTAATTTCTATATTTATTTTTAATTATTTTTATTATGGTTTTGGATTTGTAATAAGGCGGCTCTAATTATTTTTATTTTGGGTTTTTAAATTACTGAATCATACACAACTTTAATTCTTTTGACTTTAGCTGCGCAAGTTTTTCTTAAAATTGATCGAGTGTTTTTAAAATCGTATCACACTTTTCAAACGAGTAATAAAGTTAAGTTTTATCATAAATCTCTTAATAAACTAGTATTGAATAGGACGTTATCAATAAACCAGGAATTTCTCTTAAGACTTAACTATTAGTTTTGCAAAGCTCATTCCAATCTTAGTAACTGAGTAATATGGTTAGTTGTAGGTGATGTGACACACCGGACTTGGCCGTAATGTCTGGGCCAAGTTTGGGGTGTTACAGCTACGAGCTTGGGGATTCAAGTTCAAAGTCATCCACACTATCGTCACTGTTTTTGGTACTTCTAAAAGTCTATACTTTTGAAAGATGGCATATATAGGCTTAACACTTCATATTTGAAACAAGTGATATTATGAATATGTATATATTTAAGCCATGCGAAAATAGTTTGCTTATTCGCTAATTATGAATGTATGGTTGAATGAACTAGTATAAGTTTTCAATGGTGATAAATGTGTATTATGACCTGATAGTAGTTGTTTTGTTACTAAGAGATTCGGTTATGCCATAAATAATTAGTCACCTTTGAAATTTGATAAATACTCATAGGGTAAATTAATGAGATATGTTTACATTGAATGAATTATATTAATAAGTTGGTATATTCGGCTATGAGCAAATTGTAATAGATTACTATTTGATGATTGATGCATAATTGAATTTATGTCTGGTATGTATCTATGAACACCTAAAAGTTTTGTTTAGTTAGGTAATACTTCATAACCCTATTCCGGTGATGGATACGGGTTAGGTGTGTTATATTTTATTGGTATCAGAGCTACAGTTTAGTCGATTCTAGGACTAACGTAGCGTGTGCGAGTCTAGCTATACATGCGATAATGTGTTAATACGATAGTGTGATTACTTCTGACGGCTGAAATGTGTTTTTCGTATAGTAAATGAATCCCGATCCCAATCGAGCTGTAGCAGATGATGTTGAGAGCATAGCGACTGCTCTCGCACAAGGGACAACGACGAATGACTCTCAACCGAATGCGAGTAATCAAGATGAGGAGGTGAAACAAGCCTTCTATGCTATGGTGAGTGATTGGTTCACTCAATTTATTCAAACTAATCCAGCTGTTCCGCAACCCCCGCCCCCGAATACTCCACTTTCGACACATGTAGTGCCTCCTGTGACCGATCCGTTGAGATCGAGTAAGCCCCCGGTTGATAAAATTAAAAAATAAGGGCTGATGAGTTCAGAGCCACTGTTGGCGATGATGCGGAGAGAGCGAAATTTTGGCTTGATAATACTATACGTGTCTTTAATGAATTATCGTGTACCCTTAACGAGTGTTTGAAATGTGCTGTGTCTTTACTTTGTGATGCTGCCTATCACTGGTGGAATACCTTAGTTTCGATTGTTCTGAGAGAGCGGGTTACTTGGGAATTCTTTTTGACGGAGTTTTGTAAAAAGTATATTAGCCAAAGATTCATCAACCAAAAGTGCAAAGAGTTTCTTGAGCTTAAACAGGGCCGAATGACTGTTACCGAATATGAACAGGAATTTGTGAGGCTCAGCGGATATGCCCGTGAGTGTATCTCTTCCGAAGCTATCATGTATAAGCGCTTCGAGGATGGATTGAATGAAGATATCAAATTTCTAGTAGGCATTTTGGAAATTAAAGAGTTCGTAGTACTTGTTGAATGAGCTTGTAAAGTTGAAGAGCTCGGAATTGAGAAAAGAAAAGTTGAAGCTAGAGCTAGAGAGTTTCATAAAAGATCTTCAGGAAAAACATCTCAACAGTCATCAAAGAAATTTCGAGATGACTCGGGTTGATCCAGGAATACTTTGGGTTTCTCTAAACGAGATCGCGATCAATTGCCTGTGAGTACACGAGCTACCTCCGTTGCTAGTGTTGGCAATGATCGTCAAAATAGAGACGAGTGTAAGCATTATGGTAAATGGCATTCAGGGAGCTACAGATTGCATGATCGCTCCTGTTTCAAGTGTGGGTCAGCTAATCATTTTATTCGGGACTGTCCGAAATTAGCGGAGAGAATACTGATCCCAGTCGGAGACCTAGTAATACTGCAGCACGAGGTAGACCACCCAGACATATGGGTAACACTAGTGGTAGTCAGAGACGGACTAGAGATACGGCTGTTTGATCCGAGGCTCGTGCACCTGCCAGAGCTTATGCCATACGTGCTCGCAAGGAGGCTTATTCTCTAGACGTTATTACCAGTATTTTCACTCTTTTCGATACTGATGTTATTGCTTTGATTGACCCCGGACCAACTCATTCCTATGTGTGTGAAACTTTGGTATCCAATAAGACTCTACCTGTTGAGTCTACTGAATTTGTGATTTGAGTGTCAAACCCTTTAGGCCGGTGTGTGTTAGTTGACAAAGTATGCAAGAATTGTCCTCTAATGATTCGAGATTTTTGCTTTCGGGCCGATTTGATGCTATTGCCATTTGATGAGTTCAACATCATTCTCGGTATGGATTGGCTAACTGTGCACGATGCTGTAGTGAATTGTAAAAGAAAAGTAATTAACTTGCGATGTTTGAATGGTTAAATAATTCTAGTTGAGTCTACTGATGTGAATGGGTTACCAGAGGTGATATCTCCGATGATGGCTCAGAAGTATGTGAGAAAGGGATGTGAAGCTTATCTGGCGTATGTTCTGGATAATAAAGTATCAGAAAGAAAACTTGAAACCGTACTTGTGGTTTGTGAATATTTGGATGTATTCCCCGAGGAATTACCTGGTTTGCCACCTGTTCAAGGAGTAGAGTTCGGTATAGATTTAGTACTTGGAACGACTCCAATTTCGATAGCTCTGTATCGCATGGCACCGATCGAATTAAAAGAATTGAAATCTCAGTTGCAAGAATTGAATACAGGTTTCGCTCGACTGAGTTTCTCTCCCTGGGGTGCACCAGTATTGTTTGTGAAAAAGAAAGACGGAACCATGAGAATGTGCATCGATTATCGTCAACTTAATAAAGTCAAGATAAATAATAAATATCTGTCACCGCGAATCGATGATTTATTCGATCAACTAAAGGGAGCCTCAGTATTTTCGAAGATAGACTTGAGATCCAGCTATTATCAGTTGCGAGTTAGAGACTCCAATGTGCCTAAAACTGCTTTCAGATCGAGGTACGGACACTACGAGTTCTTGGTGATGCTGCTTGGGCTCACTAATGCCCCTACAGTTTTCCTGGATTTAATGAACCAGATTTTCAGACAGTATTTAGATCGGTTTGTAGTTTTGTTTATAGATGACATCCTGATCTATTCACACAATGAAACCGGGCATGCCAAACACTTGAGATTAGTGTTACAGATTTTGCGAGACAAACAGCTTTATGCGAAGTTCAGTAAATGTGAATTCTGGTTGAGAGAGGTTAGTTTTCTGAGACATGTTGTATCTACGTCAGGTAAACAGGTTGATCTGAGTAAAATTTTAGCTATACTTGATTGGAAACCTCCGAGGAATGTTTCGAAAGTTCAGAGCTTTTTGGGACTTGTCGGGTATTATAGACGGTTCGTGAAAGGCTTCTCGATGATAGCAACACTGTTAACTAAGTTGCTTCAAAAAGATGTCAATTTGAGTGGTCAGAAAAGTGTCAGAAGAGTTTTGATCAATTGAAAGCTCTTTTGACCAAAGCTCTAGTGTTAGTCCAGCCAGAATCCGATAAAGAATTTGTGATCTATAGCGACGCCTCTTTGAATGGTTTGGGTTGTGTTTTGATGCAATAAGGTAGAGTTGTTGCATATGCTTCAAGACAATTAAAACCTCACGAGCGAAACTATCCGACGCATGATCTCGAGTTAGCTGCCATCGTTTTCGCTTTGAAAATTTGGCATCATTACTTGCTCGGAGAGAAATGCCATGTTTACTCCGATCATAAAAGCCTCAAATACTTGATGACCCAGAAAGACTTGAATTTGAGACAACGACGGTGGCTAGAATTATTGAAAGATTACAAGCTTGTCATTGATTATCATCCGGAAAAGGCTAATTTGGTTACTGATGCTCTAAGTCAAAAATCACTGTTTGCTCTTCGAGCAATGAATGTACATTTTTCTATGTTTCCTGATGATGCGTTAGTGGCAGAATTAAAAACAAAATTGATGTTAATGCAACAAATCCGTGAAGCTCAGAAAGTTGATGATGATTTGATCGCTATACAGCTCAATGTGATTCGAAAAAGGATTCAGAGTTTCTAATTGATGAAAATGATTGTTTGAGGTACAGAAACAGATTGTGTGTTCTGAGAAATTCAGAGACTATTTTGATGATTTTGAATAAAGCTCATAGTAGCCGAATGTCAATTCATCTGGGTAGCACAAAAATGTACAACGATTTGAAACAACAGTATTGGTGGCAAGGTATAAAACGAGACATTTCTGACTTTGTATCGAAATGTTTAATATGTCAACAAGTGAAAGTGGAACATCAAGTGCCTTGGGATTGCTTCAGTCGATTATGATTCCTGAGTGGAAATGGGATCGTGTCACGATGGATTTTGTATCCGGGTTGCCATTGTCACCGAGTAAGAAAGATGTGATCTGGGTTGTTATTGATAGATTGACAAAGTCGGCTCATTTTATTCTCGTTCGTACGGATTATTCACTTGATAAGTTAGCCGAATTGTATGTTTCTCAGATTGTAAGATTACACGGGGTACCTACTTCTATTGTGTCGGATAGAGATCCGAGATTCACCTCACGATTTTGGAAGAAATTGCAAGAAGCATTAGGTACCAAGTTGCATTTTAGCACCGCTTTCCATCCCCAAACCGATGGCCAACAAGTTATTCAGACACTCGAGGATATGTTGACATGTTGCGTCATTGAGTTTAATGGTTCGTGGGAACGATACTTGTCTCTGATTGAATTCGCATACAATAATAGTTTTCAATCGAGTATCAAGATGGCACCCTACGAGGCTTTGTACGGTCGTAAATGACGTACACCATTGTTTTGGACCGAGCTGAGTGAGAATAAGATCTACGGAGTTGATTTGATTAAAGAGGCCGAAAAAAAAGTAAAAGTGATCCGTGAAAGTCTGAAAGTAGCACCAGATCATCAGAAATCGTATACAGATTTGAAACGGAAAGATATAGAGTATCAAGTCAGAGACAGAGTGTTTCTTAAAGTTTCACCTTAGAAAAAGGTACTCAAATTCGGCCGTAAAGGCAAATTGAGCTCGAGATTTATCGGACCGTATGAGATTTCAGAACGAATTGGGCCGGTTGCATACAGATTAAATTTGCCACCCGAACTCGAAAAGATTCATAATGTTTTTCATGTTTCGATGCTTAGACGATATAAATCCGATCCCTCGCATGTGATAAGTCCGTCAGAGATCAAAATTTAGTCTGATTTGACTTACGAGGAAGAACCGGCTCGTATTTTGGCTCATGAGGTGAAAGAATTGCTGAATAAGAAAATTTCATTAGTAAAATTATTGTGGATCAAACACGGGATTGAAGAAGCAACATGGGAACTTGAGGACTCGATGAAAGAACGTTATCCTAACCTATTCATCGGTAAGATTTTCGGGAACAAAAATCCCTAAGGGGGAGAGTTGTGACAGCCCTATTTTGGCCCTAATCAGAAAAGTGGTTTCGGAACCACAAAACTGAGTTAGAAAATTTTTAAAATATTATTTTCTGTGTTTATACTATGTGAATTATCATATGTGAAAATTGGTGCTTTAATTTTGTCAATTGGATGTCAATTTATTAATTTATGGCTCAATTGCATAAAAGGAAAATTAGTGGGACAATGTGCAAGTGCCGAATTGTAGATGTTCTTCTAATATAAAGGGCTTAAGATGCAATTAGACCATACATAATTTGCATGGACACTGTCAGCCACGAGATAGTGGAGAAGAAATGATGTTATGAAGGCTAATTTGGTACTTTAATAATTAAATTGTTTGCATGTAATAGTAAAATGAGAAATGGGTGTTCATTATTCTCGTGTTTGCAGAAAATAATGAAAAGAGAAAGAAGATACTAAGGGCATTCGGCCATGGTTGGCACATGATTTAAAGGTATGCTTGAATAGATTTTTGCAAAATGTTTATGAAATTAGCATGGTTAATGCCTTGCTTAGTTAAACCGTGGCTTAAGTCTTTGAGTTTTGAGCATATGTGCATTCGGCAATTTGTTTAAATTGTGAAAACTTAATAGATATTGGAAGGTGTTGCTTAGATGTTGAATTTGATTATATGGTGGTAGAATGAGTGGAATGTTAATGAATAATTAAGATTGAATCCATTTTAAGAGGTATGAAATTGAAGTTGCCGTATATGTGCTATTGGGAAAGGAAATTTATTTTTGTTTAAATTAAGCATATTCTAGTTAAATTGAGCTTGAATTGATGAAATGAAGTGGTAAATGAATGGATTGAATTGAGAGTGTATGAATTTTTGAGTATGTGGCAAATTATGTATTCGGCTTTAATAAGAAATAAAAAGAAATGAAATCATTAAAAGTGCTATGGTAGCTATGAATGTGCTTGAGTGAATTTGAGTATGGTTGTGTTGGTTAAGCATGGTAATGATTCGATTTTATAATTGAGGTACCTAAATTTGTAATCGAATATTAAAAAGGTGTTAAAAGAATTTGAATGCTAGATTAGTTGTTTGCCTTTAATGGCCAAATAAGCTTAAATCAATGCAAGGGTTAGTTTGTTAGTAATTTGAGATGAATAGAATGAAGTTACCAATTGTAAGTTGTTAATATGAGATCATTTTGGTTTGGAATGAAATGTCTTTGTGTTATAATGTCTAAATGGTTAGAAGTATTTGCCGAATATGAACCTAAGCAATGAATTTGAGCAAGGTTTATGTGTTAAGATGTTAATAGAAAGGTTTGAAAAGTGTACTTGTGAGTATGATTAATGTTATGCAATTGGAACCCTTAAATGGTATTTGGCTATAGTTGATTATTTGGGAAATCTAAGCTAATTGATAAAAGATGAGGTATTAGTGTTAATTAGATGTTAAAAGAGCCGAATATGTGTAGTAATAGAAAATGATTAATTTGACAAGTGTTTAAATAGCTAAAAGTGAAAGTGTCGTATGTTCTATGTGAATGAGATTATCGATATTTTTTATTAAGATGAATTGGTAAGGTGATTAAACTAGTTCACTTGTTTTAATTTAGCTCAAGAACAAAGAGAGCTAAATTTGGATAGGGGGAAGGTGAAATTAATTGAATAGGCGTTTGTAATCGTTCGACAACATCCAAGGTAATTTTTAAGTGGTTAAACATGTGCTATAATCAGATCTTAACATGGTATATTATGGAAAAGAAGTAATCTTTATTGTATATACATGTGTACGATGCCGAATGTGATGGTAAATAGAAATAGATGATATGTTATATAGTCAAATAAGGTATATAAAATGTGAGATGAAGTGATATTATGTGTTAAGGCCGAATGGCATTATGTGAGATGTATAAGATATGTATAAGTGCTATGATAGAATGATGTTAAGCTCTTGTTATATATTCATATGATATGGGAGTCCGAAAGTAAATGTTTAAATGTGAGCGAGAGCTTGAATTGTGATCTATAAATTGTGTTCGGGCATTTTGCCTAGCAAGCTAAAAGCTGGTGGTTATTCTCGGGCTACGAGCCTAGCAGGCTAATGCCGGTGAATTGTAATCGGACTCAAAGTCCAGCAGGCCACGTATCGGTGATGAATTTCGGGTAGTAAGCCTGCTGAAATGAAATCAATTTGGTACTTAGCAAATTATATGCCGGGTTGTTAACTCGAGACTTCAGATTGATGTATTATTACTTAAGTTAAAACAACTGGAAAAGCTAAGTATGAGCTACAATTTTGCTAGCTCATATTAAGGTACGTATGTGTTTTTATCATGAGATCTTGAAGCATATTAAAATGAGTTTGAATCATGATTGTGTATTCGAATGTAATTTAGCAAGTTGTGCTTCATGAAATTAGGTTATGAATTGATGTGTATATATATATTTTTTCGTGCAACTTTCGGCCAAGCAGGGCTTTAGTAAGTATACATGATAATGAAATTAGTGTATTCGATTAAAAGTAAGTTTATTTTGAAATTGTATCTATATGATCAAATGTGAAAGGAAGTGTGAGATTGTTTGAATGTGTATATTTGGCCATATGAAATGTATTGTTTAACGTGAATATTAAGATGAATGTGATGAGAAAATTTGCCTTGAATATTCGGGATAGAGATATTATGTGAGATTGTGTATACTTAATGGTACTATTTTATCTTTAAGAAATGATACGAGTTCTCTATGGAGTTGTTTAATTACTTAAGACTTACTAAGCATAATTGCTTACTGTGAATATTTGTGTACATTTCTATTTTATAGATCTTGATTGAAAGCTACAAGCTCGGGGATTCAAGTTCAAAGTCATCTACACTATCGTCATTGTTTTTGGTACTTTTAAAAGTCTATAATTTTGAAAGATGGCATGTATAGGCTTAACTCTTCATATTTGAAACAAGTGATATTTTGAATATGTATATATTTAAGCCATGCGAAAATGGTTTGCTCATTCGCTAATTATGAATGTATGGTTGAATGAAGCAGTATAAGTTTTCAATGGTGATAAATGTATATTATGACTTAATAGTAGTTGTTTTGTTACTAAGAGATTTAGTTCTGCCATAAATAATTAGTCACCTTTGAAATTTGATAAATACTCATAGGGTAAATTAATGAGATATGTTTACATTGAATGAATTATATTAATAAGTTGGTATATTCGGCTATGAACAAATTGCAATAGATTACTATTTGATGATTGATGCATAATTGAATTTATGTCTAGTATGTACCTATGAACACCTGAAAGTTTTGTTTAGTCAGGTAATACTTCATAACCCTATTCCGGCGATGGATACGGGTTGGGGGTGTTACAATACCTTTGCATGGTAAGCCATTTTTCATCCATTTCTTTTAATTTTTATGTTTTAGAGATCATTGCAACTAGGTCCATCTAGCTTGTACCTTCGATTTTGAAACTATTAAAGATTTTGAATGTTTCCATTAATGAACCTTGTGATTTTAGATGTTAAATGATGAATTTGAGATATTAGTTGTAATTTAAAAGTATTTTATTAAGTTTTTTTGATGAATTTTTCATTTAGACTAATTTGTTAAAATAGTAAAAGTTCAAGGGTTTGATGTGAAATTATTGCAAATATAGGTTGATATGGGTGGCATGAACATTCGACTATTATAAATTGGCATTAAAATTGGTTAATTTGCATGTTTTAGGCTTAGGGACTAAATTGAATAAAAGTAAAACTTTAGGGGCAATTTTATAAAAATGTCAAAATTGTCTACATTGCATAAAAATACATGTTTTTACTACCTAAATTACCAAATTGAATGAAATTATTAATTTAGATCAAGATTGAGTGGAAAATCGAGGAGAATAGAAAATTACCAAAATACCCTTGTACTTTGTCATTTTTACAATTTAGCCAGGTAAGTCCATATGAACTAAATTTTGTATAATGTTGATTAATTTGAATGTTAGTATGTGATTCAATTGTGATTGAATCATTATATACATGTTATTATGCAATTTATCTTGTCAAAAAACGATGAAAATTCAACAACGTGCGACGATTATCGAGCCTTGTTTGAACCTTAGGAATATATAGGATACAAATGACATGTCATTGGGGTTACGATGTTTTGGGTGCTGCCTAAATTAGTTGCAGATACTCGACAGCTAGTGTGAGCAACATCGTGTAGCTACGTTCCACTGATAGCTTATGTGAGCATACCCAAGTTACCATGTTTCGAGTGCTGGTCTTGAATATCCTACCGATGGCTAAGGTCTAACATTAGTTGCAGATGCTTGACAGCTTGTGTAAGCAGCATCGTATAGCTTAAATTCTAACCAACAGCTTGTATGATCAAACTTGTCACATCACAAACCCGACCTAGACGTTACGGCTGAATCTGGCGATGTCACATGGGATGGGATCTTGCTAAAGCTTTAAAAACCATTTATTTTGTGAAAACCATTTCCATTTGATGAAATCATAGTTTTACTTAGTTAGAAAATCGTATTTTATTGTGATCATAGTGGTAAAACCATAAATGTAACACCTCAAATTTTAGGGTTTCGAGATTTTGCCTAAATTGACTTTTGCATGCTTGGATTGTTAAATTGATGTTTTGGGGGTGTTTAGGGGGCCTTTAAAAGGCCTAGGTTTAGGCCCAACCCCTGACAAAATTTTAATTCTTGCCTTAGGTGAGTTTGGACACTAGCTTATAGGGCTCTTAAATAAATGATGTCGTTTTATAACACAAAATGGCTAGGGATGGAGTGGCAAGGAAGCGCCACTTAAGGTGCAGGGAGTGTCGTCATTTGGCAAGGGGAAAGGAAGGGGCTCGAATCCCCTTGTGAGCACAGGCCATTTATTTTTCACTTCTGGATAGCCAGTGGTGGACTCGAAGTTAAACTCTGAGGGAAGGAGTTTGAATTGCTCATAGGAAAGAATTAAGGAGTGATAAGGGGAGGATATTTTGGAGAAAAATAAGGAGCTGAGGTGTATGTGAGAGCTTGTGCTGAATTGGGAAGTGAGAGATGACATATTCGGCTAGGGAGGCTTGTGAGAGCATTTTTGGCATTTTGGGGGACGCTTGGGATATTGCTTGCTAATTTCTTCCTTTGGGTATTCGGGATTTCGCATCTTTGGTCATTTTCTTTAGTACCGAATAGGTATAGTTCTTTTGGGGGTTCCATTTGTTTTTCTATTCTTTTGTTCAAAGAGCCGAAAACATCATTATTCTTAAAACCTCTCGTGACCAAACCTTACCTCATCCAAATCTCTGAGTTAGCTGAAATCTATCTCTTTTCTTTATTGATCTTCCAACTCTTTCTCATAAGCTGAACATTGCTTGTTCATCCACTTTCATCTATTCTCCTCCTTACTCTAACCACATTCTTAGCCGATTTCTCCAAAGAAAAAGAACTGAACCTTACCATTTGTGTGGCCGAATCATTTGCTCTTCTTCTTTTCTTTTTCTTCTCTCTATTTGTTCATGCGTTTGGATTTAAGTCGAACCCTCCCCATATTTGCTCTAAAAGCCAAACCCCTCAAGTCTTCTTTCTCTCTATCGCTATCTCCTTTCTATCTTAACTTCTTCTTTTCTCTTTGAAACCTTTTGTTAATTCCTTATTTTAACTACTTTTGAATTGATTTCTCTGCCTATCTAGTGAAACCGAACCCATCTCTTCACTCTTCAGACATTTTCTTTGAGCCGAATACCACTTTATTTCAGTAAACGAGCCCCTAAACCGATTACCCCTTCTTCAATCAGTTATTTACTTTGTTTTGTCTACTTAGTCAAATAGTTAGATCTCTTCTTCCTCATTGTATTTCGATTGGATCTACAAGAGTACTGAGTTCGGGCTAGTGGATGACTATTCTAGATTCTAACAAATCAGTCAATCGGATTCTTGAGTAAGTATTTCTCGTTATAGATTTTGACTTTTGATTAGGGATTTTACCTTTAATAAAGGTTTGGTTTGGGAGGTTGGTACTCCTTTAACCCTTATTTATTGGTTAGATTTACCCATGATCATAGGTGCTTAGATTTGTCGTCATTCAATCAAGTACTGAGGGTACACGTTAATCACAAGTGACAGTAGACAAGCGGAGTGGTGGTAAGCAACCGTTGTATAACACTTAGGTATGGATTCACTAAGTATTGGTTAAGTTATTAATGGGTGTTGTTATGACACTAGGTTGAGAGCATGTCGACAGTGGGAATCGCAAAATCAGGTGTGTAACGACACCCTTTAATAGCGTAGATCGGCAAAAGCCGAAGAGCCGAAATACCGAAATGCTAACATTTCGATGTCTTGTGGGAGTACGAACACTCGTGGGCCAATCCGAACCCACGGATCGTGGGTGTTTAACTGTGAAGGCTGCTATAAGTGTTTTCATGCACTTGGGCTATTTTGGGCCTCGATGGGCTGAAATGGGCCCAATAGGCCTACGGGCCCATATGGATAAGTTATATAGTAAGATGATATCTGGTGCATTAGATGATAAAATTTGTGACCTTAAGCATAAGTTTAGACTGAACGGGCCACACGGGCGTGTAGGCCCCTTAGGCCCATTAGGGGTCTTGAGCCCATATACACTGTTTGGACATATGGACATTTTGAGTCACTCGAAGCGAAGTTAGACCTTTTAGAAGGTCATATTAGGTGTTTAAACACTGAGACGTAGCAAAATAACCAAAATACCCTAAAAGGGTACAATTACCATTTTACCCCCAGCTACGAAATGACTATTATACCCTAATAGTAGACTATCTGATTTATGTATGTGGTATTTGTAGTTGTTAATCTGTATGCATGTACGTGGTAATATTAGGCTGTATGGGGTTGAGTTTGGATTTGGAGGAAGTTCTGTATAGTGGCACTGCCACGTATCCTGTTTAGTGGCTCCGCCACGTAATTATATTCTAGTGGCTCTGCCACGATATCTGATTTTAGTAGCATGGCTGCGAACTGGTGTGTAGGGCTAGGTAGGTTGAGCTATTCCCCACATGGTGTGATGGGCTGGTACAGGTGGTGTGATGGGCTGCACTGGGTTGGGTTTTTGCATATGTTCTGTTCTGTATCTGTAATGGGCCCAAGGCCCATTCTATTTTCTGAATAGGGCCAATGCCCAGATTAATCTATTTCGAAATAGGGCTTCGGCCCAGTCTGCCCTGTATGTTTGATCTTTGCTATTGGTTGGGAAAGTTACACACTAAGTTTCTCAAAACTCACCCTTTTATTTTCACCTATGCAGGTAACCCCTAACCATAGAGGATTTGGAGCTACGAGGGACTCAGGGTGGCCACATGGCTTCTGCTTCTGGGTTTTATTTTATCTTATTTAATTTCTATCATTATTTTAATTTCGAACTTAATTTGTAATAAGGCCACTATGGGTGTTTGATTTTGGTTACACTATTATTTGCGTTAAAGTGGTAGACTAGGGTACTCAACTTTTCACAATCTAATACCAAACGTTTTTAAACAAACCTTACGTAAGGGTTGGTTGATATGATAATAAACAAAAATGGAATCTTGTTTAATCTTATCAAGATAATTAAATGGTTTTACAATTGAACTTGCTCAAATCCTACAATTTACTAAGTAAGATTTCTAGAACAGAAAGGTCGATCTCAAAGCGACTGTTTTCAAATAAATCGTCCATGTGACACACCAGATCTGGCCATAACGTCTGGGCTAGGTTTAGGGTGTTACAGTCTGGTTACAATATTAGAATTCAGTGATATACAGTCTGGGGCCTGAGCCAATGAATGATTTGGTTTGGGCCTTAGCCCACACAGAAACAGTCTCAGATATACGTTAGGGCCTTGGGCCATCTTAGATATAACATGCAGTAATAATGTAACACCCCAAACCCGGCCCAGACGTTATGGCCGAACTTGGCATGTCACATTGAAGTGTTTTTCGAAAACCAAGTTTTCATTGAAAACCCTTCTTATAATTTTAGAAACCTGAATTTCAATTTGTGTTCATTAATGTCAAAACATGGTTCATATGAAAATCATTTAGTTTTAAAACCTTGAATGTTGTTATAAGTTATAACCAGGTAAGTTGCAAAAGCTTTATAGAAATTTGTAGTTTGCGAAAACATGTTGATTTGAAAACAGGGAATATTTTTGGAAAGCTGAGTTCTACTTAACTAAAAAGCCCAAATAAAAATCCAAAAATTCAGAAGAAGCCCTATTACAACCTATTTAAAAATAATTAAAGACGAAATAAATGAATCTACTAAAACAATATTCAACTTGTAGTGTGGCCACCTACGAGTCCTCTCCCACATCCAACCGTCTACTGAGGGTCACCTGAAATATTAAAAAGAGGGAGTGAGTTTCTAAACTCAGTGTGCGACCGTCGTTAAAAAACATAGCATGCAATAAACAATCTGGGCCTAAGACCTATTTCAATATCGGTGGCCTTTGGGCCTTAGCCCATGGTAGCCTCAGTTGGGCCTGATCCCATATCTCAACATACAGTAGCCTTAGGCCTTAGCCCCAATCACAACAATATCAATATGATTATGCAAAGTGTGTAATCTCCCATAACCAAACCTGTACACCCTTTTCCAGCCCTACACTCCTGTGGAGAGATACTTAACCCACCCATCCTTATTACAACCCAGTGTGGCCCCACTTAACGGTGCAGCGTAGCTGCTTGTATACGGTGTAGCACTGGTTACGGCACTACTTAACGGTGCAGCATAGCTGCACGGTGGCTAAAAAGCCTGCAGTGGCTATAAAGCCTTTGGTGGATCCACAGTCATCAAGCGACCGTGCGACCCTTATATCCACTTCCTCCAATGATAATCCCGGTCCATATGCAATATATTAGCATATGAATGCAACAGATATCATATAGCATGTATAAGTCATACTCATGGCACAAAGGGGTATTCTGGTAATTTACCAACTAAGGGTTTTTCTATAATTTTGTAGGTCAAGGGTATCTTAGTGAGTCTGCCCTACTGGGGTATTTTAGTTGTTCTACCTTACAGGGGTATTTCATTAATTCTACCCTACAGGGGTCTTTTAGTAGTTCTACCCTATAGGGGTATTTTAGTAATTCCCTATCATCATGGGTTTTATTATGACTTTTGGCCTGTTAACAAGTCCTCATTGGCTATAGTGAACAGACACTATGCACCAGGTAGGATTCCAGAGATAAGGAGGTGGGTCACTAGGACCGCTTAAGTACCAAGCTCTCCTTAGATCCAATCCTAGACATGCATATGCCCATTGCCACACTCTAACCTTATGACTTGTCCACAGACATGCTTGATTAATTAATTAAGTTTTATGCTGCTTAAGGATCCATCAAAACTAGGCCTAAAGTCCACTATAAAACCCTAGTAAGTCTACATGCTTTCCTAAAATCACATATGGCCCATCAAGCCCAATCATATCTATATGGCCCATTAGGCCCAATCACAAATATACGGCCCATCAGGCCCAATCATGTTTAAATCATTCAACCATCGATACCAACTCATCATTTACTATCACTTATCAACTTTTGCCGATTGTCGCCCACGAGCCCGCCGGGCCCATTTAACTCATTCTGGCCTGGATGGCCAACAGTGGCCCAAGACCATGAGATCGCTTTCTTGATCCTGGTAGTTGTAACAGTATCTCCACACGAGTGTTCATACGCTCGTATGGTTGCTGGCACCAACCTTTAGGCTTCTCGACTTTTCCACATTTTGACTTTTCGGGATTTCAGCTTTTGCCGATTTGTCGTGTGTGTAATGTATGTACACACCTGGTAAATGAGACGTGTTACACTATCCTCAGCCTTGAACCTACAACCAATACCAACCTTCAGTAAATCCCACACTTAACCACAATATTTACCAAAAACCGAAGCCTTACGATAACCTTACGATGTGCCAGAAGTCCTAGTAGCCCTTCCTTAGCTACTAATCACGAATATCCCTTAGATCTGCATCAATCTCAATCGTTAAAAACAAAATAATAGGTGACTTGTATCCAACTTAAGTCACCCTTTTCCTCACCATAGACCATTCGGCCAACTTAACCTAAAATAAGGAACACTTACCCAAAATCCGAAACGAATGGATAGCTTTTCAGCAAAGACCCTTAGATCCACGCTTGATTCAAACTCTCCAAGATCCGATCCACCAAAATCAAAGGAATGATGACAGCACGACAAAGATTCAGTCACTAGAGTGTTTGGCACAAGGTTTGGGATGATCAAGAAATCGGCTCCAAGAATAAAGGTTTTCAGCTTTTGAACACAAGTGAGAAAAGAATGATGAACAAGAAGCAATAAAGAAGAAAGGTGAAGAAAATGGCACCTAATTTGTAGCACATGGTTTGGCAAAAATAGAAGAAACCTTTCAAGGGAATTCGACACCCCCTTAAATAAACCAAAAGTCAAACTAGCCTAACCCCATAGTCCCCATCGGCTCCACCTCTTCTTCACACCAATCTCTTATTTTTTCTCTATTATCCTCTCCTTAAATTTCTCTTCTGAACACTCCTTACAGAGTCCACTCTAACGCCACTACCATCCCTGCAAAGTGCAAAAATAAAATCCCAAATAACACCACTCTAGGCCTCGAACCTTGGATTCCCTCACATAATAGTAACACCACTTATAACTCCCTAAGTGGCGCTACTTATCCATTACACCACAACCTCATTTGTGTCTAATTTCTACTCTATTTATTTAAAAGCCATAACCTCTGAAGTCAGGATTCTATTATCAAAACTAAAAATTTTCCTATGCTAAAATCAAACTTGGGACTTCATAGAAACTCTTTTAATACTCTGAGATCAACACCCTACTAGTGTTAACATGTTATTTGAGCCACTATCTTCCTTTCTAAAATTTTAAACACACCCACACCCGAGGCCTAATAGGCCCAAAATTTAGGGCATTACAAATAGAAACTAGAATTACCCACCAGCCCACACACCAACTCTGACCATCCCTACACACTATGTGAGGTTAAAAAAACCCACTCATCCCTACACACCATATAGGGTTTATAATACCCATGCAACATTACACACTATACTGTACTGAAATGTGACACATAATCAGAAATATGCAGCTGTGCTACCAGATAATAGGCTTTAAAAGCCTTTCAGATACTTTCTTCAAACTTCATCAACCCACCCCGATGCAATGCAACATACCATACGTGACATGCAAATTGGCTAATATTAGAACATACATTCAGTTTAGTACATATATCATGCTCATTCAAACATAATACAATCAGATCACATCATTAAAAAGTATAAGTAATGCTTACCGACCCAATAGTGGGTCCATAGCAAACTTGGGCGACCCGTGTAACCTTACAGGACTATTCAAAAAAATGGGTTCACACGCCTATGTGGCCTGCTCATATGGCCCCACATGCCCGTCTGGCTTATACGGCCCAAATTGGCCATGGCCGTGTGGATCACATGGCCTGGCCCAAAATTCCACACGCCCGTGTGGACTACCTGTGTGGACCCACACGGCCCAAATGGTCGAGCTTGTGTGTGGCAACGGCCTCACCTGGCCATCACACGTTCGTGTCCTTCACGCGCGGCCTAGCTTATCGATCATGCGAACATGTTCCGTCACATGGCCTACCACATGGGCGACCATACGCCCATGTGGCATCGACAAAAAGCTTTTTCCACTTTTCACAGAATCCCGTTTTCTGCGTTTCGGGTACACACCTGGTAACAATTAACTGCAAAAGCAGTCCCGAGGAATCCCAAAACCATAATTGTCATTACAAATTCTGGAATTAGCTTATAACTACAGTTAAAATGAATCCATCATTCCAACAATGATCCAAAACAACCACTTAACACTTACCTCCAAAACCTTGCGTGATTCCCACCGTTTAGCAACCTTATAGAAGCCTCGTTCCACCCGTTCCTACACTAGCAAAATAAAACATAAGCACCGTATAGGAAACTCACGAAAAAATGAAACTTCGACACTCCCAACACTTACTAAAAATCGATAGAAAAGAGAATAGACTAGATAAGCAATCATTGCAAGAGCCCAAAATAGAAAAGGCAGCAATTGAGAATGAAGCAATCAAGGGAAAAAAACGAGAAAGACGTCAGAAGAATTTGAAAACTGGATGATAGCCGAAATTTTACAAAAGAGAGAAAACAAAACCGAATGATAGGAAATCTGATGACCCCCTAATCACTCCCCTTAGTTCTCTCCACTAAAACCACTACTCAATTTGTAAAACCAACTCAAACTCTTCTCAAACGAGCAAGCAAAAATAAGAGCATCCGAGCTTGCGTAAGGACTCAAACACAGGACCTCCTTCACACCAACACTCCACTTAACCACCACACCAGCAGGCGCATTCTGATATCAACTTACCAACAACAACTTTCAAGGCTACTGACTAGGGATAAAGCTTAATTTATAAAAATATCAAAATTTACCCAATTCATGGCTTGAACTCGAGACCTCCCAAACACACCCAAAACACATAACCACTAAAGCAGACAGACATTTGTGTCATAATTCAACCAACACATAAACATAAATTTTTGGGGCGGTACAACTCCACCCCCTAAAAAACTTTTAGCCTTGAAATTTGCTCGATCATAACAGATGAAGATATTGCTATCACATCGTATCCTCAGGCTCCAATGTAGCCTCCTCAATGCTATGGTTCGGCCATAACACCTTCACTAAGGGGATAGGATTCTTCATTGGACCTTACGTGTAACACCCTTTTCCTGTAGCCGTCGCTGGAACAAAAAAGGAGCATTACCAGACATGTACTCATACTAAACCAGTAAAATTTTGAACTTTTTAATCTTTAACCATCATGTATTTTCAATCATCAAAGCATACTTCAAATGATCGTAAAATGATGCATATAACTATTGAGGATCAAATTGAAAGCATAGTAAAAGATAGGAAAATAATAATAAATTTTCAAGTTAGGGACACACGGTCGTGCCCCTTTGCCCGTGTTCTCTCACACGGTCGTGGCTATCTAACACGCCCAAATCACATAACCCGTGGTCGAATCTGACTTACCTCACACGGCTACTAAACACGCCCGTGTGTCTAGGCCGTGGTCGAAACTGTCCTAGCCACACGGCTACCAGACACGCCCGTGTGTCTAGGCTGTGTGCAAGACTGTCCAAAAACATTTAAGGTGCAGTGGACACACGGTCGAAATACACGCCCGTGTCCCCTGGCCGTGTGGCACAAATATAAGCTTGATTTAAGCCAATTTTTCATCCAAAATGGGTCATTCCCTACAAGTCAATAACCACCACATTTCATACCAATATTGGCAACCAAAACATACAAGTTTAAGCATAATATGAACCTATAATCATCATGATATCTTGCATCAACTAAGCATTATAATTCAATGGCTAACAACCTCATTAATGAGCTCATTTATCAACATTTCATTTCTTACCATATCAGCTCATATATCCATCTTGATCATATAGTTTACCATATGCACATATAATAAAAAAGAAACAATCTCAAAATACTTAATTACATATGTATAAGCTAAGCCACATCTCATAGCTTGATCATCTACCCAAACCTACCATATTCACTAAATAACTAGTCTATACATGCCATGACCATTTCATTTACAAAAGGTTCAAAAGTACCAAAGCTTGATAGATAGTGTGATGACGATCTCTGACTCGTCCGATTATCGAGCTAGCTTCCGAATCTATAAGACAGTGAAAGAAATAAACGGAGTAAGCTTCTAAAGCTTAGTAAGCTCGTAAAACTTAGAATTTAACTTACCAATTCATTAAGGTAATCCTTACATATATAAGTAAGGCCAATTCTATTCATATGCTCTTGTAGCCTATTTCACAAGCTCACACAAGTTAGTTTATAAGACTTCGTATACCATCTTATACAAGAGTTTACCATATAATTCATATCCATTAGCACATATAAACATCATAATTCATATGACATATAATGCATTCACTTTCATATATCTCATGTAACATATAAATCATATGAGTTGGATCATACCTTTCATGTAGTTCATATAACAGGTATCATATATACTTATATCTATATCATCTTATAATTCATGTAACTTATATCGGTATTGCCCGTTGAACCTATAAGAATATCGAGGATACCCAAGTGATACACATACAGTGTATATACATATAACCTGAAATCTGTCAACACGTCATGTATGCTCTTACGAGCCTGTATGGTAAGCCTCAAAGGTTGAACATGTAATCCCGAAGGATGAACGGTAAGCCCGTAGGCTGAACGGTGAGTCTGAAGACTAAACATGTGATCCCGAAGGATAAACGTGTAGCTCATGAGCATGTGGTGAGTCCGCAACAAATGCAGGAGCTCAAACCACCCTGTAGCCCTAGTGACATGTCACTTGTATCCCTACGACTTCTACGGTTCTAACGGGGCTCAGTATCCATGTATCACTTGTAACATTTAACATTTCCATTCCAAATCACATGTATATACTCAATAGGCAATCCAATTCAGCAACTTTATACATCCATATAATCATTAAACAACATTTATAAGCATTTATAAGGTAAATTCAAATTCTATGAACTTACCTCGTAATCCCGATATCTACTCGTCTATTTTCTATTATCCCCGATCAAGTTCCGGGATTCGATCGTCTTTATCTAAATTAATGCAAAATTCAGCTATTTACTATCTCCTTATTCAATTCAATCCCAAAAACATATATTTTGATATATTAGCAATTTAGCCACTGTATTTTTGACACTTTGCAATTTAGTCCTTCTATCACAAAAATGACAAATTACACAATCAATCCCCCAATTCACCATAGCTGAATATTCAAGGGACTTATACAAGCATATATCTTTCAATTAATCACAATTTAACCTCCAAAAGTTCTACCTTTTTATATTCAAATCCTCAAAACTCATTTTCATCAAAACTTACTTTAAAATTCTTGTATATTTCCACATAATATTCTATAATTCATCAAAATCCATCAAAATAACATGAATTCATCAATGGCATTTTTCAAAGACATGTTCAAAATCAGAAATTGAAGTACGGGTCGACTAGTGTACGAAGCAACGATCACAAAAACGTAAAAATTATCGAAAACGGAACAAAAATGAACCTTGAATTGAAGCTCAAAGTGACCGAATGTTAAAAGCTTGAAAACCCTTAATATTTTGATGAAGAATCGGTAAAGGAACAAATGAAAATGAGTATTATTTTATTTTATTTAATCTATTATAACATATATTAATTAAAAAACAAAACTAACCTTTATAATATCATTTATAAATCCATAATAATAAGGACATATGTGTCCATTAGCTTTATAAAAGGTAAAGTAACCATTTAAGGCCTTCCATTTAAAAAGCCATCATCAAATAAGCCATTTATGAAATAGAACTCCTATTTATCGCTTTATGCGATTTAATCCTTTTTATCAAATTAACCGATCAGACAAAAAAATTTCAATACAAAACTTTCGCACCATATACCTATCATGCCATAAAACATATTAAAGCATTTAAAATAATATTTTGACTCGGTTAAGTGGTCCCAAAACCACTCGTTACGGCTAGGGTATAAAGTGGGCTGTTACATTACGTTACAATCCAAAATGAGAATTGGGTCTTTCTCGAAGGTCAAATCTAGCCTAACCTCAATCTCCTCGACCAGAACAATATGTGTGGGATCAGAGCGGTAGCACCTCAACCTCGAGACGTGGAGTACATCATGAATGTGATCCAACTTCGGAGGTAATTCTAACTGATATGCGACTAGCCCCACTCGCCTCAGAATCTGGTACGACCCGATAAGCCTAAGACTCAGCTTATCCTTGCGACCAAACCTCAAAACCTTCTTCCATGGCGAGACCTTGAGAAACACGAAGTCCCCCATAGAATACTCGATATCCTTTCTCTTCAGATCTGAATAAAACTTCTACCCATCAGAAGTCGCATTCAGACGATCTTAAATTAATCTGACCTTATCTTCAGTTTCAAAAACCAATTCCAAATGCAGAACACGTCGCTTACCCAACTTAGTCCAGCATAATGGAGTGCGACACTTACGACCGTACAATGCTTCATAAGGTGCCATCTAGATGCTAGACTAGAAACTGTTATTATAAGCGAACTCTACTAATGGCAGATACTGCTTCCAACTGCCTCAGAAATAAACCACACAGCTCCTCGACATATCCTCCAGTATTTGAATCACCCTCTCTGACTAACAATCTGTTTATGGATGGAAAGCAGTACTAAAGTCCAACCTTGTACTCAGAGCTTCATGTAGCTTCTTTCAGAACCGAGACGTGAAGCGAGGATCCTTATCGAAGATGAAGGAAATAGGAACCCCATGCAATTTCAGTATATCTAATATAAAGAGCTTAGCCAATTTTTGGAGAGAAAAGTCTATCTTTACCAAGATGAAGTGAGCAAATTTGGTCAATTAGTCCACGATAACCCAGACGGAATCCTTCTTAGTGGGTGTTAAAGGCAACCCATTAACGAAGTTCATCATTACTTGCTCTTATTTCCATAGCAGAATCTTAATCGGCTACAGTAAACCCAAAGGTAACTGATGCTCAGCCTTAAGCTATTGATAAGTCTAACAGTGAGCAACGAAGTAAGTAACCTCACACTTCAACCCTGGCCACCAGTACAACTCTTGGAGATCTCGGTACATTTTATTCTCACTGAGAAACATAGCATAAAGGCTACTATGCACTTCCTTCAAGATCGAGTGTCTTAAACGCACATCATTAGGTACACAAATCTGACCACAGAAACAAAGTACCTCGTCACTATTTAAGCCAAAATCAGAAGTGCTTGCACTCTCAATCTGATGAAATCGCAACTCAAGGGACTTATCCTCCAACTATTTACCTCGAATCTATTCAATCCATGTTGATTTAGCCTAAAGTTTCGCCAACAGACTCCCATCGTCGAATAAGCTAAGTCGAGCAAACTATCGCTCTCAGATCGGTCATAACCCTACGGCTCAACGCATTGGCCGCCGCATTGGGCTTGATGGAATGGTACTCAATGTTACAATCATAATCCTTAAGCAGCTCAACCCATCTAAGCTGCCTAAGATTTAACTCCTTCTAAGTGAGGAGATACTTGAGGCTTTTGTGATCGGTATAGATGATACCCTTCTCACTATACAGATAGTGCTTCCATATTTTCAGAGCAAAGACTATAGCAGCTAGTTTGAAATCATGGGTCAGATAGTTTTCCTCATCCGTCTTAAGCTGACATGACACAAAAGTTACGACCTTACCATCCTGCATCAAAATGCAACCCAAAACGACATGAGATGCCTCATTGTATACTAGGAACTCTTTCCCAGATTCAGGTTGTATCAGAACAGGAGCTTGAGTCAAAACACACTTGAGCGTCTCAAAGCTCTCTTGTTGTGCATCAGTCTATACAAAAGGGACTCCCTTACGCGGAAGCTTAGTCAACGATGCTGCGATTGAGGAGAACCCTTCCATAAAACACCGATAATAACCCACCAACCCCAGAAAGCTACAAATTTCAGATACATTCTTTGACTATTTCCAATCCAACATAGCCTCAATCTTACAAGGATCAACTTGAATATCGTCAATAGAAACCACATGTCTCAAGAAGGATACTTCTTGAAGCCAGAACTCACACTTATTGAACTTCGCATACAGCTATTTCTAGAAGAGTCTGTAGTACCACTCTAAGATGCTCATCATGCTCATCTTCAGACCTAGAATACACTAAGATGTTATCGATGAATACCACCACAAACTGATCCAGATAGGGTTGGAACACTCGGTTCATTAAATCCATAAATACCGCTAGAGCATTAGTCAAACCAAAGGGTATAACTTGGAACTCTCAACTGGTGATGTCTTAAACGTAGATCAAACATAGAAAACACAGAAGCCCTTTTGAACTGGTCAAATAAATCATCTATCCTCGGAAATGGGTACTTGTTCTTGATCGTTAGCTTGTTTATTTGTCAATAGTCGATACACATCCTCATTGTCCCATCATTCTTTTTCAAAAATAGAACAAGTGCTCCCCATGGAGACACACTAGGACGAATAAACCCATGATCTAACAGTTCCTAAATCTGAGCCTTAAGTTCCGTAAGCTCCTTCGGTGCCATTCTGAGGGGGCGATAGACACTAGAGCTATACCCGAAATAAGCTCAATCCCAAACTCCACTTATTAGCTCTGAGGCAAACCTAGTAGTTCCACAAGAAAGACATTCAAAAAATCCCTTACAGTTCTGATGTCCTTAACTGAAGAGTCCTCAGAATCAGAAACACTGATGTAGGCTAAAAATGCATCACATCCTTTCTGCACCAACTTTTCTGCCACCAACGCAAAAATGACATCAGTCAAATAGTTTCATTGTTTCCCAATCACAACTACCTCGTTGTACTCCTCGGTCCTCAAAACGACCCTCTCTGTCTCACAGTCTAGCCTTACCTGGTGCCTGACCAACTAGTCCATTGCCAGAATCAGGTCGAACTCCCTAAACAGAAGCTCCATCAGATAGCTAGAAATACTGTCCCTTGAACCTCTAATGGAACATCTCTAAACAGGCTACTAACCTGGACAGATTGCCCCAAAGGACTCAAAACCATCACCTCACTAGAAGTACCCTCCATGGAATCACCAAAGCTTCAGACGACGAGCCTATGTCTATCAGTGCAAGATAAGGGACATCATATGATGGCATCCGAAATATCTCTGTCCTTACGTCGACGAGCAGCATAAACCAGTTCAGGCGACCTTGCCTCAGTATGTCCAGTACCTCTTATCGGTGCTCTCTGCACATAGCCCATGTCGTTACAACCCCTAACCTATCCACGACCCCGAGGTGGTTGCTGAACTACCCTCAGCGACTGTGCAGCACTAGAACCTGGAGCTTGCATCTGAGCGGCTCTCAATGGACACTCTTGAACTTGGTGCTCAGTAGACCCACATCTTAAAAATGCCCCAGCTGTCCACCAACAATCGCCTGGATGGCGTCTACCACAATGCCCACAAGGCAAAATCTCAATAGGTGCAACAGGGGGCCGAACTCCAGATCTAGCCTTTTTCTTAGACCTCAGTGCAAAACTCGAGGGCTTTGAATCCCTCTTATTCTTCCCCCTCTCTCGGTCTCAGTTTTGACACTTAGCGTGCTTCACCTCCCCGGCGATCTTTGCCTTCTCTACCAATATTAAAAAGTCACGCTCCCTCTGTGGAGCTATTAGAACCCTTAAATTATCTCTTAGACCATACTCAAAACTGATGCACCTCTCATATTTAGTTACCACCATGTCTCACGCATAATAGCTCAATCTAGGAAACTCAGCCTCATACTCAGCCCCTAAATGGTAACCCTGTGTGAGATTCAGAAACTCACGTCTCATAGCATCTATGTAGCTGGCCCCTACATACTTACTCTGAAAAGTTATCTTAAAACTGCCGAGTCCTCTGCTGCACCGACCTATCAAGTTTGGGGATTACCTGAACAGATTAACAAAAAAGAGTGAGTTTTTGCAAACTCAATGTGTAATCCCCACAGAGAACATGCACAAAGTACAATATAAGAATTCAGTCATATACAGCTAAGCCCTAAGCCCATCATAGATTCATTTGGGCCTTAGCCCATATGAAATAGTCTTAGATATACGTTAGGGCCTTGGCCCATCTAAGATATAACATGCAGTAACAGAAACTAGAATTACCCACTAGCCCACACACCAATTCCGACCATCCCTACATACCATGTGGGGTTAAAAACACCCACCCATCCTCGCACACCAAATAAGGTTTATAATACCCATCCAATCCTACATACCATATTGTACCGAAATGTGACACATAATAAAAAATTTGCAGCTGTGCTACTAGAGAATAGGCTTTAAAAACCTTTCAGATACTTCCTTCAAACTTCATCAACCCACCTCGATGCAATGCAGCATACCATACGTGACATGCAAATAGGCTAATATCATAACATACATTTAGTTTAGTACAGATATCATACTTAGTCAGACATCATACAGTCAGATCACATAATTAAGGAGGTCTAAGTAATGCTTACCGACCCTACAGTGGGTCCACAATTGACTTGGGTAACCTGTGAAACCTTACAGAACTTTTAAGAAAAATCAGCTCACATGCCCGTGTGGCTTGCCGGTATGGGCTCACACGCTCGTGTGGCCCACATGGCCTATAGTGGCCTTGGCTGTATGGATCATATGGCCTGGTAAAGGATCCCACACTCTTGTGTGGACTACCCGTATGGACCCACACACCCATGTGGCCTACACGGCCCAAATGGTTGAGCCCGTGTGTTGCACACAACCTCACCTGGCCAGCACACGGTCGTGTCCTTTGCGTACAGCCTGGCTTGTCGATCACACGCCTGTGTTTCATCATAGGGCCTACCACACGGGCGACCACACGTCTAAGTGGCGTCGAAGAAAGCTTTCTTGGCTTTTTGTCGAATCCTATTTTCTGCGTTTTGAGTACACACCTGGTAACAATTTGTTGCAAAAATAATCCCGAGCACTCCCGAACCTATAATCTACATTACAAATACTGGAATTAGCCTATAACCACAGTTAAAACAAAATATCATTCTAAGAATGATCCAAAACAACCATTTAACACTTACCTCCAAAACCTTGTGCAATTCTGACTGTTCAACAGCGTTAGAGAAGCTTCGTTCCATCTGTTCCTACACTGCCAAATCAGAACATAAGCCCCCTATAGGAAACTCAAGAAGGAACGGAACTTCAACACTACCAATACCAAAAATCGATGAAAAAGAGAATAGATTAGATGAGCAATAATTACAAGAGCCCAAAATAGGAAAGGCAACAATTGAGAACGAAGCAAGTATAGGGAAAAAGAAAAAGGAGAAAGGCATTAAAAGAATTTGAAAACAGGATGATGCTAAAATTTTGCAAAAGAGAGAAAGCAAAACTGAATGAAAGGAAATCTAATAACCCTCTAATCACTCCCCTTAATTCTCTCCACTGAGCCTACTACTCAGTTTTTAAATCCAACTCTAACTCTTCTCCAATGAGTGAGCAAAAAAAAAGAGCGTCCAAGCTTATGCAAGGACTCGAACACAGGACCTCATTCACAATAACACTCCACTTAACCACCAGACCAGCAAGCCCATTCTAAAATCAACTTACCAAAAACAACTTTCAAGACTACTAACTAGGGATAGAGCTAAATTCATAAACCCAAGTCATTGCTTGAACTCGAGAACTCCCAAACACACCCAGAACACATAACCACTAAAGCAGACAGACATCTGTGTCATAATTCCACCAACATATAAACATAAATTTTTGGGGTGTTACAAGACCCATAATACAACTCGTGTTAGCTACGAATATATGTTTAGCACACTTTGTGTAAGCTTTCCCGTGTATCTGGAATTATTTTATGTGGTTGAACGAGCATGAAAAAGGATGAATAAGTAAGTGTTCCGATTGATTTCACTACGACAATTATAAAAAAGGTATGATTTATCGATGATCAAAATAAGAACATTCATGATTATGAAAAGTATGATTTAAGTGATGCTATGTTTATGTACCATATCTTACCAAGTAATGATATAGCTAGGTTTTGTGTTTAATCACTAAGATGTGACTATGGTTAATGCTATTTTTATGTCTTATTTGTTATGCAAATGATATGGTAAGTGTTCAATATGAATTAAGATATGTATGTATGAAACTTATTAAAATGTCAATACATGGAAGACGTGATACGATATGAGATGGGTGATAAATCAAATTAAATCATGCTCAACTATAATGTTTATCCATGTCAAATTCATATGAATTATGTTTAAATGAACTAACATGCGTTGTTGATGTGCTTAGGCTTATTCCAAGCTTGTGGATATTATTGATGTTTATAATCATGCTCGTACTATGCTTATGAAATGAGTAAGAAAAGGAAATGAAATGGGAAGTGCGTAATTATGATGTATTATGATGTTTTAAAAGGTCTAATATGATAAATGATGTATTTATATGTGAACAAATTGCTTATGCTATGAATGAATATACCTATATCATGGATAAATGCACTAAGTCGGTAATTGATAATGTTGTTTAGACTTATGATAAGAATTGGGAATAGAATAAAATGAAAGTAAATAGAATGATATATAATCTTATAGAAAGGTTGATGATTATATATTATGTCTCATGAAATCCTATCATATTATGAATGGTTAATAATTATGCAACATTAATTAACTTATTCAATTGTGAGTTGATAATTATGGTTGAATAAATCTTGAGGCATTGGTATAGGCTTGTATTTAACCTATAAATTTCATTATTGAAATGTAATGTTATGCTTATGGTTCATATGAGCTTACCTAGCATTCATTGCTTACGTAGTTATCTTTCTCTTACTTTATAGATTATCGGAAGATCATTCGGGTTGAAAGCTAGTTGGAGATCTATCACACTATCCATCAATTTTATTGGCAGATTTTGATACTTTGGTCATGCTTATAATGGCATGTATAGATGGACTATGTCTAATGTTTAATTGATGTGTTTGGTATGTATATGTCATTTTTGGTTGATGATTATGGCATGAAATGTTGTCTTGGATTTGAGGAACTTAAAGTACTATTGATATCTTATTGGTTGTGGTTAATATAGTCAAATTGATGCATGTTCTAAAATGACTAAATTTAGTAGGTGTTAATGTATCTTTAAATGGCCAAAATGGTATTTGATAAATAGAATGAATCCACAGAAATTGATCTCATTTAAAATCAGATCTCTTGCAGAAAACAAATAAACTAAAATTGTAAAAACCTAAGGAAGTAAGAGAACAAGTCTAAACTTAAAGAAAGAATCTAAGCTAATGAAATGGTATCCATAATGTGTGCTAGAGAGGTCTATTTATATCCTTTAGGTGGTTGTCATCCTTCGCCCTATGGTAGATTATGCTCTTGAGCTTTATGTTCGATTGTGCAGACTAAAATACCCCTACTTTGTGTTTTAATCTCGTCATAGAGTCGATGTCGCAACACACCGGTCTAGTGTCGTGACATAGCAACCAATATGCTCCTCTATAGCCATCTTCAGGGGTATGTCGCGACACCCTTAACCTATGTCTTGACATTGAAGGCAGTTTCTCACTTTCTCTATTTTGCTCTCTATTTTGCGGTATCAGCTCCCTTATGTTGTGACATAGCGTCTAGTATTAAGCCGAAATGCCCTCTAATGGTCTCTTGCACACTCACAAAGCACTTAGCTTTCCCTTAGGCCTCATTCGGCCCTTAAGGTTAATAAAAGACACGATGTCCACATTTTATTGAATGTAAACAATACTAATGAAACTAAATTAAAACAGAATAAAAATACTTGTATTCAAGCTCCTTAAATGAAAAAACTATTTTAATTTGCTACATTGAATTACAACATATCATAAATACTCACATAGGTTTAACAAATTAAACTTGCACGTTTTAAACAACAGTTAACAGATATCATAAATTCATAAAAATAGATCAATTAAGCATATCAAATAACCTGTATCTCATACAATTGCATCAACCAATAAATTTAATCCCAAATATGTATCGTACAAGTGGCTTTGATACCACTATTGGATCGTCGGTATGCCATGTGGTGCAGCAAAAAAATTATTCCAACAATCGTCAACTAAGGGTTCATGGACAAGGAACGAATTGAGTTGAAATAAGGGTAAAAAATATACCTTTCAAAAACTTAAAAATGATGAATGACGTTGTTGATGGGATCCCTTTTAGAGAGGTTGACTCCAAATCGCAACAATAATGTCTCGACCTCTGCGTAATCCATCCAATCAAGAAACGAATGTAACAGCCCGGCTTAGACCCTAGTCAGAATAGTGGTTTCGGGACCACATATCTGAGTCTAAAAAATATTTTAATATTATTTTTCGTGCTTATAGTATGTGAATTGATGCCTGTGAAATTTCTATTGTGGTTTAAAATACAAAAAGGATTAAATTGCATAAAAGGTACAAATTATGGTCTATTTGTTAGAGTGTCGAATTGGCTTTGGCTTTTAAATGGGAAGGCCTTAATTGGTAATTAGACCAAATGAAATGATGATGGACATTAATAGCCTTGTTTTTCATGTTTAATATGTTTATTAATGAAGGACAAAATGGTAAAAGGATTATTAATCATGAATTAATAAAACAAAATGCATAAAATGTGTCCATTATCACTTGTTTTAGCTGAAAATCAAAAGAAAAGAAAAGAAGAAACCTATCCTAGGGTTCGGCCATTGATAATCAAAATTTAGGTATGTTTTGACTTCAATTTTTGATGATTTTTATGTTTTTGTGATTGTTGCTTAGCATACTATCAAGCTCGATTGCTACCTTTCTTTCTCTCTATTGTCCTTCATTGTTCCCTGCTATTTGGTCTGTTCCCGATTGCTTCTGTGCCTGTGGTGGTCAGTTTGGTTAGAATCTTGATAAGCGATAGGTAGCGTTGGTTCCTTCTTTTATTATTCAGTCTTTCTAAATGTGTTTAATCTAAGCAATAGAAACTTTTTAGGGAAGTCAATTGTGGTATCCCTCTTATGTGTTTCCTAACGTCAATTATCATCCTTTCATCCCGGTGTAGTGTGCGAAGGGTTCAAGAGTCTCAACTGGTGTAAGGGACGCTGGTATTCACTCGCATTAAGGTAAGATGCGTTACCACTTATTATTTTAGGTTCAGACCGATTGTACGTTGTGTTCGTAGTGTTAGGGGTGGTTAGACCACACTTATTTGAGCAGTTATAATTTTATAAGTTCTTTATGGATGGTTTAGTGAATTGGCAAAGAGTGTGCGGTCGTTCCATTCAGCAAGTTAATAGAATTAAGATATTTAGTTTCGGTCAAGGTAAGTGATATTTTTGATTTAGGGGTTGGTATTAACAAACATGAAGGGACAATAAATTGATTGCTTGTTGGATGAATGTAGGTTGATCATGCGAGGGGAATCTGCTCGAGTCTTAATCAGGTGTGTAACTGTGTACCCTATTTCTGTGGATCGGCATAAGCCGATAAAGTGTGTGTATCCGTAAGCTATGTTTATTGATCGGCTGAAAAGCTGGAAGTGTATTCTTTAAGCCCTGATTTGACTATTGATAGGCATATTACCGATAAAGCCAGAATATCGGTGAATGTTGCCACACGAGTGTGCGAACGATAGTGTGGTGAATTGAGCGCACGAACATGGGCGTCGGATGATTGAGGCCACGTTGGGCCGTGTTGGGCTGAAATGGGTTGTGTGGGCCCAATGGCGTATTGTGATAGTTTTTAGACTGAGTTGTATAGTCTACGTGGCTAGAATAGTTTTGGGCTAAGTGGGCCGTGTGGGCCCATGGGCTTGTGGGCACCACACGGTTGAAATGTATGTTATGTGGCTACTGTTGGTTTGGAGTGTGTAGTTCATATAGTTGAGGCTATTTCTAGGATTTTTGGGCCACACGAGTGTTTAGGCCCACTTGGGCCGGATAGTGGGCATTAGGCCCATCTACGCTATGTCAGTTTTTAGTGCGGTCATAAATACCCCTAGTTTGTAAAATTACAAAAGTACCACTGGTTTGTAAAATTACTAAAAACCCTTGGTTTGGAAAATTATTAAAATACCCCTAGTTTGTAAAATTACCGAAAAACCCCCAGTTTTTAAATTACCGATATACCCTCGATTTGTAAAATTACCGAAATACACCTATAGGGTAGAATTACCGAAATATCCCCGTAGGTAAAATTATCGAAATACCCTTGTAGGGTAGAATTATCAAAATACCCTTATAGGGTAGAATTACCGAAATAACCCTATAGGGTAGAATGACGGTTTGGCCCTAGAGTGTAAAATGATTATTTTTCCCTTGTGGGCAAGTAACTGACTTTGACTATGAACTTGACTAATTTGACTATGATCGTATGACAGTGTTTTAACAGACGTGACCATGGTTGCATGATAGATATGATTTCAATATATGTTTAAATGACTATTATTGAGCATGGCCATTATGCATACATATATGATTATTGAGCATGACATACACGGCATTTTGCATAGCATTGGGCTTGATTAGGAGGAAGTTTCGTACTAGTGGCTTGGCCACATATTCTAGTTCTAGCAGCTCTGCCATGTTTTTGGTTATTAGCAGCCTTGTTACGTTATTGGTGTGTTGGCTAGATGGGTCGATTTAATCCCCACAAGGTGTGTTGGTAGGTACGTGTAGTGTGCTGGTTGCATTGGGTTGGGATGCATACCCACACTGTTGCATATCTATTTATGAGATCTATCACTGTATTGGGCTTAGGCCGTTGTCCTGTTATCAATTCGGGTTAGACCCAATTAATTCTGTTATGGGCTGTGACCCAAATGATATTGTAGTGGGCTTGGGCCTATGTATGCTCTGAACTGGATTGTACTGTTACCATCAAAACGGCTCTGGCCCAGACTTTTCTATTTCCACTTCTGTATACTGATTGTTACTCTAGTAAGGGGTTACACACTAAGTTTTCACAAACTTACCCCGTTTATTAACTGTGCAAGTAATCCCTAACGTTAGGAGGATCGGTGCTGCGAGGGACTCAGAGGTGGCCACACGACTGCAGTTAATATGTTGGATTTTATATATGTTTTAAATTCTGTTTTGGGTTTTAACTTATGTAATAAGGCCTCTCTAGATTTTGTTTAAGTTTGGGATTTTATTACGCTTTATATATGTTAGACGTAGACGAGTTTTCAAACCAATTTCTGTTTTCAAAAACATACATTTTAAACTTCTCTACTTCAAATTAACTTCTGCAACTATAAAAGGTTTTCAACAAGATTAATAACGTTTTTAAATGTGATTAACTTTTCAATGAACCACATTTTTGAAATTCAACGAACACAAACTAAGTCTTTACACAAGTTTTTAAATATCAAGAAGGGTTTCAATGTGACACGCTAGATTCGGGCCTAACTTCTAGGTTGCATTTGGGGTGTTACACAAAAGAACTCAATGTGATTCTGATTTCGAATTCTGAGTTAATGTTAATGATTGTTTGAGATTCTGATATCAGATTTGTGTTTCGAGAAATCTAAAGTTGATTCAGATGATTTTGGGAGAAGCTCATAGTAGCAAATTATTCGTACATTCAAGATGCACAAAAATGTATAATAACTTGAAATAGCTAAACTAGTGGCCGGGAATGAAAAGATATATCTCTCACTTTGTTTCAAAATGTTTGATATGTCAACAAGTCAAAGCTGAACATAAGGTGCCCTCCGGTTTGTTACAACCGATTATGATTCCGGAGTGGAAATGGGATCGTGTGACTATGGATTTTGTTTCGAGTGTACCTCTATCTTTGAGAAAGAAAGACGCATTTTGGGTTGTAGTTGATCGACTGACGAAATCAGCTCACTTTATTCTGGTACGATCTGATTACTCACTTGAAAAGTTAGCTGAACTTTACATTTCTGATACTGTGAGATTGCACGGGGTGCCATTGTCTATTATGTTAGATAGAGATTCAAGATTCACTTTGCGATTCTGGAAGAAATGGCAAGAGGCTTTAGGAACAAAATTACATTTCAGTACTACTTTTCACCCACAAACAAATGGTCAATCCGAACAGATCATTCAGATACTCGAGGATATGTTAAGATGTTGCATTCTTGAGTTTGAAGGTGCGTGGGAATAGTATTTGCCATTGATTGAGTTCACCTATAATAACAGTTTTCAATCGAGTATTAAAATAGCACCGTACGAAGTCTTATATGGTAGAAAGTGCCATACTCCATTATACTGGTCTGAGGTTAGTGAAAATAAGATACATGGGGTTGATTTGATAAAAAAGACTGAATAGAAAGTGAAAGTAATCCAAGATAGTTTGAAAGTAGCTTCCGATCGTCAAAAATTATACTCGGATTTGAAAAGAAAAGATATTGAATTTGAGATTGGCGATAAAGTGTTCTTAAAAGTTTCTCTGTGGAAGAAACTATTCAGATTCAGTAAAAAGGGAAAATTGAGCCCGAGGTACATCAAACCTTATGAGATCATCGAGCGAGTTGGGCCAGTTGCTTATAGATTGCTTTTACCGCCTGAGTTAGAAAAGATCCATAATTATTCCATGTATTGATGCTTTGACGATACAGAGCCGACCCCTCGCATGTGATTACTCCATCTGAGATAGAGTTACAATCTGATATAATATACGAGGTATAACTGATCCATATTTTGGCCCGTGAGATGAAATAATTTGAAACAAAAGAATTCTGTTAGTAAAGGTATTATGGAATCGACACAGTGTAGAAGGAATCGACACGGTGTAGAAGAGGCTATGTGAGAGCCCGAAGATGCAATGAGACAACAATATCTGAATCTGTTTAGCGGTAAGATTTTCGGGGATGAAAATCCCTAAGGGGGAGAGTTGTAACAGCCTGGCTTAGACCCTAGTTGGAATAGTGGTTTCGGGACCACATATCCGAGTCTAAAAATTATTTTAATATTATTTCTCGTGCTTATAGTATGTGAATTGATGTCCGTGAAATTTTTGTGATTTAATTTTTCTAATTGTGTGTTTAATTTGCAAAAAGGATTAAATTGCATATAAGGTAAAAATTATGTTCTATTTGTTAAAGTGTCGAATTGGCTTTGGGTTATAAATGGGAAGGCCTTAATTGGTAATTAGACCAAATGAAATGATGGTGGACATTAATAGCCTTATTTTTCATGTTTAATATGTTTACTAATGAAGGACAAAATCGTAAAAGGATTATTAATCATGAATTAATAAAACAAAATGCATAAAATGTGTCCATTATCACTTGTTTTAGCTGAAAATTAAAAGAAAAGAAAAGAAGAAATCTATCCTAGGGTTCGGCCATTGATAATCAAAATTAGAAACTTTGTGATGATTTTGAATGAATTATGAATGAATTATGAAAGATAGGTGTTTGATAAACATGCTTTGTCTTTGAATTTTTGATGAAATCTAACTATTTGGGCTAAATTGTGAAAACAATATTTTGGAGGACTTATTTGTGAAAAAAAGGTGATTTATGGGCTTAGATGAAAGCCATGAAAATTTAGCGTGGCTATTTTGTGATGAGATTATGCATATTTGTAATTTTGTGAAAAATGGACTAAATGGTCAAAATGTGAAAATGTGAAAATGTGAGGGCCAATTTGCAAATTTCCCTAAATTTGTGTTCAAGGACTTATTTGAATGAGATTAATGATTGAATGGCTGAATTTAAATTAATTTAGATCAAGATCAAAGAAAGCAGACTTAGAATGTAATAGCCCGGTTTATACCCTAGTCGAAAAGTGGTTTTTTGGACCACATATCCGAGTCTGAAAAATATTCTGATAATATTTTCTGTGCCTGTGAGATACGAATTAGCATCTATAAAGTTTCTGTGATTTAATTTGTCTGTCTCTATACGTAATTGTGAAAAAGGATCGAATTGTATGTGTAATAAAATTAGTATGTTATATGTTTAGGTGCCAAATTGGCATGGCTTTTTAAAAGGAAAGTCCTTGCATGTCAAATAGACCTTTATTATAGTGGTGGACATTTTTGGACATGGTTAAGTGAATATGTGTTTCAAAATAAAAGGGCAAACTTGTTATTTAGATTATATGCTAATAATAATAAAACAAATACATGAAAATGGATCATTTTATGTCCATCCTTAGCCAAAAATACAAGAAAAGAAAAGAGAAAAATTTGCTTAGGGTTCGACACTTGTAATCTTTGATTGAGGTATGTGTTTTGATCCGTTTTTGATAATTTTTACGTTGCTGTGATCGTTGCTTCGTGTTCTATAAAGCCCATGTCTGAATCTCTGATTCTTTCAATGTTTCTACGAAATGCCATTTTTGATTTCATGAGTTTTATTTTGAATGTGAATGAATTACAAAAGGTAGATGTTGGGTTTACATGTTTTACCATGAGATTTTGATGAATTTGAGCTATATGACTTAAATTAAGAAAATATGATTGTGGGAGGACTAAATTGTGAATAAAATGTGATATATGGGCTTATATGAGAGCTATGAAGATTCGGCTAGGCCAATTTGAAATGAAATTGTGTTTATTTGATGTTTTGTGAATTAGGAACCAAAGTGTAAAAATGTGTAAATGTGAGGGCTAAAATGCAAATGGCCTTAATTGTGTATTTATGGACTAAATTGAATGAAACGAATGATGGAATGGTTGAATTTTAATTGATTTAGATCAAGAACAAAGAAAATCGAACTTAGATCGAGGAAAGTCCAAAATCATCGATTAGTCAATCTGAATCCGTCTAAATCATACGAGGTAAGTCAAAATATAAATATGTGTTATATTTATGTTTACTATTAATGCTCAAATTATAAATTGTATTGGACGGCCATGAGAGCCGATATTGGGATTTCGAATTGATTCTGATTTAGAAATGATAGAATGACCTCATGTAAGACATCGTCTGGGACGTAGGCATTGGTTGTGATTTACGTGTAAGATCGTGTCTAGGACACTAGCTTCTTAAGTGATTCATGTAAGACCCTGTCCGGGACAGAGGCATCGATATTGAATAACATGTAAGACCACGTCTGGGACATTGGCACTGTTAAAGGCTTATATGATCTCTGTAACGATTCTGAATGATGAAAATAGTTCGAGAATTGAATGAATGTCTACTTTGTATATTTGACTCAGGTATGTGTGTTCTGTATTGAAATTCCAAGCATGAATGGGATACAATGTGAACTAAGAGAAGGGGATGGATAAATAAATCTAGCTTATGAGCTCTCTTTATGAGATTGTTATCATAATATATCTAATGGTTGCATATGATTGTATTTGGCTTACTAAGCTCCTAGTAGCTTACTCTGTTTAATCTTTTAACTATTTTACAGATATCGTCACTATCACAGGCTCGGGAACATTTCGAGGATCGTCACCACACTATCGAGCTAGTTTTGGTATCTTTGGATTGTACATAGAATAAGTATGGCATGTATAGGCTAGAGTGTCTATGTTTAAGCTTTGAATATGTATTTGCTATGCCATGTGCATTAGATGGCAAATGATATGCTTGTAGTTAATTTTGGCATCTGGGTTGTGATGCTAATTATGCAAGTTGGTGATGGTTTTATGATAAAATTGTTTTGGTAAATCTTGAAATATGCCTTTGAAATGAAATGGTAAGCTGTGTATAGGGTATGAATGAGATGTGTATTATGTGTTTAGTCATGAAATTGGTTTGAAGTATTGACATGTTTGTTTGATTTTGAATATGAATGATTTGGTTATGTACGATTAGGTTTTAAGGCCTTGGAATTGAGTTGAAATTGTCAATTTGTTGTGATATGAACATGGCTATTAGATAGTACAATGGTAGATGGAAAGTTTGGCTTAAACAAAGCCTACTTTGTGCCACACGTCAGGAGACACGGGCGTGTACTCCAATCATCTGTCCCCTATATATTAGATTTTAAGTCAATTTTACACACGGTTTTAAGGCATGGGCGTGTGATCATGCCTTGCCAAGTTTGACAGTTTCGACCACGGTAGGAGGCACGGGCATGAGCATTAACAGTGTTAGTTTCTCAATGTTGCCCACTGTCTGAGCCAAATTTGAGGCACGGCCATGTGTACTACATGGCCAAGTTGCACGGGCGTGTGCCCTGTTCAAAAAAAATTTTGAGTTTCGTTTAACCTCTGTATGTGATCGGTTTAGTCTCAAACCTTTCCAAATGCATGTTCGAGGTCTGGTAAGCCTTATAAGGGACTTAATATTTGAATTCTATTATAATGATTGTAAATTTTCTGTTCCGATATGATTTTTGATTTTCTGGTAACGCCCAGTCTTATTCCGGCGACGGTTACAGATAGGGGTGTTACATTTTATTGGTATCAGAGCTACGGTTTAGTCGGTTCTAGGATTAACGTAGCATGTCTGAGTATAGCTATACATGCCATATATCTGAACTGCGATAGTGTGATGAAATCCTGACTATTAAATGTGTTTTTCATTTAGCAATGGATCCCGAAAGAGCCGTAATCGATGAAGTCGAAAGTAACGTGCCTGCTCCTGCTCAAGGGATAGTGGCTGCCGAATCTTACCGAATGTTAGTGATCATGACGGAGAGGCAAAGAGAGCCTTCTTCCACATGATGAGTGAGTGGTTTTCGGAATTCGTTTGTACAAATACGGCTACTTAACAACCTCTACCCCCACAAACTCCAAATGTGCTACCTGTGAATGAACCGTTTCGATTGAATAAACCTCCAGTGGATAAAATCTGCAAGTTTGGGGCAAAGAGTTTAGGGCTGCTATTGATAATGACGCTGAACGAGCTAAATTCTGGCTTGAGAATACAGTGAGGGTATTCGATGAGTTTTCGTGTACTCCTGATGAATGTCTGAAGTGTGCTGTTTCTTTGCTAAGAGACTCAGCGTATCAATAGTGGAAGACTCTAACTTCTGTGGTTCCGAGTGAACAGGTTTCATGGGATTTCTTCCAATCTGAGTTCCGAAAGAAATATATAAGCCAAAGGTTTATTGATCAAAAGCGCAAAGAGTTTCTAGGCTTGAAGCAAGGAAGTAAGTTTGTTACTGAATACCAACGGGAATTTGTTCGACTAAGTCAATATGCACGAGAATGTGTCGCAATAGAAACTACTATGTGCAAGAGGTTCATAGAGGGTTTGAATGAAGATATTAAACTTCTAGTTGGAATTCTCGATCTGAAAGAGTTTGCTGTATTAGTAGAGAGGGCTTGTAAAGCTGAAGAACTTAGTAAAGAAAAGAAGAAAGCTGATTCTGAAGCTAGAGAAGTTCGAAAGAGATCTTCGGGTAGATCATTTCAGTGTGTGTCAAAGAAGCTCCGAGATGAATCTCATGGTTCGAAGATTAATATGGGATATTCTGACAGAAACCGTGATAGATCGCGTTCAAGTTTTAAAACTTCTACTACTTCTGTAACGAGTGTCGAGAATGTTAAATTTGAGAAACCTGAGTGTGCACATTGTCGCAAAAGACATCTGGGAAGTTGTAGATTGAAAGATCGAGCCTGTTTTCGATGTGGATCTCTGGATCATTTTGTTCGAGATTGCCCTGAATCTATTGATCAAGATAGAGTGCATAATCCGAGACCGAGTAATGTTTCTGCTAGAGGTAGAACTTCAAGAAACACGGGAAATACTAGTGTTGGTCATAGAGTTGCTAAAGATGCAACAGCATGATTTGAAGCTCGAGTGCCTGCTAGAGCCTACGCCATCAGAGCATGTGAAGAAACTTCGTCTCTTGAAGTGACCACTGGTACTTTTACTCTTTTTGATACCTCTATAATTTCTTTGATTGAGCATGGATCAACCCATTCCTATATCTGTATGAATTTAGCATTTAGTAAGAGTTTGCTAGTAGAGTCTACATAATTTGGAGTGAAAGTATCAAACCCCTTAGGTAAAAGTGTCCTAGTTGACAAAGTCTGCAGGAACTGTTTGTTAATGATTCGTGATATCTATTTTTTGGCTGATTTATTGCTTCTTCCTTTTGATGAATTCGATATAATTTTGGGAATAGACTGGATAACGTTGCATGATTCGATTGTAAATTGTAAGTGAAAAGTTATTGATTTGGGATGCAAGAATGGTGAAATAGTTAGAGTTGATTCTAGTGAGTTGAATGGTTTACCAGCTGTGATATCCACATTGGAAGCTTAGAAATATGTAAGAAAAGGTTGGTGAAGCCTACTTAGCATATGTAATAGATTCCAAAGTGTTTGAAAGGAAAATTGAGTCTGTGCCTATTGTCTGTGAATTTTCTGATGTATTCCCTAAAGAACTTCCAGGTTTACCTCCGATTCGTGAAGTCGAGTTTGGCATTAAGCTCGTTCCTGGAACTATTCTGATTTCTATAGCTCCGTACAGGTGGCACCTATAGAATTGAAAGAATTAAAGGCTCAGTTACAAGAATTAACTGATCGAGGGTTTGCTAGACCGAGTTTTTCACCGTAGGGTGCTCCTTTCCTGTTCGTGAAAACGAAAGATGGCACGATGAGAAGGTGTATTGACTACCGTCAAATCAATAAAGTGATTGTGAAGAATAAATACCCTCTGCCCCGATTTGATGATTTGTTTGATCAAATGAAAGGTGCTTCTGTCTTTTCGAAAATAGATTTGAGATCAGGCTATTATCAATTGGGTGTGAAAGATTCTGACATTTCAAAGACAGCCTTTACAACAAGGTACGGGCATTATGAATTTTTAGTCTGCCTTTTGGATTAATGAATGCTCCTGCTGTGTTTATGGATCTGATGAACATAATCTTCAAACTGTATTTAGATCAATTTGTTGTTGTTTTCATTGATGATATATTAATTTACACACGGAATGAGAGTGAACATGTGGAACATCTGAGAATCGTGCTTCAGACTCTACGTGACAAACAGTTTTATGCAAAATTTAGCAAATGTGAATTCTGGTTACACGAAGTTAGTTTTCTGGGCCATATTGTATCTGCATCTGGTATACGAGTAGATCTGAGAAAAATCTCATCTATTGTGGATTGGAAACCTCCGAAAAATATTTCTGAAGTCCTTAGCTTTCTGGGACTAGCTAGTTATTATCGTTGTTTCGTAAAAGATTTTTTTGTGATAGCAACCCCTATGACTCGATTACTTTAGAAGAGTAAAAGTTTTGAGCGGTCTAAAAAGTGTCAAGAAAGTTTTGATCGATTGAAAACTTTACTAACTAAAGCTCCAGTACTTGTGCAACCTGAATCGGGAAAAGAATTTATTGTGTATAGTGATGCTTCATTGAATGGATTAGGCTGCGTGCTAATGCAAGAAGGCAAAGCTATTGCATATGCTTCTAGACAGTTAAAATTGCGCGAGAAGAACTATCCTACGCATGATTTGGAATTGGCTGCGATTGTTTTTGCACTAAAAAATGGCGTCACTATGTGTTTAGCGAGAAATGCCATGTGTTCTCAGATCACAAAAGTCTAAAATATCTGATGACTCAGAAAGATTTGAATCTGCAACAACGAAGATGGTTATAATTGTTAAAAGACTATGAACTAGTTATCCATTATCATCTGGGTAAAGTGAATGTGGTAGTTGATGCTTTAAGTCAAAAATCATTATCTGCATTATATGCTTTAAGTGCTAATGTTGATAAATTTGATAATGGTTCAGTGTTAGCTGAATTGAAAACGAAATCTTCAATTATACAATAGATCTGCAAGGCTCAAAAGTTTGACAATGTGTTGATAGAAAAACGAGCTCAGTGTGATTCTGATTTTAATTCTAAATTCCGAATAGATGATAGTAACTGTTTGAGATTCAGAAATAGACTTTGTGTTCCAAGAAATCCACAATTAATTCGGACAATTCTGAATGAAGCTCACAATAGTAAGTTGTCTGTTCATCAGGGAAGCACGAAAATTATAACGATTTGAAACAACTGTATTGGTGGCCAAGAATGAAAAGAGATATTTCTGACTTCGTTATGAAATGTTTGATCTACCAGCAAATAAAAGCTAAAAATCAGGTACCGTCTGGTTTATTGCAGCCAACCATGATTCCCGAGTGGAAATGGGACTGTGTAACTATGGATTTTGTTTCGGGTTTGCCTCTAACTCTGAGAAAGAAAGATTTAGTTTGGGTGGTAGTTGATAGATTAACAAAGTCAGCCATTTTATTCCGGTACGATTAGACATCTCACTTAATAAGCTAGCTGAGCTTTATATTTCTAATATTGTAAGATTGTATGGGGTACCACTGTCTATTATATCTGATAGAGACCCAAGGTTTACTTCACGATTCTGGAAGAAGTTGCAAGATGCTTTGGGTACGAAACTACATTTTAGTACTGCTTTGCATCCTCAAACGGATGGCTAATCTGAGCGAGTTATTCAGATACTTGAAGATATGCTAAGATGTTGTACTCTAGAATTCGAAGGTAGGTGGGATCAGTATTTACCCTTGATTGAATTCGCTTATAACAATAGCTTCCAATCTAGCATTAAAATGGCTCCGTATGAAGCCTTATATGGTAGAAAGTGTAGAACTCCGTTATACTGGTCTGAGCTCAGTAAAAGTAAGATTTACGGTATTGATCTAATAAAAGAAACTGAACATAAAGTGAAAGTAATCCGAGATAGTCTGAAAGCTGCTTCTGACCGCCAGAAATCTTATGCTAATTTGAAACGAAAAGATACTGAATTTGAAATCGGTGATAGAGTATTTCTAAAAGTATCTCCGTGGAAGAAATTGTTTCGATTTGGTAAAAAGGGTAAACTGAGTCCGAGGTTTATCGGACCGTATGAGATCATTGAACGCATTAGACCGGTTGCATATAGATTGAAATTGCCATCTGAACTAGAAAAGATACAGAACGTGTTTCACGTATCTATGCTTCAGCGATACAGATCTGACCCATCACACATGTTTAACCCTTCTGGGATTGAATTGCAGTCCGATATGACATATGATGAAAAGTCAATCCGTATTCTATCTCGTGAGATTAAAGTATTGCGAAACAAAAGAATTCCATTCGTTAAAGTTTTGTGGCAATGACACGGGTCGAAGAAGTAACTTGGGAACCTAAAGATGCTATGAGAAATCAATATCCGAATCTATTTAATGGTAAGATTTTTAGGGACGAAAATCTCTAAAGGGGGGAGAGTTGTAACAGCCCGATTTATACTCTAGTCGAAAAGTGATTTTGGGACCACATATCTGAGTCTAAAAAATATTCTGATAATATTTTCTATGTCTGTGAGATATGAATTAGCATCTGTAAAGTTTCTGTGATTTAATTTGTCTGTCTCTATGTGTAATTGTGAAAAAGGATCGAATTGTATATGTGATAAAATTAGTATGCTATATGTTTAGGTGCTAAATTGACATGGCTTTTTACAAGGAAAGTCCTTGCATGTCAAATAGATATTTTATTATATTGGTGGACATTTTTAGACATGGTTAAGTGAATATGTGTTTTAAAATAAAAGGGCAAACTTGTCATTTAGATTATATGCTAATAATAATAAAACAAATACATGAAAATTTATCATTTTATGTCCATCCTTAGCTGAAATACAAGAAAAGAAAAGAGAAAAATTTTCTTAGCGTTCGGCACTTGTAATCTTTGATTGAGGTATGTGTTTTGATCAGTTTTTGATCATTTTTACGTTTCTGTGATCGTTACTTCGTGTAATATAAAGCCCATATCTGAATTTCTGATTCTGTCAATGTTTCCACGAAATGCCATTGTTGATTTCATGAGTTTTATTTTGAATGTGAATGAATTACAAAAGGTAGATGTTGGGTTTACATGTTAGATTTTGATGAATTTGAGCTATATGAGTTAAATTAAGAAAATATGATTGTGGGAGGACTAAATTGTGAATAAAATGTGATATATGGGCTTATATGAGAGCTATGAAGATTCGGCTAGGCCAATTTAAAATGAAATTGTGTTTATTTGATGTTTTATGAATTAGGGACCAAAGTGTTAAAATGTGTAAATGTGAGGGCTAAAATGAAAATTACCTTAATTGTGTATTTATGGACTAAATTGAATGATTCGAATGATTGAATGGTTGAATTTTAATTGATTTAGATCAAGAACAAAGAAAATCAGACTTAGATCGAAGAAAGTCCAAAATCGTCGTTTAGTCAATCTGAATCTGTCTAAATCCGTACGAGGTAGGTCAAAATAGAAATATGCGTTATATTTATGTTTACTATTAATGCTCGAATTATAACTGTATTGGACAGCCATAAGAGTCGATATTGGGATTCCAAATTGATTTTGATTTAGAAATGGTAGAATGACCTCATGTAAGACCTCATCTGGGATGTAGGCATTGGTTGTGATTTACGTGTAAGACTGTGTCTGAGACACTGGCTTCGTATGTGATTCGTGTAAGACCCTGTCTGGGACAAAGGCATCGATATTGAATAACATGTAAGACCACGTCTGGGACATTGGCATTGTTAAAGGCTTATATGATCTCTGTAACATTCTGAATGATGAAAATAGTTCGAGAATTGAATAAATGTCTACTTTGTATATCTGACTCAGGTATGTGCGTTCTGTACTGAAATTCCGAGCATGAATAGGATACAATGTGAACTAAGAGAATGGGACGAATAAGTAAATCTAGCTTCTGAGCTCTCTTTATGAGATTGTTATCATAATATGTCTAATGGTTGCATATGATTGTATTTGGCTTACTAAGCTCCTAGTAGCTTACTCTGTTTAATATTTTAACTGCTTTACAGATATCGTCACTATCATAGGCTCGGGAACATTTCGAGGATCGTCACTACACTATAAAGCTAGTTTTGGTATCTTTTGATTGTACATAGAATAAGTATGGCATGTATAGCCTAGAGTGTCTATGTTTAAGCTTTGAATATGTATTTGCTATGCCATGTGCATTAGATGGCAAATGATATGCTTGTAGTTAATTTTGGTATATGGGTTGTGATGCTAATTATGCAAGTTGGTGATAGTTTTATGATAAAATTGTTTTGGTAAATCTTGAAATATGCCTTTGAAATGAAATGGTAAGTTGTGTATAGGGTATGAATGAGATGTGTATTATGTGTTTAGTCATTAAATTGGTTTGAAGTATTGACATGTTTGTTTGATATTGAATATGAATGATTTGGTTATGTAGGAGTATGTTTTAAGGCATTGGAATTGAGTTGAAATTGTCAACTTTTTGTGATATGAACATGGCTATTAGATAGTACAATGGTAGATGGAAAGTTTGGCTTAAACAAAGCCTACTTTGTGCCACACGGTCAGGAGACACGAGCATGTACTCCAACCGTCTGTCCCCTATATATTAGATTTTAAGTTAGTTTCACACACGGTTTTAAGGCACGAGCGTGTGATCATGCCTTGCCAAGTTGATAGTTTCGACCACCGGTAGGAGGCACGGGCGTGGACATTAACCGTGTTAGTTTCTTAGTGTTGCCCATGGTCTGAGCCAAATTTGAGGCATGGCCATGTGTACTACACAGCCAAGCCGTACGGGCGTCGACCCTGTTCAAAAAAAAATTATGAGTTTCGTTTAACCTCTGTATGTGATCGGTTTAGTCCCAAACCTTTCCTAATGCATGTTAGAGGTCTGGTAAGCCTCATAAGGAACTTAATATTTGAATTTTGTTATAATGATTGTAAATTTTCTGTTTCGATATGATTTTTGATTTTCTGGTAACGCCCCGTCCTATTCCAGCGACGGCTACGGGATAGGGGTGTTGCATAGAATGGGGAAAATCTAAAGTGGTCGAGTAATCGTTTTCGCCTGTCCAAATCCATCTGAGGTAAGTCAATATACAAATAAGTGTATTATTGATTTAATTATACTTAAGTGTTTATATAATTGCTATTGAAAGGCCATGAAAGCTAAATGAGTGTAATCTGAGATAATTCCGATAATAAGATATGTAACACCCCAAACCCAATCCAGACATTATAGCTGAATCTGGCATGTCATATTGAAGTGTTCTTCGAAAACCATGTTGTTATTGTAAACCCTCCTTAAAATTTAAAACATCTAGCCATGTAAAAACTGGTGTAAAACCTACGTTAGTTTATCTTCAAAACATGGTTCATTAAAAAGTTATTCCCCTATTAAAACGTTGTTATTTTTATCTCTAAAACCTTGTTTGTTGCGAAAGCTTAACTTAAAATAGCGATTTATGAAAACATGATGTTAATAAGAATTGAGTCGTGAAACCATTTCGAAAATGTTGCAGAAACGTAGTGATTTGAAAACATATTATTTTTGGAAAACCGTGTTCTACTTCTAACAGGTATAGTTCAAAATAAACCATAAACCTCAAAATAAAGTCCAGAAATTAATAGAGGCCTTATTACAACCCAAACCAAGATTAAAGTGCTTAGAAGTAAATAAATGTAAAAGAAAACAAAAGCAGTTGTGTTACCATCTCTAGGTCCCTTGCAGAACCAATCCTCTTAACGCTGGGGATTACCTGAAAACTTAATAAACGGGGTGAGTTTACGAAAACTCAATGTGTAATCCCCTAAATATAAAATAGTCAGTCAGAACAACAAAAAATTAGAAGCAATCTGTGTAACGCCCTAAATTTCAGGTTTTTCTAGAGGTTATTGTTCATCTGTTAAAATGTTTAAATTTTGGTATTTGGATGTGTAATGCATGTTTGGAGGGTGTTAATGGGCCTATGGAAGGCCCATGTGTTGGTTGGAAGCTCGGCAGAATTTTGTATTTTTGACTTAGGAGATAGGGGTCTCTTGAAGATAGGTGTTATAAGAAAATAATCGTGAAATAAGACACAAAACAAGTCCTGGTAAAGTGGCAAGGGAGGCGCCACTAAGCTCCTTAAAAAGTGGCGCCTAAGTGAGATTGGAGGTCCAAGGTTCAAGCTCCAGAGTTGGCAAAGATGGCATTTTATTTTTGAGCTTGAGCAGGTAGGAGTTTGAAGCAGATTTAAACTCTATTTTTGGAGGAGTTTGAACCGGTCAATGAGCAAATCTAGGAGGAGGTTGAGGGAGTTTGAATTTTGAAAGATGGTGGCCGGCTAGAGGACTCTTGGGGAAGGCAAATTCGGCTTTGTGCTTAGGTAGCATTTTCGGCAAATAGGTGCTAGAGTGTGCCGAATTCTCCTTTAGTCTTTTATGATTTTGTGCCGATTTTCCTTAAGTGAGAAAGCTCCCCTCTTCTGTCAAGTTCACATAGCCTATTAGGTACCCTTTTTGCCACTTTGTTCCTCTCATTAACCTAGTAACCGAACCTTATTCCACCCTTGAACCGAATCTGCATTCGACTAAACATCTCCTTTGTTTTCTTTCTGTTCTCATCTATTTGCTTCTCTTCTTCTCAAACCATAAACCGACCCCCTTACCACCATTCTGCTGCTAGCCGAATCCAATCTTCCCTGTCTCCCTCTTCTCTGAACCTTTGTCGACAGCTGTGAAAGAGGCCGAAACTCTTGGTGACCGATTACCCCCTTCTGTCCAAGTCGACAGCCTTCTCTTCTTTTAAAGCCTTCAATAGCCGAACCCCTATTCTTTCATCCCTTCTAGTTGTCATTTTACCCCACCTACTTTATTGATTGAAACAACAAGAGCATCATACCACCTTCTCAAAGCCGAAAGCACCTCCTTCTAACCATTCAAAAGCCGAATATCTCTAGAGAGACTTTGGTGACATTAGAGTTAGATTTACGGTGAATCTAGAATAGATCGGAGATAGTGGAAATGTGGGAGCAATACTCTTCGAGTGGTGGCATCGGTAAGTGATCTAATCACTAAGTACATTCGTTTATTAAACTCTTAAGGGAAAACCGAAACCCATAGATCTTTAGGGGGCATGTCGGCATTATTTGTAAGATTCTAATGCTATAGTTTGACTCTTGTGCGTATTGGATAGCAAGGAATGGTGATCAAGCGAGGAGTTTTGGAGGGCTAACGCAGTTGGACATTGAGATCTAGTCCATAACCGAAGAAAGGGTAAGATTTTAATGACTTAGGCCATGTAGGCCGATTATGGTAAGGGTTTATGGCTCTTTGGTTATCGATTATTAGACTAAAAGTTAGCGTTCGATTGTAGGCTCTTCATACGTGGATTTTGTTAACGTTTCAACAGCTAACAGGTGTGTAACTAATCCCAACTGTTAGACTAAAATGGTAAAAGCCGAAAAGAGCGTAGCGTTACCGACATCTGGTGTAAGTGACCGAAAATGCGTTCGTATGATATTTGAGAGTAACCATTTACTCCATTGGGCTTAACTATGAATTCAGTGCCGGAAGAATTGCAGAAGGTGCAATTTTGAACGTTTTGGTAAGTTGGGCTGCAACGGGCCAAAGATGGGCCCAATGGACTTTCGAGCCCAAATCGGTAAAATGACTATTATAGGCTTTCTGGCGACGTGGTTAGTGATAAGATGGATAAGTTGGTAAGCTAGACCTAAAAACTAGACTTAACGGGCTTGAGATAATAATGGACTTAGTAAGGCCCATTAGGGGTTTTAAGCTAAAAAGGGTAAAACTGGAAATTTGGCTTAAATGGACTTCCGTGGTTTTTTATGAACTAATAATTAATCCAACGTACATAAAAACTCTGAAAATATGATAAAGGACTAAAATACCCCTGAATATGGAGATTTACCAAAATACCCTTAGGTGTAAAAAGACTATTATACCCCTAGGGTCAATTCTGTATGAAATGTATAATTTTATGTATCTGCATGAGTTACCATTTAATATGAATATATCTGATGCATGAGATGCTATATGTTGCATGCTAGTATGTATATATATGTGTTGCATGGGGTTTGGGTTTATGATGGAGGAAGCGTTCTGGCAGCCTCGATGTAATCTGGTGGCCTCGCCACATATATATATATCTGTTCTGGCAGCCTCGCTGCAATCTGGTGGCTTCGCCACGTATATACATCTGTTCTGGTGGCCTCGCCACAATATCTGTATCTGGTGACCTCGTCACAATATCTGGCAGCCTCGCTGCAAATTATATCTGGCAGCTTCGCTGCAATTATCTGTGGTGTGTAGCGGTTGGGTGGGTCGAGTAGTCTCCCCACATGGTGTAAGGCTGGTACGGGGGTGTTATGGATGGATCTGGATTGGGTTTCTGTTTGCATATTGTATCTGATCTGTATCTATTATGGGCCTATGGGCTTAACCTGATTTCTGTAATGGGCCATGTAATATCCCGAATTAGGGCCTAACCGGAATAGTGGTTTCGTGACCACAAATCCGAGGTAGAAATAATTATATTATAATTATTTTGATGTTTATGATATGATTTTATGATGGTGTGAAAATTTCGTGAAGAAATTCTAAGCGTAAAGTGCTTAATTTGAAGTTAGGGATTAAATCGAATAAGTTGCAAAACTTGCATTCTAGAAGTTTTCAGTATGAAATTGCTTTGAAATATTAATTAGGAGGTCTTAAACGGTAATTAGACCCATTTTATGTTCATGGAAAAACTAGGACATGGAAGGAATTTTTGAAAGTTTAGTATGGAGGGGGCATTTTGGTCATTTGGACATTTAATGAAATAAAAAGGGAAAAATAACACAAAATTGGTCATCTTCTTCATTACCACGAAATTTCAAGGGTTCTCCATAGCTAGGGTTTGTTTCAAGCTTCCAAGCTTCATAGTAAGTGATTCTAAGCCCCGTTTTTAATGATTTTTACGTTTTTGAAATCCCGGTAGCTCGATAAAGCTTATGTTAGCAATAATTTAAGTTAGGGTTCATATTTGGAAAAATACCCATAGGTGAAATTTGTGTATTTTGATGTTTTATGATAGAATATGAGGTTTTAAATTATGTTAGAAAACTTGTGCTACTCGGTTTTAAGTAAAAACGAGTAAAACGGCTTAATCGGTAAAAGTACATATTATTCATAAGTAAGTGTTTTAGTATGAATTTGAGCTTGCTAATGGTAAATAAATGATCAGCATGTCCTAAAACATAAGAATTTGTGATAAAATTTAATTCCCGAGCTTTGGGGCAAAAGTGTAAATATGCAAAAGTTTAGGGGCAAAATTGTAATTTTTTCAAAAATTTGAATTTAGGACTATTTTGATAATGTGAGTATTAAATAAGCTAAATGTGTTATTTTAGATCAAGAAAGACGTGGAATCAACCTTGATCGAGGAAAAGAAAAGATTACGGACTAAATTGCAAAAATCTTTGTATTTTGGTACTAAGGTAAGTTCATGTGCAAATAATGTAACATAACTGTTATTTTTAAGTTAATTGATGTTATTTATATGATATGCTGATTTTTATCATGAAATATATGCTTTGTGGTTATTTTTGAACAATATGCAAATTATATGTGTTACTTGTTAAATATAAAATGCTACCGAGTATTGGTTTCGGTATTATGTGGAAGACGGCAAGGATAAGTGATCGAGGAAAATCCCGTTTGAACCTTGGGAATAGATTAGGATACAAGTGACATGTCACTAGGATGGTTGGGCACCCGAGCTCGTTGAGTTGAGTCCGAGTTCACTTATGGGTGCGAATGTCCGAACTCGTTGAGTTGAGTCCGAGTTCGTGAGATGTAACTAGGCATCCGAGCTCGTTGAGTTGAGTCCGAGTTCACTTATGGATGCGAACGCCCGAGCTCGTTGAGTTGAGTCCGAGTTCGTTTATGGGCGGGTTACATGATTGATTGATTACATATTCAGCACTTATGTGCAAATGATCCGTGTATCCGAGTTGTATTCCAATGTGTTCAACGGGTAAAATTCAAGTGAAATGGAAAGGCACTCAAGACGTAAGTGACAATTCGGTAATGTTGAGAAATGGCCGTATTGGACAGGTATGTACTTAACCCTTGGGTTGAAACCCGAGACAACAACAAAAATGTGGTAAGATGAAGTATGATGACTAGAATTGCGACATATGTTTTGGTGATGCTATGTTAATGTTGTTTGGCATAATGACTTTGTTATGTTACTTGTTATTTGCATGTAAACTTACTAAGCATTTATGCTTACTCCCTCCTTTTCATTCATTGTAGTTTTGGACAAGCCGGCTCGAGAATCGGGATAGGTCGAAGACTCGTTCACACTATCCAAAGGACTTTTTGGTAAATGGCTTGTAAGATTTAGTATGGCATGTATAGTAATATACCTACTTTGTGTAAATAATCTTGTGATATGGTGGTGGTTTGGTTGAGGAAATGCTTGATAATGTTGAGTCATTGAAATGGCTAATATAGATTATGTTTGATGTCATGAAAGAATAATAGGTTATCTAGTATATAAAAGCTTTTATGAAAATGAAATTAGCCATAAAACAGAACATTGCAGCAACACTGACGTGAGTTTGAAAATTCACTAAAAATCATATAAATCGAATTTGATGATGGATTAGTTATGAAATTTAAGCTTATCATGTCTAATTTCATATGGAAGAAGAAAAATAGGTAAAGGAGTTATACGTTATGAGATATTTGAGTTTTAGTGAAACAGGGCCAGAGCAATTTCTGGATCCCCTGTTCCAACTTTGAAAATTCACCATAAATTGTACAAAAATAATTAGGAGGATTACTTTATATGCCTAGATTCCTTATTGAATCTAGTTTTAATAGAAATAAACGGTATAGTTATATGAAATTTTTACATGGAGAAAAGTGATTCGTAATGAGTAGAGGTCAGTGCAGTCGAGTTCTAAAACAGGGGAAACTTTAACTAATAAACTGTACTAATCCGCTAAGTCAAAAATTCTAGAAAAAAATTAGTGAATAGATATATGAGTCTAGATTCAGGAAAAATTTACGGATCTTGATTTCAAATTTTGTAACTCGAGATATGATTTTTTGAGCGACCATGACGCAGAAAACAATTTATTCCGAAAATGAAAATAGATTTTGTAAAGTTGTTTAAAATGGTAAATTGTGTTTAGTAACACCTCAAGCTCGACTCCGGTGACGGTTTCGGGCGTGGGGACGTTACAGGCCAAGGCCCAATTAATCCGATTCTGAGGCTTGATCTGTTTTGGCCTATGGTTGAGATAATGTTGCACACTGAGTTGTCAAACTCACCCCCCTTTTATTTCATCTCTGCAGGTAACCCTCAACCATAGTGGGCTTGGAGCTGCGAGAGATTCGGAGTGGCCACAACATCTGTAAATTCGGTTTTTGTTTCACTTTAAGTATTTTCATTATGCTATTTTGGGTTTAATTTGTAATAAGGCCGCTATTTAAATTTCTTTATTGGTTTTATATTCTTTTATGGTTTAATTCATATTTTATCGAGACTGCTAGTTATAGGCTGCGCGGGTTTTTCAAGCTACTAAAAAGGTTTTCAAAATTCAACAAATTCAAATATGGATAACCTAAGGGCTTATCAAAATGATTTTTCATAATCTTGCTGTTCTAGTAAAATATCATCTAAGTCACGACAAGCAAAAAGATCATAAGTTTAGTTGTAGGATCATGTGACACACCAGATCTGGTCATAACGTCTAGATTGGGTTTGGGGTGTTACAATCTGGGCTTGAGCCCTAATCAGTAACAGAATAGTCTAGTTCAGAGTATAGGTGGGCCAAAGCCCAATACATTAACATTTGGGTCACAGCCCAAAACAGAGTCAATTGGGCCCAGCCCATATCAGTAATAGAACACACATATATGATTAATGCATGATGCATGTTGTATGTTAACCCATCCAACCCTGCACTTGCCTCCGTCCAACCCTACACTTACTGTGGGGAATAAATCAACCCACCCATCCTTGCACTCCAAATGTTAGCAGTAGTTGCGACACTAACCAGAATCGCAGCAAGGCTGCTAGTAAATAGATTTGCACAAAGCCATCAATAGCTATAGTATAATCGGTACAAAGCCATCAAGCACGGTATTATAATTGGCACAAAGCCATCTATCACGGTAATATAATCGGTGCAAAGCCATCAATCACAGTAATACAATTGGCACAAAGCCATTGATTGGCACAAAGCCTTAATTACGTTGGCACAGAGCCATAATTATATTAAGTGGCTTAAAGCTATTGGTAGGTCCACAGTCATCTCAGGCGACCCGTGTGACCTTACCAGTATTGGTCCACAATCATCTCGGGGAACCCATGCGACCAGATCCACAGTCGTCTCGCGTGACCCGTGCGACCTTAACAGAATAGATCTTCCTCTGTACAATATCCCAACCCTATGCAATATGTCATGTATGCAGAATGTCATGTTCTTAATCGGTCATACAATCACAGTCAAATTAGTCCAATCATAGTCATACAATCACAGTCAAATTATTTCATAGCACAAGTCAGTCATTTACCCTTGAGGGGCAAAATAGTCATTTTACCCTTCAAGGGTATTTTGGTCATTTTACCCTCTGGGGTCTTGGTACAAAAAATCAACCTCTTGAAAGGTCTACAGTCGCCTCGAGTGACTTAAACAACCTAAATTGACATAACAATGTAAATGGGCCTAAGGCCCATTACTCAGCCCTAGTGGGCCCATACGTTTATGTGGCCCATTTAGCCCAGAACTAACAACGGCTATGCGAACAACATAGCCCAGTCCAAAACTTAGCACATAACATACATTTTACCTGTGTGGGCCTACAAGCCCATTGTAATACCCCAAACCCGGCCTAGAAGTTAGGCTTGAGTTCGGTGTGTCACATTGATGTGTTTTTCGAAAACCATGTTTCCATTGAAAACCTTTCTTAATATTTAAAAACTCCTTGCCATTTTAAGCTAGTGTAAAGCCTCAGTTTGTGTTCGTTTAGTTAAAAACGTGGTTTATTAAAAATCATTCTCTTGTAAAACGTTACTACCATTAAAATCTTATTTGTTGGGGAAGCTTATTTTAAAAGAAACTGATTTACAAAAATGTCATGTTTAAAAATAGTTATGTAACACCCCAAACCTGGTCTGGACGTTATGACCAGATCTGGTGCGTCACATGATCCTAAACTACGCTTATAACCTTTTAAAACATGTTGAGACATAGGTGATATGTGTAAAACTAGCAAGGTGAGAAAAGTTCTTGTTAAAACTACTTTAAGTTGTCATTATTCAAGATTGTTTAAATTTTATAAACGTTATTTTGAAAACGTTATTAAGGTTTTGGAAACCCGCGCAGCCTATATCTAGCAGTTTCGATAAAGTACGAACCAAATCCTTTAGAAAGTTAAAACCCAAAAAGAAAATTTAATAGCGGCCTTATTACACATTAAAACCCAAAAATTAACATAAAAATTAAAATACTAAAACATAAATGAAAACCAGTTTTATTGCAGTCGCTGTGGCCACTCCGAATCTCTCGCAGCTCCAAGCCCACTATGGTTGAGGGTTACCCGCAGAGATTAATTAAAAAGGGTGAGTTTGACAACTCAGTGTGTAACATTATCTCAACCATAGGCCAAAACAGATCAAGCCTCAGAAACAGATTTAATTGGGCCTTGGCCCATTACAGGAATCAGGTTAAGCCCAAAAGGCCCATAACAGAAACAGATCAGATATAAGCATTATGCAAACAGAAACCCAACCCAGATCCATCCTTAACACCCCCGTACCAGCCTTACACCATGTGGGGAGACTACTCGACCCACCCAACCGCTACACACCACAGATATTTGCAGCGAGGCTGCCAGATATAATTTGCAGTGAGACTGCCAGATAACATTTGCAGCGAGGCTGCCAGATATTGTGACGAGGTCACCAGATATAAATATTGTGGCGAGGCCACCAGATTGCAGCGAGGCTGCCAGAAAATATGTGGCGAGGCCACCAGATTGCAGCGAGGCTGCCAGAACGCTTCCTCCATCATAAACCCATACCCCATGCAACAGATAATCATACTAGCATGCAATATATAGCATCTCATGCATCAGATATATTCATATTAATAATTAACTCATGTAGATACATAACATCATACATTTCATACAGAATTGACCCTAGGGGTATATCAGTCTTTTTACACCTAGGGGTATTTTGGTAATTTTCCATATTTAAGGGTATTTTAGTCCTTTTTCATATTTTCAGAGATTTTATGCAAGTCTGATAAATTAACAGTCCCTAAATAACCACGGAAGTCCACTTAAGCCAAATTTCCAATTTTGCCCTTTTTAGCCTAGATCCCCTATTGGGCCTTACTATGTCCAATATCGTCGATAAGTCCGTTAAGCCCAATCTTAGGTTTTAGTTTACCGACTTTACCAAGTTTTTATTATTCAAGTTACCAGCAAGTCTTTTATGAACATATTCAAATATGGGCTTGGAAGCCCATTGGGCCCACCTTGGCCCATTGAGGCCCAACTTACCAAAACGCTCGAAATTGCACCTTCTGCAATTTCGCCATCGCCAATTCCCAATATGACCACAACAGAGTATTCGGTCACTCTTATTTCTTTCCAAGGCTGATTTTTCGGTCACTTTTGATTAGTCACTTAGCACAGTTTCGATTATTTCGGCTTTTAGCCATCCTAGTCTATGATGGAGATACGTTACACACCTGTTACTGATGAAACGTTGACGAAATCCACGTATGAAGAACCCCTTTCGATTATGGACTAGATCACTGTGTCCAACCGCGTTAATCCACAATAGCCTCCTTTGCTGAACGTCTCTTGTCCACTCAATCTAAATCCAAAACCACAGCCGTTACACTTGCTTCAATGACAGAGAAAGAATTGAGAGAGAGGAGTGATTCCGCAATTGCAAGGGATGAAGGGATAAGAATTCGACTAATTGAAGAATTGGTAGGAGAAAGGGTAATCGGTTAATAAAAGAATACTCGTCACAAAGTGTTCGGATTCTATTTCTTGCAGGTGCCGACAGAGGTTTAAAGAGGAGAGGGAGAAGAGATTAGATTCGGCCAACCAGAGAATTAAGGAGAAAAAGGTTTCGGTCAACAAGATTTTCGGCAAAGCAAAGGTGTTTCGGTTTTAGTGCTGTCGACAGGAACTTGAAGAAAAAGAGAAGAAGAAAGGTGCTTTGGTCTAACAGGGAAGTGGGATGGAATGAGACCGGTATGGGGTGTCAACGTAAAAGAAAACAAAAGAAAAGAAGAATACTAGGAAGTGGTTTCGGCAACAAGGGAATTCGGCAATGATGCTTGGGGTAGGAGTAGGTTGCGGCTAATAGAAGAAAAGGGAGATTGAATAGCAAAAGAGAGAAAATAGAAAAATTCTCTAATGCTATACACAATAAGCTCAAGAACCTCAAAAAGACTCTTAGTGAAATCGGCACAAACCCTAAAGGTACTAAGGAGAATTTGGCACCAACTAGCACTAATTGCCGAAAATGCTAACACTAATCCCCCTAGCCGAATTACACTTGCAAAGTCCCACAATCGGCTACTTCCTTTCAAAATTCGAACTTCCTAGATTTGCTCCTCAACCTCCTCCACGATTTGCTCCTTTGACCGGTTCAAATCTCCTCCAAGCAGAGTTCCACTCGGCTTCAAACTCTTACCTGCTCAAGCTTAAAAATAAACAACACCTTCGCAACCTCTGGCGCTTGAACCCTTGACCTCTAAGCTCATTTAGGCGCCACCTTTTAAGGAGCCTAGTGGCATCTCCCTTGCCACTTTACCACTGGTCCTTTTGTGCTATATTTCGCACACAATTCCTTAAGACCCTTATTTTCAATGGTCCCCTATCTCCTAAGTCAAACACAAAATTTTGCCGAGCCTTTAACCAACACATGGGCCTTCCATAGGCCCATTATCATACTCCAAACATGCATTACACACCCAAATACTAACATTTAAACATTTTATCAGATAAGGACCAATCAAAGAAAAAAACCCGAAATTAGGGCGTTACAACTCTACCCTCCTTAAAGAAATTTCGTCCTCGAAATTTACTTTATCCAAACAAATGAGGATATTGCTGACGCATTGCCTCCTCTGGTTCCCAAGTAGCTTCCTCTCTGCCATGATTACGCCAAAGTACCTTCACCAACGGAACTGATTTTCTTCTTAGAACCTTCACGTCTCGATCCAGAATCTGCACCGGCTCTTCTTCGAAAGTCAAATCAGGCTGTACCTCCACTTCTGCAACTGGTAGAATATGGGTAGGGTCAGAACGATATCGTCTTAACATGGATACATGGAACACATCATGGATTCTATTTAACTCCGGAGGTAATTCCAACTGATACGCCACTGGACCTATTCGCTTAAGAACCCGATAAGGCCCAATAAATCGCGGACTTAGCTTGCCTTTCTTACCAAATCTTAGTATCTTCTTCCAGGGCGAAACTTTCAGAAAAACCATATCACCTACTGAATACTCAATCTCTTTACGCTTCAAATCTGCATAAGACTTTTGTCGATCAGATGCCTCTTTCAAACGGTCCCTTATCACCTTGACCTTCTCCTCAGTCTCTGCTACCAATTTAGGTCCAAGAACTTGCCGCTCGCCCAATTCGGTCCAATAACTAGGTGAACGACACTTACGCCCATACAGTGCCTCATAAGGTGCCATACGGATACTAGCCTGATAGCTGTTATTATACGCAAACTCTGCCAACGGTAGATAATCCTCCCAATTGCCTCGAAAGTCGATAACACAACCCCTTAACATATCTTCCAGAATCTGAATAACCCTTTCTGACTGACCATCAGTCTGAGGATGGAAAGCCGTGCTAAAGTTCAGTCACGTTCCCAATGCCTCATGCAACTTTTGCCAGAACCGAGATGTGAATCTAGGATCTCGATCAGAAATGATAGACACTAGCACCCCATGTAGTCGCACAATCTCTGCCACATACAACTTGGCTAACTTCTGAAGCGAATAATCAGTACGTACAGGGATGAAATGAGCAGATTTAGTTAACCTGTCTACAATCACCCAAATCGAGTCCTTCTTTGATGGCATTAAGGGCAATCCACTTACGAAATCCATGGTCACCCTTTCCCACTTCCAGAGTGGTACCTTCACTGGTTGCAGAAGTCCAGAAGGTAACTGATGCTCAACTTTCACTTGCTGACAAGTCAGACATTTCCCCACAAATTCTGTTACTTCTCGCTTCAGTCCAGGCCACCAATACAACTCCTTTAAGTCATGATACATCTTATTACCTCCAGGGTGCATAGCACACAACCCTTTATGAGCTTCATTCAGAATTGCTTGCCTCAGCTGAAAATCCTTCGGAACACAGATTCTACCGCGAAAACATAGAATTCCTTCACTGTTAAGTCCAAACTCAGAAGTATTCCCATCTTTAACCTGCTGAAATCGAGAAACCAGAGACTCATCCCTCAACTGCTTTTCCTTAATCTCATCCACCCAGGTCGGTCTTACTTGCAATTCTGCTAACAAACTACCATCATCATACAGACTCAAACGAGCAAACATAGCTCTCAGATCAGATGCAGTTCTACGACTTAGGGCATCAGCCACCACATTAGCTTTGCCTGGATGATACTCAATCGCACAATCATAATCCTTAGGCAACTCGATCCATCTCCGTTGCCTAAGATTCAGCTCCTTCTGAGTCAACAAGTACTTAAGACTTTTATGGTCTGTGTATATAATACACCTTTCTCCATACAGATAATGTCGCTAGATTTTAAGTGCGAAGATTACTGCTGCCAACTCCAGATCATGGGTAGGATAGTTCACTTCATGAGGTTTAAGCTGTCGCGATGCATAAACAACCACTTTACCCTCTTGCATCAACACGCAGCCCAACCCAACATGCGATGCATCACTGTACACGGTAAAATCTTTTCCAAACTCTGGTTGAATCAGTACAGGTGCCTCGGTCAGAACCTTCTTTAGTTTCTCAAAAGCTTCTTGCTGCTGCTCGGTCCAAATATATGGTACTCCCTTCCTTACGAGTTTTGTCAATGGCGCTGCCATCACAGAAAATCCTTCTACAAACCTTCTATAGTATCCAGCTAAACCCAAAAAACTTCGAATTTCTGCCACTGACCTCGGTGGTTTCCACTCCAGAATTGTTTCAATCTTTCGAGGGTCCACCTTAATACCCTCAGCTGATACAACATGCCCCAAGAAGGTTACTTCTCTTAACCAGAACTCACACTTACTAAATTTCGCATAAAGCTCCTTTTCCCTTAACACTTGCAGTACAATACGGAGATGCTCATCATGTTTCTCTTCAGATTCAGAATAGACCAAAATATCGTCGATAAAGACGACCACGAATCGATCCAAGTATGGCTGGAACACTCGATTCATCAGATCCATGAAAGCTGCAGGTGCATTGGTCAGCCCAAATGGCATAACCAAGAACTCATAGTGACCATAACGAGTTCTGAATGCCGTCTTGTGAATATCCACCTCCTTCACCCTTAATTGATGGTACCCAGATCGAAGGTCAATCTTGGAAAATACTGAAGCTCCTCTAAGCTGATCGAACAGATCATCGATTCTAGGCAACGGGTACTTATTCTTGATCGTCAGCTTGTTCAACTGCCGATAATCAATGCACATCCGCATTGACCCATCTTTCTTTTTAACGAAAAGCACTGGTGCTCCCCACGGAGACACACTTGGCCTAATGAAACCTCTATCCAACAGTTCTTGAATCTGCGCTTTTAACTCCACCAACTCCTTTGGTGCCATCCTGTACGGTGCATGGACACCTGTGCCGTACCAGGCAACAAATCGATCCCAAACTCAACCTCTCGATTCGAAGGTAAACCTGGAAGCTCCTCTGGAAAAACATCTTGAAAATCTTTAACAGTTCTAACTTGATCCACAGTTAGTTCCTCAGTTCCTACTTGACCCACGAATGCCAAATAAGCTGCACATCCTTTACGAATCCACTTCTCAGCTCTTAATGCTGACACCACACTGGACAAATAATCTCTATGTTCACCTATCACCAAAACTTCCTCATCCTCTGCAGTCTTTAGCCTCATTCGTTTCGCAGCACAATCCAAGGTAGCCCTATGCTTTACAAGCCAATCCATTCCCAAGATGAGATCAAATTCTCTGAAAGGTAGCTCCATCAAGTCTCCAGAAAGGATTTTTCCTTGAGTCTCTATAGGTACATCTCTATACAGTTTGTCTACCCTAACCGAGTGACCCAAAGGACTTAGTACAGTTACCCCACTCACTGTCTCCTCAGAACGCACTCCTAGCGACCCAGATATGGCACATGCAACATAAGAATGGGTAGATCCAACATCTATTAACGCAGTGAATGGCATACGAGAAATCAAGAACGTACCAGTTATGACGTCAGGAGCATCACCCTCCTCTCGGCGACGAGCTGCATAAACTAGTGCTGGCTGACGAGCCTCAGCGAAACCAGCACCCCTGCCAGGTGCTCCTCGTCCTTGACCATTACCATTTCCGCCTCTACCTTGCTCACGACCCCTCGGAGCTGGTGGTCCACCCCTCACTGGTTGAGCAACCCTCTAAGCTATAACCTGTCCTTGGTCCGGTTCTTCGGGACAGTCCTTAATCTTATGCTCCATCGACCCACATCGAAAACAGGCTCCAGAACGTTTCCGACACTCGCCCATATGTATCTTACCACAACTCCTACAACCCTGCGGTCTGACAGCATTCATTGGCACCGCTCGCACTGGTTCTGCCACTCTTGCCCTCTTAACATTCCTATTAGCCCCACCTGATGGTCCAGAGTCCCTCCGAAAGCGGTTTTTATCCTTTTCGCGATTCTGTCTCTCAGTACGCTTTACTTCCTCAGCTATCTTAGCTTTCTCAACCAAAGCAGCAAAGTTACGCTCCCTCTGTGGAGCGATCAGTACCCTTAGCTCATCCCTCAGACCATCATCGAAACGTACGCTACGCTCATATTCGGTAGCAACTATCCCAAAAGCATATCGGCTCAGCCTCAGAAATTCAGCCTCGTACTCAGATACTGTCCTACTCCCCTGAACCAATTTAAGAACTCCTTCCTACGGGCGTCCACATAGCTAGCCCCAACATATTTTCCTTTAAAGGCTTTCTTAAACAGCTCCCATGTTACCTCACCATCTGAAGTTCCATCTCTTACTGTGAGCCACCACTGATAAGCTTCATCTCTAAGCAACGACACGGCTCCTTTCAGCTTCTGCTCCATAGAGCAATCCAGATCGTCCATGATTCGCTCTGTGGCCTCTAGCCAATATTCAGCCACATTTGGGGCTACACTAGACACACCCCTAAAGAACTCTGCCCCATTAGCTCGGAGTCGCTCAGAAATGGATCCCCGAAATCCATTACCGGTACTTGCCCCAGCAACCCTTTCCAGAACTCGAAGCATCGCTTGTGATAGGGCATCGTCCCCTACACCCCTATCATGAGATTCCACCTCTGTTGCCGGTGGTATCGGCATACCAGCTGCTGGCGCATGACCCGAAGATGAAGTCTTAGCTCGTGCACTACCTCGGCCACGTCCACGGCCCCTACCACGAGCTGCTCGTGTACTCATTTCGTACTTTCTGTTTAGAAATTTTATGAGTTAGATTAATATTTCAGTGTTTATTACAGATGTCTTATGAATAAATAGAGTTTCAGAGTTTATCTTCTTTCGCGGTAGCCTAGCTACAGTCTCAGTTTACCTATCAGAGTCTCTACAGTTTCAGTAATACCCTAGCTAAAGTATCATAATAAAGTCTTTAGTCAGGCATGCAATCAGAGTTTTCAGAAATAATCAGAAAAGTTTAGAGAACTTACAGGCTTGGGCCGGAGATTCGGTGTGCCACTCTTTCGAAAGATTTCATAGAAAAACTTAATAAATTTTTGTTTTCTTTGAAAATAAATCATCTATGCTTGAAAAGGAGTTCATCAAAACTAGTTCCAAATAATTTTTTGAAAAATCATGATCTTTTGAAAATCTTCATTTTGATTGTTTGAAACCTTCATTTTTAGACCCGTTCCACAGCCGAGTTGTTGCAACCTGGCTCTGATACCACTAAATGTAACACCCTAAACCCGGTCTGGACGTTATGACCAGATTTGGTGCGTCACATGATCCTAAACTACGCTTATAACCTTTTAAAACATGTTGAGACATAGGTGATATGTGTAAAACTAGCAAGGTGAGAAAAGTTCTTGTTAAAACTACTTTAAGTTGTCATTATTCAAGATTGTTTAAATTTTATAAACGTTATTTTGAAAATGTTATTAAGGTTTTGGAAACCCGCGCAGCCTATATCTAGCAGTTTCGATAAAGTACGAACCAAATCCTTTAGAAAGTTAAAACCCAAAAAGAAAATTTAATAGCGGCCTTATTACACATTAAAACCCAAAAATTAACATAAAAATTAAAATACTAAAACATAAATGAAAACCAGTTTTATTGCAGTCGCTGTGGCCACTCCGAATCTCTCGCAGCTCCAAGCCCACTATGGTTGAGGGTTACCTGCAGAGATTAATTAAAAAGGGTGAGTTTGACAACTCAGTGTGCAACATTATCTCAACCATAGGCCAAAACAGATCAAGCCTCAGAAACAGATTTAATTGGGCCTTGGCCCATTACAGGAATCAGGTTAAGCCCAAAAGGCCCATAACAGAAACAGATCAGATATAAGCATTATGCAAACAGAAACCCAACCCAGATCCATCCTTAACACCCCCGTACCAGCCTTACACCATGTGGGGAGACTACTCGACCCACCCAACCGTTACACACCATAGATATTTGCAGCGAGGCTGCCAGATATAATTTGCAGTGAGACTGCCAGATAACATTTGCAGCGAGGCTGCCAGATATTGTGACGAGGTCACCAGATATAAATATTGTGGCGAGGCCACCAGATTGCAGCGAGGCTGCCAGAAAATATGTGGCGAGGCCACCAGATTGCAGCGAGGCTGCCAGAACGCTTCCTCCATCATAAACCCATACCCCATGCAACAGATAATCATACTAGCATGCAATATATAGCATCTCATGCATCAGATATATTCATATTAATAATTAACTCATGCAGATACATAACATCATACATTTCATACAGAATTGACCCTAGGGGTATATCAGTCTTTTTACACCTAGGGGTATTTTGGTAATTTTCCATATTTAAGGGTATTTTAGTCCTTTTTCATATTTTTAGAGATTTTATGCAAGTCTGATAAATTAACAGTCCCTAAATAACCACGGAAGTCCACTTAAGCCAAATTTCCAATTTTGCCCTTTTTAGCCTAGATCCCCTATTGGGCCTTACTATGTCCAATATCGTCGATAAGTCCGTTAAGCCCAATCTTAGGTTTTAGTTTACCGACTTTACCAAGTTTTTATTATTCAAGTTACCAGCAAGTCTTTTATGAACATATTCAAATATGGGCTTGGAAGCCCATTGGGCCCACCTTGGCCCATTGAGGCCCAACTTACCAAAACGCTCGAAATTGCACCTTCTGCAATTTCGCCATCGCCAATTCCCAATATGACCACAACAGAGTATTCGGTCACTCTTATTTCTTTCCAAGGCTGATTTTTCGGTCACTTTTGATCGGTCACTTAGCACAGTTTCGATTATTTCGGCTTTTAGCCATCCTAGTCTATGATAGAGATACGTTACACACCTGTTACTGATGAAACGTTGACGAAATCCACGTATGAAGAACCCCTTTCGATTATGGACTAGATCACTGTGTCCAACCGCGTTAATCCACAATAGCCTCCTTTGCTGAACGTCTCTTGTCCACTCGATCTAAATCCAAAACCACAGCCGTTACACTTGCTTCAATGACAGAGAAAGAATTGAGAGAGAGGAGTGATTCCGCAATTGCAAGGGATGAAGGGATAAGAATTAGACTAATTGAAGAATTGGTAGGAGAAAGGGTAATCGGTTAATAAAAGAATACTCGTCACAAAGTGTTCGGCTTCTATTTCTTGCAGGTGCCGACAGAGGTTTAAAGAGGAGAGGGAGAAGAGATTAGATTCGGCCAACCAGAGAATTAAGGAGAAAAAGGTTTCGGTCAACAAGATTTTCGGCAAAGCAAAGGTGTTTCGGTTTTAGTGCTGTCGACAGGAACTTGAAGAAAAAAGAGAAGAAGAAAGGTGCTTTGGTCTAACAGGGAAGTGGGATGGAATGAGACCGGTATGGGGTGTCAACGTAAAAGAAAACAAAAGAAAAGAAGAATACTAGGAAGTGGTTTCGGCAACAAGGGAATTCGGCAATGATGCTTGGGGTAGGAGTAGGTTGCGGCTAATAGAAGAAAAGGGAGATTGAATAGCAAAAGAGAGAAAATAGAAAAATTCTCTAATGCTATACACAATAAGCTCAAGAACCTCAAAAAGATTCTTAGTGAAATCGGCACAAACCCTAAAGGTACTAAGGAGAATTTGGCACCAACTAGCACTAATTGCCGAAAATGCTAACACTAATCCCCCTAGCCGAATTACACTTGCAAAGTCCCACAATCGGCTACTTCCTTTCAAAATTCGAACTTCCTAGATTTTCTCCTCAACCTCCTCCACGATTTGCTCCTTTGACCGGTTCAAATCTCCTCCAAGCAGAGTTCCACTCGGCTTCAAACTCTTACCTGCTCAAGCTTAAAAATAAACAACACCTTCGCAACCTCTGGCGCTTGAACCCTTGACCTCTAAGCTCATTTAGGCGCCACCTTTTAAGGAGCCTAGTGGCGTCTCCCTTGCCACTTTACCACTGGTCCTTTTGTGCTATATTTCGCACACAATTCCTTAAGACCCTTATTTTCAATGGTCCCCTATCTCCTAAGTCAAACACAAAATTTTGCCGAGCCTTTAACCAACACATGGGCCTTCCATAGGCCCATTATCATACTCCAAACATGCATTACACACCCAAATACTAACATTTAAACATTTTATCAGATAAGGACCAATCTAAGAAAAAAACCCGAAATTAGGGCGTTACAAGTTATCACTTTGGAAAACCGTGCCCTACTTTTAGCAATTATAAATAATAAATAAAAACCCAAATGTAAAAACTAGAAAGTTTAAAAGGCTTTATTACAAACAAGCCCAAATTGAAGTACTTATGAATTAATAAGAGAACAGAAATAGATGTGTGGCCATCTCTGAGTCTCTTGTAGCATCGATCCTCCTAAAGCTGGGGATTACCTACACAGTTAACAAATGAGGTGAGTTTATGAAAAACTCAGTGTGTAATCCCCTTACTTGAGTAACCGTCAGTGTAAAGAAACATCAACAGAAATAGTTTGGGCCAAAAGCCCTTCAACGGTATCAATAGCAAATGGTCCTAGCCCATTACAGTTCCAGAATCCATTGGGCTTTAGCCCAATTCAATAACAGAACCAAAATTAGAGTCAGAATCGGAATCAGCACCAGAATCAAAATTAGAACAGTATATGGATGAGAGCCCAACCCCAGCCCAACCATCATACCACCCATACCAACCCAACACACCATGTAGGGAATAACTCGACCCCCCAGCCCACACACTAATACGCAACAAGGCTTCCAATAACAGAAAACGTGGCAGAGCCACTAGAATCAGAATACATGGCGAAGCCATTAATAACAGAACTTCCTCAATATCAAGCCCAACCCCATGTAGAATCTCGTATATGTCATGCTCAATCATCACACATGTATGCGAAATGGCCATGCTCAGTAACAGTCATTTAAACAGATTTTAAAAACATATCAAACACACAACCACGATCACGTCAGTCAAAACACTATCATACGATCACAGTCAAACAAGTCATATATACAATCCAAGTCACTCACTTGCCCACAAGGGCAAAATAGTCATTTACACTCTAAGGGAAAAATCTCATTTAACCTATAGGGGTATTTCAATAATTCTAGCCTACAAGGGTATTTCGGTACTCCTACTTTATAGGGGTATTTCGGTACCTTCACAAACCAGGGGTATTTCGATAATTTCATAAATCAAGGTTATTCTAGTAATTATATAAACCAGGGGTATTTTGGTAAATTTACAAATCAAAGGCATTTCAGTAACTTTACAAATCGAGGGTATTTCTATAATTTCAAAATTTGGGGGTATTTTCGTAATTTTGTAAACTGGGGTATTTCTGTAATTTTGTAAACCGGGGTAAAACAGTAATTTTACAAATCAGGGATAAAACGGTAATTTTACAAACTGGGGGTCTTAACGACCCCATCAAAAGTCCATCGTCACCTCGAGAGACTAAAGTAGCCTAAACTGACATAGCGATGCAGATGGGCCTAAGGCGCACTATTTGGCCCAAGTGGGCCCACACGCTCGTGTGGCCCAATTATCCCAGAAATAACCTCAACTATACAAACTATACACTCCAAACCAAGAATAGCTATATAACATACATTTCAACCGTGTGGGGTGCACAAGTTCATGGGCCCACAAGGCCCATTTCGACCTAGGGAGGCCCAGAACGGCCTATGCCATGTACACGACATGACAAGCCTAACTACTTCTCACCTAACAGTCAAATTTATACCAATGGGCCTATGGGCCTACAGGCCCATCGGGCCCATTCGGTCTATTCTGGCCCAAACCAACCACGACCATGTGATTAACAAGGCCCAGTTTAATATTTGTCTCCTATCAAGAATTTCGTCTGTGTGGGGCCCATGAGCCCATTGGGCCCACATGGCCCATTTCGGCCCAATGCGGCCTAACGTGGCCTCAATCATCCAACGCCCTATTCGTGGGCTTAGTTTACCACACGTGAGGTCGCACGCTCATGTGGTATCATTCACCGATATTCTGGCTTTATCAGCATTTTTCTGATCTGCAGTCATAGCAGAGTGTGAAGAACACACTTCCGGCTTTTCAGCCGATTATCAAAGATGACACTACCACACACACTTTCGGCTTATGCCGGTCCATAGATAAAGGATATACGGTTACACACCTGATTTATGGAAAGTGCAATGAACCTTCAACCTCCAATCCTACAATCATTCATTACTTCCGTTAACAAAAATACCCAATACTAAAATTTGGTCCTAAAGAGTGGCATGGACACCTACCTTAACCGAAGTGTGTGACTTGGATCGCCTAAATACCAACCGAGCAAAGCCTACACCCTTTCTCTGCCAATTGCTATTTAACAAAGGAACCCTTAATCAACAAGTGCTTGATCCACCACAAAAATCGATATATAACGCTTAAAACAAATCCAACTAAAGAAAATAGACCATTCGGCCAAAAAAGGTCCACTTACCCCAACTTTTGATTGAAAGCCAACTAAACGATTTGAATGCCTATGATCACCTGATAATCCCCTCATCCAAAAAGAAAGAATGACAAAACCCGATCCTTGCAAGAGAAGGAAGATATTTGACAAAAATTCACAGAATGAAGCAGATATTCGGCTATTAAGAAGCAACTCAGCAGAACAATAAGAGAAAGGAAGAGAAAGGGATTCGGTCAAATGAATAAGAGAAGAAAGAAGTACGGTTCGGCCAATATGAGGATAGTAATTGGAGAGGGAAGAGAAAAGAAGAGGTTCAGAAAAAGGGTTGTTAAGGAGAAAGATATAGTAGGCCAAATGTATTTGAGAGAATTCTGCTCAGATTAAAGGAAAATGATAATAAAAGAAAGAAAATGAAAGAAGAGAAGCAAAATAACCAAATAAGAGGAAGGGTTCGACTAATATGATGACCAAAAGGGAAAGAAAACAAATTGCACAAATAGCCACTAGCAGTTTTGGCACTATAAAGAGAAAAACAAAACGTCAAAAGAACAACCCCAAATGCCAGAGGAAAGGATCGATTCCTATACACTCACAACTTGCCAAAAAAACAGCACTAAATGAACCCCCTAGCCAAATTCACCTATTCGAGTACCTAATTCAGCTATCACACTCCCTTCCCACCTCCAACTCCTTGATTTCTTCCCTCTTTTGCTCCTTGATTCACTCCAACATCTTCCAATTCAAATTCAAACCAACAGCTTTGACTAGTTCAAATTTCCTTCTCTTACCAAGTTTCCAACCAACTTGAAGTATTTGAATCCAAGTCCACCTCTTACCAACCCCATGCAGCAAAATAAATACACTTTGCTTGAAAGGGGATTTGAACCCTTGCCCTGTCACATGCTTCACACGCCACTTTACCATCAAGCCACAAGCTCTCTTTGTGCCTTAAAACAACAATTATTACTCAAAAGGCTTATGCCCCAGGGTCCAGATTCTTTTAAAAGAAAAACCAAAATACATTGCCAGGGCCAAGTCTTGAACCCTTGCTCCCTTACAACTCTAATGACACCATAACCACTAAACCATAATCCTCCTTGTGTCATATTTTACCACCTTTTATTCTTAAAGCCTACTTACTTACATCCAGGGTTTTATTCACCTAAAACCAAAATTTTGCCAATGTCCAAATTTGAACCCGGGACTTCTCCAACCCTTCTTGGGACCATCAAGCACTGAAGCAGACATGTTTTAATGTTATTCACTTGCACAACAAAATTCCAATTCCTCCGATATGCAAAGCCCATTTCTTCTAGGCCCAAATTTGGGGCGTCACACCCATTGGGCCCACACAGCCCAGTCTGGCCTAACGTGGCCCAAAACAGCCTATGCCAGGTACACGAAATTACAAGCTCAACCATTTCCCACCTAGCAGTTAGATTTACACAAAGCAGTCTACGGGCCCATCGGGCCTATTCGGCCCATTCTAACATTTCGGCTTCTATCGATCTACAATGAGTATAATGTGAATACACACTTTTGGCTTTTCAGCCGATCATCAATAGAGCACAAAGTTACACATGTGCTTGCGAAAAACGTAGTGATCCACGAGTACTCCAATCTTCACTCATTCCAAGCATACAGTCAATTTTATAATTGCTAGAGATTATAAGCATTTAATCACAAACGAAAAACACCGCGACCTTGATTGTACGAGCGTGGTCTAGCCCACCTAAACTACCGACAAAAATCGATTACATTCACTTAACCGATAAACTGCATTATTAGCAAAATCCATTAATCATATAACAGAAGACTACCCATTGTCTAATTAAAACTTCAAAACCAAAGATGGGGAGGAATAGGGCATTCGGCCAACACCCTAGAATACCAACCCATAAACTTACCTTTACTCAAGTAATAAGAAAACTGTTTCGATGACTAAATACTCCCAGAAACCCCTTCACCTCTCAAAGAATTCTGAGAATCAAATGAATAGCACTCTATAAGAATAAGAGGGAGAATTCATCAATAAGAAGAGAAAAGATTTTTCAGTTTGAATCTATACAAGAGAAGAAAGAAAGAAACTTTACTAATTCTTGAACTACTTGAGTCAACAGAGAACCTAGGAGGACAGCACAGAGATGGATGATAGAATGACAATATCCGATAAAAAGGGTGACAAGCAGTATTTGTCTAGGGAAAAGAAAGAAAATGAAAGTACAGAGAAGAGAGAATAGAGTGGTTCGGCTAAGAGAGATCAAAAGAAAGAGCAGAAAAAGATGAACAAGCTACTCGGCCAAGGCTTAGAAAAGTGGAGGAAAACAAGAGCAAAAAGATGATTTTGGCATTAGTTGAAGAAAAAAGAATAAAAATACCTTTTGAAAAAGTAGCACCAAAGTTTGGTAGTCAATAGGAAACAGAAAGAAAAAGAAAAAAAGAAAAGAAAAACCCGAATGCACCTAGTGCTACAATCGGCCAAAAACACAAAATCAAAAGCGAACCAAAAGAGTGAAGGAGAACTCCTAGCCAAATTCCTAAGCTACCAACGACCAAATTGACACATTTACTCCCTCCACTACTCAAAAACCGAAACAAAGGATGCCTAGAGACCTATTTTGTATGAATCAATTCATATATTAATTTTATCTATCTTCTCTATTATTGTACAACAAGTTTGTACATATAATGTGTTTGATATTTAACTATCAAATTAAATTAATTCAGCAATTAATTTAATTCATGTGCCAGCTAAATACAATACCAAATGTATTTGGATTCTGTTCGCTTCAACTATAGGGTGTGACCTTGTAGCCTCTTGTAATATTGCTAGTAATACTAGAATGTTTCTAACATTACAAGCAATGAGTGGCATCTAGCAATGCATCATTGCTACCCAAGTTACAAGAAGTCATGATTCGACATATCCTTTTTGTGATAATCTTTCCATGTATTATATCATTTTATCCTTAATATCTAGATTGGACACAAGTCATGGAATAGTCACACTTGTATAGTCAAATCTCCTATTGCTTGATTTTTTTTTTTTTGAGTAGATTACAATAAACAAATAAGTGTGCTATCTCATATCAACTTATTTGAGTATGGCCATGCATTTCTAGTCTTACTCCATCAAGAGGCTTAAGATATTGCTCCCATTATGTAGGTGGGATAAATTCTATCTTAATCAACTATATCCCATTACATGGATTGTGTTATATCGAGCATCAGTCTTTATTGTACAACCATTTACAGTATACGTTTGACTATATCAGAATCTACGACTCACGATGTTTAGACAATGATGATCTCATGTTCGAGGATCACGATGTTGAGACAATGATGATCTTAACTATTACATAATAATCCAAGAAACATATTCATGGCAGGTTAGTCCAGTATGTTGTCCTCTAACACATGCTCATGTATTGATTTTGATATCTTTATACAAATAACAACACTTTGTCATCAATCAACTACACATTAATCTCAATGCATTATCATTGTTTAAGGCCACAATAATACTTGACTAAGGACCTTTATAAGAATAATCATAATACTCATAGGACTTTATTATTAACCAATTTATTTATACACACAGGAAAGAAACAGAAATAACAATGGTAATGCCTTATATTAGCAAACAAGGTAAAACGAGTATGTGATTACAATAATATCATGATTGGTCTTTGGGCATACTCTAACATTTCCCTATTTAGATGCTTAATATGCTTGTTAGCAATCCTGGAGTCTACAAGCTGGTTGTGAGAACAAACAAAGTTCGCGGGAAGAGACCAACATGTGGGGAAACAAAACCCACTCTCCAATTTCCGAGTGACTCGTATAAATTTCCCCTTTTTTCCAGTACAAGTTGGAAAAGCTATTTTGGATGATACGTTAAAAGCTAGAACGAACATTGAAGTGGGAAGAACTAACACCAACCCCTTCTCTACTAACTTTCAATTGGTATAACCTTTCAAAGGCTCCCAAAAGCGGAGGCTCGTTTCATTTGCAATAATCTAAGAAATAAGCAATAATAGTTCACTAAGATAAGGTTGATAGCTACCTTGGTGCGATGTCATAAACCTACAACATGGAACAGAAAAATAATTGTAAATGAAAATGGACACTAACTTCTAACAAAATCAAGGGAAGGATAAACCCTTGAGAGTTGTCACTCAATCAGATCCTTAAGATGACATTGTAAGCAAAGTTAGGATAGCGTATTTTGACATTGTAAGAAAAGTTAAGATGGCGAAAGCCTCATGTTACCAAGAATCAATCTACTTCCTCCTAGGTTGTACTACATTCAAATTCTGGGGTCGATATGTTTAGAGGAGTAATTTCAAAGTCTTGGAGACCAAAAATGGTGAAATTTGTGGGAGATGAAAAGAGATTTCTTTAGTTATGACCATGAATATTCATATTGGACATTGCGAATTGGAACAAGAATAGAAAAGAAAAGCAAGAAGAAATGATATTTACCCTTGAAGAACTGAGATTTACCTTTGAAGATTTTAAAAATTAAAGGAGATGGAGGTTGTGAAAGAGGAAGTTTGGGCGACTACTAAAGAAAAATTTGAAGGGTTTAACAAAAGCGTTAAACGAAATTTCAAGGTGTTTTTTTTGTTTCAAATATATAAACGTGCTTGAGAAGGCACTCTGTGAAAACTATTTAAATTCCTTAATGTAAGTTTGACACTTTTCAAAAAGGGATGGTCGTGATATACTACTCAACCACAAAAAATCTAATACTGACCAAAGGAGTGGTCTGATGATTTCTTTTCCTTTGACTTTGTAGGGTGTATCCCAATGAAAGGAAAAAAGGTGAAAGTCCATACATGTAGTCCTGTGCTATTCCTGATTTGTGTTTGGCAAAATTAACGCCAAAAGGGAAAATTTTGGGGATGAAATTTCTTATGTCCGGGAGAGTGTAACACCCCACCTAGTAAAGCTATAACACCCCTAACTCGTATACCACACAAAGCTAACGATTGTTATCCAATTCCACACATTATTATGATAACAAATTTCCATTATCAATTTAGTTGTAACATATAATTAATATCAAATAGTGACCTAATAAATGTTACCAATAGCTGACTATACTAACTTAGTAATATAAATCATTCAACTTAAACATAACTCATTATTTTACCATATGCTCACTTAACAAATTTTCAAAAGTGATTGCTTACCAATGGGCATAGCCAAATCTTTTAATGACAAAGTAACTACTATCAAGTCATATTAAGCATTATCACCATTGGAATCTTATACTACTTCATTCAACCATACAAGAATAATATGATTTTTAACTTACTAAACCATTTAAACATATTTACCAAAATATGTAGCCATTTTTGCATGGCTTAAATATATACATGATCAAAACAAAACTTGTTTTCAAAAGAGAGTTAAGCCTATACATGCCATCTTTCAAAATATAAACTTCAAAAGTACCAAAACAGAGACGATAGTGTGGATGACTTCAGAGTAGATCCCCGAGCTCGTAGCTTTCAACCAAGATCTATAAAATAGAACAAAACACAAATATTCATAGTAAGCAATTAAGCTCAGTAAGTCTTAAGTATTTTAAAACAATTAACTCACTTGTGGACCTTATTTACATATGTACTCGCATCATAAAATAATTTCCACTTAATAAACGAATATTAAAAATCACACATAACATTATCAAAGCATACCACTATCTGGCCGAATGTACATAATTACATATATATACTTATAACATGTCATTCAATTAGCTTCGAATTCATGTAGTCTTGAACATTTTAATATTTTAATGCCAACTTTAATTCAACCAAAATGAAATAGAAAACAATACCATATCCACAGTTAAAACATTATTTCCATGTTCATAATCTCATTTATATGTTATATACCTCCACGAATAATTTCACAAGGACCAAATGTTCATAAATGAACATATACATAAAACCATTTCACATGTGTTCACTTCACATCAATCATCCAATTCATTTAATTCTCATGCACATGATTAGGTTATACATACCTGAATAACTTAATTTATGGAACAAATCCACATATCGTATTAGCACATAGCCTCAAAGCACCATACTTTTATTAGTTCACCGGCAATTTGCCTGCTAGGTAGTAACTCAAATTCATCACGGGCAATAAGCATGCTAGACTTTCAAGTCTGATATCATTTCACCGGCATTACGTCTGCTAGGCTCAGAGCTCGATAATATCCACCAGCTTAAAGCTTGCTAGACCATAGCCCGAATATCACATTATGATAACCAAAACACATATTTTCTCATACCTTCATAATCTGCACTTGACACTTGTATATATATTTATATATATATATACATAGCCGAATATATGTATCTATACACAAGGTTTCCCATCCTTCAATTATATCACATACAGTATAGTTCACTCTTCATAATTCATCTTTTAACACGTCATATCATCACATCCACTTCAATTAGATCTACTAGCCACATACGGCTTATAACCTTAAATCACTACTCGTTCGGCACATTGACTATATAAATTCAACATTATCTTTGCTAGATTCAATAAATTTTTAAGCATACAAAAGAATTAAGCTTAAACACTTAAGAACTTACTTCAAATGTCGTTGAACGACTACGGTTCGGCTAATCGACTAGTTTCGCCTTCCCCCTATCCGAATTTGGCTCCCTTTGCTCTTGAGCTTGATTAAACAAATTGATTCATTTAAATCAATAATTTAACTTCTCACCAGTCAATAATTTAAACATCATAACCGGCTATAGCCTTATTCATTTAAGACATGAAATAAGCATTTATTTAATGATATAAGTACATATACACAACCAAGACTCATTCTTGACCACTTCATTATACGCTTACTAAGCCGAAGTTCACATATATATTTGATATCAAACTATCATTCTTTTCCAAGATTACCAAAACCATCCTATGACCAAATATATGCATCTTCTTACAGAATACACGAAATTCCCATTTAATCTCACATACATAAACATTTGGCCGAACATTCAAGTATCATAAACAACAAAAACATTTCCTTTACCTATTAATATCCATACGACCATTTTGTACTTTCAATCACCTAAATAAACAAAAAATTACTCAATTAATTATTTAAGTCCATATTCGGCATCTATATTCACATAAGCACAGTAGTCGATTGCTATTTATCAACTAATTCAAACTTTCAATAACCTCAAATTATAAACAAATATTCAATTCATTAACTAACAGGTCATTCAGCAATTATACAAGCCTAGATTAACACTTAGGCATTGTTTTCTAATATTTAGCTAAAAGCTTTACAAACTTAAGTTCATATGTATTTTGACATCATAATGTCCATCAAACACTCCTTAATCAATTTCTATCATCAACTATCAAATTTAACATTTTTTCTATCCATAACTGAACATGTAACCATTACAAATTCAAGAGAACAAACTCATGGGACTAGGATAGAATCAAGCTAGGAACTCAAAAACATCAAATTAACATCAAACTAACATGATTTTACCTTGAATTTTAGACCCTCAAGTGACCGAATATCCAAGAGCTTCTCTTCCTTTTGGTTTTCTTTAGTTTCAGCTAAAATAAGAACTATGAAGCTTAACTTTGTTTTTATCACCCAATTCTATTTTATTTTAATCATATTTTATATTATAACATAAATTTAGTTTTTTTTACATAATTATTGTATAAAGCATATAATGCCTTATACCAACTCCCACTACCGTATGCTTAAATAAAATGGTTTAATAACCATACAAATACCCACATTGGTAATTCACAACATTCGACCACTTTGAGATTTACCTATCAGATTTTTAGAGTTTAACAACCAAGCCCTTATTAACTAATTAAACATTTAAATGATCAAATTCCCAGATTAACTTTCACATATACTAATTCACATATAATACACACAAGTTATAGCATTTAATAAATTTTCTAACTCAGTTTCGTGGTTCCGAAACCACAATTTCGATTAGGGTCAAAATAGGGCTGTCACAACTCTCCCCCTTTAGGGATTTTCTTCCCCGAAAATCTTACCGGCGAATAGGTTAGGGAAACATTCTTTCATTGAATCCTCAAGCTCCCAAGTTGCTTCTTCACATATACTAATTCACATATAATACACACAAGTTATAGCATTTAATAAATTTTCTGACTCGGTTTCGTGGTTCCGAAACCATAATTCTGATTAGAGTCAAAATAGGGCTGTCACAAAAGCCTTAGTGACCGAATACTGATTAAGGAAAAATGACGAATAAGATAAGTTCTTATCGTGTACGGTATTAGGAGTTTATGTAGAATTAGAATTTCTTGAGCACACCTATGACACCTCGATGTCATAGAACATAAGGACTGTTATATAGATAAAAAGAAAATGTTTAAGAAGTAGTATTCACCCAAAGCCCTCTTACCATATAGAATATACAAACTCTAATATGGACATAAGGGGATAAGGGTTCTATATAAAGTTTCTATGTCAGAATGAGTAGAACTTGAGGTTATGTGAAATGACTTCTACGGTACGAGCTTATGAAAGCGGTACGGTGTACCCTATAACTATGGCTCCATGTCGGTTAAGTTATGAGGTAAGCTACTTAGATATTAATAGACGTAAACCAACTTAGTTATGAAGAAAAGGAAAGCACTCAATTAAGTTCTCGAGAGTTGAAGGCCTTAATAAGACAATTCAATGAAAAAGTGACATTTGTTAGGTTTCAATATGGTTGCAGGTTATATAAATAGATATACCTGATAGGTGGTAAATGATAAAACTAACATATTTTAATCCCATTCTTAATGCATTTTTGGAAGATTATTTATGAAAATTGGTTAATTTGATGCTCCTAATCCATTTAATTCATGTTCTTACACTTAGGTGAGCATTTGGGAGAAAAAGGAGCGAAAATCAAAGAAAAATAGCAGATTTTAGGAGCCACACAGGCTGGGCACATTCCCATGTGAGCTACACGGGCTGGACACATGCCCGTGTGCCAGTCCATGTTAATTTTGCACCCTACTTCCCAAATATGCAAAAAAAAAAACTCAATTCTTAGGCTTTTTAAGAATTCTAAAGTCTTTAAATACCAAATAGAAGAGGAGATATGAAAGCCATCAGAGAATATTGAAAAAAGCACTCAAGGAACACCATTGGAACCACTTCTGAAGTAGATTCCATCAAGATCGAAGACCTTCTTTTAATTTCTTTTGAAATTTTTATGAGTTTCTTTGTTTCTTGTGGTTTTTCTAACTTTGAAATGTTCTATTTTAGAATTATGAACTAATTCCTTAGATACATAAGGAGTATGAAACCTATGACAAGTTCTATTATTTAATTTCTGTTTTACATGATAAATATTTGATTATTGTTCTCAATTATTTGTGCTTATTTCTGTTTCAATATTTCTAGGATATTTATTCATGTTTAATGTGCCTAATTTAGTGGAGCAAAAGTCCCTATTTAAGAGTAGATCTAGCATAATTAAGTAGAGTTGCATGCAATCCTAGAAATAGGACGACAAAAATCTACCAGATTAGAGTCAAATCTAATAGGGGAATCCATAGATTGAGTTAATGTGACAATAGGGGTTTTCATTAGAAAGAGATTTCAATTAATCAACCTAGAGTCAATTTTTTTTACTCTTGAAAGAGATATTAGCATAATTTGGGGATTTCTATAGATCAAGACACCAAGTTAATAAATCGTTTAAATTAGATTAATATTAATAGAAGGAGTCTAGGTGGATTCTTTCTTAGGTATTGTCTCTTTCATTGGTTATCTTTCGATTATTTTCCTGATTTGTTCTCTGTTGCGTTCTTAGTTAACCTTAGTTTAGTAATTTTTAGTTTAAAACACATCTCTCCAATTTATCGGCTAAATAATAAGAAAATGGTAGTTATTAATACTTTTAGTCTTCATGGATATGATATCTCTACTCACCGTAGCTATACTATTGTTCGATAGATGCGCTTGCGTTTGTCATATATTTTAGTTAGTACGAAAAATATACATCAAGTTTTTGGCAATGTTACTAGGGACTAAAATATTAGGAACACTTTATTTTTACTAATTTAGCCATTTTTTATTTTATTATATTTTTATTGTTTTAGTTTAATTTTTACATTCTAATTTTTGTTTTGTTTGTTTTTGGCAATTTCATTTACTTTATGACTAGAAGAAACCCGTCGAGAGCATTACTTTACAACAGTGAAATTGAAAGTGCAGCTTGTAAAAACCGTAGAGAAACAAGGCAGAGTCGACAGAATTTAGTAGATGAACAAGAAGACATTATTATTACGGAGGAGATGGATGATAATCAGAATATTCTACTACCTCTTGCAGCTCCTGATCTTGTTTCTAGGACTATGTACAATTATGCAAAGCCCACTCTGACTAGGGCTGAATTGAGTATTGCAAGACCCATCATTTGAAATAGCCCATTTTCGAGTCTGATCAAAACAGGTGGTTTCGGAACCAGTTAACCAAGTCAAAATATTTATTTTATTATTTTAATAAGTTTTACAGCATGATAGAATTATAGTACAAAAGTTTCGTGAAGAAATTTTACTGATTAAATAGTTAATTCAGTAAAAAAGAATAAATCCCATAAAGCGATAAACATGAGTTCTATTAGTAAAATGGCTTAAATGACTATGGCTTTAGCATTAGAAGTCCTTACATTGAAATTTACCTTCATTAATAAGCAAGGACATTAGTGGACACTGATTTATTATTTATGATATTAATTTAATAAGGCTAATATAGTAAATGGCTTATTATTATATGTTAAATAAAATAAATACATAAAATGTGCTCATATTCATCATTTCTGCCAAAATTGAAGAAGGAAATAAGGTTTCATGCTTTCAAAAATTTGGCTAAGCTTAAATCCACAATTAAGGTACGGTTTTTATTTAGTTTTTAATGATTTTTATGTTTTTGAGCTCGTTGCAGCTCGATATAGCTAGCCCGTACCTCAATTTCTGAAATTGGTGATGTTTTTGAAATGTACCATGGATGAAGACATGTACATTTTGGTGTTTCTTGATAGATTATTAAAGGTTGTTAATAAATATACAAGTTTTGTAAAGTGATTTTTGAGCAATTACGAGGTAAGTTCGTATAATTAGAATCGAATTTTCTTTTGAATTTTTTGTAAGTATAAAATAATATATATAAATGTATATTAATTGGATGGTTGAGAAATTGTGAATTAAATGCCTAATTGATGGAATTTATTATACTGAGTCTAGTCAAACCGTTGAAAGTCGTAGGATATAAGTGACATGTCACTAGGAGTACCATTGGGTTGAGCTCCTGCATTCGTTGCGGACTCACCACAGCTCGTATGAGATTACTTTTTAGCCTTCGAGCTTACCGTTTCAGTTTTTATGAACTTACCATTTAAGTCCTTCGAGGCTTACCATTTTAGCTCTTAAGAGCTTATCATTTTAGCTCTACAGAGCTTACCGTTCAGCTCGTTTAATCTTACATTATATCGGCTCAAGAGAAGCATTGACGAATTACCAATTATACATGTAACACCCCAAACCCGGCCCAGATGTTACGGCCAAGTCTGGTGTGTCACATCACCTACAACTAACCATATTACCTAGTTACTAATATTAGAATGAGCTTTGCAAAACTGATATTTAAGTCTTAAGAAAAATTCCCAGTTTATTGATGAACGTCCTATTCAATACTAGTTATTAAGAGATTTATGATAAAACTTAACTTTTTTACTCGTTTGAAACGTGTGATGAGATTTTGAAAACACTCAATTAATTTTAAGAAAAACTTGCGCAGCTATATTCAAAAGAATTAAAGTAGTGTATGATTAAGTAATTTAAAAACCCAAAATAAAAATAATTAGAGCGGCCTTATTACAAACCCAAAACCATAATAAACATAATTAAAAAATAAATACGGAAATAAAATAAGTTAATATAGAACTTAATTAAATAACTGCAGTCCATGTGGCCACTCTGAATCCCTCCCAGCTCCAAGTCCATCGATTTAGGGCTCACCTACATGGATGGGAAGAAAGGGGTGAGTTTGGAAACTCAGTGTGTAAGGAAAGCCCATCAAGTGCCCAAATCAACTTAAGCCCACTGGGCCTAAGCCCTATCCAGTCTCAGTAATTACTGGGCCGAAGTCCTATCCAGATACAGTAAACTAGGCCTTAGCCCTTTTCAGATAACTGTACGACCCATAGGCCCATTATAGTAACAGAACAGATATTAATTATGAATGCAAGCCCATTACATGTGGGGAGACTACTCAACCCACCCAACCGCTACACTCCATTCGTACCAGCCCTACACTCTATGTGGGGAATAACTCAACCCACCCAGCCCTACACTCCACAGTTGTAGCATAGCTGCTCAGATAATAGAAAGATGAGGCAAAGCCTCCAATACATGGTCAAGCCACTTTCAGAACTTCCTCCATCAATAACCCAGCCCCATACAATAGATATTCATGATATGGCATACAGTAAACAGAAACAGTAAATCATGCATTTTAGTCAAATTTAGCTCTAGGGGTATAACAGTCATTTTGCACTTAGGAGTAAAATAGTAATTTTGCACCCTTAAAGGGTATTTCAGTAATTATAGCAGTTTTTAGAGTTTTATGCATATTTTAGTTATCAACGGTCCCATTTTCATCTTAGTAACTTATCTAGCCCATTTTTAGCAGTTTAAAGTTATTGGGCCCTAAAACCCTAATGGGCCATATAGTGTCCTTTAGCTATTTTGGCACGTCTAGTCCAAATTCCATATCCAGTTTTACAGATTTAACATACGAATTGCCAGAATATGCTTACCGCTTTATTTTACCCATATGGGCCCGTATGCCCATTGGGCCCAGATTCAGCCCACCGAGGCCCAAATTACCAAGGTACACGAAATCACGCACTTACCAACCTAACCAATTTTCGTTACCACATCTTATCGCTTCCAACTGACCCACGAGCACTTGCACGCTTGCAAGCCCACGAAATGTCAAAATTTCTGCATTTCAGCTTTTTCAACTTTTGCCGATTTAGATTACAGAAGGGTGTTTGTTTACACACCTGATTTGCGACGACTACTAACGAGATCTCCCACGATATCCTACCATCAATTATTAGACACATCAGACCCAAAATACAATGACAAACTCCATAATTCTACTTGCCATAATCGGCCATCACCACCTAAGGCCATTGAGATATTACATTTGCTGAACCTAGCGACGAGATCTAGATCTAGTCGTTCCAAAGGTCCAAGCCTCTTATGCTCCTTGCTAGATCACCCCTTCCACAACAAGTACACATAAAACCAATTAAAAGAACTGTCTTTACCTATCATCACATTCGATAGCCTCCCTAAAGAGTTTAGGGATTTTGGCTTTTCTTAAATTCAAAGGTAACGAGTTGATCTGAGATGTCGAGTACTTACCATAGGTTTTCCTTAATCAAGGCAATTCTTCTACTCAGCTATGATGCAGGTCTAGCCCCTAAACACTAACAGAATTCAAATCTTAGAGATATAGGGATTCAGCTATATATCTCTAAAAACTATGGTGTTTTTAGCTTTTTAAGTGATGAAAGAAGATATGATTTGAGGCTATGGTTGGAAGGGTGTTTGTCGATAGAGCCAAAGGGTTTGGAGAGTATGAAATTCGGCTACAAGTGAGGAAAAATAAAGGGGGTTCGGCTATAGGCAAATCGGCAAAGGAAATAACCTTTCGGGATTTCAGCTTTTAGTAGTTGATGAGTTTGAGAGGAAAAGAGTGACAATTTTGGTTTCTGAAGGGAAGAAAATGAAAGATGAGGGAGGAGGAGAGGTGATTTCAGCTAGAGAGGAAAAGAAAAAGAAAGAATGGAAGGCAGGAGAAGAGAAGGAAGAATTCGGCATTTAGGAGATCTAACTTTGCATTTTTGGCTTTTTGCAACACTGAGAAGAGAATAGAATGAAGGTGAAGGCTCTAGGTGGCTAACCCTAATTCGAAAAGACAAAAATAAAATAAAGCTTGCCCTAATGGCCATTCAAACCAATGGCCCAATCCCCCTAAGGCCCTAGCCGAATGCTATTTAAGCTCTATCACATGCCCGGCACATGCACAAAAATAAAAGTACCATCTGCTTACCTTGCGACTTGAACTCTGGCCCTTAAACTCAATCCACAAGCCACTTTTTTAGGAACTTAGTGGTGCCACCTTGCCACTTTACCAAGGCCCTCTTTGTGTCTTTATTTACTAACTTTTTCTTAAAAGCCCACTTAACCAAGTCCCCTTTCACTTAAAAACCAAAATTGATATTTCTGCCGGGTTTTAACTTAGGCTTGGGCCTTCTAAAGGCCCACTAACACACTTAAACATAATTTCGGTAACCAAAATACCAAAATTTCAAGTTTTCACCAAAATCGCAAAAATCTCTAAAAATCCTGAAAATCAGGGTGTTACACAAGCGCAATACTTCTAGGCCCAAATTCAGGTGTTACAATACACTTAGTGTGTATCACCGAGTATCCTTCGATGTTTTCAATGGTTCAATAGGCACTATACCGATTTGAAACATAAAGATTATATGTTATAAAGGTTACATGGTTTACATGAATTACAATGTTTATATGATGATTTACATGACATATGTTACTGGAATTGCATGGTTTATATGATTTGTATGTACATAAGCAAAGATGATATGAATGAATTGACACAATAATATATATGTTATGAGATGAATAGATACAAGAGGTATTTGAGATGTATAGATGAAATGCTATATAGTTCATAAGAATTATGGAAATGAATGATGATATGTGACATGATATATGTATTGGAATGTTATATGAATGTTGTGCTTTATTTTATCCTCTTTAATGGATGAATATATGGTTGTTATGTAACTAACATGTGAATGGTGTTTTGATTAGGCATTATGGACAATTGACGTGTTTATAATGTTTCTAATGCTTTAAATGTTAAATTGGTAAGTTTAATTCTATATTATACGGGCTTACTAAACTTTTAAGCTTACCGCTTTCTTTTTCCCATGTTTTATAAATTTCGGAAGCTAGCTCGATTTCAGACAAGGTCAGAGATTACTATCGCACTATCCAAGCAAGCTTTTGGTACTTTTGGAACTTATGCAAATGTTGTAAATATGGCACGTATAGGCTAGTTTATAAGGTAAATTATATGGTCACTTCTATGTATGAATGTAATGTGAATCTTAGTATTTTTATCCAGCTATGTGATATGGCTTGAGTTGGAAATGGTTGGCTTCTTATGGAAGTATTATATGATGTGTTCATTTTGTGATAAACTTGGTTATTAGCATTTTAGCATGAAAAATATGTGATTATGATTATCTTGACATGAATGATAAAATGGGGTTGATATGGATTTGTAAGTGAGATCTATATGCATATGTGTGACCAATTGTAACGGTCATTCTGAAAAGTGTTTACTTGAGATTTTGGTAAGTTGTATAGGTATGAATTTGTTTGTTTGAAATATGAAATATTGGTACTTATTATGGAATGGAGACATGAAAGTTGGTGTATGTTTGTATTATAAATGGCATTGAATTGGTTGGTTATTAAATGGTATATTATGTGTCTTGAATTGGCTAAAATGGTTGCCTATTTATGCCTATAAATGTTGTGCATTTTATGCTTGAAGATACAAGGCAAAATGGGGTGTGAAAAATGGCTTAAACCAAACCTATTTCGTGCCACACGGCCTGAGCACACGGGCGTGTGTCTCAACCATGTAACCCCTGTTTTGTAGTTATTTAATCAGTATAGCACATGGGCTAGACACATGGGTGTGTTTGGTGACCGCGTGGCCAAATCAAGATAACACACGGGCTGGACACACGGGAGTGTCTAGTGACCATTTGACCAAGTCAGTGTTATACACGGGCTAAGGCATAGTCCGAGGCAGGGCTGTGTGAGGCACATGGCCTGGCCACAGGGTGTGTGCCCTGTTTTAAAGGAAAAATTTCTAAGGCTTCTATAAGGTTTCAAATGTTATTGGTTTAGTCCCTATTGTACTATTGGAGCTTTGTATGTCTGCTTTAAGTATAATATGAATATCAATGATTGATATTGCAGAATTGAGTTATCATTTGATAAAAGTTTAAAATTTTACCGTCCCGAACTTTATTACAAGTCCGGCAATGGTTTGTCGATTCTAGGACACTGTAGTCTATACTAGTCTAGCTATACATGCCATATATATATAAACCGCGATAGTGCAATATCTCTTAACAACTTCTGAATATTGTTTTATATAGTAAATGAATCCAAATTAAGCAATAGCCGACGATGTAGAGAGCAACGCGCCAGCTCCCACACAAGGGACTGTGCCTACCGAATCGAGTTCCATTACAAATAGTCAGGGAGAAGCTAAAAAGCTTTCTTCCAAATGATGTCTGAATGGTTTTTTAGGTTTGTACGAGCAAACTCGGCTGCTCAACAACCTCCACCCCTCTAGTTCCCCAACCAATCCCTGAAAATATGCGAGGTACAGATCCTTTAAGATTTAATAGACCTCCTATTGATAAGATATGTAAATATGGGCTGAAGAATTTCGAGCTACGATTAGTGATGATGCTGAGAGGACTGAATTTTGGCTTGAAAATACGATCAGGGTCTTCGAGGAATTAGCATGTACTGTAACACCCCCAAACCCAGCTTGGACGTGATGGCCAAGTCTGGCGGTGTCACATTGGAGTGTATTTCGAAAACCATGTTTGTCATTGTTAAAGCTTCTTTGTTAATTATAAAACCATGTTAAAACATTGTTATTACCCAATCAAAAATTTGTTAATCACATTCAAATGTTGTTGTACTTTAAAAACAGTGTTTGTTGCGGAAACGTAATGTTGGAAAACTATTAATATTTTGGAAAACCATGTCCTACTTCTAGCAGATATAAATCACAGTAAATAATATCCCAAATTAAAAGTTAGAAATTTAAAGAGGCCTTATTACATAACAGAAACCCAAATGAAATATCTATAATCCAAACTATTATAGAACCAGTAAGGAAGTGAGGCCACCAACGAGCTCTTCACTGCACTGAACTGCCTAACACTAAGGACTACCAGTTTTGCGAAACTTACGATTAACCCATGAGTACCACCAAACCTTAACCAAATAAAAGCCCTTACTCCTCTTAAGATCACTAATCACATTCGATCATACGCCCACCTTGAATATTTGTATTACAACAGATCTTTCTAACATCAATCGCATAATCAGAAGGCTTGAATTAATATCCATTGACTAAACAACTCACAAAACTAGAGATAGGGAAGAATAGGCATTCAACCAACACCTAAAATGCTAATCCAAATACTTACCTTAAATCGAGTGGTAAGAAAATGATTTCGGTGACTACCCCCAATAACTCCTTTACTTCACGAGGAACTCTGAAAATCAAATGAATAGCGCTCTATATGAACAAGAGGGGGAATTCGACATTTAAGAAGAGATAGAAATTTTAGTTCGTACAGCTTAGAAGAAAGAAGAAAAACCATTACCGATAGTTGAACTGCTTCTTGCATCGACAAGGAAGCACAGTAGAACGACACAGGGATAGATGGCAGATGAACAAGATTCGATTGTTCACATAAAATAGCCACAAGCCTAAATAAGATGAATAAATGAAGAGAAAGAGAATCGATCAAGAATCCATGGCTAAAATCGAAATAAGAAAAATAAAGAGGAGACAAAGAGCACAATCAGCCAAACCAAAACCAAGCCGCAAGATGTGATATTCGACCTACAAAATCAAAATACTTAGGTGCCTAAGAAAGGGTATTCAACCTAGGCGAAGGAAATAAAGAAGAAAGCAGAGAGGGATGTAGAGGGAAGAGAATCGGCCAAGTATAGAAAGTAGAGGAAATAAGAAAGTTAGCCACAAATGAGAAAGAGAGAAGAAGTGTTCAACTTAACCAAGAAGTGGTAGAATAATAGTAAGGTTAGAAGAAATAAGAATGCTTAATCGGCAAAGTAAAAACGACCAAAAGAGAGAAAAAATAGGCAAAAGGACCCAAAATCCTAAAAATAGAAAACAAAAATACCGAAACAAGATGAATAAGCATTCAACCACTGTATATCTTCAAACGACGTCCCCTTAACACCCCTAAACCGAAACAAATGCATGCCTAGAGTTCCCATTTGCCTATAATACCTACCTACATCAAATTCCTTGAAACACTCTACAAATCTTTCCCCTTATCCCTTATTGATTTACTCATTGATATCCTCCACAACCAACTCCAAGACCAGTTTAAACTCTCACTCAACATAGTTCGAATCCACTTCTAACACTTGTTGTCCCATGTTAGCAAAATAAATACCTCATTGCACATTCCCGGACTTGAACCTCAGACATCACCAATACACAACACGCCACTTGCCACTAGACCACCAGCTCTCTTTGTGTCATAATACCAACATTAATATTTATAAGGCCTACATGCCACTGTCTAGGTTTATTTAAGAGAAAAACTAAAATTTTTGCATTAGCCAAGGGTTGAATCCAAGCTTCCCAATCACTCATAAATCACTTAGCCACTACAGCAAACAATCAATTGTGTCATTTCTTTGCACAACTAAATACTTATGTGCAGTCTCCTAACTGTTCCCTTGCACAATGCCTAATACTTCTAGGCCCAAATTTGAGGTGTTACATGCACACCAGATGAATATTTGAAATATGTTATTTCCTTATTACGAGATTTGGCATACTAGGGGTGGAATACCGTATTATCTGTTGCTCTACTAGAACAAGTTAACTGGGATCTCTTTTAGATGGAATTTTGAAAGAAGTACATTAGTCAATGATTCATCGACCAGAAAAGAAAAGAGTTCCTTGATCTGAAATAGGGCTATATGATAGTGGTAACCAAATATAAAAGAGAGTTTGTTCAACTTAGTAAATATGCTTGTGAGTGCGTCTCTACCGAAGCTATTATGTGTAAAAGGTTCGAGGATGGACTAAATGAAGATATATGATTGTTAGTCGAAATACTTAAACTGGAAGAGTTCATAGTTCTCTTTGGTAGGGCTTTTAAAGTCGAAGAACTTGCTAAAGAGAAAAGAAAAGCTGATTTTGAAACAAGAGAGTCTAGAAAGAGATCTGTGAGTAAGTCGCATTAGTCTGGATTGAAGAAATCTAAAGATTTTCATCCCCATTCCACTACTTCTCCGGGTATATCGATCAAAGATAGAGATGCAATAGCATTCAATTCGAAGCCTCAAACGATGTCCGTTATCAGCGTGGGTAACGTGAGAAATACCAGACCTAATTGCAAGCATTGTAACCGAAAGCACTATGGTGAGTGCCGACTAAAAAGTGGAGCATGTTTCAAATGTAGATCACTAGATCATTACCTATGAGACTGTCTAGTGAGATCTACCGCTGATAGAGAGCAATCCGTAAAAGTGAGCAATACTATTACTTAAGGTAGACCACCCAAAATACTGGGAATCAGAGTGGAAACCGTAGTACTACACGAGATTCAAATGTTAGATCTGAGACAGGTGCACCTGCTTGAGCCTATGCTATACATGCAGGTCAGGAAGCCTCATCGCCTAATATTATCACCGGTACTTTTTCTCTTTTTAACACTGATATAGCTGCATTGATAGATCTTGGATCAAACCATTCATATATCTGTATAGAATTAGTGTTTAAAAAGAGTCTACATGTTGAGTCTACAGAATTTGTAGTTAAAGTATTGATCCCGTTAGGCAAGTTAGTATTAGTTGATAAATTTGTAAGAAATGTCCATTGATGACCCAGGGATACTGTTTTTTGGATGACTTGATACTCCTACCGTTTGATGAGTTCGATATGATTCTGGGTATGTATTGGCTAAATATGCCTAAGGTAGTTGTTAACTGTAGACGAAATAGTATAGAGTTGAAATGTCAGAGCGGTGAAATTCTTTGGATTGAATCAAATGATTCGAATGAATTACCGATTGTGATATCTACTATGCAAGCTCAAAATTGTGTGAAAAAGGGTTGTGATGCATACCTAGCGTATGTATTGGATACTAAAGTATTAAATTTTAAGATTGAATCTGTACCAGTTGTCTATGAATTTCCAAATGTATTTCCAGAAGAATTACCGGGTTTATCGCCGATTAGAGAGGTTGAATTTGGCATTGAATTATTATCGGGTTCAACACTAATATCAATAGCTCCGTACAGAATGACCCAGACTGAATTGAAAGACTTAAAAGCACAGTTACAAGAATTAATTGACAGAAGATTTGCATGAACGAGCTTCTCATATTGGGGTGCACCGGTATTGTTCATGGAAAAGAAAGATGCGTCAATGAGAATGTGTATTGATTATAGGCAACTGAATAAAGTAAATATACAAAAAAAATCCTCTAGTGCAAATTGACGACCTGTTTGATCAGTTGGAAGGGGCTACATTATTCTCAAAGATCGATTTGAGATCAGGCTATTAGCAATTGCGAGTTAAAGACTCAGATATTCCAAAGACTGCTTTCAGAACGCGGTATGGTCACTATGAATTTTTAGTTATGCCTTTTGGTTTAACTAATGCTCCTGTGGTGTTTATGGATTTGATGAATCATATATTCAGATCATATTTAGATAGATTCGTTGTTGTATTCATTTACGATGTTCTGATCAGTTCTAGTGATGAGACAGAGCATCTCAAACATTTGAGAATCATGTTACAGTCTTTGAAACATAAGCAGTTATATCTAAATCTAGCAAATGTGAACTTTGGCTTCAGGAAGTCGAATTTCTGGGTCATATTGTTTTAGTAGATGGCATCAGAGTTAATCCGAGCAAAATATCTACAATATTAGACTGGAAACCACCAAAGAATGTATCTAAAATCAAAACTTTTCTGGGATTATTGGGATATTACCGAAGATTCATGAAAGGATTCTCGATGATTGCAGTTCTATTAACTCAATTACTTCAAAAAGATGTGAAATTCGAGTGGACTGATAAGTGCCAACAGAGCTTCGAGCAGTTGAAAGCATTATTAACAAAGGCACCAATTTTAGTCAACCTAAATCGGGTAATGAATTTGTGATTTACAGTGATGCGTTGTTAAATGGACCGGGCTGTGTATTGATGCAAAAAATACAAGTTGTAGCTTATGCTTCTTGACAGTTGAAATCACACGAACAGAACTATCCAACACATGATCTTGAGTTAGGCCGCAATAGTTTTTCCATTAAAGATATGGCATTACTATTTGTACGGTGAGAAATGATGAATATTCATAGATCAGAAAAGCCTGAAGTATTTGATGCCACTAAGAGATTTGAATTTGGGACAATGGAGATGTCTTGAACTACTGAAAGATTACGAGTTTGTGATTGATTACTGTTCGATAAAAGCTAATGTTGTAGCTGATGATTTAAGCCAAAAGTCTCTCTTTGCTCTGCGAACTATGAACACACAGATAATGTTATGTGATGACGGATCTATTTTGGCTGAATTAAAAGCTAGACTGGTATTTCTGCAGCAAATCTGTGTGGCTCAAAAAAGTGATAGCAAGTTACAAGCTAAACGACTTCAATGTGAGTTTAATTCTGATTCTGAATTTACTATTAGAACTGATGATTGTTTAATGTTTCGAAATAGAATTTGTATACCGAAAGATACTGAAATTATTCAGAAAATCTTACATGAAGCATACAGTAGTCGCTTTTCTGTTCATCTGGGTAATACTAAAATGTATAATGATATAAAGCAATTATACTGGTGGTCTGGGATGAAATGAGATATATCAGAGTTTTTATCGAGATGTTTGATTTGTCAGCAAGTAAAAGTCCAACATTAGGTACCGTCAGGTTTATTACAACCAGTGATGATTCTGGAATGGAAATGGGATAGAGTTACAATGGATTATGTATTGGGTTTACCCCTAACTCTGAAAAAGAAAGACACAATCTGGGTTATCGTTGATAGATTAATGAAATCTGATCATTTCATACCGGTACGTATAGATTACTCTCTGGATAGATTAGTTAAAGTGTACTTGATTGAAATTGTACGACTACATGGTGTACTGTTGTCTATTATCTCCAATAGAGACCCGAGATTCACATCAAGATTCTGGAAGAAATTTCAAGAAGCTCTGGGAGTAAAATTAAATTTTAGTACAGCCTTTTATCCCTAGACTGACGGGCAATCTGAAAGAGTTATACAGATATTAGAGGATATGTTGTGTTGTTGCATACTTGAATTCGAAGGTAGCTGGGAGAAACATTTACCTCTGATTGAATTTGCATATAATAACAGTTTCCAAACGAGTTTGAAAATGGCAATTCATACGAAGCTTTATATGGTTGTAAATGTAACGCCCCAAAATTGGGCCTAAAAGAATGGGCCGTGTGGGCCCAATGGGCTTGTGGGCCCACACGGGTTGTTGTCTTTGGACTTACGAGAATTAGTGGGCTGGCTGTGTCGTACATGTGGCTATAGGCAAATCTGGCTTGGCGGGCCATGCGAGCATGTGGGCCCCACTTGGGTTGTGTAATGGGCCCCGGGCTCATATGCACTGAATGACGTGTTGGTTTGATGGCTAAGAGGTTTGGAAGTGTTGGAGAAGTCCTAGGTTCAAACCTGGGCCTTAGTAAAAATTTATGTTTTTCTCTTATGGGAGCCTTGACGTTAGTGGGTAGGCTTTAAGAATATTTTTGGTGAAAGCATGACAAAAAGGAGTGTGGTGTAGTGGCAAAGTGGTGCCACTTAGGGGACAAGGAAGTGACGCCATAAAGGAAGCAAGGGGTCCAAGGTTCAAGTATTGGCTCTTACAATTTATTTTGGTTTTTCTTTTAAATAAATCTGGAAACGAGTAGGCGGGCTTTAAAGATAACTGCGTTGAAATTTTGACACAAAGGGACTTGTGTCCAAGTGGTGGTGCCTTAACATGACTAATTGAGAGGTCTATGGTTCGAATTCCTTTACACGCAAAGGTTGATTATTTTGCTAATACTTTAGTTTTTAGAGATTGATGGAGGATCTCACATTGGGAAGCTCGCATGGGAGTAGGTGAGAAGCTGGCTTTAAATAGAGCGATCCATGAGGAGAGTAGGCATGCCTTTCTTGGCTTACCCCCTTTCACATTGAAGCGTGTTTGTTTGGGTTAGGCGTTGGATCATTCGTTGATCTGTATGCCGTTGGGTCATAATGATGGTGACCGTAGTTGATCGATACCCTGGGGAGTCAAGGGTGCGATTATTGTTGGCTTCTTGGCATAGCAACATTCAGAGGGTGGATTAGCTTCAGATGCCTATCAGGTGTGTATTTCTCACCACTCTAGCGGTATGATGGCTACTTCGGGCCGCGATGGGCCGAAAGGGGCCATGTGGGCCCAATAGGCCTACAGGCCCAATTGGATAAGTTGTTTGATTGTATAGTAAATATTGGACTAGATTAGGTGAATCTCATATCTGTGGCTAGATTTGGGCTAAAAGGGCCACACGAGCATGTGGGCCCATTTGGGCTGAGATAGGCCCTAGGCCCATTTGCATTATTATCTCTAGTAAGAATGCTTTAGTTTACCAAATTACTGAAATACCCTCGACTTGTAAAATTACCAAAGTACCCTCGATTTACCAAATTACTAAAATAGCCTTGATTTACAAAATTACTAAAATACCCCTATAGGGTAGAATTACCATTTTGCCCCTAGGGTGTTAAGTGACCGTTTTGCCATTGTGGGCAAGTGACTGACTTAGACTGTGTGTTTGACGGATTTGATTGCGAATATATGTTGATGATATGAATGACTCGACTGTGATTGTTTGATTCAAATATGGGCATGACGTTCTGCATACATGACATGTTGCATGGGATTTGGGAATTATTGATGGAGGAAGCGTTCTGGTGGCCTCGCCACATATATCTGTTCTGGTGGCCTCGCCACAATATCTATATCTGGTGACTCTGTCACAAATCTGGCAGCCTCGTTGCAAATTCTGTGGTGTATAGCGGATGGGTGGGTCGAGTAGTTTCCCCACATGGTGTGTTGGCTGGTACGAGTGGTGTGTAGCGGTTGGATGGGTTGAGTAGTCTCCCCACATATTTTAGGCTTTGCATTCATGCATGTTATCTATACTATTACTGTTATTGGCCTATGGGCCACACTACTATCTGTAAAGGGCTAGGGCCCAGTTTACTATTATCTGAATAGGGCTTCGGCCCAGATATTACTGCATCTGGTTAGGGCTTAGGCCTAGTGGGCTTGAGCTGACTTGGGCTTTGGATAGACTTCTTTGCACACCGATTCTGATTCTGATTTTGTTTAATGATTCTAATTCTGTTAATTGATTCTGATTCTGATTTTGGTTCTAATTCTGTTAAATGATTCTGATTCTGTTAATTGATTTTGATTCTGATTCTGGTTCTGATTCTGCTAAATGATTCTGATTCTGTTAACTGATTTTGATTCTGATTTCGTTAATTGATTCTGATTCTGATTCTGATTCTGATACTAATTCTGATTCAGATACTGTCTCTGATTTTGTAATGGGCTAAGGCCCAATTGATAGTGGAATTGTGGTAGGGCAAACTTTTAAATTCTTTTACATGACCGACTATTTGTATTTGTAGTAGGGGATTACACACTGAGTTTTTGTAAACTCACCCCGTTTATTAACCTTTCAGGTAATCCCCAGCCTTAGACCGATCGGAGCTACGAGGGACTTGGAGAAGGCCACACACACTGCTTATGCTTTCTATTTTGATTATTTACTCTCAAGTACTTTATTTTGGGTTTGGTTTGTAATAAGGCCTTTTATAATTTCTGGATTTTTATTTTAAGGTTTTTATTTACTTTGAATTATATCTACTAGAGGTGAATAGCGGATTTCCAAAATGTTAACTGTTTTCGAACACTACGTCTTCCGCAACTAACTAAATTAAGCTTTCGCATGAAAGAAGGTTTTAAAGGTAATAATCTTTTTTTAAAAAGGGATTAACTTTTAGTTGACCACGTTTTGAATAAACAAACACAAGCTGAGTTTTTATACAAGTTTAACAGTAGAAGTTTTTAAACACTAAGTGTGACAGCCTTAAAACGACCCTAGTCGGAATGTGGTTTCGGGACCACAAAATCGAGGCACAAAAATAATTTAATAATTATTTTGATGCCTATTGTATGTGTAAATTCATGTGTGATATCTTGGGTGCTTTAATTTAGCATTATAATTGTAAAATTCACCTAAAAGGGATAACTTATGAACTTTGAAAATATGCTAGACAAATGTGTGATGACTTATTAATGCATGCATGAGAAATAGTGGATTTGCATGTCAATTTGCCCACTTTTATGACAGTGGACGTTAATGATGAGGTTTTTGGCATTTTGTGATTTGTAATTTAGTAGTAATAATAATAATAATAATAATAGAAATTAGTAATTGGTTATCATAAAATAAAAGCTATTATAGTCTCATGAAATAAAAGATAAATTAATTAATAATAGTGGTGATAAAAACAAAGTTGTTTATTTCTTCTTCCTCTATTGCCGAAACTAAGGCAAAGAAAGGAGAGGATTCAAGGTAGGCATTCGGTCATTTTAGGCTTGATTAAAGTATGTTTCCATGTGAACTTTGTTGTAATTTTGGGGAAATTAAGTTCCTCATAAAGCTACGGATTGAAACCACACATGAATTTTTGATTTTCTTTATAAAATATACATTCGGTCATGGCCTTAAATGGTCAAGTTGATTTAGTTTTGTTGTTCGTGAGTTCCTTGTAATTCTATCTTAATTCCCCAAAATGCATTCCTTGATTTGGTGGTGGTTTCATACTCGGTTTTGGAGGAGAGGTCACAAATTGGAAATTTTGATGGAAAATATTAGTATATGTAGAATGAAGTGCCGAATGCCCTTGTAGATGAGGATATTTGTAGGTGAAAATAAAAGAATAAGAAGCTAAGGCATTTGGCCATGACCATGATGAGCTTAGCTTGTTGTTAATTGATGTTGTGTACCAAGGAATAAATATACATGAATCTAGATTAGTTAAATCTTGTTATGAGTAACTAACAAGAGCTAATTACTTTCAGTTAATGTGGTGAAGTAGGAAATTGTGGTATTGATGCATGTATTACCGAATCAAAAGCTTAAGGGATAAATTGATTATGCAATTAGATAGGTTGTTGCATTCGGCCATGAATTCAATTTGTTATTTGAATTGGTAGATAGGTGTTGCATATTAGAATGAATTGATAATGAGCATAGGTTAGATAAATTTAGTTATAAATGAGTAATTTGAGTAAGTGATATTTGGCTAACACAACAGTATAAAGAAATTATTTTTAAGCTTGGAATTTTGGGTGTTTTAAGCTATAATGTGCATTTGTGAGACTAAGGGATGCCGTTAGGCTATAAAATGTTAAAATATGCAATTGGTGATACATATTTTGTAACATGAGTTAGTTGAACATTGCTTATAAGTTAGTTTAGTATTCGGCTATGGGAAATTATACATGAAATTTAGTATGTTTTATTTTTGATGATTTGGATAATTGAGTTTTAATATGGAGCTTAGAGAAAGGTGCTAAAGATGAACTCCATAACAATATGAGATTCGGCCTTCTTAAGAAATGTGATTATATTTTTGAATGAGGTGTTCGGTTATGCATGAGTTGTGCTTAGGTTGTCTAAAATGCTTTGTATGATGTTTGGTCTTAAGAAAATTTAGAGATAAGAAAATTCAATGCTCCATACTTAATACACGCTTGTACAATTGTTTAATATGGTCTTGGTGCTTTTGAAGTATAATATTAACTAGATTATTAAATAAAAAAGCCGAATGTGTACAAGGACTACTACATTACTACTTGATCAAATGTATTAATAAAACATGATTAATTAGCTACCCATTAAGACATATGTATATTTGGCTATAAGGTTTATGTATAGGGTAGTGTTGCTTGGTGTCAATGAACTTAAAAATGTTTATAAGGACTAGTTGAATTAAATAGTGAAACCGAATGTGATGTGTGTGTATTTATAAATTTGTGTATTCGGTCATTTAGGTAATGTGACCTTGAGTATAGATTAGCTTGAAATGAAAATTCTATGTATACAATTATAGAAGTATACATTCGGCCCAATTGGACCTTTATGATGTGGAAATAATGGTTAACCATGCTTAGGACCAAGGATGTATTCAAGTAAGAATATTAATATGTATTAAGGTAAACATGTATGATGGAATGAATATGAATTATGTATATATATGTTAAGGTCAATGACTTCTCTAAATGATGCCATATAAGATGTTTTGTCTTAAATACGTGAATAAGAACTTTAAAGAGTGAATTTGTATAAATCTGCTTGGTACAGCAGCAGTAATGTGTTTTGGAAAAATCACCATAAATTGTGGGAGCTGAATTAGAGGCTGAATAAATTATGTAATTTAAGCTTAATGAGTCTAGTTTCTTATAAAAGAAACCTTATAAGCAAAGGAATTGCCGATAAAGAGGTATTTTAAAGTAGTGTGAGACAGTGTCAGATTGACTCTGAAATCATCTATTCTATATTTAGAAAATCATTATAAATTGTAAAAAAATATCCATGAGAGGTAATTTATATGCTTAGAATCCTTAATGAGTCTATTTTCAAGAGAGATATACAAGAAAATTATCCGAGACCCGAACTAAGAGATAATTGAACTTTAGTATAGAAGGGTCAGAACTGTCCGACAGTGAATCAGGGGTAAATTTGAGGATTAAACTTTATTAATTGGTCAATTCAAAAATTCTGGAAATTTTATGGTAGAAAGGTACATAAGTCTAGTTTCAGGGAAAATTTACAGAACTTGATTTGGAGTTTCGTAGCTCCAGTTATGAATAATTTAGTGAATTTTGTTCAGGAAGTCAGCTTGTAGTGACTTGTGATATATATGTGATTGGCCAAATGTGTGTGTATGTATGTGTGGCAAAGGATGTATATATGTGTTTCTTATTTTGATTGTAAGTGAAATGATCAAGTGAGATATTTGAATAAGGATTAATAAAATTGAATTATTTAATTTAGCTCAAGAGCATAGAGGGACAAGTTCGGATAAAGGGAAAGCTAAAGTGGTTGAATAGCTGACTTATTGTTGCTCAGAAAAGTTTGAGGTAAGTTTTGAGTAATTGAATTTGGTATTTAATTTAAAATGCCATGATATACATGTATGAAAAATGAACGATGTCCCCATTGAGAAAGAAACCTTATACATGTTTGTTATGTAGCCGAATGGCTCATAGAGAAAGAAACTGAAATTGAGATTTGAAATGTATTGCTTATGTATGTTTGCTTATTGGGCCAAAAGTCTAGAAAAACAAAAGAAGTATACATGTATGAGTTTTGAATGATATTTACAACATAAAGTCGAGGAGCATGTTATACGTTTGTATGCAAATGAATTGATTGAATTACAAATGTGATCTTGTTATGTGAATGTGGCAACATGTGAATACATATGCATGTGATTCAGTGATGTGAATCCGGGATTAAAGACCCGATGACTATATGTGAAGACTGTGTTCGGGTTAAGAATCGAAGGCTATATGCGGAGATCATGTCCGGGTAAAGGCCCAATGGCTATGTGCAGAGATTATATCCAGGATTAAGATCCGCTGGCTTTGTGTGAAGATTTTATCCGAGCTAAAGGTCTCGATAATGATGCAAGTAAAGTCTAAAACAAAAAGACTCCATGGTAACGATTGCTAATGAATGCGCTTAAGGCATTAAGTTATACAGGTATGTACCCTAAGCTTATATGCAAGCTTGTTTTGGACCAAATCATAATGTCATTATACGATTGCATATGCGAATATGAAATGAGACTATTAATATGGTTATAGTACAATTGATCAATGCGAAATGTTATGTGAAATTATGTAATATGTCTATGTTTACATGAGTTCACTATTAAATCAAAGTTATCTGCCTATTGTATGTGATGAGAATGTGTATATTCGGTTAAGGGTGACATACCCAAAGAAGAGGGAAACAAAAAAAATAAATGCGAACAACTATGTTATAATTTGATTTTTATCTATTGTCATTGCTTAAAACTTACTAAGCATTGTAATGCTTACTCCGTTTACTTTGTTTCCTATGTTTTATAGAAATTTTTTTTTGGAAGCTACGGACTTAGGGATTGAAGCTTTAATCACCTACACTATCGTCGTTATTTTGGTACATTTGTTAGTTATTTTGGAACAATGGCATGTATAGGCTAATCTCCTTTTGTTGAACCGAATTACATTTTGAGTTGTAATTATTCTAGCCATGCAAAAATGGCTTGCTTAATCTCTAAGTCGAGTATATGTTTTGTTGGAAATATTATGCGACTTGTTACTTTGATGCATGGGTTATATGATGTGATGATGGTATGCTTAATACCTAGAAATTCAATTTCACCTATTGGTAGGTAGTCGCATTGCAACTTTGATAGTACTCCTATAGTAAATATACGTGATATGGTTGCATTGGTTGAATTACCTCGAAAGTTGGATTGTTCAGATCTAGAAATTAAAGTTGATCGCTAATTGTAATTGATGTTTAACCGTAACGATGTCTTGTATGTATCTATGAACCTCAGTAGGTTGTATTTAGTTATGTAATATCTTAATACCTTATCCCGGCGACGGACAAGGGTATAGGGTGTCACATTTTTATTATTATCAGAGCTACGGTTTAGTCGATTCTCAGACTAACGTAGCGCGTGTGAGTATAGCTATACATGCCATTTTGTGATAATATGATAGTGTGGTGATTTCTGACTTTTGAAATGTGTTTTCGTATAGTAATGGATCCCGATCCTGATCGAGCCGTAGCGGAAGATATCGAGAGTGTAGCAGCTGCTCCTGCGCAAGGGACCGCGCCGAATGACTCTCAGCCGAATACCAGTCATCGAGATGATGACATGAGGCAGAATTTTTATGCAATGATGAGTGATTGGTTCCCTCAATTCCTTCGAACTAATCCGGCGATTCCACAACCTCCTCCCCCGAATAATCTGCTTCCGACCCCCGTGACTCCTCCTGAGATCGACCCTGTGAGGTCAAGTAAAACCCTGGTCGACAAAATTAGAAAATACAGGGCTGAAGAGTTTCGGGCTACAGTTGATGATGATGCTGAGCGAGCCGAGTTTTGGCTCGATAATGTAATCCGTGTGTGTGATGAATTGTCATGTACGCCCGAGGAGTGTTTGAAATGTGCCATATCTCTGTTACGTGATTCTGCCTACTATTGGTGGAACACATTGGTTTCTGTTGTGCCGAGAGAGCGAGTTACTTGGGAGTTCTTCCAAGTTGAATTTCGTAAAAAGTATATCAGCCAAAGATTTATCGACCAGAAACGGAAGGAATTTCTTGAGCTTAAACAGGGCCGAATGTCAGTGACTGAATATGAGAGAGAATTCGTACGGCTTAGCCGATATGCTCGCGAGTGTATATCATCCGAAGCTACTATGTGTAAATGCTTCGAGGACGGGTTAAATGAAGACATCAAACTACTGGTTGGCATTCTAGAAATTCAAGAGTTCATTGTTCTTGTCGAGCGAGCCTGCAAGGCCGAAGAGCTCAGAAATGAAAAGAGAAAAGCTGATAGCGGAGCCAGAGAGTTCCGTAAGAGATCTTCGGGAAAGTCTATTCAAAAGTCCTCAAAGAAGTTTCGAGGTGATTCGGATAGACCTAGCGCTACCTCAGATTTTTCTAGACGAGATCGTGATCGACCGCCTGTGAGTACGCGAGCCACTTCTGCTGCCAGTGTTGGCAACAATCGTCGAGACAAGGCCGAGTGCAAGTATTGTGGAAAATGGCATTCGGGGAGCTGTAGATTTCATGATCGCTCCTGTTATAAGTGTGGATCGGCTGATCACTTTATCAGAGATTGCCCCAGATGGTCTGAGCAGAATATGAATCAGAGTGGGAAACCGAGCACTAATGTAGCACGAGGTAGACCACTTAGGAACACGGGAAATGCTAGCAGCGGTCAGAGACGAATGAGAGATGCTACGACCAAATCTGAGACTCGTACTCCTGCTAGAGCTTATGCTATACGTGCACGCGAGGATGCCTCTTCCCCAGATGTTATTACTGGTACTTTCACTCTCTTTAATTCTGATGTGATTGCTTTGATTGACCCCGGTTCAACTCATTCATATGTATGCAAAACTTTGGCATCCAGTAAGACTCTCCCTGTTGAGTCTACTGAGTTTGTGATTCGAGTATCCAATCCCTTGGGTCATTGTGTTCTAGTTGATAGACTGTGTAAGAAATGTCCCCTTATGATTCGGGATTCCTGTTTTCCAGCCGATTTGATGCTTTTTCCATTCGATGAATTTGACGTTATTCTCGAAATAGATTGGTTGACTGTGCACGATGCGGTAGTGAATTGCAAGCGAAAGACTATTGATTTGCGATGTTCGAATAATGAGATAATTCGGATTGAGTCTACGGATCTAAACGGGCTACCGGCGGTGATATCCTTTATATTGGCTCAGAAATTTATGAAAAAGGGTTGCGAGGCTTACCTTGCTTATGTTTTGGATAGCAAAGTATCCGAACAAAAGCTTGAGGCTGTACCTGTGGTTTGTAAGTATCCGGATGTGTTTCCTAAAGAATTACCGGGATTGCCGCCTGTTAGGGAGGTTGAGTTCGGTATTGAGTTAGCCCCGGGTACAACTCCGATTTCGATTGCTCCATATCGTATGGCTCCGACAGAGTTGAAAGAGTTGAAGTCTCAGTTGCAAGAGTTGATGATAGAGGTTTCGCAAGACCGAGCTTTTCACCCTGGGGTGCACCAGTCTTGTTCGTGAAAAAGAAAGGCAGGACTTTGAGGATGTGTATTGACTATCGGTAGCTGAATAAAGTGACTATAAAGAATAAGTATCCGTTGCCTCGTATTGACGACTTATTTGATCAGTTAAAGGGAGCTTCAGTGTTTTCAAAGATTGACTTGCGATCTGGCTATTATTAGTTGCGAGTTCAAGACTCAGACGTACCCAAGACTGCTTTCAGAACGAGGTACGGGCACTACAAATTTTTAGTGATGCTGTTTGGGCTGACTAATGCCCCCGCTGTTTTCATGGATCTGATGAATCGGGTATTTAAGTAGTACCTAGATCGATTTGTGGTTGTGTTTATCGATGACATTTTGGTTTATTCTCGCGATGAGATTGAGCATGCCGAGCATTTAAGACTTGTGCTACAGATTTTGCGTGATAATCAGTTGTATGCGAAATTCAGTAAGTGTGAGTTCTAGTTGCGCGAGGTCAGCTTTCTGGGACATATTGTATCCGCTTCAGGAATACGAGTTGACCCGAATAAAATTTCTGCTATACTTAATTGGAAGCCTCTGAGAAATGTCTCAGATATCCGAAGCTTTTTGGGACTTGTCGGGTATTACCGAGGGTTTCTGAAAGGCTTTTCCATGATTTCAACTCCGTTGACGAAGCTATTGCAGAAAGATGTTAAATTCGAATAGTCTGAGAAGTGCCAGAAGAGTTTTGACCAGTTGAAAGCCCTTTTGACAGAAGCTCCAGTATTAGTTCAGTCGGAATTCGGTAAAGAGTATGTGGTCTATAGCGACGCGTCTTTGAAAGGCTTGGGATGTGTTTTGATGCAAGAGGGTAGAGTCGTTGCATATGCTTCGAGACAGTTAAAAGCCTCATGAGAAAAACTATCCGACTCACGATCTCGAATTAGCTGCAATTGTGTTCGCTTTGAAGATTTGGCATCACTACCTTTTTGGTGAGAAATGTCATATCTTTTCTGACCATAAAAGCCTCAAATACTTGATGACCCAAAGAGATTTGAATTTGAGGCAAAGACGTTGGCTTGAATTGTTAAAAGATTACGAACTTGTCATTGACTATCATCCGAGAAAGGCGAATGTAGTTGCTGATGCTCTTAGCCGGAAATCATTGTTTACTTTACAAGCCATGAATGTGCATTTATCGGTATCTGATGATGGTGTGATGATAGCGGAATTAAAAGCGAAACTGATGTTTCTACGACAAGTTTGCGAAGCTCAGAGAGCTGATGATGATTTAATTGCCAAGCGAGCTCAATGTGATTTAAATGTGGATTCTGAGTTTCAAGTTGATGACAATGATTGTTTGAGGTTCTGAGGCCGAGTATGTATTCCGAGAAGTTCAGAGTTGGTTTCGATGATTTTAAATGAAGCTCATAAAAGCCGAATGTTGGTTCATCTGAGAAGTACAAAAATGTACAATGATTTGAAACGTCAGTATTGGTGGCATGGTATGAAACGGGACATCTCAAATTTTGTGTCAAAGTGTTTGATATGCCAACAAGTAAAAGCCGAACATCAGGTGCCTTCAGGTTTGTTGCAACCAATTTTGATACCTGAGTGGAAATGGGATAAGATTACGATGGATTTTGTATCCGGGCTACCGTTGACTCCGAGTAAGAAAGATGCAATTTGGGTTGTTGTGGACAGATTGACTAAATCGGCTCATTTTATTCCCGTGCGTATAGATTACTCACTTGATAAGTTAGCAGAATTGTATGTTTCTCAGATTGTCAGATTGCACAGGGTGCCTATCTCTATCGTATCGCATAGAGACCCAAGATTTACATCGCGGTTTTGGGAGACACTACAAGATTCTCTAGGTACTAAGCTACATTTTAGTACCACATTTCATCCTCAGACGGACGATCAGTCGAACGAGTAATTCAAATACTTGAGGATATGTTGAGATGTTGTATCCTTGAGTTTAGTGGTTCGTGGGACCAGTATTTTCCTTTGATTGAATTCGCTTACAACAACAGTTTTAAATCGAGCATTAAGATGGCACCTTATGAGGCCTTGTACGGTCGCAAATGCCGTACACCGTTGTTTTGGACCGAGCTCAGGGAAAGTAAGATTTTTGGGGTCGATTAGATTAGAGATGACGAGCAAAAAGTAAAAGTGATCCGTGATAGCCTTAAGGCAGCTTCAGATCGCCAGAAGTCATATGCGGATCTAAAGCGAAAAGACATTGAGTATCAGGTCAGAGACAAAGTATTTCTTAAAGTGTCACCTTGGAAAAAGGTGCTTACATTCAGTCGTAAGGGTAAATTGAGCCCGAGGTTCATCGGGCCATATGAAATATCTAAACGGATTGGACCGGTAGCATATCGATTGATTTTGCCTCCCGAACATGAAAGGATTTACAACGTTTTTCATGTTTCGATGCTTCGACGATATAGATCCGACCCATCACATGTGATTAATCCATCTGACATTGAGATTCGATCTGATTTGAGTTATGAGAAGGAACCAATTCGTATTTTGGGACACGAGGTTAAAGAATTGCGGAATAAGAGAATTTCGTTAGTGAAAGTGTTATGGGTCAAACACGGGGTCGAAGAAGCTACTTGGGAGCTTGAGAACTCTATGAAAGAACAATACCCTATGTTATTCTCTGGTAAGATTTTTGGGGAAGAAAATTTCTTAAGTGTGGGAGAGTTGTGACAGCCTTAAAACGACCCTAGTCAGAATGTGGTTTCGGGACCACAAAACCAAGGCACAAAAATAATTTAATAATTATTTTGATGCCTATTGTATGTGTAAATTCATGTGTGATATCTTGGGTGCGTTAATTTAGCATTATAATTGTGAATTTCACCTAAAAGGGCTAAATTATGAACTTTGAAAATATGCTAGACAAATGTTTGATGACTTATTAATGCATGCATGAGAAATAGTGGATTTGCATGTCAATTTGCCCACTTTTATGATAGTGGACGGTAATGATGAGGTTTTTGGCATTTTGTGATTTGTAATTTAGTAATAATAATAATAATAATAATAATAGAAATTAGTAATTGGTTATCATAAAATAAAAGCTATTATAGTCTCATGAAATAAAAGATAAATTAATTAATAATAGTGGTGATAAAAACAAAGTTGTTTATTTGCTCTTCCTCCATTGCCGAAACTAAGGCAAAGAAAGGAGAGGATTCAAGCTAGGCATTCGGTCATTTTAGGCTTGATTAAGGTATGTTTCCATGTGAATTTTGTTGTAATTTTGGTGAAATTAAGTTCCTCATAAAGCTATGGATTGAAACCACACATGAATTTTTGATTTTCTTTATGAAATATACATTCGGTCATGGCCTTAAATGGTCAAGTTGATTTAGTTTTGTTGTTCATGAGTTCCTTGTAATTCTATCTTAATTCCCCAAAATGCATTCCTTGATTTGGTGGTGGTTTCATACTCGGTTTTGGAGGAGAGGTCACAAATTGGAAATTTTGATGGAAAATGTTAGTATATGTAGAATGAAGTGCCGAATGCCCTTGTAGATGAGGATATTTGTAGGTGAAAATAAAAGAATAAGAAGCTAAGGCATTCGGCCATGACCATGATGAGCTTAGCTTGTTGTTGATTGATGTTGTGTACCAAGGAATAAATATACATGAATCTAGATTAGTTAAATCTTGTTATGAGTAACTAACAAGAGCTAATTGCTTTCGGTTAATGTGGTGAAGTAGGAAATTGTGGTATTGATGCATGTATTACCAAATCAAAAGCTTAAGTGATAAATTGATTATGCAATTAGGTAGGTTGTTGCATTCGGCCATGAATTCAATTTGTTATTTGTATTGGTAGATAGGTGTTGCATATTAGAATGAATTGATAATGAGCATAGGTTAGATAAATTTAGTTATAAATGAGTAATTTGAGTAAGTGATATTTGGCTAACACAACAGTATAAGGAAATTATTTTTAAGCTTGGAATTTTGGGTGTTTTAAGCTATAATGTGCATTTGTGAGACGAAGGAATGTCGTTAGGCTATAAAATGTTAAAATATGCAATTGGTGATACATATTTTGTAACATGAGTTAGTTTAACATTGCTTATAAGTTAGTTTAGTATTCGGCTATGGGAAATTATACATGAAATTTAGTATGTTTTATTTTTGATGATTTGGATAATTGAGTTTTAATATGAAGCTTAGAGAAAGGTGCTAAAGATGAACTCCATAACAATATGAGATTCGGCCTTCTTAAGAAATGTGATTTTATTTTTGATTGAGGTGTTCTGTTATGCATGAGTTGTGCTTAGGTTGTCTAAAATGTTTTGTATGATGTTTGGTCTTAAGAAAATTTAGAAATAAGAAAATTCAATGCTCCATACTTAATACATGCTTGTACAATTGTTTAATATGGTCTTGGTGCTTTTGAAGTATAATATTAACTAGATTATTAAATAAAAAGGCCGAATGTGTACAAGGACTACTACATTACTACTTGATCAAATGTATTAATAAAACATGATTAATTAGCTACCCATTGAGACATATGTATATTCGGCTATAAGGTTTATGTATAGGGTAGTGTTACTTGGTGTCAATGAACTTAAAAATGTTTATAAGGACTAGTTGAATTAAATGCTGAAACCGAATGTGATGTGTGTGTATTTATAAATTGCTGTATTCGGTCATTTAGGTAATGTGACCTTGAGTATAGATTAGCTTGAAATGAAAATTCTATGTATACAATTATATAAGTATACATTTGGCCCAATTGGACCTTTATGATGTGGAAATAATGGTTAACCATGCTAAGGACCAAGGATGTATTCAATTAAGAATATTAATATGTATTAAGGTAAACATGTATGATGGAATGAATATGAATTATGTATATGTATGTTAAGGTCAATGACTTCTCTAAATGATGCCATATATGATGTTATGTTTTAAATATGTGAATATGAACTTTAAAGAGTGAATTTGTATAAATCTGCTTGGTACAACAGCAGTAACGTGTTTTGGAAAAATCACCATAAATTGTGGGAGCTGAATTAGAGGCTAAATAAATTATGTAATTTAAGCTTAATGAGTCTAGTTTCTTATAAAATAAACCTGATAAGCAAAGGAATTGTCGATAAAGAGATATTTTAAAGTAGTGTGAGACAGTGTCAGATTGACTCCGAAATCCTCTGTTCTATTTTTAGAAAATCATTATAAATTGTAAAAAAAATATCCACAGGAGGTAATTTATATGCTTAGAATCCTTAATGAGTCTATTTTGAAGAGAGATATACAAGAAAATTATCCGAGACCTGAACTAAGAGATAATTGAACTTTAGTACAAAAGGGTCGGAACTGTCCGATAGTGAATCAGGGGTAAATTTGAGGATTAAACTGTATTAATTGGTCAATTCAAAAATTCTGGAAATTTTATGGTAGAAAGGTACATGAGTCTAGTTTCAGGGAAAATTTACAGAACTTGATTTGGAGTTTCGTAGCTCTAGTTATGAATAATTTAGTGAATGTTGCTCAGGAAGTCAGCTTATAGTGACTTGTGATATATATGTGATTAGCTGAATGTGTGTGTATGTGTGTGTGGCAAAGGATGTATATATGTGTTTCTTATTTTGATTGTAAGTGAAATGATCAAGTGAGATATTTGAATAAGGATTAATAAAATTGAATTATTTAATTTAGCTCAAGAGCATAGAGGGACAGGTTCGGATAAAGGGAAAGCTAAAGTGGTTGAATAGCTGACTTATTGTTGCTCAGAAAAGTTCGAGGTAAGTTTTGAGTAATTGAATTTGGTATTTAATTTAAAATGCCATGATATACATGTATGAAAAATGAACGATGTCCCATTGAGAAAGAAACCTTATACATGTTTGTTATGTAGCCGAATGGCTCATAGAGAAAGAAACTGAAATTGAGATTTGAAATGTATTGCTTATGTATGTTTGCTTATTGGGCCGAAAGTCTAGAAAAACAAAAGAAGTATACATGTATGAGTTTTGAATGATATTTACGGCATAAAGTCGAGGAGCATGTTATAAGTTTGTATGCGAATGAATTGATTGAATTACAAATGTGATCTTGCTATGCGAATGTGGCAACAAGTGAATACATATGCATGTGATTCATGATGTGAATCCGGGAATAAAGACCTGATGACTATATGTGGAGACTATGTCCGGGTTAAGACCCAAAGGCTATATGCAGAGATCATGTCCGGGTAAAGGCCTGATGGCTATGTGCGGAGATTATATCCGGGATTAAGATCTCCTGGCTTTGTGCGGGGATTTTATCCAAGCTAAAGGTCTCGATGATGATGCGAGTAAAGTCTAAGACTAAAAGACTCCATGGTAACGATTGCTAATGAATGCGCTTAAGGCGTTAAGTTATATAGGTATGTACCCTAAGCTTATATGCAAGCTTGTTTTGGACCAAATCATAAGGTCATTATACGATTGCATATGCGAGTATGAAATGAGACTATTAATATGGTTATAGTACAATTGATCAATGCGAAATGTTATGTGAAATTATGTAATATGTCTATGTTTACATGAGCTCACTATTAAGTGAAAGTTATCTGCCTATTGTATGTGATGAGAATGTGTATATTCGGTTAAGGGTGACATACCCAAAGAAGAGGGAAACAAAAAAAAAATGCGAACAACTATGTTATAAAAAGATTTTTATCTGTTGTCATTGCTTAAAACTTACTAAGCATTGTAATGCTTACTCCGTTTACTTTGTTTCCTCTGTTTTATAGATCTTTTTTTTTTGGAAGCTACGGACTCGGGGATTGAAGCTTTAATCACCTACACTATCATCGTTATTTTGGTACATTTGTTAGTTATTTTGGAACAATGGCATGTATAGGCTAATCTCCTTTTGTTGAACCGAATTACATTTTGAGTTGTAATTATTCTAGCCATGCGAAAGTGGCTTGCTTAATCTCTAAGTCGAGTATATGTTTTGTTGGAAATATTATGCGACTTGTTACTTTGATGCATGGGTTATATGATGTGATGATGGTATGCTTAATACCTAGAAATTCGATTTCACCTATTGGTAGGTAGTCGCATTGCAACTTTGATAGTACTCCTATAGTAAATATACGTGATATGGTTGCATTAGTCGAATTATCTCGAAAGTTGGATTGTTCGGATCTAGAAATTAAAGTTGATCGCTAATCGTAATTGATGTTTAACCGAAACTATGTCTTGTTTGTATCTATGAACCTCAGTAGGTTGTATTTAGTTATGTAATATCTTAATACCCTATCCCGGCGACGGACAGGGGTATAAGGTGTCACACTAAGAAAGGTTTTCAATGAAAACATGGTTTTCAAAAAACACTTCAATGTGACATACCAGATTGGCCGTAACGTCTAGGCCGGATTTGGGGTGTTACGATAACTGCCGAAAAAAGTTATACTGGACAAAATTGAGTGAGAAAAAAGATTCACGGGGTTGAATTGATTAGAGAAACAGAAGAAACAGTAAAAGTGATTCGTGACATCCTTAAACCAGCTTCGAATAGATAGAAATCATACGCGGATTTGAAACATAAAGAAATAGAATTTTAGGTCAGAGACCGAGTATTCTTGAAACTGTGAAAGAAAATTTTCTGTTTCGGCCGTAAGGGAAACTTAAGTTTGCGATTCATCAGTCCGTATGAAATTATTGAAAGAATAGGGCCTGTAGCATATCAGCTATCGTTACCGTCTGAGCTTGAAAAGATACATAATGTTTTTCATGTTTCGATGCTACGTCGGTACCGATCTGATCTATCACATGTGATCTCTCCCGTTGATGTGGAAATATAGCCTGATTTATCGTACAACGAAGAACCAATTAGAATTCTGGCCCAAGAAATCAAAAAATTGAGAAATAAACGTATAGTACTTGTAAAAGTTCTCTAATGTAAACACAGAATAGAGGAAGCTACAAGGGAACCCAAGGAAGTTATGCAAAAACAGTACCCTAATCTATTTACCCGTAAGATTTCCGGGGATGAAAATCCCTAAAGGGGGAGAGTTGTAACAGCCAATTTCCGAGTCTGATCAGAACAGGTGGTTTTAGAACCGCTTAACCGAGTCAAAATATTTATTTGATTATTTTAATAAGTTTTACAGCATGATAGAATTATAGAAGGAAAGTTTCGGGAAGAAATTTTACTAATTAAATAGTTTATTCGGTAAAAAAGGACTAAATTGCGTAAAGCGATAAACATGAGTTCTCTTAGCAAAATGGCTTAAATGACTATGGCTTTAGCATTAGAAGTCCTTACATTGAAATTTACCTTCTTTAACAAGCATGGACATTAGTGGACATTGATTTATGCTTTATGATATTAATATAATACGGCTAATACAGTAAATGGCTTATTATTATATTTTAAATAAAACAAATACATAAAATGTGCTCATATTCATCATTTTTTACAAAATTGAAGACGGAAATAAGGTTTCATGCTTTCAAACATTTGGCTAATCTTAAATCCTCAATTAAGGTACGATTTTTACTCGATTTTTAATGATTTTTATGTTTTTGAGCTCGTTGCAGCTCGATATAGCTAGCCTATACCTCAATTTCTAAAATTGGTGATGTTTCTGAAATGTACCATTGATGAATACATGTATATTTAGGTGTTTCTTGATAAATTATTAAAGGTTGTTGATAGATATACAAGTTTTATAAAGTGATTTTTGAGAAAATTAAGCAATAGGGATTAAATTGAAAAAGATAGAAATTTTTTAGTTAGAAATGTGAATAAATGAAAGATATGTGCTTATATGGTATAGAAATTTTTTGGTTAGAAATGTGAATAAATGAAAGATATGTGCTTATATTGTATATATAAAGATTCGACTATGAATGGGTATATGGAGATTTAGTGTATTTATCATATTTATGTACTAAGGATTAAAGTGTCAAAGTATGGAAATATAAGGGTTATTTTGTAAATAGGTCGAAATACATGTATATGGATTAAATTGAATGATTTGGTGAATAAATGGATCAATTTGAATTCATATAGATCAAGATAAACAAATGCCGTAACTTGATTAAGGGAAATGAAAGGTAGACAAGTAGATATCGGATATACCAGCTATTACGAGGTAAGTTCATATAATTAGAATCTAACTTTCTTTTGAATTATTTCTAAGTATAAAATAATATATATAAATGTATATTAATTGGATGGTAGAGAAATTGTGAACTAAATGCCTAAATTAATGGAATTGATTATACCAAGTCCCGTCTTAACCATTGAAAGTTGTAGGATATAAGTGACATGTCACTAGGGTTACCGTTGGGTTAAGCTGTTGCATTCATTATGGACTCACAACAGCTCGAATGAGCTTACCGTTTAGCCTTCGATCTTACCGTTTCAGTTCTTATGAGCTCACCGTTTCAGTCATTCGGGGCTTATCGTTTCAGCTCTTATAAGCTTACCCTTTCAGCTCTACAGAGCTTACCGTTCAGCTTGTTTGAGCTTACAGTTTTTTGAGTCAAGAGGAGCATAGCGATTTTGGCTTGAAAGAGCATACATTATGAATTGACGGATTACCAATTATACAATTAGTGTGTATCACTCGAGTATCCCTCGATGTTTTCGAAGGTTTAATGAGCATTATACCGATTTGACACATAAAGATTATATGTTATAAAGGTTACATGGTTTACATGAATTACAAAGTTTACATGATGATTTACATGACATATGTTACATGAATTACATGGTTTACATGATTTGTATGTACATGAGTGAAGATAATATGAATGAATTAACCCAAAAGTATATATGTTATGAGATGAATAGATACAAGAGGTACTTGAGATGTATAGATGAAATTTTATATGGTTCATAAGAATTATGAAGATGAAAGATGATATGGGACATGATATATTTATTGGAATGTTATATGAATGTTATGCTTGATTTCATCCTCTTTAATGATTGAATATATAGTTGTTATGTAACTAACATGTGAATGGTGTTTTGATTAGGCATTGTGGACACATGACTTGGTTATATAATGCTTTTAATGCTTTAAATGTTGAATTGGTAAGTTTAATTCTATATTATACAGGGCTTACTAAGCTTTGAAGCTTACTCCTTTCTTTTCCCTATGTTTTATAGATTTTGGAAGCTAGCTCTATTTCGGACAAGGTTAGATATTTCTACTGCACTATCCAAGCAAGCTTTTGGTACTTTTGGAACTGATGCAAATGTTGTAAATATGACATGTATAGGCTAGTTTATAAGGTGAATTGTATGGTCACTTGTTTATATGAATGTGATGTGAATCTTAGTATTTTTTATCAAGCTATGTGATATGGCTTGAGTTTGAAATGGTTGGCTTGTTATGGAAGTATTATATGATGTGTTCATTTTGTGATAAACTTGGTTATTAGCATTTTAGCATGAATAATATGTGATTATGATTATCTTGATATGAATGATAAAATGGGGTTGATATGGATTTGTAAGTGAGATTTATATGCATATGTGTGACCAATCATATGGTCATTTTGAAAAGTGTTTACTTGAGATTTTGGTAAGTTGTATAGGTATGAATTTGTTTGTTTGAAATATGAAATATTGGTACTTGTTATGGAATGGATACATGAAAGTTGGTGTATGTTTGTATTATAAATGGCATTGAATCGGTTGATTATTAAATGGTATATTATGTGTCTTGAATAGGCTAAAATGGTTGCCTTTTTATGCCTATAAATGTTTTGCATTTTATGCTTGAAGGTACAAGGCAAAAAGGGGTGTGAAAAATGGCTTAAACCTAGCCTATTTTGTTTCACACGGCCTGAGCACGTTGGTGTGTGTCTCGACCGTGTAACCCCTATTTTATAGTTATTTAAGTCAGTATGGCATACGGGCTAGGCACACGTGCATGTCTGGTGATCGTGTGGCCAAATCAGGATGACACATGGGCGTGTCTAGTGACCATGTGACCAAGTCAGTGTTTCACACGGGCTAAGGCATAGTCCGAGGCATGGCCGTGTGAGGCACATGGCTTGGCCACAGGGGTGTGTGCCCTGTTTTAAAGGAAAAATTTTCTAAGTCTTCTATAAGCTTTCAAATGTTATCGGTTTAGTCCCTATTGTGCTATTGGAGCTTTATATGTCTGTTTTCTGTATAATATGAATATGAATGATTGATGCTGCTGAAGTGAGTTAACGTTTGATAAAAGTTTAAAATTTTATTGTCCCGAACTATGTTGCAAGTCTGGTAATGCCCTTTACCTATTCCGATGACAGTTATGGGATAGGGGTGTTACATTTTATTGGTATTAGAGCTACAGGTTAGTCGATTCTAGGACTACCGTAGTGTATACTAGTCTAGCTATACTTGCCATATATATATATAAATTGCGATAGTTCAATATCTCCTAACAACTTTTAAATATTGTTTTATATAGTCAATGAATCCAAATCGAGCAATAGCCGACTATGTAGAGAGTAACGCGCCAGCTCCCGCTCAAGGGACTGGGCCTGCCAAATCAAGTTCCGTTACGGGCAGTCAGGGAGAAGCTAAACAAGCTTTCTTCCAATTGATGTCTGAATGGTTTTACGAGCTTCTACGAGCAAACCTAGCGGCTCAACAACCTCTACCCCCTCCGGTTCCCCAACCAATCCCTAAAAATATACGAGGTACAGATCCTTTAAGATTTAATAGACCTCCTATCTTTAAGTTACGTAAATATGAGGCTGAAGATTTTTGAGCTACAGCTAGTGATGATGTTGAGAGGGCCGAATTCTGGCTTGAAAAAACGATCAGGGTCTTCAAAGAATTAGCATGTACACCAGATGTGTAACACCCCAAACTTGGCCAAGATGTTATGGCCGAATCTGGAGTGTCACATTGAAGTGTTATTCGTGAAACTCGTTGTCGTTGGAAACCTCAAAATCAGTTAATCAATTTGTGATTGAACGGTGACTCCAAAATGGGTTGTTCATTTTAAAAAAAGTTTGTTACTTTTAAAACGTGGTTTCTTATCCAAAAACCATTTACTTATCAAATCGCTATTAAATTCAAAATAACCTTTTATTGCGGAAGCTTTTTTAAACAGTTGCGTAATTACAATTATTTTGAAAAAATGTTGTTTATTTTTAAAACTCGAGTCCTAATACTAACAGTTATAACCAAACCAAATTAAAATCGCAGAATTAAAAATAAAAACCAGAGAGGCCTTATTACAAAGAAAAACCCAAATACTGAAACATAAATATTATAAAGTACTAAAAATATTAATATATCAAGTAGTGTGGCCACCTTCGAGTCCCTCATAGAATTGACCCACCTATAACTGGGGATTACCTGTACAATAAAAACAGAAGGGGGCGAGTTTTCCAAAACTCATTGTGTAATTCCCCCAAACATACAAGTAATATGCAACAGAACAAATTGGAAATAAGCCCTTTCACAGTAATAGTATCAGTTGGGCTTTAGCCCATATCAGAATCAGTTGGGCCTTAGCCCATAACAGTATCATTAATCAGTATGCATGATGCATGTTGTAACGCCCTAATTTTTGAGTTTCTCTTAGATTGTCGTTATCTGATAAAATGTTTAAACTCTGGTATGTGGGTGTGTAATGCATGTATGGGGAGTGTTAATGGGCCTATGGAAGGCCCAGGTGAAGGCAAAAACTCAGGCAAAATTTTGTATTTTTGACTTAGGAGATAGGGGGCCTTGGAAAGTAGGTGTTATAAGAAAATGTGTGTGAAATGGGACATAAGCTGGCCAGTGGTAGAGTGGCAATGTGATGCCACTTAGGAGCTACAAATGTGGTGCCTAAAAGAGTGTGGAGGTCAAGGGTTCAAGTCACAGGTATGTATTAAGGTGTTTTATTTTATGGGTAGGAGTGGTGAGTGGTAGACTTTGAGTAAAACTCTGCTTAGAGAGAAGTTTGAATCGGTCAAGAGAGGATTTTGTGGAGTGATAAGGGGAGCTTGTTGAGGAGAATTTTTAGGTGTTTTTGAATTTTGAAGAGTAGTGGCCGGCCAAGGGGTTCTTGGTAGTGTATTTTCGGCAAATAGGTGCTAGTTGTGCCGAATTTACCTTTGGTTCTTTTGAGTTTTGTGCCAATTTTCCTAGGTGAAGTAAACTCCTTTCTTTTGCTCATTTTGCATATCATAATACTTGTTTCTTTGCCATTTTGTCCTTCTTTTCTAACTTAGTAGCCGAACCCTACTATCCTTCTTTTGCCGAATCCTTATTTGTCAAAGAACTACTTTCTTTCCCTTTCTCTTACTCATGTCTCTTATCTCCTCTTCTCACACATAAGCCGACTCCATACCATCATTCTCCCGCTAGCCGAATCTATCTTCTCCCTGTCAACTTAAGTCTTCTTCTCCATCTCACTTTCGTTGCCGATTGCTCTCTAGACTTATACTTCTCTTCTTTTCCTTCCTTTCTGTTGTCGACATCTTCCATGACACCATAGCCGAACCTTCTTGTGTTTAAACACTTTTCAACACCCTTCTTTCCTCTTTGTAGCAAGTGGGGCTATTGTGGATTGGGGCTAGATCGGTAAGTATTTAAGAACTTTTCTTCGTTAGTTGATCACGTTTTAAAGTATAAGCTGAAACCTCTTTTAGGGGAGGCTAACGATTTAGTCTAAGGGTTGTGTGGCCTTTTCTTTTGTTCTGTTTTCGCTAGTGTGGGCAAGAGACGTGCAGCAAAGGAGTTTGAAGGCCAACGCAAGTGGACAGTGGGATCTAGTCCATACTCAGCTGAAGGTAGGGACTTTAGGGGACTTAGGCCATGTTGGCCGATTTTGGTAAGGATTTATGACTCTTTGGTTATCGAATATTAGACTAAAAAGTTAGTGTTCAATTGTAGGCTCTCTCTACGTGGGTTTCGTCAACGCTTCGACAGTTATCAGGTGTGTATCACATCTCCACTTTAGACTAGAACGGCAAAGGCCGTAATAACTGAAAAGTGATCGAAAACTGACCGAAAGTGACCGAAAAAGTCGGTATTGGGAAGATCTGCGAGTAACCGTTTACTCTATTGTGGCTAAACATAGAATGGATGAAGATAGGATTGCAAAGGGTGCAATTATGAACTTTTTTGTAAGTTGGGCTTTGATGGACCAAATATGGGCCCAATGGGGTTTCAAGCCCATATCGGTAAAATTGCCATTAAGGGCATCCTGGCGGTATGTTGTGAACAAAGCGGTTAAAATTAACAATCTGAAGGTTAAAATTGGATTTAACGGGCTTAAGACGTTAATGGACTCAGTAAGGCCCATTAGGGGTTTTAGGTTAAAAAGGGCGAAACTGGAAATTAAGCTTAAATGGACTTCTGTGGATATCTATGGACTAATAATTAATTGAACATGCATAAAATCTCTGAAAATATGGAAAAGGACTAAAATACCCTTAAATATGGAAAATTACCAAAATACCCCTAGGTGTAAAAAGGACCATTATACCCTAGGGTCAATCCTATATGAAATATATAATATTATGTATCTGTATGAGTTATAACTTAATATAAATTTATCTGATGCATGAGATGCTGTATGTTGCATGCTATAGTATGTTTACATCTGTTGCTTGGGGTATGGGCTTTTATGATGGAGGAAGCGTTCTGGCAGCCTCACTGCAATCTGGTGGCCTCGCCACATATATATCTGTTCTGGTGGCCTTGCCACATATATATCTGTTCTGGTGGCCTCGCCACAATATCTGTATCTAGTGACCTCGTCACAATATCTGGCAGCCTCGCTGCAAATTTCTGTGGTGTGTAGCGGTTGGGTGGGTCGAGTAGTCTCCCCAAATGGTGTAAGGCTGGTACGGGGGTGTTATGGATGGATTTGGGTTGGGCTTTCTGATTGCATATTATATCTGATCTGTGTCTGTTATGGGCCGATGGGCTTAACCTGATTTCTGTAATGGGCCAAGGCCCAATTAACTCTGATTCTGAGGCTTGATCTGTTTTGGCCTATGGTTGAGATTATATTACACACTGTGTTATCAAACTCACCCCTTAATTTCATCTCTGCAGGTAACCCTCAACCATAGTGGGCTTTGAGCTGTGAGAGATTTGGAGTGGCCACAGCATCTGCAAGTTCGCTTTCGTTTTACTCTAAGTATTTTATTTTGCTATTTTTGGGTTTTAATTATAATAAGGCCACTATTTAAATTTCTTAACTGGTTTTATTTCCTTAAATGGGTTGATTTACATTTTATCGAAACTGTTAGTTATAGGCTGAGCGGGTTTTTTTTTCAAACTCCTAAAAATGTTTTCAAAACTTAACGAGTTCAACGATTGGATAATCTAAAGGCTTAACAAAATGACTTTTCACAAACTTGCTATTCGAATAAAATAACACCTAAGTCATAACAGGCAAAAGGTCATAAACTTAGTTATAGGTTCATGTGACACATGTAATCCCAACCAACCCTACACACCATCTCCTATCTAACCCTGCACTCTTGTAGGGAATAAATCGACCCACCCATCCATACACTCCAGAGTTAGCACTGGTTGCGGCACTAAACAGTATCGCAGCAAATCTGCTAGTAATATAAGTGGCTTAAAGCCATTAGTAGGTCCATAGTCGTCTTGTGCGACCCGTGCGACCTTATCAGTACAGTACACTTCCTCCAAATATAATAACCTATCCCCATGCAATTCAATATGTCGTGAAATAATATCATACGTGTATGCAAAATGTCATGCTCAATTACAGTCATACATATCATAGAGTAAATTAGTCATTTTTACCTCTTAAAGGTATAACAGTCATTTTACCCTAGAGAGATATAACAGTCATTTCACTATATAGGGATATTTTGGTCATTTCACCTTATAGGGGTATTTCAGTCATTTCACCTTATAGGGGTATTTCGGTCATTTCACCTTACAGGGTATTTCGGTCATTTCACCTTATAGGGGTATTTCGGTCATTTCACCTTATAGGGGTATTTCGGTCATTCACCTTATAGGGGTATTTTAGTCATTTCACCTTATAGGGGTATTTCAGTCATTTCACCTTATAGGGGTATTTCGGTCATTTCACCTTATAGGGGTATTTTGATTATTTCACCTTACAGGGGTATTTTAGTCATTTCACCTTACAGGGGTATTTCAGTCATTTCACCTTACGAGGGTATTTTGGCCATTTCACCTTACAAGGGTATTTCGGTCATTTCACTTTATAGGGGTATTTTGGTCATTTTGCCTTATAGGGTATTTCGGTCATTTCACCTTATAAGGGTATTTCTATCATTCACCTTATAGGGGTATTTTGGTGATTTCACCTTAGACAGGTATTTCGGTCACTTCACCTTACAGGTGTATTTCGGTCATTTCACCTTAAAAGGGTATTTCGGTCATTTCACCTTATAAGGGTATTTCGATCATTTCACGTTAGATAGGTAATTCGATCATTGAACCTTATAGGGGTATTTCTATCATTTCACCTTATAGGGTATTTCGATCATTTCACCTTATAAGGGTATTTCAATCATTTCATCTAATAGGGGTATTTCAGTCATTTCACCTTACAGGGGTATTTCGGTCATTTCACCTTATAAGGGTATTTCGGTCATTTCACCTTATAGGGGTATTTCAGTCATTTCACCTTACAAGGGTATTTCGATCATTTAACCTTATAGGGGTATTTCGATCATTTCACCTGACAGGTATTTCGATCATTTCACCTTAAAGGGGTATTTCGGTCATTTCACCTTATAGGGGTATTTCGGTCATTTCACCTTATAGGGGTATAATAGTCAGTTACTGAGCTTAGCATATCAGTTTCATTACCGACCCAATAGTCTAACAGTGAAAATGGGCCCAAAGCCTATTATGCAGCCCAAGTAGGCCCACTTGCCCGTGTAGCCCACGAAGCCTAGAAATGACTTTGGCCGTGTGAACGACACAGCTGGGTCCAATATCCTACACTCATCTGTGTGATTTATCCACATGTGGCCCATAAGCCCGTTGGGCCCACATAGCCCATTTTCGGCCCAACATGGCCAAAAATGACCTAAGCCATGAGATCGCTCATGGTGGCTTTTACGGTCAAACGTCCATGTTTCATGGGCTCAGATTACAACACAAGCGATTGTACACCTGTGTGGCATCAAAGTCATATTTTTTGGCTTTTCGGCTTTTGCCGATTTTCAGTTAAGAAAGTGTGAATACACACTTGTTTACGAAATGTGTGAATAATCCAAAAGCACCCAAAACCTACATTCAAACAAAACTTCCAATTAATCACCTGACAAATGACTAACATCTTCTCATACACTTATCTCAACCATTCCCCGATACTTGCCTTGATTGACCGAAAGTGGTTTAGCCCACCTAAACCGCCGACCAAGATTACTTCACGATCCTTGGTAAAAATCTGTATTACAACCTATTCTTGTTAACCATTACCAAAAGCGTAATATAACTTGAACCAAGCGATTAACCACTTACTGAAACATAGAAATTGAGACATGGGCATGGAAGATTTTGAAGCAACGATTACAAAAAAACGTAGAAATTATCTAAAACGGATGAAAACTCATACCTTAATCAAGGATTTAACTTGCCGAAACCTGGGAAGCTTATTTCCTTCTCTTTTTCTTTTATTTCGGTTGAAGAACATGCACGAAATGCTTAATTTCATGTTTATAATTCATTAAAACATTATTAATAATCCAATTCCCATTTTACCCTTTATTCATAAACACATAAAACATATTTTATAAGGCAATAAATGTCCACTACCATTTAATAAGGTCTAATTACCTCATAAGGCCACCATTATTAAAAAGCCATTTCAATAGAACACTTAAACATTTAGCATACTAATTTTATCACATATACAATTCAGTCCTTTTTTACAATTAAGCACAAAGATAGACAAATTAAATCACAGAAATTTCACAGATGCAGATTCATATACCACAGACACAGAAAATAATATCAAAACATTTTTTAGACTCGGATATCTAGTTCCGAAACCACTTTTCTGACTAAGGTCCAAACTGAGTTGTTACATCTACAGTGTTTTCAAAGATCGATTTGAGATCAGGCTATTATCAGTTGCGAGTTAAAGAATTGGATATACCGAAGATTGTTTTCAGAACGTAGTACGGTCACTATGAATTTTTAGTTATGCCTTTTGTTTTAACTAACGCTCCTGCCGTGTTTATGGATTTGATGAATTGTATATTCAGACTATATTTAGACATATTCTTTGTTGTATTCATTTACAAAATTCTGATCTATTCTCGTGATGAGATGAAACATATTGAACATTTGAGAATTGTGTTACAGACTTTGGGAGATAAGCAGTTATATGCTAAATTCAGCAAATGTGAATTTTGGCTTTAGGAAGTCAGATTCCTGGGTCATATTGTTTCAGCAGAAGGCATCAGAGTTGATCATAGCAAAATATCTGTAATATTACACTGGAAACCACTGAATAATGTATCTGAGATTAGAATTTTCTAGGATTAGCGGGATACTACCTAAGATTCATGAAAGGATTCTCGATGATTGCAGTTCTGCTAACTTGATTACTTCAAGAAGATGTGAAATTCGAGTGGAATGAAAAGTGTCAACAGAGCTTCGAACAGTTGAAAGCATTGTTAATAGAGGCACTAGTTTTAGTTCAACTTGAATCGGGTAAAGAATTCCTGATTTACAGCGATGCGTTGTTAAACTGAATGGGCTATGTATTGATGCAAAATGAAAAGTTATAGCTTATGCTTCTCAACAGTTGAAACCATACGAGAAGAACTATCTAACACATGATCTCGAGTTAGCCGCAATAGTCTTTGCATTAAAGATATGGTGTCACTATTTGTACAGTGGGAAATGCCGGATATTCACAGATCACAGAAACCTAAAGTATTTGATGTCACTAAGAGATTTGAATCTGCGAAAATGGAGATGGATTGAATTACTAAATGATTACGAGTTAGTGATTGATTATCATCCGAGAAAAGCTAATGTTGTAGCTGATGCTTTAAGCCGAAATCTCTATTTGCTTTGCAAGCTATGAACACACAAATGATCTTATGTGATGACGGATCTATTTTGGCTGAATTAAAAGCTAGACCGGTATTTCTGTAACAAATCTGTGCGGCTCAAAAAAGTGATAGCGAGTTACAAGCTATGACTTCAATGTCAGTCTAATTCTGATTCTGAATTTACTATTGGAACTGATGATTGTTAAATGTTCAAGAATAGAATATGTATACCGAAAGATACTGAAATTATTCAGAAGATCTTATATGAAGCACACAGTAGTCGCTTTTCTATTCATCTGGGTAATACTGAAATGTATAATGATCTGAAGCAATTAAACTGGTGGTCTAGGATGAAACGAGATATATTAGATTTGAATCGAGATGTTTGATCTGTTAGCAAGTAAAAGCTGAACATCAGGTACTGTTAGGTTTATTACAACCAGTGATGATTCTGGAATGGAAATGGGATAGAGTTACAGTGGATTTTGTATCGGGTTTACCCCTAACTCCAAAAAAGAAAGATACAATCTGGGTTATCATTGATAGATTAACAAAATTTGCTCATTTCATATCGGTACATACATCTCTCTGGATAGATTAGCTGAATTGTACTTGACTGACATTGTATGACTACATGGTGTACCGTTGTCTATTATCTCCAACAGAGACCCGAGATTCACATTGAGTTTGATGTTACAGGCGGTAACGATAAATCGTTTCGATGCTACGTCGGTACCGATTTCATGTCGATAAATCGTTTCGATGCTACATCGGTACCGATTTCGATCTGTCACATGTGATCTCTCCCGTTGATGTGGAAATACAACCTGATTTATCGTACAACGAAGAACCAATCAGAATTCTAGCCCAAGAAATCAAATGTAACACCCAATACCCGTGTTCGACGCTGGAACATGATACGAGGCATTACTAGACAATAGCACTTACAATTGAACGAATTCGAGACATAAATTTTGTTCTAAATTAATTTTTTTTACAATTATAACATCTCTATTATGGGCCTACAAGGCCTTAAACATAATACGAGTGTAGTTCGGGGTGAAATCGAAAACTTTTAAGCATTTAGAACATTTTTACTTATAACAGGGTCGCACGCCCGTATGACCTAGGACACGCCCGTGTGGGCAGGCTGTGTGATCACACACCCCCATGTCCTCCACCCGTGTAACTCTCTATTTCTGATGTCATCACTCAATATGGGGCACACGACCAAGCCACACGCCTGTCTGATAGGCTGGGTCTTCCACACGGTTGAGACACACGCCCGTGTCTCTACTCGTGTGGCCATGAGATTGGCTATCTTCCAAGCCATCTTCCACCATATCATGCCCATTCTTAAGTATAACATATTCCATAGGATAATAAAGTTAACAAAATACCCATCACACACCTAATACGTCACAACATATGTCTTACTTAACCATGAAATCCTTCTTAATAAGTTTATAGCATAATAATTTATCGTCCACATCAAATGGCATTATACATCAATGAACTTTCAATACCACAGACTCATATTCTAGGCCAACTCATAATTACCTGAACTCATGACTAAATTCCCTATACATGCCATAACCTTAAGTATAAAATCATTAATACCTAAATTTGTAAGCTTGATAGTGTGATAGGTTCTTCGAGGGCTTCCAACCCGAGCTAACCTGAATACATTACAAACACAAAAAATGACAAAGTAAGCTTTAAGCTTAGTAAGTACGTATGTAATAATAAGCAATTGATTTACTTGCTTTTAGAAAACTTCATTATTATATAATTTCTTTATTCACCCCTTCTCATCTCGAACTATTTTCTCGAGTCACAGTCACTAAATTATTTTTCTCTGGAGCTAAAAGACTTCTAATTATGATCCGATAATTTTCACTAAAACTAGACTCATATATCTGCTCACCACAAAATTTCCAAAATTTTTGGCCTAGCCAATTGATACTCTTTAAAATCTTCCTTGTTTCACTGTCCGATAGTTCTGACCCCTCTTCACTAAAAATTAATTATCTCACTGTACAGAACTCTAATTACATTTCCATTTGTTTCTCTTGAAAACAGATTCATTAATAAATTCAAGCATATAAATTTTATCCAATTATTATTTTTGTACAATTTTTAGTGAATTTCCTAAGTCATAGCAGGGGATTCCGTATTCATTCTAATCCTGTCTCACTGAAATTAAAATATCACATAATATAAAATTCTTTTGCTTACTTCATTTCCTTAATAATAAAATAGACTCAATAATCTTTCATTTCATATCTCATCCAGCCTCTAATTCAATTTACACCATTTTTGGTGATTTTTCAAAGTCACATAACTGCTGCTGTCCAGTATTGTTTGACTTCTAATTTCACTCTTTCATAACTTCTTTGTTTTAGCCTCTTTTTAATCATTCATGTCACCCACCGATTTTACCACACTTTCATACATCGTAAATGTAGACCTATAATCACCAGGTCATCATAAAATTCATCCTCATATGCGTAACATGCTCATTTACAACCTTACCACATTTCTCAAGCACATGGCATGCACAAAGTTTATACATTTCCACATTCAATCTCTGCACTAATTCATTATCACCACATTCATAATTTCACTTAATCATAATCTCAATACACACCTCAATATAATCAATCATGATCAATGGTTCACACATAGCCATTCATATTAGCAATTATAAGGTGGTTTCGCACATAGCCCACCATTATCAATAATTCCCGGTGGTTTCGCACATAGCCCACCAATATTGATATTTCACAATAATTCGCTCTTAGCTCATTGGTATTAAAAATTAACAAGGTCGAAAATTCTCACTTAGCTCATCAATTTCAATAATTACCTAGTGGTTTCGCGCATAGCGCACCTTTAATAACATATTCACAATGGTTCACGCATAGCTCACCACTAATAACACATTTATTGTGGTTCGCACACAACCCACCACTAATAACACATTCACGGTGGTTCGCACACAACCCCCACTAATAACACATTCATGGTGGTTTGCACATAGCCCACCAAAATTAACCATTATGTGATGGATCGCACATAGCCTATCCGTATCCACACTTTTCATAATTTCATACAATGACAATAATAATCACCCACATTACATATAGAACATCCACATATAAAGCATCAATAAAAGATGTATCATTTACGTATAAATTTACTCATTTTAAGCCTTATCAATTTAGGCTTCAAACATAAACAACAACAACAACAGCAACATTGCATTATTATTATCACACTAACTTACCTCGAATGCAAAAGCGACAATTATTCCGACTTAGTCCATAACCTCGTTCTTCCCCTATCTAAGCCTGAATTTCATTTTTCTTGATCTAACATATCAATTAACACTTATTTAACATTCAAATTATCCAAATTGGTCCAAAAATCACACTTTGGAAATTTTACAATTTTACCCTTAAGTTTCACTTATTTACAATTTTTCCCCTAGGCTTGTAAAACGAAATTCATTCCATTTCTTTACTACCCGTTCCTAGTCAAACCTTTTTCATGTTTATAGCAACCCACATTTTTTACATATTCACACTTTTACCACACAATTTATCAAAATTTTCAATTTAGTCTTTAATCGATATTTTTATCAAAAATCACTTTACAAATGTTGTTTATCTAACAACAAGGACAAAATTTCTATCATTCATTATCAAAATACACATTTAATCAACCATGGCAAAACTCACAAACTTTAACAGTTTTGAAAATGAAGGTACGAGATAGCTAGATTGAGTTACCACGACTCCAAAAACATAGAAATAATTAAAAACGAGACAAAAACCGTACCTAGATGAGCCATAGAAGCTTGGCCGAATGTTTGCCCATCCATGGCTGCCCATTTTCTTCTTAAACGATTGAAGAAGAAAGAAAAAAAAGATGATAGCTTTTAAGTTTTTTTGTCTTATTATACATTTATTAGCTTGATTACCAAATTTGTCGTTTTATTTTCAAATTAATTTAAAAATACCAAACAAATATCATCCACCAACTTATTAATGGGCTAATTTCCACATAAGGACTTCCACTTTAAAAAATCATCATAATTACATCCCTTATCATCTAGAACACACATTTTGCACTTATTGCAATTAAACCTTACTAATCAAATTAAACTCTTTATCAATAAAATTTCTTAACGAAATTTTCACACAACAATTCAATCACACTATAGACCTCAAATTGATAATCCAAGCTATTCCATACTTAAAGCTTCTAAAATCTCATATTTTGCAACTTATTTCATTTAGTCCAAAAGTCAAATTGGACATTTTTTGCATAAAATTTCTTCATGAAACTTTACATAATCATGCCAACATGTTACATCAAAAAATAATTATTTCTACTTTAGATTTGTGGTCTCGAAGCCACTATTCTGACCAGGCCCTAATTCGGGATGTTACATCAAAATATTGAGAAATAAACGTATAACATTTGTAAAAGTTCTCTAGTGTAAACACAGAATAGATGAAGCTACATAGGAACCTGAGGAAGTTATGTGAAAATAGTACCCTAATCTATTCACCAGTAAGATTTTCAGGGACGAAAATCCCTAAAGGGAGAGAGTTATAACAACCCATTTCTGAGTCTGATCGGAATAAGTGGTTTCGGAACCACTTAACTTAGACAAATATTTATTTTATTATTCTAATAAGTTTTACAGCATAATAGAATTATAGTACAAAAGTTTCATGAAGAAATTTTACCAATTAAATAGTTAATTCAGTAAAAAAGGACTAAATCACGTAAAGCGATAAACATGAGTTCTATTAGTAAAATGGCTTAAATGACTATGGCTTTAGCATTAGAAAACCTTACATTGAAATTTACCTTCATTAATAAGCATGGACATCAGTGGACATTGATTTATGCTTTATGGTATTAAATTAATAACGCTAATATAGTAAATGGCCTATTATTATATGTTAAATAAGACAAATACATAAAATGTGCTCATATTCATCATTTTTTCTGAAATTGAAGAAGGAAATAAGGTTTCATGCTTTCAAACTTTCGGCTAAGCTTAAATCCTCAATTAAGGTACGGTTTTTACAAGGTGTTCAATGATTTTTATGTTTCTGAGCTCGTTGTAGCTCAATATAGCTAGCCCGTATCTTAATTTCAGAAATTGGTGATGTTTTTGAAATGTACCATTGATGAATACATGTATGTTTTGGTGTTTCTTGATAGATTATTAAGGGTTGTTAATAGATATACAAGTTTTATAAAGCGATTTTTGAGAAAATTGAGCAATAGGGATTAAATTGAAAAAGATAGAAATTTTGTGGTTAGAAATGTGAATAAATGAAAGATATGTGCTTGTATGGTATATATGAATATTCGGCTATGAATGGGTATATGGAGATTTGGTGTATTTTGCATAACTATGTATTAAGGATTAAAGTGTCGAAGTATGGAAATATAAGGGCTCTTTACTGAATAGGCTGAAATACATGTATATGGATTAAATTGAATGATTTGGTGAATAAATGGATCAATGAATTCATATAGATCAAGATAAATGAATACCAAAACTTGATTGGGGCAAACAAAAGGTAGACGAGTAGATATCGGATATACGAGCTATTACGAGGTAAGTTCATATAATTAGAATTAAACTTTCTTTTGAATTATTTGTAAGTATAAAATAATATATATAAATGTATATTAATTGGATGGTTGAGAAAGTATGAATTAAATGCCTAAATTGGTGGAATTGATTATATCAAGTCCTGTCTGAACCGTTGAAAGTTTAGGATACACGTGACATGTCACTAGGGTTACTGTTAAGTTGAGCTCCTGCATTTATTGCGCAATCACCATAGCTCATATGAGCTTACCATTCAGCCTTCGAGCTTACCGTTTCAGCTCTTATTAGCTTACCATTTCAGTCCTTCGAGGCTTACCATTTTAGCTCTTATAAGCTTAGCATTTCAGCTCTACCGAGCTTACCATTCAGCTCGTTTGAGCTTACAGTTTACAGTCTCAAGAGGAGCACACCAATTCTGGCTCGTAAGAGCATACATGATGAATTGACGGATTACCGATTATACACTTCGTGTGTATCACCCAAGTATCCCTCAATGTTTTCAAAGGTTCAATGGGCGCTACACCGATTTGAAGCATAAAGATTATATGTTATAAAGGTTACATGGTTTACATGAATTACAAAGTTTACATGATGATTTACATGACATATGTTACATGAATTACATGGTTTACATGATTTGTATGTACATGAGTGAAGCTGATATAAATGAATTGACACAAGAGTATATATGTTATGAGATGAATAAATACAAGAGGTATTTGAGATATATAGATGAAATGTTATATGGTTCGTAAGAGTTATGGAAATGAAAGATATGTAACATGATATATGTATTGGAATGTTACATGAATGTTGGGTTTGATTTCATCCTCTTTAATGGATGAATATATGGTTGTTATGTAACTAGTATGTGAATGGTGTTTTGATTAGGCATTGTGGACACATGACTTGTTTATATAATGCTTCTAATGCTTTAAATGTTAGATTGGTAAGTTTAATTCTATATTATACAGGCTTACTAAGCTTTTAAGCTTACCCCTTTCTTTTCCCCCTATTTTATAGATTTCGGAAGCTAGCTCAATTTGGAACAAGGTCAGAGATTGCTATCGCACTATCCAAGCAAGGTTTTGGTACTTTTGGAACTTATGCAAATGTTGTAAATATGGCATGTATAGGCTAGTTTATAAGGTGAATTGTATGGTCACTTGTGTATACGAATGTGATGTGAATCTTAGTATTTTTTATAAAGCTATGTGATATGGATTAAGCTGGAAATGGTTGGCTTGTTATGGAAGTATTATATGATGTGTTCATTTTGTGATAAACTTGGTTATTAGCATTTTAGCATGAATAATATGTGATTATGATTATATTGATATGAATGATAAAATGGGGTTGATATGGATTTGTAAGTGAGATTTATATGTATATGTGTGACCAATTGTAACGGTCATTTTGAAAAGTGTTTACTTGAGATTTTGGTAAGTTGTATAAGTATGAATTTGTTTGTTTGAAATATGAAATATTGGTACTTGGTATGGAATTGATACATGAAAGTTGGTGTATGTTTGTATTATAAATGGCATTGAATTGTTTGATTATTAAATGGTATATTATGTGTCTTGCATTGGCTGAAATGGTTGCTTATTTATTCCTATTAATATTGTGCATCTTATGCTTGAAGGTACAAGGAAAAATGGGGTGTGGAAAATGGCTTAAACCAAGTCTATTTCGTGCCACACGACTTGAGCACACGGGCATGTCTAGTGACCGTGTGGCCAAATCAGGATGACACACGGGCTAGACACATGGGTGTGTCTGGTGACCATGTGACCAAGTCAGTGTTGCACATAGGCTAAGGCATAGTCTGAGGCACGGTCGTGTGAGGCACATGGCTTGGCCACACGGTCGTGTGCCCTGTTTTAAAGGAAAAATTTTCTAAGTCTTCTATAAGCTTTCAAATGTTATCGGTTTAGTCCCTGTTGTAGTATTAGAGCTTTATATGTCTGTTTTAAGTATAATATGAATATGAATGATTGATATTGCTGAATTGAGTTAACGTTTGATAAAAGTTTAAAATTTTACTATTCCGAACTGTGTTACAAGTCTGGTAATGCCCCTTACCTATTTCGGCGATGGTTATGGGATAAGGTTGTTACACCATTCTGCAAATAACTTCGAACTAAAGCCAAACACAATTCAGATGGTACAACAGTTTGTTCAGTTCGACAATTTGCCAGATGAAGATCCAAATACTCATTTGGTTAATTTTCTTGAAATATACGAACAATTATGTCAAATTTCTTAAACTCTTAATAAAATTACATATTAACTTACCGTTTGTTGAAGCTCTTTCGTAGATGCCTGATTATGTCAAATTTTAAATGAGTTGTTGGCAAACAAATGAAAGTTAGACGATTCATCGACTGTGGAGCTCAATGTAGTTTGCTCGGCCATCTTACAAAATAAACTATCCAACAAACTGAAAGATCCAGGGAGTTTTACTATTCCTTGTTTAATTGGTAGTTTAAATATTGATAACGCTTTTGCTAATTTATGGGCTACTATTAATTGTTGTAACGCAACCCCCAAAGCAAAAAAAAAAAAAAACAATATTCTGGCGATCCAAACCATGGATCCATGTATGAGGAACGAATCGGGGTGAAAAATGGTTTTGAAATTACTGAAACTTCAATTTGAGTAGACAGTGACACCTCGGTAACTAGAATACTGATTTGCTATCGTATCCAAGCTGCAATCTTTATGATCCCGACCTCTAAGTAATCCACCCAGTTGACGATGAAAGGAAGAAATCCCAAAAACTATTTTTGGAGAGTTCTTTGCTTGACGGTTGCTAGACCTCACAAGCAAAGCTTCGGTATGTTATATATATGTTTTAGGGTTTTTTCTCATTTCTATATATTCTTCCCATTAATTGGTATATATATAATGAATCTTAATTCATAATTTTTTATTCAAACATAATAAACTAATTAAAATAAATATATATAATAATGTTTTAACCAAAAATTATAATTACATTAATTATAACAAGGATTTCGGTAAACTATATTTATTTAAATTTATATACGAACCAAATTCATATATTAATAGAATTATGTTCTCATTATGTGTACAACATCCTTATACATATAATATGTTCAATATTTGATTGCCCACTTAAATTAATTCTGTAATGAATTTAATTCATGTGACAATCAAACACAATACCAACTATGTTCTATTCCGTTCATTTCAACCATAGGGTGTGACCCTGTAGGTTCTTGTAATGTTAGTAGTAATACTAGAATGATTCTGTTGTTACAAACAATGAGTGGCATCTAGCAATGCATCATTGCTACCTAAGTTACAGGAAGTCATGATTCAACATAACCTTTTGTGATTAACCTTTCATGCATTAATCCTTAAGTCCTTTATCTCTAGAATGGACACAAGTCATGGAATAGTCACACTTGCATAGTTCATCCCATGTTTCTTGATACCTTGAGTAGACTATGATACACAAATAAGTATGACATCTCATATCAACTTATTTGAGCACGGCCATGCATTTCTAGTCTCACTCAATCAAGTGGCCTATGATATTCTCCCATTATGTAGGAGGGACTTATCCTATATTAATCAACCATATCCCTCTACATAGATTGTGGTATATCCAACATCAACCTTTATAGAACAATCAGTTACGGTGTTCGTTTGACTATATCAAAATATACAACTCACGATGTTGGGATAATGATGATCTCAAGTCTGAGGATCATATACATATTAATCACTATGAGTAATGTTGTGACAATTACATAATAATCCAAGAAACATACTCATAGCGGGTCAGTCCAATATGTTGTTCTCTAACACACATATTCATGCATTGATTCTGAAACTCCATATCAATGACAACTCTTTGTCATCAATCAACTACATGTTAGTCTTAATGCATTATTGTTGTCCTAGCCAACAATAATACTTGACTAAGGATCTTTTAAGAATAATCATATTATTCTCAGGCCATTATTATAAAACAGTTTATTTATACACACAAAAAATAAACTGAAATAATAATGGCAACGTCTTATATTAATAAACATGGTAAATTAAGTATGTTATTACAACCATCTCATGATTGATCTTTGGGCATACTCTTACATTAATGTCATGCCCTATAAAATGTTTAAACAACTAGGTCTTGGGAAACCCAAACAAACTAGGATAAGTATTCCATTAGTGGATAGAACCATTAGATATCCTAGGGGTGTTATTGAGGATGTGCTTGTTAAAATGAATAAGTTCATATTCCCCGTTGAATTTGTTGTGTTGGACATGGATGAAGGTAGTGAGGTACCTTTAATATAGGGAAACCTTTTTAGAAACTGCAAGGACTATAATTTATGTTGGAACCGGTGAACTTGTACTTTGTTTAAGTGATGAGAAAATTATTCTCCAAGCACGCGATTTTGTGAGAAATCTAGTGATCGAGATGATTTTAAATATCCTATTAATGTGAATAATCATGTGGCTCAACCTTCTTTGCAGGAAATCCCACGAGAAAACATGATGGAGCCATATACAATCAAGGTGACAAAAACTGAACAATATATGAAGAGCAAATGCTACACCTCGATGAACTAGATGAATGGCAAACACATGTCAAGGAGAAACCGAAAAAGCACGATGAAGAGCCAATGTGATGCCATGATAAGCAAGTGAATGGAACGAACCAACTTAAAGTTGGGGACAAGGTACTGCTGGACAAAATGGATCCACAAATTGTCCCTTCGAAGCGCGAGGCAAATGAATCAAACCCATGTACAATACTGAACATCCTCCCCTACAATACAATCGAGGTAACTCATTTTGAATTCGGTACATTTAAGGTAAATAGTACTCGACTCAAACATTATCTTGGTAGAATAATTTATAACGAGAAAGAAAAGCTTTGGCTACGAGAACCACCATGAGCATGCGTGCACAAGGTAAGTCGAGTTTAGACTCTAAATAAGCGCTTTTAGGGAGGCAACCCGAAATATTAACTTTTGCTAATTCTTTTAAATCCATTGTATGATAATTTAAAATCTTAAATTAAAATAAATAAATAAAAACATGTGTTTTTGACCCACATGGCCTGGACACATGGGTGCGTCCCAAGCTGTGTACACCATGAGGCATTCGATAGTGAGTTACACAACTATGTGACACGGTCATGTGGCACATACAGCCTAGACAGACGAGCTTGTCTTTGGCTGTGTGAGTCTTGGGACTTGATTTTTCCAAAATTTGACGTTTACATGGCCTAAGATAGTCCATGCAGCTGTGTGATTATACCATATGTATGAAGCTTGAATATGCATGATTTTGGTGTCTAGTTATGGCTCATATACGTGCATTTTTGGTTGTTGGTATATGCCTTGGTGGGTACGAAAAATGGCTTGTAAAATGGCCTATTTTCGTTCACAATGGCATGTGTCTCAGCCACGTGCGACATACGACTAGGCGACACGGTCGTGTGTCCCCTATAGCTTTCAAATGGTTGTAAGTTAGCCTATTACACAGCCTAGCACATGGCCGTGTGCTTCGAAGGGCACACGACCTAGCACATGGGCGTATGGCTTGGCTGTGTAACCCAAGTCAATGAGTTACATGAGCATGAACACGAGTTTGGACACGGCCGTGTGTCGTTACTTTAAATGCCCACACAGCTTGAGATAGGGGCATGTCTCTTGGCCGTGTGAGTCACACGACCTAGCTACACTGCCGTGTAACCCCTACAGTTTTGAAAATTTTCACTATTTTCTAAAAAATTCTCTAAGTTTTTTATTTAGTACTAACTTGTTTCTAACGCGTCTTTTGGGCCTCGAGGACTCGTTTAAGGGACAATATGGATATTTTGACTCAGTTTTAATATGTTTATTGATATGATATGAAATGTTTATAAATGTGTTTGTTTGATTTGAAAACTTCAGTAATGCTCCGTACGCTGTTTTAGAGATGGATGCGGATTAGGGGTGTTACATTTATTAGTATGAGAGCTACAATTTAGTCAATTCTTGGACTGAACATGGCTTGTACAAGTCTAGCTATACATGCCATTATATAACCTATGATAGTGTGATATCTCCTGACTATTTTGAAACATATTTTTTAATATAGCAATGACAGCCAACCGAGCTAACTCTGATGAAGTAGAAAGCAACGCTCAAGCCTCTGCTCATAAAGTAGCATCAAGTGGTACAACGCAAGTATTTAAGGGCCGAGGAGGAGATGCTAAGGAAGCCATCTTCTAGATGATAAGTAAATGGTTTCATGAGTTCGTACGAATGAACCCGGTTGCTCAACAACCTTCACCCCTTCCTACTCCCTAACTGGTTCCCATTATTCCTTAAGGTTTGGAACCTATACGAGGTAGTAAGCCACCTGTTCATAAGATTTGAAAGTACGGGGATGAACAATTTAGAGCTACTGTTGAAGATGATCCTAAGGGAGCAGAATTATAGTTAAAGAATACAATTAGGGTTTTTGACGAACTATACTATTCATTTGCTGAATGTGTTAAATGTGCAGTATCTTTGTTGAAAGATTCAGCTTATCAATGGTGGAACACCTTGATTTCTGTTGTGTCGAGAGAGCTGATCACCTGGGAATTCTTTGAAATTGAGTTTAGAAAGAAATACATTAGTCATAGATTTTTGGATAAAAAATGTAAGGAATTTCTTGAGCTCAAACAAAGTCGTATGACTATGTCAGAGTACGAACGAGAATTTGTCAAACTGGGTAAATATGCTAGAGAATGTGTTTCAATTGAAACTCTTGAGCTGAAAGAATTCGTTGTTTTGGTTGACCGAGCACATAAGGCTAAGGAGCTGAGTAAAGAGAAAATACTTGCTAATTTTAAAGCTAGAGGTTCGAGGAAGAGATCGACTGGGAAGCCATATCAGTAGGCATCAAAGAGATCAAAAGAACATTGTAACACCCCTACCCTGTAACTGTCGCCGGAATAGGATGGGGCATTACTAGAAAATCAGAATGCAGATCAAGACAGAATATTCACAATCATTATAACAGAATTCAGGTATTAAGTCCCTTGTGAGACTTACTAGACCCCAAACATGCATTAAACAAGGTTCGGGACTAAACAGATCACATACAGATGTTAAACAAAACTCAAAAAATATTTCAATTTTGAATAGAGCACATGCCCGTGCGGCTTGGCTGTGTAGTACACATGACCGTGCCTCAGCTTTTGGCTCAGACCGTGGACAACACTGAGAAACTAACATGGTCTATGCCCACGCCCGTGCCTCCTACTCGTGGTTGAAATGCCAAACTTGGCACGACATGATCACACGCCCGTGCCTAGTAACCGTGTGTGAAACTGACCTAAAATCTAATGTGTAGGGGACACACGGTTGGAGTACACGCCTGTGTCTCCTGACCGTGTGGCACAAAGTAAGCTTTGTTAAGCCAAACTTTCCAACTACTAAGGTACTATCAAATAGCAATGCTCAAGTCATAACACATAACAAATTCAACTCAAATCCAATGCTTTAAAAATATACTTCAACATGACCAAATCATTCATACTCAAAATCATACCAAACATATCTATAATCCAAACCAAATTCATGACTAAATACATATTACATATATCATTCATAACACATCCAAAAGCTTACCATTTCCTTGCAAGATTAACCAAAACGATTTTGATCATAAATCCATCATAAACTTACATATACAACATCACAAACCATATATCAAAGGCAATCACAAGCATATCATTTGCCATCTAATTCACATAGCATTACAAACAACATATTCAATACTTAAACATAGACAATCTAGCCTATACATGCCATACTTATACTAAGGTACTATCAAATAGCCATGCTCAAGTCATAATACATAACAAATTCAACTCAAATCCAATGCTTTAAAAATATACTTCAACATGACCAAATCATTCACACTGAAAATCATACCAAACAAATCTATAATCCAAACCAAATTCATGACTAAATACATATTACATATATCATCCATAACACATCCCAAAGTTTACCATTTCCTTACAAGATTAACCAAAACGATTTTGATCATAAATCCATCATAAACTTACATATTCAACATCACAAACCATATATCAATGGCAATCACAAGCATATCATTTGCCATCTAATTCACATAGCATTACAAACAACATATTCAATACTTAAACATAGACAATCTAGCCTATACATGCCATACTTATACTTTGTACAAACAAAATATACCAAAACAAGCTCGATAGTGTGGTGACGATCCTCGAAGGTCCCCGAGCCTATAATAGTGACGATATCTGTAAAAGAATTGAAAGAATAAACAGAGTAAGCTACAACGAGCTTAGTAAGCCAAATACATACATATGCAATCTTTAAACACATTAAGATAACAATCTCATAAAAAGAGCTCGTAAGCTAGATATACTCATTCTTCATATTCTCTTAATTCACATTTGTACACCATTCATGCACGGAATTTTAGTACAGAACAAACATACCTGAGTCAGATATACAGAATAGACATTCATTCAATTTTCAAAACTATTTTTCATCATTCAGAATCGTTACAGAGATCTTATAGGCCTTTAACACTGCCGACGTCCCGGACGTGGTCTTACATGTTATTCAATATCGATGCCACTATCCCGGACAAGGTCTTACACGAATCATATACGAAGCCAGTGTCCCAGACACAGTCTTACACGTAAACTACAAATCATTGCCTACGTCTCGGACGAGGTCTTACATGATGCTGTTTTACCATTTCTTAATCAAAGCCAATTCAACATCTCAATATAGGGCTCTCATAGCCATCCAATACAGTTTATAACTCAAACATTATTATCAAACATTAACATAAACGTATATTTGTATATTGACTTACCTCGTACGGATTTAAATAGATTTGAGCTGACTAATCGACGATTTTGGACTTTCCTCGATCTAAGTCTGATTTTCTTTGGTCTTGATCTAAATCAATTCAAATTCAACCATTCAATCATTAAATTCATTTAATTTAGTCCATAAATACACAATTAAGGCAATTTGCATTTTAGCCCTCACATTTACACATTTTAACACTTTGGTCCCTAATTCACAAAACATCAAATAAACACAATTTCATTTCAAATTGGCCTAGTCGAATCTTCATAGCTCTCATATAAGCCCATATATCACATTTTATTCACAATTTAGTTCTCCCACAATCATATTTTCTTAATTTAGCCCATATAGCTCAATTTAATCAAAATCTCATGGTAAAACATGTAAACCCAACATCTACCTTTTGTAATTCATTCACATTCAAAAATAAAACTGTGAAATCAACAATGGCATTTCGTGGAAACATTGACAGAATCAGAAATTCAGACATGGGCTTTATAGAACACGAAGCAACGATCACGGAAACATAAAAATTATCAAAAACGGATCAAAGAATCAAAGGCCGAACCTTAAGCTTGCTATTTTCTTTTCTTTTTTCTTTGGTATTCACGGAAATGGTGGATGAAATCCAACCATTTCATGCTTTTGTTTTGTATATTAAACATTAAAACCATTTACAAAATTGCCCATGATTAAAAACCATGCAAATTCACATGAACTAGGGTTATCACTCATGCATCAAATGGGCTAATAACAACATAATGACTTCATAGTTAATAGAACATGTCATTAAAGCACTTTGACAAATAGCATGTTGATTTTGCCTATTATACGATTAAGTCCTTTTTTTCGTAATTAAGCACAGAGACGGACATATTTAATCACAGAATTTTATCAGATGCTAATTCATATGTCACAGATACGGAAAATACTATCAGAGCATTTTTCAGACTCAGATATATGGTCCCGAAACCACTATTCCGACTAGGGTATAAACCGGGCTATTACAACTCTCCCCTTTTAGGGATTTTCGTCCCCGAAAATCTTACCGTTCAATAGATTCAGATATTGATTTCTCATAGCATCTTCGGGCTCCCAAGTCGCTTCTTCGACTCCGTGTTGTTGCCACAGAAATTTAATTAATGGAATTCTCTTGTTTCGTAATACTTTAATCTCATAAGACCAAATACGGATAGGTTTTTCTTCATACGTCATATCAGACTGTAATTCTATCTCAAAAGGGGTTAACATGTGAGACGAGTCAGATCTGTATCGCTAAAGCATAGGCACATGAAACACGTTGTGTATCTTTTCTAGTTCAGACGGCAATCTCAATTTATATGCAACCGGGCCAATACGCTCAATGATCTCATACGGTCTGATGAACCTCAGACTCAGTTTACCCTTTCTATCGAATCGGAAAAATTTCTTCCACGGAGATACCTTCAGAAATACTCTATCACTGACTTCAAATACAATATCTTTTCGTTTCAGATCAGCATAAGATTTCTGGCGGTTAGAAGTTGCTTTCAGACTATCTTGGATTATTTTCACTTTCTGTTCAGTCTCTTTTATTAGATCAAAACCGTAAATCTTAACTTCGCTGAGCTCAGACCAGTATAACGGAGTTCTACACTTTCTACCGTATAAGGCTTCGTACGGAGCCATTTTAATACTCGATTGAAAGCTATAGTTGTAAGCGAATTCAATCAAAGGTAAATACCGACCCCACGTACCTTTAAATTCCAGAATATAACATTTTAGCATATCTTCGAGTATCTGTATAACTCACTCATATTGGCCATCCGTCTGAGGATGAAAAGCAATACTAAAATGTAGTTTTGTACCCAAAGCAACTTGCAACTTTTTCCAGAATCATGAAGTGAATCTCAAATCTCTATCAGACATTATCAATAAAGGTACCCCGTGGAATCTTAATATATCAAAAATATAAAGCTCAGCTAGCTTATCAAGTGAGAAGTCAGATCGTACTAGAATAAAATGGGCTGACTTTGTCAATCTATCAACCACCACCCAAATCGAATCTTTCTTTCTCAGAGTCAGAGGCAAACCCGAAACAAAATCCATAGTCGCACAGTCCCATTTCCACTCGGGAATCATGATTGGTTGTAACAAGCCAGACGATACCTGGTGTTTAGTTTTAACTTGCTGATAGATTAAACACTTCATAGCAAAGTCAAAAATATCTCTTTTCATTCCCGGCCACCAAAATAGTTGTTTCAAGTCGTTATACATTTTCGTGCTTCCCAGATGTACAGACAGCTTATGACTATGAGCTTCATTTAGAATCATCCCAATTAATTCTGGATTTCTTGGAACACAGAGTCTATTTCTGAATCTCAAACAGTTATTATCATCTATTTGGAATTCAGGATTAGAATCGGAATCACATTGAACTTGTTTTGCTATCAATTCATTATCAAACTTTTGAGCCTCGCAGATCTGTTGTATAAACAAAGATTTCATTTTTAATTCAGCTAATACTGAATCATTATCAAACTGATCAACATTAGCACTTGAAGCATACAATGCAAATAGTGGTTTTTGACTTAAAGCATCAACTACTACATTCGTTTTAACCGGATAATAATCGATAACTAGTTCATAATATTTTAACAGTTCTAACCATCTTCGTTGTTGCAGATTCAAATCTTTCTGCGTCATCAAATATTTCAGACTTTTATGATCCGAGAACATATGACACCTTCCGCGAAACAGATAGGGACACCAAATTTTCAGTGCAAAAACAATCGCAGCCAACTCCAAATCATGCATCGGATAGTTCTTCTCGTGCGATTTTAACTGGCTAGAGGCATAGGCAATAACTTTGCCTTCTTACATTAAAACACAACCTAACCCATTCAATGAAGCATCACTATACACAACAAATTCCTTTCCTGATTTAGGTTGCATAAGTATCAGAGCTTCAGTTAACAGAGTTTTCAATCGATTGAAACTTTCTTGACACTTTTTAGGCCACTCAAAACTTGTATTTTTCTAAAGTAGTCGAGTCAACGGAGTTGCTATCATAGAGATATGTTTCACGAATCGATGGTAATAACCAGCAAGTCCCAGAAAACTACAAACTTTAGAAACATTTCTTGGAGGTTTCCAATCTACAATAGTTGAGATTTTACTCGGATCTACTCGTATACCAGATGCAGATACAATGTGACCCAGAAAACTAACTTCACGTAACCAGAATTCACATTTGCTAAATTTTGCATAAAGCTGTTTATCACGCAGAGTCAGAAGCACGATCCTCAAATTGTTCAGCATGCTCACTCTCATTCCGTGAGTAAATCAATATATCATCAATGAAAACAACCACAAATTGATGTAAATACAGTTTGAAGATTCTATTCATCAGATCCATAAACACAGCAGGAGCATTCGTTAATCCGAAAGGCATAACTAAAAACTCATAGTGCTCGTACCTCGTTCGAAAAGTTATTTTCGAAATATTAGAATCCTTCACACGCAATTGATAATAGTCGGATCTCAAATCTATTTTCAAGAATACAGAAGCACCTTTCAATTGATCAAACAAATCGTCGATTCGAGGCAAAGGGTATTTATTCTTGATAGTCACTTTGTTGAGTTGACGATAATCAATGCACATTCTCATTGTGCCATCTTTCTTTTTCACGAACAGTATAGGAGCACCCCATGGTGAAAAACTCGATCTAGCAAATCCTCGATCATTTAATTCTTGTAACTGGGTCTTTAATTCTTTCAATTCTATAGGTGCCATCCTATACGGAGTTGTAGAGATAGGAGTAGTTGTAGGAAGTAGCTCAATGCCAAACTCGACTTCACGAATCGGAGGTAAACCCAGAAGTTCTTCAGGGAACACATCAAAAAATTCACAGACAATAGGCACAAATTCAATTTTCTTTTTAGACACCTTTGAATCTATTACATATGCTAAGTAGGCTTCACAACCCTTTCTTACATATTTCTGAGCTTTTAATACAGATATCACAACTGATTATCCATTCTGATCACTAGACTCAATTCGAATAATCTCATCATCTTTGCATCTCAAATCAATAACTTTTTGCTTACAATTCACAATCGAATCATGCAATGTTAACCAGTCCATTCCCAGAATTATATCGAATTCATTAAAAGGCAGAAGCAATAAATCAGCCATAAAACAGGTATCATGAATCATTAACGGACAGTTCCTATAGACTTTGTCAACTAGGACGCTTTTACATAAGGGGTTCGATACTTTTACTACAAATTCTATAGACTCTACTGGCAAAGTCTTACTAAATGCTAAATTCATATAGATATAGGAATGCGTTGATCCAGGATCAATCAAAGCAATTACAGAGGTATCATAAAGAGTAAAAGTACCAGTGATGACATCAGGAGACGAAGTTTCTTCACGTGCTCTGATGGCGTAGGCTCTAGTAGGCACTCGAGCTTCAAATCGTGCTGTTGTATCTTTAGCAACTCTATGATCAACACTAGTATTTCCCGTGTTTCTTAAAGTTCTACCTCTAGCAGAAACATTACTCGGTCTCATACTATGCACTATCTCTTGATCAACAGATTCAGGGCAATCTCAAACAAAATGATCCAGAGATCCACATCGAAAACAGGCTCGATCTTTCAATCTACAACTTCCCAGATGTCTTTTACCATAATGTGCATACTCAGATCTCTCAGATTTAGCATTCCTGACACTCGCAACAGAAGTAGTAGAAGTTTTAAAACTTGAACGCTATCTCTCCCGATTTTTGTCAAAATATCCCATATTAAACTTCGAACGATTAGATTTATCTCAGAGCTTCTTTGACACAGACTGAAATGATCTACCCGAAGATCTCTTTTGAACTTTTCTAGCTTCAGAATCAGCTTTCTTCTTTTCTTTACTTAGTTCTTCGGCTTTACAAGCCCTTTCTACCAATACATCAAACTCATTCAGATCTAGAATTCCAACCAGAAGTTTTATATCTTCATTTAAACCCTCTATGAACCTCTTGCACATAGTAGTTTTTGTTGCGACATATTCTTGAGCATACTGACTTAATCGAATGAATTCCCATTCATATTCAGTAACAGACTTATTCCCTTGCCTCAAGTCTAGAAACTCTTTGCGTTTTTTATCAATAAACCTTTGGCTTATGTATTTCTTTCGGAACTCAAATTGAAAGAAATCCCATGAAACTCGTTCACTCAAAGCCACAGAAGTTAGAGTCTTCCACTATTGATACGCTGAGTCTCTTAGCAAAGAAATGGCACATTTTAGACACTCATCAGGAGTACATGATAACTCATTGAATACCCTCACGGTATTCTCAAGCTAGAATTTTGCTCGTGCAGCGTCAACATCAGTAGTGGCCCTAAACTCTTTGGCCCCCAACTTACGGATCTTATCTACTGGAGGTCTATTCAATCGAAGCGGTTCATTCACAGGTAGCACATTCAGAGTTTGAGAGGGTAGAGGTTGTTTAGTAGCCGGATTAGTACAAACAAATTCTGAAAAGCATTCACTCACCATGTGGAAGAAGGCTCTCTTTGCCTCTCCACCATGATCACTAGCATTCGGCACAGATTCAGCAGGCGCTGTCCCTTGAGCAGGAGTAGGTGCGTTGCTTCTGACATCATTGACTACGGCTCTTTCGGGATCGATGGCTATCTGAAAAACACATTTAATTGTCAGGATTTCATCATACTATCGCAGTTTAGATATATGGCATATATAGCTAGACTCAGACACGCTACGTTAGTCTTAGAATCGACTAAATCGTAGCTCTGATACCAATAAAATTGTAACACCCCTATCCCGTAACGTCGCCGGAATAGGACGGAGCGTTACCAGAAAATCAGAACGCAGATCAGAACAGAATATTCACAATCATTATAACAGAATTTAGGTATTAAGTCCTTTGTGAGACTTACTAGACCCCAAACATGCATTAAACAAGGTTCGGGACTAAACCGATCACATACAGAGGTTAAACAAAACTCAGAAAATTTTCCAATTTTGAACAGGGCACACGCCCGTGCAGCTTGGCCGTGTAGTACACATGGCCGTGCCTCAACTTTTGGCTCAGACCGTGGGCAACATTGAGAAACTAGCACGGTTTATGCCCATGCCTGTACCTCCTACCTGTGGTCGAAACTGCCAAACTTGGCATGACATGATCACATGCCCGTGCCTAGTAATCGTGTGAGAAACTGACCTAAAACCTAATATGCAGGGGACACACGGTTGGAGTACATGCTCGTGTCTCTTGACCGTGTGGCATACAGTAGGCTTTGTTACGCCAAACTTTCCAACTACTAAGGTACTATCAAATAGCCATGCTCAAGTTATAATACATAACAAATTCAACTCAAATCCAATGCTTTAAAAATATACTCCAACATGACCAAATCATTCATACTCAAAATCATACCAAACATATCTATAATCCAAACCAAATTCATGACTAAATACATATTACATATATCATCCATAACACATCCAAAAGCTTACCATTTCTTAAAAGATTAACCAAAACAATTTTGATCATAAATCCATCATAAACTTACATATTCAACATCACAAACCATATACCAAAGGCAATCACAAGCATATCATTTGCCATCTAATTCACATAGCATTACAAACTACATATTCAATACTTAAACATAGACACTCTAGCCTATAGATGCCATACTTATACTTTGTACAAACAAAAGATACCAAAACGAGCTCGATCGTGTGGTGATGATCTTCGAAGGTCCTCGAGCCTATAATAGTGACGATATCTGTAAAACAGTTGAAAGAATAAACAGAGTAAGCTACAACAAGCTTAGTAAACCAAATACATACATATGCAATCTTAAACACATTAAGATAACAATCTCATAAAAAGAGCTCGTAAGCTAGATATACTCATTTTTCATATTCTCTTAATTCACATTTGTACACTATTCATGCTCGAAATTTTAGTATAGAACAAACATACCTGAGTCAAATATACAGAATAGACATTCATTCAATTTTAGAAACTAGCTTTCGTCGTTCAGAATCATTACAGAGATCTTAGAGGCCTTTAACAATGTCGACGACCTGGACGTGGTCTTACATGTTATTCAATATTGATGCCACTGTCTCGGACAGGGTCTTACACGAATCATATACGAAGCCAGTATCCCAGACACGGTCTTACACGTAAACTACAAATCATTGCCTACGTCTCGGATGAGGTCTTACATGATGCCGTTTTACCATTTCTCAATCAAAACCAATTTAGCATCTCAATATCGGGCTCTCATGGCTGTCCAATATAGTTTATAACTCAAACATTATTATCAAACATTAACATAAATGCATATTTGTATATTGACTTACCTCATACGGATTTAAACAGATTTGAGCTGACTAATCAACGATTTTGGACTTTCCTCGATCTAAGTCCAATTTTCTTTGTTCTTGATCTAAATCAATTCAAATTCAACCATTCAATCATTCAATTCATTTAATTTAGTCCACAAATACACAATTAAGGTAATTTGCATTTTAGCCCTCATATTTACACATTTTAGCACTTTGGTCCCTAATTCACAAAACATCAAATAAACACAATTTCATTTCAAATTGTCCTAGCTGAATTTTTCATAGCTCTCATATAAGCCCATATATCACATTTTATTCACAATTTAGTCCTCCCACAATCCTATTTTCTTAATTTAGCCCATATAGCTCAATGTTATGAAAATCTCATGGTAAAACATGTAAACCCAACATCTACCTTTTTGTAATTCATTCACATTCAAAAATAAATCTATGAAATCAACAATGGCATTTCGTGGAAACATTGATAGAATCAGAAATTCAGACATGGGCTTTATAGAACACGAAGCAATGATCACATAAAAGTAAAAATTATCAAAAACGAATCAAAATTCATACATCAATCAAAGAATCAAAGGCCAAACCCTAAGCTTGCTATTTTTTTCTTTTTCTTTGGTCTTCACGGCAATGGTGGATGAAATCCAACCATTTCATGCGTTTGTTTTGTATATTAAACATTAAAACCATTTACAAAATTGCCCATGATTAAAAACCATGCAAATTCACATGAACTAGGGTTATTTATGACCACTCATGCATCAAATGGGCTAATAACAACATAAGGACTTCATAATTAATAGAACATGGCATTAAAGCACTTTAACAAATATCATGTTGATTTTGCCTATTATACAATTAAGTTCTTTTTTTCGTAATTAAGCATAGAGACGGACATATTTAATCACAAATATTTATCAGATGCTAATTCATATGTCACAGACATGGAAAATAATATCATAACATTTTTCAGACTCGAATATGTGGTCCCGAAACCACTATTCCGACTAGGGTATAAATCGGGCTGTTACAAACATCATAGCCATTCTACAGCTTCAATGGTGGCACTCTAATAGAGATAGAGTCAATCGATGTTTGAGTCCTAAACCTTAGGCTACATCTATAGCAAGTGTGTAGTGTCAAAAATGTCAGACCCGAGTGCAAGCATTGTAAAAGACCACATTATGGTGAGTGTTGATTGAAGAATAGAGCATGCTGCAAATGTGGTTCTTTCGACCACTATCTTAGATATTACTCAGAGAAATCTAAGAAAGAGAGAGTTCAGACTACAAGACCGAGTAACACAGCTGTGAGAGTCAAACCACCCCAAAATCTTGGAAATGTGATTGGTAGTCGTGGAGTAACAAAAGACTCTGCGATGAGATCTAAGGTTCGAGCACTAGCCGGGGCTTATGCTACTCGTGCTTGAGAGCATGCTTCTAAGCAATATGTTATTACTAGTACTTACTCTATTTTTGATACTGATGTTACTACTTTGATTGATTCGGGATCAACTCATTGGTATGTGTAATATCCCGAATTAGGGCCTAATCAGAATAGTGGTTTCGTGACCACAAATCCGAGGTAGAAATAATTATTTTCTAATTATTTTGATGTTTATGATATGATTTTATGATGGTGTGAAAATTTCGTGAAGAAATTCTAAGCGTAAAGTGCTTAATTTGAAATTAGGGACTGAATCGAATAAGTTACAAAACTTGCATTCTAGAAGTTTCTAGTATGAATTGCTTTGGAATATTAATTAGGAGGTCTTAAATAGCAATTTGACCAATTTTAAGTTCATGGAAAAAATTTGGACATGGATGGAATTTTTGAAAGTTTAGTAAGGAGGGGCATTTTGGTCTTTTGGATATTAACATGAAATAAAAAGGGAAAAATAACACAAAATTGGTCATCCTCTTCATTACCACAAAATTTCAAGGGTTCTCCATAGCTAGGGTTAGTTTCAAGCTTCCAAGCTCCATAGTATGTGATTCCAAGCCCCGTTTTTAATGTTCTTTACGTTTTCATAGTCCCGGTAACTCGATAAAGCTTATGTTAGCAATAATTTAAGTTAGGGTTCATATTTGGAAAAATACCCATAGGTGAAATTTGTGTATTTTGATGTTTTATGATAGAATATGAGGTTTTAAATTATGTTAAACAACTTGTGCTACTCGGTTTTAAGTAAAAACGAGTAAAACGGCTTAATCGATAAAAGTACATATTGTTCATAAGTATGTGTTTTAGCGGGAATTTGAGCTTGCTAATGGTAAATAAATGATCATCATGTCCTAAAACATAAGAATTTGTGATAAAATTTAATTTCCGAACTTTGGGGAAAAAGTGTAAATATGCAAAAGTTTAGGGGCAAAATTGTAATTTTGTCAAATTTTAAATTTAGGACTATTTTGATAATGAGAGTATTATATAAGCTAAATGTGTTATTTTAGATCAAGAAAGACGTGGAATCAACCTTGATTGAGGAAAAGAAAAGATTTTGGACTAAATTGCAAAATTGCTATATTTTGTACTGAGGTAAGTTCATGTGTAAGTAATGTAACATAATTGCTATTTTGAGTGATTTAATGCTATTTATATGATATGATACTTGTTATTATGAATATTATGCTTTGTGAAATATTATGTATTGGTATGAAAAGTATGCGATTAAATTGATAAGTATGAGATGCAAGCAACGTATTGGTTCTGATATTCCGAGGAGAACGACGGGGAAATGTGTGATTGAGGAAAATCTCATTTGAACCTTGGGAATAGATTAGGATACAAGTGACATGTCACTAGGATGGTTGGGCATCCGAACTTGTTGAGTTGAGTCCGAGTTCACTTATGGATGCAAATGTCCGAACTCGTTGAGTTGAGTCCGAGTTCGTGAGATGTAACTAGGCATCCGAGCTCGTTGAGTTGAGTCCGAGTTCACTTATGGATGCGAACGCCCGAGCTCGTTGAGTTGAGTCCGAGTTCACTTATGGGCGGGTTACATGATTGATTGATTACATATGTGGCACTTATGTGCAAATGATCCGTGTATCCGAGTTATATTCCGATGTGTTCAATGGGTAAAATTCTAGCGGAATGGAAGAATACTCAAGATGAAAATGATATTTTGGTAAGTGTTGTGAAATGGAAAATTTGGACAGGTATGTACTTAACCCTCGGGTTGAAACTTGATATAACAGAAATAAGGTGGTAAGATGATACACGATAGCTAGAAATGTGGTTTGTATCTTGGTGATATCATGCTATTGTTGTTGATATAATTGCTTTGTTATGTTACTTGTTATTTGCATGTGAACTTACTAAGCATTTATGCTTACTCCCTCCTTTTCATTCATTGTAGTTTTTAGCGAGCCAACTTGGATATCGGGAAGGTCGAAGAAATGCTCACACTATCCGAGGAAGAATTGGTATATTGGTTTGTATGTTTTGATGCATGGCATGTATAGCAATATACTTGTTTTGTGTAAATAATCTTGTGATATGGTTGTGGTTTGGTTGAGAAAATGCTTGATAATGCTTAGTAATTGGTATGGCTAGCCTAGATAATGTTGGATGCCTTGTGAGTTTAATATGTTATATAGTTCATGAGAATTCATAAAAAGATGAAACTTGCCATAAAACAGAACACTACAGCAACAACGACGTGAGTTTAAAAAATCACCAAAAACAGTAGAAAACGAATTAGGTGAAGAATTAACTATGAAATTGAAGCTTATTGTGTCTACTTTCAAATGGAAAAATCGAAATATGTAAAGGAGTTATATGTTATAATATATTTGTGTTTTAGTGAAACAGTGCCAGAGTAATTTCTGGATCCCCTGTTCCAACTTTGAAAATTCACTATAAATTGTAAAAAAATAATTAGGAGGTGTAATTTATATGCTTAGAATCCTTATTGAATCTAATTTTAAGAGAAATAAACGGTATAGTTATATGATTTTTTTACATGGAGAAAAGTGGTTCGTAGTAAGTAGAGGTCAGTGCAGTCAAGTCCTAAAACAGGGGTAACTTTAACTAATAAACTGTACTAATTGGCCCAACCAAAAATTTTAGAAACAAATTAGTAGATAGATATGTGAGTCTAGATTCAGGGAAAATTTATGGATCTTGATTTCGAGTTTCGTAACTCGAGATATGATTTTTTTAGCGACCATGATGCAAAAAAAAAACTGCTTATTCCGAAAGTCAAAATAAATGATGTAAAGTTGTTTAAATGATAAATTATGTTCGGTAACACCTTAAGCTCGACTCCGGCGACGGTCTCGGGCATGGGGTGTTACATTTGGTGGTATCAGAGCAGGTTTAGTCGGTTCTTGGACTAACGTGTTTTATGTACGGATTTTGCTATACATGCCATATGTGTATATTATGATAGTGTGACGACTTTTGACCTTTTAAATGATTTTTTTATAGTAAATGGATCTCGATCCAACTGTGGCCGATGATGTAGAAAGTAATGCACCAGCTCCGGCTGAAGGGGCGGTGCCGACTGAAAATCCACCTCCCACTATTAGTCAAGGAGGAGGAGAAAGGGGTCGAGAAGCCTTTCTCCAGATGATGAGTGCTTGGTATACTGAGTTCGTTCGTACGAACCCGAATGTACAACCTCCCCCACCTCCCCCAATTCCTCAACCTGTACCTCCGATGCCTCAAGCTGTGGGTATGATGAAATTCCAAAGAACTCCAGTTGATAAAATCCGTAAGCTAGGGGCCGAAGATTCAGAGCTAATGTAGATGATGATGCCGAGAAAGCAGAGTTCTGGCTTGAGAATTCTATCCGGGTATTTTGTGACAGCCCTAGTTCGACCTTAGTCGGGAAGTGGTTTCGAGACCGCTAAACCGAGTCAAAAAATTTATTTGATGATGTGAGTTGTGTAGTTGATATGAGATTTGGTAAGTGTTATAATAATTGAGTGAAAATTTGACCTTCAAAATGATTAATTGCTTAAAGAGGACTTAAGTGTTGAACTTTAGAATTTTAATAGGCAAAAAAAAATCAAAGTGGCTAAAAAAGTGTAAATTTACAAAGAATTGTCTTTGCATGTCAAATTGCCCATTTCCACCTTAGTGGACAGTAATGATGATGTTATAATATTATTTTATATATTGTTTATGTGATAATAGATTATATTGACTTATCATAATATCAAAAGAAAATTTAGAAAATGAAATTACCTTATTTTCATCTCCCATTGCCGATTGTGAATAAAGAAAAGAGGGTTGGAGTTTTAAGAGAGATTCGGCCATTGTAGTCCCAAATTGAGGTATGTATTCTTGTAATTATGCTTGAATCTTGTGAATTTTAGTTGAAGGATAGGCATATGGCATAGCCCATAGGTTGGTTTTTGAGTTTTTGGTTGATGCTTCCTTCGGTCATGGCCATGGAGTGAGGCTTAATTTTTGTTTTGACCTTCAAATGTTGGAAATAGTTACGGTGAGTTGAATCATATATTGAGATCAAATTCAAATGATTTTTGGTGTTGAAATGCTTGAATGATGCAAATTAGGTTCTTTGTAACTTAAATTTTCTTGTTGAAATATTCGGCTATGTTATTAGGGAAAAAGGATGTTTTAGTATTAAAGGTTCATGGGAGTTAACCTTGCCGTGATTATAGTAGCAAAGAAATGAAAGAATTTTGGTTGAGCTACTTCTAGTGTGCCGAATTGAGCTAAGGAAATTGGTCTAAGATTCAATGTGAGTAGTTTAAATTGCTTTCTTCAATAGTTGGATATTTATTTGTGAAAATTGAGGTCAAGAAGCTATATTTGTGTGACTAAGGCTGATAGGTCTTGAGAAAGACATAAGATGGTGTATGAAATCTTATATGTGGAATAAGTGTTAAACCTTGTCAATTGGAGCTTAATATACTCTTAAAGCTATAATATAGATGGCGAACTATAATATCAAATATGCATTATATGCGCACGCATATAGTTAGACATGCTTTAGGTGCGTAATTCATATGATATTTTTATAGAGAAATTCGGTCATGTGGATTAGTAATTTTGCTTGTGAACTAGAGATAATTACATATCTAATGTATGTGTGAAAGCCGAATGGCTTCAATTGTGATACTGTATTTTTAGCTAGTCAAAGATTTAGTTACGATGTAAGCTGAATATTCATTTGGACCGAATGTGTATAAATGCATCTAAAAGTATCTATATGAGTAGTAAAAAGAAAATATAGACGACGATTGGTGATTTCATCATTTTGAGTATGACATGTTCGGCCATTTGTGATTGCTATGTATATTGTAATGAGTTGGTTAAAAGGTCTATGTATAATTGTGCTGACCTAATGATCTTTATGTGACATGTAGTTTGATGTTGTCTTGGCCGAATGTGCTTAGTATGTAAAGTATGTATATGTTTTGTTAGTATGCTAGTAAAGTGAATAAAGTCTAAATTAAGCGAACTTGTGTAAATTTAAGATCAAGATCAAAGAGGGACACTCTCGGACAAGGGAAAAGCGAAGGTCGTGGAATAGCCAAGCCGTGCACTGCTCAGAAAGATACGAGGTAAGTCCTTGAGAAACGAACCTTTATTTAGGGTAAGGTAAAGTTATAATACATTTGTATAATCTGTGAGCTAATGGAAAATGATATGTTCAAATGTTAATTTTGGAAATGAACGTGTGGGTAATTGTTGGAAGCCGAATACTACGATTAAATATTAATGTGTCTAGGGTGAAATTGTGTTTTTTTTGTTTACTATTAAACAAACCGTATGGAGTATGATTGGGATTATGCCGAAAGTGTGTGTCTGTATCTGGTGGTTATTGAAAGATGATATGAAAGATATGATGATATGTACGAGTACAAATTTAGTTGATAAAGCCGAGCTTAGCCTCGAAGGGCTTTCGAGCCAGAGTTAAAGCCGAGCTTAGCCTCGAAGGGCTTTCGAGCCAGAGTTAAAGCCGAGCTTAGCCTCGAAGGGCTTTCGAGCCAGAGTAAAGCTGAGCTTAGCCTCGAAGGGCTTTCGAGCCAGAGTTAAAGCCGAGCTTAGTCTCGAAGGGCTTAAAGCTAGTGATATGATTCGGGTTTGGCCTCGAAGACCATTCGTGGTGAAAATTGGATATGGGTCAAATGTATAAGCTCACCTATAAGTAATATTGCCTTAGTTATAACGAATGCGCCATTTAATGTAAGGAAGGCATGTATGCATTCTATACTCTTAATGGTTTAGAATATCATTAAGGTTGGTTTATTTGAGCCTGGTTAGGATCTGTGAACTATCGTTTGATATCCTTTGTATGTTTAAGAAATCTGATGTTGAATTATATATATATATGTGTGTGCTCGATTGATTTTGCAAAGAAGAAAATCAAAATACTCAGTTATGAATGAATGACTTTGATTCCCTTGCGTTTCCTTTTGAGATATGCTTGTGCGTAAATAGTAACATGACATGCTCATATTCGGCCAAAGGAGGATTTAAACATGAGTTGTTAATATTATGCCCTTCATTTATTTTTGATTGAGTTACTTAAGTACTTACTAAGCAAGTATTTGCTTACTCTGTTGTCCCTGCTTTCGATTTTGTAGATCTAGATCGGAAGCTTGGGTCTCGGGAATTCCAGAATTGAAGTCATCTACACTATCACTCATCTTTTGGTACTGGTAACTAAATCTAGGAATGGCATGTATAGGTTTGACTTTTGGTGGTTAAACAAACATCTTTTGAATTTTGTAACTAAATTAGGCCATGCGAAAATGGCTCTCTTAAAATTTTCACTTGTATAGATATGGTATTAACTAGATTATGTTATATATGAATGGTTGTAATATGCATGTTTGTAAACTAGTTTTGAAGTATATCATACCTTTATAATTGTGATCTATGAAATATAGGTGGTGAATATGACTAGGGACCATTTTATGTCGTACATTGTTTTAAACTTAGTAAAATGGTTTAGTTGTTTTCGGTGGACGAGTATTTGCCCAATAGTGACAATTACATCTTTATGTTTAGTAAAGATTTTCTTTTAATAACATGTGGCTTTTCAAAGAAATGGTCTGGTGATGCCTCTTGACCCTCCTGCGATGGGACCGGGTCTAGGGTTGTTACATTTTATTGGTATCAGAGCCACAGTTTAGTCGATTCTCGGACTACCGTAGTAAGTATGAGTCTAACTATACATGCCATTTAGTGTTATTTTGATAGTGAAATGACTTCTGATATCTGAAATGTGATTTTTGATATAGAATGGATCCCAAACCTGATCGAACCGTAGCGGATGATGTTGAGAGTGTAGCTCCTGCTCCCGCACAAGGGACAGCGCCACCCGACTCTCAGCCAAATATAGGTCATCGAGATGATGATATTAGAGCAGCTTTTTATGCAATGATGAGTGATTGGTTCGCTCAATTCGCTAGATCAAATCCGGCTGTTCCGCAACCTCCGCCCCCGAATACTCCGTTTTCGACTTTTACGACCCCTCCTGTGACCGATCCAGTGAGATCGAGTAGACCCCCTGTTGACAAAATTAGAAAATATGGGGCTGAAGAGTTTCGGCCTACCCCTAGTGACGATGCCGAGCGGGCCGAGTTTTGGCTCGACAATACCATCCGAGTGTTCGATGAACTGTCCTGCACAACCGAGGAGTGCCTTAAATGTGTGGTGTCTCTGTTACGTGACGCTGCCTACTACTGGTGGAATACTCTGGTTTCTGTTGTTCCGAAGGAACGGTTCAACTGGGAATTCTTCCAAACCGAGTTCCGTAAGAAATATATCAGCCAGAGATTCATCGATCAAAAACGGAAGGAATTTCTAGAACTCAAACAAGGTCAGATGTCAGTAACCGGGTACGAGAGAGAATTCGTGCGACTTAGCCGTTATGCTCGAGAATGTGTATCCTCTGAGGCTATTATGTGCAAGCGTTTTGAGGGCGGATTAAACGGAGATATCAGGTTGTTAGTGGGAATTCTAGAAATTAAAGAGTTTGTCGTGTTAGTCGAGCGAGCCTGTAAAGCTGAAGAGCTCAGTAAAGAAAAAAGAAAAGCCGAAGATGGAAATAGAGAGTTTCGTAAAAGATCTGCGGGAAAATCTATTCAGCAATCGTCCAAAAAGACTAGAGATGACTCCGACCGATCTAAATATACGTCGGGTTTTTCTAAACGAGAACACCATCGACCTCCCGTGAGTTCGCGAACTACTTCCATTGCCAGTGTGGGTAATGAACGCCGGGATAGATCTGATTGCAATTTTTGTGGTAAATGGCACCTGGGGAGTTGTAGGCATCGTGACCGCTCTTGTTTCAGATGTGGATCTGCCAACCATTTTATTAAAGATTGTTTGAGAAATGATGAACGCACTCCCGATCCGACTCAGAGACCTAGTGGCACAGCTTCGCGGGGTAGACCACCGCGACGGAGTGGAAATATTAGCGGCAGTCAGAGAGGGACTAGAGATATTACAGTTAGATCCGAGGCTCGAGCACCGGCCAGAGCATATGCTATTCGTGCCCGCGAGGAAGCTTCTTCTCCGGATGTTATTACTGGTACTTTCACCCTCTTTAATACTGATGTTATTGCCCTGATTGATCCTGGTTCGACCCATTCATATGTGTGTGAAACTTTAGCCTCCAGTAAGACTCTTCTTGTTGAGTCTACTGAATTTGTGATTCGAGTGTCGAACCCTTTGGGTCGATGTGTTCTGGTTGATAAAGTGTGCAAGAAATGTCTGTTAATGTTTTGAGATTTCTGTTTCCCGGTGGACTTGATGCTTCTACCATTCGATGAATTTGACATTATTTTCGGAATGGACTGGTTGACCGTTCATGACGCGATAGTAAATTGTAAGAGGAAAACTATCGATTTGCGATGTTCGAATAATGAAATAATCTGAATTAAGTCCATTGATCTAAGTGGGCCATCTACAATAATTACAACCATGTCAGCTCAAAAATACGTGAGGAAGGGTTATGAAGCGTATTTGGCCTATGTGCTAGATAACAAAGTTTCCGACCGAGAACTTGGGACGGTGCCCGTAGTCTGCGAGTTTTCAGATGTCTTTCCCGAAGAATTACCGGGATTACCGCCTGTAAGAGAGGTTGAGTTCGGTATAGAGTTGATTCCAGGTACGACGCCGATTTCGATTGCCCCGTATCGTATGGCACCTACCGAATTAAAGGAATTAAAATCTCAGCTGCAAGAGTTGACGGATAGAGGCTTTGCGCGACCTAGTTTTTCGCCTTGGGGTGCACCGATTTTGTTCGTGAAAAAGAAAGACGGGACTATGAGAATGTGCATCGACTATCGACAGCTGAATAAAGCCACGGTAAAGAATAAGTATCCGTTGCCCCGAATTGATGACTTGTTCGATCAGTTGAGAGGAGCCTCAGTATTTTCGAAGATTGATTTGCGATCTGGCTATTATCAGTTGAGAGTTAGAGATTCTGACGTACCAAAGACGGCATTTAGAACGAGATACTGTCACTATGAGTTCTTAGTGATGCTGTTTGGACTCACCAATGCCCCTGCAGTATTCATGAATTTGATGAATCGGGTATTTAGGCCGTTTTTGGACCGTTTTGTGGTAGTGTTCATTGACGATATTTTGATCTATTCTCGTGATGAGTCAGAGCATACTGAGCATTTGAGGCTGGTACTTCAGACTTTGCGGGATAACCAATTGTATGCGAAGTTCAGTAAGTGCGAATTTTGGTTGCGTGAAGTCGGCTTCTTGGGCCATATAGTATCTGCTTCGGGTATTCGAGTTGATCCGAACAAAATTTCAGCTATCCTCGACTAGAAACCCCCTAAAAACATTACTGAAGTTCGAAGCTTTTTAGGACTTGCTGGTTATTACCGACGTTTCGTCAAGGGTTTTTCGATGATTGCGACTCCATTGACGAGACTACTGCAAAAAGATATCAAGTTCGAGTGGTCGGATAAGTGTCAGCAAAGCTTCGACCAACTGAAAACCCTTTTGACGGAAGCTCCAGTGTTGGTTCAGTCGAAAACCGGTAAGGAATTTGTAGTTTATAGTGGTGCATCTCTGAACGGTTTAGGCTGCGTTTTGATGCAAGAAGGTCGGGTTATTGCTTATGCTTCGAGACAGTTGAAGCCGCACGAGCGAAATTATCCGACTCATGATCTTGAATTAGCCGCTATTGTTTTCGCTTTGAAGATTTGGCGACACTATCTGTTCGGTGAAAAATGTCACATCTTCTCCGATAACAAAAGTCTCAAGTATCTGATGTCTCAAAAAGATTTGAATTTGAGACAAAGGCGGTGGCTAGAATTGCTAAAAGACTATGAGCTGGTTATTGATTATCACCCGGGAAAAGCTAATGTAGTTGCAGACGCTCTTAGCCGAAAATCCTTATCTTCCATGCGAGCTATGAATGTGAAACTGACGATGTCAGCAGGTGATGTGTTGATTGCCGAATTAGTAGCAAGACCTGTGCTACTTCAACAGATTTGTGAGGCTCAGAAAACCGACGATGACTTAGTTGCCAAACGAGTTCAGTGTGAGTCGAATGTGGAGTCAGAATTTCGGGTCGACGGAAATGATTGTTTGAGATTTAAAGACCGATTGTGTGTTCCGAAAAAGTCTGAGCTAGTTTCGATGATTTTGAACGAAGCCCATAATGGCTGAATGTCATTCCATCTGGGCAGTACGAAAATGTATAATGACTTGAAGCGACAGTATTGGTGGCACGGCATGAAACGAGACATCTCTGATTTTGTATCTAAATGCCTAGTATGTCAGCAAGTGAAAGCGAAACATCAGGTGCCGTCGGGATTACTTCAGCCGATTTTGATACCCGAGTGGAAGTGGGATCGCGTTACAATGGACTTTGTGTCGGGCTTACCGTTGACACCGAGTAAGAAAGGCGCCATTTGGGTTATTGTGGACAGATTAATGAAGTCGGCTCATTTCATTCCGGTTCGTACAGATTTCTCACTTGATAAGTTGGCTGAACTGTACATCTCCCAAATTGTACGATTGCACGGAGTGCCAACCTCTATTATATCAGACCGTGATCCTCATTTTACTTCGAGATTTTGAAAGAGATTGCATGAAGCTTTAGGCACTAAACTTCATTTCAGCACGGCCTTCTATCCACAGACGGACGGTCAATCTGAACGGATTATTCAGATACTCAAGGACATGTTGAGATGTTGCATCCTCGAGCTTAGCGGTTCTGGGAGAAATACTTACCCCTAGTTGAATTCGCGTATAATAACAGCTTCCAGTCGAGTATTCAGATGGCACCCTATGAGGCTCTTTACGGTCGAAAATGCCGTACACCTCTGTATTGGACTGAGCTTAGTGAGGATAAGATTCTTGGAGTCGATTTAGTTAGAGAGGCAGAGCAGAAAGTGAAAATGATTTATGATAGTTTGAAAATGGCGTCCGATCGTCAAAAATCGTACTCAGATTTAAAGCGTAAAAATATCGAGTATCAGATCGGCGATAAAGTATTTCTAAAAGTTTCACCGTGGAAAAAGATACTCAGATTCAGTCGTAAAGGAAAGTTGAGCCCAAGATTCATCGGACCGTATGAGATTTCGGAACGGATCGGGCCAGTAGCGTACAAATTGATTTTGCCCCCTGAATTAGAATGGATTCACAATGTCTTCCATGTTTCGATGCTTCGTCGCTATAGATCCGATCCTTCGCATGTGATAAATCCATCGGAAGTTGAAATTCGACCTGATTTGAGTTATGAAGAAGAACCTATCTGTATTTTAGCTCGAGACATTAAAGAATTGCGAAATAAAAAGGTACCGTTAGTAAAAGTGGTGTGGCTAAAGCATGGGATCGAAGAAGCAACTTGGGAGCCCGAGAGTACTATGAAGGAAAGATATCCAAATCTATTTTCGGGTAAGATTTTCGGGGACGAAAATCCTTTTAAGGGGGGAGTTGTGACAGCCCTAGTTCGACCTTAGTCGGGAAGTGGTTTCTGGACCGCTAAACCGAGTCAAAAAATTTATTTGATGATGTGAGTTGTGTAGTTGATATGAGATTTGGTAAGTGTTATAATAATTGAGTGAAAATTTGACCTTCAAAATGATTAATTGCTTAAAGAGGACTTAAGTGTTGAACTTTAGAATTTTATAGGCAAAAAAAAATCAAAGTGGCTAAAAAAGTGTAAATTTACAAAGAATTGTCTTTGCATGTCAAATTGCCCATTTCCACCTTAGTGGACGATAATGATGATGTTATAATTTTATTTTATATATTGTTTATGTGATAATAAATTATATTGACTTATCATAATATCAAAAGGAAATTTAGAAAATAAAATTACCTTATTTTCATCTCTCATTGCCGATTGTGAATAAAGAAAAGAGGGTTGGAGTTTTAAGAGAGATTCGGCCATTGTAGTCCCAAATTGAGGTATGTATTCTTGTAATTATGCTTGAATCTTGTGAATTTTAGTTGAAGGATAGGCATATGGCATAGCCCATAGGTTGGTTTTTGAGTTTTTGGTTGATGCTTCCTTCGGTCATGGCCATGGAGTGAGGCTTAATTTTTGTTTTGACTTTCAAATGTTGGAAATAGTTACGGTGAGTTGAATCATATATTGAGATCAAATTCAAATGATTTTTGGTGTTGAAATGCTTGAATGATGCAAATTAGGTTCTTTGTAACTTAAATTTTCTTGTTGAAATATTCGGCTATGTTATTAGGGAAAAAGGATGTTTTAGTATTAAAGGTTCATGGGAGTTAACCTTGCCGTGATTATAGTAGCAAAGAAATGAAAGAATTTTGGTTGAGCTACTTCTAGTGTGCCGAATTGAGCTAAGGAAATTGGTCTCAGTTTCAATGTGAGTAGTTTAAATTGCTTTCTTCAATAGTTGGATATTTATTTGTGAAAATTGAGGTCAAGAAGCTATATTTGTGTGACTAAGGCCGATAGGTCTTGAGAAAGACATAAGATGGTGTATGAAATCTTATATGTGGAAATGAAATAACCATTCGTGATAGGGTAAGTGTTAAACCTTGTCAATTGGAGCTTGATATACTCTTAAAGCTATAATATAGATGGCGAACTATAATATCAAATATGCATTATATGCGCACGCATATAGTTAGACATGCTTTAGGTGCGTAATTCATATGATATTTTTATAGAGAAATTCAGTCATGTGGATTAGTAATTTTGCTTGTGAACTAGAGATAATTACATATCTAATGTATGTGTGAGAGCCGAATGGCTTCAATTGTGATACTGTATTTTTAGCTAGTCAAAGATTTAGTTGCGATGTAAGCTGAATATTCATTTGGACCGAATGTGTATAAATGCATCTAAAAGTATCTATATGAGTAGTAAAAAGAAAATATAGACGACGATTGGTGATTTCATCATTTTGAGTATGACATGTTCGGCCATTTGTGATTGCTATGTATATTGTAATGAGTTGGTTAAAAAGGTCTATGTATAATTGTGCTGACCTAATGATCTTTATGTGACATGTAGTTTGATGTTGTCTTGGCCGAATGTGCTTAGTATGTAAAGTATGTATATGTTTTGTTAGTATGCTAGTAAAGTGAATAAAGTCTAAATTAAGCGAACTTGTGTAAATTTAAGATCAAGATCAAAGAGGGACACTCTCGGACAAGGGAAAAGCGAAGGTCGTGGAATAGCCAAGCCGTGCACTGCTCAGAAAGATACGAGGTAAGTCCTTGAGAAACGAACCTTTATTTAGGGTAAGGTAAAGTTATAATACATTTGTATAATCTGTGAGCTAATGGAAAAGGATATGTTCAAATGTTAATTTTGGAAATGAACGTGTGGGTAATTGTTGGAAGCCGAATACTACGATTGAATATTAATGTGTCTAGGGTGAAATTGTGTTTTTTTTTTTTACTATTAAACAAACCGTATGGAGTATGATTGGGATTATGCCGAAAGTGTGTGTCTGTATCTGGTGGTTATTGAAAGATGATATGAAAGATATGATGATATGTACGAGTACAAATTTAGTTGATAAAGCCGAGCTTAGCCTCGAAGGGCTTTCGAGCCAGAGTTAAAGCCGAGCTTAGCCTCGAAGGGCTTTCGAGCCAGAGTTAAAGCCGAGCTTAGCCTCGAAGGGCTTTCGAGCCAGAGTGAAGCCGAGCTTAACCTCGAAGGGCTTTCGAGCCAGAGTTAAAGCCGAGCTTAGTCTCAAAGGGCTTAAAGCTAGTGATATGATTCGGGTTTGGCCTCGAAGACTATTCATGGTGGAAATTGGATATGGGTCAAATGTATAAGCTCACCTATAAGTAATATTGCCTTAGTTATAACGAATGCGCCATTTAATGTAAGGAAGGCATGTATGCATTCTATACTCTTAATGGTTTAGAATATCATTAAGGTTGGTTTATTTGAGCCTGGTTAGGATCTGTGAACTATCGTTTGATATCCTTTGTATGTTTAAGAAATCTGATGTTGAATTATATATATATATGTGTGTGCTCGATTGATTATGCAAAGAAGAAAATCAAAATACTCGGTTATGAATGAATGACTTTGATTCCCTTGCGTTTCCTTTTGAGATATGCTTGTGCGTAAATAGTAACATGACATGCTCATATTCGGCCAAAGGAGGATTTAAACATGAGTTGTTAATATTATGCCCTTCATTTATTTTTGATTGAGTTACTTAAGTACTTACTAAGCAAGTATTTGCTTACTCTGTTGTCACTGCTTTCGATTTTGTAGATCTAGATCGGAAGCTTGGGTCTCGGGAATTCCAGAATCGAAGTCATCTACACTATCACTCATCTTTTGGTACTGGTAACTAAATCTAGGAATGGCATGTATAGGTTTGACTTTTGGTGGTTAAACAAACATCTTTTGAATTTTGTAACTAAATTAGGCCATGCGAAAATGGCTCTCTTAAAATTTTCACTTGTATAGTTATGGTATTAACTAGATTATGTTATATATGAATGGTTGTAATATGCATGTTTGTAAACTAGTTTTAAAGTATATCATACCTTTATAATTGTGATCTATGAAATATAGGTGGTGAATATGACTAGGGACCATTTTATTTCGTACATTGTTTTAAACTTAGTAAAATGGTTTAGTTGTTTTCGATGGACGAGTATTTGCCCAATAGTGACAATTACATCTTTATGTTTAGTCAAGATTTTCTTTTAATAACATGTGGCTTTTCAAAGAAATGGTCTGGTGATGCCTCTTGACCCTCCTGCGATGGGACCGGGTCTAGGGTTGTTACATATTTGATGAACTGTCCTGCACACCTGAGGAATGCTTGAAATGTGCTCATAGGCTAAGGATTGAAAGGAGCACAGAGCTAAGGATTGTCCTCATAGGCTAACTCAAACGCAAGTTGCTGAACAAGGGGTTACTAAGCCAGTGCGAGGTGGACCACAACCGCCAAGAGGCCTTGGTCAAGGTAGGGGTGGCAATGAAAATGGTCGTGGACGTGGAGCACCTGGCAGGGGTGCTGGAAATGCTGAGGCTCGTCATCTAGCGTTGGTGTATGCTATTCGTCGCCGAGAGGAGGGTGACGCACCTGACGTCATAATTGGTACGTTTTTGGTCTCTAGCATGCCATACACTACCGTGATAGATGTTGGTTCTACCCATTTGTATGTTGCATGTGATATATCTGGGTCGTTGGGTGTGCACTCTGAGGAAGCTGTGAGTGGGGTAACTGTGATAAGTCCACTGGGTCACTCGGTTAGCGTAGACAAACTCTATAGAAATGTGCCTTTGGAGACTCATGTTAGGATTTTCTTTGGGGATTTAATGGAGTTACCGTTTGGGGAATTCGATCTTATCTTGGGGATGGACTGGCTCGCTAAGCATAAGGCGACTTTGGATTATGCGGCTAAGCGGATGGTATTAAAGACCAAGGAAGATGAAGAGGTGATGGTTATAGGGGAGTGAAGGGGCTACTTGTCTAATGTTATTTCGGCCTTAAGGGCTGAGAAGCTGATTCGCAAGGGTTGCGAGGCGTATTTGGCATTTGTAAGTCTGACGGAGGCTGAGGGCTTGACAGTATAGAAGGTTAGAACTGTCAAGGAGTTTCAAGACGTCTTTCCTGAGGAGCTTCCTAGATTACCTCCTAATCGTGAGGTCGATCTTGGAATTAACTTGCTGCCTGGAACGGCTCCAGTGTCCATCGCACCTCACAGGATGGCACCGAAAGAGTTAGTGGAGTTGAAAGCACAAATCCAAGAGTTGTTGGACAAAGGTTTTATTAGGCCAAGTGTCTCACCATGGGGAACACCAGTACTGTTCATGAAGAAGAATGATGGGACAGTGCGTCTGTACATCGATTAACGCCAGTTGAATAAACTGATGATTAAGAATAAGTACCCTCTACCAAGGATCGATGATATGTTTGACCAGCTTAGAGGCAAGATCGATCTTCGATCTGGATATCATCAGTTAAGGGTCAAAGATGTGAATATTCATAATACAACATTCAGAACTCGGTATGGTCATTACGAGTTTTTGGAGACGCCGTTTGGACTGATGAATGCACGTGTGGCTTTCATGGATCTAATGAATTGGGTATTCCATTCTTAATTGGATCGATTCGTAGTCGTCTTTATTGACGATATTCTGGTGTATTCGAAAACTGAGGAGAAGCATGATGAGCATCTCCGCGTTGTTCAGAAAGTATTGAGGGAGAAGCAACTCTATGCAAAGTTCATCAAGTGCGAATTCTGGTTGTGAGAAGTGACATTTCTTGGTCACGTTGTTTCTGCTGAGGGGATTAGGGTGGATCCTTGGAAAATTGGGGCGGTTCTAGAATGGAAGCCGCTGAGGTCGGTATCGAAAATTCAAAGTTTTCTGGGTTTAGCAGGGTACTACAGAAGGTTTGTAGAAGGATTCTCTTTAATCGCTGCACCATTAACGAAACTCTTGAGGAAAGGAGTGTCCTTTGTATGGACTGAGAAACAGCAAGAGGCTTTTGATAAGTTGAAGAAAGTCTTAACTGAGGCGCTAGTGTTGATTCAGCCGGAGTCTAGAAGGGATTTCACTGTGTATAGTGATGCGTTGCAAGTGGATTTAGGCTGTATATTGATACAAGAGGGTAAGGTGGTCACTTATGCTTCGCGATAGCTTAAGCCTCATGAAACGAACTACCCTACGCATGATCTGGAGTTAGCGGCGGTCATTTTTGCATTAAAAATCTGGAGACACTATCTGTATGGAGAAAAGTGTATTATATACACGGACCATAATAGTCTCAAGTATTTGTTGACTCAGAAGGAGTTGAATCTTAGGCAATGAAGATGGATAGAGTTGCTTAATGATTACGATTGTTCAATTGAATATCACCCTGGTAAGGCAAATATGGTGGCTGATGCACTGAGTCGAAGGGCTATAACTGAGTTAAGAGCAAAGTTTGTTCGTCTAAGTTTGTACGATGATGGTAGCTTGTTAGCGGAGATATAAGTGAGACCAACTATGATTAAATAGATTAAGGAGAAATAGTTAGAGAATGAGTCACTAATTCCTTGATTTCAGCAAGCTGAGAATGATGGGACTTCTTATTTTAGATTGAATGGTGAAGAAGTTCTGTGCTTTCGAGGGCGAGTTTGTATTCCGAAGGACTCTGACTTGAGGCAGACAATTTTGAAAGAGGGTCATGGCGGACCTTGTGCCATGCACCCGGAAGGGAGTAAGTTGTATCGAGACTTGTGAGAGTTGTACTGGTGGCCTGGACTTAAGCGGGAAGTAATAGAATTCGTGAGGAAGTGTGTAACATGCCATCAAGTGAAGGCTGAGCATCAACTACCTTTTGGACTTCTGCAGCCAGTGAAGATTCCACTTTGGAAGTAGGAGAGGGTAACCATGGATTTTGTGAGTGGGCTACCTTTGACACCCTCTAAAAAGGACATAGTGTGGGTAATTGTGGATAGGTTAACGAAGTCTGCTCATTTCATACTTGTCCAAACTGACTACTCGCTTCAGAAGTTGGCCAAGTTATATGTGGCAGAGATAGTGCGACTGCATAGGGTGTCAGTTTCAATTTTTTCTAATCGGGATCCTAGGTTTACATCTTGATTCTGGTAGAAGTTGCATGAGGCGTTGGGTACGCGATTGTATTTCAATACTGCTTTTGACCCCCAGACGGATGGACAGTCGAAAAGGGTTATTCAGGTTCTGGAGGATATGTTGAGGGGTTGTGTTATCGACCTCTGAGGTAGTTGGGATGATTACTTGCCATTGATGGAGTTTGCTTATAACAATAACTATTAGGCAAGTATTCAAATGGCTCCATATGAGGCGCTATATGGGCGAAGGTGTTGTATGCCTACTTGTTGGACGGAGTTGGGAGAACGACAGGTTCTTGGACCAGAGTTGGTGGTAGAAATCGATTAAATGAAGTATCTGATAGGCAGAAATCTTATGCTGACTTAAAGCGTAAGGAAATTGAGTACTCAGTAGGGGATATGGTCTTTTTGAAGGTCTCGCCTTGGAAGAAGATATTAAGATTTGGTAAGAAGGGCAAGTTGAGTCCGCGGTTTATCAGGCCCTATCGAGTTCTTAAGCGGGTAGGTCCGGTAGCTTACCAACTGTAAATTACCACCAGAGTTAAACCGAATTCATGATGTTTTTCATGTCTCCATGCTGAGACGGTATCGATCAGATCCTTCTCATGTCATACCAGTGGAAGAGATTGAGGTGAAGACCGAATTGACTTTTGAGGAAGAACCTGTGCAAATTTTGGACTGAGATGTTAAGGTATTAAGAAGGAAATCAGTTCCTTTAGTGAAGGTGCTGTGGCACAATCATAGCAGAGAAGAAGCTACTTGGGAACCGGAAGAGCGATGCATCAACAATGCCCTCACCTATTTGGATTAGGTAAATTTTGAGGCCGAACTTTCTTTAAGGGGGTAGAGTTGTAACGCCTTAATTTTTGAGATTTTCGGGGTTTTTGTGATTTTGGTGTGAACTTAATATTTTGTTTTCTGGTTGTTATAATTTATGCTTTGAGTAGGTTAGTGGGCCATTAGAAGGCCCAAGCCTAAGTTAGAACCCGGTAGAGTTTAAGACACAAATGAGCCAGTGGTAAGGTGGCAATGTAACGCCACTTAGAGGACAAAGGAGTGGTGTGCGAAAGCTATGCAAGGGCTTGGGTTCAAGTCCCATGGTAAGCAAGCTACTATTTTATTTTATGCATGTGCAAGGCGTGTGATGGACTCCAAGTGAAACTCTGCTGGAAAGAGTTTTGAGGTGCTCATAGGATTGAGTCAAAAAGGATAAGAAGGAGAATATTTAGGAATTTTTCAATGGGAGCTAGTGGTGGCCGAATATGAGGCTCTTGAGGAAGCATTGTCTGTTTGGTCTTTTAGTTTTGGCATAATCGGCTAAGGGCTGTTAGGGGTGCTAGCCAAATGTTCTGCAGTTTTTTTGAGGTTGAGGTTCGGCATGTTTGTGGTGGGTTAGTATCGATTAGGTAAGTCCCTAGAGGGCTTACACTTTTACTTCTTTCTTCCTTCTTTTCTTTTCCCCTCTCCTCCCTCGTTCTAAAAGTCAAAAACGCAAGTGGTAAAACCTTTGGGTACCGAATTGTCCAAGGCCAAACTCTCTCTTCTTCTTTTCCTCCTTTCTCCCTTACTTTCTTCTCAAGCTGAATTCATCTTTTATTTCCATTATCTTCTTCTTTCATCTCCATCAATTAAAGTAGTCTCTTCTCAAAACCTATTAGTCGACTACCACAAAAGCTGAAACCGAAGCTCTGTTGGTGTTTACTCCCTTGACTGAACCTCCACTCTCTTCTTTAACCCAAACTTCTTCAAAAACCGAACCTTACAACCACCCTAACCACTGTCGACATCATCTTTCCAACCCACAATTTTGAATCTTTTTCTTCTTCTCACATCAAAGTCGAAACCTTTATATTCGTAGTGATTCAAGAACCGAGCCTTTAGATCTCTTAGATCTATTCTCTACTCGTGCTTTGGGTTAGATCTACAACAGATCTGGAATAGGAAGGTACTTGTGAATGTTTTCGGGCAAGTAAGTCTTTGGTAAGTGGTCGAAACTCATCTCATTCTTTACTTTGGGATTCAAGAAAAGCCGAAACCCCTAACTACTTAGGGAGGCTGTCGTTTTAGACTAAGGGCTGTCGTTTTAGACTAAGGGCTTTACTAGCCTCTTTCTTTTGATTCTTTGTGTTTAGTGTGGATAAAAGACGATTGAACAAGGAGCGTTGGAGGCTAGGACCATTGGAGCAACTAGATTTAGATCTAGTCATTGTTTTCGGCAAAGGTAAGTATTCAAGAAATTAAGAGGATGTTGGCCAAATATGGTAGGTGTGAGTTAGTTGGTTTTGTTGATTCATGGTTGATAAGTGCAATCTAAATGACTATAGCTTGATCATTTGAGGGGTTCTGCAAATCTCACAAATCAGGTGTGGAAACGACACCCACTAGTAAACCAGATCAGTAAAAGCCGAAAAGCTGAAATGCCGAAATTCTGGCATTTCGTGGGCTTGCAAGAGTGTGAGCGCTCGTGGGTCAGTTTAAAATGGCAAAATCGATTAACGCAAACGGTAAGGAGGATGTGTGTGCAGTTTCGTGCATGTTGGTGAATTTGGGCCTCGAGGGCTAAATTTGGGCCCAATGGGCTTACGGGCCCATATGGGTGAAAAACGAGTGGTAAGTGGATCCTAGTAGTCTGAATATGATGGCTGGTAAAACGAATGTGAAAATTGGGCTTAAGGGGCCGAAATAGTTAGTGGACATTGTAGGGCCCATTAGGGGTTTTTGGGCCCAATAACTCTAATTAGACTAAATGGGTTAAAGAATCTGCCTGGATGATTTTTGGACTGTTAGCAAGTAAAATGCGCATAAAACCCTAAAAACAACTATATTCACTGAAATACCCCTTGAGAGTGGAAAATTACTATTTTACCCCTAGGTGCAAAATGACCATTATACCTCTAGTGTTAAATCTGACTAATATGCATGCTAAACTAAATCTGTTCACTATATGCCATGACATGTTATACTGTTGCATGTGATTAGGTTTATGATGGAGGAAGTGCTAAGTGGCAATGCCACATTTACTGTTAGGGGCTTTGCCTCGTTTTACTATTAGTGGCTTGGTCATGTTATCTAATTAAGCAACTCAGCTGCGACTGTGGTGTGTAAGACTGGGTGGTTCGAGTTATTCCCCACATGGTGTGTAGGGTTGGTACGAGTGGTGTGTAGGGCTGGATTTGGGCTGGGCTTTGCATACATGCATAATTTCTATTCTGTTACTATAATGGGCCTAAGGGCCGTACTGAATTCTAAATAGGGCTAAGGCCCAGTTAATACTGTTTACTGAATAGGGCTAAGGCCTAGTTAATACTGAATCTGGATAGGGCTTAGGCCCAGTAAAGCTTGAACTAATTTGGGCTCTGGTTGGGTTTACTTTACACACTGAGTTTTTCAAACTCACCCCCTTCTCTTTCATCTTTGCAGGTGAGCCCTAAACTAGTGGACTTGGAGCTGGAGGGATTCGGAGTGGCCATGTGGACTGCATTTGGTTAACTTTTCTTAAGTTATTTTATTTTTAGTATTTTATTTAAATTATTTCCTTTTCGGTTCCGTTTGTAATAAGGCTGCTCTTAAGTATTTTAAATTGGATTTCAATTCTTTTATTATAACTTGCTTAAAATGGATAGACTTAGGCTGCATGAGTTTTTATAAAATTAACCAACGATTTCAAAGTATACCACACGTATCAAATGGATAACATAAAGACAAACAAGACTTTTGAAATAAAATAAACTATAAACCGGTAGTGGATAAGACATTCACCAATTTAAAAACCTAGTTTTCTTTCCAAACTTCCAACAACGAAAAGGAAATATGGAGCACTTGGATCTCAATTATACCATTTATAATGATAGTTGACTTTTATGGAGGTTAGGTGAATATTTATGTTATATTATAATGGTTAAAATGGTAAATTAATTATTAAAATGTAATAAAATAAAACAAAACTTAAAATGGCCATGTATTCATTTTATTTTGCCGAAACAAAAAGAAAAAGAAAGCTTTGGTTGTGGTTTTAAGTTCGTCACCTTAAAGTTCAAGTTAAGGTATGGATTTTGTTCGGTTTTTGATCATTTTTACGTTTTTGAGATCATTGCTTCATATATTAGTTAGCCTACGCTTTAATTTTTGGAATTGATGATGAATTTCTGATTTACCATTGTTGATAATTTGATGATTTTGTTGTTTGATGATAAAAATAAATATTTGATGTTGGATTATCATGTTTTATTATGTGATTTTTGATAAAAATCCAAATTAAAGATTTACTTATGAAATTGGTAAATTGAGGGGTTAAAATGTGTAATAAATTGAATTATTGGGCTGCTATGGACCCAAGGTGAATTCGGTCTAACATGGGTTTGCTAAAATTTTGAATATTTTGTGTTATTTTGAAATATGGACTAAATTGAGAAAAATGTAAAATGTCAGGGGCTAAAGTGAAAATTGCCCATTTATGTGTTAGTGGATTTAATTGAATCAATATGATATTAAACAAGTCAAATTTGTATTGAGTTAGATCAAGAAAAGAGGAAATCGGATTTGGATTGGGGAAAAGTCAAAAATTGTCGAATAGCCATTCGGTCCGTTTGTGTTCGTACATTGTAAGTCATAAGTAAATAAATGTTGGTAAATTGAAATGTATATTGAAGCACCCCATACCCGCATCCAATGTAATATCCCGAATTAGGGCCTAATCGGAATAGTGGTTTCGTGACCACAAATCCGAGGTAGAAATAATTATTTTATAATTATTTTGATGTTTATGATATGATTTTATGATGGTGTGAAAATTTCGTGAAGAAATTCCAAGCGTAAAGTGCTTAATTTGAAGTTCGGGATTAAATCGAATAAGTTGCAAAACTTGTATTCTAGAAGTTTTTAGTATGAAATTGCTTTGAAATATTAATTAGGAGGTCTTAAATGGTAATTAGACCAATTTTAAGTTCATGGACAAAATTAGGACATGGAAGGAATTTTTGAAAGTTTAGTAAGGAGGGGCATTTTAGTCATTTGGTTATTAACATGAATTAAAAGGGAAAAATAACACAAAATTCATCATCTCCTTCATTTAGTTGCTGCCGAATTTTGCTCTCTCCATAGCTAGGGTTTCTTTAACTTTCAAGCTTCATAGTAAGTGATTCTAAGCCCCGTTTTTAATGATTTTTACGTTTTTGAGATCCTAGTAGCTCGATAAAGCTTATGTTAGCAATATTTTAAGTTAGAGTTCATATTTGGAAAAATAACCATAGGTGAAATTTGTGTATTTTGATGTTTTATGATAGAATATGAGGTTTTAAATTATGTTAGACAACTTGTGCTACTCGGTTTTAAGTAAAAACGAGTAAAACGGCTTACTCGGTAAAAATACATATTGTTCATAAGTATGTGTTTTAGTGGGAATTTGAGCTTGCTAATGGTAAATAAATGATCAGCATGTCCTAAAACATAAGAATTTGAAATGAAATTTTATTTCCGAGCTTTGGGGCAAAAGTGTAAATATGCAAAAGTTTAGGGGCAAAATTGTAATTTTGCCAAAATTTGAATTAAGGACTAATTTGAAAATGTGAGTATTAAACAAGCTAAATGTGTTATTTTAGATCAAGAAAGACGTGGAATCGACCTCAATCGAGGAAAAAAAAAAGATTGCGGACTAAATTGCAAAATCATTGTATTTTGGGTACTAAGGTAAGTTCATGTGTAAATAATGTAACGTAATTGCTATTTTAAGTGATTTAATGCTATTTATATGATATGATACTTGTTATTATGAATATTATGCTTTGTGAAATATTATGTATTGGTATGAAAAGTATGTGATTAAATTGATAAGTATGAGATGCAAGCAACGTATTGGTTCCAATATTCCGAGGAGAACAACTGGGAAATGTGTGAATGAAGAAAATCCCGTTTGAACCTTGGGAATAGATTAGGATACAAGTGACATGTCACTAGGATGGTTGGGCATCCGAACTCGTTGAGTTGAGTTCGAGTTCACTTATGGATGCAAATGTCCGAACTCGTTGAGTTGAGTCCGAGTTCGTGAGATGTAACTAGGCATCCGAGCTCGTTGAGTTGAGTCCGAGTTCGCTTATGGGCGGGTTACATGATTGATTGATTACATATGTGGCACTTATGTGCAAATGATCCGTGTATCCGAGTTATATTCCAATGTGTTCAACGGGTAAAATTCAAGTGAAATGGGAAGGCACTCAAGATGTAAGTGACAATTCGGTAATGTTGAGAAATGGCCATATTGGACAGGTATGTACTTAACCCTCGGGTTGAATCTCGACACCACAACAAAAATGTGGTAAGATGAAGTATGATGATTAGAATTGTGACATATGTTTTGGTGATGCTATGCTAATGTTGTTTGGTATAATGATTTTGTTATGTTACTTGTTATTTGCATGTGAACTTACTAAGCATTTATGTTTATTCCCTCCTTTTCATTCATTGTAGTTTTGGACAAGCCGGCTCGAGAATCGGGATAGGTCGAAGGCTCGTTCACACTATCCGAAGGACTTTTTGGTAAATGGCTTGTAAAACTTAGTATGGCATGTATAGCAATATACCTACTTTGTGTAAATAATCTTGTGATATGGTGGTGTGTTAGTTGAGGAAATGCTTGATAATGATGAGTCATTGAAATGGCTAATATAGATTATGTTTGATGTCATGGAAGGATAATAGGTTATCTAGTACATGAAAGCTTTTATAAAAATGAAATTTACCATAAAACAGAACATTGCAGCAACACTGACGTGAGTTTGAAAATTTACTAAAAATCATAGAAATTGAATTTGGTGATGGATTAGCTATGAAATTGAAGCTTATTATGTGTCCTTTCAAATGGAAGAAACAAAATAGTTGAAGGAATTATATTTTATAAGATATTTGAGTTTTAATGAGACAGTGCCAGAACGATTTCTGGTTCCCCTATTCTAACTTTGAAAATTCACTATAAATTGTACAAAAATAGTTAAGAGGTGTACTTTATATGTATGGATTCCTGAGTTAGTTTAGTTTCAAGATAAGGAAACATCATAATCATATGAATTTTGTACAGAGAGAAAAGTAATTCGTATTAAACAGAGGTCAGTGCAGTCAAGTCCTGAAACAGGGGTAACTTTAACTAATAAACTGTACAAATCGGCCCAACCAAAAATTCTAGAAAAAATTAGTGAATATATATATGAGTCTAGATTCAGGGAAAAATTACAGATCTTGATTTCAAGTTTCGTAACTCGAGATATGATTTTTTGAGCGACCATGACGCAAAAAATAATTTATTCCGAAAATGAAAATAGATTTTGTAAAGTTGTTTAAAATGGTAAATTGTGTTTAGTAACACCTCAAGCTCGACTCCGGTGACGGTTTCGGGCGTGGAGGCGTTACATCCAACGCAGAGATAAGGTACAAGGCGTTAACTTACTGAAGCACATGCAATCATTCAACTTTAACCCATTGAAATGTGTCCCGATTTAAACTTTTTCAAACATTGTCCTACGGACCTTCATATGGGCCTACAAGGGCTAAAACGTGGTTTAGAAATAACCCGGGACCATTTCAGGTACTTAAGAAAAATTCATCAAAAACTACTATGAACAGGGCACACACCCATGGGGAAGGGCAACATGCCCGTGTGGCCTCTAGGCATGGCCTTGGTGATGGTTCGTGTGCCTCACACAACCTAAGCAGCTAGGGACACAACCATGCCCTTCGTCCGTGTGAACTTATTTTCTAACATCAAACCTATAGGGGTTTTCACACGGCCTAGCCCACGCCCGTGTGCTCAGCCCATGTCCCTCACACTGCCATGACATGCCTGTGTCGTAGCCTGTGTGCTAAAACCTTGACATTCTGTTTCTAACGTCAACAATCACACTGCCGTGGCACACGCTCGTGTGCTTGGCCGTGTCCTTCACATGGTTGAGACACACAGCCGTGTCTCATGCCTGTGCATTTACTACTGGGCATTTATTTCTACCAATTCAAGGTGCAGGGGACACACGGCCTAACCACACATCCGTGGGCTAATCGTGTGTCACACATGGCCTAGACACACGCCTGTGTGTCTACCCGTGTGGACAAAATATGGCTATCTACCAAGCCTTTTGCCACCCTGAAACAAAGTCAAACACATACAAAATATAACAAGTCTCAAATCTCAACTAATGACCATACTTTGGCACACCAATATATTCTCATCAAACTAATCTAAACAAACATGCATATTACTACTCTTAGTACCCATATTCATCCACAATACTTTGCACATTATAAAAACCTCATTTGCATTTATCAATGATGAATATTAGCCATTATCCATGGCCTTATACAAAATAGTGTATCCTCAAGTAAGCCAACACATTTGGCCCAAAGTAACATGACACTTGACAAAAAAGTGAAATCTTATACATGCCATATTCTCAAAATGCTAAAACTAACTATACCGAGTGCTGTTGATGATAGTGTGAACTGAGCCTCCGACGTACTTTGATCCACGAGCTAACTGGGTGGCACTATAAGAAAAGGGAAAGGAGATGGGCTAAGCATAAAGCTTAGTAAGTTATAAATAAATAATTAACAATAATTTACTATGTCATCGCATAATTTCAATACATCACAACTTTTGCATGATACAAGAAATGGCCACAACCTTAACTTACTCGTTTTCATCCTTTACTAATCGTACGCATACTACTGAGCTCACATTTCATACAATCATTTAGGTACCTGCACCACTCGCAAAATCATTATAATATCTCTCAAGCTTAACATTAACTGAAATTTCCCGTTGAACTTGTAACAGCCGGAATTCGACCCTAGTCGGGAAATGGTTTCGTAACCATTAGACCGAGTCTTAATATTAATTAAATGCAAATTTTCATGTCTAATTTATGTGAATATTGTGTGTGAAAAATTGATTTATATTTTGGTGTCGTTTGAATGTGAAATTTATTGATTTGGACTCATGTGTAAAAATTTGAAAATGTGTGGGGAATATTATAAAGGAACCAAATTGATGCATGGCTTAAAGGTTGGGAGTTGCATGTCAATTCTCCATTTTATTGGCTTAGTGGCCGGCCATGATTACTTCATGGCATAAAACATGTATATTATATTATTATAAAAATGAATTATGAAATAACAAAAAGGGGGAAAAGAACAAATTATATTTTTATCCTACTTTGTTCTTCATTTGCCGAATTTGGGAAAGAAAAAGGGGGAAGAAGAAAGCCAAACATTCGGCCATTTTAGTTCTTAATCTAAGGTATGTTTGAATGGATTTTTGCCAATTCTTTATGCATTTGAGATGGTTGTTACCTAGATTACTCTACCCATGGTCTAAACTTTTAATTTGGTGGTGTTATGTGCATTCGGTCATGATGGGAGAAATTTAATTTATGAATGCTTTGATGAGTTGCGGTGGTAATGGTTGTAAGTTGGATTTTGAGCTAGTAGAAACTTTGTTTTGAGGCTTATGTGAGTGATTACATTCGGCTATTGTGTTAATAAATTAAAAGAGGTAGTTATTTGTTAAAAATTAGCTCATTTCCATGGTTGATTGTTGAAATTGTTCAAGGAATGTTTAGTTGAATGAATAAATAGTAGATGAGAGCTTTAGGTTACGGTGATTGGTAATAATATGATGTGTATGTGTTTTATCTTATATTCTTGTGAATTAAGCTAGCTAAATTAATGATTTTGTGAATTTTGGTGAGAAGTAAGAATCGGTTATGATGCTTATGTTATTTTTGTTTTGGTTGCCGACTATGATTTTGTATAGGGAATTGAGTAACTAACAATTGAGTTAGATTTAATTGAAATCCTTGTGTTAAATCATTGTATGGGTTGTTATGAAAAATGATAAATTAGTTTGCCATATAGAAATCGGTTTTCATTTCCTTTGTGGATGAGTGCCGAATGGTAGTAATTAAGTGTTAAGAAGAAATGTTAGCTCCTTATCTTATTCTTAACCGAAACTAATTGGAAAATTCTGGATTTTTTTTGTAACATGTTAGTTTCAGCCATGTTAGTAAGATATGAATATTAAAAATTTATGTTAAGTATCTCACATTTTGGATGAGGGAAGCCTAATTCGGTTATACATATTTATATTTATAAATGTTTAGTCTATGGGTGTACTTTGGGAGTAGTTGTTATGAATTTGGCTATGTCATGAGAAGGCACAAGTTATATTTGGCCAAGACTTTGTAATATGTTTTCGTTAATAGCATAACGTTTAATTAAATTTTAGTGCCCATGTTTTCGGATGAGGTAGTTGTTAATAAGTTGGATAGGAGGAATAAGTCAAGGCTGAAAGAGGAGTAGATTAAGCATGAAGAGATTTTTTTTTAGTATTTGAGCATGTATGTAATTGTGTATGCGGCATTAGTGATAAATTATGTAAATTTTGTTTGGTATGCGAAATTGACATAAGTTTTAATTAGAAATTCTAGTCACGGCTTATTTGTTCTTTTTAAAATGTATATATGTATAATTCATATTTAATTTATAGGTGATTTTCTAATTTGACTATTATGGAAATAATATTAAGGAAGAAATTGAATAAACTTGTTTTTACTAAAGCTCAAGAGCATAAAGGATCGAAGTCGGATAAGGGAAAGGATAAAGTAATAGAGTAGTCGGTCAGCAACCATCCAGAGATACCGAGGTAAGTTTTGAGTGTACCCCTTCTGTATACACCCGAATATGATGTGATATATTTAAGTTGTATACCTTATAACTAGCTCATTTCACTTGATAAAAATACAATGGTTAAATATGAGGGTATGATTTGGATAGTAGAACGCATATTGAAATTAAGGATAAGATGTGATTAGCTTATGCATGTGAAATTATCATAGCAAATTTCATAGGACCGAATGGGGATTGGAATTTAAAGTCATAAGTATTTTGACTATTTGATTATGGAAAGATGTCATATGTGGATGCTTTAATTAGGTTGAATGTATCTAATGATTTGTAAGATGATATGTTTTGTACAACACATGTGAGTGTGAACAAATATTTTCGGGGATTTAATTATGATATATTCAGGTCTTAGTACCTAGCAGGCTTTGTGCCAGTGATATATATATTCAGGTCTCAGTACCTAACAGGCTTCGTGCCGGTGATAGTATCAGGCCCGTGTGCCTAGCAAGCTTAGCACCGGTGATTTGAGTATATGTGAGACTATGAGGAATTATGAAGAAATTTTTTTTATAAAGTACGAACAATGTATTAAAAAGGGTCAGGTATGCACTTTGTACTTATGTGCAAGATTTAAATTGATATGTGCCTTATGTATTAAATCTGTTGGTTTATGAATGAGAGTTTTGTCTGTGCTTAGTATGGCCTAAATATGAAGTTTGATGGTATGTTTCTCCAATATTGCTACGGTATACATACATTCGGTTATCAATGATGTCTTTAGGGTAATGGAAACTTAGAGACATTAAATGGTAAGAAATCAATTGAAGTTAATTGTTGATATTTCCTACTTTCGTTTATTCATGTAATTAATGGTGTATTCGGTCAAGTAGAAGGATTTTAAGTTGAGCCTTATTATGTGACATATTATGTGTTTGAAACATAAATTGCTCAGTTACTCAAAACTTACTAAGCTCGTTGAAGCTTACTCTATTTATGTTTATGTTTCTTTTGTGTATAGATCTTATTCGAAGCTGCAGTTTAAGGGATTCAAGTCCAAGTCACTCTCACTATCGTCAATAGATTTCCCTCTTTGGTACTTTTGAAGGTTTAAACTTAACTTTCCAAACAATGGCATGTATAGACTCAAGTTCTCTATTTTGATTTTTCATTCCATTTTGATGTGTATATCCGAATAGCCATGCGAAAATGGCTTAACAAATTTGCCTTATAAATGTTGATGAATGAAGCATGTTATGGTTGAATATGGATAAGTATAGAAGAATTATGCATATGGTTAAAAGTGTGGTGTGTATTATATCTATCTAGATGTATAATTGAGGTAAGTGTTAATAGCATGAATTGAGGGGATAATTATTATTAACTTTAGAAATGTTCAAGTGTAAGTATTTGAAAGTTTATTTGTCTAGAAACAAACTTGTATTTTCGGTTAGACACTAAGATAAAGTTTCGGCTAATTTGTATGTGATTTCTTCTATACAAAATGATGAGTTTTAGTTTAAAGTTAATTTCTAATTCATTTTATAAATATTATTTATATATGGGCAATGTATACGGGTTAGAAATTCTTGAAATCTTAGGCAATCTGTTTTTGGATTAATACGTGTTTGTTTTATAACGCCTCTTAACCCTCCGTCGACGGGTAAGGGTTCTGGGGTGTTACAGAACTATTCAGAATACGAAAGGATATTCTATAAGCTTCCACATAAGGTATCGAGCCGATGTCATGTCCCAGACATGGTCTTACATAGGCTCTCCTCTATCCGTATTGATGCCATGCCCCAAACATGGTCTTACAATGACACACCTCCAAGCCGATGCCATGTCCCAAACATGGTTTTAATCTAGATTGCCTATCGAGGCCGATGCCATATCCCAAACATGGTCTTACACTAGCACTCGTATCAACGCCGATGTCATGTCTTAGACATGGTCTTACACTAGCTAGCATATATCCGTATCGATGCCATTTCCCAGAAATGGTCTTACACTAACACGTCACGAGACCGATGCCATGTCTCACACATGGTCTTACACTAGTAATCGTATTGACCCCACTATCGCAGCATGAATATACAATCTATTTCATAGTTTCACATCATTTCATGACTAAAATTCGTCATTCAGCAATTCATGCTCAAATTCGTCATTCAGCAATTCATGCTCAAATAAACATTCTCATACATATCTCATATCACAATGCATAATCTTATGACAATTCAATAGTTTCATGCATAAAAATTAGAAATGTTACATTATTTAACTACAACTTACCTCGATATACAAAATGCGATTAAACTTTCGATTACTCCGTTTGCTTGGCCTTCCCCCAGTCTAGGTTTGAGTCTCATACTTCTTAATCTATAATGACAAAATTTCTCTTATTCAATCATCATATTAGTCTAAACAGTCCAAAATTCATAATTTGGCAAAATAACCATTTTGCCCCTAGACTTTTGCAAAATGACCATTTTACCCCTAGGTTCAAAATTTGATTTTTATCGAATTTCCTTATTCACCAAGCCTAACTGAACTCTTTTCTCTCTTATGCCAATCTAGAATTCCCATTATTTCACACAATTACTCTTTATTTCACAACTTCTACAATTTAGTCCAATCTAGGCGTTTTCATGAACACCCTTTTTCAAAAGTTGTTTATTTAACAACCTACATCCATTTCCTTCCATAAAATTTCAGCAAACCACAAGAACTCTTTCATGACAAAACTCTAAACTTTCAACCATTTTGCAAAATAGTCCCCTCAATAGATAGCACATGCTACAAGGGTCCTAAAAATGTAAAAACCATGAAGAAAAGTCTTGAAAATCACTTACTTGGAAGGGAACTATGTGGCTGAAAGTTTGAGCTCCAAGAACCCCAAAAATGGCTGCTATCTTCAGCAAGGAAGAAGGAAAATTGAAAAAGATGAAACTACCATTTTTTTATTTTATTTCTAGTCAAATTGGTCACCTAATACCACCAAAAATTTTACTGTTCTTGTTTCTTTGTCCTTATGGCCTGCCAAGGCTACTTTTTTGTTAATGGCATCTCATTCCTCCTTGATATATTTCCAGTTCTTTGGCAATTATCACAATTCTTCACATAAGTGTAAGCGTCTTTAAATAATGTAGGCCAAAAGAAACTTGCTTGCAAAATCTTGGCTGCGGTATGTGAGCCACCAAAGTGTCCCCCATTTGGAGATGAATGGCAATGATATAAGATCTCAGCAATCTCACTTTTAGCTACACACTTTCAAATTATGTTATCTGCACATAGTCTATTGACTCTAGATTTGATGGACAATTCTCAAAAGAATGACCCTCCCACAATATACACAAGAAACTAGTTCAAACGAACTTGGTGGCTGAGCTGCAAAATTATTAGAATTGTTAGTAGTAAACTGCTTCAACATCAAGGAGATAGACGATACCTGAGCTGATAATGAAGTGAGAGCATCAACTTCATGAACTCCGGCTACACGTCTTCTTGAAGCTGTACGATTTGTTGGCTAGTTGTTGCTTGCGATCCTCTCGATGATCTTGTAAGCCTCGTTATAAGACTTAGACAAAATTGCACCATTAGCAGAAGCATCTACCATCAATCTCGTATGCACATTGAGACCATTATAGAATGTCTCCAACTGAATACAATACGGAATCCAATGATGAGGGCACTTACAAAGTAACTCTTTGAATCGATTCCAAGCCTCATACAAAGACTCGTCATCTACATGTTGGAAAGTTGTGATCTCGTTCCTTAGCTTAGCATTCTTCCTAGGTGGGAAATACTTAACCAAAAATCTCTCTACTAATTCTTGCCATGTAGATATGGAACTTGGTGGCAAAGAATTGAGCCATGCATATGCTCGATCTCGCAACGAGTACGGGAACAACTTCAGCCTCAGTGCGTCATCAGTCACACCGACTATCTTGAATGAATCACTCACCTCCATAAACAATCGAAGGTGGAGATGTGGATCTTCCGTGGGCATACCACTGAACTGGCCCACCCTTTGCAGCATTTGAAACATCATTGGTTTCAATTTGAATTGGGTTGCCTCAATATCTGGCCTTCTAATTCCTGGATTCAACTCATTGAAGAGTGGCACAGCATATTGTCTGATGCATCGGTCTCTATCATCGGCGATGAGGATGGGATTTCGTGGATGGTCGACTTTATTACCTAGGTCTTGATTTTGATTTCCAAGGTCCATCTCGTTTTGTCCTTGGGCTGTTCGTTCACATCTTCTTGTCTAAAGGTGCACTCGATTTCAGGGTCTATGATGAGTAAATCGATAATCCGATCTATGCTCATAAACTCCTGAAAGAAATTCACAAAATTAAAAAGAATAATTTAGTAATGTTAAAAATAAACCAAATTGAAAATAAATAATTTCACAAAAAATAACTCTGGCGACAATTAACAATCCCCGGAAACGGCGCCAAAAACATGTAACGGTTGGTTTGTGCAAGTGTACACAGTCGCTCAAGTAATAAGTAAGTATAAAGAGTTATCGTCTCCACAGGGATTGTATTAGTGCAAAGTTAATTAATTATAAAATTATATTAACAATTCGGTGAATAGAAACTCAATTTGATTGGTAGTGATGATTAAAAAGAATTATAATAACTAGATGCAATGATCCCTGGTGCAAATTTTCCTAAGTATGCAACTATATGAATGAAATAGATTTTAGCAAATTTAACACGATATGCAACAATTCTAACATAAATAAACTAGGATAATTATTGTAATTAAACTTAATCTATTTTCAACATGCTTAATAACATTCGGAAAAACATTCCATGGCAACTCGACCTTTCATGAGTTTGAAAACCATTTTAGGATTTCTTAGTATTCATGTGAAGTAATAGGGATGGTTTAAGATATGAAACAATTTAATCATAGAAATCTAAAAACTATGCAGATAATAGAGCCGTACTAGGGATGTTATGAAACCTAAAATTCAATCGGTTTAATGATCTAAACTAAGCATGCACATTTCAATTATGTGTCCATTAGCCGTCGTCTGGTTAGGATCACTCAGCTAATTCAGGTGCATTTTAACCATGTATGAATGAAATATAGACTTTATTTTAATTGAAAACATGATCGATTGAGGCACAAACATTTTAAGCATGAATCAAACAAATATTATTTAATTAAAATAATCAACCTAGCTTAAATAAAATTTAAGCTTTCATTGTTGAAAACAAGAACAAAGAACTCATAGCAAACATTCAAATTAAATTTAAGAAAAGAAAGATTAAATCCTATTCAGACGGCTGTCACCCAAGACTATGAATGGTGAGAACTCCTTCAATTCTTGCTTGCTCCTTTGCTGATGGCTCTCCGAGGTGGCCAACCAAGGTTTCTTGATAGGCTAAATAGCTAAAACCTCTAAAGGAATAATGGTGGACGGCGTGGGAAGAAGAGAGAATTGAGAGAAAATGAGAGAAGAGAAGAGAATGGATGAATGAGGGATGATTTGAGAAGTGGGGTGCAAGGTCTTATTTATAGGTGAGGTTGGGGTGTGAGTTTACTAAAAATGGAAGTGTTCATCCACTTCAAATCCTTCCAATTGTGGCCGACCATACATGTAGGTAAGGTGGCTGATTTTTAGCTTGATTCATGTGCCATATCACGCAGGAGCAAGACTCAGTCCCCGATGAATCTTCAGGTAAATCTCCGATTTCTTTAAATCTTTAGAGACTTCATGCAATTAACCGAAATGTTGATTTATTAACCTCCATGTGCAGCCAAAATTTGGGGCTAATTTAGTCCAATTGAGACGGCTTTGTGATTGAATTAAAGCTCTCCCACCTGTCTGAAAATAACAGAAAAACCAGGGGACCAAACAATGCAAATTAACCACTTTAATTAATTAATTTTACTTAATTAATTAAGCCCAATTTTATCAATGCAACATATTGAAATAATTTATTAAATATAACTTTATAGTTTATTATTAAATTAAATCATGCATGGGCCATTTTATAACTTAAAAATATAATATGCTCAAAATAATATAAAATAAGCCATTTTATGCATAAAAACCATATAATAAAACATAAAATTACATTCTAATAATTTCCATGTTCTAATTTCATTTCTCCATATATTTCATTAATTTAATAAACAATTACTAAGTTTTAGTAATAAAATTAAGCAAAAGGTGATGAATTATATAGGAAAAATCCTATATATTTTCCCATTTACAAAACTCGATCTCCTTTCGTTTCAAATCCGCGTAGGATTTCTGTCTAACTGAGGCGGTTTTCAAGGAATCTCGAATCACCTTAACCTTCTATTTGGTCTGTTTGACTAAGTCAACCTCGTGTATCTGATTCTCTTTAAGTTCTTACCAGAACAAGGGTGTTCGGCACTTGCGCCCATACAAAGCCTCATAAGGTGCCATTTTTAGACTCAATCGATAACTATTGTTGTAAGCGAACTCGACAAGCGGTAAGTACCTTTCCCAGCTGCCTTAAAATTCGAGAACACAACATCTTAACAAGTCCTCAAGGATCTGGATCACCCTCTCTGACTGGCTGTCAGTCTGCAGATGAAAAGCCATACTAAAATTCAATTTTGACCCCAATGCCTCTTGCAACCTTTTCCAAAACCGAGATGTGAATCTCAGATCTCTATCTAAAATTATCAACAATGGCACTCGTGCAATCTCACTATCTCAGAAATGTACAACTCGGCTAGTTTCTTAAGTGAGTAATCTGCACGAACTAGTATAAAGTTAGCCAACTTAGTTAGTCTATCAACTACAACCCATACTGAATCATTCTTCTTTGGTGACAAAGGCAGCCTGACACGAAGTTCATCATAACTCGGTCCCATTTCCACTCGGGAACCATCACTGGCTAAAGTAAACCCGAAGGCACTTGCTGCCTAGCTTTTACTTACTGACAAACTAGGCACTTAGAGACGAACTTTGAAATGTCTCTTTTCATTCCCAACCACCAATACATTTTCTTCAAGTCGTTATACATTTTCACACTGCCCAGGTGAATAGACAAGTGACTACTATGTACCTCTCGCAATATCCTCTAAATAAGCTCATCATCCTTAGGTATGCAAATTCTATTTTGGTACATCAAGCAACCATCGGTGCCAACTTGAAAATCAGATCCATTACCCTTCTCCCACTGAGCCATCTTAGCTTGTAAATCCCCGTAATTTTTCTGAGCTTTGACAATCTCTTGTAAATCATCAGTCTGGCTCTCATCTCAGCTAAGATTGATCCATCATAATTTATAGTCAACTAAGTACCCATAGGCCTCAAAGCAAATAATGATTTTCTACTCAATGCATCAGCAACCACATTGATAATCGATCACCAACTCGTAGTCCTTTAGTAACTCTAGCCATCTTCGTTGCCGTAGATTCAATTCTTTTTGCATCATCAAATACTTTAGACTTTTATGGTCCGTGAACACTTGGCATCTCTCGCCATACAAATAGTGTCTCCAGATCTTCAATGCAAACATGATGCCGACCAACTCTAAATTGTGGGTTGGGTAATTTTTCTCGTGTGGCTTCAGTTTTCTCGAGGCATAGGCTATTAACTTTCCTTCTTGCATGAGCATGCATCGCTATACACTACAAATTCTTTTCCTAATTCCGGTTGCACCAATACTAGTGCTTCATTCAACAAAGCCTTTAACTTTTCAAAACTCTTTTGGCACTTTTCCGTCCATTCAAACTTAACATCTTTTTGAAGTAGTCTCATCATTGGAGTAGCGATCATTGAATACCCTTTAACAAATTGTCGGTAGTAGCCTACTGTGCCCAAGAAACTCCTAATCTCTGTTATGTTCCTCGGCAGCTTCCACTCAGTAATAGTCAATATCTTGCTCGGGTCAACTCTAATTCCATTTCCCAACACAATGTGCTCTAAGAATCCGACCTCTCACAGCCAAAATTCACTCTTGCTAAACTTGGCATACAACTGGTTATCTCTCCAAGTCCACAAGACAGTCCTCAAATGCTCTGCATGCTCACCCTCGTCATGAGAATAGATGAGTATGTCATCAATAAAGATGACAACAAACTTGTCCAAGTAGTGTAAAAAAATGCGGTTCATCAAGTCCATGAATACCGCAGTAGCATTTGTAAAGCCGAAGGGGATGACGAGGAATACATAGTGGTCGTACCTCGTCTGAAAGGCAGTTTTTGGTACATCTTGTTCCTTAACTCTCAACGACCTTAAATCTATCTTATAAAACACAGTTGCTCCTTTTAGCTGTCGAACAAGTCATCGATCCTCGATAAAGGATACTTATTCTTCACTGTAACCTTATTAAGTTGTCAATAGTGTATGCACAATCTCATTGAGCTGTCCTTTTTCTTTACGCATAATATCAGAGCTCCCAACGGAGAATAGCTTGGCCTCGCAAAACCCTTATTTGTTAACTCTTGCAACTGGGTCTTTGATATGCGTGATATAAAGTAATAAAATTTATAAACTATGATCGTACCCAAAACTAACTATTATCACGATTTAAGGCAAGCACACCTATCGAATAGTAGTATAGCTTAGTGGCAAGACTGAGATATTATACCTAAGGGAACCAAAAGTACTAGTACTAACTTTCTTTCTATTATTTAACCTGAGAATAAAAGGGGATTTTTATTAAACTAAACTAATTATACGACTAAGCTAAGAATGCACAAAAAGTAAATTAGGGAAAAACTCTTAGGAAAAACTGATTGATTTGGACAATACTCAAGGGAGAATCCACCTAGACTTCACTTATTATCAACTCTTGAACTAGACGATTTAGTCACTTGACTTGATCCGTAGAAATCCCTCGCTTATGTTAATATCTCTCTCGAGACTAAAACAACTAACCCTAGGTTGATTAATTGAAATCTCTTTCTAATTAAAACCCCTAATGTTGCATTAACTCGATCTATTGATTCCCTTATTAGGTTTGACCCTAATCCGGCAGATTTTCCTCATCCTATCTCTAGGATTGCAATCAACTCTACTTAATTGTGCTGTATCTACTCCTATACAGGGACTTTTGCTCCTCTACACAAGCACATTCGACTTAAATCGATATCCCGTAAATATCAATTTAAGAGTTAAAAACACAATTAAGAACAAATCAAATATTTATTATATAATTCAAGAGAAAATAATAACAAGATCTATCTTAGGTTTTATCCCCCTCAAGTATTTGGGGGATTTAGTTCATACTTATAAAAGAAAACATCTCAGAAGAAATAAAATAACAAAACATAAAGAACCCTAAAACCCCTGTAGGAAATTGAAGGGAGATCTTTAGTCTTTGAAAGAGGATTCGGCTTCTGAGATGGATCAACTGGCTTTCTTTGGAATAATGCCTTGCTTCTACTCTCTGTGTTGGTCGGAAATAAACACCTTCTTGAGGGGAGAAAAGTCTCCCTTAGTAGTTGCCCCCTAGGGTCTTTATATAGAGCTTTGGAATGCCTTTCTTAGCCCCTAAATAGCCTTTTCCGAGTGAAATTGAACTTCCTCACGATAGGGACACGCCTGTGTGCCACTCCTATGTGGATTAAGGGCTCGAGCCTGTTAAGGTGGCACAGCCATGTGGTCTGGCCGTGCTTGTCGGGGCTGGGCCGTGTTCGAGCCCAAGGTAGTACGGCCGTGTGACACGACCGTGTGGCTAACGTCCGAGTCGTGTTGATTAAGAACTGGGCCTAATTTGCTCGTTTTGGCCCGTTCCTTGCTCTTTTCTATTCCCTAAGCTCACCTGAGTATAAAACACGAAATAAAGGGATTGAGAGCACCAATTTCCATAATTTCAATTATAATCCATTTAGAATTTAGGATAAGCATGAGGTAAAAACATGTATAATTTATCGCTATTAGTCTTCAATTCCTTAAGTTCCGTCAGAGCCATCCTATATGGAGCAATCGAGATAAGTGTCTTGCTAGGGACCAACTCGATACCAAACTCAACTTCTCTTCCTGGAGGTAATCCGGGTAACTCTTCCGGAAACACATTTGGGTACTCACGTACCACTGGCACTGAATCAATCTTTACCTCCGACACTTGGGTATTCAACATAAAAGCGAGATACGACTGATACCCTTTTCTCAAGTATCTCTGAGCCGTCATAGAAGACATCACTATAGGTAGACCATCTGATTCACCTCATTCAATCAGGAGAACATCCCTATTTTCACATTTCAGCTCAATAAATTTCTTTCCACAATTTACCACCACATCATGGGCGGTTAACCAATCCATACCGAGTATTATGTCAAATTCGTCAGACGACAATAATATTAAGTTAGATAGAAAGTAATGACCTGTAATTGTCACAGGACAATCTTTACATACTTGGTCAACTAGCACATGCTTGCCTGGTGGGTTTGACACCTTTATTACAAACTCGAATGACTCGACTAGCATTTTCATTCTAGGCACCAATTTCATACAAATATAAGAATGGGTAGAACCCAAATCAATCAAAGCTATCACAAAGATGTCATAGATAGAAAAGGTACATGTAATCACGTCGGGGACGAAGCCTCTTCATAGGCACGAATAGCATAGGTCCTTACAGGTGCTCTGCCCTCAGACCTCATAGCAGCATCTCTAGGGGCACCTTGGCTACTAGCCCCACTATCCGGGTTCTTCTACGATCTACCTCTCATAGGAGCACTATTCGCTCTCACCTCTTACTTTTTATTGCCCTCATCCATCTCCGGATAGCCTCGGATGAAATGATCAAGTGAGCCACACCGAAAACAACCTCTATCATTTCTTCGACACTCGTCAAAGTGTCATCTACCGTCCTATGAGCACCTGGGTCTATCCGTTCGAGCACTTCCAACACTCACAACTGAGGTAGTCTGTGCTTTGGACGTCACATGTTGCTTACTCTTATTCTTACCTAAGAATCCCACTATAATATTGGATCGAGTAGTAACCTCTCTTGATCTTTTAGATAAGGACTAATGTGATTTCCCCATCTATCTTTTCTTCGAATCATGGGACTCCACGTCAGCTTTTCTCTTCTCTTTGGCCAACTCTTCAGCCTTACACGCTCTTTCAAAGAGTACTACAAATTCCCAAATCTCTAGAATACCCACCAATAATCGGATGCCCTCATTTAAGCCGTCTTCAAATCACTTACACATGGTGGCTTTAGTAGCCATGCACTCGCATGCATACTTGCTGAGTCTCACAAACTCGCGCTCATACTCGGTAACTATCAATCGTCCTTGCAACTTCCTAATTTTTAAGGGTTTTTGAATTTTTGTTTGAATTTATTTTTGCATGTCTTGAAGTGCTGAGTTGTGTTTTGAGTGTGTTTAGTGGACCTTTAGGAGGCCTAGGTTTAAGCCTAAGCCTGGCAAAATTTTAACTTTTAGGCTTAGGGGAGAATGGACTTAAGCTAAGTGGTCTTTTAAATTAATGTTGGGGTTTGAGACACAAGAAAACCTGTGGTAAAGTGGCAAGGTAGCGCCACTTAGGGAGCAAGGGAGGTGGCATGTGGTAGCTGGTGAATGAGCTGAGGTTCGAATCCCTCTGGTGGCAAGGTCCTTTAATTTTGCTACATGAGTAAGGTAAGTGGTGGACTTCAAGTTAAATTCTAAATGAAGGAGTTTGAAGTGCTCATGGGATTGGATTAAGGAGTGATAAGGGGAGATTATCTAGGAGAAAATTGAGGAGTTGGGTGAGGTGCAATAGTTGGCCGAATAGGGGACTTTTGAGTTGCAAATTCGGCTAAGGACCTTAGGTATTTGCATTTTCGGCATTTGGCCATGTAAGTGCCGATTTCTTCCTTCGGCTAATATGGGTTTTGTTTCTTGGTGTTTTGGTGGTAACCATTTGGACGTTTTGGGTGTGCACATTCTTTCTCAACCCCTCATATTGTGATTTCCTTATTTTACCTCCTACTCCCTAGTTTACCACATTATTGTCAAATCTTGATCTTTGATTCTTATCTTTCTTCATTCAAACCCTTAATTCGGCATTCTCTACTCAAGCTGATTGTCAAAAACTCTTCTTTCTTTTCTTTTTGGCCCTCTCACTTTGATTCGATCCTCTTAAACATCTTTTGATCGATTTCTTCAAAAGCTGAAATTCGAAAATATTTAGTCTCCCCCTTGCCGATTTGCTCAAGTAGCCGAACCCTACCAATCTTTTCTCTCAAACTTTATTTGGCTGAATCCTCATTGACTCTCCTTCTATTCTTCTTAACTAAATCTTGCACCTCTGTTTCATACTTCTCTATCCTTCTTGCCGAAACTCACATCCCTTTCTTGTATACTTCCCGCCTTGCTATTTGGTTTTCTTTTTATTTTAGTCGAATCTGTGACTTCTCAAATAGCTAAATCCCTTAGATCTCTCCTATTCTTGCATTCTGACTAGATCTATAATAGATCTGGGCTAAGCTAGTGATCGGTGGTTCTTTCATGTGGCAAAGTAGTCAAGCAGACTTTTGGGTAAGTAGTCTCCCTTCTATTCTTTTCTTTTTAGTGATTGATAAAAAGCCAAAATCCCTAACCTTTTCCACTTGTCGGCCCCCATCTTTGGAAATTGATTTAAGGTTTTCTATGTTGTCTATTTGTGATTTAGTAGCCGATCTTAGAGGTTGATCTCGTGAAGGGTATTGGTGGACAAGTGATCGCAGGGTGATCTACATCTATTCGGTAGATTTTTGGCAAGGTAAATGTCTATGGGACTATGTAGATTGTGGCCGATACTTTAGGCGTAGGTATTAATAGTTGTGAATCGGATTATGGATTTGACATAATGATTAAACTGATGTAGGTTAAACATACGAAGGATCTCGGTGAAATCACAAACAAGTGTGTAATCTACACCCTCTAGTACCTTAGATCGACAAAAGCCGAAAAGCCAAAATGCCGAAATACTGACATTTCGAGGGCTTACGAGTGTGCAGCGCTCGTGGGTCAGTACAAAATCGTGAAATTGGAAATAATAGACGATATGGCTGCTATGCGCATTTTCGTGCACTTAGGTGGTTTTGGGCCTCGATAAGCCAGAATCGATCCCAATAGGCTTACGGATATTAATTCTATAAAAATATGTGTAAAATTGAGACGTAGCAGGCCATAGTAGCTTGTGGGCTTTGTCGGGCCCATTAGGGTTTTAGGGTCCGATGGCACTTTATATATGAATGAGCTATTTGAGTCACTCGGAGGGACGTTAGATCTGTTAGATAGTTGTATTAAGCATGAGACTTAGAGACATAGCAAAATTACAAAAATACCCCTAAAGGGTAAAAATTACAATTTTACCCTAGATGCTAAAAGACAATTTTACCCCAGAGAAAAGTTGACTGATTTGCATGTTACTATATCTAATATTTTGTATGCCATGCCATGTTATATTCTGATTTGCATGGGGTTGGGTTATTGATACGGAGGAAGTGCTAAAAGTGGCAATGCCACATGATCTGTTTAGAGGCTCTACCTCATATTACTGTTCTGGTGGCTTGGCCACGATATCTGTATTAGCAGCTCTGCTACGACTGTGATGTGTAGGGCTGGGTTGGTTGAGTTATTCCCCACATGGGGTGTAGGGCTGGTACGGGTGGTGTGTAGGGCTGGATTAGGCTTGGGCTTTGCATATATGCATATATATACACTGATCTGTTCTGTAATGGGCCCAAGGCCCACTCTGTATCTGAAAAGGGCCAAGGCCCAGTTTAATCTGTAACTGAATAGGGCTTTGGCCTAGACTGAGCTTGGACTAATCTCTGACACTGGTTAGGTTAGCTTACACACTGAGTTTTCACAAACTCACCCTCTCTTTTCCATCCATGCAGGTAACCCTCAACCATAGAGGACTTGGAGCTGCGAGGGATTCGAGGTGGCCACGTGATTCATGCTTCTGATTTTTTTATGTTTTCCTAAATTTACTTTATTTTTAGTTTCTCTTTAATTGCGGTTTTTAAGTTGTAATAAGGCCGCTCAGAGATTTTTTTTGGATTTTCTTTATTGCTTGTTTTTACAACAGTAGACTAGTTCAAACGGGCTTTTAAACTTAATTAAACATTTTCAAAACATGTGATACGTAACGAGTGGATAATTGAACAATGATAACACAACAATAATAAGATCTTTTAAAAAGTTAACTTTATTTGGTAGTAAATATGGCTTTTATAAACTAAGGGTGTTTCTTAATTACAAGATGTGAAATACAGTTTTATTAAAATCTACATAACGTTTTATCAAAAGAAGATCGAAACTTAAACAATTGTCCATGTGACACACCAGACCTAGCCATAACGTCTGGGCTGGGTTTGGGGTGTTACAAACCTTGCTTCAGTTCAGGAAATTCTTTCCTCCTCTGGTCGATGAACCTCTGCCTAATGCACCTTTTTTGGAACTCTTCTTGAAAGAACTCCCAAGTTACTCTTTCTCTCGGTACCACTGATACAAGAGTGTTCCACCACTGGTAGGGTGAATCCCACAGAAATGACAACAGGCACTTTATGCACTCCTCAGGTGTGCATGATTACTCATCGAACACTCTGGTGGTGTTCTCCAACCAGAACTTAGCTCTCTCCGGATCGTCATCTTTATTTACCTGAAATTCCTCAGCCCCATGTTTTTTAATTCAGTCTACTAGAGGTTTTTCTCTCCTACCCATTTCTGGTCTTAGAGAAGTTATCGGGGTATGCTGACAAATTAGAGGATGTGGGGGACGTGGAGTGTTTGGGTTTGTACAAACATCCTCCATATACCAAGCATCCATCATTTGGAGGTAGGCTTCTCTAGCCCCTCCTCCCTGACTCATCGTCACAGGCCCAGTCTCAACTAGCGTAGTCCCTTCAGTGGGAACTGACTCGTTGCTTTCCACATCGTCTATCATAGCTCCTTCAGGATCCATTTACTATATGAATAACACAATTTATAAATGTCAGTATTTGTCATACTATCACATTACAGTTTATGGCATGTATAGCTAGACTCGTACACAAGCTAGGTTAGTTCTAGAAACAACTAAACCATAGCTCTGGTACCACTAAATGTAACACCCTTACCCGCATCCAACACCGGGACAGATTACGAGGCGTTATCTTACTAAAACACATGCAATCATTCAATTTTAACCCATTAAAATATGTCCCGATTTAAACTTTTTCAAACATTGCCCTACAGACCTTCATATGGGCCTATAGGGCCTACAATGTGGTTTAGAAATAATCCGAGACCATTTTAGGAACTTAAAAAAATTCATCAAAAATTACTATAAATAGGGCACACGCCCGTGTGGCCTCTAGACATGGTCGTCCTTGATGGCCCGTCTGCCTCACACAGCCTAAGCACCTAGGGACACACCCGTCCCCTTCGTCTGTGCAAATTTATTTTCTAACATCGAAGCTATAGGGGTTTTCATAATGCCTGGCACAAGCTCATGTGCTCAGCCCGTATCCCTCACACAGCCATGACACGCCTGTGTCGTAGCCCGTGTACAAAGACCTTGACATTCTATTTCTGATGTCAGCAATCACACGCCTGTGTGCTTGGCCGATTCCTTCACACAGCCGTGTCTCATGCCCGTGTGTTATTGGCCCTTTATTTCTACCAATTCAAGGTGCAGGGTACACACACCTAACCACACACCTGTGGGTTAACCATGTGTCACACACGGCCTAGACACACACCCATGTGTCTACCCGTGTGGACAAAATATGACTATCTACCAAGCCTTTTACCCTGAAACAAAGTCAAACTCATACAAAACATAACAAGTCTTAAATCTCAAATAATGGCCATACTTTGGTACACCAATATATTCTCATCAAACCAATCCAAACAAACATGCATATTACTACTTTTAGTACCCATATTCATCCACAATACTTTGCACATTATAAAGACCTCATTTGCATTTATCAATGATGAATATCAGCCATTATCCATGGCCTTATACAAAATAGTGTATCCTCAAGTAAGCCAACATATTTGGCCCAAAGTAACATGACACTTGACAAAAGAGTGAAATCCTATACATGCCATGTTCTCAAAATGCTAAAACTAACTATACTGAGTGCTTTGGATGATAGTGTGAGCGGAGCCTCCGATGTACTTTGATCCACCAGCTAACTGGGCGGTACTATAAGAGAAGGGAAAGGAGCTAGGGTAAGCATAAAGCTTAGTAAGTTATAAGTAAATAATTAACAATTTACTATGTCATAGCATAATTTCAATAAATCACAAGTTATGCATGATACAAGAAATGGCCACAACCTTAACTTACTCATTTTCATCCTTTACTAATCATACACATACTTGTGAGCTCACATTTCATACAATCATTTAGGTACCTGCACCACTCGCAAAATTTCATAAGCTTCCATAAGCTACCACATGGGGTATCGAGCCAATGCCATGTCCCAAACATGGTTTTAGATTAGCTCACATATCAAGTTGATGCCATGTCTCAGACATGGTCTAACACTAACTCTTATTGTATCGAGGCTGATGCCATGTCCCTGACATGGTCTCACACTAGCTCACATATCAAGTCAACACCATGTCCCAGACATAGTTTTGCACCAACTCTCAATGTATCAAGGCCAATGCCATGTCCCAAACATGGTTTTAGATTAGCTCACATATCAAGTTGATGCCATGTCTCAGACATGGTCTAACACTAACTCTTATTGTATCGAGGCTGATGCCATGTCCCTGACATGGTCTCACACTAGCTCACATATCAAGTCAACACCATGTCCCAGACATAGTTTTGCACCAACTCTCAATGTATCAAGGCCAATGCCATGTCCCAAACATGGTCTTACCTAGGCTCTCCTTTATCTATTCTGATGCCATGTCCCAAACATGGTCATACACTGGCTAGCATATATCTTTGTCGATGCCATGTCCCAAGCATGGTCTTAAACTAACATGTAACAAGACCGATGCCATGTCCCAGACATGCCAATCTATTCTTAAAGTTCAACCGGCCTCTATTACATAGTTTTTCATTATTTCATGACTAAAATTCGTCAATCAACAATTCATACTCAAATAAACATTCTCATACATATCTCATATCACAACGTATAATGTTATGAAAATTCAATGGTTTCATGCATAAAAATTAGAAATGTTGCATTATTTACCTACAACTTACCTCGATATACAAAATGGGATTAAACTTTCTATTACTCCGTTTGCTTGGCCTTCCTCCGGTCTAGGTTTGGGTCTCGTACTTCTTGATCTATAATGATAAAATTTCACTCATTCAATCACTAAATTAATCTAAACAAACCAAAATTCATAACTTGGAAAAATGACCATTTTACCCCTAAACTTTTGTAAAATGACCATTTTACCCATAGGCTCAAAAATTATTTTTATCGAATTTCCTTATTCACCAAGCCTAACCGAACTCTTTTCTCTCTTATGACAATCTAGAATTCCCATTATTTCACACAATTACTCTTTATTTCACGACTTCTACAATTTAGTCTAATCTAGGTGTTTTCATGAACACCCTTTTTCAAAAGTTGTTTATTTAACAACCTATATTCTTTTCCTTCCATAAAACTTCAGCAAACCATAACAACTCTTTCATGAAAAAACTCTAAACATTCAGCCATTTTGAAAAATAGTCCCCTCAATAGATAGCACATGCTACAAGGGTCCTAAAAATGTAAAACTCATCAAGAAAGGTCTTGAAAATCACTTACTTAGAAGGGAACTAAGTTACCTTGATTTGGTTTCGTACCATGGTATAGGTACTTATCATGTGAAATCTCTGTGTATTAAAATTCTATTCCGAATGGTTCAACTGGTAAATGAAAGGAGATAATGTGTATGAGATTTGTACGAGGAGGTGCAAAAATGTGTATGAGATTTGTACGAGGTGGTACAAAAATGTGTAAGAGATTTGTACGAGATGGGTACATAAACATGTATATTCTAGTACATACGATTGAGGTACATACGATGTGTATATGATATTCAAGAATGAAAGGTGAATATATATTTCCAATGATGATATGTGAAATAAATGACAACTAATGAAATGAATGTATACAAATGAGTGATGGATTATTTATGCTCGTTATAGGAAATTGTGGTCATATGTTCGGACATGTAAATATTGGAACATGAAAAATGATTTTGGTGGTATGCTAATTGGGTTTGCATATATTAAAAAAATGGCTAGTGAAGCATTTATATGTACAATGATAAATACGATAAGAGAAGTTAATTAATGTGGTCGTATAGATTTATGAGTCCGATGAATGTATATATATGTGGTTGAGAATTGGTAAATTCAGCCTAGTTATATTGAATTACAAATATTATTGTTATTTGCTTATGGCTTACCAAGCTTTTAAAAGCTTACTCTATGTATTTTTCCTATGTTTATATAGTTTCAGAGAATTGCTCAGGTTGGAAGTTGTAGGAGACGTCATCACACTATCTGGTTATCGTTTCGGTAAATAAAAGCTTTGAGTTTTGGTTCTGTGGCATGTATAGGCTAGTTTTGATATGTTAGTTTGGAATTTGTAGATATATGTATATATAGCCATGAGACTTGGCTTAATTTGTGAATTTGATATGTGGAATAAAATGTCTATATATAAATAGCCTTGTGTTTTGGTATGCTTAGTGAATATGGTATATGGTATGTATAATGGTATGCATTGGTAAGGAGTTTGACATGATATTTTGGTAAGTTAAATGTTTGTTATTTAAATGTTATATTGATCGATAAAGATTGATGATTTGGTATGAGCTTTAATAGTGAATTTTTATGACTAAGTGAAATGGACAAATTGGTATATTTGGTGAGTTTAGATATGTATCGAATGGTTTACTTTGGGCTATGAAGTATGTGATTTTATATGTGCTTTTGGTTCATAAAAGGCATGCTTTTGAGTTTGGTAAATGAACGTGGATTTGGTTGATAATGTTGGTATGAATTATACATATTTTGGTAATGAATTGGTTGCCAACTTGAGTATGAAATGTATTGGTTTTATGCTTTAGGGAGGACCCAAAATTGGGTGTACAATGGCCTTGTAAATGGCCTATTATTGTCCACACAGGCAGGGACACGGGTGTGTGTCTCTGCCATGTCGCTCTAGGGCCACTTCGAAGTGATCCTGAACAGACCACACGGTCGCACACACGGGCATGTGCTAGGCCATGTAGCGAAGTAAATAGCCTCCCTAATTTTCACATGGCCTGGCACACGAGCGTGTCATGTGGCCGTGTGGATAAGTCAGTATGTATGCCCTGTTTTGACACTGCCTAGACACACGGGCGTGTCTAATGTCGTGTGAGACACACGGCCTGACCACATGGGTGTGTGACCTTTGTAACTTTGATAGGTGTTAAGTTTTAAAAAAAATTGTATGTGTTCGGTTTAGTCCCGACCTTTTTCTAATGCATGTTTAAGGTCTCGTTGACTTAAGACAGGGATCTTATGATGATGTTTGACTATGATATGATGAGATATAAATTATGATTATGATGTGATCAAGAAATGTTCCGATGTGTTTGATAATGTAACACCCCAAACCCAACCCAGACTTTATGGCCAGATCGGGTGTGTCACATGGAAGTTACATTTGAAATCGGACTTATCAATAAAAAGTTTCTTCTATTTAAAAAGAACCCCGTTTAGATTATGGACGTAGAACAAAATCCGGTTAAAACTATTTTTATTAGTTGAAAAATGTACTAGTAGGAATGGTTGCCATATTTGTTGTGTTCAGATATCTGAAGCTCTTAATATATGAAAGCATTACGTGTGAATTTCTTGAAACAGTTTGTTGTTGGTTTTGAAAACCCAATTAACTACACTAACCATTTGAGAGGATAAAATAGCTCAAATAATTAAAGTTAAAGCAAAAATCCCATAATGGCCTTATTACACAAATAATACCCAAACTGAAATTAAATAAAAGCAAATCCGAAAGTAGAAGACAAGTGGCCACCCCGAGTCCCTCGAAACTCCAAATCGCCCATGGCTGGGAGTTACCTGCACATTTAAAATAAATGCTGAGTTTGTGAAAACTCAGTGTGTAACTCCCCAACCAATATCAGAGATCATACATGTAGAACAGTCTCGGCTGAAGCCCTATGCAGAAACAAAACTGCCTGGGCCTTAGCCCTATACAGAATAGTGTAGGCGCAAGCCCATTACAAAATTAGAACAAAATATGCATGAATGCCCAACCCAATCCAACCATCACACCACCTGTACCAACCATCACACCATGTGGGGAATAACTTGACCCACCCAGCCCACACACCAATACGAAGCCATGCTGCTAATAATAGATAATGTTGCAGAGCCACCAGAATCAGAATACGTGGCTGAGCCACTAATAACAGAATTACGTGGCAGTGCCACTATTACAGAGCTTCCTCCAATATCATGCCCAACCCCATGCAGATTATCATGTCATAATTAAATATTTCACGCATGTAGATGAACAGAAACAAGTAGTCATGCATATATCAGACAAACTATCTCTAGGGGTACAAGGGTCATTTTAAGCAGTCGGGGGGTAAAATGGTAATTCTACCCCTCAGGATATTTTGATCATTATACTAAGTTTCGGAGTCTCGGTATTTAATATTACCCCCTAAATGGTTTAATGTTGCTTCAAGCGACTCAGATAGTCTAAATGGTGATAATAGTGTATATGGGCCCAAAACCCCTATTGGGCCTAAGTGGGCCCACACGCTCGTCTGGCCCGTTTGTATAGTTTCACATACGGTATTGCGAGCCTTACAATTCAACCTAACAACGATCACTTACCGAGTAACTTCCCTGTATAGGCCCGTCGGCCTATTTGGCCCATTTGGCCCATCGAGGCCCATAACGGCCCAAGTGTACGACTTCGCACACAATGGCCTCTACAGTCTATTGCCCACGATTGGTGGGCTTGAATCTCCCCACAAGTGCTCGCATGCCCGTAAGGCCTCAAATGCCAAGGTTTCAGCATTTTTGCTTTTTGACTTTTGCCGACTTACATTACGGTAGGGTGTGGTTACACACCTGTTTTGCGATTGCAAGATCACTCCATAAGCACCGTACCTAAACCCAAACAAGGTACATAGTTAATCACTTGCAACCAGATTTAATGCTTCTGTAATATCTCTAATTCCCAAATCAGCACTATTACCTCTTCAATAGATTGGAACCTAGCCTATTGACACCAACCAAATTGCCTACCTTCTGATGATTACTAGTACCACATACACGAATCTTATTAACCAAATAACTCAACTTGATGACCTTAAGTACCTAAATGTCGTCCCAAAATACTCACACCATATTCGACCATCAATCCAAAAGAAAACGAAACCAAATCCTTACCTTGACTAAAATTGATAGAGAGATCTGGCTTACTTTAATACCTCTAGCAAAAACCTCCAACCCTTAAGAGACCGAACAACAAGACACACCTTGATTCATCCTTTGACGTCATGAAATACGATACTTGAATAAAAAGGGTATTCAGCTGACTCCAAAGGAAAGAGTGGAAGAAGAGTTCGATTATGGAAGAAACCAAAAAGAGGTGGAAAAAAGGAGTGAACAGCTTAAAGAAAACCCGAGAAGAGAATAGAAAAACTAGCGATGAAAATAGGGTGGAATTCTATCAAAGGAGATGAGAAGAGATGAGAAGGAAAACAAGGAAAAAAATGGGATACTATGGGGAAACAATATTCGGCCAAAGAAAATGGGAAGAAAAGAAAATCAAATGGAGAGGCAATATTCAACAATGGTTTAGCACAGGTAAAAGAAAAGTGTAACAGAGAAATGAAAGGGAGAGGAATGAGGTTTGGCCAACGTGAAATCGAGAGGGGATAGAAAAGATGATATCTTAAGAAAAATACCTCAACCAGAAAGAAAAGAACAAAAGACTGTGAAAGAGAATTACTTGCACCGAAAAAGTCCCTAAGGGATTTGGCACTAAATAGAGAAAAACGAAGCGTATAGCAAACCCAAAAAGACAGAGGGAGAAATCGGCTCCTCCCCACCCAAAATGTCAAAAATGCAACTCCAAAAGGCCCCCTAGCCGAAATCCCCTACACTAGCTCCACTAATTTGGATACACTTCCCTTCAACCCTCCACTCCTTGAAAATCTCCAAGATTTCCTCCACAAATCACTCCACCAACTATTCATTGATTTACTCCAACCTCCTCATTTGAATTTGATTCAAATTCCTTAGACCAAGTCAAACTTCTATCTCTTACCACGTCTGCAACCAACCTCAAGAGTGTAAGCTCCATTCCACCTCCTGCCGCCCCCATGTAGTAAAATAAATTTATTTTGCTTACAAGGGGATTTGAACTCACCTCCCTTCCCATGCTTGTGGCGTCACTAGCCACTCCACTAGAAGCTCACTTGTGTCAAAACTAACCATATTAAAACTTAAAGCCTACTCACTCACATCCATAACCACTAAAGAGCCAAAATAAAAAATTTTGCCACAGGTCTGACTTGAACCCAAACTTCCTAAAAACCCCTAAACACACCTAAATCATCAAGCCAACATGCCAAACAAGCATCTAAGTCAAAACATGCAAAAATTATATCCCCTATATTTTTGGGGCGTTACAACTCTACCCCTTAAAGAAATTTCAGCCTCGAAATATACCTGGTCAGAACAAGTGAAGGTATTGTTGTCACATCGCCTCTTCAGGCTCCCACATGGGTTCTACTGAACTGTGGTTACGCCAGAGCACCTTGATCAGTGGAACAGATTTCTTCCTTAATACTTTAATATGACAATCTATACTTTGCACCGGTTCCTCCTCGAAAGTCAAATCAGGCTTCACTTCAATTTCCTCAACTTGCACTGTGTACGAAGGATCCGAGCGGTACCGCCTCAACATAGAGACGTGGAACACATCGTGAATCCGGTGTAATTCAAGTAGCAGCTCAGGCTGATATGCTACTGGACCCATCCATTTTAGAACTCGATAGGGCCCTTCTGACCAAACCTTAAAATCCTTTTCCATGGTGACACTTTCAGAAATACCAATTAGCTTAACCTTGTCTTCAGTATCAGCAACTAACTCTAGGCCCAAAACTTGCCGCTCACCCAAATCAGTCTAACAAGTAGGCCTATGACATCTACGACCGTACAACGCTTCATATGGTGCCATTCAAATACTTGCCTGATCGCTATTGTTATACGTGAACTCTGCTAGCAACAAGTAATCCTTCCAGCTACCCTAAAAATCAATAACACAACTTCTTAGAAGATCTTCTAGTATTTGAATCACCCTCTCTGATTCTCCATTCGTTTGGGGGTGAAAAGCAATGCTGAAATCCAACCTTGTACCCAATACCTCATGCAACTTCTTCCCGAACCGAGATGTGAATCTAGGGTCTCTGTCAGAAATGATTGAAACTAGCACCCCATGAAGTCATACTATCTCAGCTACATACAACTTCGCTAACTTTTGTAACGAATAATTCATACGGACCAGTATGAAATGGGAGGATTTCATCAATCTGTCTACAATAACCCAAATTGAGTCCTTCTTAGAAGGCGTCAAGGGTAGCCCACTCACAAAATCCATGGTTACCCTCACCCATTTCCAGAGTGGAATCTTGATTGGCTAGAGAAGCCCCAAAGGCAGTTGATGCTCAGCCTTAACTTGCTGCCATGTCAGACACTTACCCACAAATTCTGTTACCTTGTGCTTTAGACCAGGCCACCAGTACAACTCATGCAAATACCGATATAACTTATTTCCACCAGGATGCATGGCATAAGGGCTGCCATGCGCCTGACGTTGTATTGACTGCCTCAGATTAGAGTCCTTCGGAACATGGACTCTCCCACGAAAACACAAAGCTTTTTCACTGTTCAGTCCAAAGTAAGAAATCTCACCATTCTCAACTTGTCGAAACCGAGGAACCAGTGATTCATCCAGTAATTACTTCTCCTTAATTTGCTCAGTCTAAGTCGGTCTTACATGCAGCTCAGCCAACAAACTGCCATCATAAAAAAGGTTGAGACGAGCAAACATTACTCTCATATCAGATACAGCCATACGACTCAAAGCGTCAGCTACCACGTTAGCCTTCCCAGGGTGGTACTCAATTGAACAATCATAGTACTTAAGCAACTCTATACATCTTTGTTGCCTAAGGTTCAACTTCTTCTAAGTAAGGAAGTATTTGAAGCTTTTATAGTCCATGTAAATGATACACTTCACTGCGTATAAGTAGTGCCTCTAGATCTTCAATGCGAAAACTGTTGCAGCCAATTCTAAGTCGTGAGTAGGGTAGCTCATTTCTTGGGGCTTAAGTTGTCGTGATGCGTAAGTAACAAATTTCCCCTCTTTCACCAGCACACAACCCAATTCAATGTGTGATGCATCACTATACACAATAAAATCCTTCCCAGATTCTGGCTATATTAACACAGGGGCTTCAGTCAAAATTTTCTTCAATTTCTCAAAACTCTTATGTTGCTTATCAGTCCATCTAAATGGTACCCCCTTTCTCAGTAACTTAGTTAACAGTGCTGCAACTGGAGAAAACCCCTCAACAGACCATCTGTAGTACCCAACCAAACCCAAAAAACTTCAAATTGTTGACACAGTTCTCTGTGCTTTCCAATCAAATACTGCTTCGATTTTTCGAGGATCCACCTTAATCCCCTCAGTAGAAACGTGTCTTAAAAATGTCACTTCCTGCAGCTAGAACTCACACTTATTGAATTTCGCATACAGCTACTTCTCCCTTGAAATTAACAGAATAGTTCGGAAATGCTCATCATGGATTTCCTCAGTTCTTGAATACACCAAGATGTCATCTATAAAGATAACCACAAACTGATCCAAGTAGGGTTGGAATACTCAGTTCATGAGATTCATAAAGGTCACTGGTGCATTTGTAAGTCTAAACGGCCTTACCAGGAACTCGTAGTGCCCATACCACGTTTTAAATGCCGTTTTATAAATGTCTGCCTCTTAACCCTTAATTGGTGATATCCAGAATGAAGGTCGATCTTGGAAAATACTGAAGCTCCTTTAAACTGATCAAAAAGGTCATCGATCCTGGCCAGGGGGTACTTCTTCTTGATAGGTAATTTGTTCAATTGATGATAATCAATACACATGCACATCGTCCCATATTTCTTCTTGACGAACAACACCAGTGCTCCCTATAGAGACACACTCAGTCAGATAAACCCACGGTCTAATAATTCTTGAATTTGTGCCTTTAACTCTACAAGCTCCTTCGGTGCCATCCTATAATGGGCAATGGACACCGGAGCCATTCTCAGTAGCAGCTCAATTCCAAATTTGACCTCACGGTTTGGAGGCAACCAAGGAAACTCATCAGGAAAAATGTCCAGAAATTCCCTGACAGTTCTAACATCACTCACAGAAGGACCTACAGAACCAGTATTGATCATGTGCACTAGAACCGCCTCACAACCCTTACGAACCAACTTTTCGGCCCTTAATGCTAAGATAATGTTAGACAAATAATCTCTTAGCTCCCCAATCATATCTACCTCCTCCTCCAAAGTCTTTAAAACCATTCACTTAGCCGCGCAATCCAAATTCGCACGGTGCTTAAGGAGCTAGTCTATACCCAAGATAAAGTCAAACTCTCCAAATGGTAATTCCATCAAATTTGCGAGAAAGATTATACCCTCAACTTCTAGAGGCAGGTCCCTAAACAATTTGTCTACCCTAACAGACTATCCCAGTGGACTTAACACAGACATCTCAGTGGCAATATTCTCGCACTCGATACCCAACATCTCAAACACATTGCATGCAACATATGAGTGCACAGACCCAATATTAATCAAGGCAGTGTATGGTATATTGTGAATTAGAAACGTAGCGATTATGATGTTATGGGCATCACCATCCTCTCAGCGTCGAGCAGCGTAGACCAAAGTTGGCTGTCGCACCTCAATATTACTAGCACCTCTGCCTAGTGCTCCACAACAAAGTCTATTACCATTTCTGCCCCTAGCCTCGGCCTCTCGATGGCTACTGACCACCTCTCACTGATTGAGTAACCCTTTGCTCTATAGCTTGTATCTATACCGGCCTCTAAGGGCAATCCCTAACCCGATGATCATTAGACCCACATCGAAAGCATGCACCAGTACGCTTCCAACATTCACCCTGATGCGACCTCTCACAGTCAGCACAAGTCTGAGGTCCAACCATAGTCACTGGAACTACTCGAACTGGTCCCTCAAATCATACTTTCTTAACAGGCCTCCGAGAAGAACTCGAGGGCCCTAAATTCCTTCTGAATCTGCCTCGATCCTTCTCGCGATTTTGGCACTCTGAGCGCTTCACATCTTCAACTATCTTTTCTTTTTCAACCAGGACAGTAAAATCACGCTCCGTCTGTGGAGCTATTAGCACTCGCAACTCATCTCTGAGACCATCCTCGAACTGCACACAGTACTCGTACTCAGTGGCGACAATCCCACTGGCATATTGACTTAATCTTAAAACCTCCACCTCATACTCTAATACAGACCTATTTCCCTGAGTTAGGCTTAAGAATTCCTTCCTTCGGGCGTTTACATAACTTGCCCCAACATACTTCCTTTGAAAGACCATCCTGAAGAGGTCCCAAGTTAAACGGTCAGCCAACATACCATCCCTCACAATGAGCCACCATTGGTAGGTCTCGTCACGCAGAAAAAACACCACTCCCTTTAGTTTCTGCTCCACCGAGCAGTCCAGATCATCCATTATTCGTTCAGTGGCCTCTAACCAATACTCGACCACATTTGGGGCTACATCAGATACACCCTTAAATATCTTCACTCTGTTGGCCCGAAGCCACTCAGAAATCGATCCACGACCCACGGACCTAGTACTTGCTCTAGCTACTCTCTCCAACGCCCGAAGCATCGCTTGAGACAAGGCATCATCCCCTGTACCCCAATCCTGAGACCTCGTTTCAGTCACCGGGGATGCTGGTGCCTCCCTAGTAGGTATATGACCCGATGCTGAAGATCCAGCCTCAGCACTACCTCGGCCCCGACCTCAGGCTCAAGCACCCCTTTCGCGTGCAACCCTTATACTCATATCGATATTGTGTATTATCTGTTTTTAGAAGTCTTATGCATCAATTTGTAATTCCAATATTTAATAATAGATGTTTAATGACAATGCAGTAGTTTAAAGTTTTGTTTTCGCAGATTGGATTCTAGCTACAGTCCTCAGTTTTCTATACTTTTTAATTTTCCTACAATCTCAGTTTACCCTAACTACAGAGTTTTAGCACAATACTACTTTCTATATTAGTTTCTTGGTATCATAGTTTGGTCTTATAATAGTTGAGAATGACAGAGAAGTTACAGATCTGGTGCCGGAGACTCGGTGTGCCACACTTCCAGTATCATATTTCAAAACAATTCAAATTCCAAGAAAAAATCATTTCATCAACCAACAAAATTTAGGAAAAACTTTAAAACCCATTATTGAGAAACTTTCCAAAAACCCATATTTTGAGAAAAAGTTTTTCAAAAGAGACCCAGTTTTCAAAATAGCTTCATTCTTAAAAATCATCTTTTCAAAAGATCAAGGATTAGAAATATTTTAGAAACCCTTTTTTAAGAAAATTTTCAAAGAAATCAAATTTTCAAACAATTTCATTCACTAAAATCAATTCTATGGGAAGGTTTTAAAACCCATACCACAGTCGAGGTTTTCAACCTGGCTCTGATACCACTAAATGTGACACCCCAAACTTGGCCCAGACGTTATGGCTAGATTTAGTGTGTCACATGGAAGTTACATTAAAAATCAGACTTAACAATAAAAAGTTTCTTCTATTTAAAAAAAACCCGTCTAGATTGTGGATGTAGAACAAAATCCAGTTAAAACTATTTTTATAAGTTGAAAAATGTACTAGTAGGAATGGTTGTCATATTTTTTATGTTCAGATATCTAAAGCTCTTAATATATGAAAACATTACTTGTCAATTTCTTGAAACCGTTTGTTATTGGTTTTGAAAACCTGATTAACTACTCTAACCATTTGAGAGGATAAAACAGCTCAAATAAAGAAAGTTAAAGAAAAAATCCCATAACAGCCTAATTGCACAAATAATACCCAAACTGAAATTAAATAAAAACAAATTCGAAAGTAGAAGACATGTGGCCACCCTGAGTCCCTTGCAGCTCCAAATCACCTATAGCGGGGGTTTATCTACAAATTTAAAATAAATGGTGAGTTTGCGAAAATTCAATGTGTAACTCCCCAACCAATATCAGAGATCAAACATGCAAAATAGTCTAGGCCGAAGCCCTATACAGAAATAGAACAGTCTGGACCTTAGCCCTATATAGAACAGTGTGGGCCCAAGCCCATTACAGAATTAGAACAAAATATGCATGAAAGCCCAACCCAATCCAACCATCACACCACCCGTACCAACCATCACACCATGTGGGGAATAATTCGAACCACCCAGCCCACACACCAATACGCAGCGATGCTACTAATAACAGATAACATGGCAGAGCCAGAATCAGAATACGTGGCTGAGCCAGAATCAGAATACGTAGCTGAGCCACTAGTAACAGAATTACGTGGCAGTGCCACTATTACATAGCTTCCTCCAATATCATACCCAACCCCATGCAAATTACCATGTCATAATTAAATATTTTATGCATACAGATGAATGGACACAATTACAATCATGCATATATTAGACAACCTATCTCTAGGGGTATAAGGGTCATTTTAAGTAGTCGGGGGTTAAAATGGTAATTCTACCCCTCAGGGGAATTTTGGTCATTGTACTAAGTTTCGAGTCTTGGTATTTAATACGAACCCCTAAATGGTCTAACGTTGCTTCAAGCGACTCAGATAGTCTAAATGGTGATAATAGTGTATATGGGCCCAAAACCCCTATTGGGCCCAAGTGGGCCTACACGCTTGTGTGGCCCGTTCAATACAGTTTCACATATGACATTGCGAGCCTTACAACTCAACCTAATAGTGATCACTTACCGAGTAACTTGCCCGCATGAGCTTGTCGGCCCACTACCCCAATTTCGGCCCATCGAGGCCCATAACGGCCCAAGTGTATGACTACGCGCACAATGGCCTCTACAGTCTATTGCCCACGATTGGTGGTCTCAAATTGCCCCACAAGCCTTTGTACGCTTGTAAGGCCTCAAATACTGACATTTCGGCATTTCAGCTTTTTAGATTTTGCCGACTTACACTATGGTAAGTGTGGTTACACACCTGTTTTGCGATTGCAAGATCACTCCATGAGCACCGTACATAAACCCTAACAGTGTACACAGTTAATCATTGCAACCAAATTTAATGCTTATGTAATTCTCTAATCAACAAATCGGCACTATTACCTCTTCAATAGATTAGAACCTAGCTTATTGACACCAACCAAATTGCCTACCTTCTGATGATTACCTGTACCACAAACACGAATCTTATTAACCAAATAACTCACCTTGATGACCTTAATACCTAAACGTCACCCCCAAAACACTCACACCATATTCAACCATCAATTCAAAAGAAAATGAAACCAAATCCTTACCTTGACTAAAATCGATAGAGAGATCTAGCTTGCTTTAATACCTCTAGCAAAAACCTCCAACCCTTGAGAGACCGAACAACAAGACACATCTCGATTCAGCCTTTGACATCATGAAATAAGATACTTGAATAAAAAGGGTATTCAGCTGACTCCAAAAGAAAGAGAATAGTTCAATTATGGAAAAACCCTAAATAGGTGGGAAAAAGAAAAGGATTAAATGGCTTAAAGAAAACCTGAGAAGAGAATAGCAAAACTAGCGATGAAAAGAGGGTGGAGATGAGAAGAGATGAGAAGGAGAACAAGGAAAAAAAAGGATACTATGGGGAAACAATATTCGGCCAAAGAAAATGGGAAGAAAAGAAAAGCAAATGGAGAGGCAGGATTCGGCAATGGTTTAGCAAGGTAAAAGAAAAGTGTAACAGAGAAATGAAAGGGAGAGGAATGAGGTTCGGCCAAAGTGAAATCAAGAAGGGATAGAAAAGAAGAGATCTTGAGAAAAATACCTCAACCGAAAAGAAAAGAACAAAGGACCGTGAAAGAGAATTATTTGCACCCAAAAAGTGCCTGAGGTACTCGGCACTAAAGACAGAGAAACGAAGCGTATAGCAAACCCAAAAAGATAGAGGCCACTCAAAATGCCGAAAATGCAACTCCTAAAAGGCCCTCCTAGCTGAAATCCCCTACACTAGCTCCCCTAATTCGACTACACTTCCCTTCAACCCTCCACTCCTTGAAAATATCCAAGATTTCCTCCACAAATCACTCCACCAACCATTCATTGATTTACTCCAACCTCCTCATTTGAATTTGATTCAAATTCCTGAGACCAAGTAAAACTTCTATCTCTTACCAAGTCTCCAACCAACCTCAAGAGTTTGAGCTCCATTCCACCTCCTATCACCCCCATGTAGCAAAATAAATGTATTTTGCATACAAGGGGATTTGAACTCACCTCCCTTCCCATGCTTGTGCTGTCACTAGCCACTCCACTAGAGGCTCACTTGTGTCAAAAACTAACGATATTCAAACATAAAGCCTACTCGCTCACATCCATAACCACTAAAGTGCCAAAATAAAAAATTTTGCCATAGGTCCGACTTGAACCCAAACTTCCTAGAAACACCAAAACACACCCAAATTATCAAGCCAATATCCTAAACAAGCATCTAAGTCAAAACATAGAAAAATTATATCCCCTCTATTTTTGTGGTGTTACAGGTCATGCCTCTTAAACCTAGTCCAACGGTGGATACGGGTTAGAGGTGTTAGATAGAGTATTCTTGAAAGTGTCACCCTATAAGAAAGTTCTTCGATTTGGTCATAAGGGAATGCTAAGTTCTTGATTAATCAGACCGTATGAGATTACTGAAAGAATCAGACATGTTGCGTATTATTTAGCTTTACCGTCAGAACTAGAAAGGATTTATATTGTCTTTCATGTGTTTATGTTATGACAGTACCGATCTAACCCTTACATGTTATCTCCCCTGTAACACCCAAAAATTTGTATATATTTATTTTCGTGTATTTATGACACAAATGACTGTCTACTTTAGTGGTTATGTGTTCTAGGTGTGTGTAGGAGGTCCCTAGTTCAGGCCTTAACTTGGGCAAATTTTAGTATATTTATGAATAAAGCCTTACTCTTGTTCAGTAGGCTTAAGCTTAATTACTGGTAAGTTTATATCAGAATGGGCTTGCTGGTCTGGTGGTTAAGAGGAGTATTGGAGTAAGGGAGTTGAAACATGTGACAGCCCAAATTTGACCCTATTCAGAATGGTGGTTTCGAGACCACGAATCCGTGTCAAAAAAATACTTAAATATCATTTTCTGTGTTTCGAATGTCTGTACTTTTATGTGTTAAAGTTTTGTGTTTAAATTTCGAAGTTTGAGTGCTTAATTAATTAAAAAAGGATGTGATCACAAAATATAAAAATTTGAGGGTTAATATTAGAAGGGCCGAATAGAAGATCTTTTCATATATAGAAGTAGTTATGATGCAATTTAGCTAATTAAAGCTTTAAGGGACGGCATTGTTCATTTAAAATGGAAATGGCTGCATGTGGTTTAAATATTAAATAATAATTGAATTATGGAATTGTTAATAAAATATAAAGAAATAAATTAAATAAAACAAAACCAAGGCTTATGCATGGACATAATCGGCCCTTAGTTAGTGGGAATGCTATGATTATAGGATGGCTATTTTGGTAAATTAGTAATAATGTCTTTGCATGAACTAAACAAAACAAAATTGGGGTGAGATTTCACCTCTCAAAATCGTGGATAGCCGAAAGAAAAAGAGAGAACAAGTCTTCCTATATTTGGCCATTGTTAATCAAGATTAAAGGTATGTTTGAGTAAATTTTTGTAAAATGTTTATACATTTGAGATTGTTGATAAGTAGCTTACTTAGCCCATGGTTTAAAATTTTAATTTGATGAGTATTTTTGCATTCGGTCATTGTTATAAATTGTAAAATCTTGTATTAGATGTTAGAAGATAATGTATAATTGTTAGATGTGAATAATTTGTGAGGAGTTTATATGATTTCAATTATTTATAAGATTAAATTATGAATTTGTAAATGGGAGGGGCTAAGTTTGTTAATTATTGAGATAGAAGACTTTATTTATGAAGGGGATAAATTCGGCCCAAGTATAATTTGTATAATTTCTTGTTTTATGATATTTCATGAAATTTGAATTAATAGAGCTAAATTGTAAAAATTCATAATTATGAGAACTAAATGATGAAATATAGTAAATAGAAGGACTGGTATTGATTATGGATGTATTTGGCCAAGGGGTACCTAAGGGAAATTTTAATTGTTCAATGTTTTATGAATTTTTGCATCAAATTGCTAAAGTGAAAATTTTAAGGGGTGAGTTTGTAAATTTGCATAATTATGTGATTTGTTTTAGTGAAAAATAGTGTGGTTAATTTATTAAATGAATTCAACTTATTGTTAATTAAAGCTCACGAGCTAAAGGAGTCGAATTTGGATCGGGGAAAGTCGAAGCTAGTTGAGTAATCAGTATAATCATACGAAAATACCCGAGGTAAGTCTTAAATAATCAAATATTGATTATATTTGAATATAACATGATATGTATCATGAGAATTAAACAATATGTATATATTTATATGTATAGCCGAATGGAAATGTGAAATAAAACTAAGGTAGTGGATGTGTATATATATATAGATATATAGTCGGATGAAAATATGAAATGAAATTATGGCAGTTGATATATATATATATAGAACCAAATGGAAGCAAGGAAACAAGTTTTGATGAGTCATATATGTATATGTGTTATAATCGAATGGAATTATGTAAAATAAGCTTTTATGGGTGATTTTATATAGACAATTGCCGAAATGTGATAACATTAGTTGACATGATCTAGCTAAGGTGTTATTTGTGTTGTTTGTGACTAACATGTTTGAGTTGAAATAAGTGTGGTGTTACCTTGTATCAAATGTGATTTGAAAGTGAAGGATGGGTCCATTTGTTGTATATTGAAGTAGTCAAATGTGATTTATGATGTGAAGAATATTTATTATGTTTCTATGTGAATACCGAATGTGAAATATGAAATGAAAATAAGATGTTTGATATGTTCATAGCCAAATGTGAAAGATAAAATAAGAAAAAAAATAATAAATAAAGTGATTGATATGAATATATTTTATATATATATTCGAATGATACTAATATCTTAATAATGTATTGTGTTACATGGACATTAGAAGTATATGATTCGATATGTGGGAAACTTTGTGAATTGATTTTCATATTGTATTATTCGGGCTTTAGGCCTAACAAGCTTTAAGCTGGTGATTTTGAATCAGGCTGCATGCTTAGCAGGCATATTACTGGTGAATGAATAACCAATCTTAAGTCTAGGAGGCCTTGTGCCGGTGATGAATTCAGGCTCTTGCCTAGCAGGTTTTATACCGGTGAATTATTTCTAAGTCAGTGATTACACGGGTTCAATTTATTATAAGTAAGGAACAATGATAATGGAACTGTGTGACATTTTATAATCGGCCACATAGGTGAGTATATATATTGTGTATACATTGTGTTTACAAGTGTGACTATGAATGATTGGTATTAGCTTGTGCATTTGATATTTTCGAAATTACTTTGAATAAATGAATTGAGTGAAAATGATATTAAGTTGAGGTTGAATTATAGGGGACATGTAAGATTATGTTTATCTTTTATATCTGGTTAAAGTGTGAATATCTATGTGTAAGTATAAAATTTATGATAGGTTCTATGAGAAATGTGTATCTGATATAAAATTATTGAAATGTGATATTCGGCCAAGGTATCATACGGTATATTTGTATAAGATTATTATTAAAATCAGTTAGTTTAAATTTTACATTGTGATTTATGCTTATGCATTTGAGATATTCATACAGATGTTGGACCTAAGTATAAGTTCAATAGTATGCATTGGATGGAATAAAATTATGCATTTAATATAAACGGCTCAAAATTGAGCAAGTAGATTAATTTGGTATAATTGGCTATAAAGAATTGACATATTCTATTTTGTATATATATATATGATATTATACAGGGTTTGTATATTCGGCCTTATGAAATAAATTATTGTAGTGGATTATTAAGTGTCATATGATGATATATCGAATCATATATGCAGACCTATTACTCATCTCGGGATAAGAATAAAGAAGTAAAGTTTCCATGGTATTATTCGACCAATTAAGTGATGCTTATAAGTGAAGTTAAATCTTGTCTTGAGAGCTTGCATAAAAGAGTAGAATTGTAGTAGAAAGTATAATGACATTTACAAGAATTGGTATCATTGACCATGTAGGCTATGTATACATAGGAGTGATATTATATCGTGAAATGTACAATTTGTTATATGAATAAATATACATATGATGTTAGAATTATTTGGATTGAAAATAGGTATGAGTATGATTAGATAATATGTAGTCTACGTGTAAATGATATGTGATTAATGGCTAGTGACTATAATCTAATAAGTATATGGAAAACGTGATATGGTAACCGTGTTCGTAAATACATAATTCTAGTACATGTGAATTATCGTAGAAACTTAGAAATGTAAAGTGACTATGTATTGAATGATGATATTTGAAATATGTTACCATGAATGAAAGAAGGGTACATAGATGAATATATGGTATATGTGCTTTCTATATGATCTTGTGGCCTCTTGTTTCGAATGTAGAAAATATGAAATAAGAAATCAGGTTTTGATATATGCTGTATTAAAATGTAAATGAATATGAATTGGATATTAAGATGTAGATATTATGATACATGGTTTATATATTTATAAATCGGTTAATGAAGAAATGACATGGTTTGGTTAGTTACGAAATGAATATGTGCAAGTTTGATAATAAAATAAGTGAAGCTTTTAAATGAGATTATATGAATTAAAGAGTGCAATGAATGTACATGTGATTAAGGTTATTTAAAATTCATGTTTGTGTTACACAATTTAGTTATCATTGAAATGATTTAATTGTTTAAGGCTTACTAAGCTTTCAAAGCTTACTTTGGGTGTTTTTCCTATGTCTTTAGAGCTTCGAAGTCTTGCTTGGGTTGGAAGTCTGGGAGACGTCTTCACACTATCTAGTTTTCATTTTGGTAAATAAGTGTTTTGAGTTTTTGTTATGTGGCATGTATAGGTTAGTTTCGATATGTTTCATTTTAATTTGTGCAATTATAAGCCATGCAAAAATGGCTTGATTATCACATCAATTTAGTTTGGTACTTTGATTAAATGACAGTTACACATGTTGAGGATTCAACTAAAGTATAATATAATTCTGGATTACTTAATATGTTACTTGTGTTTTAATGTTTTGGATAATTCAGGTAGTAAAGTTCATATACCGAATAAGGTTAGATAAAGATGATGCATATTCGATTATGTATGTTCTTATAAGATTCATTAATGAGATCTTTGATTAATTTAAATCATTTACGTAAATGATTTCTTATGACTAATATGAATTTATGTATATTTCCGGTAATGCCTCGTAACCCTTCTGACGATGGATTCGGGTTAGGGGTGTTACAAAACGGATATGGTTTAGTGGGAGTAAATCAAGGGATTTTAGAGTTACCTAATTATTCTTTACTCACATGCCAAAAGTCTTTACAAAATTTCCCTCCCCACCTTTTCTTTTATTTGTTTCCAGTCGGAATTTCCCCCATTACTTTCGTTTCACACTATTTCCTTATTCTCCAAATTCGATTTTTCCCTCTTTCCTCGTCGTTACTTCACGTCTCTATGCTTAGTGCATATTCAGTAAGCTTTGATTCTTGTGTTTTTATATGTTTCTGGTTGCTTTATAAGAGGGGTTACTTTTTGGTGTATAAGAACCAATCGAGGGACTGTAAATTATTCCCATTTAAAAGTTAGGCGCGTGGAATTCTTGTTTCATTCAAAGGTAAGGATTACGATAGTTTTGGATGAACACCTCATTATGATTTTGTTTAAGACTCGGTTATGTTATTTAATTAGGGGCTTTAATTTCTAGACTGATAGGTTTTGGAGTGCTCGGGAGTGCTTTGGTAGTAAAACGAAACTAGGTATGTACACAAAATGCAGAAACTGGGACTCGGTGAAAAGTCGAAAAAGCTTACTGTCAATGCCACACAGACGTGTGGTTGCTAGTGTGGTAGGCCGTGTGATAAAACACGGGCGTGTGATCGACGAGCCAAGCTGTGTGCGATGAACACGACCGTGTGATGGCCAGGCAAGGTCGTGTGTGACACACAGGCTTAACCAATTGGGTCGTGTGGGCCGTATGAGCATCTTGGCCCACATAGGTGACTACACAGGCGTGTGGGATTCTAGGATAGGCCGTGTGATCCATATGACCAAGGCCAATTTGGCCGTGAGGGCCGCACGGGCCTGTGGGCCCACACGGGCAGATCACAATAGTGTGTTAGCCCAATTTACTAAATTATTTGTTAAGGTTGCATGGGTCACCCGAGACGACTGTAAACCTACTGTGGGGTCAGTAAGCAATGCTTTGATCCTTAATTGACTGAATGATATATGAATGACTATATACTGAGCATGATTAGAATATATTGTACTGATTACATGCATGATACTATGTGATAGCATGCCATGATTGGATGTTGCATTGCATGGGGATGGGATGATATATGTGGAGGAACTGTACTAAAAGGCTTTAAGCCTAATTCACTGGTAGCACAACTTCGACTTACTGATGGCTTCGAGCTTAATATTGGCAACTTAGTTGCAAATACTGTTTAGTGCCGCAACCGGTGCTATTTGTAAGTGTAGGGATGGGTGGGTGATTTAATCCCTATAGGAGTGCAAGGTTGGACAGGAGATGGTGTATAGCGATCAGTTGGGTAGGACTTGCATACTACATATCGCATTACTATTTACTGTACTGTGATGGGCCAAGGCCCTATTGTTTCCTGATATCGTGATGGGCTAAGACCCTACTGCACTACTATTTCTATAGTGAGAATGGCTAAGGCCTAAGCTGAAACTGACATTGTTACTGAAAATGGCTTAGGCCAAGACTGTGTTTTTGCATACTAATTGTTTGATTTTGTCTGTGGGGATTACACACTGACTTTATGTAAACTCACCCCTTCTATTTATTTTGCATAGGTAACCCCCAAACATAGGCGGATCGGTGCAGGGGAGGACTCAACAGTGGCTACACGACATCGTTACATTGTTTCATACTTAATATGATTTTAAGTTTTATTTGGGTATTTTACTGTAATTATGGCCTCTACGGTATTTTTTTTAAATTTAGGGGACTTATATTGCTTGAGATTTATAACTGCTAGTAGTAGGAACAACTTGGGTTTTCAAAAGAAATAAGTGTTTTATAAAAAATATCCACGATTACGCGAACTATTTTAAAAGCTTGTGCATTGACTAATTTTTTGAAATTGAATAACATTTTGAAACTTTCAACTAAATAAATGACATGATTTTTGAATTAACAAACGATAATAAAAAGTTGTAAATGGAAAGTGGTTTTACTGATGATACGATTTTCAAACATAGTCTCATGTGACATCGTTAAATTCGGCCATAACGTCTAGGCTGGGTTTGGGGTGTTACATTTAGTGGTATCGAGCCAAGTTGCAAAACTTGACTATAGATTTGTGTTTTTAAAACTTGGTTTTTAAAGAACTGATTTTTTATGATTGAAATTGAGAATATTTTTGCTGAATGTGTGGTACACCAACTCTCCAATGCAGATCCTGTAATTTCTCTGTAACTATTATATGTTTATCATTCTAAAAATACTATAGGTAGTAGACTGTACTGAAAACACTTTAGTTAGTGTAAACTAAAAACTGTAGTGAAATTTGAAAACTGTAGTGAGACTGCGATTTATGAAAATGAACTCTAAATTACTAATACTATCTTTCATAAAATATTTGTTAATAGATACTGAAACTGTAAACTGATGCATAAAACTATTAATATAGATAAATGCAATTAGACAATGAGCGCAAGAGGTACTCACGAACGGGGTGTTAGAGGCCGTGGTAGACGCCGTAGAGGGGCTCAAGCTAGGTCCTCGTCATTTGGCTACATGCCAAAGTTAAACACTAGCGAGATAGCATTGTTGCCCGTTACAGAGAGTACGTCTAGGTTTGGGTCTCATGATCATGCGGCTATGGATGACATACTGTCCTAAGCCATGTGAAGGATTCTAGAAAGGGTCGTTGGGCCCAATACTGGATTTAGAGACTGAGGGTTGGTTATAGAATGACTCCGATCTAATGGAGCTGAGATGTTCAAGGGTGTCACTAGGGTAACCCCTAATATACCTGGGTACTGGATTGAGGCCACAGAGAGGATTATGGATGATCTGGACTGCATCCCCGAGTAGAAATTAAAGGGTGCAATGTCGTTACTGCGTGATGAGGCTTATCAATGGTGGCTCACTGTTAAGGAGGGCACGCAGCCCGAACAACTAACCTAGGAGTTCTTTAAGACCACCTTCTAGGGGAAATATGTGGGGGCGAGTTATATGGATGCCTGGAAGAGAGAGTTTCTAAATCTGACCTAGGGAGATAGATTTGTGGCCAAGTATGAGGCCGAATTTCTGCGACTGAGTTGCTATGCATGAGGTATGGTGGCGATAGAGTATGAATGATGTATTCACTTTGAGGATGGCCTTAGAGACAGTTTAAGGGTCTTGATAGCTCCACAGAGGGAGCGAGATATTTCTGTATTATTGGAGAAGGTAAAGATCGCTGAGGAGGTTAAGCGCACTAAGCGCCAAAACCGCGACAGAGAGAGGGGTTGGAACAATAGGGATTTAGAGCCCTCGAGTTCCATTCAGAGGCCTAAGAAAAAGGCAAGAGTTGATGGGCCAATTAGAGCTGGGGCTCATATTGTTTTGACTGGACTGCAGCCATGTACAGATTGTGGTAGATGCCATCAGGGCGAATGCTGGAAAAGGACTGGGGCATGCTCGAGGTGTAGTTCGTTGGAGCACCGTATCAGGGAGTGTAACATCTCTATATTGGGCCTAGTCAGAATAGTGGTTTAGAGACAACAATTCTGAAGTAGAAATATTTATTTTATGTTTGTTTTGAGGTTTATAACATGTTTTCATGATAGTGTGAAAGTTAAATGATGAAATTTTGTAAATAAATGTCCAATTTAACTTTTAGGATTAATTTGTAAAAGTAGCAAAATATGAGATTTTAGAAGCTTTATACACTTAATTGAAATGAATTCATAAACTAGAGGTTCTTATTTAGTAATTAGACCATTATATGTCAAGATGGATAACAATGGACATGGAAGGGTAAAATTTCAAAGAAAGGTAAATGGGGCATTTTGGTCATTTGGTTAATTAAAGAATAACTCAATAGTAAGTGCATCATAGCCTTGTTTTTAATGCTCTTTAGATTTTTGAAACCCTCATAACCCGATTTACCTATTTCTAACCATATTTTGAGCTAGGGTTCATGTTCAAAAATTTATCCATGTGTGACTTGCATCTATTTTTATGTTTAATAAAGGAATATGAGAGTTTGAGGTGTGATAAACATCTTTTACTAAGTGATTTTTCATGAAAATACTAAAAAGAGCCTTTTTTAAAAGTTGTAAAATGAGTAGTAAAAGCTTGATTTGAAAGAAAATGTGGGTTGTTATGAGCATGTGTTAGGTTCGGCTAGGCTTGGGAAATAAAGAAAATAAGTACATTTCATTTTACGAGCCTAGGGACTAATTTGTAAATATATAAAAGTTTAAGGGTAAAATTATAATTTTGCCAAAGTATGAGTTATCGACAGATTTGAACAATGTGATGATTAAGTAAATGAAATTTGCTATTATAGATCACGAAGAAGGGAGTCCAAACCTAAACCGAGGAAAGAACAAAGTTGCAGACTAAATTGAATAATTAGTCTATTTTTACATGAATGTTTATGTTTAAGTCCGGTAGCGCCTCGTATCCTGTTCCGGTAATGAATACAGGTAACGAGCATTACAGGGAGTGTCCACGGAGGCCCGATTATATGTAAGCTCTGAGTATTGGTACTTCACAGCCACCTAAGGGAGTTCAGCAGCCATTGAGAGGCTGTGGTCTGGCTAGAGGTGGTAATGGTGTGGGCCGTGGGTAGAGAGCACTAGGCAGAGGTGCCGGTCAGACTAAGGTGAGGCAGTTGACTCTGGTTTATACTACACGTTCTCGAGAGGATGGAAATGCTCTGGACATCATCACGGGTATGTTCTTTATTTATGATATACCATATACTGCATTGATAGATGTAGGATCCACTCATTCCTATGTAGCCTACTCTATTAATGAAAACTTGGGATCCCAGTTAAGAGTACTTTGAGTGAAATTATTGTATTAAGTTCGTTGGGGCAGCCTATCTGGGTTATCAAGTTATTTAGAAATGTCCCTTTAGAGGCTCAAGGGGCAATCTTTCTGGCAGATCTGATGGAGCTTCCGTTTTGGGAGTTTGATTTAATATTGGGAATGGACTGGCTGGTTAAGCACCATGTTAGTTTGGATTACGTAACTAGGAGGGTCGCGTTGAGAACTGACGAGGACAATGAGGTAGCTGTAATTGGGGAACGTCGAAACTACTTGACAAATGTGATTTCTACACTGATGGCAAAGAAGTTGGTTCGTAAGGGATGTGAAGCATTTCTGGCTAATATAAGTGTTTCAAATTTTGAGGATTCTCCGGTTAAGGATATCAGAACAGTAAAATATTTTCCCAACATTTTTTGAGGAGTTACCTAGGTTACCTCCGAGTCTTGAAGTGGAGTTTGGACTAAAGCTCCTTCTTGGTACAGCTCCGATGTCCATCGCTCCCTATAGAATGGCACCGAAGGAGCTTGCGGAGCTTTAAGGCTCAGATTCAGGAGCTATTGGATCGTGGGTTCATCTATCCGAGTGTGTCTCCATGGGGAGCACCAGTACTGTTTGTAAAGAAAAAGGATGGATCCATGCGGATGTGTATTGAGTATCGACAGTTGAACAAGCTGACGACCAAGAATAAGTACCCATTTTCGAGGACAGATGATTTGTTTGACCAGTTTCGAGGAGCTGTAGTTTTCTCTAACATTGAACTCCGATCAGGGTATCACCAGTTGAGGGTAAAGGAGGCTAACATGCATAAGATGGTGTTTAGGACTCGCTATGGTTACTACGAGTTCTTAGTAATGCCATTTGGACTAACTAATGCACCAGCAACTTTCATGGATCTGATGAACTTAGTGTTCCAGCCTTATCTAGATTGATTCGTAGTGGTATTTATTGATGACATACTAGTGTATTCGAGGACTGAAGATGAACATGTTCTGCGAGAAAAACAACTATACACCAAGTTCAGTAAATGTGAGTTCTGGTTACGTAAAGTAACATTTTTGGGCCATGTGGTTTCTGCTGAGTGGATTAGGGCCTATCCTCAAAAGATTGAGGCGGCGTTGGGTTGGAAACAGCCTAAGACTGTATCTGAGATCTGCAGTTTTCTAGGACTGGCAGGGTATTATCGACGATTTGTAGAGGGTTTTTCGTTGATTGTAGCACCCTTGACTAAGCTGCTACGTAAGGGCATGCCGTTTAACTAGACCAATGTGCAACAAGAGAGCTTTGAGCAGCTCAAGACTATACTAACTGAGGCCCCTATTTTGGTATAGCTAGAGTTTGGAAAAGAGTTCACTATTTACAGTGATGCTCACATGTCAGTTTAGGTTGCATGTTGATGCAGGATGGTAAGGTGGTAGCCTATGCATCTCGTCAACTTAAGACTCATGAGGCGAATTATCCGACGCATGACTTGGAATTGGCCTTTGTGGTATTCGCACTAAAAATCTAGAGGTATTATCTATATGGTAAGGAGTGTATCATCTACACCGATCACAAGAGCCTCAAGTACCTCATCACTCAGAAAGAGCTTAATCTTAGGCAGTGTAGATGGATTGAGCTACTTAAGGATTATGACTATATTGTTGAGTACCACCCTGGTAAGGCCAATGTGGTGGCCGAGGCACTGAGCCACAGAGCTGTGACTGATCTAAGGGCAATGTTTGCTTGCCTCAGTTTATTTTATTATGGTAGTCTACTAGTCAAGCTTCAAGTTAAGCCAACGTGGATTAATTAGATTAAGGGTAAGCAGTTGGAGGATGAGTCGTTGGGTCTACAATTTCAGTAGATTGAGAGTGGTAATACTATAGATTTGGACTGAATAGCGAAGGGGTACTCTATTTTCATGGGAGAATCTGTGTACCTAATGACACTGAATTGAGGCAGAAGATACTAAGCGATGAGCATAGTAGCCCTTATGCTATGCATCCTGGCGAGAATAAGATGTACCGAGGCCTTTGTGTGTTATACTAGTGGCTAGGTCTTAAGCGTGAGGTTACCGATTTTGTGAGTAAATGTCTGACATGCCAGTAGGTTAAGGCTGAGCATCAGTTACCTTCGGGTTTGCTGTAGCCAGTGAAAATTCCTCTGTGGAAGTGAGAGCACGTAACTATGGACTTTGTTAGTGGGTTACCCCTAACGCCCACTAAGAAGGATTCAGTATGGGTCATCGTGGATTGATTGACCAAGTCCGTCCATTTCATACTGGTTCATACTGACTTTTCTCTACAAAAGCTGGCTAAACTGTATATTTCTGAGATAGTAAGACTGCATGGGGTACCAGCTTTGATCATCTCTGATAGGGATCCTCGTTTCACGTCTCAGTTCTGGAAAAAGCTACATGAAGCTCTGGGTATAATGTTAGACTTCAGTACTGCGTTCCATCTTCAGATCAATGGTCAATTTGAGAGGGTGATTCAGTTACTGGAGGACATGTTAAGGAGTTGTGCTACTAATTTCTGAGGTAGTTGGGAGGATTTTCTACCGTTAGCAGAAAATGCTTACAATAATAGCTATCAATCTAGCATCCAGATGGCACCTTACAAGGCACTGTATGGTCGTAAGTGTCGTACGACTTTATGTTGGATTGAGTTAGGTGAGCGATGTGTTCTAGGTCCTGAACTAGTTTCTAAGATAGAGGAAAAAGTTAGATTGATTCATGTAATGCCCCCACGCCCAAGACCATCGCCGGAGTCGAGCTTGAGGTGTTACTGAACATAATTTTCCATTTTAAGAACTTTGAAACATTTAATTCTACATTCACAGCATACTATTTACCTGTGTTACGGTTACAAAAAAAAATCATATCTCAAGTTACAAAACTTAAAATCAAGATCTGTAAATTTTCCCTGAAACTAGACTTATATATCTATATACTAATTTTTTTCTAGAATTTTTGGTCAGGCCATTTAGTACAGTTTATTAGTTAAAGTTACTCCTATTTTAGGACTTGGCTGCACTGACCTCTGCTTACTACAAACCACTTTTATCTCTCTACAAAATTCATATGAATATGCTGTTTATTTCTCTTAAAACTAGACTCAATAAGGATTTTGAACATATAAAGGATACCTTCTAATTATTTTTGTATAATTTATGGTGAATTCCCAAAGTTGGAATAGGGGATCCAAAAATCTCTCTGGCCATGTCTCACTAAAACCCAAATATCTCATCACATGTAACTCCTTTCCCTGTTTTGCTTCTTCCATATGAAAGTAGACACAATAAGATTTGATTCCATATTTAATTCATCACCTAATTTGGTTTCTACTATTTTTAGTGGTTTTTCAAACTCATGTCATTGTTACAGTAATGTTCTGTTTTATGGCACATTTCATCTTTTTATGAATTTTCATGAACTACATAACATATTAGTCTCACATAGCATCCAACATTATCTAGGCTAGCCATTCCAATGACTAATCATTACCAAGCATTTTCTTAACCAAACCACAACCATATCATAAGATTATTTACTCAAAATAAGAACATTGCTATACATGCCATACTTAAGTTATACAAGCCATTTTACCAAAAAGTCCTTCGGATAGTGTGATCGAGCCTTCGACCTATCCCAATTCTTGAGCCGGCTTGTCCAACACTACAATGAATGGAAAAGAGGGAGTAAGCATAAATGCTTAGTAAGTCCATATGCAAATAACGAGTAACATAACAAAGCAATTATACCAAACAGCAATAGCATGTTATCACCAAGACATATTCCACATTTCTAGCCATCGTGTATCAAGTTTCAACCCGAGGGTTAAGTACATACCTGTCCAAAGTGTGCCTTTCGCGACACTTACCAAAATATCATTTGCATCTCAAGCATTCTTCCATTTCGCTAAAATTTTACCCGTTGAACACATCAGAATATAACTCGGATACATGGATAATTTGCACATAAGTGCCACATATGTAATCAAGCGACCATGTAACCCGCCCATAAGCGAACTCGGACTCAACTCAACGAGCTCAGGGGTTCACATCGATAAGTGAACTCGGACTCAACTCAACAAGCTCGGATGCCTAGTTACATCTCACGAACTCGGACTCAACTCAACAAGTTCGGACATTCGCATCCATAAGTGAACTCGGACTCAACTCAACGAGTTTGGATGCCCAACCATCCTAGTGACATTTCACTTGTATCCTAATCTATTCCCAAGGTTCAAACGGAATTTCCCTCAATCACACATTTCCCAGTCGTTCTCCTCGGAATATCGGAACCAATACGTTGCTTGCATCTCATACTTATCAATTTAATCACATACTTTTCATACCAATACATAATATTTCACAAAGCATAATATTCATAATAACAAGTATCATATCATATAAATAGCATTAAATAACTTAAAATAGCAATTATGTTACATTACTTACACATGAACTTACCTCGGTACAAAATATAGCAATTTTGCAATTTTAGTCCACAATCTTTTCTTTTCCTCGATCAAGGTTGATTCCACGTCTTTCTTGATCTAAAATAACACATTTAACTTATTTAATACTCACATTTATCAAAATAGTCCTAAATTCAAATTTTGGCAAAATTACAATTTTGCCCCTAAACTTTACATATTTACACTTTTGCCCCAAAGCTCGAAAATTAAATTTTATTTCAAATTCTTATGTTTTAGGACATGCTGATCATTTATTTTCTATTAGCAAGCTCAAATTCCCACTATAACACATACTTATGAACAATATGTACTTTTATCGATTAAGCCGTTTTGTTCGTTTTTACTTAAAATCGAGTAGCACAAGTTGTCTAACATAATTTAAAACCTCATATTCTATCATAAAACATCAAAATACACAAATTTCACCTATGGTTATTTTTCCAAATATGAACCTTAACTCAAAATATTGCTATCATAAGCTATACCGAGCTACCGGGATCTCAAAAACGTAAAAATCATTAAAAACGGGGCTTGGAATCACTTACTATGGAGCTTGGAAGCTTGAAACAAACCCTAGCTATGGAGAACCCTTGAAATTTCGTGGTAATCAAGAAGATGATCAATTTTGTGTTATTTTTCCCTTTTTATTTCATGTTAATATCCAAATGACCAAAATGCCCCTCCTTACTAAACTTTCAAAAATTCCATCCATGTCCAAATTTTGTCCACGAACTTAAAATTGGCCAAATTACTATTTAAGACCTCCTAATTAATATTTCAAAGCAATTTCATACTAGAAACTTCTATAATGCAATTTTTGCAGCTTATTCGATTTAGTCCCTAATTTGAAATTAAGCACTTTACGCATAGAATTTCTTCACGAAATTTTCACACAATCATGCAATCATATCATAAACCTCAAAATAATTATAAAATAATTATTTCTACCTCAGATTTGTGGTCACGAAACCACTATTTCGATTAGGCCCTAATTCGGGATATTACAATTCAGGACCGACTAAAAGCTGCTTCTACAGGCAGAAGTCGTATGCGGATCTGAAGCGACATGAGATTGAGTATTCTATGGGGGACTTCATTTTTCTCAAGGTCTCAGGATGGAAGAAAACTGAGGTTTGGTCGTAAGGGCAATTTGAGCCCTAGGTTTATTGGGTCATACCGCATTCCGAAGAAAGTTAGGCCAGTTACTTACCAGTTGGAGCTACCTCAAGAGTTGGATCGGATTCATGACTTATTTCACGTCTCTATGTTGAGGTGTTACCACTCTGATCCCACGCATATTGTTCCTGTTGAGGAGATCGAGGTTACGCCAGATCTAACCTTTGAGGAGAAGCCGGTTCAGATACTGGATCGTAATGTAAAAATTCTGAGGAAGAAGTTTATCTCATTGGTTAAAGTTTTATGGCGTAATCATAGCACTAAGAAGGCTACGTGGGAGCCTAAGGATGCGATGCATCAGCAGTATCCTCATATTTTCTAATCAGGTACAATTTCGAAGTCAAAATTTTCTTTTAGGGGGTAGATTTGAAACCCCAAAAATTTGTATATATTTGTTTCCGTGTATTTATGACACAAATGGCTGTTTGCTTCAGTGGTTATGTGTTTTGGGTGTGTGTGGGAGGTCCCAAGTTCAAGCCTTAACTTGGGCAAATTTTAGTATTTTTATGAATAAAGCCTTACTCTTGTTCAGAAGGCTTAAGTTTAATTGCTGGTAAGCTTATATCAGAATGGGCCTGCTGGTCTGGTGGTTAAGAGGAGTGTTAGAGTAAAGGAGGTCTTGTGTTCAAGTCTGTACTTGGACATTGTTTTTGCTACTAATGCCGTGTGTGTGTTTGAGATGGACGGGAATACTGAAGTAGTTGAAACGGATGAGGTTTAGTGGGAGTAAATCAAGAGGTTTGTGAGTTGCCCAATTATTCTTTACTCACCTACCGAAAGTCTCTACAAAATTTCACACCTACCTTTTCTTTTTCTTTTTTTATTTTCAGCTGAAATTTCCCCCATTGCTGCCATTTTTCACACTATTTTCTTGTTCTCCAAACTTTATTTTTACCTCTTTCCCCGTCATTACTTCACATCTCTACGCTTAGTGCTTATTCAGTAAGCTTTGATTCTTGTGTTTTTTTTTTTTGTTTCTGGTTGCCTTATAAGAGGGGTTACTTTCTGGTGTATAGGAACCAATCGAGGAATTGTAAATTATTCCTATTTAACGAGTTAGGCATCTGGAATTCTTGTTTCATTTGAAGGTAAGGATTTTGATAGTTTTGGATAAACGCCTCATTACAATTTTGTTTAAAACTCGATTATGTTATTGAATTGGGGGCTTTAATTTGTCGATTGATAGGTCTTGGAGTGCTCAACAGTACTTTGGCAGTAAAATGAAACTAGGTGTATACCTGAAATATAGAAAATAGGACTCAGGCAAAAGCCAAAAAAGCTTACTGTCGATGCCACATAGGCGTGTGGTTGCCCGTGTGGTAGGTCGTGTGATGGAACACGAGAGTGTAATCGACGAGCAATGTAACACCCCTCACCCGTATCCGATGTCGGAATAGGATATGAGGCGTTACCTTATAATATCACATGCAACCGTTCAACCCTAACTCATTGATATCTACTCCAAATTAAAACTTTTTCAAACATTGTCCTATAGACCTTCATATGGGCCAACGAGGCCTAAATAAAGATTTGGAAACATTACGGGGCCATTTCAGGCACTTAGAAAACTTTCATCAAAAACTACTATAAACAGGGTACACGCCCGTGTGGCCTCTAAACAAGGCCATGCTAATGGCCTGTGTGCCTCACACAGCCTAAGCACCTAGGAACACGCTCGTGCCCCTCGTCCATGTAGAAGTATGTTCGAACTTCGAACCTAAAGTGGTTTTCAAACGGCCTGGGACACGTCCGTCTGCCTAGTCTGTGTCCCTCACACGGTCATGACACGCCCGTGTCGCGGACTGTGTGCAAAAACCTTGACATTCTGTTTCTGACGTCATCACTCACACGACCGTGTGCCGGCCGTGTCCTCCACATGGCTGAGACACACGGCCATGTCTCATGTCCATATGGACACTGAAAGGCATTTAACTTATTAACATAAGGTGTAGGGAACACACGGCCTAATCATGCACCCGTGGGCATCCCGTGTGTCACATAAGGGCTAGACACACACCCATGTGTCTACCCGTGTGGACAAAAATCGGCAATCTAACAAGCCTTTTCGCCACCCTGAAACAAGATAAAATGCATACGTAAGTATACCAAGACTCAGATGCTTACTTAATAGCCATAAATTGGCATCCCAAGACATTCTTATCAACCAATCCAATCTAGTAGTCAAGCTAAATTTTCATTCATGAAACATTAACAATTTCATTTGATTACCAATGTTAAAACTTAGCCATTTACTTTGGCCTTATACAAAAGGAAGTATTCCAAATTCAAGCCAACACATTTGGCTCTAAAATAATATGACACAAAAGAATAAAGTCTTGTACATGCCATATTCTCAAAATGTTGAAACTAACTATACCGAGTGATCAAGCCGATAGTGTGAGCGAGACCTCTGGCGTCCGATGATCCACAAGCAAGCTCAGCGGCACTAATGGAAAATGGAAAAGAGAGGGGTAAGCATAAAGCTTAGTAAGTCTATATGCAAACATTTAATACCATAACCATACATTGAACAATTAAAATGTAGCTCAACTATACCGATACTTCCAAAACATAAATTCACTTACTCATCCCACACCTTACCCAATATCCTCAATACCATTTTTTTTATGCACAAAGCTTATCTAATTAATATATACATTCCCTGCACTTATTTATCACCACAACACTCATGAATTACGTTTAGATGATTCCACAACATAAACATCCATGCACTAAATCATACATGATAAATTCACACCTAGCCATTCATAGATACGTTAACAATAAGGTGGTTCGCACTTAGCCCACAATCATCAATAATTTATAGTGGTTTCGCACATAGCCCACCTGTATCAGTAAATTATGGTGGTTTCGAACATAGCCCACATTTGTTAATACTTTACGGTGGTTTTGTACTTAGCCCACCTTTGTCAATAATTTACGATGGTTTCACACGTAGCCCACCCTTATCAGTAAGTTACGCTGGTTTCGCACATAGCCCACCCTTATCAACGTATCATAAGACTTTACCTCTACTCTCATTTCCCACATTTTCATTCAAAGACAATAACATTCAACCACATATCATATAAGGCAATTATAAATAAAAGCATTAATAAAAGAGGTATTGTTTTCATATAAACTTACCTCGGAATACAAAATGTGATAACTTGATCAATCTCGATCTACGAGCTTGGCCTTCCCCTAGTCTACGTTCAAGTCTCTTACTTATTTATCTATAAAAATGAAAATTCACTAGTTTTAATTACCAATTTCTTCTAAAAATTTCAAGAATCATAATTTGGCTCAATGACCATTCTGCCCCTAAACTTTGGCAAAATAACCATTTTACCCCTGGGCTCAAGAATCGATTTTTTTACTCAAATTTCCTTATTATCCAAGCCTAACAGAAACTTTTTCACTCTTCTGGCAACCCAAAATTCCTATTATTTTACACAATTATTCTTTATTTTACAACTTCTACAACTAAGTCCTCTATAAGTGTTTTCATGCAAATTCCTTCATAAAAGTTATTTATTTAACAACTATGATTCATTTTCTTTCAAAAAAACTCAGCAAACAACACTTATGCATTCATGATGGATTCTTAAACTTTCAACCATTTAGCACAATAGCCCCCTCATTGGAAAGCCTTTGCTCCAAGGGTCTCAAAAATACAAAAATTATAAAGAGAAGACCTTAAAATCACTTACTTGTGAGTGTTCAAAGTTGCTGAAATTTTCAAGCTTTCACACCCCAAATTTGCTGCAAATTTTCGGTGAAGAATGAAGAAGAGAATGGAGAAGATGATAGCTAGTATTAGGTTATTATTTAATTCAACTTTTAGTCACCTAACTTTGACTAACTTGTAACAAAAATCTAATTTTGTCAAATCCCTTGCTTCATTGCTGGCCACACTAGAAAAATGGGTCTATTTTCCCATTAAAACCCTCCAAATTTTAGTTCTTTAGATATTTAACTCAATTTACTAACAAATCACAACTTTTGTCTTTTATACAATTCAGTCCTTTTTCGTAATTAAACCTTCAATCGCATAAATTAATTCCCTAAAATTTTCATACATTCTTATAAAAATACTAGAACTCAAAAATTAATGCTAAAATAATTTTCATACACATTCGGCTATCACCAACATTAATCCATACATTTCAAATTAGCATATCAAACAAACTTTCATTCAAAATTAAGATGTTTAATTGCTTATAAACTTACCTCAGATATCGACGAACGATATTAATCGACTATTCGACTATTTTGGTCTTCGCCCGGTCCAAATTTGATTTTCTCTTTTCTAGATCTAAATTAATATAAATTAAACTTATTTAATCAAATATTCAATCAAATTCATTCAAAAACACATAAATAGACAAACCACACTTTTGCCCCAAACATTTTACACTTTTAGCAATTTAATCCGAAATTTACAAAACACAAAACAAACATAATTTTCCCACGCCATGCCTTGGTCGAATACTCCCCCATATACATATAAGTCCCCACATTTCATTTATATCATAATTTAGTCCCTCAATTAAACACTTTGCAAATTTAACCCTCTTTACTCAAATTCATCAAAAATTCCTATACAAAACTTGTTAATTCATCACATAGCTTTATTTAACATCATCAAACACAAAATTCACCAAGCTATCAACAATGGAAAAACTCAAAATATACATCAATATCAAAAATTCAAGCATGGGTCGGGTAGTATTCGAAGCAACGATCTCAAAACATAAAAATTATCAAAAACTGAAGTAAAAACGTACCTTGGTTTAGCTAGAGAAGTAACCGAATGCCTAACACTTTTCTTTTCTTTTTTATTTTTGTTATATTCGGTTTCTAAAGATGAATTTTTGCATGATGTTTATGTTTTATTTTATTAAACCATATATTAATTCATAAATAACTATTATAACCTTATTAAAATAATATGAAACCATTATAAATAAAGGTCAATGTCGTCCATCCTTAATTTCTATGGCATATTTACAATATAAAACCTCCACATTATAAGAACATATACAATTCGGCCATTATCAATTAAACTATCAATTTTAATGTTTTCGTAATTAAGTCTTTTTTATCAAATTGGCATTCAAATGACGAAATTCGAGCACAAAATTTTCACACATCCAACTTCACGCAAATTAAACACAGAAAATAATATTAAAATATTTTTCTGACTTGGATTCATGGTCCCAAAAGCACCATTCCGAATAGGGTCAAATTCGGACTGTACAACTCTCCCCCTTAGGGATTTTCGTCCCCAAAAATCTTACCAATGAATAGGTTGGGATAATGTTCTTTCATTGCATCCTTTAACTCCCAAGTTGCTTCCTCGACCCCGTGTTTGTGCCACAGCACCTTCACTAATGAATTTTACTTATTTTGCAATTCTTTAACTTCGTGAGCTAGAATATGAATCGGTTCTTCTTCATAAGTCAAATCAGACTGAATCTCAATTTTTGATGGACTAATCACATGTGAGGGGTCAGATCTATACTGTAGAAACAACAAAACATGAAACACATTATGAATCTTTTCCAACTTAGGTGGTAACAACAATCTATACGCAACTGGCCCAATCTGCTTAATAATCTCATACGGCCCAATAAATCTCAAACTCAATTTGCCTTTACGACCAAATCTGAGTATTTTCTTCCATGGTGAAACTTTTAAAAACACTTTCTCTCCAATCTGAAACTCTATATCTTTATGTTTCAAGTCAGCATATGATTTCTGACGATCTGACACTGCTTTCAAACTTTCACGGATCACTTTTACTTTCTATTCGGTCTCTTTAATCAAATCATCTTCGTATATTTTATTTTCGTTAAGCTCAATCCAGTACAAAGGTGTACGACATTTACGACCGTACAAAGCCTCGTAAGGTGCCATTTTGATACTTGATTGAAAGATATTATTGTACGCAAATTTAATTAGAGACAAGTAATGATCCTACGTACCTTTAAACTTGAGAATGCAACATCTCAACCTATCCTCAAGTATCTGAATGATTCGTTCGGACTGACCATCTGTTTTGGGATGGAAAGCAGTGCTAAAATGCAGCTTAGTACCCAGTGCATCTTGCAGTTTCTTCCAAAACCGCGATGTAAACCTCGAATCTCTATCCGAAACAAGAGATATCGATACCCCGTGTAATCTTACGATCTGAGAGACATATAACTCAGTAAGTTTATCAAGTGAATAATCAGTACGGACCGAAATAAAGTGAGCTGATTTTGTCAATCTATTAACAATAACCTAGATTGCATCTTTCTTGCTCGATGTTAACGGTAAACCAGATACAGAATCCATCGTGACTTGGTCCCATTTCTATTCAGGTATCATGATCGGTTGAAGCAATCTAGAAGGTACATGATGCTCAGTTTTTACTTGCTAACATATTATACACTTCGAAACAAAGTTAGAAATCTCTCGTTTCATACCGTGCCACCAATAGTGTTGTTTCAAATCGTTATACATTTTCGTGCTACCCGGGTGAACAGATAACTGACTATTATGAGCTTCATTCAGTATCATCTGTATCAACTCTAAATTATTCAAGACACATAATCAGTTTCTGAATCTTAAACAATCCTCAGCATCAACTAAAACTCTGAATCGGCATTCAAATTACATTAGGCTTGTTTTGAAACTAAATCATCATCAATTTTTTGAGCTTCACAAATTTGCTAAATAAATAACAATTTTGCTTTTAACTCGGCTATTATCACAGCATCATCAGGCATAGCTATATACGTATTCATTGTGCGTAAAGCAAACAATGATTTTCGACTCAGGGCATCTGCAACAACATTAGCTTTTCCCGGATGGTAATCAATCACAATATCGTAATCTTTTAACAACTCTAACCATCATCGCTGTCTCAAATTTATATCTTTCTGAGTCATTAGATATTTTAGGCTTTTGTGATCAGAATAGACATGACATTTCTCTCCAAACAGATAGTGACACCATATTTTCAAAGCAAACACAATAGCAGCCAATTCAAGATCATGTGTCGGAGAGTTCTTTTCATGCGGGTTTAATTGTCTTGAGGCATAAGCAACAACTTTACCTTCCTGTAACAAAACACAACCCAAACCATTTAAAGATGCATCGCCATAAATGACAAATTCTTTACCCAACTCAAGCTAAACTAACACCTGAGCTTCCATTCAAAATTCCTAAAATCTTTCATTATCCCTCCTGATCTAATCTCTTGAGCAACTTAAACTCTCCTCAGCAGCGTTTCAATTGAGTTCCATCACATGACGGGCACATGTAACAAAAATAAAACACCAGCTTACTCACGTTGTGACTTGAACTCTAGACCTTAAACACCTATCCACACGTAACTTTTTTAGGCACTTAACTGGCGCCTCATTGCCACTTTACCAAGGGCTTACTTGTGTATTATTTTCCCTACTTTTTCTTAAAAGCCCACTTAACCAAGTCCCCTTCACTTTAAATCCAATCTTTGTTATTTTTATCGGGTTTTATCTTAGGCTTGGGCCTTCTAAAGGCCCACTAACATTCTTAAAACATAAATTCCACATTTTAACAACAAAATTTCAAGATTTCACCCAAAATTGCAAAAATCCCGAAAATCAGGGCGTTGCAACTCTACCTCCCTTAAAGAAATTTCAGCCTCGAAATTTACCTAATCCAAATAGGTGAGGGTACTGTTGACACATTGCCCCTTCTGGCTCCCAAGTAGCCTCTTCTCTGCCATGATTGCACTAAAGCACTTTTACCAAAGGTACTGACTTCCTTCTCAGCACTTCGAACTCTCGATCCAGTATCTGCACAGGCTCCTCCTTAAAAGTCAAATCAGTCTTTACCTCAATCTCTTCCACTGGTACGACATGCGAAGGATCCGAGCAATACCATCTTAGCATGGACACATGAAAGACGTCATGAATATGGTCTCGCCCCGGTGATAACTCCATCTAATAAGCTACTGGCTCTATCCGTTTAAGGACCCGATAAGGGCCCAATAAATCGCAGACTCAACTTGCCCTTCTTGCCAAACCTCAAAATCTTCTTCCAAGGCGAGACTTTTGCATACTTAACTTATCCCCTATAGAGAACTCGATTTCTTTACGCTTCAAATTAGTATATGACTTCTGCCTATCAGACGCCTCCTTTAACCGATCTCTTAACAACTTAACCTTATTCTCAGTATCTGCCACTAACTCTGGTCCAAGAACCTATCATTCTCCCAGTTCCGTCCAACACGTAGGCGTACGACACATTCACCCATAAAGTGCCTCATTTGGAGCCATCTGAATACTTGCCTGATAACTGTTGTTATAGGCTAATTCCGCCAATGGCAAGTAGTCCTCCCAACTACCTCGAAAGTCAATAACACAACCCCTTAGCATGTCCTCTTGAACCTGAATAACCCTTTCCGACTGTCCATCTGTCTGAGGGTGAAAAGCAGTGCTGAAATCTAATCGCGTACCCAACGCCTCATGCAACTTTTGCCAGAATTGAGATGTAAACCTAGGGTCCCGATCAGAAATAATCGAAACTAGCACCCCATGCAGTCGCACTATCTCCACCACATAAAATTTGGCCAACTTCTGAAGTGAGTAATCGATTCAAACATGTATAAAATGAGCAGATTTCGTTAACCTATCTACAATTACCCATACCAAATCCTTCTTGGAGGGTGTCAATGGCAACTCACTCACAAAACCCATTGTTACCCTCTCCCACTTCCAAAGTGGAATCTTCACTGGTTGTAATAGTCCAGAAGGCAGTTGATGCTCAGCTTTTACCTGATGGCACGTCAGACATTTTCCCACAAATTCAGTCAGCTTTCGCTTAAGTTCAGGCCACCAAAACAACTCCCTCAAATCTCGATATAACTTATTCCCTCCAGGATGCATGGCACAAGGTCCACCATGAGCCTCTTTCAGGATTAACTTCCTTAAGTCAGAGTCCTTCGAACTACAAACTCTTCCACAAAAGCACAGAACTCCATCAGCATTTAGTCCAAAATTTGAATTCTCCTTATTCTCAGCTTGCTAAAACCGAGGAACCAACGAAACATCCTCTAACTGCTTCTTTTTAATCTGCTCAGTCCAAGTTGGTCGCACTTGTAACTCTACTAACAAGCTTCCATCGTTATACAGACTCAAATGAGCAAACATTGCTCTCGACTCAGCTACCGCCCTTAGGCTCAGTGCATCAACCACCACATTTTCCATGCCTAGGTATACTCAATCGAATAGTCGTAATCTTTAAGCAACACTATCCATCTTCATTGCCTAAGATTCAACTACTTTTGAGTCAACAAATACTTGAGACTCTTATGGTCCGTGTATATAATACACCTTTCTCCATACAGATAGTGTCTCCAGATTTTTAACGCGAAAATCACCGCTGCCAACTCTAAATCATGCGTAGCGTAATTCGCTTCGTGAGGCGTCAGCTGTCTCAAAGCATAAGCGACCACCTTACCCTCTTGCATCAGTACACAGCCTAATCCCTCATGCGATGCATCACTGTACACTGTGAAATCCTTTCCAGACTCTGGCTGAATCAACACTGGCACCTCAGTTAATACCTTCTTCAGCTTATCAAAGGCTTCTTGCTATTTCTCGGTCCATACAAATGCTACTCCTTTCCTCAATAATTTCGTTAACGGTGCCGCAATAAGAGAGAATCCTTCTACAAATCTTCTATAATAGCCCGCTAAACCTAGAAAACTCCGTATTTTCGATACTGACCTCGATGGCTTCCATTCCAGAACTGCCTCAATTTTCTAGAAAGGTTACTTCTCACAACCAAAATTCACACTTACTTACTTTTGCATAGAGTTGCTTCTCTCTCAATACTTACAGAACAATACGGAGATGCTCATCATGCCTCTCTTCAGTTTTGGAATACACCAAAATATCGTCGATAAAGATGACTGTGAATCGATCCAAATAAGGTTGGAATACTCGATTCATCAGATCCATGAAAGCTGCAGGTGCATTCGTCAGTCCAAATGGCATAACCAAAAACTCGTAATGACTATATCGAGTTCTGAATGTTTTCTTATGAACATCCACCTCCTTTACCCTCAACTGATGGTATCCAGATCGAAGATCGATCTTGGAAAATACCAACGCTCCTCCAAGCTGGTCAAACAGATCGTCGATCCTATGCAGAGGATACTTATTCTTTATCGTCAGTTTGTTCAACTAGTGATAATTGATGCACATACGCATCGTCCCATCCTTCTTCTTCATGAACAGTACTGGTGCTCCCCATGGAGACATACTCGGTCTAATAAAACCTCTATCCAACAATTCTTGGATTTGTGCCTTCAGTTCCACCAAGTTCTTCGGTGCCATCCTATAGGGTGAGATGGACACTAGAGCCATTCCAGGCAGCAAGTTGATTCCAAACTTGACTTCTCAATTCAGAGGTAATCCAGAAAGCTCCTCAAGAAAGACATCTTGAAACTCCTTAACAGTTCTCACTGTCTCCACTGTCACATTCTCAGTCTCCGTCTGACTTATAAAAGCCAAGTACGCCTCGTAACCCTTACGAATCAGCTTCTCAGCCCTTAGAGCCGAAACAACGTTGGACAAGTAGTCCCTTCGCTCCCCAATAACCATTACCTCCTCATCTTCAGTAGTCCTCAACACAATCCTCTTGGCCGTACAATCCAGAGTCGCCTTATGCTTAGTCAAACAATCCATCCTAAAAAATAAGATCGAATTCTCTGAATGGTACCTTCATTAAGTCTCCAGTAAAGATCCTACCTTGAGTCTCTAAAGGTACCTCCCTAAAGAGTTTATCTACCCTAACTGAGTGACCCAGTGGACTTATCACAGTTACCCCACTCACAATTTCCTCAGAGTGCACTCCCAATGCCCAGAAATGTCACATGCAATATACGAATGAGTTGAACCCACATCAATCAAAGTAGTGTATGGTATGCTAGAGATAAAAAATGTACCAGTTATGACGTCAGGTGTATCGCCTTCCTCCCAATGGTGAGCAGCATAAACCAGTGCTGGCTGTCGAGCCTCTGCATTTCCAACACCCCTACCAGGTGCTCCACGTCCACGACCATTACCATTGCCACCTCTACCTTAGCCACGGCCTCTTGGCGGTAGTGGTTCACCTCGCACCGGTTGAGCAACCCTCTGATTAATGGCTTGAGCCTGAGCTGGCCTCCTAGGACAATCCTTGATCTTATGTTCTTTGGACCCACATCGGAGACATGTCCCAGCACGCTTCCAACATTCTCCAAAATGTACCCTGCCACAGTTCTCACAAGCCTGTGGTCTAACCGTATTCACTGGAACTACTCGAATCGATTCCTCCACTCTTGCTCCCTTGGCATTTTGGTTTACAGCACCAGAAGGTCCAGCATCCCTCCTAAATCAGTTTCGATCCTTATCACGATTCTGTCATTCAATACGCTTCACCTCTTTGGCTATCTTAGCCTTCTCCACCAATGCAGCAAAGTTGCGCTCTCTCTGCGGAGCTATCAGCACTCTTAGGTCATCCCTAAGGCCATCCTCAAAATGAATGCTACGCTTGTACTCAGTAGCAACTATACCACTTGCATACCAGCTCAATCCCAAAAATTCAGTCTCATATTTCACTACAGATTTATTTCCCTGGGTCAGATTCAGAAATTCCTTCCTACGAGCATCCACATAGCTTGCTCTGATCTACTTTCCCTTGAAAGTAGTCTTAAATAGTTCCCAGGTTACCCACTCAGCTGGGGTACCCTCCTTCACAGTGATCCACCACTGATATGCCTCGTCTCGCAGTAGAGATACCTCTCCCTTTAGATTTTGGTCCACCGAGTAATCCAGGTTGTCCATAATCCGTTCCATGGCTTCCAGTCAATACTCAGCCACATTTGGGGCTACTCCAGATATGCCCCTGAAGACCTTCGCTCCGTTAACCCAGAGTCGCTCAAAAGTGGATCCCCTATTCACAGTTCTAGTGCTCGCCCCAGTGACCCTTTCTAAAACTCTTAACATGGCCTGGGACAAAGCATCGTCCCCAGTAGCCCGATCATATATCCCCGTCGCTGGCGGAGCTTGCACCTCCTTAGCTGGCATATGTCCGGAAGATGAAGATTCAGCTTGCACACTACCTAGGCCACGTCCACGGCCTCGTCCACAGCAGCTCTCGTACTTATTTTGACTTATCTGATTACGAATTTTATGACATTAGTTTAATATTTCTGTTGTTTATTACAAAATGTCTTATGTACAGATAGAGTTTCAGAGTTTGTTTTCACAAAATTGTAGCCCAGCTACAGTCTCAGTCTTCTAGGGTTTAGTTTCCCTACAGTCTTACTCTCTATAATTTTTAGTACTACCCTATCTATACTATCATAGTAGGGTTTTAGTTCTATCTAAGTAATGTCTCAGTACAATATAATATAAGAGAAGAACACTTACAGACTTAGTGCCGGGGATTTAGTGTGCCACTCCTTTAGATCCAGATTTCAGAAAGCCCATTTAAAACTTAAGCCTTTTAAAGAAACCTTAAGAAAGCATGTTTAAAAACAACGAGTTTGAAAAGGGTTTTCGTAAGAATTTTTCCAAAACTGGTTTCAAAATACCTTTCTTGAGCCTTGATTTTAAAAATTTTGGAAAGCTTTTTAGACCCGATCCACAACCAAGTTGTTGCAACCAAGCTCGATACCACTAAATGTAACACCCCAAACCCAGCCCAGACGTTACAGCCAAATTTGGTGTGTCACGTCAACGACGGACTAACCATGGTTCCTAGTTACTACGATTAGGGTGAGTTTTGCAAAAACCGTTGTTAAGGTTCTGAGAGAAAATCTTGATTTAATTGTGAACGTCCTATCCACTACCAAATTTTAGGGGTTACCTTATTATACTATCTCAAATTAAGTTTTATTACTCGTTTGATACGTGTGATTGATTTTAAAAGCGTTTGATTAATTTTAAGAAACTCGCACAGCTTATTCAAATCGTTTGTAGTATAGTGTAAATAAATAATGAAAACCCTAAATAAAATAATTAAAGCAGCCTTATTACAAATCCAAAAGCATAATGAAAAATAATTAAAAATTAAATAAAGAAGGGAAAGACTTAATTGAAAATAACCAAAAGCAGTCCACGTGGCCGCTCTGAGTCCCTCTTAGCTCCAAGTCCACCAGTCTAGGGCTCACATGTATGGATGGAAAAAAAAGGGGTGAGTTTGGAAACTCAGTGTGTAAAGAAAGCCCATCCGAGGCCCAAATCAGCTCAAGCCCCAGGGCCTAAGCCCTAACCAGTCTCAGTAATAACTGGGCCGAAGCCCTATTCAGTATTCAGATAACTAGGCCTTAGCCCTATTCAGTAGTTAGTTTACCTGGGCCTCAGCCCTTTTCAGATAACAGTACAGCCCTTAGGCCCATTACAGTAACAGTACCGATATCATGCATGTATGCAAAGCCTATAGCCCATCCTATGTCCAACCGCTACACTCCACCCGTACCAGCCATATACACTCCATGTGGGGAAACAACTCAACCCACCCAGCTGCTACACTCCACAGTCGCAGCATAACTGCTCAGATAATGTGGCCAAGCCACTAACAGTAATACGAGGCAAAGCCCCTTTCAGTAAACAGTACGAGGCATAGCCTCTTTCAGTAATCAGTATAAGGTATAGCCTCTTTCAGTAATCAGTACGAGGCAAAGCCTCTTTCAGTAATCGTGGCAATGCCAGTTACAATTCCTCTATCAATAAACCCAGTCCCATGCAACAGATAATCATGTCGTGGCATACAGTGAACAGAAACAGTAAAACATGCATTTCAGTCAAATTTAGCCTTAGGGGTATAACGGTTATTTTGCACTTGGGGTAAAATAGTAATTTTTACCCTTAAAGGGTATTTCAGTAAATATTCCAGTTTTTAGGGTTTTATGCATATTTCATTTATTAATAGTCCAATTTTCATCTTAACAGTGTATCTAGCCCATTTATCAACCTTAGAGCTATCAGGTCCCAAAACCCCTAATGGGCCCTATAGTGTCATTTAGCTAATTTAGCCCGTTTAGCCCAAATTCTATGTTTAGATTAACAGCTTTAGCATACGAATCACTAAAACCCACTTACTGCTAGATTTCACCCAAATAGGCCCGTAAGCCCATTGGGCCCATATTCAGCCCATCGAGGCCCAATTTACCGAGAGCACGAAATCATACACTTACCATCTTTATCGATTTCGGTTATAGAATCCTATCACTTCCAACTGACCCACGAGAGTTTGCACGCTCGCAAGCTCATGAAATGTCAAAATTTTGGCATTTTGGCTTTTCGGCTTTTACCGATTTAGACTATTAGAGGGTGTTCGTTTACACACCTGATTTGCGACGAACGCTACTGAGATCTCCCATGAGTGTCCTACAATTGGTCACTTAACAAATTGGACTTAGGAATTAACGATAACTAACATAATACCCACTTACCACATTTGGCCATAATAGGCATTCTTAACCACTTACCCTTGTCGAGCTTATCTGCTAGATCTAGATCTAGTTTGTTTCCACGACTCCAACCTTTACTTCTCCTTGCGAGATCACCCTTCTTGCAAAATAGAACTCACAAAACCACATCACAAGACTAACTTTACCTATCACCAAATTCGACAGCCTCCCTGAAGTGTTTAGGGACTTTCAGCTTTCTTAAATCCCGAAATAACAAATGGAAGAAAGGTTTTGATAACTTACCGAAGACTTACCCGACAGAGAACGCTTCCAACCCTTTTCTATCCCAGATCTGATGCAGATCTAGCTTCTAAACACAAGCAGAGAGCTAATCTAACTATTTTGGCTTTTAGATCTATCCTAGGATGTCTGTTTCAGCTTTTTGGAAGAATGGTTGAAAAGAGTTCATAAGGTGACAGAACTGTCAGCAGAGAAAGGGATAAGAGATTTGTAATTCGATTCCTTGAAAGATTTGAAAGAAGAGAAGAGAGGATGCCAATCAAAAAGGCAATCGATCATGAGATGAAGGGATTTATGGTTCGGCTCTCTGAAAGAAATCGCAAAAGAGAAAGGAGTTTTTGGCTAAGATGAATTTAGCACACTTTCTTTAGGTTTAGACTATTATGAAAACGGCTGTGAGGCTTGGAAAAAAAATAGAAATAACAAAGTAGATTTGGCTTTAGGTGAGAATAGAAAAGAACAGAGATTGAAGAAGAGAGGAGAAGAGAATATTTTGTTATGACAAATCGGCACAAGAAGAAACAAAACTTGTGTTTTCGACTTCTTTGGAACCAAGGGAGAAAACAAAATAGAAAGCAATGAAACCCTAGCAGACACTACACCAATTCAGCAAAAAGAAAAGAAGTCAGAACTATCCTGAAAGACTACTCAAAACAATCGGCACACCCTAATTACACTTACCAAAATTGCAACTACAAAACCCAAATGCCAAATTTGCCTCCTAAGACCACTACATTCGGCCACCACTAGCTTCCATTCAAAATTCCTAAAATCTCTCCTTATCCCTCCTGATCTAATCTCCTGAGCAACTCAAACTCTCCTCAGCACATGCAACAAAAATAAAACACCAGCTTGCTCACCTTGTGACTTGAACTCTAGACCTTAAACACCTGTCCACACACCACTTTTTTAGGCACTTAAGTGGCGCCTCATTGCCACTTTACCAAGGGTTTACTTGTGTCTTATTTTCCCTATTTTTTCCTAAAAGCCTACTTAACCAAGTCCCCTTCACTTTAAATCCAAAATTTGATATTTTTACCAAGTTTTATCTTAGGCTTGGGCCTTCTAAAGGCCCACTAACATACTTAAAACATAAATTCCACATTTTAACAACAAAATTTCAAGATTTCACCCAAAATTGCAAAAATCTCGAAAATCAGGGCGTTACATTATTATTTAACTAACGATAATCAATACACAATCTCATTGTGCCATCTTTCTTTTTCACAAATAGAACCGAAGCACCCCATAGTGAGAAACTCGATCTTGTGAATCCTCTATCTTTGAGACTTTAATTCTTTTAATTCGGTAGGAGTGATTCTATACGGATCTATCAAAATCAGAGTAGTTCTCGGCACCAATTCAATGCCAAATTCTACTTCTCGAATCAGAGGTAATCCCGGAAGTTCTTCAAGAAACACATCAGGAAACTCACAGACAACAGACACTGATTCAATTTTCTTCTCAGTAACTTCCGCATCGATCACATATTCAAAGTAAGCTTCACAACCCTTATTCACAAATTTTAGAACTTTCATTGCGGATATCACAGCTGGTAACCTGTTCAAATCACTAGACTCAATTCGGATTATTTCATCATTCTTTCCTCTCAAATTAATAGTTTTCCGTTTGCAATTCACAATAACATCATACAAAGTTAACCAATCTATAACCAGAATTATATCAAATTCATCAAAGGGTTAAAGCATCAGATCAGCTAGAAAACATACATCCCAAAACATTAATGGACAGTTCTTACAAACTTTGTCAACTAAGACACTTTTGCCTAAGGAGTTCAATAATCTTATAACAAATTCAGTAGACTCTACAGGCAAAGTCTTACTGTGTACTAAATTCATGCATATATACGAATGAGTTGACCCTGGATCTATCAATGCAATCACTGAAGTATCGTAAAGATTAAAAGTACCTGTTATCACATATGAAGACGAAGCTTCCTCTCGAGCTCGAATGGCATAGGCCTTGGCAAGTACTCTAGCCTCAGATCGAACAATAGTATCTTTCGTAGCTCTCTGGCTACCACTCACATTTCCCATATTTCTGAGAGGTCTACCTCTAGCTAAAGTATTACTCGGTCTCAGATTCTGTGCAATCATTGGTTCAGCGGACTCAAGACAATCTCAGATAAGGTGGCCCATAGATTCACATCTGAAACAAGCTCGGTCATTCAATCTACAACTCCCCGGATGTCTTTTACCATAATGTTTACATTCAGGTTGTTTAGATTGAACATTTCCCACACTAGCAATAGAAGTAGCAGGAGCTCTAAAACTCAGTGCGATCTGGCTCTATCTCTGCTCGAATGCCCCACATTAGCCTTTAAGCGGCTATAATCATCTCAGAATTTCTTTGATACAGACTGAAATGATTTGCTCGCGAACCTCTTTCTTACTTCTTTTGCTTCAGAATCAGCTTTTCTTTTTTCTTTTCTGAGTTCTTTGGCTTTACATGCTCGATCAACAAGCACGACAAACTCTTTAATATCAATAATGCCAACTAATAGACGAATATCTTCATTCAAACCATCCTCGAATTCTTTACACAAATTTTCTTCAGTCGAGACACATTCTTGAGCATATCGGCTTAATCAAACAAACTCTCGCTCGTATTTTGTAACAGGCGTACGACCTTGTTTAAATTTCAGAAATTCTTTTCTTTTCTGATCGATGAATCTCTGACTGATGTATTTCTTACGAAATTCAGATTGAAAGAAATCCCAGGTTATTCGTTATTTCAGAACAACAGAGGTCAGAGTTTTCCACCACTAATAGGCTAAATCTCTCAACAAAGATATGGTACATTTCACACATTCATTAGGGGTACATGACATTTCATCGAACACTCGAATGGTATTCTCAGGCCAAAACTCAGCTCTCTCAGCATCATCATCACTCATAGCCTTGAACTCTTCAGCTTCATATTTTCAGATTTTATCCATAGGAGGCTTATTCAATAGAATCGAATTCATCACTGGTGGCACAACAAATGTCTGAGGGGGATTATACGGGGGTGGGGGTTGTTGAGCAACTGGATTCATACCAACAAACTCCGTCAACCATTCACTCATCATTTGGAGGAAAGCTTGTTTTGCTTCTCCCTCGTGACTACTAGTCACATTTCTTGAATCAGAAGGCATTGTCCTCTATGTAGGAGCTAGTGCATTACTTTCAACATCGTCAACTACGGCTTGTTGGGATTCATTACTATATGGGAAAACACATTTCAGATGTCAGGATTCATCACACTATCACATTTCAGATATATGGCATGTATAGCTAGACTTACATTCGCTATGGTAGTACTAGAATCGACTAAATCATAGCTCTAATACCAACAAAATGTAACACCTCTAACCCGTATCCATTACCAGACTGGGGTTAGAAGCATTACCAGACAATTCAAAACTTTTCAGACATTTTACAATCATTAACATTACATCATAATCATATATCATCAATGAATCCCTTATGAAGGTCTATGAGACCTTGAACACGTATTAGAAGCAGGTCAGGACTAACCCGAACACTTAGAAAATTTTCAAAACTTAAACATTTTTCAAAGCTATAAAGGTCACACGCCCGTATGGTCAAGCCATGTACCTTACACGGCCACCAGACATGCCCATGTGTCTATGCCGTGGCAAAATAGGGCATACATACTAACTTGTTCACATGTCCACGAGACACGCCCGTGTGCTCGACCGTGTGAAAATTAAGGGAGGTACTGACTTGTGCACACAGTCGGTTGCACACCCATGTGACTAGCCCGTGTGTTACCCACGACCACTAGACACGCCCGTGTGCCTAGGCCATGTCGTTCCTATAGGGTATACTGACATAAATCAAAAGGTACCTCAGGGGACACATGTCCATGTACTATGACCGTGTGTCACACACAGCTGAGACATACGCCTGTGTCTCTGCCCGTGTGGACAAAAATAGGCCATTAGAAAAACCAACTTTGCCACCCAATTTGGGTCATCCCTATAAGCCAAAACCAACACTTTCTATATCACAATTCTCAACTTAATCACAACCAATATACACACATGTCATGTCATAAAATCATCATCCACAATCATACTATATAGCCATACTAATTCACGCCAAACCATAAGTAAATTTCATACCAAAACTCATGAAACATAATCCATTTTATAATATATTCCATCCCAGATCAAAACTTACCAAATTTACAACACTTTCACACCAAAATGACTATTTCTTATTAGGCCATATTTGTAAAATAAACATACCATATCTGCTTCACAAATCACATACCAAAATCAAATATATACACATCCATTAGTTGGCCATATCATATGGCATAACTCATACACATATCAAAATCACAATTCAAAGACTTCTAGCCTATACATGCCATAACTTAACATTTATACCTTCAAATATATACCAAAACAAGGTTTGATAGTTTGGTGAAGATCCTCGACGATCCCCGAGCTCTCGGTAGCAACGATATCTATAAAATAGTTGAAAACACATAGAGTAAGCTATAAATAGATTAGTAAGCCAATTACAAACAATTTCAACTTATAAAGCACATATAATCCAATTCAATAACATAAAAATTTTAACTATCCCTCATAGGCAATACATGAAACATACCATAGCCACTTGATCACATATGTCATAATTTCTCAATTCCATACACATATAGCATTATTATATTTCTATGAACTTTTACATGTCACATGTCTATAGTTTCACATATACATATCTTTCGTTCTCACAGATTAAGTACGACTTAAACGTACCTTAATTGAATTCACATTTCATATATTCATTCATTTACTAAAGTGCTTGATGAACCCTTCAGAAATAGATAAGACATGCTGAAAATTTAGAAGCCTCAAACAAAGTCAACGTTCCAAACGTGGTCTTACATGAAATCAATATCGATGCCACTATCCCAGACAGGGTCTTACACAAAATCAGATACAATGTTGATGTCCCAGACATGGTCTTACTTGTAAATCTCTAATCGAGGCATGTGTCCCAAACACGGTCTTACACGATATCTCAGATCGATACTGACATCCCAGATGTGGTCTTATACGAAATCACATCTTAGAGTTCTTTTCACAGATTCTCACATTATTGAAGTTATTTCAGATTACATTCATTCGCTCTCATGTCCTTTCAATAGCAAATAAATGAACACATAGGTATAATACAATCAATAATGCACTTATTTGTATATTGACTTACCTCGTATGGATTCGAACGGTAATGATCGGTTATTCAACTACTTTCGACTTTCCCCGATCTAATTCTGTTTTCTTTGTTTCTTAATCTAAACACATTCAAAATTTAACTCATTCAATTTCAGTTTCATTCATAACAATCCAATTATACTTATTTAGGGAAATTTACAAATTAGCCCCCACATTTTCACATTTGGACAATTTAGTCCCTAATTCACAAAATCACAAAATAAACAAATTTCACTTCAACATAGCTATATCGAATATTCATGGTGTTCATATAAGCCCATATATTTCATTCTTTTTACATTTTAGTCCTTCAAATATCATTTTCCACAATTTAGCCCAAATACTCAATTTCATCAAAAATTCAAAGACTAAATATATTAACCCAACATATATCTTTCATATATCATCAATTAACACTTTAAAGCTCACAAAATTAACAATGGCACATTTCATAATCTTCAACAAAATCATAAATTTAGGCATGAGCTTTGAAGAACTCATAGCAATGATCTCAAAAACGTAAAAACCATAAAAAAGCTAATCAAAATACACACCTTAATCAAGATCATCAATGGCCAAATGCTTTAAATACTCAAACCCTTTTCTCTCTTTTCAATTTCGGCAAAACATCATCAAATAATAGCCTATTTTATGTTTGTTTTATTATAACATATATTAATAACCAATTTACCATATTATCCATCATTTATAAATTCATAAAACTCATATATTAAGGTTATTTATGACCACTCAAACATTCAATGGTAAAATTACCTCATAAGATCATAATACTTAAAAGCCAACTCAAATAAACACATTAATCATATAACATGCTAATTTTACTTTTTATGCAATTTAGTCCTTTTTGTAAATTAAGAATTCAAACAGACAAAATAAATCATAGAAATTTCACGGATATCAACTCACATGCTATAAACACTGAAAATAATATTTAATTATTTTTTTGACTTGGATATGTGGTCCCAAAACCACTATTCTGACTAGGGTCTAAATCAGGCTGTTATAAAGCATGATTACAGTATACTGTACTGATTACATGCATGATACTATGTGATAGCATGCTGTGACTGGATGTTGCATTGCATGAGGATGGGTGATATGTGTGGAGGAAGTGTACTGAAAGGCTTTAAGCATAATATACTGGTAGTACAACTGCAACTTACTGATAGCTTCGAGCCTAATACTGGCAGCTCAGCTGTAAATATTGTTTAGTGCCACAACCGGTGCTATTTGTAAGTGTAACACCCCAAACCCGGCCCAGACATTATGGCCAGATCTGGTGTGTCACATGAACAGTTAATTACGCCTCGTTCCTCTTTTAATAAGCTTAAGGTGACTTAGCAAAACCATTTTATGTGTTTTGAGAAAAAGAAGGTTGTTTAATTTATAAAATCCTATCAACTATCAGTTTGAAGTTCACTTTTTAAGAGATCTTGTTAGCGTATCATTATTATTAAGTTATCTATTTGTCACGTAAGAATGTTTTGAAAATGTTTGTTAATTTTGAAATAAAAAAATCCGCGCAGCCTTAGTTTATCAATTTTTAGACAAGTATAAATATATAATTAAAAACTAAATAGAAATAAAATAGTTACTGAACGGCCTTATTACAGATTAAAAACCCAAAACTATGGAATACTAAAATAAGTAACTTAAGAAATAATAATAAAACCATAAAGTAGTCCACGTGGCCACTCCGAATCCCTCCAGCTCTAAGTCCTCTAAGGTTAGGGTTCATCTGCATGGATGAAAAGGAAAGAGGGTGAGTTTGTGAAAACTCAGTGTGTAAGCTCACCCTACCAGAGTCCAGATCAGTTCAAGCTGAAGCTGGGCCGAAGCCCTATTCAGGTACAGTGTCAACTAGGCTTTAGCCCTATTCAGATAACAGTGATAACTGGGACTTAGCCCTATTCAGATAACAATGTGGGTCTTAGGCCCTTTACAGTAACAGTTCAGTATATTATGCATGAATGCAAAGCCCAAGCCCAATCCAACCCTACACACCACCCGTACTAGCCCTACACACCATGTGGGGAATAACTCAACCCACCCAGCCCTACACGCCACAGTCGCAACTTAGCTACTTAATCAGATAACGTGGCCAAGCCACTAAAACAGTAATACAAGGCAGAGCCTCTAACAGTATACGTGGCATTGCCACTTAGCATTTCCTCCATTAAAACCCAATCCCATGTAATAGAGTATATTATGACATGGCATACAGAGAACAGATATAATTTAGTATGCAAATCAGTCTGCTTAACCCTAGGGGTAAAACAGTCTTTTAGCACCTAGGGGTAAAACAGTAATTTCCACCCTTAAGGGGTATTTCAGTAAATTAACCAGATTTTTGGGTTTCATACTCATTATAGTCTACTAATAGCCCTATTATTGTCCCTTTAGTTATTAAGCCCATTTAATTATTACTGAGCCATCAGGCCCTAAAAACCCCTAATGGGCCCGATAGAGTCCACTAGCTATTACGGCCCACTAAGACCAATTCTACACCCGTTTTAGTAGATCTCAACTATCAAATTACCATAATACACTTACTATAACGCCCTAATTTTTGGGATTTTTCAGGATTCTTGCGATTTTGGTGTGAACATGTAATTTTGTTGTTTGGGTATGTAATTTACGCTTTGAGTGTGTTAGTGGGCCTTTAGAAGGCCCAAACCTAAATTAAAACCTGGTAGAATTATTGAATTTTAGACTTAAAGAGAAGGGGACTTGAGTAGGTGGGCTTTTAAGAAAAAGTGAGTAATTTAGGACACAAGTAAGCCCTTGGTAAAGTGGCAATGTGGCGCCATTGAGAGCCTAAGAAAGTGGCATGTGGAAGCTAAGCAAGGACCAAGGTTCAAGTCTCAAGGTAAGTAGTGTGGTATTTTATTTTACTGCATGTGCCAGTCATGTGATGGACTTCAAGTAAAACTCTGTTGGAAAGAGTTTAAGATTCTCATGGGATTGAATTAAGTAGGATAAGGGAGAGAAATTCTAGGAAATTTTTGAATGGGAGCATGAGATGGCTGAACATGGGACTCTTGAGGGAGCATAATAAGTTTTGGCCTATCAATTTTGGGCATATTCAGTAAGAGGGAGTTGTGGGAGTTAGTCGAATGTTTTTAGGGTCTTTCTTGGGGTTTTAGTTTGGCACATTAGGTAGGTGTGTGTCAACTGGGTAAGGCTTTAGGGTTCTTTTTCTCTTTTCCTCCCTTATTCTAGAAGCCGACGCCCTAAAACACCATCACTTGTGTCGATTTGTCTATAACCAAACCTTCTCTTCTCTTCTCTTCTCCTCTCTTCTCCTCTCTTCTCACCCTCATCTCCTTTCTCTTTAATATCCACAAAAGCCAAAACCGAAACCACTATTGTCGATTACCTTTATTATTGTAACCATCTCTTCTTTCCTTTTCAAATTTTTCAAAAAAAGTCGAACCTCTAACCTCTCATCTCATTCTCTGCCGATTAGTTCTTTCACTTTGTGAACTCCTCTTCTTCATCTACTTTCTCTTAAAACAGAATAGTCTTAGGCTAGAATAGATCCAAAAGCGAAAATCATTTAGATTCATTCTCTGCCCGTGTCTTGGGGTTAGATCTACATTAGATCTGGGCTAGAAAAGGATTGGAAGCATTCTTTGTCAGGTAGATCTTCGGTAAGTGCTCAGATCCCTTTCCATTCGTTATTTCGGGATTTAAGAAAAGCCAAAAATCCCTATGTGCATAGGGTGGCTGTCGATTGGGGGTAAATGGCTTTATTGGTGTTATTATTCGATTTGTTTTGTGCTAGTATGGACTAAAGGCTACCGATTGAGGGGTGTGTGGAAGGCTAGGACCGTTGGTGCGACTAGATCTAGATCTAGTCACAGTTTTCGGCAAAGGTAAGTATTCAAGTGATTAAGGGGTGGTTGCCGATTGTATATAGGGTAAGGTAATGATAGTTTCGATTGGATGTTGGATTAATGGTATGTTTTCAAACAATTGTAGGATAATCACGTGGGAGATCTCGCTGTGGTAATCGCAAATCACGTGTGTAAACAAACACCCACTAGAAGACTAGATCGGTAAAAGTCGAAAAGAAATGCTAAAATTCCAGCATTTCGTGGGCTTGCTAGCATCCGAGCGCTTGTGGGTCAGTTGACTTGGTAAAAACTTCAATCGCAAATGGTAAGGTTGATGTGTGCGCGATTTTCGTGCACCTCGATAAATTTGGGCCTCGAGGGGCTAAACTTGGGCCCAATGGGCTTACGGGCCCATTTAGGTGAAAACAAGCGGTAAGTGGGTTCTGGTAATTTGTATGCTAAGACTACTAAGATAATTGTGGAATTTGGGCTTTGTGGGCCAAAATAGTTAATAGATATTATAGGGCCCATTACGGGTTTTAAGGCCCGATAGCTTTAAAGTTGGTAAATGGGCTAGATAAACTATTTAGGTGAAAATTGGATTGTTAACAACTGTAATAAGCATGAAACTGTAAGAACTGGTAAATTTACTAAAATACCCCTTAAGGGTGGAAAATTACCGTTTTACCCCTATGTGCAATATAACACCCTGAATTTAGGCTTAGAAGAATTAGGTGTTGAGTCTGGGTTCGATAAAAGAAAACCTAAATAATTGTGAAGTTTTAAAAAAAATATTATTGTTAAAAAAAATTATTACTGTATTTATTACTGATATTTTAAAGTCTTTTGAAATTTATAATTAATTATTATTAGGAAAATATTACTGTATTTATTATTGATGTTTGAAATTTTTATGAAATTTTAATTAGTATTTTGAGATAAAATTATTATTATTTTTAATATAAAAATATATATGACATTATTACTAATTTGGTGTTTAAATTTAGTTTTTAAATGAATTTGGAAGTATTTATATTGGGGGAAAAACTTTGGGTTTAATCCAAAATTTTAGAAAAAAAAATTAGATTTTGCTTCTATGGGGAAAACTGGAAGATAAGGCTTTCAAAATAAATGTGCAAGACTAAGCACAAAGGAACGTGCTTGGCTCAGTGGCTAAGCACGCTAGGAGGTGGTAGGAGTGCCTGGGCTCAAGGCACAGTGCGCGTGAAGTGCTTTTATTTTTACAGGTCAGGGTAGCGCTAAAATAAGGGTTAAAACGAATGGCTGCCGAAGTATGTCATAAGGGCGCCTGTGGCGTAGTGGCAGCAAGGTGCTGGGAGCTACACACGGGCATGGGTTCGAGTCCAGGTGCAGGCGTGTTTCAATTTTATTTTTATAAAATGAGAGAGACTTCAACAGGTAATCTTTAAAATAAAATGCGACCGTATATTACTGAAAGCAACAACGCGTCCCAGTGGCCAGCAACGTGCTGAGCGACCTAGAGGTCCCAGGTTCGAGAAGTGTTGCGCGTAAGGAGATCGGGTTTTTGCTGGGCGCGTAGACGAGGTGCCGTGCTGGACTGGGGCGCTTCCTAGCAGCAGATTCAAGCGGTGGGGGCTGCTATCAATCGGTGGAAAAGTTTGAATCCCCATTCAAACTATAGTTTTTGTTTTTAGCTAAAATTAAGGGATTGAAAGCAATTCAAATCTGTTTTGAATTTAAATTCAATGATAGCAAAATTCAAGGAGCAAATCGTGGAAGTAGAGTGCTAAAATCATGGTATTTGTTGTTAAGAAGAATTTTGTGCCGAAGGGGGGACTTGGGTGCCGAATGAAAGAGCCATTCGGCTATGGCAATTTTTGGCTATTATTTTCTTCTTTTCATTCCCTTACTCTTTTAGTTCTTCAAACCGAAATCGTAACCTTTATTTTTCCCTTTTGTGCTGATTTTTTTTGAACATTTCTACTTGCCTTTGTGTAAAAGCCGAACCACACAACTATCTTAGCCTTGTCGTCATCTATTCCCTTTCATCACCTTGTTCAAAGGCTAGAATCATCGTGTTCATAAGGACTTGATAGCTGAATTTATAGATCCTTTAAGTTCACTCTTTGGTCAAATTTAGAGGCCGAATTTGCATTGGAATCGGGATTAGAATCATTTTGGTTGAAAGAACCTATGATCTACAATAGATCTGGAAAAAGGTGGCGCTTGGGAACGTTTTTGGCAAATAGATCTTTGAGAAGAAGGTGATCTAGCGAGGAACTGAAGGAATCTATTCAACCAGATCTAGATCTAGTAGATCCAAATCGATAAAGGATAAATCGCGTAGGAGATCTTGTCAACGAATCGACATAAATCAGGTGTGTATCGAACCCTTCTTTAGTCTAATTCGGTAATGGCCAATTAATCGAAAGGTTGGTATTATATGGGCTTGTGAGTGTGTGAATGCTCACAAGATGATTGGAAATCGTGAGATCTGTAACCGTAAGTGGTAAGTTAGTTGAGTGTGCAATTTCGTGCACCTCGGTAAGTTGGGTCTCGATGGGCCGAATGTGGGCTCAATGGGCTTTTGGGCCCATTTGGGTAAAAATAGGTAATAATTATGTTCTGTTAGATTGTAGGATTGAAACTGCTAAAATCGGTAACTGAATATGAAACTTGGACAAAATGGGCTTAATTTACTGATAGGCGCTATAGGACCCATTAGGGGTTTTAGGGCCCAGTAACTGAAACTGCTTAACACTGTTAAGTTGACTGCTAAGACGGAAATAATGACTGTTAGACTGTAACATGCTTGAAACTTGTGATAATAGTGTAAATGACTACAATACCCTTTAGGGTGCAAAATTACCATTTTACCCCTAGGTGTAAAATGACCATTATACCCCTAGGGCTGAATTTGACTGAATTGCATGATTTACTATTTCTGTTTACTGTATGCCATATCATGATATCTATTGCATGGGATTTGGGATTTATTGATGGAGGAAGTGCTAGTGGCATTGCCACGTTACTGAAAGGGGCTATGCCTCGTACTGTTATCTGAAAAGGACTTTGCCCATACTGTTTACTGAAAGAGGCCTTGCCTCGTATTACTGTTTGTGGCCACTATATCTGAGTAGCCATGCTGCGACTGTGGTGTGTGGGCTGGGTGGGTCGAGTTATTCCCCACATGGTGTGTTGGCTGGTACGGGTGGTGTGTAGCGGTTGGGTGGGTTGAGTAGTCTCCCCACATGATTTGGGCTTGTATTCATACTGTTATTCTGCACTGTTCTGTTATGGGCCTGTGGGCCATACTACTATCTAAATAGGGCTTCGGACCAGTTTACTATTATCTGAATAGGGCTTTGGCCCAGTATCTGACTGAGATTGGTTTGGGCTTAGGCCCAATGGGCTTGAGTTGACTTGGGCTTTGGATGGGCTTCTGTACACACTGAGTTTCCAAACTTATCCCCTTTTCCTTCCATCATTGCAAGTGAGCCTAGGTTAATGGACTTGGAGCTGGGAGGGATTCAGAATGGCCACATGGACTGGACTGATGGTTTTTAATTAAGTTAATTTAATCTTAATTACTTTTATTTTGATTTTAGGTTTGTAATAAGGGCCTTTTTAATAATTTTTAATTTGTTTTTGCTTAAGTATGATATTATTTAAATTGTTCTTAATTAGTTAGCTTTAGGGCACGGTTTTATAAAAGCTACTTGTTTTCAAAATACCTCGATAAGTAGAAAAAAGCTTCCGCAACGTAAATGTGTTCATAAATAAATAAATCTTAAACACTTTTAAACTTAATTTGTTCGTAGACAAGTCACAAGGTTAAAGTGTGGCAATGGATGTGTGCATGTCTAGGAGTGGATCTAGGAAGAGCTTGGTACTTAAGCAGTCTAAATGACTAACCCCCTCTTCTCTTGAATCCTACCTGGTGCATGGTATCCATTCACTTTAAGCCATAACAAAGAGGATCTAATTTTCTGATAACTTAAACTGTTTTTAAGATAACATGTTTTTCGCAACTACAGAGGTTTACGAGTTTTCAAAATTTCCCACAAGATTTTCCAAGGTTGTTTACAATGTTTTGATTATTACATTGTATCACGTTTTGATAAAGCTAAGTTTGATAAAGCTAAGGTTTTATACAAGATTAATGATAAAAGTTTTTAAACATTAAGAAGGGTTTTCAATGAAAACACGATTTTCAAAAAACACTTCAATGTGACACACCATACTTGGCCATAACGTCTAGGCCGGTTTTGTGGTGTTACATGTAAAATGACCATTATACCCCTAAGGTTAAATTTGACTAAAATGCATGCTATATTATATCTGGTCATTGTATGCCATAACATGATTTACTGTTGCATGGGATTGGGTTTATGATGGAGGAAGTGCTAAGTAGCAATGCCACGTTTATTGAAAGGGGCTTTGCCTTGTTTTACTATTAGTGGCTTGGCCGCGTTATCTGATTAAGCAGCTATGTTGCGGCTGTGGTGTGTAGGGCTGGGTGGGTTTAGTTATTCCCCACATGGTGTGTAAGGCTGGTACAGGTGGTGTGTAGGGCTGGATTTGGGTTGGGCTTTTGCATATATGCATAATATCTGTTCTGTTACTTAATGGGCCTGTGGGCCACACTGATTACTGAATAGGGCTAAGGCCCAGTTAATACAGTACCTGATAGGGCTTGGGCCCAGTAAGCTTGAACTGATTTGGGCTCTGGTTGGGCTTTCTTTACACACTGAGTTTCCTAAACTCAGCCCTTCCTTTCATATATGTAGGTGAGCCCTAAGCTAGTGGACTTAGAGCTGGAGGGATTCAGAGTGGCCACGTGGACTGTAGTTGGTTAATTTGCTTTAAGTAATTCATTTTTCAGTATTTTTACTTCAATTATTTTCATTTTGGTTTTGGGTTTGTAATAAGGCCGCTTTAAGTACTTTTTATTTGGGTTTTATTCCTTTATTTATAATTTGATTAAAATGGGTAGATTAAGGCTACGTGAGTTTTTTTTAAATTAATTGACATTTTTAAAATAAAACACTCGTATCAAATGAATAACAAAAAGACGAACAAGATCTTGGAATTGAATACACTTTAAGTTGGTAGTGGATAGGATGTTCACAAACTAAACTTGGATTTTCTTTTCTAACTTTAATAACGATTTTTGCAAAACTCACCCTAATCGCAATGATTAATGAACATAATGAATCCTCCGTTGATGTGACACATCAGACTTGGCTGTAACATCTTGGTCAAGTTTGGGGTGTTACATTTAGTGGTATTAGAGCCTGGCTGCAACAACTCGACTGTGGAACGGGTCCAAAAAGTTTTCATAAAATTTAAAACTAAGGCCCAAGAAGGGTATTTTGAAATTAGTTTAGGGGAATTTTTAAGAAAACCTTTTTAAACTTGTTTTCTTCAAGACATACTGAAGGTTTATGTTAAAAACAAAGTTTAAGTTTTTAATTTTTGCTAAATTGGGCTTTCTGAAATCTGGTTTCTGAACAGTGGCACGCTGAATCCCTAGCATCAAGTCTGTAAGTATTTCTTCTCTTATACTGTACTGTACTAAAATAATACTGTAGATAGTACTGAGACCCTAATATGATACTGTAGTTAGGGTAAAACTGACACTGTAGAGACTGAGACAGTAGGGAAACTAAACCCTAGAAGACTGAGACTGTAGCTAGGCTACGAGTTCGCAAAAACAAACCCTTAAACACTATCTGTGCATAAGACATTTGTAAAAAAATGGAATATTAAACTAATTTCATAAAATTCAAAATCAGATAAGTCGATATGAGTACGAGGGCAGCTTGTGGACAAGGCCGTGGACGTGGCCGAGGTAGTGTACAAGTTGGGTTTTCATCTTTGGGACATATGCAAGCTGAGGAGGCACGACTGCCACCTGTAGCTGAGAATGGGTCATATGATCGGGCTGCAAGGGACAATGCCTTGTCCCAGGCAATGTTAAGGGTTCTAGAGAGGGTCGCTAGAGCAAGTACTGGGACCGTAAATAGGGGATCCATTTCTAAGCGACTCCGGGCTAACGGAGCGGAGGTCTTCCGGGGCATATCTGGAGTAGCCCTAAATGTGGCTGAATATTGGTTGGAGGCTATGAAGCGGATCATGGACGATATGGATTGCTCAAAGAGTAGTGTCTCTGCTACGAGACGAGGCATATCAGTGGTGGATCACGGTGAGGGATAGTACCCCGGCTAAGCGGGTAACTTGGGATCTATTTAAGATAGTTTTCAAGGTAAGTACGTCAGGGCAAGCTATGTGGATGCTCGGAGGAAGGAATTTCTGAACCTGACCCAAGGTAACAAGTCTATGGCTGAATATGAGGCGGAGTTTCTAAGATTGAGCTGGTATGCCAGCGGAATAGTTACCACTGAGTATGAACGTAGCGTTCAATTTGAGGATGGCCTCAGGGATGAGCTTAAGGTGTTGATAGCTCCGCAAAGGGAGCATGACTTTGCTGTATTGGTGGAAAAGGCTAAGATAGCTGAGGAGGTGAAGCAAACTAAATGACAGAACCGGGAGAAGGACCGAAACCGATTCAGGAGGGATTCTAGACCCTCGGGGGCTATAAACAGGAATGCCAAACGAGCTAGAATGGATGAACCGGTCCAAGCAGTTCCGGTGAATACAGTTAGACTGTGGGCTTGTAGGGACTATGGTAGAGTACATCTGGGAGAATGCTGGAAGCATACTAGGGCTTGCTTTCAATGCGTGTCCAAGAAGCACAGAGTTAAGGATTGTCCACAGAGGCTAGCTCAGACGCAAGTTGCTGAACAGAGGGTTGCTCAACCAGTGTGAGGTGGACCACAACTGCTGAGAGGCCGTGGGCAAGGTAGGGGCGGCAACAAAAATGGTCGTAGATATATAGCACCTGGCAGGGGTGGTGGAAATGCGAAGGCTCGTCAGCCAGCGTTGGTGTATGCTGCTCGTCGTCGAGAGGAGGGTAACGCACCTGATGTTATAACTGGTACGTTTTTTATCTCTAGCATGCCATACACTGCCTTGATAGATCTTGGTTCTACCGATTTGTATGTTACATGTGAAATATCTAGGTCGTTGGGTGTGCACTCTGAGGAAACTGTGAGTGGGGTAACTATGATAAGTCCACTGGGTCACTCGGGTAGGATAGAAAAACTCTATAGAAATGTGCCTTTAGAGACTCAAGGTAGGATTTTCTCTGGGGATTTAATGGAGTTGCCGTTTGGAGAATTCGATCTTATCTTGGGAATGGACTGGCTCGCTAAGCATAAGGCGATTCTAGATTGTGCAGCTAAGCGGATGGTGTTAAAGACTGAGGAAGATGAGGAGGTGATGGTTATAGGGGAGTGAAGGGACTACTTGTCCAATGTTGCTTCGGCCTTAAGGGCTGAGAAGTTGATTCGCAAGGGTTAGGGATGTTTTTGGCATTTGTGAGTTAGACGGAGACTGAAGGTTTAACTGTAGAGAAGGTTAGAACTGTTAAGGAGTTCCAAGATGTTTTCCATTAGGAGCTTCCTGGATTGCCTCCAAATCGTGAAGTCAAATTTGGAATCAACTTACTGCCTGGAATAGCTCCAGTGTCCATCGCACCTTATAGGATGGCATCGAAGGAGTTAGTGGAACTGAAAGCACAAATCCAAGAGTTGTTGGATAGAGGTTTTATTAGACCGAGTGTGTCTTCATGGGGAGCACCAGTACTATTCGTGAAGAAGAAGGATGGGATGATGCGTATGTGCATCGATTATCGCCAGTTGATCAAACTGATGATTAAGAATAAGTACCCTCTGCTAAGGATCGATGATCTATTTGACCAGCTTAGAGGAGCTTCGATATTTTCCAAGATCGATCTTCGATCAGGATATCATCAGTTAAGGGTCAAGGAGGTGGATATTCATAAGACAACATTCAGAACTTAGTATGGTCATTACGAGTTTCTGGTGATGTCGTTTGGATTGACGAATACACCTGCAGCTTTCATGGGTCTGATGAATCGGGTATTCCAAGCTTACTTGGATCGATTCGTAGTCGTCTTCATCGACGATATTCTGTTGTATTCGAAAACTAAAGAGAAGCATGATGAGCATCTCTGTATTGTTCTGTAAGTGTTGAGAGAGAAGCAACTCTATACGAAATTCAGTAAGTGTGAATTATGGTTGCGAGAAGTGAAATTTCTAGGTCATGTTGTTTCTGCTGAGGGGATTAGGATGGATCCTTGAAAAATTGAAGTAGTTCTAGAATGGAAGCCGTCGAGGTCGGTATCAAAAATTTAGAGTTTTCTGGGTTTAGCAGGGTACTACAGAAGGTTCGTAGAAGGATTCTCTTTGATCACTACACCGTTAATCAAACTGCTGAGGAAAGGAGTATCATTTGTATGGATTGAGAAGCAGCAAGAAGCTTTTGACAAATTAAAGAAGGTATTGACTGAGGCGCCAGTATTGATTCAGCCGGAATCTGGGAAGGATTTCACAGTGTATAGTGATATGTCGCATGTGGGGTTAGGCTGTGTATTAATGCAAGAGGGTAAGGTGGTTGCTTATGCTTCGCAACAGCTTAAGCCTTACGAAGCAAACTACCCTATGCATGATCTGGAGTTGGCAGCGGTAATCTTTGCGTTAAAGATTTGGAGACACTATCTGTACAGAGAAAATTGTATTATATACACGGACCATAAGAGTCTCAAGTATCTAATGACTCAGAAGGAGTTAAATCTTAGGCAACGGAGATGGATAGAGTTGCTAAAGGATTACGATTGTTCGATTGAGTATCACCCAGGCAAGGCAAATGTGGTGGCGGATGCTCTGAGTCGAAGGGCTGTAACTGAGTTGAGAGCAATGTTTGCTCGTCTGAGTCTATATGATGATGGGAGCTTGTTAGCAGAGTTACAAGTGAGACCAACTTGGATTGAGTAGATTAAGGAGAAACAGTTAGAGGATGAGTCATTAGTTCCTCGGTTTCAGCAAGCTGACAGTGAAGAGAATTCTAATTTTGGACTGAATAGTGAAGGAGTATTATGCTTTCGAGGAAGAGTTTGTATTCCGAAGAACTCTGACTTGAGGTAGTTAATTCTAAAAGAGGCTAATGGTGGACCTTGTGCCATGCATCCTGAAGGGAATAAGTTATATTGAGACTTGCAGGAGTTGTATTGGTGGTCTGGACTTAAGCGAGAAGTGACTGAATTTGTGGGAAAATGTCTAACATGCCAGCAAGTAAAGGCTGAGCATCAACTGCCCTCTGGACTTCTGCAACCTGTGAAGATTCCACTTTAGAAGTGGGAGAGAGTAACCATGGATTTTGTGAGTGGGTTACCTTCGACACCTACTAAGAAGGACTCAGTATGGGTAATTATTGATAGGTTAACGAAATCTGCCCATTTCATACCTATTCGAACCGATTACTCACTTCAGAAGTTGGCCAAGTTGTATGTGGCGGAGATAGTGCGACTATATGGGGTGCTAGTTTCAATTATTTTTGACCAGGATCCTAGGTTTACATCTCGGTTCTGGCAGAAGTTGCATGAGGCGTTGGGTACGCGATTGGATTTCAGCACTGCTTTTCACCCCCAGACAGATGGACTGTCGGAAAGGATTATTCAGGTTCTGGAGGACGTGTTCAGGGGTTGTGTTATCGACTTCTGAGGTAGTTGGGAGGATTACTTCCCATTGGCAGAATTTGCTTATAATAATAGGTATCAGGCAAGTATTCAAATGGCTCTATATGAGGCACTATATCGGTGAAGGTGTCGTACGCCAACGTGTTGGACGAAGTTGGGAGAACGTCAGGTTCTTGGGCTAAAGTCGGTGGTGGACACTGAGGACAAGGTTAAGTTGATCAGAGATCAGTTAAAGGAAGCATCTGATAGGCAAAAATCCTATGCTAATTTAAAGCATAAGGGAATTGAGTTCTCAGTGGGGGATATGGTCTTCTTGAAGGTCTCGCCTTGGAAGAAGATATTAAGGTTTGGTAAGAAGGGCAAGTTGAGTCCGCGATTTATAGGGCCTTATCGGGTTCTTAAACAGGTAGGGCCAGTAGCTTATCAGTTGGAGTTACCGCCAGAGTTAGACTAAATCCATGACGTTTTTCATGTGTCCATGCTAAGAGAATATCGATCCGATCCATCGCATGTCGTACCAGTAGAGGAGATTAAGGTAAAGACCGATTTGACTTTTGAAGAAAAGCCTGTGCAAATACTAGATCGAGAGGTCAGAGTGTTAAGGAAGAAGTCAGCTCATTTGGTAAAGGTACTTTGGCGCAATCATGGCAGAGAAGAGGCTACTTGGGAGCCAGAAGAGGTGATGCGTCAACAATACCCTCACCTATTTGGATTAGGTAAATTTCGAGGCCGAAATTTCTTTAAGGGGGTAGAGTTGTAACGCCCTAATTTTTTGGGATTTTTCGGGATTTTTGCGATTTTGGTGTGAACATGAAATTTTGTTGTTTGGGTATGTAATTTATGCTTTGAGTGTGCTAGTGGGCCTTTAGAAGGCCCAAGCCTAAATTAAAACCCGGTAGAATTATCGAATTTTAGACTTAAAGAGAAGAGGACTTGAGTAGGCGAGCTTTTAAGAAAAAGTGAGTAATTTAGGACACAAGTGAGCCCTTGGTAAAGTGGCAATGTGGCGCCACTTAGAGCCTAAGAAAGTGGCGTGTGGAAGCTAGGCAAAGACCAAGGTTCAAGTCTCAAGGTAAGCAGTGTGGTATTTTATTTTTACTGCATGTGCTAGTCATATGATAGACTTCAAGTAAAACTCTGTTGGAAAGTGTTTGAGATGCTCATGGGATTGAATTAAGTAGGATAAGGGAGAGAAATTCTAGGAAATTTTCAAATGGGAGCATGAGATGGCCGAACATGGGACTCTTGAGGGAGCGTAATCGATTTTGGCTTATCAATTTTTGTGCATATTTGGCAAGGGGGAGTTGTGGGAGTTACCCGAATGTTTTTGGGGTCTTTCTTGGGGTTTTAGTTTAGCACATTAGATAGGTGTGTGCCGACTAGGTAAGGCTTTAGGGTTCTTTTTCTCTTCTCCTCCCTTGTTCTAGAAGCCGACTCCCTGAACACTATCACTTGTGCCGATTTGTCCATAACCAAACCTTCTCTTCTCTTCTCCTCTCTTCTCTACTCTCATCTCCATTCTCTTTCATTTCCACAAAAGCTGAAACCGAAACCACCATTGCCGATTACCTTTTTGATTGGAACCATCTCTTCTTTCCTTTTTAAATCTTTCAAAAAAATCTGAAGCTCTAACCTCTGATCTCATTCACTGCCGATTTGTTCTTTCACTTTGTGAACTCCTCTTATTCATCTACTTTCTCTTAAACCAAAATAGTCTTAGGCTAGAATAGATCCATAAGCTGAAATCATTTCGATCCGTTCTCTATCCGTGTCTTGGGGTTAGATCTGCATCAGATCTGGGCTAGAAAAGGATTAGAAGCATTCTTTGTCAGGTAGATCTTCGGTAAGTGCTCAGATCCCTTTTTTTTGGGATTTAACAAAAGTCAAAAATCCCTATATGCATAGGGTGGCTGTCGATTGGGGCTAAATGGCTTTATTGGTGTTATTATTCGGTTTGTTTTGTGCTAGTGTGGACTAAAGTCTACCGATCGAGGGGTGTATGGAAGGCTAGGATTGTTGGTGCGACTAGATCTAGATCTAGTCACTGTTTTCGGCAAAGGTAAGTATTCAAGTGATTAAGGGGTGGTTGCCAATTATATATAGGGTAAGTAATGATAGTTTCAGTTGGATGTTGGATTAACGGTATGTTTTCAAACGATTGTAGGATAATCGCGTGGGAGATCTCGCTGTAGTAATCGCAAATCAGGTGTGTAAATGAACACCCACTAGTAGACTAAATCGGCAAAAGCTGAAAAGCCAATATGCCAAAATTCTGGCATTTCATGGGCTTGCGAGCGTGCGAGCGCTCGTGGGTCGGTTGACTCTGTAAAAACTGTAATCGCAAATGGTAAGGTTGATGTGTGTGCGATTTGTGCAACTCGGTAAATTTGGGCCTCGAGGGGCTAAATTTGGGCCCAATAGGCTTACGGGCCCATTTGGGTGAAAACGAGCGGTAAGTGGGTTCTGGTAATTTGTATGCTAAAACTACTAAGATAATTGTGGAATTTGGGCTTTGTGGGCCAAAATAGTTAATAGACGCTGTAGGGGTTATAGGGCCCGATAGCTTTAAAGTTGGTAAATGGGATAGATAAGCTATTTAGGTGAAAATTAGACTGTTAACAACTGTAATAAGCATGAAACCCTAAAAACTGGTAAATTTACTAAAATACCCCTTAAGGGTGGAAAATTACTGTTTTACCCCTAGGTGCAAAATGACCATTATACCCTAAGGTTAAATTTGACTGAAATGCATGCTATATTATATCTGCTCACTATTTGCCATGACATGTTTTACTGTTGCATGGGACTAGGTTTATGATGGAGGAAGTGCTAAGTGGTAATGCCACATTTACTAAAAGGGGTTTTGCTTAGTGGCTTGGCCACGTTATCTGATTAAGCAGCTATGCTGCGACTGTGGTGTGTAGGGCTGAGTGGGTTTAGTTATTCCCCACATGGTGTGTAGGGCTGGTATGGGTGGTGTGTAGGGCTGGATTTGGGTTGGGCTTTTGCATACATGCATAATATCTGTTCTGTTACTGAATGGGCCTATGGACCGCACTGATTACTGAATAGGGCTAAGGCCTAGTTAATACTATTAATCTGAATAGGGCTCCGGCCTAGTTAATACTGTACCTAGATAGGGCTTGGGCCAGTAAGATTGAACTGATTTGGGCTCTGGTTGGGTTTTCTTTACACACTGAGTTTCCCAAACTTAGCCCTTCCTTTCATCTATGTAGGTGAGCCCTAAGCTAGTGGACTTGGAGCTAGAGGGATTCAGAGTGGCCACGTGGACTGCAGTTGGTTAACTTGGTTTAAGTAATTCATTTTTCAGAAATTTTACTTCAATTATTTTCATTTTGGTTTTGGGTTTGTAATAAGGCTGCTTTAAGTACTTTTTATTTGGGTTTTATTCCTTTATTTATAATTTGATTAAAATGGGTAGGTTAAGGCTGCAAGGGTTTTTCTTAAAATTAATCGATGTTTTTAAAATAAAACACTCGTTTCAAATGAGTAACAAAAAGACGAACAAGATCTTGTAATTGAATACACTTTAAGTTGGTAGTGGATAGGACGTTCACAAACTAAACCTGGATTTTCTTTTCAAACTTTAATAACGGTTTTTGAAAAACTCACCCTAATCGCAATGATTAATGAATATGATTAATCCTCCGTTGATGTGACACATCAGACTTGGCCGTAACGTCTGGGCCGTGTTTGGGGTGTTACACTTACCTCTCGTTTTCACCCATATGGGCCTGTAAGCCCATTGGGCTTAAATTTGGCCCTCCGAGGCCCAAAACCACCAACATGCATAAAATCGTGCACACAACCGTCTTACCATTTGCGATAACCAACTTTACCGATCTAACTGACACACGAGTGCTCGCACGCTTGCAAGCCCTCGAAATGCCTGAATTTTGGCATTTCGGCTTTGCGGCTTTTGCCGATCTAGTCTACTAAAGAGTGTCGATTACACACCTATTTTGCGATATACCCGAAAGTCCCTTGCGTGAATATCCTACAATCATTTAAACCGCACTGTTAACTAAAAATCCAATTGAATAACCACTATCAACTCAATGTACCTATTCGGCAATAATAGAGCATCACTAGCCTTTTACCTTTGTCGCTTCTAACCGCTAGATCTAGATCTAGATTGCTCCAACAGTCCTAGTCTCCAATGCTCCTCGACAAATTGCCCCTTTTCCACACTAGAACATAAGAAAACCAAAAGAGAAGACTAATCATAAGTCTTAGCCAAAATCGACAGCCACCTTGAAGAGTTAGGGGTTTTTGGCTTTTCTTGCATCACAAGGTTACGAATGAAGGGGGTTTTGAATACTTACCACCTTTTTGTTCTACCAAAGAAGGGTCCCAAATACCAGCCTAGTCTAGATCTATTGTGGATCTAACCAAAATGCGAGAAGAAGATAGATCTAAGTGATCTAAAGACTCAGTTTTTGAAATCACTATAGAGTATGGAGGTTTCTACTTTTGTAGAAACAAGAAGGAGAATAGAAGTCTATTAAACAAAGAGGAGATGTCGACAGAAGGATGAGAGAGTTGTGAGTTTCAGCTTTTGGAAGAATAGGGTTGAAGAGAATGGAGATTCAGCCAAAAAGAAGAATCCGTTATTAAGACAATTTGGGTTTCGGCTTTTGAGGACAATCGGTTAGCTAAGTTTTGAGAAAGGGTTACTTCAGTTGATGGAGAAAAGGAGAAGAAGAAGAGAAGAGTGAAGGGAGAAGAGATAGATGCTTGGTTCGGATAAAGAAGAGAGGTGATGAAAGATTTGGCTTTGGGTAAATCGGCAAGAGAAACCAACCAATTTTGGGATTTTGGCTTTTTGAACAAAAGGGAAAGAAGAGAGAAAAGAAAGAAAATGAACCGAATGGGAAACACAATTGAATTTTACCTAAACGGCACTAAGCCCTGGCCAAAATAATCCCCACAAAGAACAAAAAAAGAATTCAGCACACCCTAAACCCCAATTACTGAAAGTTCTACCTTTCCAAGGACCTAGCCAAAATTGCTCAAGCTAGAGACCCATATTCGACCAACTCTAGCTCCCCCTTTCAAATTCCCAGATTTGCTCCTAGATAATCTCTCCTTATCACTCCTCACCCAATTCTATGAGTATCTCAAACTTCTTCCTTCAGTATTTCACTTAAGTTCCATCACTTACCATGCATAGGCATAAAAATAAATAACACCTTGCTACTCCATGAATTTGAACCTTAGCTCTTGCACAGTCTTCACACGCCCCCTTGTATTCTAAGTGGCTCTACATTGCCACCTTACCACAGGTCATCTTGTGTCTTAAATTCCCAATTTTTGTTTAAAAGCCCACTAAACCAAAGCCCCTTGCTTGGATGTCAGACACTTACCCACGAATTATGTTACTTCACGCTTAAGTCCAGGCCACCAATACAACTCTCGTAAATCTCTATAGAACTTATTCCCTCTAGGATGCATGGCACAAGGTCCGCCATGAACCTCTCTCAGAATTGACTACCTCAAGTCAGAGTCCTTCGGAATACAAACTCTTTCTCGAAAGCATAGAACTCCTTCACTGTTCAATCCAAAATCAGAAGTCTCACCACTCTAAACTTGTTGAAATCGAGGAACCAGTGACTCATCATCTAACTGTTTTTCCTTACTGCTTAATCCAGGTTGGTCTTACTTGTAATTTTGCTAACAAGCTCTCATCTTCATATAGACTCAGAGGAGCAAACATTGCTCTCAACTCAGTTACAACTCTCCGACTCAGTGCATCAGCCACAACATTTGCTTTGCCTGGGTGATACTCAATAGAACAATCGTAATCCTTAAGCAACTCTATCCATCTTTGTTGCCTAAGGTTCAACTCCTTCTAAGTCAACAAATACTTAAGACTCTTATTGTCTGTGTATATAATACACTTTTCTCCATACAACTAGTGTCTCCAAATCTTTAACGCAAAAATAACTGCTGCCAACTCCAGATCATGTATAGGGTAGTTCGCTTCATGAGGCTTAAGCTGTCGCGATGCATAAGCGACCACCTTACCCTCTTGCATCAGGACACAACCCAAACCAACAGGCAATGCATCACTATACATAGTGAAATCCTTTCTAGACTTTGGCTGAACCAAAACTGGCGCCTCAGTCAGAACTTTCTTCAACCTCTCGAAAGCCTCTCGCTGCTTCTCAGTCCATACGAACGGTCTCCTTTCCTTAAAAGTTTCTTTAACAGCGCAACAATCAAGGAGAATCCTTCCACAAACCTTTTGTAGTATCCTACTAAACCTAGAAAACATCAAATTTCTGATACAGATCTCGGTGGCTTCCATTCTAGAACCGCCTCAATTTTTCGAGGATCCACCCTAATCCCCTCAGAAGAAACAACGTGACCTAAAAACGTCACCTCTTGTAACCAAAATTCACACTTGCTGAATTTCACATACAGTTGCTTCTCTCTCAACACTTGTAGAACAATACAGAGATGCTCATCATGCTTCTCCTCAGTTTCTGAATACCCCAGAATATCATCTATGAAGACAACCACGAACCAATCCAAGTAAGGTTGGAATACCCGATTCATCAGATCCATGAAAGCCGCAGGTGCATTCGTTAATCCAAACGGCATTACCAGAAACTCATAATGACCATACCGAGTTTTGAATGTTGTCTTATGAATATCCACCTCTTTGACCCTTAACTGGTCATATCTAGATCGAAGATCGATCCTGGAAAATATCGAAGCTCCTATTAACTAGTCAAATAGGTCGTCGATCCTTAGCAGAGGGTACTTGTTCTTAATCGTCAGTTTGTTCAACTGACGATAATCGATGCACATCTACATTGTCGCATCCTTCTTCTTCACGAACAGCACCGGTACTCCCCACGGAGACACACTTGGCCTAATAAAACCTCTATCCAACAGCTCTTGGATTTGTGCTTTCAACTCCACTAACTCCTTTGGTGCCATTCTGTAAGGTGCGATAGACACTGGAGCCGTTCCAGGCAACAAGTCGATTCCAAATTTGACTTCACGATTCGAAGGCAACCTAGGAAGCTCATCAAGAAAGACATCTTGGAATTCCTTGACGGTTCTAACCTCTCTTACCGTCAAACCCTGAGCATCAGACTAACTCACATATGCCAGATATGCCTCGCAACACTTGCGAGTCAGCTTCTCAGCTCTCAAAGTTGAGACAATATTGGACAAGTAATCTCTTCGCTCCCTTATAACCATCACCTCCTCATCCTCCGTATTCTTTAACACCATCCATTTAGTAATGCAATCCAGAGTCGCCTTATGCTTAACAAGCCAGTCCATTCCCAAAATGAGATTGAACTCTCCAAACAGTAGCTCTATTAAATCCGTAGAGAAAATACTACCTTAAGTCTCTAAAGGCATGTCTCTACAGAGTTTGTCTACCCTAACCGAGTGACCCAGTGGGCTTATCACAGTTACCCCACTCACAGTTTCCTCAGAGTGTACACCTAACACCCTAGATACATCACATGCAACATATGAATGGGTAGAACCAATATCTATCAAGGTAGTCTATGGCAGACTAGAAACCAAAAACGTACTGGTTATGACGTTAGATGCATCACCCTCCTCTCAGCGACGAGCAGCATAAACCAACACTAGCTGACAAGCGTCAGCATTTCCAGCACCCCTGCCCGGTGCTCCATGTCCACGACCATTTCCATTGTCGCCCCTACCTTGACCACGGCCTCTCGGCAGTTGTGGTCCACCTCGTACTGGTTGAGCAACCCTCCGTCCAGCAGCTTGCATCTGAGCCGGCCTTTGAGGATAGTCCTTAACTCTATGCTCCTTGGACCCATACCAGAAATATGCCCCAGTACGCTTCCAACACTCTCCTAGATGCACTCTACCACAATCCCTGCAAGCCTGCAGTCTAACCACATTCACCAGAACTGTTCAAACCGGTTCGTCCACTCTAGCCCTTTTGACATTCCTGCCCATAGCACCTGAGGGTCCAGAATCCCTCCTAAATCAATTTCGGTCCTTCTCACGGTTCTGTTGCTCTGTTCATTTCACCTCCTCGGCTATCTTAGCCTTTTCCACTAGAGCAGTAAAGTCGTGCTCCCCTAGTGGAGCAATCAGCACCCTTAGCTCATCCTTGAGGCCATCCTCAAATCATACACTACATTCATATTTCGTAGTGACTTTTCCACTTGCATACTGACTCAACCTTCAGAACCCAGCCTCGTACTCTGCAACAGATTTATTACCCTGGGTCAGGTTTAAAAATTCCTTCCTTCGGGCATCCACATAGCCCGCCCCAGCGTACTTCCCTTTGAAGGCCATCTTAAACAGCTCCCAAGTTACCTGCTTAGCTGGGGTACTATCCCTCACAGTGATCCACCACTGCTAGGCCTCATCTTGTACTAGAGATACTGCTCCCTTCAGCTTCTGCTCCACTGAGAAATCCAAGTCATCCATGATCCGCTCCATGGCCTCCAACCTGTATTCGGCCACATTTGGGGCTACTTCAGATCACTCTGAAAATCTTCGCTCTGTTAGCTCAGAGTCACTCAGAAATAGATCCCCGGTTCATAGTCCCTATACTCGCTCTAGCGACCATTTCCAGAACCCGTAGCATCGCTTGAGACAAAGCATCGTCCCTTCTAGCCAGATCATACGAACCAGTCTCAGTTGCCGGTGGCACTCGTGCCTCCTCAGCTGGCATATGTCCCGAAGATGAAGACTCAGCTTGTGCACTACCCCGGCCACGTCCACAACCTCTCTCATGAGCTACCCTCGTACTCATATTGTATTATCTGATTACGAATTTTATGAATTAGTTCAATATTTCAGTGTTTATTACAGATATCTTATGTATAGAAAGTATTTCAAAGTTTCATTTTCGCAGAATCGTAGCCTAACTACATCTCAATCTTCTAGGTTTTTTAGTTCCCTACTGTCTCAGTCTCTACAGTTTCAGCGTTGCCCTAACTACATAATCTTAGTAGGGTCTCAGTACTATCTACAGTATTACAGTAAAATACAGTATAGCAAAAGATACTTACAGACTTGGTGCCGGAGATTCGGTGTGCCACTCTTCGAAAACTAGATTTCAAAAAACTAAGTTTTAGTAAGAATAAACTTCGTTTTTTTAAAGTAGATCCTCAAGCTTTTAGTAAAATATGTATGTCTTGAAGAAAATCAATTGAAAAAAATTTTCTTAAGAAATTTCTCAAATCTGATTTTCAAAATACTTTTTGGGCCTTAACTTAAAAATTAAAAAACTTTTTAAACCCGATCCACAGCCGAGTTGTTGCAATTTGGCTCTGATACCACTAAATGTAACACCCCCAACCTGGCCCAGACGTTATGGCCAAATCTGGTGTGTCACATGAACAGTTAATTACACCTCATTCCTCTTTTAATAAGCTTAGGGTGACTTAGTAAAACCATTTTATGTGTTTTGAGAAAAAGAAGGTTGTTTAATTTATAAAATCCTATCTACTATCAGTTTGAGGTTCACTTTTTAAGAGATCTTGTTATTGTGCCGTTATTATTAAGTTATCTATTTGTCACGTAAGAATGTTTTGAAAACGTTTGTTAGTTTTGAAATAAAAAAAATCGGCACAGCCTTAGTCTATCAATTTTTAGACAAGTATAAATATATAATTAAAAACCAAATAGAAATAAAATAGTTACTCAGCGGCTTTATTACAGATTAAAAACCCAAAACTACGGAATACTAAAATAAGTAACTTAAGAAATAATAATAAAACCAGAAAGCAGTCCACGTGGCCACTCCGAATCCCTCCAGCTCCAAGTCCTCTAAGGTTGGGGTTCATCTGCATAGATGAAAAGGAAAGAGGGCAAGTTTGTGAAAACTCAGTGTGTAAGCTCACCCTACCAGAGTCCAGATCAGTTCAAGCTCAAGCTGGGCCGAAGCCCTACTCAAGTACAGTGTCAACTGGGCTTTAGCCCTATTCAGATAACAGTGATAACTGGGCCTTAGCCCTATTCAGAAAACAATGTAGGCCTTAGGCCCATTACAATAACAGTTCAGTATATTATACATGCATGCAAAGCCCAAGCCTAATCCAGCCTTACACACCACTCGTACTAGCCCTACACACCATGTGGGGAGTAACTCAACCTACCCAGTCCTACACACCGCAGTCGCAGCTTAGCTGCTTAATCAGGTAAAATGGCCAAGCCACTAAAACAGTAATACGAGGCAAAGCCTCTAACAGTATACGTGGCCTTGCCACTTAACACTTCCTCCATCGAAACTCAATCCCATGCAACAGAGTATATTATGACATGGCATATAGAGAACATATATAATTTAGCATACAAATCAGTCAGCTTAACCCTAGGGGTAAAATGGTCTTTTAGCACCTAGGGGTAAAACAGTAATTTCTATCCTTAAGGGGTATTTCAGTAAATTAACCAAATTTTAAGGTTTCATACTCATTATAGTATACTAACAGCCCTATTGTTGTCCTTTTAGTTATTAAGCCCATTTAATTATTACCAAGCCATCGGGCCCTAAAAACCCTTAATGGGCCCGACGAAGTCCACTAGCTATTACGGTCCACTAAGTCCAATTGTACACCCGTTTTAGCATATCTCAACTGTCAAATTACCAGAATACACTTACTGCTCATTTTCACCCATATGGGCCTATAAGCCCATTGGGCCTAAATTTGGCCCTCCGAGGCCCAAAGCCACCAACGTGTAGAAAATTGCGCACACAACCATCTTACCATTCGCGATTACCAACTTTACCATTTCAACTGACCCACGAGTGCTCGTACGCTTGTAAGCCCTCGAAATGCCAGAATTTTAGCATTTCAGCTTTTCGGCTTTTGCCAATCTAGTCTATTAGAGGGTGTCGATTGCACACCTGTTTTGTGATATACCCGGAAGTCCCTTACGTGAATATCCTACAATCGTTTAAACCACACTGTTAACTAAAAATCCAATTGAATAACCACTATCAACTCAATGTACCTATTCGGCCATAATAGAGCATCACTAGCCTCTTACCTTTGTCGCTTCTAACCATTAGATCTAGATCTAGATTGCTCCAACAATCCTAGTCTCCAATGCTCCCCGACAAATCGCCCCTTTTCCACACTAGAACATAAGAAAACCAAAAGAGAAGACTAATCATAAGTCTTAGCCAAAATCGATAGCCACCCTGAAGAGTTAGGGGTTTTCGGCTTTTCTTGTATCACAAGGTTACGAAAGAAGGGGGTTTCGAATACTTACCATTATTTTGTTCTACCAAAGAAGAGTCCCCATGTGCCAGCCTAGTCCAGATCTATTGTGGATCTAACCAAAACGCGAGAAGAAGATAGATCTAAGTGATCTAAAGATTCAGTTTCCAAAATCACTATAGAGTATGGAGGTTTCGGCTTTTGTAGAAATAAGAAGGAGAATAGAAGTCTATTAAATAGAGAAGAGATGTCGATAGAGGGATGAGAGAGTTGTGAGTTTTGGCTTTTGGAAGAATAGGGTTGAAGAGAATGGAGATTCGGCCAAGAAGAAGAATCAACTATCAAGACAATTCGGGTTTCAGCTTTTGAGGACAATCGGTTAGCTAAGTTTTGAGAGAGGGTTACTTCAGTTAATGGAGAAAAAAAGAAGAAGAAGAGAAAAGTGAAGGGAGAAGAGATAGATGCTTGGTTTGGATAAAGAAGAGAGGTGATGAAAGATTCAGCTTTGGGTAAATCGACAAGAGAAACGAACCAATTTTAGGATTTCGGCTTTTTGAACAAAAAGGAAAGAATAGAGAAAAGAAAAAAAATGAACCGAATGGAAAACATCACTTGAATTTTACCTAAACGGCACTAAGGCTTGGCCAAAACAAACCACAAAAAGAACAACAAAAGAATTCGGCACACCCTAAACCCCAATTGCCAAAAATGCTACCTTTCCAAGGGCCTAGCCAAAATTGCTCAAGCTAGAGACCCATATTCAGCCAACTCTAGCTCCCCCTTTCAAATTCCTAGATTTGCTCCTAGATAATCTCTCCTTATCACTCCTCACCCAATTCCATGAGTATCTCAAATTTCTTCCTTCAGTATTTCACTTAAGTTCCATCACTTACCTTGCATAGGCATAAAATTAAATAACACCTTGCTACTCCATGGATTCAAACCTTAGCTCTTGCACAGTCTTCACACGCACCCCTTGTGTTCTAAGTGGTGCTACATTGCCACCTTACCATAGGTCATCTTGTGTCTTAAATTCCCTATTTTTGTTTAAAAGCCCGCTTAAACAAAGCCCTTTTTCTTTTAAGTCTAAAATTTAAAAATTCTATCAGGCTTTAGCTTAAACCTAGGCCTTCTAAAGGTCCACTAAACACATTTAATTCCCTCCAACAACATATCCAATACTGCACAAATATATTCAAGAAAAATTTTTGAAATCCCGAAAAATCGAAAAATTGAAGGGTTACAGTAAGTGTAGGGATGGGTGGGTGATTTAATCCCCATAGGTGTGCAGGGTTGGACAGCAGATGGTGTGTAGCAGTTGGTTGGGTAAGACTTGCATACTGCATACCGCATTACTATTTACCAGGGCCCTACTATTTACTGATACCGTGATGGGCTAAGACCCTACTGCGCTACTGTTACTATACTGAGATGGGCTAAGGCCCAAGCTGAAACTGACATTGTTACTGAAAAGGGCTTAGGCCTAGACTATATTCTTGCATACTGATTGTTTGATTTTTTCTGTGGGGATTACATACTGATTTTACGTAAACTCACCCCTTCTATTTATTCTGTACAGGTAACCCCCAAACATAGGCGGATTGGTATGGCGGAGGACTCAGCGGTGGCCACACGACCTCGTTACATTGTTTCATACTTAATTATGATTTTAAGTTTTATTTGGGTTTTTACTGTAATTATATCCTCTACGTTATTTTCTTAAATTTGGGGGACTTATATTGCTTGAGATTTATAACTGCTAGTAGTAGGAACAACTTGGGTTTTCAAAAGAAATAAATGTTTTATCAAAAATACCCACGATTACACAAACTGTTTTAAAAGCTTCCGTATTGACTAATGTTTTGAAATTGAATAATGTTTTGAAACTTTTGACTAAATAAACGACACGATTTTTAAATTAACAAAAGATAATAAAAATTTCTAAATGGAAAAGTGGTTTTACCGACGATACAATTTTCAAACATAGTCTCATGTGACATTGTTAGATTCAGCCATAACGTCTAGCCCAGGTATAGGGTGTTACATCCCCGATGGATGTTGAGATTCAGCCTGATGTGTCGTACAGTGAAGAACCGATTATTATTCTGGCACAAGAGGTGAAAGAATTGAGAAATAAGAACATAGCTTTAGTAAAAGTTCTCTGGCAGTGACACAAAATAGAAGAAGCCACCTAACAACCCGATGAAGCTATGAGAAAACAATATTCAAACCCTTTTTCCGGTAAGATTTTCGAAGACGAAAATCCCTTTAGGAGGAGAGTTGTGATAGCCCGTTTTTAGTGAAATTGGAATAGTGGTTTTGGTACCACAAATTTGAAGTTGAAAATTTTATTTTATTATTATTTTATTACCTATAGCATGATAGTAGTACTATGTAAAAATTTTGTTAAGACATTTTACTGTTTACATGCTCAATTTGATAAAAAGGACTAAATCGCGTAAAGCGCAAAAGTTGAGTTCTTGTAACACCTCTTACCCGTGTCCGACGTCAGGACGAGTACGAGGCATTACCAGACTTAAATATAAGTAAACGTACACTTTTGAGTCATCAAATTTCATTCAATTTAGAATCATTCATACACAAGCATATTATCCCTTTTACTAGCCTACGAGGCCCTAAACATACATTAGAGGTGGTTAGGGACTAAACCGAGAACTTTCAAAACTTTTACAACACTTAGAAAATTTTCATGTTTTGGAGAGTCACACGTTGTGTGGGCAGGCCGTGTGGTCACACACGCCTGTGTCGCTCGAGAAACGCTCGTGTCTTCCACCCGTGTAACTCTCTATTTATGACATCATCACCCATTTATGGTCACACGGCCAAGTCACAAGCCCGTGTGCTAGGCCATGTGGTGAATTTAATTCTCGCATTTAATGTGCAAACTTCACATGGCCTGCGCACACGCCCATGTCTTAGGTCCGTGTCTCTCACACGGCCGAGACACACAACCATGTCTTTGCTGGTGTGTTTATTACTAGACATTCTATTTTGCAAAATGAGGGTGCAGGCGACACACGGTCTATCGACACGCCCATGGGGATGACCGTGTGTCACAAACGGCCTAGACACACGCCCGTGTTTGTCTTCTCGTGTAGACAAATATAAGGCTATTTACCAAGCCTTTTGCCACCCTGCAACACAAGCACATTTACACTACTTTAAAGGCACATAACATAACATAGGTGAGATATCAAACATCCTTAAATCAAGTCTTCCACACATCATTTGCCTACCACATCCATCATGCATATATCTCACACACTTAGCAACTTAAACATGCAAACTACCTCAATCAAGAATAACATCACCATATGCATATATCAAGTATCAATATAGGCCAACTTTTAATGGCCTTATACAAAATGAATAAAGTATCATCATAAGCCCCATATTTGGCTAAACCAATATGACATATAACAAAAAGACCAAGTCCCTATACATGGCATACTCAAAATGTTAAGACTAGCTATACCCAAATTTTCTAATTGATAGTGTGATCAAGTCTCCAACGTCCTTCGATCTCCGAGCTAGCTTGGTGATACTATAAGAAAAATGTGAAAGGGAAGTAAGTATAAAGCTTAGTAAGTTTGCATGTAAATAATTAACAACATAATCATGCAATATCATACACATGATATAAATATAACTTGTCACAATGTCATCAAGTATCATAGATACATCTTAGAACATGTCATATACGTAATGTACTATAAAATTCATGTGCATGATTCCTTCATTCACTTCTTTTCGAGACCTTATCGATACATAACCCAAGAATTATGAGCTTCATGTACATACCTGTACCCTTTCAACATGTTCATACATTTTCATTTCTTTGACATACTCTTGAATTACCCATTAAACCACTTGGAATACTAAAGGATACTCAGGAAATCTCTTAGACATTGTAGGATGCCAATGCCTTATCCCAGACATGGTCTTACATGGAATCACAAATAGATGCCGATGCCATATCCTAGATATGGTCTTACACGTGATCTCATATCGACGCCATGTCCCAGACATGGTCTTACTCGAAATATCATCACGAAGCCATATCCCAAATATGGTCTTAGACATAATCATACAATCAGATGTCGATGCCATATCCTAGATAAGGTCTTACACGAGATCTCATAACCCTAATGTCATGACATTTGTATCCTATCTATTCCTAAGGTTCAACCAGGATTTTGAGACATCAAAACCTCGTCATATCGTTATCGAGTCATTCTAAATCAAAATTCATAGAACAATTGTACATATCATGCAATGATAAAGCATTAGATATATAATGAAGTAATGTTGCATTATTTACCCACAAACTTACCTCGGTAACAAAATATGACTAGTTATACAATTTAGTCCGTAACTTTGTTCTTTCCTCGGTTTAGGTTCAGACTCCGTTCCTCTTGATCTATAATAACAAATTTCACTTATTCAATCATCACATTGTTCAAATCAGTCCATACATCATACTTTGGCAAAATTATAATTTTGCCCTTAAAGTTTTACATATTTACAAATTAGTCCCTAGGCTCGTGAAATGAAACATACTCAATTTCTTTAACATACAAGCCTAGATGAACTATTTTGATGCTTATAACAACCCACATTCACATTTTCTTTTAAAACACATTTTTACTACCCATTTTATAACTTTACAATTTAGCCATTTTTAGTTGTTTTCATGAAAAATCACTTAATAAAAGATGTCCATCACACATCAAACATTCATATTCTTCCATTAAATATCAAAACACATGCATGTCACACATGGGTCAAATTTCAAACATGAACCCTACTTCAAAATATGGCAAGAAATAAGTAAATTGGGTTTCGAGGGTTTTAAAAATGTAAAGAACATTAAAAACGAGGCTAGGATGCACTTACTATTGAGCTTGAAAATGAAAAAAACCCTGGCCATCGAACCGTTAGAAATTTTGGCACTTGCTTGAGGAAGATGAGCACATTTTTGCTTTCTTTTTCCCTTTTTTATTCATTTAATAACCAAATGACCAAAATGCCCTTTCTACTAAACTTTCAAATTTTACACATGCATGCCTATTTTTGTCCAAAAATATAAAAATTTTGCAAATTGCTATCTAAGGACCCCTAATTAATAATTCAAAGCTATTTCATACTTAAAGCTTCTAGAATCTCATATTTTGTAGCTTTTGCAATTTAGTCTTAAAATTCAAATTGGACTCATATTTACAAAATTTCTTCATGAAACTTTCACACAATCATGCAAACATGTCATGGACCTCAAAATAATTATAAAAAAATTTCTACTTCAGATTTGTGGTCCAAAACCACTTTTTCGACTAGGCTCTATATCGGGATGATACAGTTCTATTAGCTAAAAGTATTAAATAGCTATAGAACCGTAATGTATGAGTCTTGAAATGGTAATTAGACAATAAATAGTGATAGTGGATGTACATGGCTTGGCATTTGTGTAAATTTTAATGTTTTTAAAGGTTAAATTAGTAAATAGGTAAATAATGATAAAATTAATCAACAAAAAAAAAAAAAACAAAACCATCATCTTTTAGCCATCTTCACCAACCAAAATTAAAAGAGAAAATTTTCCATGGGATCTTGATGTGCAAAACATTTTACCTTGCATTGGTATGAATTTTTATCTCATTTTTAATGATTTCTATGTTTTTGGGTCCGTTGTAGCTTACTCTAGCTCGCTCGGGGACTAATTTGTGACACTGTTAAACTATTAAAGTTTTGCAATTGATGAATATACATGATTTTGTATATTTGATAATAAAAAATGGATAGTTGTTGTTAGATAAACAACTTTTATTAAGTAATTTTTTTATGAAATTATTAAATAGGGATTAAATTAAAAATTAGAAAATTATACATGGTGAAATTGTGAAATAAATGAAATATAGGGCTTGCTAAGGACCTAATTGATATTCGGCTATAATGGGTTATGGTGAAATTTCATAAATTTCCACTTTTATGAGTTAGGGACTAAATTGCAAAGAAATTAAAAGTATAGGGGCAAAATGATAATTTTTCCAAAATATGATTTTGGGTTAAATTGAATGAAATATATATCAAATTAAGTTAAATTTATCCGTATAGATCAAGACAAACCTCCTATGACTTTAGATCAGGGTAAAGAGAAAGTCTCGAATTAATCGCCTCTGTATCTACGTATATTGGTCGAGGTAAGTTTGTGTGATTAAATTGTGTTTATATGTTTTATATTAAATTATGTATGAATTATGAATTGAGATATATATACATGGTTGCATATCCAACAAAGTTCGACAATTACAAAGCCTCGTTTGAACCTTAGGAATTCGTAAGATACAAATGACATGTCATTTGGGTTTACATGATTGGGGTGTTGGTCCTGAACGTCCTACCAATGGCTGAGGTCAGGCATGTGTTATGGATACTCCATAGCTCGTGTGAGCAGCATCGTGCAGCTATGTTCTGACCCACAGCTCGTGTGAGCGGGCCATTTTCACAGCTCGTGTAAGCATACAGATTTTATAGCTTGTGTAAGCATACATGTACAGGATTTGACGGATTACAGTTATATGAGTTAGCACACTATGTGTGAACTATCATGTAACAACCCAAATTAGGGCCTAAACGGAATAATGGTTTTGAAACCATGAATCTGAGGTCAAAATATTTATTCTGGTTGAGTTTTAATGGTTATTAAGTGGTTGAATGTTTGTGTAAAATTTTGGTTGAAGAATTTTATTGATTGGATGTCCAATTTGGTGAGTTGGATTATATTGCAATAAGTGAAAATGTGTGTTTTAATCCATAAAGATACTTTATTGAAATAGGTTTTTAAATTGGAGGTCCTTATTTGGTAATTAAATCATTTTATTTTAGTTTGGATAAAAATGCCTAAGGAAGGATAAAATATCAAAAAGGTCAATGAAGGGCATTTTGGTCATTTGGTTAATAAAAGAAATAAAAGGGAAAATAAGGCCAAATTTGTGTCCATCTTCATCCTCCTTGGCTAAATTCTTCAAGAAGCCATAGTTAGGGTTTCTTTCATCTTTCAAGCTTGATTGTAAGTACCTCCTAGCCCAGTTTTTGATGTTCTTCATATTTTTAAAATCCTCGTAGCTTGATCTAGCCATTTCTACCACTATTTCAAGCTAAGATTTATGTTTAAAATTTTACCCATTGATGTCATACATGTGCTTTGATGTCTAGCGGTAGAATATGAAAGTTTAGAGTGTGATAAACAACTTTTACTAGATGATTTTGGTGAAAATGGATAAAAGGACCTATTTGTAAATGTTGTAAAATAAGTGTAGAGAATATGATTTAGTGGAAATTGTGGGCTGTTATAAGAGAGAATATGAATCGGCTAGGCTTGGGTGTGTGAAAATTGAACACATTTCATTTTACAAGCCTCGGTATTAAAGTGTAAAAATTGTAAAAGTTAGAGGCCAAATTGTAAATTTTGCTATAGGATGATTTTGGACTAATTTGAATAATGTGTGTATTAAATAATCTAAACATATCATTATAGATCAAGAAGAACGTGCAATCGACCTTGACCGAGGCAAAGGCAATGTTTTAGACTAAATTGCAAATTGTCATATTTTATATCGAGGTAAGTTTATATGTAAATGATACATCCTTTTTATTTAGGTTTTTACATGTTGATACCTTAGGTGGAATGTGAGTGAATACTACTGATATTTACTAAAATGATGAAAAGTGAGGAAATTCCTGAATGAGCCTTTGGAATAGAAAAAAGGACATAGAGGAACCCTATGAATCTATGATTATTGGTGGGCTATGTGCGGACCACTATGTATCTATGACCATTGGTGGGCTATGTGCAAACTATCGTGTATTTTTTATCATTGGTGGGCTATGTGCGAACCATCGTGTATTTGTTATCATTGGTGAGCTATGTGCGAACCACTGTGTATTTGTTATCATTGGTGGGTTATGTGTGAACCACCGTGTATTGGTTATCATTGGTGGGCTATGTGTGAACCATCATGTATCTGTTATTATTCTAAAGTGTTTATCGAGGAAATTAACTAAGTGGAATTTCATGTGACAAAGTGGTGATAAGTGTAATACTATAAGTACATGTATTCGTAAGCACAGTTTATGATATGTGTGTGAACTTGGGTAAGGTGTGAAATGAGTAATTGCAACTCCAAGAATTTGAATTATTCATGCTTGGTATATTATGTTTTTGAATGTTAAATACGTAGTGAGATGTCTATTGTTTACATATAGACTTACTAAGCTTAAAGCTTACTCCATTCTCTTTTCCCTTATTTTACAGTGTAGCCAAGCCAGCTTGAGATATGGAGATCATTGGAGGATCATCCATACTATCAACACTTTTTGGTATAGTGTGATTTACATTGAATTATGGCATGTATAGGGACTTGGTTATTTTGTATATTTGTCATATTTGGTTGAGCCTATGATGTTGGCTCATATTGGTCAAATGATCATTTTGTGTAAGGCCATTTGAAATTGGTTAGTATGGGTTTTAATATATGCATAAAAAAATGAGGTTATTCATAAATTTAGCACTTGTATGTTTTGATTAACAATTGTGTGTGATTCTTAAATATACCAAGTGTGGTATGTGAAGAATGTGTTATTTGAATATAGAATTTATGTTGTAATTAAGGCTATGTGGATGTTTAATAATATCGTCTTAAGTGATGATGAAAAGGGTATAAGTTTGCATGTGTTTTTGGGTGGCAAAGGGCTTGGTAAATAGCCTAACTTATGTCTACATGGACGACCACACAGCCTTGTGTGTAGGGCGTGTGATTTCTGCATGAAAATTTTGGAAATTTGATTCGTCACATGGCCTAAGACACGAGTGTGTGTTGTGGCCGTGTGATCTAAAATGTGTGCTGGCATCATAAACAAAACGTCTAGGTTTTTACATACAGGTAGAAACAAGGGCGTGTGTCTTGGCCGTGTGAGGACAACGGCCTAGGACACGGGTGTGTGCTTCGTCGTGTGAAGACTCCTATAGGTTCGAAATGAAAAATAAATTCACACGGGCTGGGGACATGGGCGTGTGTGACCACACGACCTACCCACACGGACGTGTCCCTATGTCACACGGGTGTGTGTCCTGTTTTACATGAAATTTTTCTAAAATTTTCTTAAGTTCTCGGTTTGATCCTGGACCGATTCCAAAGTACGTTTTGGGCCCCGTAGGCCCATTTAGGGACTTATTGATGTAATGTGAAAGGTTTCAAATTTTAAAGGAAAAATTTTTGTTTCGAAATTGTTTGGTTGCAAGTGTTATTGTCCAGTAATGCCTCGTACCCTGTTCAGATGTAGAACACAAGTAAGGGGTGTTACATATCCTGAGTATCCCATGGTATTCTAAACAATTCAATAGGCATTACACTGATATAGAATGGTGAGAGTTCGATACGAACTAATATAGGGACATATGTGAATTACATTCAATTAGTACTACATGGCATATTAAGAATTGAAATGGATGATACATGTATAAGAGATATAATTCTATTTTATGTTGATTCTTAATTACATAGCCTATGTTATATGATCAAATGGCTAACATGTTTGGTGTACATATTTAGGCTTTGGCCAAGTGTAGTTGGATTATGCCACGTTATCTTACCTATTATGTATTAAAATGGTAAGTTATGTTTTATGTTATACGAACTACTAAGCTTATATGCTTACTCTATGTTATTTTTCGTGTCTTATTGTGAATTAGGAACTCATTCAGGTTGGAAGCTTGTCAAAGATAAATCACACTATCTATTGGCTTTTTCGATACTTTTGGAAGTTTAATCTTGGTTATAATGGCATGTATAGGTATTTTGGCTAATGTTGGCCTATGTGTTTTGATTGTTGCAATAGTCAATTGGTTTGGCTTGTGTTATGGCATTTTGGTGATAAAATGAACTTAGTTTTGGCATGTAAATGATAGCCTTAATATGGATGATGTTTGGCTTGATATGCTTGAATTATGGAATATGAAGTTATGGTTTAAATATGCATATTATATATGGCTTGTAACTTATTGGAAATGTTGAGAATTGGTACTTTGTTTTGAATGGCTTATATGGTTATTGATGTTATTTGTTGAAGGGTATATTCGACACCATTTGGTAAGTTTTTGGTTAGTAAATCCAATGGTGTGTATTGATACAAATATACCTAAAAGTTAGTTGAGTATTTTGGTCAAAAAGAGTACATGATTATACATGTTTACATGTTGTCATTCGAGGCTCCTAAGGGCATATTGGTTGTATGTGATTATACCATATGAATGAAGCTAGAATATGCATAATTTTGGTGTCTGGTTATGGCTTGTATATATGCATTTTTGGTTGTAGGTATATGCCTTGATGGGTGAGAAAAATGGCCTATTTTCGTCCACACTAGCACATGTCTCAGTCGTGTGTGACATATGGCCAAGCAACACGGCCTTATGTCCCCTGTAGCTTTCAAAGGGTTGCAAGTCAGGCTGTTGCACGGCCTAGCACTTGGCTTGGCACACGAGCATATGAGGTTACTTTGAAGGGTACACGGCCTGGCACACGGGCGTGTGGCTTGGTCATGTGACCCAAGTCAGTGAGTTACACAGACATGGACATGGGCTAGGACACAGCTGTGTGTCCCCACTTTGAATGCCCACATGCTTGAGACACGGGCATGTCTCTTGGTTGTGTGAGTCACACAACCTGGCTACACGGCCGTGTTACCCCTACAGTTTTGAAAATTTTCACTATTTTTTAAAAAATTCTTTGAGCTTTGGATTTAGTCCCAAATTGTTTGCAATGCATATTTTGGCCCTCGAGGGCTCGTTTAAGGGACAATATGTATGTTTTGACTTGGTTTTAATATGTTTATTGATATGATATGAAATGTTTATAAATATGTGTTCGTTTGATTTGAAAACTCTAGTAATGCTCCGTAACCCTATTCCGGCATTGGATATAGGTTAGGGATGTTACATGAACACAATGTAAGTTTTACTTTAAATATTGTTGATTTATCTCCCTTTGATGTTTTAGATTTGAGGATGAATCTTTTTGAGGAAGAGGGGAATGATGTGAGTTTCAAGGCCCAAAATAAGGCTCATGAATGTGATGGGCTAAAATTTCCTCAAGGCCAAATAACGAGGCTGAAGGCCAAGCAAATCCAAGCAAGATTGAATAGGACCATCCAAGACTTTGTTACCAAGGCCTTAGATTCACACATGGCCGAAAAAGAAAATTAAGATTCACTTTCTTATTTTCAAGAAAATCAAGAAACCGAATCTTGATCCAATATTGCTATTTCAGACAATTTCAAGAATCAAGAAAATCAAGATTTCAAATCTTGGAAATCTTGGTCCAAGAAACTGAATCTTACAGCCAAGGCACATTGGATTTCATGTACGAGCTTGAATGAACAAATTTCGAGAGTAAACAGATCACAAGACTAAGTTCTTGAAAAATGACCCATTAAGATGTCTATAAGCCCATCTTGAAATTTGGAAAGAAATTTAATTTAAGATAAGACCAAAATATGAAAGTGGCTGAAATTGTAAAATATTTAAACTATAGATCCAATTTTTTTTAATAGATGGACCATCATGTAAGAATTCAGCCCAATGAGCCCATTTAATTCATTTGGTTGAATTACCATTAAAAGTCCACACTTAGAATTTTTTTTTTATTTGATGAGTTTTCATGCTAGTTATTCCATTAGGGTTAGAAAAACTTATTTTGGGGGCTTATAAGTAGCATGGTCATCCACCATTAGTTTCAAGACTACAAATTCGATGAGTAAGTTTGTATAATTGGTATTAAAATTATACGACTTAATTGTAATTTTTATATTGGATTTTGATTTTATGATTTTAATTAATTGAAAAAAAAATTAATGTAAGTGATTGGCTTCAAAAGTTAAGTGTTATTGAAAATAAGGTATTAGGACCTCGTTTTAGTAATATAAAGCCGTAAATATTTTTATTAAATATTTATAGAGTCATATTATATGTGAATTGAAGTCGGGTTTGGTAATTTTGATGATTTATTGTTTAATTGAGGTAAAAGCATTAAGTTGTGAAAGAGGTAACAGTTAATCGCTATAGATTTAAAATACTAAAGGGACCAAAATGGTGATTAGACCATAGTTAAAAAGTCCAAGTGGTGGTGAATGTCAACCATTCCACTAACTTTTGTATTATTTATTCATTTAGTCTTAATCAGTTTAAGGCTAAATTGTAAATAAGTTTGTTTAATTGGAATTTAATATAATTGAAGGACCAATTGTATAATTAGACCCTCTTTAAATGACCTAATAATATAAATGATATGGAATTCTTTAGATTGTGGTAAATTACAATTAATTTCTAATTAATTGAGGATTTACTAATTAATCCATTTTCTTGTATGATCAAAAATGGTGGTTTCAGGGCCACAACTCTGATGTTTTAAACCGTAAATATTAATTATTTAATATTTACAAGGTAATATTGTCATGTTAAAATTTGGTTATGAAATTTTATCATTTAGATAGTTAATTAAGTGAAAAGGACTAAATTGTAAAAGCTGCAAAGGTCGAATTCCATTAAATTAAAAGCATTAGACGCTAATTGAAAGGAAAGAGAAGGTATTTAAATGGTAATTAAATCTTTAATAGTTATAATGGACAGTTTGGGTAGCTAATAACATGAAATGTCATTAAAATTTTAAGGTTATACTGGTAATTTTGTAATAAGCAAAATTTAAATAAAACAAAAGGCCAAAATGGCTATCATCTTCTTGATTCATCTTTTTTTAAAGCAGAAACCACCATAGCTTAAGGGAGAAGCTTTTGGTTGAGCTTTGGGTTGCATGCTAGGTAGGTAATTTTTGCCCTTTTTAGTGATTTTTATTTTTTTGAGCTTGTATTAGTTTAATCTAGCTAACCCGAGGACTAACTTGTAGAATTGTCAAATGTTTTGGATAATGTCATTGATAAGTTTAGTGTGTTCTTGAAATTTTATGTTAGATTGTTAAGCTTGGTTATTAAATAGTTCTATTTTGTAAAGTAATTTTTTGGTAATTTTAATGTTTCAGGACTAAAATGTGAAAATAGTAAAAGTAAAAGGACTTGAGGTAAAATAACAGCAAATATGGGTTGTAATAGAGTCCCAAGCAATTCGGCTAAACTTAAATTTGAATAAAAATAGTTAAATTGCACGTTTTGAGCTTAGAGACTAAATTGTATAAAAGTAAAATGTTTGGGGCAATTTTTAAAAAATGTCAAAAAAGGATTTAATTGCATAAAATATTTTAATTTTGCTGTTATAATTAGTGAATTGAATGAAATTATTATTTTAGATCCTAAACGAGTGGAAAATCGATGAAAAGAGAAAATTACCAAGTAGCCCCTGTACTTTGCTATTGCTGCAGTTTGGTTAGTAAGTTCGTTCGGTTTAATTTTAGTACATTTATATATGTATTATATGAACTTAATTGCATAATGTGGTCTTATATTGATGTGTATGATTGGAAATGGAAATAGTGAATTGAAATGACATCGATCACTAGTTAAGATATTATGAGCTGTTACTGCAAATCAATCTTGTAAGTTGTGCAATTATTTAAGCTTCTAATAATCTTTATATTCCTTGTTAATATACTACTATTGAATGTTATATTATATATCGAATGAAGTTTAGCGAGCGATGTCTATCGATATATTGAATGAAGCTCAAATGAGCTTACCTACTAAATCTACTGAAACGTATCCGCTATCAAGCCATACTTATTGATTCTATTGAATGTTGCTCAAACGAGCATTACTCATTTAACATAGTGAAATACTGTATAGGTTGTTGCTTCTCAGACGAAGGATGCAATTTACGAAAATTCATTACTTAATTTTAAATTGATTACTATGTTTGGTTAGAAAGGCTTATCAGTTTATTAAACAAACTTACTAAGCTTTATTCAAGCTTACCTATATTTGTTTCATTTTGTAGATTACATTTTGAAGGCTGAGAAGATCGAATCAGCAAAAGAAATCACACTAATCTTTGGTAGAATTTGATTTTAGTTGGTATATATGGCATGTATTAGGACCCTTTTATATGTATGATATTGGTTCTTAGTTTTAAGCAAGTTTTACTTGAACTTGTGTTATGTGATTGGAAAACAAATGGAATTAAGCATGTTTTACTAAGATAGGCCTGTTGATTAAGAATTAAAATATTGACATTATGATGAACTATGGTATGAAATGGAAATTGATATTTTGATGTGTAAATTATAACTTGTATATGTAACTTGAAGGTGTAATGTCATGAAATGCATTGTGGTGTCAATGATAGCAAATTGGTTAGGTAAGTTAGGATGTTTGAAATGACATATTTAAGTGTGTTTGAATGATGTTTAAAGTCATTGAATGTGTGCCCAAACTGAAATGGTTAGTTATGCCTGATTTGGCCTTGAAATGACTTACTTTTAGGTAAATTTTTGGGTTCACACGGCCTGGACATGGACTGTCACATGGTTATGTGTCATTTTGAAATCTCTTAGTGTTCCAAGTCAGTGAATTACACAGCCTAACACACGGCCTGGCACATGGGCGCGTGGGGCAACTCAGTGAGTTACACGGATGAGGACACGGGCTAGGACATGGTCATGTGTCCCTTATCTGAATGTTACACGGCCGTGTGACCCCTGTTTTCACATTTTTGCATCTTTTTCTTAAAACTTCTATTTTTTTTTTCAAATTAGTCTCAATTTGCTTCTAAGCTATTTTTAGAGCTTCGAAAGCTCAATTTAAGACTCAAAACCGAATGATTTCTTTTATATTGAATATTACTTGTAATTATGGAATTGAATTGATTATTGAATGTAAATCATATTAACTGTTCCAGCTTGACTAGTAACATTCGGTATCTTATTTCGACAATGGAAACAGGGTATGGGTGTTACAACACACACAATTGATTTATGTTTTTTGAGTTACTAATAATTCTCTTTAAGTTTTTCATCAAGAATTACTCTTGAGTTTCTTTTAAAAGTTGTTTTAACAATCTTTCAGGTTGTGGGAATCATTTTCAAGCTTTTTCTTGCCAAGATCTCTTTCTTGGAGAGAGAATTAGAGCCATTGAAAGGAGTTGTGGATTCTTAATGTTTCCAGGTCTTCTTAGGACGTCATCTTCTCTTCCTATCCTTAATTTATCGTTTCTTGCTTATTTAAGTTAGTTCTCATTGTTTTGGCTCGCTGATTTTATTGATTTTCATTCTAGGTTAAAGTTGCTTCAAGAAAGACATTCTCCTATCTTGTTCCATCAAGAAACACATTAAAATTAGGAGTTTTAATATTTTGTTGTTATTTCAAACATTCTTGTACAACGCAGTTTGCTTTTTTCTTTAAGATCATTTCTAACAAATCTGTTTGTGTTTTGTTTTTCCAAATCTAGTTGGGGCATTTTCTTGAGGTCCAAGGACGGTTTCTTTCCATCCAAGAAACCCTAATTCATTCTCTTTTGGACTATTTACTAGCCAGCTCATCTTTCTTTTGTTTTAATTTTGTTTGACTCTCATTTGTGACAACCAATTTGTTTTTGTTGTTTCTCATTTCAGTTTATGTTCGTCTAGAGATCTAGGATATATCTGCGACTTTGACAAATTTTACGATCCACTTCCGCATTCATCTGTCTCATTCCTTATCACCAAGGCACATTCTAATGTTCTCTCTTATTCATCGAGGGTCATTTGGCTTGACAAGATTGACCCCATTACATGGAAGAGATTCAAGTCCCATCTACTTGGATCCTTGCTAAATTGTAAACATTATATTTTACCAAGGTAATTATTGTAAATCCTAATGGATAAACATGTATAGAATTTGAAATTCTTAGGACTCTCTTATTGTAGATAACAATTAATCTCAGTCATTGATGTAAATCAATCTGTACTGTTGGACCTAAAGGAATTTAACTATAATAGAGCTCTCCCCTTCATTTGTGTCCATTCCATTCTTAAGTTAAAAGAATATATTGAGAGCATTTACTTAAACGATATTTCTCTTTGGCTTTCTGTTCATTTCTTGCTCTTTATTTTTTTATTCCTTAGTTTCTTTTCACTTTGCCTTGGTATCTTAGAAAATATGTGCTTAAATTCTTATTTTTCGAGAGTAAACTAAGAAAAAATTTCAACCCAATAAATCATGAAATTTACTGCACTAAACTTAAAATTATTCCTCTAAAATGCTGGTCGGAGTGAGTGATTTAACACAAACATGTCCGAAAGCATACTGCCTTCCTGCATAGTGCATTCCTCACCTGTTCCAATTGCTACTATAATAATACAAATTCCTTATTATTTTATAATTTCAACCCACAGAAAGAAATTAGCTTTGATAAAATAACAATTATTAATATGTTACTAACTCTCTCTGTGTTAAATAAAAGAGCCAGGCCATCATAAGTGACAATAGGAACAGAGATTGTTTAGTATCATTTCCTTTTGCACTTTCTTGAAATTATTAGTATAAACTTATTTGATTACATCACCTTTTTTTTTTTTTAATAAAAATCTTAGAACTGAATGAAAATGAAAATAATAATTGCACTCTTTGAGTATTATAAGTATTTGAAAGTTCTCTCTTATTTAAGTCCTACATCCAAAGCCGAACAGGCAAGCAAAATTTCACTATCTACCATTTTGGCCTATATGTTTTTAAGTTAGTACTTGGCTCTTCTTTTGTTTGGAACTCTGTTTTTTTTTTTAGTGAAGTAACATCTCTTGTTCATTAAGAAAGAAAATAAGGTTCTGTTCTTTCTTTGAAGTTTGAAGAATCAAGGAGAGTGCTTTGTGGGTGAGAAAATGTATGCAGAAACAGGGCTGTTTTTCCCTTACATGCAGAAATTTTCTGAAGATTTTCAGCAGTTCATAGATTACTGCAAAACCCAGAAACCCAATGCTTCCACGGTGCTGAATATCTTAACCTTTGTCTCTGATTTATTTTTCTCACTTTCGTTGCTTTGTTTTCTTGGTGATCTGCATTTTTTTGATTGAGTCTGGTTTTGAAGCTGGTTTTAGCTTTGATTTGCCTCTATCTGATGAATTTGGGGCTCTTTGATCCTTCAGTAATTCTGTTTTTCCTTTTAAAATGGGGTATATAAATGGAGAATATTTTGGTTTGTTTCAGTTAAAATTTCGAGTTATATAGTGATTTCATAGTGGAACTTCATTTCCCCCATTATTCAGATTTCAATATTTGGGAAACTTTTTGTTCCATGTCCTCCTCTAATGGTAAAAAAAAAAAAAAAAGTGAGGAAAAAAAACTGTAATTTTGAAGCTTCAGTCTTGATGTTCTATGCCTTTTGGGTTCTCATGGAGGGTGGCTTTAATTAGTTTATTCTCTTGAGACATTGTCTCAGAAATCAAACAAGGCTGAAATGGGGAATAAATGAAAGCATGTTTACATACTGCATCAGGAAAAAGGAAAGAAAACAAAGAAAAGTTAGAATATAATTGGAAAATGATTTCCATGTCACGACTTCCGTGTTCTTGAAGATTTCCTCCATTTTCTTTTAACTTTTTGGTGTGAATTGGTTTTTGGGTCACTTTTTAAGCCACTTATGCATACAGATTAAAATAGAAAAAAAGGCCACTAATTATTGTTCTTTGGTTTTGGATTTCTTTTTAGTGTTAAAAAAAGTTTGGGAAGTACAAGAGGTTTATTTTATCTTTATTTTAGTTTGGTGTCAAAAGTAAAAATTTTAGTTATGGGAAAAGTAAGAGAAAAAAAAAAAAAGCTCCTCGTACATGGTGTTGTAGATCCTTTCTTAGTGTAATAAGGGTTAGTTTTTTATAAATATTTATCCAATTACACAAAGAAACATGATTTTTTTTTTTTTTTTATAAAGAAGGGTTTTGTATTTGATTATTAGTGTGTGTGATTGCTAGTAGTAATTTGTTTGTCTTAAACTATGAACTATTTCTGTGTTCATACTGAAGCATAGAAAGAAGCATCATCATAAATTTATCATTTCCTTTGGCTCTAATCATCTTAGTGTCAATCCTACAAGCAACTACCAGAGTTTGGTATTGTATAGCACAACCATGATCAAGGTTTAGTAAGTTATCTCTAAAACGAAATATTTAGATCGTTTCGTTCAACAATCGAATATTTGAATTTGGTTGTACTCCAGTACTGGTTTCTGTGGATCGCCAGGAAAGAAGAGGCACACGATAAGCTAAGTTGGTCATCGGTTGATGACAGTTACACTAAAATCTTCCAGCTTGGGTTTGATATGTTTGATGTAGGGCAGTTCTTTTGTAAAAGAATCAATTAATAATGACTGTTTATCAGGAGAAAAAAAAACAATATGTAATGAACTGAACTCATATGTTGGGGCTAGTCAAAATTGTATTTTTTTAGTTTTATGGATTTGATAGATTATTATGCTAAATAATTATTTTAGCCCCCCTTATTTTTGTTTCATTCAGCAAAAGATGTTATTCAACAGTTAATAATATTAGTATGTTAACCTTCCTTGTATTCATTCATGCCTAATGTAGAACAACCTGGTTCAGATTTCCACAATATCCGAGTATGACCTTGGAGGAGAAGGTGATCTGTTCAAAGCTCCAGAGCCAATCATTGAAGAACCAAATCTGGGGCTTGATCCCATGACTGCTGCCATCTCATTAATCTCATGTGGTGAAGATGTCATTACTTCCCAAGGACTTAAGGCTGCCGATATTGAATCAATCCAAAATGAGCAACTTTTAGAGGTTCTCTATGAGTATGAAAAGGAAATGATGGCAAAAGCAGCTATGGAAACACCACTGTCCGAGGTCCTTGATATCAAGATTCCTGTTGTGAAGATCAATGAAAACCAGAACCGTGAAAACAAAGTGCTCTCTGATATCACATTTCAGAAAAGTGTCAGCTCGAGTTGCTTAAGCTCAATGGAGTCAGTGCAAGGAGCTGTAATCAAGCCTAACTTTCTGGATTTTCCTCGAATGGAATTTGGTTCTGTTTATGGAATGAGGAGAGCTTTTAGTGAAGGAGATATACAGGTTAGTCTTAATTGCTTGGTTTTATACGATTTTACCTGTGCAGTTGCAGATGCTAATGCTGTCAACTTTTCTGTTGGAGTTTCTGTGAAATACCATTTCTTTTCTTAAAAATAATCCAATTTAGAACTTATCTCTACGGCAAATGCACCATATTTTAAGATCTTAGGAGCCTCTCCCTTGAATTACCTCGACCTTGGCTAATTAGAGGAGTATCTTTCCATCCATGAGTTTCCTGCTCTTCACTGCTGGAGCCCAAAAGTGACCTTAGCACAGACCATTTAGATTAGTTTGCAACTATGTTGTCTTATCAACATATGAACACAACATTCTTTATCCCATTTCAAAATCGCACTAGGAAGCGATGTTGATCCTCCTCTCTTTTCCACTGATATATAAAATTCAGACAAGTTCCTCTTTTGTCTGGAAAAAGAAACCAGCGGAATCAAGTGACACATCAAATTATAGTCATGCACCGAGCATGTTTGCCATTGTAATGATTGAGAAACTTCTAGATGTTTGTGGTCATTTCCAAAGGATGAGCTGCGTCATTGATATTGAATTTTTATGACAGACTCTTGGCAATGGGAATGCGAGCGTCATTTGTTCTCCTCTTGAGCGACCAATAATGATCAGCTGCTGTTCTACTGAAGATCGAAGGGAAAAGCTTTCCAGATACAGGAATAAGAAGACCAAGAGGAACTTTGGAAGGAAAATCAAGGTATTTCAATTTCCATGCATTTTACAATCAAACAAGTAAAGACTCCATGGTTATTTTTGTGATCCTTTGTTAGACTTGGGTATTGAAACTTCTGATATGGTTCACTTTGTCCAGTACGCTTGCAGGAAGGCTCTCGCTGACAGTCAACCAAGGATCCGTGGAAGGTTTGCAAAGACTGAAGAATCTGACAACTCCAAGAGGCAGTAATTGTTGACTAATTCCAAAATAAAGCAGGAATGAAGTAGCTAGACCCTAGAGGTGAAGAATAATATATATATGTATATATATCTCAGTCGTGTCAACTCGGCGCGCACACACACACATATATATATATATATATAAACCTTTGTGGAAATCTTATACAGAGTTTATGCTAAATAAACCAATCTTATTTGCTGTAATAACCTCCTCCCCTCTCCAAGTAGGATGTACAGTGTTTGTTCAATAAAATGATGGCAAAGCAGAAATTTGCACTTGTTCATAAGGCTATATAAAACGATGATGAATGTTTACGAGGTTTCAACACTCCATCATGAGCTCATCCATGGATCTATTTGATTGCATTTAATTGGACAACAATGGGCCAATAAGCTTGTCCAGGCCAACACAAGGGTTTTGGATTTTTGTGTGGTGGCACAAAAATATATACCTTTCAAGGAAGTGTTTCTTTTTTGTAAGGTGTTGATGTGTCAGGGATTTTGGTTTTCAATGCCGGGATGATTTCCCAAACCTTCCAATAATTTTGTCAAATTATGTATTATTAGTTTTACCTTGGGAGTTTAATTCCAACCATTGTTTGCTACAATAATTCTCACATGTGGACAAACACAACAATAATTTCATTTGTGGTAAATAAATATCATTTCTTAATAGTAGTAAGCTGCGCCAACGGGCTCTTGTTGGTAGATCGGAGTCACCAACATGACATTAATCAAAATTACAAGATACTATAAACATGTACACCCACCCTGTGATAAAAAATTCTTTTAAAAGAAAACGGTTGGTTTATAAATAATAAGTGACAGATTTATAAAGAAAGTTGGTAGCTTTTCTTTTTTCTTTTAATTAATGTATAGTACTAACCTTAATGTATTATTTTAAGATTAATATATATATTTTTTTGAAAATCCTAAAATTCCTATTGTAAACACAATATCCAGTATCTACATGCCACATCACCGATTTAAAATCTATTTATATAATACATAATAAAATGTTTGAATATATAGATATATCTATTTATATAATAATATTTTATAACAACTACAAAAATTATAACTACTACTCAAATTACTATTAGAAACTTAATTTTTGTAACCAAATACTCAAAATTTTATTGGAAATTCAATTTTGTAATTTAAAAAAAATATAAAATTTATAATGGCAAAAAACATAATTATATAGTTTTTATAAATTTCACAATTTTTAATTAACAATTTTTACAAAGTATTTAGTTACAACATTGGGTTTCCAATAGGACTTTTAGTAATGGTTATAGATTGTTGTAGTTTTTTTTAAAATATTGTTATATAAATAATAGATTTTGGAACAAATAACATGGCATGTTGACCCTATTGATCGATCAATGTGGCTCAATTTGGTCAACTTTGATCAACGTGTCTCGTCATGGGTTTTAAAATCTATTTACATAATACATAACAAAATATCCAAATATAAAATAATCTATCTATTTATATCATAACAACAAAAATCTATAACCCCCGACATCATGACGTCAACTTATTATTTTGAAGAGTTTACAATTTAGTCCTAATTTGACTTTGGGTTAGCTTTAAAATTTTCGTAAGCTCGTATAAAACCCAAAAATGGCCTTATATTGCATTGTATGATTGTATTGGTTGAAATTAAGCATTAATAGTATAAATCAAACATAGTTTGATCATAGTTATTCTGACAACGAATGTGGTGTAATAGCCCGAAACTGGGCTTAGTCGGAATAGTGATTTCAAAATCACTTTCCTGAGGTTTAAGAAAATTATTTTAGTGTTAATTTATGAGTTGTAGTATTTCTATAAGTGTGCATAAAAATTTTAGGGAATTAATTTACGCGATTGAAGGCTTAATCGCGAAAAAAGACTAAATCGCATAAAAGCTAAAAGTTGTAAATTACTAGTAAATTGTGTTAAATAGCTAGAGAATAAAAGTTTGAGGGTTTTAAAGGGCAAATAGGCCCTTGAATGTATGGTTGGCTGGCCATTGAGAAGCAAGGGAGAAAAAATGCATTAAAAAGTCAAAATTAGGTGGTATTTGGTGACAATTTTGACTAGTTTTATTATTAAACAAACAAAAGCTATCATCTTTTTTTTTTTCTACCTTCTTCTACCATCGAAAATCACCATGAAAATAGCCATTTGAAACTTCAAAATTTCAGCCACTTGTTTCTTCTTCAAGTAAGTGATTCTTAAGGCTTTTCTTGAAGATTTTTACATTTTTGGAACCCTTGTAGCATGAGCTACATTTTGAGGGGTGTATTGTGCAAAATGGTTGAAAGTTTAGAATGTTGCCATGATTGAATAAATGTTGTTTTCTGAGTTTTTATGGAAGAAAATGAGTCCTAATTGTTAAATAAACAAATTTTGTAAAAGGGTGTTCAAGAAAAACACCTAAATTGGACTAGATTGTAAAGTTGATAAACTGTTGATATTTGTATGAAATAATGAGAATTTGGGGCTGCTATAAAAGTGAAAAGAGTTTAGTTATGCTTGGTTAAGAAAGAAATTCGATAAAAATCAATTTCCGAGCATAGGGGTAAAATGGTCATTTTGCCAAAGTCTAGGGGCAAAATGATCATTTTGCCAATTTATGAGTTTTGATTTGTTTAGATTAAATTGGTGATTAAATTAGTAAATTTTCACTGTTATAGATCAAGACTTACCTAATTTGAACCTAGACCGAGGAAAGGCCAAGCAAATCGATTAAAACAAATCGTCATCTTCATTTCGTATATCGAGGTAAGTTGTAGGGAAATAATATAACAATTTTAACTTTTATGCGCGAAATCATTGTATTAGTATAAATTGATAACTTGTATCTATGAGATGCTTATAATAATATTGCTTGTGCATGAATTGTTGAATGATGATGATAAGTTATGAATTGATGAGAATATGTGTAATAACGCTCGGTTGAGCAGTTAGAATAAAATTGGATATTCATGCCATGACATTGGGTAATGTATGTGCTAGTGTAAGACATGTCTGGGACATGCATCGGCCAAATTACAAGAGCCAGTGTAAGACATGTCTGGGACATGCATCGGCTACGAGAGCTAGTGTAAGACATGTCTGCGACATGCATCAGCCTCGGGATATACAAGCTAGTGTAAGACCTGTTTGGGACATGGCGTTAGCTTATTGCGTGTTAGTATAAGACCTGTCTAGGACATAGCATTGATACCGTTAGAAGAGAGCCAGTGTAAGACCTGTCTGGGACACGACATCGGCCTCAATACATTGAAAGTCAGTGTAAGACCAATCTGGGACACGGCTTCGACTTGATATGTGAGCTAGTGTAAGACCATGTCTGGGACATGGCATCGGCTTGAGACCCCATATGGAAGGCTTGTTGAATATCCATTCATATTCTAAATAGTTCAACGGGAAGACATCAGATTTTATGTTTAGTTATGAGATATTGTGATAATCACTGTAAGTGATGCAGGTGCTTAAGCATAATGCACGAAATGTGAGCTCACTAGCATGTTGTGTGATTAATAATGGATTGAATCGAGTAAGTTATGTTGCGATTATTCTTTGTAAAATGCATGAAGGTTTGTCATGATTTGCTGAATTTTTGTTATATATTTGCCTATAACTTACTAAGCATTATGCTTACCCCTCTCCTTTCCATTTTCTTATAGTGCTGCCTAAGTAGTTCGAGGATCCAAGGAAGTCGGAGGCATCGTACACACTATCAATCAAAGCACTCAGTATAGTTATGTTTTGTATTTTGAGTAATGGCGTGTATAGATTGTTGGGTCATTTTGTGTAAGATACTTTAGATAGCCAATTGTGTTGGCCATTGATCTTATAAGGTCATTTTGTAAATGGCTATTGGAATTGGCTAAAATTATTGTAGACATTTTTCTTATGAAATGGAAACGAGTTCATAGAAATTGTGGATGGCTGTTTAGAGTTTTGTGCATGCACATGATGTGAATTGGGGTTGTTGGAATAAGGTATAGCTATGGTCATTTGGATGTATATTAGTAAGAAGTCATGATATGAAAGTGTTTGGCTGCTTTGTTCTTGTTTTAGGGTGGCAAGAAGGCTTGGTAGATAGGCTATCTTTGTCCACATGGGTAGGCACACGGGCGCGTCGCACACGGCCAGCCCACGGGCATGTGCCTTGGCCGTGGCCGACACATGGCCAGCCCACAAGCGTGTGGTTAGGCCGTGTGTCCCTTGCTCCTTGCATGGATAGAATTAAATGCTCATCAGTGTTCCACACGGGAATGAGACATGGCCGTGTGTCTTAGTCATGTGGAGGACATAGCTAGGACACAGGTGTATGCCATGGCCGTGTGATTGCTGACGTCAGAAATAAAATACCCAGGTTTTTGCACACGGGCTGCGACATGGGCATGTCATGGCTGTGTCACAGACACGGGCTGGGCACACAGGCATACGCCAAGTCTGTGAAAACCCTTGTAGGTTAAATGTTAGAAATTAAATCCGCACAGACGAGGGGCACGGGCGCATCCCTAGTTTGCTTAGGCCGTGTGAGGTACATGGGCCATTAGCATGACCATGTCTTGAGGTCACACAGGCGTGTCTCCCTTCCACACGGGTGTGTGCCCTGTATTTAGTGGAAATTTTCAAAAGTTTTCTAAGTGCCCGAAATGGTCCCGGGTTGTTTCCAAACCATGTTTTAGGCCTTATAAGCCCACGTGAAGGACCAGAGAGTCATGTTTGAAAAAATTTTTAAATTGGGATGTACTTTAAAGGTATAAAAATGAAAGGTTGCATGCATTTTAGTTAGGTAAGGCCTCGTACCCTGTTCCAGTGTCAGATACGGGTAAGGGGTGTTACATGTGGCACCTTGTAGCTTAGACCCAATGATCGGGTCGGGTAATGGGGTGTTACATTTAGTGGTATTAGATCTATAGGTTTAGATGATTCTCCAACTAAATCGAGCTTAGAATTGAGTCTAGAGGTACATTGACCACTACCAAACGTGTGAATGTTTGGATTGAAAACACTGTAGCAAAAATATATATAATAAAGTACTAGTGTCTACAAGTATATAGGTTAAATTGTAATATAGGTTTGTACAATGGGGTACATGAAGTACTGCAAGGATTGTATCCAAGCGAGGAAGGATTAAATCTAAAATTATTTCTACAAGAATAAGTCTAAACAGTACTCACCAAAAATCATATCACGATAAATAATAAAGAGAATTAATATTATGAAATAAATTAAATTTACTAGAGAAATTAATCAACAAAGAAATCGCGATTAACAAATAGAAGATTAACTCACTTAAGTGGTTGAAATTAATTTCAAAATTGGGGTTTTGGTGAATTAGCTAATAACTAATCAGTTATTACCTTTCAGCCTTTAACTGATTAATTAATCGATAAATAATCACTTATCTTTCGACCTTGCTTTTTAAACCAGGGAAATTATGATTTACTTGACAAACTTATTTTTTGACCTAGTTTACCTAGATGACTTCATAGGGTCGCCAATCCTAGGGTTTAAGCATACATAATTTAAGCCAACTAATTCTATGAGGAGCTTTCGTTTTTCCATTAATTACTCTCACATTCGCTCGTTAGCCTTCCTAAAGGATTTAGCTACTTATGAGTCTAGAGACCATTTTCCTAAGAATTAATTTAATCATGCAAAAACACAAATTAAACTAAAATGAAAGGAAGATAGAAATTGATCCATTTGATAAACTGGATGCGCTTGGTTCTGCAAATTCCTTTAACAACTAGCAAAGTATCGGTGTTGGCAAGTAGGAAGTGAAAGAAAAATATAAAAATACTTAATAACAAAGTCTTGGACTCAAATCAAATCCAAATTAGAATAATAATAAAAACTATTTTGAAAAGAAAATAAAAGTCTAATTAAAATCCTAATTAAAAAAAGTTTATAACTAAAACCTAAAATCTACCCTAGAACTTAGCTTAGCATAAGCTTTCCTATTTATAGCAAAGTTAGCTGTTCAATTAGGTCAATTTACAAGCCTTAATAGCACTAAATATCGGTTGTGCAGATGAAAACACACTTAATTAATTTTTGCCCTCCGTCAGACCTGTGTTACGGCACAAGCTTATGTGTGCGCATCATGACACACAACTTCAAACTTGTCTTTTAGAATTCGTTCTGATATGTTGCAACTTCGAAGGCTTGTGTTGTAACACCCCTAACCCGTATCAGTCATCGGATTAGGGTTACAGAGCATTACCAGACTTATCACATAAGCAATCATTCTTTTCACATTCATAATTCATATCCATACATAATTCATTCACACACATTCATAGAGTCCCTAAGATGAGCCTTCGAGGGCCAAAACAAGCATTTAAAGCAATTCGGGACTTAGTTGTAAACTTATGAAAATTTTGTGAAAACTTTAAAAATTTCAAAGTATAGGGGACACACACCTATGTGGCCAAGCTGTGTGTCTCACATGACCAAAAGACACGCCCGTATCACAAGCTGTGTAGACATTCGAAATAGAATCACATAACCGTGTCCCAAACCGTGTCCTACCCTGTGTAACTCTCTTACTTGTGTCACACGGCCATCCACACGCCCGTGTGACTAGCCCGTGTAACTCACTAACTTGCTTTCATTAAAACTACAGAGGACACATGGCCTTGTCACCTGACCGTGTGTCACACATGACTAAGACACATGCCAGTGTCTCTGCCCATGTGGACAAAAATAGGCTATGTTCCAAGCCACATTTCTCATTCAAACTTGCACCAACCTAGGCATACCAAGTAGCATATATCCACAACCAAATTGAACATTCATACCAACCAAAATCAAGCCTAAAACATGCAATTTCAATACCATTAAATCAATTGCTATCAAGTATCAAAATTGACCATTATAAACATATCATTATCAACTTCAAAAGCTACCTAAATAGTCATAAGCATATGGTCACTTTTGTGCTTATCACATAACCTATATGCCAATTCTAATTCTCAACCATATGGAACTCAAATCACCAATTCATAATCAAGGAATTCACATAGCAATTATAGACCAAATATCAAAGGCCATTTGCACATATTTATATAACCAAGTTTACCAAAATAAGCCAAATCACATGGCTAAACACATTACCAAAACATACATCAATTATAAGCTAAATCAATTGGTTATGTACTTTACTAACATATATGCCATATTAACCACAATACCTATACATGCCATATAACCTAAATACATCAAGATCAAAAGTACCAAAACGGCAGCTGGATAGTGTGATGAGATCTCTGACGACTTCCAATCCAAACGAGCTTTCGAATCACTATAAAACATGGAAAAGCAAACAAAGTAGCTATGAAGCTTAGTATGTAACACCTCTAACCTGTATCTATCACCGGAATAAGGTTTCAAGGTACTGATCGAATCACAAAATTAACTAACATTTCATTTTCACTATAAAACATAATCAAATCTCATTCAATCACATTCACCTTGTCCCTTAAGGTCTACGAGACCTTAAACATGCTTTAGATAAGGTTTGGGACTAAACTGATCACATATAAAAATTTCAAAAACTTAGAAAATTTTCAGACATACAGCGGTCACACGCCCGTGTGAATACACCGCGTGCCTCACATGGCTATAGACACGCCCGTGTTACAGGCTATGTGAAAATATTGTAACACCCTAAACCCGGCCTAGACTTTATAGTCGAATTTGGTGGTGTCACATTGAAGTTTTTTTTGAAAACATGATTTTATTGAAAAGTTGTTCTATATTAAACCTCTTTGTGTTATTAATGAAAAATTTGTTGATTATGTTAGAATGTTAATATACTTTAAAACATTGTTTGATGCGGAAGCTTTTATAATATTTTACATAAACGTGGTGTTTTGAAAAACATTTATCTTTTGGAAATTCGCGTTCTACTACTATCCGATATGAATCAAGATAAACAAAAATCCCAAATTAAAAGTTAAAATTTAAAGAGGCCTTATTATAGAAAAAAATACCCAATTAAAATTACATGCAAATTTAAAAGAAAAAAAGAAATCATGTGTAGTTGTGTGGCCACCTTTGAGTCCCTCATAGCACTGATCTGCCTAAGATTGGGGATTACCTGTACAGATAAATAGGAGGGTGAGTTTACGAAAACTCAGTGTGTAATCTCTTATTAAACAAACAGTCAAACGTGCGGTATGCAACTACAATCTAGGCCTGAGCCCGTTACAGTAATAGTTCAGTTTCAATTAGTGCTTAAGCCCATTACAGTATCAGTAATAGTACATATATGCAATCGAAAATCCTACCCAGTCTAGCCTCTACACTCCACTCTATCCAGCCCTACACTTCATGTGGGGATAAAATCGACCCACCCATCCCTACACTCCAATGTTAGCACCAGTTATGGCGCTAAACAATATCGCAGCAAAGCTGCCAATAATATGATCAGCATAAAGCCATCAGTAGGTCCACAGTCGTCTCAGGCGGCCTGTGCAACCTTACTAGTACAATACACTTCCTCCAAATATATTAATCCTATCCCCATGCAACATGTCATATATCATGTCCTAATATCATGCATGGATGTAGTTTTTATATAAATCATGGCATGCTCAAAAATGGTCACACATAACAGGAGGGCATACAGTCATTTTAACTCATAAGGGTATAACAGTCATTTTACCTCTTAGGGGTATAACAGTACCGACCCATCAGTAGGTCCACAGTCGTCTCGGGTGACCCGTGCAACCTTACAGTCAAATAGTAAAAATGGGCATTGACGGGCCCATGTAGGCCCATGTAGGCCCACACGTCCGTGTGGCCCACAAAGCTCAAAAATGACCTTGGCCGTGTGAACAACACTACCGGGTCCAATATCTTCCATACATCCGTGTGGTTTACCTGTATGGGTCCCACAAGCCTGTTGGGCCCAACGGCCTATTTTCGCCCAACGTGGCCCAAAACAGCCCTAGCCCATGAAATCGCTCATGGTGGTCTCTACGATCCAACGTCCACGTTTATACAATCAATTTACCACACAGGCAAGCGCACGCCCATGTGGCATCAAAGATTTCATTTTTCGGCTTTTGTTGATCTAAAGTTTGGATAGTGTGGTTACACACCTATTTGCGAAGAGTGCTAAAAGTCCACGAGCACCAAAACCTACATTCAGTTGAGGTATTCCATTAGTCGATTGATAGTAGAGTTAATAACCTCTTTTAATACAAACCCAAACCATCCTTAATACTTGCCTTGATTGAGTAATTGCAGCTTAGCCCACTTATACAACTGACCAAAATCGAGCACCCAGTACTTCTAACAAACTAGTAGTAAAAGAAAAAGTTAGATACAAGATTAGCACGGAGGAAGAAAAGAAAGGGGGACCAAAAAGATAGAAGCCGAGCATGGATGATGTGATCCCTGTCGTGTCATGTTTCGTAACAACTAGACTACATCGGAATTGGCCCAAACTCGAGGGGCCTAAGTGCAAAATAAGACTTTTTAATTTCAGTTTATTAATTATGTTATTGGAATAAACACTTGATTTATTTATTTTATTTACTTTAGTCTTTAATAATGTCTTATTTATTAAATGCATCTTTAGTTAATGTCATGCATTATTGATCTACATATTTTAATTATGACATGCATTATTTGTTCTGCATTTAATTAAGTCATGCATTAAGTAACTCATTTTGTTCATTTAGTTTGCATTTTAAACCATTCATTCAAGCATCTTAGTTTAATTAATAAGTGTTTTGTTGAACTTTATTTAATAAGTGTTGCTCTTAATTAATCTAGTTACTAGTATTATTTATTGATGCATGAGTTTAAGTTTATTTATTTATGCTTCTTTAATAAACTAGTTGCTAGAATAATTGATGCATATGTTTAGTTCATTTATTTAAGTTAAGTCTTTACTTTTGATATGTTTAAAAAGTGTTTAAATGTGATTAATAAGCTCATTTTCATTGTGTTTATTGCAGGAGTCTTTTCAATTCATAACCGTTACATTATAAGGGCCGTTACAAATTTATTGAAGTGACATTTCAAGTGTTTTCGGTTACATAAGAATGAGTTATTTTAAAGGAGGCTTTATTCATCATCAATGTAACACCCCAAACCCGGCCCAGACGTTATGGCCAGATCTGATGTGTCACATGAACGATGGATTTATTTATGATCCTCCTTTAACAAAACGTCATGTTGTTCGTAGTAAAACCATGTTTAATAGCTTGTAATTAAGAAACATTATTAGTTTTAAAAAACCGTATCTATTACCAAGTAAAATTCACTTTTTAAAAGATCCCATTGGTGTGTTATCTTTGATGAGTTATCCAATTGGTACAAATTTGCATGTTTTGAAAACGTTTAATTAAGTTTGGAAAAACCCGTAAAGACTAGTCTACCGTTGTAAAACAAATAATAAAGAAAACCTAAAACAAATTACCCGAGCGGCCTTATTACAACTTAAACCTGAAATTTAAAAATAAAATGTAAATAAAGTAAATTTAAGAAAAACTATAAACCGGAGGTTTGAATCGCATGGCCACCTTGAATCCCTCGTAGCTCCAGGTCCTTTACGGTTGGGGGTTACCTGCATGGATGGAAATGAGGGGGTGAGTTTGTGAAAACTCAGTGTGTAAACTAACCCAACCAGTGTCAAAGATTAGTCAAAGCTCAGTACGGGTCGAAGCCCTATTCAGATACAGATTAAACTAGGCCTTGGCCCTTTTTAGAAATAGAGTGGGCCTTGGGCCCATTTCAGATACATAACAGAAAAAATATATATGAATGTATGTATGCAAAGCCCAAGCTTAGTCCAGCCCTACACACCAACCATACCAGCCCTACAAACCATGTGGGGAATAACTCAACCCACCCAGCCCTACACACCACAATCGCAGCAGAGCTGCTAATACAGAAATCGTGGCAGAGCCACCAGAACAGAAATATAAGGTAGAGCCTCTAAGCAGATTACGTGGCAATACCACTTTTAGCACTTCCTCCATATCCATAACCCAACCCCATGCAAATTAGAGCACTATATGACATGGCATATAGAATATCAGATACAGTAACATGTAAATCAGTCAGCTATTTCTAGGGGTAAAATAGTCATTTAGCATCTACGGGTAAAATGGTAATTTTCACCTTTTAGGGATATTTCGATCATTTAGCTACGTTTTTAGGTTTAATGATTAATACAACCTTCTAGCAGGTCTAACATCACTCCGAGCGACTCAATTAGCCTATTCATTCATATAGTGCCATCGGGCCCTAAAACCCCTAATGGGCCTGAGGGAGCCCACATGCTACTGTGGCCCGCTAAGTCTAAGTTTTACACATATTATCACAGATTTAAATTCAGTTTATCACAAATCACTTACCGCATACTTTTACCCATATGGGCCCGTAAGCCTATTGGGCCCTATTTCGGCCCGTCAAGGCCCAAAACAGCCCAAATGCACGGAAACGCGCACAGCAGCCCTTACCGACCATTATTCCAGATTCACAATTTTGGATCGACCCACGAACATTCGCACGCTCGCAAGTCCACAAAAAGCCACTAGAGGGTGTCGTTACACACCTATTTGCAAACTACGTCGAGATCCCGTGAACGATTAACCTACAACTGTTTAACCACACGTCAAACCACAATCCAATCGAATCAATCAACATCACCTTAAATTACTTATTTGGCAACCATTAGAATATCACCATCACTCACCTTTGACGAGATATAACAAATAGAACTAAATTGCTACGATGCCCCTAGCCTCCAATCGCTCCTCGCTAGATCGCCCCTTTACCACACTAATACACACAAGAACCAAAAGGAAAGGGACTAAAATGGATGTTCAAAAAAGGGGTCAAAACTGATAGCAACCATAGGGAGATAGGGGTTTTCGGCTTTTCTTAATTCACAAGAATATGAAAGAAGAGATTAGAGTACCTACCACAGGGGTTTGCTAGATTGATTTGATATTGCTAGGAGTTATTTCCACCACTCTAAGTCCAGATCTACACTCGATCTAACCGAAACACAAGGGAAGAAAAAGAATGTATCAAAGGGGTTGGAAGAACAACAGAGAAAGGAGAACGATTCGATTTTGAGAAGAGAACACTAGAGAGAGTTGAGGTTTCGGTTTTGGAAGAAAAGGTGAAAGAATAAGAGAAGAAGTTATGAAATGGTTTCAGCTTTTTTAGAGTAGAGATGAGAAAGGGTTCGGTCAAAGAAGAAATTAGCTAGAAGAAGACCAAATGGTTCGGGTTTCAGCTTTTTGAGGCAATCGGCCAAGAAGGATTCTAGGTGAGTCGATTTCAACAAATGAAGAAAAGAATAAGGAAAAGAAGAAGGAGGTAGATTCGGCCCTAGTGTAGTCGGCCAAAAGAAGCTTTGGGGTTTAGGGACTTTTGGCTTTTGAAGAAAGAATAGAGGAGGAGAAGAATTTTCGGCACACTCCTTACTCACTAACCCGAATGCACAAGGTGTTCCCAAAACATGAATTCCAAAAAAACCAAAAAGGAAAAATCAACACCCACACTTCATAATTTGCCGAAAATACACACTAATGGCTAGAAGCCGAATTTTGCCCTCCAACAATCCCACAATTGGCCAACTCTTGCTTCCCATTCAAAATTCCTAAATTTTCTCCTTGATAAACTCCCCTTATCACTTCCCAACCTAATTCCATGAGCAGCTCAAACTCCTTCCCTCAGTATTCCACTCTAAATCCAACTCCTACATTGTCCATCCAGCAAAATTAAAGGATTTTGCCCTTGAGGGGATTTGAACCTTAGCCCTTTCATAAGTTACCACACGCCACCTCCCTGTTTTTTAAGTGGCACCACCTTGCCACTTTATCACAGGCTTTCTTGTGCCTTAAAACTGAAACATTAATTTAAAAGCCCACTTTGCCAAAGTCTATTCTCTCATAAGGCTAAAATTTAAAATTCTGCCAGGCTTTAAACTTAAACCTAGGCCATCTAAAGGTCCACTAATCACACCCAACACATTAATACAACACATCATACCACGCAAACTAAATCCATGCAATAATTCAAAAGCCATAAAATTTGGGGCTTTACAATCAAGAAGTTGTTTTATCAATTAAAGAATAGCATTATTCTTCTTTAAATTCGGTAGCCCCTTTGTTTCACCTTCCATAACCAATTACTTCATGAGTAATCATTACAAGCATTCAAAACAATATTAAGGAGCTGATGTCTATTTGGCTAGCCAAGGGACAATTCAAGAGTCATCTTTCAAGCATTCAAGGACATTCAATCAGCTAAATTGAAGTGAATTCAATGGAGGAGTTATTAGAATGTCAAGAGACTTGAACTTTATTTCAACTTTGAATTAGTACATTAAGATGATTACTTGTGACTATTCTGCTACCCTATTCTAGCACTATAAATAGGTGAAATCAACCTTTGTAAAGAAACTTTTGTTGCTTTATGAATGAAATTCTGTCATTTTGGTGAGATCATCTCCCTCCGATTTCTTTTGAAGACTTGTTGGCTTATCTACAAAGCTAGTGGCGTCAACCTGTTCTTTCTTCTATCCCGAACTTATCACCTTTGTTGGTGTGGCGTTCATCCATTAAATTATACCTTCGGTTCCTAGTTTGCTAAGTAACGGGTCGAGGTCCATCAACCTATTTCCGCCTTCTCACCTTAAGTCATATAAGTCCTGGGGTAATACTCTTTATAGTATTGAATCGAACTTGACACTGAAGTGCTATCTTCCATCTCCACCATTCATCTTTATTTATCCTTGTTTAATTGTTAAACTAAGCCATTCAATTATCCTCCATCTTTTAATTCCTTTCAAGCCAAATCTATGATATCCATATTTAACCTATCTTGAACCGCTTTGTCAGCTTCCGCCCATATTTATCCAAAACACCCCTTTGTTAGAACCGAACGATACTTCTTCGTCGATGATCAAGCAACACAACAAATGACTCGAATCATCACCGAGGTGAGATCGTATCATTGGACCTACCAAAACGCAAAATCAAGATTCAGAGAAAGGAGCAGTAGGCCTACACCCAATACAAAAGCCGAAAGTACTTGCTTTGATGAAGGTAACAGTGGCACAATTACCCCTGTGTTGGAAAATGGCAGCACCATAAGATGTTAGGTGCCAAACTAAAAAGATAAAGAGGGAGAAAAGAAGAAAAGCTATAACTGACCAGTTGTATCACCACCTGCATCGTCAGAGAACATAGAAGAAATGGCACAGAGAAGGGTGAGAGAATGAATAATATTTGATTAAGGTAATAATATGAAAAAGAGGGAAAAACCAGTAGTAAAGAAAGAAGTTGTCAAAAGAAAGTATTGAGAGGTAGGAAGCAATGACAATTGGCTATAGAAGAAAGCTAAATGAGAGAGAGATAAGAAAGCAATCGATCCACAAAGAGGAGAAAAATACGAAAGGAGGAAAAAGGTAGTAAAACTTAAAGCAGAAATTCGGCACCAAAGAATAAACGAAAAGGTCCCAAAATGAAAAAACCTGAAACAAAAATGAGAAGGGGAGAATTATACATACCCTTAGGCGAATTCCCAAAGTCTAAAGTCCCAATTCGGCTCCAACACCCCCCAACTTGACATTCCCTTGATTTTCTCCTAAGATTTGGCCGCTAAATCCCTATCCCTTGATCCCCTCCTTGAAAATCAACCCACAATGCTCCAACAACTAATTTGAACTTCATTCAAACTCCTTCATCCAAAATTTCCTCCTCAGAACACTCCCCTAAATCCCTAATCTCCCTCAACTGAATTTCCCCCACCTTATCCATCACAAATTTGGCCACACACCCCCAATCCTTTCAAACACTCCAACTGTCCAAGCATCAGAGTTCCATTGCCATACAACCTCTCACACAGCACTTTGCAAAATAGAATACACCTTGGTCATAGCAGGACTCAAACTCCAGTCTCTTAGCAATAGTAACACGCCACTATCCCTTAGACCAACAGGCTTTCTATGATATGTTTTGCCAACATTTATTTAAGAAACCTATTAACTAGAGACAGGGTTTAATCAAGTAAGAAGCAAAATTTTTGTACAAGCCAAGGCTTGAACCCAAGACTTCTTAAACACTTCCCAGGGTACTAAACCACTGAAGCATGCATACAATTGTATCACAAACATACAAAAATAAATACTTAAATTTTGGGGCTTTACAAATATGGCATACTTACTAACTTGTACCACACAGCCGATTGCACGCCTGTGTGCCTGACCGTGTGAAGACTGGAGGGTATACTGACTTAGGTCACATGGCCAGTCACACGTCCGTGTGCCTATTTGAAATGGCCTCACACGCTCGTGTCTAGGCTATGTGCCTGGCCATGCCAAACCTGTAGGGTATACTCACTTATGCCACACGGCTAGTCACACGCCCGTGTGTGAGGCCGTGTGGAGCATCCTAACTTAATTCGAGTTGCCACACCAGGGGACACACGATCATGTACCATGACCGTGTGTTGCACATGGCTGAGACACATGCTCGTGTCTCTACCCGTGTGGACAAAAATAGGCCATTTGCAAGGCCAATTTGCCACCCCATTTTTCATATCCTACAAGGACACCAAAATGCAACTAAACGAAACACAATTGGTAGCCAATTCTTTTCTAAAATATGCACATTTTATATAATAACAACATCAAACATTTCTAAACATATTTGTCTAACCAAAGCATACCAAACCAACATGCCATAATCATCAATTCAACCTAATCTCAATATGCATTTTCTCAACATTCAAACAACCAAATCAAGCCTCAAAATCATATCAATTCAACATCTCAATTTCATACCAAAACATACCATTTCTTATTTAAAATACATCATCAACACCTCACCACATAATCCAACCATTTAATCATCAAAATAAGCATATCAAGTTGGCCAAAATCACAAGACATAATATATACATCACATACCAAATATTAACTCATATCATAAACCAAATTCACTTCCATCAACAGCACCATTTACAAGCTAGCTCACATGGTTAAATTTCGTAGCTCAAAAACATGTTAAAATGACACTAGTCTATACATGCCATATACCATATTTACAAGCTTCAAAAGTACCAAATAAATGATCGATAGTGTGATGACATTTCCTGATGATCCCGGAGTCCGAGCTAGCTTCAATTCTCTATAAAACAAGGAAAGAATAAACAAAGTAAGCTTTAAAAGCTTAGTAAGCTCATATACAAATAAAATCACCATATGAAACAATTACATTTCAATTCAATTATACAAAGCATGGCTACATACATACATAAGTACTAACCTTCCTCATTTAATAATCATAACCATATCTAATTTCATCACTTACCTTTCCTTTTATACTCATAAGAATTTCATATGTACCTGTGTCATTTAGCTCATTTACATATTCTTTCTCATTTTGACTTTGCCTGTTGAACCGTTCAGAATCAATAAGGACACTCGAAAGTCTCATATATCTCATACAATGCCATATCTCAGATATGTTCTTACATGTTATCACATATTGATGCCAATAACCCAGCTATGATATTACACGAAATCATATATCGATGCCAATGTCCCAGACATGGTTTTACTTGAAATCACATAACGATGCCAATGTCCTAGACATGGTCTTAATCGTAATCACATCACGGTAATCCTAATGTTATGACATTTGTATCCTATACTATTCCTAAGGTTCTACGGGGCTTTTGGAGGTCGTGACTTTCTCGATTCTCGTTCGTATTCTTTCATTCAACATTCAATACAGTTCAATGATAAATAAATATGTATAACACAGTTTAAGAACATTTATTTGCATATGAACTTACCTCGTATTAGGGATTGACGTATCGGTTTGACTACTCGATAACCTTTGATTTCCCTCTATCTAAATCTGATTTCTTTCCTTCTTGATCTATATGAATTTAAATTTAGCTTATTTAATAATTTACTCATTAAATTTAGTGCAAATCACACTTTAAAACACATTTACACTTTTACCCCACATATTTCACATTTCATAAAATCACAAATTAATGAAATTCACCATAGATCCATGCTAGTTGAATTACTATTATGCCCTAGTAGCCCATAATTTTTGTTTGTTTCACATTTTAACCACTAACTTTGCACATTTCTCAATTTAATCCCTAAATTGCATTTTCATCAAAAATCACTTGACAAAACATAATAATCTAACATCTATCTTTCATATTTCATCACCAACCATCAAAAAGCATGAGTATTCATCAATGGCATCTTTCAAAACATTAAGCAGTTTTGTAAAATAGTCCTTGGGTGTAACATCCCAATTTAAGGCTTAGTCAAAATAGTGGTCTCGAGACCATAAATCTGAAGTAGAAATATTTTTTTTATGATTTTTTTTAGGTCCATGACATGTTTTCATGATTGTGTGAAAGTTTCATGAAGAAATTTTGTGAATAAGAGTCTAATTTGACTTTTAAGACTAATTGCAAAAGTTGCAAAATATGAGATTCTAGAAGCTTTAAGTATGAAATAGCTTTGGATTATTAATTAGAGGTCTTTAAATTTCAATTTTCCTAATTTTATATTTTTGGACAAAAAAGGGCATGCATGGGTAAAATTTGAAAGTTTAGTAAAAAGGGCATTTTGGTCATTTGGTTAATAAACTAAAAAAAGGGAAAATCAAGTCAAAATTTTTTCATCTTTCTCATATGGGTGTCGAAATTCTAAGGGAGCCAAAGCTATGGTTTCTTCAGTTTTCAAGCTTGATAGTAAGTGCATCCTAGCCCTGTTTTTAATGCTCTTTACATTTTTGAAGTCCTTGTAACCCGATTTACCTATTTTTTACCATTATTTTGAGCTAGGGTTCATGTTTAAAAATTTACTCATGTGTGACATGTATGTATTTTGATGTTTAATAAAGGAATATGGAAGTTTGATGTGAGATAGACATCTTTTACAAGATTATTTTTCATGAAAACACCTAGAAAGGACTTATTTGTAAAAGTTATAAAATAAGTGGTGAAAATCTGATTTGAAAGAAAATGTGGGCTGTTATAAGCATGAAATGTATTTGGCTAGGCTTAAAGTACAAAGAAATCAAATGAAAATCATTTTACGAGCTTAGGGACTAATTTGTAAATATGTCAAAACTTAAGGGAAAAATTGTAATTTTTCCAAAGTATGATTTATGGGCAGTTTTGAACAATGTGATGATTAAACAAAGTGAAATTTTCTATTATAGATCAAGAAAAACGGAGTCCGGACCTAGACCGAGGAAAGAACAAGCTTTTGGACTAAATCGAATTAATTGTCCATATTTTGTACCGAGGTAAGTTTGTGGGTAAATAACACAACATTTCATTATTATGTATTCAATGCTTTAATATTGCATGAATTGTATAATTGTTTTTTTTTTTCATGATATTGATTAATGATGAATCGATGACATTGTGACGAAGTTTTGATATCTAGAAATCCTTGTTGAACCTTTGGAATAGATAGGATACAAATGTCATGACATTAGGGTTATTGAGATCTCGTATAAGACCATATCTGGGATATGACATCGATAAGATCATATCTGGGATATGGCATCATTTTGAGATTTCGTGTAAGACCATGTTTAGGACTTGACATCGATATGATGTAACACCCTTTACCCGTGTTCAATACCAGAATAGGATACGAGTATTACCAGAATATCTGCATGTAATCATAACAAATCGAGACATAAAATGATTATCCAAATTAAAACCCTTAAACTATTTATTCATCCTTTAGACATTGAATTTATATATATCATAAACTTGTACTTAACTAATATTAAACCATCTCGATAGCATAATACGAGTGATATATCAAATATTAGAGATCAATATTTGAATTAATATTACTATAATATACAACAAAATACTCAAGCCTTCTATACATGCCATAGATCCAAATGTTTACAAAATAGCAAAGGGAAAAATAGATAGTGTTGGTGAGCCTCCGACAATATTTCCCAAGTCACGAATGAACTCAATTACACTATAAAATAAGATAAGAAAGATAAAGAAAGCGAAGTAGGCTCATAGATTAGTAAGTAATATGTAAATAATAAAAATAATAAACTATTAATGGCATTTATAAATCCCAAAATATGTTTCCACAATTATACAACCTTAATCTCACATAAATTTACCATTTACTTAAATTCAGTACAAGCTGTCCATTCAAGTCCGAGTCACTAAATTATTTTCACCTAGAGCTACGGAACTCCAAATTAAGATCTAATAATTTTCACAGAAACTATACTCATATGTCTTCTTACCATAAAAATTTCAGAATTTTTGGATGGGCCAATTAATACAGTTTATTCATTAAAGCTTCCCCTATTTCGCTACTTGACAGTCCTGACCACTCTTCACTAACATTTCAATTTCTCTTTATACAGAATTCAAAAGATATTCTCATTTGTTTCTTATAAAAATAAACTCAATAAAGAATCTAACCATATAAATTATGTTCAATAATTATTTCTGTAAAAATTTTAATGATTTTTCTAAATCAGAATAGGGGATCACGAAATCAATCTGAACCAGTCTTACAAAAATTTAACTAAATCAGAATATAAAATTCTTTTACTTGCCCTGTTTCTTTTATACGAAAATAGATTCAATAAGATTTAATTCTATATCTCATTAAGCTTCTAATTAAATTTCTACTATTTTTGATGATTTTTCAAATTCACTCCTCTACTGCTGTTTTAAACTATTTCTCCCAAATTTCACCTCTTTCACTAAAATTCCTTTTTATCAACTTGGAAAATAACACTTTTCCATATTTATCGTATCAAGATTCAATCACTTGTCTAACTCATGGTTCAAAACCCATATATTTATGTCCCGGTATTTATTCCCACATTTGTTTCACATAAATTTTCATTTAACAACTTGTTTCTCCCGATGAACACTTCGAAATGTAACAATATCCGGTGGTTTTAGCACATAGCTCCACCCTCTAAAATTGATGCCCAACTTTGTGGTATACGCACATAGCACCACACTGTTGGGCTAAAATATATATTCATGGCATACGCACTTAGCGCCACTTTTCAAATCAACATGTATAACCGTGGCATATCGACTTAGCACCACGTTACACGTATAATCGTGGTATATCCACTTAGCACCATGTTTTTCCATTCCGAAGGTTCAACCAAAATTTCCTCATTTAATCCCAATTCATCAACCAGAATTCACAATTTATATCAATTAGTTGTACAATGCTAAAACTTATTTCACATGTCACAATAAAATATCATAGCATAATAAAAACAATACATCATTTACATATAAACTTACGTCGGTGCAAATTATGACAGGTTTATACTCTAATCCACAACTTTTTCTTTTCCTCGATCCAAGTCGATTCCACGTCTTTCTTGATCTAATAATAACACATTTAGCTCATTTAATACTCATACTATTCAATTTGATCTAAAAATCATGTTATGGCAAAATTACATTTTTACCCCCTAAATTTCACAAAATTACGATTTTACCACTACGCTCGTAAAATAATTTTTATTCAATTTTCTTGCATTTTAAGCCTAATTGAACCTTTTCCCTCAAATAGCACCCCATAATTCTCACTAAATCACACACTTACACACATTTCACAACTTGTTACAAACTAGTCCTTCTACGTGATTTTGTCGAAAATCGCTCAGTAAAAGACGTTCATCACACTCCAAACATTCATATTCTTTCATAAAACATCAAAATACATGCATATAATTCATGGTTAAATTTTAAAACATAAACCCTAACTCAAAATAATGATAGAAATAGGTAAATCGAGCTACGAGGATTTCAAAATTACGAAGAACATTAAAAACCAGGCTAAGATGCACTTACAATCAAGCTTGAAAGATGAAAAAACCCTAGCTATGGAGGACTACCATATTCGGCCAAGAGGTAGGAGATTATGAACAAGTTTGGCTTATTTTCCCTTTTTATTCTTTTATTTACAAAATGACTAAAATGTTCTTACTAAAAAACATATCTTATCTCACCTATTCCATGTCCATTTTTGTCCAAAAATTTAACAAATGGACTATTTACCATTTAAGGGCCTCTATTTTAAAAACCCATTCCAATCAAGTACCTTTATGAATTAGAACACACATTTTTCACCTATTTGAATTTAGTCCTAAATATCAAATTGAGCACCTAAACGATAAAATTTCGCAATGAGATTTCTACAAAATTATTCCATCACATAGTAAATATTAATAATTAATTGTAATAAATTTTTCTACTTCAAATTTGTGGTTTCGAGACCACTATTCCGTTTAGGCCCTAAATCGGGCTGTCACAAAAAGGTTTGGGTACTGTTTTCTCATAGCTTCCTTGGTTCCCATGTTGCCTCTTCTACTCCATGTTTTTGCCACAATACTTTGACTAACTTTATCTTTTTATTTCTGAGTTCCTTGGTCTCCTGTGCCAAAATCTTAACTGGTTCTTCACTGTAACTCATATTTGGCTGAATTTCCACTTTTATAGGAGAAATAACATGTGAAGGATCCGATCGATACCGTCGTAGCATAGATACATGAAAAACATTATGAATTCTATTGAGTTCCAGTGGTAACGCCAATAGGTAAGCAACCGGTCCAACTCTTTCTATTATTTCATATGGTCCGATAAATCTTGGACTGAATTTACCTTTATGTCCAAACCAGAAAACTTTCTTCCAAGGTGATACTTTCAAGAATACTTTATCCCCGACCTGAAATTCAATCTCCTTTTGTTTAAGATCGGCGTATGATTTTTAACGGTCAGAAGCAGCTTTCAAACTTTTACTTTTTCTTCTGTTTCTCGGATCAAATCAACCCCATGTATCTTCTTTTCACTGAGCTCTATCCAATATAACGGTGTTCTACATTTTCTACCATATAAAGCTTCATACGGAGCCATTTTAATTTTGGGCTGATAGTTATTATTGTAAGCAAATTCAATAAAAGGTAGATACCTCTCCTAATTAACTTCAAACTTTAGTATACAACATCGGAACATATCTTCCAATACCTAAATTACACCCTCAGTTTGGCCATCAGTTTGAGGATGAAATGCAGTGCTAAAATACAACAGAGTACCCAAGGCTTCTTGCAATTTGTTCCAGAAACGAGATGTAAATTGGGGATCTCTATCTGATATGATAGAAATAGGCACTCCATGTAGCCTAACAATCTCAGATATGTACAACTCAACCAGTTTATCTAAAGAATAATTCATACGTACCGAAATAAAGTGCACTGACTTTGTTAATCGGTCAACAATCACCCAAATGGCATCTTTCTTCCTTGGAGACAACGGTAACCCAGATACAAAATCCATAGTAATTCTTTCCCAATCCCATTCTGGTATAGTGATTGGCTGAAGTAACCACAATGGTACCTGATGTTCAGTATTAACCTACTTTTGATACAAATTTAGAGATATCATGTTCCATACCTGGCCACTAGTACATCTTTTTTAGATCATTATACATTTTATTACTCCCTGGATTTACAGACATGGTACTGCTATGAGCCTTGTGTAGAATCTTTTATATGAGCTTTGAATTTTGAGGTACACATATCCTGCCTCTGAATAACAAACAAGCATCGATCCCTACTTAAAATTCAGAATCAGTACCCGACTCATATTGAGCTAGTTTAGTTTGTAACTTTTTATCATTTTTCTGAGCCTCACGATCTGTTGTATAAACACTGGTCTAGCTCTTAATTTAGCTATAACTGAACCATCATTGGACAACGATAATCGGTATTCATAGCTTGCAAAGCAAAGAAAGATTTCTGACTCAAAGTATCAGCTACAACATTATCCTTAGCCCGATAGTAATCAATAATTGAATCATAATCCTTTATCAATTCAAGCCACCTACGCTATCTCAAATTCAAATCTTTCCATGTCATCAAACATTTCAGGCTTTTATGATCAATATAAATATGACATTTTTCATCGTACAAGTAATGCCGCCATATCTTCAATGCAAATACAATAGCAGCTAATTTGAGATCATGTACCAGGTAATTTCTTTCATGTGACTTAAGTTGTCTTGAAGCATAGGCTATTACTTTACCTTCTTGCATCAAGACACAACCTAAACCATTCAATGATGCATCACTATAAATAATAAATTCTTTACCTGGTTTAAGCTGTACCAACGCAGGTGCTTTTGTCAACAATTCTTTCAATCGATCAAAACTCTACTGACATTCTTTAGTCCACTCGAATTTAACATCTTTCTGTAATAAACAGGTCATCGGAGAGGCTATCATAGAGAACCTCTGTACAAATCTTCGATAATAACCAGCTAAACCTAAGAAACTTCTAACTTCAGATACATTCTTCGGTGGACACCAATTCATAATAGCTGAGATTTTACTCGGGAAAATCTAATGGCCGAGAAATCTAATAGCAGAGAAAACCCACTTCTTGAAGGCAAAATTCACATTTACTGAATTTAGCATATAACTATTTCTCCCGTAGAATTTACAGCACAATTCTCAAATGTTCAGCATGTTCTTTTTCATCCCAAGAATAAACCAGAATGTAACACCCCAAACCTAGTCCAGACGTTATGGTCGTATTCAGTAGTGTCATATTGAAGTGTTTTGAAATCTTGTTTCACTATAACTAGATTTGTTATAAAAACCCCTTGTTTTTTAAGGTTTGAAGAAAACATCGTTCCGTTACCCTTGATTAATCACATTATGAAAGTAGTTTACTTTGGAAAAACATAATGATTGCGGAAGCTTTGCTTGAACTCTCGTTTGTTGTGAAAACTTGGGTTTTGGAAAAAAGATATCTTTTTGTAAAACGCGCCCTAGAGCTAACAGATTTTAAATGAACAGATAAACCCAATATTTAAGAAAAATTAAATGGCGGCCTTATTACAAACCCAAAATAAATACCATAATTAAAGTAAATGAAAACCGAAAGTAGTGTAAAAGTAAAGTGTGCGGCCCCCAAGTCCACGTAGCACTGAATCACCTAAGCCTCGAAATTACTTATACAGTAAAATAAAAGGGTGAGTATACAAATACTCAGTGTGTAACCCTGGCAATAACAACATAAAAGAATCAGTCTCGACTAGAGCCCATTACAGTAGCAAATCACAATAAGTGGGCCTAAGCCCATTACAGTAACAGTATAGCATGCAATCAAAATCCTACCCAACCATCCTCTACACTCTATCTCCGTCCAACCCATCACTCTATGTGGGGATATAATCAACCCACCCAACCCTACACTCCACAATGTAGTATCAATGTAGCACTATCGATAAAATGCAGCAGTGCTGCCAGAATATTAGGCTAGAAGCCATCACAGTGTAGTACCGATGCAGCACTATCGATAAAAATGCAGCAGGGCTGCCAGAACAGTACACTACCTCAAGAAACATATACCCAACCCCCATGCAATGCAACATACTCAGTGTGATGTTATGTCATATTACAAAATACACACACACACACACACATATATATATAACAGAGCATCCATAATCATTCAAACATCATATAAAGTCAAAACAGACGTTTTACCCACGATTGGTATTTTGGTCATTTCGTCCTTAGGGGCATTTTAGTCATTTATCCGTGTGGGCCTAAGTATGTGAAGGCCCATCAATTGGCCCACGGTCGCCTAGCAACACATGTGATCATATCAATACAGAAACTCGTCTATGGGCCGAGGCCTATTAAGCCAACCCATGTGGGCCCACACAGTCATGTGGCCCACCGAGCCCAGATTTGGCCTAAGCCAAGCACGTGCAATAACCAAGTTGATAATACACATCTATTTACAAATTTCCACCCATGCGGGCCCATCGACCCATTCTGGCCCAACACCCCCGAAATCACTCATGGTGATCGTTTTGCAATGTAGGCCCATACTCCGCGGCCTTGATCGATCACATGTGCGTTCGCATGCCCATGTGGCCAAAAACCCACCTTTAGGCTTTTAGCTGATTGACAATCAAAGTAGTGTATACGGTTACACACCTTATCACATAGAATACTAAATAATTTTGAGCGCCACCACCTAATTTAAACATAACACACAGTTAAACCACTTATCTAAATATTTAAGGAAATTCTAATCCAAACACTTAGCGAAAGTATTTTCTATCACTTGCCTTCACTAGAGTGATCAATTACGATTTGCCTAGTCAAACCGTAGTTTGACGCGGTCACCCTTTTGCATCCCGGTGGAAAGTCCCTAACTGCCGACACTCTACGTCCCTTGAACTTGGGAGTAGAGACCGCGAGTGCACTTCCAATAGATACTCTTCCACAACCACCCTCAGTCCAATTATCACTTGCCTCCATGATATTTTCCAATAGCCACAAAACCACTGCTTAAATGAAAATAATTAATCACATAAGGGTACACGTAATCTTCCGAATAACATATGTAACACTTGCGATTAAGGTACTTGCCCAAAACTAGAAAACGTTCACAGTGGAAAGGCTTCGAGTCTTGACCGTTTGATCAATATCGAAATCGAGAATTGAGAAGGAGAAGGGTACAATCAGTTAAAAAATAAGTAGTAGAGAAAAATTGACTATAATAAATATCACTACTTGGTCGAATACCTGAAATGGCATACATCTTATTAGATCCCACCGCTTGACTTGTTTCACCGAACAGTAGCCTTCCATTCAAATTCCCACCGCTTGACTAGGTCAGCACTTACCATATTCGGCCAGCCTCAATTCTTCATGCACGAGCAGCAAAAATCAAACCTCATTAGAGCAAGGAGGAGCTCAAACTCTAGACCTCACCATCGTCTCTGCGTCTCCCAAACATGCTACTTGCCACTGCACCACAACTCTTCTCATGCTATAATTCAGTTACAACATATTATAAGTCTTACATGCGAAGGCTACAGTTTATTCAAGAGTAAAAAAGGAAAACACGCCTAACATAGGATTCGAACCTACTCCTTTCCAAATGCCCAACACGCTATTTGCCACTCTTCCAGAGTCTCTTTTTGTGTCGTAAATCACTCCCAAATAACCATAAAATTGAAACGCCAGCTTCCATGCCCATATATGCGAAGATAAAAAATTATGCTAAGGCCAGGACTTGAACCTTGGATCACTCCTTGCTACCCAACGCTCCTAGCAACCAGACCACCTACTTCTATACGTCAATCTTTAACCAAAAATATTTATAAACCATTCCATGTGACGCCAACTCCACATAATGAGAAAAACTAAAATTTTTGTTAAAGTCCTGGTTTTAACCCAAGACTTCTTAGACATCCCCAAGCACTCCAAATTACTTAACCAACAAACCAAACATGAAATTGTGAAATATTTTTCTTGACCAACAAAAATCCAAATTTCTCCTATACACGAAGCTCATTTCTCCTAAGCCCAAAATTCGGGGCGTTACAACTCTACCCCCTTAAAAAAATTTCATCCTCAAAATTTGTAGCTATCAACTAACCACACTACTCAAGTCATACCAATATGCTTCTGCTGCACACTCTAATTCGAGGCTAGGTTTATAGCTCGACGGCAAAGGCTCAACTCACGCACCCCCACGGCCTCTACTTCAGTTTCTTGAACCTTGTTCGGGTGTACCTTTGGAACTCATCCCCTATTCGTGTTTTGTCATATTAGAAATTTTATGAAATAGCTTACAGTTACAGTAATTATTAACAATGTCTTATGAAAATAGGAGTTTAAAGTTTGTTTTTGTGAATCGAAATCACACTACAGTTTTCAATTTCCTACAGTTTCAGTCTAACCTATCTAAAGTGGCATAGGATAGTTTGATGTTTATAACAATCTCAAAATTCAATAAGTAAACAGATAACAGTGATTAAAACACTTACAGTGTAACACCCTACGCCCCTGTCTGTCGCCGGATTAGGGTTTAAGGTATTACAAAATCAAAATACAACTACCGAGGTTCATAGGTACAAAGCTAGACGTGAATTCACTGAGTCCAATAGTTGAATATAACACTTAGGTCGGTTCGGTTAGGACATCGCATCTCATTAAAATCGTTCAATAAGCATACTAACAAATCTTTACCTTGTGACTACTAACAATTTGGCTAAATCGAACAATTTCAATAACCAAACATCATATTAGAAAAGTCATTGCATATTAGGTACTAACTAAATTTCATGCCACAACATTAAATAGTATGAGAATCACTCCAACCCATATAAGCAAACTCGAAGACTAAACAAGCCATTTTCGCATGGCTAGAATAATTACAGCTCAAAATGTAGTTTGAATCGACAAAAGGAGATTAGCCTATACATGCCATTGACCCAAAAATAACCATCAAAATGTACCAAAATAACAGCGATAGTGTAGGTGATTAAGGCTTCAATCCCCGAGTCCGTAGCTTCCAAAATGAGATCTATAAAACAGAGGAAACAAGGGAAACGGAATAAGCATTTCAATGCTTAGTAAGTTTTAAGCAATGTCATTAAATAGATTATCAAATTATAGTATAATTAATCATATCTTTGTTTCCCTCTCCTTTTCGGGTATGTTACCCTTTTTCCAGACATAGACATTCACATCACATACGAGAATGGATAGCTTCCACTCATAGTAAGTTCACATAACATATACATGTCACAAAAGTCACATAACATTTCACATAGGCCAATTGCACTTTGATCATATTAATAATCTCATTTCAAGTACATGTATGAAATCACATATTGACTTTAGTATTCGGTCCAAAATCCATCTTGTATATAAGCCAAGGGTACATACCTGTATAGTTTAACACTTTCAGTGCAATTCATTAGCGTTCGTTACCTTGAAGACCAGTAGTCTTAGGCTTTTCTCGCATCATCATCGAGATCTCTATCTCGGGTAATTTCTATACATAGCCATCGGGTCTTTTCCCCGGATATAATCTCCGCATATAGCCTTCGGGTCTTAACCCGGACATCATCTCTGCATATAGCCTTCGGGTCTTAACCCGGACATAGTCTTCACATATAGTCAGCGGGAATTAACCCCGGATTCACATTACAAATTCTCATACACATATATATTCACATGTAGCCAAGTTTCACATAGCAAGATTTCATTTGCAATTCAATCAATTCATGTGCATACCAACATATAACATGCTTCTCGACTTTATATCATAATTATACACATAATTCAAACTTATACACATATATTCTTCTTTTCTAAACTATCGGCCCAATGATCAAACATACATAGGCAAAAGCATTTCAAAGCTCAATTTCGGTCCTTTTCTCTATGAGCCATTCGGATATATAACAAAAAAGAATAAGGCTTCTTTCTCAATGGAACATCGTTCAAATATCAGCATGTATATCATGGCATTTTAACTTAAATACCAAATTCGATTACTCAAAACTTACCTTGAACTTTCACGAGAAATTTCGAGTCGGCTATTCGACCACTTTAGCCTTCCCTTTATCCGAACTCGTCCCTCTATGCTCTTGAGCTAAATAAAACATTTAATTCTATTAATCCTTATTCAAGCACCTCTAGGAATCATTTTCACTCATAGTCAAATCATACATGCACATTCTTCTCGTTGCACACACACATGCACATTGGGGCATTTCACATACATATCATAAGTCACAACAAGCTGATTTTCTGAGCAGCATTCAATTATTTACTCATAACTGGAGCTACGAAACTCCAATTGGAGTGCCGTTAATTTTGTATGAAAATAGACTCATTTATCTTCCATCCATAAAAATTTCATAATTTTTGGTTTGGCCAATCAATACCAGAATTTTCTCAAAGTTTCCCTATTTCACTGTTTGAGTAAACTGACCACTCTATACTACGAACCAAATTTCTCCTTGTACAGAATTCCAAATATGGCCTCACCTATTCCATTCGAAACTAGACTCATTAAGGAGTCTAAGTATATAAATTTTATCTCATAACAATTTTTATACAATTTATAGTGATTTTCCAAAAACAGAGCAGGGGACTTCGAAGTCAATCCGACACTGTCTCACTCCATTCCAAAAATCTTTTTATCGGGAGTTCCTTTGCTTGCAAGGTTTCTTTTATAAGAAACTAGACTCATTAAGCTTCAATTACACAATTTATTCAGCCTCTAATTCAACTCACACAATTTATGGTGATTTTTCCAAAACACGTTACTGCCGCTGTACCTAGCAGATTTTTATGCAAAATCCACTCTTTAATGTTCTTATGCACATACTTAAAACATAGCATTTTCTAGGGCACCATTTAGAGTAATCCTTAACCTTAACATACTTATATATATATAATTCATATTCATTCCATCCACAATCAGATTTCTCCTTATAACACAAATCAAACCACATATCAATTCGACACCCAACACATCCAAGAGTAACATCAAAGGCACATTAGGCCATTGCACAAACATACACATGCATTAAATTAATCTATGCATAACTTAAGCATACTCTAAACATATTACATATATATTATACATCTTACTCGCCTCAACATTTAGTTTCACATTCGGCAATGGCACATACCAATACTAAATTTAACATCTAAATTTTACACCAAATCTCCTAAGGCCGAATTTCATAACAATGCACATTAAAAATTCAAGAGTTTAGCATATATATATATACCAAGGCCGAATTTCCTCTTCAACAATTTAACCACACAATGCAACAATTATGTATTTCACAATTTATAATTACAACCCTAAGCTCAATTTTGGCCAACATACATAATCAACTTGACAAATTCCAAGCAATTATCAAAACCTTATGACCACATTCGGCACCACACCCTCACCTAAATATTTTAGTCGATTTTCTTATAACAACTCAACCACAATATGCTCATTAACTAGCTCATAATTTCAAAACAAGTCCCTTAACCGAAACTTGGTATGGCCGAACACCTATCTTGCTTATCATGCAAAGATTTCATGTTCTCAAGCTCAAATCTCTTAACAAAACCTTCAAAACATCACCAAAGAGAGCATGCATCCATGGCCAAATGCTTATCACACAAAGATTCAAGAAATTCAAACATGGACAAAGAAGAGAGCTTCAAAACCAACTAGATTTCATGAAGTGCAAAGAAAATCATCTAGAAATTGTACCTTAATCAAGATTTTCCCCAACCAAATTGCTTGAACCCTATTTCTCTTCTCCCTTAGTCATTTTCGGCAATGAAGGAAAAAGATGAACAAAAATGTTGTTTTTACCCTCTTTTTCTTATTTTATTAACTATCTTATTTCTATTTTATGACAACTTATTTATCACCACTTCTATTAATTAATTCTATTTTATCTATTTTATGCTACCAAATTACTAATTTCTTTTATTTCTATTATTATTATTATGACTAAATTACAAGTCACAAGATGCCAAAACTTCATCATTGCCATCCACTATCACAAAGTGGGCAATTTGACATGCAAGTCCCTTATTTTGCATGCATGCTTTTATTAGTCATCACACATCTAGCTAGTTTACTTTCAATGTTCACAACTAAGTCCTTTTAAGTGAAATTCAAGTTTATAACTCTAAATTGACACGCCAAACATGTCACACATGAATTAACACATATAATAGGCATCAAAATGAACATTAAATACATTTTATGCCTCGGTTTTGTGGTCCCGAAACCATATTCCGACTAGGGTCGTTTTAAGGCCGTCACTTTTGAAAACATTTTATAGAAATTCAAAAATTTTCGAAATCCCATTTCACAGCTGAGTTTTGCAACCTGGGCTTTGATACCACTAAATGTAACACCCCAAACCCAGCCTAGACGTTATGGTTGTATTTGGTAGAGTCACATTGAAGTGTTTTGAAATTGGGTTTCACTATAACTAGATTGGCTGTAAAAACCCCTTCTTCTTTAAGGTTTGAAGAAAACACCATTCAGTTACCCTTGATTAATCAGATTATGAAAGTAGTTTACTTTGGAAAAACATAATGATTACGAAAGCTTTGTTTGAATTCTCACTTGTTGTGAAAACGTGGTTTTTGGAAAAAAGATACCATTTCGTAAAATGCGCCCTAGAGCTAACAGATTTTAAATGAACAGATAAACCCAATATTTAAGAAAAATTAAATAGCGGCCTTATTACAAACCCAAAATAAATACCATAATTAAAGTAAATGAAAATTGAAAGCAGTGTAAAAGCAAAGTGTAGCCGCCTCCAAGTCCACGTAGCACCGAATTGCCTATGCCTCGGAATTACCTGTACAGTAAAATAAAAGGGTGAGTATACGAAAACTCAGTGTGTAACCTTGGCAATAACAATATAACAAAATCAATCTGGGCTAGAGCCCATTACAGAAGCATATCACAATCAGTGGGCTTAAGCTCATTACAGTAACAGTATAGCATGCAATCAGAATCCTACCCAACCATTCTCTACACTCTATCTCCGTCCAACCCATCACTCCATGTGGGGATATAATCAACCCACCCAACCCTACACTCCACAGTGTAGTACTGATGCGGCACTATCAACAAAATGTAGTAGCACTACCAGAATATTACGCTAGAAGCCATCACAGTGTAGTATCGATGCGTCACTATCTATAAAAATGCAGCAGGGTTGCTAGAACAGTACACTACCTCCATAAACATATACCCAACCCCCATCCAATGCAACATACTCAGTGTCATGTTATGTCATATTACAGAATATCCACACACACACACACACACATATATATATATATAACAGAGCATGCATAATCATTCAAACATCATATAGGGAAAAAACAGACATTTTACCCACGAGGGGTATTTTGGTCATTTCGTCCTTAGGGGTATTTCAGTCATTTATCGTGTAGGCCTAAGTATGTGAAGGCCCATCAGTTGGCCCATGGTCGTCTAGCAACACATGCAATCATATCATTACAGAAACTCGTCTATGGGCCGAGGCTCATTAAGCCGGCCTATATGGGCCCACATAGTCATGTAGCCCATCGAGCCCAGATTTGGCCTAAGCCAAGCGCGTGCAATAACCGAATTGATAATACACATCTGTTTACAAATTTCCACCTATGCGGGCCCAAGAGCCCATTGGGCCCACTCGGCCCATTCTGGCCTAACACCCCCGAAATCACTTATGGTGATCGTTTTGCGATGTAGGCCCATACTCTGCGGGCTCAATCGATCACATGCGCGTTCGCACGCCCATGTTGCCAAAAGCCCATCCTTCGGCTTGTAGCCGATTGACAATCAAAGTAGTGTATACGGTTACACACCTTATCACGTAGAGTACTAAATAATCATGAGCGCCGCCAGCTAATTTAAACATAACACACAGTTAAGCCACGTATCTAAAGATTTAAGGAAATTCTAATCCAAACAGTTAGCCAAAGTATTTGCCAATCACTTGCCTTCACTAGAGTGATCAATTGTGATTTGTCAGCAGTCGCTTTCATCTACGTCGCTTGAACTTGGGAGTAGAGACCGCGAGTGCACTTCTAGTAGATACTCTTCCACAACCACCCTCAGTCCGATTATCACTTGCCTCCATGATATTTTCCAAAAGCCGCAAACCAACGCTTAGATGAAAGCAATTAATCACATAAGGGTACACGTAATCTTCCAAATAACATATGCAACACTTGCGATTAAGGTACCTACCCAAAACTAGAAAATGTTCACAGTGGAAAGGCTTCGAGTCTTAGCCACTTGATCAATATCGAAATCAAGAATTAAGAAGGAGAAGGGTGCAATTAGTTTAAAAATGAGCAGAATAGAAAAATTGACTACAATCAATATCACTACTTGGTCACATACCTAAAAGACATACATCTTATTAGACCCCATCACTTAAGAAAACATGCCTTACAATCCCAATACATACCTATGAAGCATTCGACCAACAACACTTACCCACGATTCGATCAATAAACTACTAGCAAGATTCGGCTAGCATAGAAGAGGAACAGGTTTGAAAGGAACGAATAAAAGACAAAGAGTAGTCAATGAATAGTGGCTCGACTATAGAGTAGAGGTAGGAATTAGTGGATCCACCCAAAGTTTGACTAAATTAATAAAAGAAAAAGAAAAAGCTTGAGAAGGAGAATAGATGAATATTTGGTTTTTCAAAGAGAAAGAAACACTCGGCTATATAGAGAAGTGAAAGGAGTAGAAAGAGTCGATAGGAACCAAGGGTAAAGGTGCATTCGGATTTTGTAAAAATCCATAGAGAAGGCAAGGTGCTTTAAAGGAATAAGAAAGAATATATACATTAGTTCAAACAAAAGGAGTGGAGATGCATTTGATTAGGATTCAAAAGAATGGAAAAAAATACCAAGAGGGGAGAAAAACAAAATCGGCACAAATGATTTTTGTGTTGAGCAACAAAAATGGTGCCTTTCGGTCAATGCTAAGAAAAAAAAGGAAAGAAATCCCTCTACCTCCACAAATGCCAAAATATCCTAGCCTAATCACCTAAACTAGGAAACAAAATCACCTTTGACCGAAGGGACCAACAAAGTCCCATATTCAGCCGATTCTTTCCATAAACAAGCCTTTATTAGTAGTTTGATTTATGCCAGCCTTCAATCCAAATTTCAATCAATGTCCCTTCCCACCGCTTGACTTGTTTCACCGAACAGTAGCTTTCCATTCAAATTCCCGCTGCTTGACTAGGTCAGCACTTACCATATTCAGCCAGCCTCAATTCTTCATGCACGAGCAGCAAAAATCAAACCTCATTAGCACAGGGGTACTCGAACTCCAGACCTCACCATCATCACTGCACCTCAAAAACACGCTACTTGCCTCTGTACCACAACTCTTCTTATGCTATAATTTAGTCACAACAGATTATAAGTCTTACATGCTAAGGCCACAAGTTATTCAAGAGTAAAAAATAAAAACCACGCCTAACATGGGATTTGAACCTGCTCCTTTCCAATTGCCCAACACGCCATTTTCCACTCTTCCACAGTCTCTTTTTGTGTTGTAAATCACTCCCAAATAACCATAAGATTTAAACGCCAGCATACATACCCATATATGCTAAAATAAAAAATTATGCTAAGGTAGGACTTGAACCATGGTTCACTCATTGCTACCCAAAGCTCCTATCCACCAAACCTGCTTCTATATGTCAAGCTTTAACCAAAAATATTTATAAACCATTCCATGTGATGCCAACTCCATATAATGAAAAAAACTAAAATTTTCGTTAAAGTCCTGGTTTGAACCCAGGACTTCTTAGACATCCCCTACCACTCCAAATCACTTAACCAACAAACCAAGCATGAAATTGTGAAATATTTTTCTTGACCAACAAAAATCCAAAATTCTCCAATGTACAAAGCTCATTTCTCCTAAACCCAAAATTCGGGGCGTTACACAGAATATCATCAATGAATACTACCACAAATCTATCTAAGTACAGTTTGAATATCTGATTCAGCAAATCCTTAAATACTGCAGGTGCATTAGTTAGCCCAAACGGCATAACTAGAAACTCATAATGCCCGTACCTGGTTCTGAAGGCTGTCTTTAGCACATCTGACTTCTTTACCCATAATTAATAGTAACCAGATTAGAGATAAATTTTCGAGAATACTATGGCACCTTTCAGTTGATCAAATAAGTCATCAATTGGGGTAACGGGTACTTATTCTTTATAGTTACCTTATTGAGATGTCGATAGTCGATACACAATCTCAAGGTCCTGTCTTTCTTTTTCACGAACAGAACCAGAGCACCCCAAGGTGAATGACTTGGTCGAACAAAACCCCTATCCACAAGTTTTTGTAACTGTGTCTTTAAATCTTTTAATTCTGTAGGAGCCATCCGGTATGGAGCTATGGAAATCAAAGTAGTTCTTGGAATAAAATCTATAGAAAATTCCACTTCTCTTTCTTGTGGTAACCCTGGTAATTCCTCTAGAAACAAATCCGAAAATTCATATACCACCGGCACTGCATGAATCTTCCACTCCAATACTTTAGTGTCGAGTACATAAGCCAAGTAAGCATCATACCCTTTTTTAACATACCTTTGTGCTGCCATCACTGAAATTACATCAGATAACCCCTCTATCTGATAAGATTTAACCTAGAGCAACTTGCCGTTCTGACATTTTAACAAAATATATTTTTGTCTACAATTTACTACTGCATCATGCTAGTTAACCAATCAATACCCAAAATAACATCAAACTCATCAAATGGCAACAACATTAGATCAGCCGAAAAATAGTAGCCTTGAATCATCAAAGGACAATTCCTGCAAACCTTGTCTACTAGCACATGTTTGCCTAAAGGGTTTGATACTTTAACTACAAATTCAGTTAGTTCCACAGGCAATTTCTTACTATGTACTAAATTTTCACAAATATAAGAATGAGTGGACCCAGGGTCAATCAATACAATAACATCAGTATTATAAAGTGAAAAAGTACCAGTGATCACATCGGGAGACGATGCCTCCTCACGAACTCGTATAGCATAAGCTCCAACAGGTGTTCTTGTTTCTAACTTTGCAGCTGAGTCTTTTACCATGTGTCAGCTACTAGTCCCACCTTTGACATTCCGCGGGGGTCTACCTCTGCTAGCAACATTACTCTATCTGACACTCTGAACTCTCTCTTTGTAATGCCCCAAATTTTAAGGGTTTTTAAATTTGTGCATAAATTGATGTTTGCATGGTTGGGGTGTTAAATTTATGTTTTTGGGTATGTTTGGGGGGCCTTTGAAAGGCTTGGGTTAAGGCCTAACCCTTGGAAAAATTTTAATTTTTGTCTTAAGTGAATCTGGACATTGGCATGTAGGGCTTATAAATAAATATTATGGTTTTATGTTATAAAAACCTAGTGTTGGAGTGGCAAATGGCGCCACATGTGGGGCTTAGAGGTGGCATGATTTAGCATGTGGGAGAGCTGAGGTTCAAGTCCTTTTGCAAGGAAGCTGTACCTATTTTGCTAGTTGGAGTCGACAAGTGGTGGACTTGGATGCAAACTCTTCAGGTTGGTTGTGAGATAAGGATGACTTGGTTTCGTAGATTTGAATTAAATTCAAATTGAGAAGTTGAGTAAATCTAGGAGCAGAACAAGGAGCAAATCATGGGATTGGGTGTGTAGGATGAGTGTAGCCGAATTAGGTAACTTGAGGGGAGGAAATCTACTAAAAGTTTTTGGAGAATATGCATTTTTGGCATATTTGGGAGCCTGGGTGCCGAATGGGTTTTTTAATTCTTTTAAGAATTCTGCATTAATTTCTTTTGGATCTTTTTCGGGTCTTTCTTGTTCTCTTAATTTGGTGTCATATCAACACTTTTAGGAACTATTCACTTTGCGAAAATCAAAACAATAGGTGCCGTTTTTACTAGTTCCTTTCTTCTTGGCATTCCTTTTTGCACATTCTCTAATTTTGTTCACTCCTTCTCTACTTTCTTTCTTCTAACCCTTGTTCAAACTGATTGTCCCTTCTCATCTAATTGGCTAAAATCAATTGTCTTCATATTCGAACCTACTTCTTCTTCTTTAATCAAAACTCTACATTAGCTGAACATGACTATTCTCCTCCCCCTCCATTTGTTTTTCGATTGAGCCCTAATAGACGAACTCCATTCTTTTTCTCTATACCAAAACTACATTATCTGTACGGTTTCTTGTCAAAGCCGATTACATTTCTTTCCATTTACTTACTTCTTTTGACTTGTCTACAGAGCTGAACGGTTGGTTATCTCCTTCTCCATCTTCTCTTTTGTATTTTCTTCCACCTTGGCCGAATATACTATTTCTTTTTCTCCCTAAATTTAGCTTCCATCTATTAAAATCGATGATCTCTTCGGGCAACGTTGGGACTAAGAAGTCAGGGCCGATTACTTTTACGAATATAGATCTATCGCTTGGGAGTAAGTATTCTAGGTGCTTTCAACTGATAAGGGTTATGTCTTTAAAATTGATAAGGATTTTTGGCTAAAATTGATAAGGTGTTGCAATACCTTAGTTTCGGTTACTCTATATATGGCTAATAGTGGATCGTTGTGGATCTTAGGTACTGGGATTGAGGAGTTTTGCAAGCGCGATGACATTTCAGGTGTGTAACCACACCCTCCTGTAGCGTAGATCGGTAAAAGTCGAAATGCCAGCATTTCGAGGCCTCACGGGTGTGCGAATGCTTGTGAGCTGAATCGAGCCTATGAATTTAGGGCATTATACTATAGAGGCCATCATGCACATTTTCATGCACATGGGCTGTTATGGGCCTCGATGGGTCGAATAGGCCCAATGGGCCTACGGGACCATATGGGCAAAATACTCGATAAGTGATCACTTGTCAACTGGATGATAAGATTTGTGTTACTGTACGTAAAATTGGACTAAACCGGCCACACGAGCATGTGGGCCCACCTGCGCCCACTAGGGGTTTGGGCCTGTAAACCCTATTTGAGCATATAGACTTTCTGAGTCTCTTAGAGTGATGTTAGACCTATTTTAAGGTCATAATTGGTACCGAGACATTGAACCTTAGTAAAATGACCAAAATACCCTGAAGGATAAAATTACCATTTTACCTCTAGTTGCCAAAAGACTGTTATACCGTTAAAAATAGGTTGTTTGATATATGTATGATTGTATCTGCATCTGTTAATCTGTATGCATGGCGTATGTAGTTTTGTTAGTCTGCATGGGGTTGGGTTTGAAATTGGAGGAAGTCATGTATAGTGGCACTGCCACGTATTCTGTTTAGTGGCTCAGCCACGTAATCTGTTCTAGTGGCTTTACCATGATATCTGATTTTAGCACCATGGCTGCGAACTGGTGTGTGGGCTGGGTAGGTTGAGTTATTCTCCCATATGATGTGATGGGCTGGTTCGGGTGGTGTGATGGATGGACTGGGTTGGGTTTTCATACAGTTTTGTTTTGTATCTATAATGGGCTTAGGCCGACTCTTGGGCTGACTCTATTTCTAAATAGGGCCAAGGCCCAGATCGATCTGTTTGTGAGTAGGGTTTTAGCCTAGCTTGATTTGTATGTCTGATCTCTATTATTGGTTGGGGAAGATACACACTGGGTTTTCGCAAACTCACCTTTTATTTTATATCTGCAGGTAACCCCCAACCATAGATGATTTAGAGCTGCGAGGGACTCGTGGTGGCCACAAACTTTCTTTCTGATTTTGCTTTACTTTCTAAATAATTATTATTTTGGATTTCTAGTATGTAATAAGGCCATTACAGATTTTTATTTGGTTTAACTTTCTGCATTTAGGCTAATTTAACAATACAACTGGTAAAGTGTAAATTAGGTTTTCAAAGCTAATAAAAAACACTTTCAAATGAAACTACACATAATGTTTCCAAGAAGGTCAAAGAGCTTTTATAACTTCAAGTAACTGAACAAAACCAATAAGGTAATCATTTCTTCTAAAACGTTTTCAAACTTATAAAAATTGTTTTAACCTATAATCGTTCAACGTTCTAAATTTAGATGAGCCTTTTAAACAAGGGAAAACTTTTTATCACATAGTCAGATTTCGTAATCTTTCATGTGACATACCATATCTTATCGTAACATCTAGGCCAGGTTTGGGGTGTTAAATTTAGTGGTATCAAAGCCAGGTTGTAACAACTCGGCTGTGGTATGGGCTTGGAAAGTTTTCTTAAAAATTGATTTGAAAGATTTAAATTATTTTGGAAAGTGTTCCTTGAAAATTTCTTTGAAAATTCTCATAAAAGGGGTGTCTTTTCTAAAATGCTATTTTCAAAATATGAGCTTTTGAAAAGTTCCTAGGAGGTTTGTCTAAATAATTTCTAAGTAGAAACATTGAATTTTTCTAAATATCATTACTGAAAGTGGCACATCGAGTCTTCAGCACCAAATCTGTAAGTCTTCTCTGTTATACTGTACTGTATTAAACTGTAATACTGAAACACTACTGTAGATAGTACTAAGACCCTACTAAAATTCTGTAGTTGGAAAAACTGAGACGGTAGGAAACTGAGACAGTAAGAAAAACTAAAAATTCTAGAAGACTGAAAACTGTAGCTAGATTTTGATTCTGCAAGAACAAAGCTCTAAATTACTGTCTTTTCATAAAACCTCTATAATAAATACTGAAATTATGAACTAATGCATAAAATTCATAAATCAGATAATATGATATGAGTACAAGAGCTACACGTAGAAGAGGCCGTGGTAGAGGCCGAGGAAGTGTTCGGGCTGGATCTTCTGTATCAGGTCATATGCCTGCTGGAAAGGCACCAGCGTCGCTGGTGACTGAGATGGGATCTTACGATTGGGCTGCAGGAGAAAATGCTTTGTCTTAAGCAATGCTCCAAGTGTTAGGAAGAGTAGCTAGAGCAAGTACTGGGTCTGTGAGTCGTAGATCGATTTCTGAGCGACTCCGGGCTAATGGAGCAAAGATCTTCAAGGGCTATCTGGCATAGCCCCGAACATGGCCGAGTACTGGTTAGAGGCCACAGAATGGATAATGGATGATCTTGTCTGCTCGGTGGAGCAGAAGCTAAAAAGAGCAATATCTTTACTGCGTGACGAGGCGTACTAATGGTGGGTCACTGTGAGAGATGGTACAACAGCTGATTAGTTAACTTGGGACTTATTTAAGACGACCTTCCAAGGAAATTATGTCGGGGCGAGTTATGTAGATGCCTGAAGAAGGAATTTTTAAGCTTGACCCAGGGAAATAAGTCTGTGGCTGAGTATGAGGCGGAATTCTGAAGATTAAGTCGATATGCCCGTGCAATTGTTGCTACTAAATATGAACGCAGTGTGCGATTTGAGGATGGCCTCCGAGACGAGCTGCGGATGTTGATTACTCCACAGAGGGAGCGGGATTTTGCTACTCTTGTGGAGAAAGCTAAGATAGAAGAGGATGTGAAGCACTTAGAGCACCATAATTAAGAAAAAGATAGGAACAGAGTTAGGAGGGATTCAGCAACCTCAGCTGCAGCAGAGAGGCCTGTTAAGAGAGCTAGAGTGGATGAGCCAGTTCGAGCAGTTCTAGTTAATATGGTTAGACCGCAGGCTTGTATGGATTATGGGAAAATACATCAAGGTGAATGTTGGAGGCATTCGTGTGCATGCTTTTGATGTGGGTCCAAGGATCACTGAGTTAGAGATTGCCCTCAAAGGCTAGTAGAGATGCAAGCTGCAGAGCAGAGGGTTGCTTAGCTAGTGAAAGGTGGTCAGCAGCCACCGAGAGGCCGTGGCCAGGCCAGGGGTGGAAATGGAAATGGACGTGAACGTGGAGAACCAGGCAGAGGTGCTAGAAATACTGGGGCATGACAACCAGCATTAGTCTATGCTGCTCGTCACCGAGAGGATGGTGACACACCTGACGTCATAACTGGTACATTTGTGACTGGTACATTTTTAATTCACAACATGTCATATATTGCCTTGATTGATATTGGGTCTACACACTTATATGTTGTATACGATGTGTCTACGATGTTGGGTATGCAATCTGAGGGTACTGCTAGTAGGGTATCCGTAATTAGTCCACTGGGTCATTCGGTCAGGGTAGACAAACGTTATAGAGATGTGCCCTTAGAAATTTAAGGTAGAAACTTTCCTGCGGATCTAATGGAATTACCATTCAAGGAATTTGATCTTATCTTGGGCATGGACTGGCTCGTTAAGCACCGAGTGAACTTGGATTGTGTTGCGAAGCGAATGGTATTAAAGACTTCAGAGGATGAGGAGGTAGCAGTAATAGGGAGCGAAGAGACTTTTTGTGTAATGTTATCTCAATGTTAAGAGCTGAAAAGCTGGTTCGTAAGGGTTGCGAGGTGTTTCTGGCATATGTGAGTAAATCTAATTCTATGGGTCCCTCCATGAGTGATGTTAGGACTGTTAAGGAATTTCTGGATGTTTTCCCTGATGAGCTTCCTGGGCTACCTCTGAACTATGAAGTTGAATTTGGAATCGATCTGCTGCCTGGAATAGCTCCAGTGTCCATTGCCCCTTATAGGATGGCACCAAAGGAGCTGGTGGAGTTAAAGGCGCAAATCCAAGAACTCTTGGATCGAGGATTTATCTGGCCGACTGTGTCTTCGTGGGGGGCATTGGTACTATTCATCAAGAAGAAAGATGGGATGATGCACATGTGTATTGACTATCATTAGTTGAACAAATTGACCGTTAAGAACAAGTACCCTCTGGCAAGGATCGACGATCTTTTTTATCACCTTTGAGGAGCTTCAGTATTCTCCAAGATCAACCTTCGATCTGGATATCATCAACTAAGGGTTAAGGAGGTAGATATCTATAAGACAACATTCAGGACTCGATACGATCACTACGAGTTCCTGGTAATGCTGTTTGGACTTACGAATGCACCAGTGGCCTTTATGGATCTCATGAATCGAGTATTTTAACCTGACCTGGATCAATCCGTAGTCGTGTTTATAGACGATATCCTGGTGTACTCAAAATTTGAGGGGGAACATGATGAGCATATTCGGATTGTTTTGCAAATTCTAAAGGAGAAGCAGCTTTATGCAAAATTCAGCAAGTGCGAATTTTGGCTACTAGAAGTGACGTTCTTGGGTCACGTAGTGTCTGCCAAGGAGATTAGAGTGGATCCTCAGAAAATTGAAGCAGTATTAGATTGGAAAACACCAAGGTTAGTGTCAAAAATTCAAAGTTTTTTGGGTTTGGCGAGGTATTACAGGTGGTTTGTTGAGGGGTTTTCTGTAATTACTGCACCATTGACTAAGTTACTGAGAAAAGGAGTGCAATTTACCTGGACTAATAAGCATCAAGAGAGTTTCGAGAAGCTGAAGAAAGTTTTGGCTGAAGCCCCTGTGTTAATACAACCAAAATCTAGGAAGGATTTCACTGTGTATAGTGATCTGTCGCACGTTGCATTGGTCTTTGTGCTGATGGAATAAGGTAAAGTGGTTGCTTATGTATCATGTCAACTCAATCCTTACGAGGCGAATTACCCTACTCTTGATCTGGAGTTAGCGACGGTGGTATTCGCGCTAAAGATCTGGAGGCACTACTTGTACGGGGAGAAGTGTATTATTTACATAGACCATAAAAGCCTCAAATACCTCCTTAATCAGAAGGAGTTGAACCTTAGGTAACAAAGATGGATAGAGTTGCTTAAGGATTATGATTGCTCAATTGAGTACCACCCTAGGAAGGCTAACGTGGTAGCAGATGCTCTGAGCCATAGGACTATATTTGGTTTGAGAGTATTGTTCACCCGACTAAGTCTTTACGATAATGGTAGTCTGTTACCTGAACTACAAGTAAGACCAACCTGGACTGAGAAAATTAGGGAAAAATAGTTATTAGATGAATCACTGGTTATTCAGTTTCGACAGGTGGAGAATAGTGAGACTTCTAACTTTGGTTTGAATAGTGATGGGGTGTTATGATTCCGTGGAAGAGTTTGTATTCTGAAGGACTCTGGTCTGAGGCAGTCAATATTGCGAAGGCACATGGTAGCCCTTGTGCCATGCATCCTAGTGGACATAAGTTGTATAGGGATTTGCGTGAGTTCTACTAGTGGCCTGGGCTTAAACGTACGGTGACTGAATTTGTGGGTAAGTGTTTGACATCCCAGCAAAGGAAAGCTGAGCATCAACTGCCTTTTGGACTTTTGCAGCCAATTAAGATTCCACTTTAGAAGTGGGAAAGGGTTACTATGGATTTTGTGAGTGGGCTACCTTTGACGCCTTCTAAGAAGGACTCGGTTTGGGTGATTGTGGATAGGCTGACGAAATCCACTCAATTTTTATCGGTCTAAACTGATTATTCCCTTGAGAAGTTGGCTAAGTTGTATGTAGCTAAAATAGTATGGCTTTATGTGGTGCTAGTTTCAATCATTTCTGACAGAGACCTTAGGTTCACGTCTCGGTTCTAGAAGAAGTTGCATGAGGCATTAGGGACGCGGTTGGATTTGAGCATTGCTTTTCACCCTCAAACGGATGGATAGTCTGAAAGGGTGATCCAAGTACTAGAAGATATGCTGAGAGGGTGTATTATTGATTTCTGAGGTAGCTGGGAGGACTACCTGCCATTAGCAGAATTTTTGTATAACAACAGTTACCAGGCGAGTATTTAGATGGTACCATATGAGGCGCTGTATGGTCGTAGGTGTTGTACACCTACTTGTTGGACTGGAGTGGGTGAACGTCAAGTGTTGGGACCAGAGTTAGTGGCAGATACTGAGAATAAGGTTAAGCTGATTAAGGATTGGTTAAAGGAAGCATCTGATAGGCTGAAGTCATATGTCGATTTAAAGCGTAAGGAGATCAAATGCGCAGCGGGAGATTTGATATTTTTAAAGGTCTCACCTTGGAAAAAGATCTTAAGATTTGGAAAGATGGGCAAGTTGAGCCCTTGATTCATTGGGCCTTATCGAATTCTGAAATAGGTGGGTCTGATAGCATATAAGCTCGAACTGCCTTCTAATTAGACCGAATTCACAATGTTTTTCATGTCTCCATGCTGAGGCGATACCGTTCTGATCCCTCACATGTAGTACCAGTTGAGGAGATTGAAGTTAAGCTTGATTTAACTTTTGAGGAATAACCAGTGCAAATTTAGGATCGCGATGTCAAAGTGTTGAGAAAGAAATCTGTTCCACTAGTCAAAGTGCTTTGGCGTAATCACGATAGAGAGGAAGCTACGTGGGAGCTTGAGTAGGTGATGTAGCAACAATACCCTCAGTTATTCTGGCCAGGTAAATTTCGAGGCCGAAATTTCTTTAAGGGGGTAGAGTTGTAACGCCCCAAATTTTAGTTTTTGAATTTGTGTATAAATTGATGTTTTTATGGTTGAGGGTGTTAAATTTATATTTTGGGTGTGTTTGGGGGGGCCTTTGGAAGACCTGGGTTAAGGTCTAATCCTTGGAAAATTTTTAATTTTTGTCTTAAGTGAATCTGGACGTTGGCATGTAGGGCTTATAAATAAATGTTGTGGTTTCATATCACAAAAAGCCTAGTGTTGTAGTTGCAAATGGTGCCACATGTGGGGATTGGAGGTGGCCTGATTTAGCATGTGGAAGAGCTGAGGTTCAAGTCCCTTTGCTAGCATGCTGTACCTATTTTGCTAGTTGGAGTCGGCAAGTGGTGAACTTGGATGCAAACTCTTCAGGTTGGTTGTGAGATAAAGATGGCTTGGTCTCATAGATTTGAATTAAATTCAAATTGAGAAGTTGAGTAAATCTAGGAGCGGAACAAGGAGCAAATCGTGGGATTGGTGTGTGGGATGAGTGTTAGCCGAATTAGGTAACTTGAGGGGAGGAAATCGGCTAAGAGCTTTTGGAGAATATGCATTTTCAGCATATTTGGGAGCCTAGTTGCCGAACGGGTTTTTAATTCTTTTAGGAATTTGGCATTAGTTTTTTTTGGTTCTTTTTCAGGTTTTTCTTGTTCTCTTAATTTGGTGTCATATCAACACTTTCGGGAACCATTCACTTTGCTGAAAACAAAAACAACAGGTGCCACCTTTACTAGTTCCTTTCTTCTTGGCATTCCTTTTCACACATTCTCTAATTTCGTTCACTCCTTCTCTACTTTCTTTCTTCCAACCCTTGTTCAAACCGATTGTCCCTTCTCATCTAATTGGCCAAAAACGATTGTCTTCATAGTCGAACCTACTTCTTTTTCTTTAATCAAAACTTTACATTAGCCGAACACTACTATTCTCCTTCCCCTCTATTTGTTTTTCGATTGAGCCTTAATAGAAGAACTCCATTCTTTCTCTCTATACCAAAACTACATCATCTGCACGATTTCTTCTCAAAGCCGATTACTTTTCTTTCCATTTGCTTACTTCTTTTGACTTGTCTACAAAGCCAAACGCTTGGTTGTCTCCTTCTCCACCTTCTCTTTTGTATTTTCTTCCACATTGCTCGAATACATTGTTTCTTGTTCTCCTTGTATTTGGCTTTCATCTATTAAAACAGGTGATCTCTTTGGGAGACGTTGGGATTAGGAAGTCAGGGCCGATTACTTTTACGAATATAGATCTATCGCTTGGGAGTAAGTATTCTAGGTGCTTTCATTTGATAAAGGTTATGACTTTAAAATTGATCGATGAACTATTTTTGGCTAAAGGTTAAGGATTTTGGAAAGAGGACATCGTGGGCGTGGAATAAGGAGGGTTCGGTATTGGAGATTGGTAAGTAACATTGAGTTTAATAAGGTGTCACAATACCTTAGGTTCGGTTACTCTATGTATGGCTAATAGTGGATCGTTGTGGATCTTAGGTATTGGGATTGAGGAGTTTTGCAAGCGCGGTGACATTTCAGGTGTGCAACCACACCCTCCCGTAGCGTAGATCTGCAAAAGCTGAAATGCCGATAGTTCGAGGCCTCATGGACGTGCGAACGCTTGTGGGCTGAACTGAGCCCATGAATCTAGGGTGTTATACTATAGAGGTCATCATGTGCATTTTCCTGCACATGGGTCGTTGTGGGCCTCGATGGACTGAATTGGGCCCAATTGGCCTATAGGCCCATATGGGCAAAATACTCGGTAAGTGATCGATTGTCAACTGGATGATAAGATTTGTGTTACCGTATGTAAAATTGGACTGAACGGGCCACACGAGCATGTTGGCCCACTTAGGCCCGTTAGGGGCCATATAGACTTTCTGAGTCTCTTGAAGTGACGTTAGACCTGTTATGAGGTCGTTATAGGTGCCAAGACACCGAACCTTAGTAAAATGATGAAAATACCCTGAAGGGTAAAATTGCCATTTTACCCCTAGTTGCCAAAAGACTGTTATACCATTAAAATAGGTTGTTTGATATATGTATGATTGTATCCACATCTGTTAATCTGTATGCATGGTGTATGTAGTTCTGTTATTCTGCATGGGGTTGGGTTTGAAATTGGAGGAAGTTTTGTATAGTGGCACTGCCACGCATTCTGTTTAGTGGCTCAGCGACGTAATCTGTTCTGGTGGCTCTGCGATGATATCTGATTTTAGCACCATGGCTGCGAACTGGTGTGTGGGCTGGGTGGGTTGAGTTATTCCCCACATGGTGTGATGGGCTAGTACGGGTGGTGTGATGGATAGACAGGGATGGGTTTTTATACGGTTCTATTCTGTATCTATAATGGGCTTGGGCCCACTCTTGGGCCCACTCTGTTTCTAAATGGGGCTAAGGCCTAGACCGATCTGTTTCTGAATAGGGCTTCGGCCCAGTTTGAATTGTATGTCTGATCTCTGTTATTGGTTGGGGAAGTTACACACTAAGTTTTTGCAAACTCACCTTTTATTTTATATCTGCAGGTAACCCCCAGCCATAGATGATTTGGAGCTGCGAGGGACTCGGGGTGGCCACAAACTTTCTGTTCTGGTTTTGCTTTACTTTCTAAATAATTATTATTTTGGGTTTCTAGTATGTAATAAGCCCATTACAGATTTTTATTTGGTTTAACTTTCTGCATTTAGGCTAATTTAACAATACAACTGGTAAAGTGTAAATTGGGCTTTCAAAGCTAATAAAAAACACTTTCAAATAGAACTACACATAATGTTTCCAAGAAGGTCAAAGAGCTTTTATACCTTCAAGTAACTGAACATAACCAATAAGGTAATCATTTCTTCTAAAACGTTTTCAAACTTATAAAATTGGTTTTAACCTGTAATCGTTCAATGTTCCAAATTTAGACGAGGCTTTTAAACAAGTGAAAAATTTTTATCACATGGTCGAATTTCGTAATCTTTCATGTGACACACTAGATCTGGTCATAACGTCCAGGCCGGGTTTGGGGTGTTACACTCTTCTTCTACTTTCTTGGGACAGTATTTGACAAAATGTTCTTTGGAACCACATCTGAAACAAGCTCGAATCTTTTCCCAACATTCTTCGAAATGTCATTTACCACAATGTTGACACTCAAGTCTATTTGATCTTACGTTGCCCACACTTGACATCAAAGTAGTTCGAGATCTAGAACCTGGATTCTATTTTTCCTTGTCTCGATAAAAATACCCAACTGAAGTTGTCTTTCAGATTTGCTTCTTTGAGTCTTTTTGATTGGGATTGAATGACTTGTTCATCAACCTCTTCCTTTGATCTTAGGCTTCAATAGCAGCTTTTTTTTTTCTTTATTCAACTCCTCAGCTTTACAAGCTCTGTCAACCAGTACCACTATTTCTTTTAATTCTAGAATTCCCATTAACACCTTGATGTCTTCATTAAGTCCATCTTCAAACCTTTTGCACATCATTGCTTCGGTAGAAACACATTCTTGTGCATATTTACTGAGCCTTACAAAATTGTGTTCATACTCAGTCACTGTCATCTTACCTTGTTTCAACTCAAGAAATTCCTTCTGTTTTTGATCGATAAATCGCTGACTAATATATTTCTTTCTACACTCTTCCAAGAAGAAACCCAATGTTACTTTTTCCTTTGGAACTACGGATATCAAAGTCTTCCACCAACGATAGGCAGAATCTTTCAATAATGATGTAGCACATTTTAAAACTCCTCATGTGTACAAGATAATTTATCAAATATCCGCATAGAATTCTCAAGCTAAAACTATGCTTTTCTAGATCATCATCAATGTTTGCTCTAAATTCTTCAGCCCCTTATTTACGGATCTTATCTACCGGAGGTTTAGTCGATCGTATCATATTAATACTTTGCGGAGCAGCAGGGATAGGTTGTGGCATAGGTGGGGGAGAGGAGGTTTAGCATTAGAATTTACTCTAATAAAATTTGTAACGCCCTCTTACCCGAGACTGTCGCCGGAGTCGAGCTTGAGGTATTACTAAACTTATTTCATCACTTTTTAAATTTTAAATCAACTAATTAAATTTTCGTAGCAAGCTGTCTCTCTGCATCATGGTTTCTTAAAAAATCATATCTTGAGTTACAAAACTCAAAATCAAGATCTGTAAATTTTCCCTAAAACTAGACTCATATATCTATCTACTAATTTTTTTCTAGAATTTTTAATTGAACCAATTAGTATAGTTTATTAGTTAAAGTTACCCTTGTTTGAGAACTCGACTGCACTAACCTCTGCCTACTACGAACCACTTTTCTCTCTGTACAAAATATATCTAACTATAACGTTTGTTTCTATAAAAACTATACTCAATAAATATTCTGACCATATAAAGTACACCTCCTAATTATTTTTTTTACAATTTGTGATGAATTTCCAAAGTTGGAATAGGGGATCCAGAAATCGCTCTAACCCTATTTCACTAAAACTCAAATATCTCATAACATATAACTCCTTTACCTGTTTTGCTTCTTCCATATGAAAGTAGACATATTAAGCTTCAATTTCATCCTTAATTCATCACCTAGTTCAGTTTATACTATTTTTAGTGATTTTTCAAACTCACGTCACTACTGTTACAACATTCTGTTTTATGACAAATTTTCACTTTTCTATGGAAATTCATGAACTATTAACACTTTGAACATACATGGCCTCATACATGATCTAAATTAACCATTCCAAGGACTAATCATTATCAGGCATTTTCTCAACCAAACCACAACCATATCGCAAGATTAATTACACAAAACAAGTATATTGCTATACATGCCATATTTGAGTTATACAAGCCATTTTACCAAAGTAGTTCTTCGGATAGTGTGAACGAGCCTTCGACCTATCCCGATTCCTAAGCCGGCTTGTCCAAAACTACAATGAATGAAAAGAGGGAGTAAGCATAAATTCTTAGTAAGTTCACATGCAGATAACAAGTAACATAACAAAGCAATTCTTCCAAAGAACACTAGCATGGTATCACCAAAACTTATATCACATTTCTAATCATCAATTGTCATCTTACCACATTATTGATGTTGTATCAAGTTTCAACCTGAGGGTTAAGTACATACCTGTCCAAAGTATCCATTTCACAACACTTATCAAAATGATACTTGCCTCTTGAGTGTTCTTCCATTTCGCTAGAATTTTACCCGTTGAACACATCGGAATATAACTCGGATACATGGATAATTTGCACATAAGTGCCACATATATAATCAAGTAACCATGTAACCCGCCCATTAGTGAACTCGGACTCAACTCAACGAGCTCGGGCATTCACATCCATAAGTGAACTCAGACTCAACTCAACGAGCTCGGATACCTAGTTACATCTCATGAACTCGGACTCAACTCAACGATTTCGGACATTCGCACCCATAAGTGAACTCGGACTCAACTCAACGAGTTCGGATGCCCAACCATCCTAGTGACATGTCACTTTTATCCTAATCTATTCCCAAGGTTCAAACAGGATTTTCCTCAATCACACATTTCCCAGTCGTTCTCCTCGGAATATCGGAACCAATACGTTGCTTGCATCTCATACTTATCAATTTAATCACATACTTTTCATACCAATACATAATATTTCACAAAGCATAATATTCATAATACCAAGTATCATATCATATAAATAGCATTACATCACTTAAAAAAGCAATTATGTTACATTATTTACACATGAACTTACCTCGATACCAAAATATCAACAATTGAGCCTATTGCTCGTAAACTTTGTTTTTCCCTCGATCATGACTTGAATCTCATTTTTCTTGATATAAAATAGTACATTTAGCTCATTTAATACTCACATTTATCAAAATAGTCTTTGACCCTAACTTTGTCAAAATTACAAATTTACCCCTAAACTTTTACATATTTACGCTTTTGCCCCAAAGCTCGGAAATTAAATTTTATTTCAAATTCTTATGTTTTAGGACATGCTGATCATTTTTTTACCATTAGCAAGCTCAAATTCCAACTACAACATGCACTTATGAACAATTGGTATTTTTACCGATTAAGCCGTTCTACTCGTTTTTACTCAAAACCGAGTAGCACAAGTTGTCTAACATAATCCGAAACCTCATATTCTATCATAAAACATCAAAATACACAAATTTCACCTATGGGTATTTTTTCAAATATGAACCCTAACTTAAATTATTGCTAACATAAGCTTTATCGAGCTACCGGGATCACAAAAACGTAAAAATCATTAAAAACAGGGCTAGAACGGACTTACAATCGAGCTTGGAAGCTTGAAAAACCCTAGCAATGGTTTCTCCATGCTATTTTCAGCCTTGAGGAAGAAGATGAGCAAAAATTGGCTTTTAATTTGATTTTTAATTCTTTTAATCAATTAAATGACCAAAATGCCCCTAACTTAAAAATATTTTTTCCACCCATTTCATGTCCACTTTTGTCCAATAAATTAACCAATGGTCTAATTACCATTTAAGGACCTCCAATTTAAATTTTCATAACAATTGAACACCTCTAACATATAGAACTCAACTTTTGCACATTTTACAATTTAGTCCTTTTGACTAAATTGAGTGCCCAAACGTCAAAATTTTCGTACGAAATTTTTTTACAAAATAATTTCATAAAAATGTAAACCATAAAAATATAAATAAAACACATTTCAATTTAACACCTTTACCATTTGATAAAAATGCCCTTAATGTCTTTCTTTGTAATTTTTCACGTACAAGCCCATTTTTGTCCAAAATTTTATAAATTGGTCAAATTGCTTTTTAAGACCTCCTAATTAATATTCCAAAGCAATTTCATACTAAAAGATTCTAGAATGCAAGTTTTGCAACTTATTCGATTTAGTCCCTAATTTCAAATTAAGCACTTTATGCATAGAATTTCTTCACGAAATTTTCACACAATCATGCAATCATATCATAAACCTCAAAATAATTATAAAATGATTATGTCTACCTCAGATTTGTGGTCACAAAACCACTATTCCGATTAGGCCTTAATTCGGGATATTACAACTCTCCCCCCTTTAGGGATTTTCGTCATCGAAAATCTTACCGGTAAACAGATGTGGGTATTGTTTCCTCATAGTTTCCTCAGGCTCCCATGTAGTCTCTTCTACCCCGAAGGTACTTGGTTTTCAGCTTTCACTTGTTGACAAATTAGGCATTTCGATACAAACTCCGATATATCTCTTTTCATTCCATTCCACCAATACATTTTCTTCAAGTCATTATACATTTTCGTACTGCCTGGGTGAATCGACAAACAACCATTATGTGCTTCATGCAAGATCTTTTGAATCAACTCATCATTTTTCGGTACACAAATCTGATTTTTAAACATCAAGCAACCATCAGAACCGATTCTGAAATCTGACTCTGTATCAACCTCACGTTGCTTTCTTTTGGCTTGCAAGCCTTCATCACTTTTCTGAGCTTCACAAATCTCTTGTAAAAACATCGATCTTGCTTTCAACTCAGCTAGAATCGAACCATCATCTGACATTTCCAACTGAGTGTTCATAACTCTCAAAGCAAGCAACAACTTTCTGCTCAAGGCATCAGCAACTACATTTGCTTTTCCTGGATGGTAGTCAATCACAAGCTCGTAATCTTTCAACAATTCTAACCATCTTCGCAGTCTCAAATTCAATTCTTTTTGTGACATCTAGTATTTAAGACTTTTGTGATCAGTATATACTCGACACTTTTCACCATATAGATAATGTCGCCAAATCTTCAAAGCAAACACCATCGCCGCCAATTCCAAATCATGAGTCGGATAATTCCTCTCGTGAGGTTTTAACTGCCTCGAAGCATAAGCCACAACCTTTCCTTCTTGCATCAGTACACATCCCAAACCATTTAGAGAAGCATCACTATATACCACAAATTCTTTACCTGACTCGGGCTGCACTAACACTGGTGCCTCTGTCAATAACTTTTTCAATTCTTCGAAACTCCGTTGACATTCTTCCGTCCACTCAAATTTAACATCCTTTTAGAGTAATCTAGTTATAGGAGCAGCAATCATAGAAAATCCATTCACAAACCGTCGATAATATCCAGCTAGCCCCAAGAAACTTCTAACTTCGGTTACATTCTTCGGTGGTTTCCAATCAACAATAGCTGAAATTTTATTGGGATCAACCCGTATACCATCACTTGAAACAATATGACCCAAAAATCCCACTTCTCGAAGCCAGAATTCACTCTTACTAAACTTGGCATACAACTGCTTATCTCTCAAAGTTTGTAAAACTATCCTCAAGTGCTCAGCATGCTCTGTCTCATCTTTCGAATAAATCAAAATATCATCTATAAGTACTACAGCAAATTTGTCCAAGTATGGTCGAAATATACGATTCATCAAATCCATAAACACAGCAGGAGCATTTGTTAACCCGAAGGGCAAAACTAAAAATTCATAATGACCATACCTTGTTCTAAAAGCAGTTTTAGGCACATCTGACTCTTTTACTCGCAGCTAGTAGTATCCAGACCTCAAATCAATCTTTGAAAACCATGTCATTCCTTTTAGCTGATCAAACAAATCGTCAATTCTCGGCAACGGATACTTATTCTTAATTGTCACTTTGTTTAACTGCCGATAGTCAACACACAGTCTCATTGAACCATCTTTCTTTTTCACAAACAATACATGAGCACTCCAAGGTGAAAAACTCAGTCTCACAAAGCCTTTGTCGGTCAACTCTTGCAACTGCAACTTTAATTCTTTCAATTCTACTGATTCCATTCTGTACGAATCAATCGAGATCGGAGCTGTTCCCGGCATCAACTCTATACCAAATTCTACTTCTCTGACTGGAGGTAAACCTGGCAATTCCTCTGGAAATACATCCGCAAACTCACACACAATCGGCACTGATTCCACTTTCTTTTCAATTTCTTTTGTGTTCAACACATACGCTAAATAAGCTTCATAACCCTTTCTCAAATATCTCTGAGCCGAAATTGAAGAAATCACACTAGACAATGCCTCTGATTTGTCTGATTTAACCCACAGAATCTCACCATTTTCACACTTTAATTCAATAACTTTTTGTTTACAATTTACTATAGCATCATGCAATGTCAACCAATCCATACCCAAGATAACATCACATTCATCAAACGGCAACAACATCAAGTCGGCCGAAAAGTAATAATCCCGAATCATTAAAGGACATTTCTTGCATACTTTATCAACTATGACACATTTGCCTAACAAGTTTGACACTTTAATCATAAATTCTGTGTACTCAATAGATATATTCATACTAGACACCAATTTCATGCACACATATGAATGAGTAGAGCCAGGATCAATCAAAGCAGTAACATTAACATCATAAAGAAAAAATATACCAGTAGTCACGTCTGGTGATGAAGCATCTTCATGTGCTTTTATGGCATAAGTTCTGGCCAGAGCTCTTGCTTCAGCTTTACCTGCTGAATCTCTGACTATATTCTTGTTGCTTGCTTCATTCCCAGCTTTTCTCGAATACCTTCCTTTCGAGTCTGCACCACTAGTTTTTGCACTCTAAAATTTTTCTTTTTCAATTTTCTTTGGGCAGTCTCTAATAAAATGATCTGGAGAACCACATCGAAAACATTCATTTGCTCTGCACGGACCAAAATGATTTCTACCACACCGCTGGCACTCGGGCTTAACAAATCTCTAGTTTCCTACACTAACCATAGAAGTAGTTTGAGACTTAGAGCTCACATTTTGCTTCTTAGAATTTCCATATGATTGTCCAGCCGAAACTTGAGAACGAGAATTCATATTTCTAGATTTTCTGGATTGCTATGAGAATGAACTGCTCATCGGTCTTTTCTTCCAATTTCAAGTCTCAGCCTCTATCTTTTTCTTCTCTTTAAGTAGTTCTTCAGCCTTACAAGCCCGATCAACAAGTATTACCATTTCTTTTAATTCAAGAATTCCAACAAATACTTTTATGTCTTCATTAAGTCCATCTTCAAATCGTCTACACATTTTAGCCTCTAAAAGAACACATTCTCTAGCGTACTTACTCAACCAAACGAACTCCCTTTCGTATTCGGTAACTATCATGTTGCCTTGCGTCAACTCGAGAAACCCTTTACGCTTCTGATCAACAAATCTTTCACTGATGTATTTCTTCCGAAATTCTTCTTGAAAGAACTCCCAAGTCACTTTCTCTTTCGGTTCCACAGAAACCAATGTCTTCCACCAATAATATGCTAAATCCCTAAGCAAAGATATAGCACATTTCAAGCATTCTTCAGGTGTGTAAGACAATTCATCAAATACCCGAATATAATTCTCAAGCCAAACTTTGCTTTCTTGGCATCATCATCAACATTTTCCCTGAATTCTTCAGCCCCTTGCTTACAAATTCTTTCAACTGGAGTCCTATGTAATTTCATCAGATCCATACCTTGAGGCATCGAGGGTACAGGTTGAGGAATCAGGGGAGGTGGGGGAGGTTGTGCATTCGGGTTTGTACAAACGAACTCAGTACACTATGCATTCATCATCTGGAGAAAGGCTTCCCGAGCCCCTTCTCCTCCTTTTTAACCAACATAGGAGGTGAATTTTCAATCAGCACTGCCCCTTCAGTCGGAGCTGGTGCATTACTCTCTACATCATCAGCCACAGTTGGATCGGGATCCATTTACTATAAAAAAAATCATTTAAAAGGTCAGAAGTCGTCACACTATCGCAATATGTATATATGGCATGTATAGCAAAACCCGTACATACAACACGTTAATCTGAGAACCAACTAAACCTACTCTAATACCACCAAATGTAACGCCCTTTTACCCGAGACTGTCGTCGGAGTCGAGCTTGAGGTGTTACTAAACTTATTTCATCACTTTTTAAATTTTAAATCAACTAATTAAATTTTTGTAGCAAGCTATCTTTCTGCATCATGGTCGCTTAAAAAATCATATCTCGAGTTACGAAACTTGAAATCAAGATCCGTAAATTTTCCTAAAACTAGACTCATATATCTATCTATTAATTTTTTTCTAGAATTTTTTATCAATCCAATTAGTACATTTTATTAGTTAAAATTACCCCTGTTTTAGAACTCGATTGCACTGACCTCTGCCTACTACGAACCACTTTTCTCTCTGTAAAAAATACATATGACTATACTATTTATTTATATTAAAACGAGACTCAATAAGGATTCTGAACATATAAAGTAAACCTCCTAATTATTTTTGTACAATTTGTGGTGAATTTCCAAAGTTAGAACAGGGGATCTAGAAATCGCTCTGACCCTGTTTCACTAAAACTCAAATATCTCATAACATACTGTTTTGCTTCTTCCATATGAAAGTAGACACATTGAGCTTCAATTTCATGTTTAATTCATCACCTGTTTCAGTTTCTACTATTTTTAGTGATTTTTCAAACTCACGTCACTGCTGTTACAACATTATGTTTTATGACAAATTTTCACTTTTCTATGGAAATTCATGAACTATTAACACTTTGAACATACATGGTCTCATACATGATCTAAATTAACCATTCCAAGGACTAATCATTATCAGGCATTTTCTCAACCAAACCACAACCATATCGCAAGAGTAATTACACAAAACAAGTATATTGCTATACATGCCATATTTGAGTTATACAAGCCATTTTACCAAAGTAGTTCTTCAGATAGTGTGAACGAGCCTTCGACCTATCCCGATTCCTGAGCCGGCTTGTCCAAAACTACAATGAATGAAAAGGAGGGAGTAAGCATAAATGCTTAGTAAGTTCACATGCAAATAACAAGTAACATAACAAAGCAATTCTTCCAAACAACACTAGCATGGTATCACCAAAACTTATATCACATTTCTAAACATCATTTGTCATCTTGCCACATTATTGATGTCGGATCAAGTTTCAACCCGAGGGTTAAGTACATACCTGTCCAAAGTATCCATTTCACAACACTTATCAAAATGATACTTGCCTCTTGAGTGTTCTTCCATTTTGCTAGAATTTTACCCGTTGAACTCATCGGAATATAACTCGGATACATGGATAATTTGCACATAAGTGCCACATATATAATCAAGTAACCATGTAACCCGCCCATAAGCGAACTCGAACTCAACTCAACGAGCTCGGGCGTTCGCATCCATAAGTGAAGTCAGACTCAACTCAACGAGCTCGGATGCCTAGTTACATCTCACGAACTCGGACTCAACTCAACGAGTTCGGACATTCGCATCCATAAGTGAACTCGGACTCAACTCAACGAGTTCGGATGCCCAACCATCCTAGTGACATGTCACTTGCATCCTAATCTATTCCCAAGGTTCAAACGGGATTTTCCTCAATCACACATTTCCCAGTCGTTCTCCTCGGAATATCGGAACCAATACGTTGCTTGCATCTCATACTTATCAATTTAATCACATACTTTTCATACCAATACATAATATTTCACAAAGCATAATACTCATAATAACAACTATCATATCATATAAATAGCATTAAATCACTTAAAATAGCAATTATGTTACATTATTTACACATGAACTTACCTCGATACCAAAATATCAACAATTGAGCCTATTGCTCGTAAACTTTGTTTTTCCCTCGATCACGACTTGAATCTCGTTTTTCTTGATCTAAAATAGCACATTTAGCTCATTTAATACTCACATTTATCAAAATAGTCTTTGACCCTAACTTTTTCAAAATTACAAATTTACCCCTAAACTTTTGCATATTTACGCTTTTGCCCCAAAGCTCGGAAATTAAATTTTATTTCAAATTCTTATGTTTTAGGACATGCTGATCATTTTTTTTACCATTAGCAAGCTCAAATTCCAACTACAACATGCACTTATGAACAATTGGTATTTTTACCGATTAAGCAGTTTTACTCGTTTTTACTCAAAACCGAGTAGCACAAGTTGTCTAACATAATCCGAAACCTCATATTCTATCATAAAACATCAAAATACACAAATTTCACCTATGGGTATTTTTCCAAATATGAACCCTAACTTAAATTATTGCTAACATAAGCTTTATCGAGCCACCGGGATCACAAAAACGTAAAAATCATTAAAAACGGGGCTAGAACGGACTTACAATCGAGCTTGGAAGCTTGAAAAACCCTAGCCATGGTTTCTCCATGCTATTTTCGGCCTTGAGGAAGAAGATGAGCAAAAATTGGCTTTTAATTTGATTTTTAATTCATTTAATCAATTAAATGACCAAAATGCCCCTAACTTAAAAATATTTTTTTCCACCCATTTCATGTCCATTTTTGTCCGATAAATTAACCAATGGTCTAATTACCATTTAAGGACCTCCAATTTAAAATTTCATAACAATTGAACACCTCTAACATATAGAACTCAACTTTTGCACTTTTTACAATTTAGTCCTTTTGACTAAATTGAGTGCCCAAACGTCAAAATTTTCATACGAAATTTTTTTACAAAATAATTTCATAAAAATGTAAACCATAAAAATATAAATAAAACACATTTCAATTGAACACCTTTACTATTTGACAAAAATGCCCTTAATGTCTTTCTTTGTAATTTTTCATGTACAAGCCCATTTTTGTCCAAAATTTTATAAATCGGTCAAATTGCTATTTAAGACCTCCTAATTAATATTCCAAAGCAATTTCATACTAAAATCTTCTAGAATGCAAGTTTTGCAACTTATTCGATTTAGTCCCTAATTTCAAATTAAGCACTTTATGCATAGAATTTCTTCACGAAATTTTCACACAATCATGCAATCATATCATAAACCTAAAAATAATTATAAAATGATTATTTCTACCTCGGATTTGTGGTCACGAAACTACTATTCTGATTAGGCCCTAATTCGGGATATTACAAAATTAGTATACCAGTCAGTCATCATTTGAAGAAAAGCATTCCTAGCTTCGTCTTCCTGTCCCGATGTCTCATGTCTACTTTCTATAGCCGCGGTCCTTTGCGCGAGAGCCTACGCGTTACTTCCAGCATCATCAGCTGTTGCTCAATCAGGATCCATTACTATATAAAAAAAACAAAACACAGTTTAGTATTGTCAGAAGTCACCACACTATCACAATATATTTATGGCATGTATAGATAGACTTTCACACTCATTATACTGGTCTGAGAACCGACGAAACAGCAACTTTGATACCACTAAAATGTAACACCTTTTACCCGTGTTCAATACCAGAATAGGAAACGAGTATTACCAGAATATCATACATGTAATCATAATAAATCGAGACATAAAATGATTATCCAAATTAAAACCCTTAAACTATTCATTCATCCTTTAGACATTGAATTTATATATATCATAAACTTGTACTTAACTAATATTAAACCATCTCGATAGCATAATACGAGTGATATATCAAATATTAGAGATCAATATTTCAAGTAATATTACTATAATATACAACAAAATACTCGAGCCTTCTATACATGCCATAGATCCAAAATATGTTTAGAAAATAGAAAAAGGAAGGATGGATACTGTTGGTGAGCCTCTGATAATATTTCCCAAGTCACGAACGAACTCAATTAGACTATAAAATAAGACAAGAAAGATAAAGAAAGCCAACTAAGCTCATAGCTTAGTAAGTAATATGTAAATAATAAAAACAATAAACTATTAATGACATTTATAAATCCCAAAATATCTTTCCACAATTATACAACCTTAATGTCACATGAATTTACCATTTACTTAAATTCAGTACAAGTTGTCCATTCGAGTCCCAATCACTAAACTATTTTTATCCAGAGGTACGAAACTCCAAATTAAGATCTGATAATTTTCCCAGAAACTAGACTCATATGTCTTCTTACCATAAAAATTTCAGAATTTTTAGTTGGTCCAATTAATATAGTTTATTCATTAAAGCTTCCCTTATTTCACTACTTGACAATCCTAACCAGTCTTCACTAACATTTCGATTTCTCTTTAAACAGAATTCGAAAGATGTTCTCGTTTATTTCTTCTAAAAATAGACTCAATAAAAAATCTAACCATATAAATTATGTTCTATAAATATTTTTGTACAAATTTTAATGATTTTTCCAAATCAGAACTGGGGATCACAAAATCAATCTAAACCAGTCTTACAAAAATTTAAATAAATCAGAATATATAATTCTTTTACTTGCCCTGTTTCTTTTATACGAAAATAGAACTCAATAATCTTTAATTCTATATCTCATTCAGATTCTAATTCAATTTCTACTATTTTGGTGATTTTTCAAATTCACTCGTCTGCTGCTGTTTTAAACTATTTCTCCCAATTTCACTTCTTTCACTAAAATTCCTTATTATCAACTTGCAAAATAACACTTTTCCATATTTATCTTATCAATATTCAATCATTTGTCTAACTCATGGTTCAAAACCCATAAATTTATATCTCGGTATGTATTTTGACATTTGTTTCACATAAATTTCCATTTAACAACTTGTTTCTCCAGATGAACACTTCGGAATGTAACAATATCCGGTGATTTTAGCACATAGCTCCACCATCTGTAATTGATGCCTAACTTTGTGGTATACAAACATAGCACCACACTATTGGGCTAACATATATTTTTATGGCATACGCACTTAGCGCTACTTTTCAAATCAACATGTATAACCGTGGCATATCCACTTAGCACCATGTTATATGTATAACAGTGGCATATTCACTTAGCACCATGTTAATAAATCAACATGTGTAACCGTTGCATATCCAGTTAGCACCACATTTTTCCATTCCGAAGGTTCAATCAAAATTTCCTCATTTAATCCCAATTCATCAACTACAATTCACAATTTATATCAATTAGTTGTACAATGCTAAAACTTATTTCACATGTCACAATAAAATATCATAACATAATAAAAACAATACATTATTTACATATAAACTTACCTCAGTGCAAATTATGATGAATTTATAATCTAATCCACCACTTTTCTTTTCCCTGATCCAAGTCGATTCCACGTCTTTCTTGATCTAATAATAACACATTTAGCTCATTTAATACACTTACTATTCAATTTGATCCAAAAATCACACTATGGAAAAATTACATTTTTACCCCTTAAATTTCACAAAATTACGATTTTGCCCCTAGGATCGTAAAATAATTTTTATTTAATTTTCTTGAATTTTAAGCCTAATTGAACCTTTTCCCTCTAATATCAACCCATAATTCTCACTAAATCACATAGTTACACACATTTCACAACTTGTTACAAACTAGTCCTTTTACGCGATTTCGTCAAAAATCGCTCAGTAAAAGACATTTATCACACTCCAAACATTCATATTCTTTCATAAAACATCAAAATACATGCATATAATTCATGGGAAAATTTTTAAACAAAAACCTTAACTCAAAATAATGATAGAAATAGGTAAACCGAGCTACGAGGATTTCAAAAATACGAAGAACATTAAAAACGGGGCTAAGATGCACTTACAATCAAGCTTGAAAGATGAATAAACCCTAGCTATGGAGGACTACTAATATTTAGCCAAGAGGTAGGAGATTTGAACAAATTTTGGCCTATTTTCCCTTTTTATTCTTTTATTTACAAAATGACTAAAATGCCCTTACTAAAAAAATATCTTATCTCACCTATTCCATGTCCATTTTTGTCCAAAAATTTAAAAAATGGACTAATTACCATTTAAGGACCTCTACTTTAAAAACCCATTCCAATCAATACCTTTATGAATTAGAACACACATTTTTCACCTTTCAATTTAGTCCAAAATATCAAATTGAACACCTAAACGATAAAATTTCGCAATGAGATTTCCACACATTTATTCCATCACAGAGTAAATATTAAAAATTAATTGCAATAAATTTTTCTACTTCAAATTTGTGGTTTCGAAACCACTATTCCGTTTAGGCCCTAAATCGGGCTGTCACATATGAGACCTCATATAAGACCATAGCTAGGCTATTGGTATCGATATGTGATCCCATGTAAGACCATATATGGTATATGGCATTGGCATCTTGTTATGTGTATGAGATTTCTCGAGTATCCTTTAGTATTTCAAGTGGTGCAATGGGTAACTCAAAGTTTATGTCAAAGAAATGACGAGGTATGAACATGTTGAAAGGATATAGGTATGTACACAAAGCCTATTAAACATTGAGATTATGACTCGATGAGTTCTCAGTGCAAAGTGAATGAAGGAATCATGAACATGAGTTTTATTATTCACTATGAGAATGACGTGATTTAAGATGTATCTATGATACTTGATGACATTGTGACAAGTCATATTTAGGTTATGTGTATGATATTGCATGATTAATGTTGCTAATTATTTACATGCAAACTTACTAAGCTTCATGCTTACTCTCTTTTCTTTTCCATTTTTTATAGTATCGTTAACCTAGCTCGAGGATTGAAGGACGTCAAAGACTCGATCACACTATCAATTGGAATATTTGGGTATAGCTAGCCTTAACATTTTGAGTATGCCATGTATAGGGAATTGGTCTTTTTGTTACATGTCATATTGGTTTAGCCAAATAGGTTGGCTTATGATGATACTTGAGTCATTTTGTATAAAGCCAGTTGATATTGGCTAATATTGAATATAAGTTAAATTGCATGATGATGCATTCCATAGATGTGGTAATTTGCATGTTTTGAATTGTGGAGTATGTGGTTGGTTAAGTATGTTATACATATATGTCATGAAAACGAGGGGATGATGTCTTAGTTGTGGACATGTTGGTTGCTTAAAATATACTATGAATTATACCAGTGCATTCGTGCTTGTGTGTTTATGTTTTAGGGTGGCAATTGGCTTGGTAAATAACCTATATATTGCCCACATGGGTAGACACATGGGCGTGTGTCTAGGCCGTGTGTGACATACGATTAGCCCCATGGGCATGTGAACAGGCCGTGTGTCCCTTGCACCTAAATTTTTTAGAAATAGAATGCCAATATGGAGAACACAGGCAGAGACACGGGCATGTGTCTCAGTTGTGTGAAGGCCACAACCTAGAACACGAGTTTGTACTAGGTTGTGTGAAAACTAGTTTAGCTTCAGAATGAAAAATAATTCAGCACGAGCTAAGCACACGGGTGTGTTTCTCAGCCGTGTAGATGGCACGACCTTGGACATGGGTGTGTGCCAAGGGCGTATGCCAAGGGCATGTGAAGGCTGCACCTAATTTACGAGAATTTAATTTGTCACACAGCCTAGCACATGGGTGTGTGGCTTGGCGTGTGGTTTCATTTGGTTACTGACGTCATAAACAGAGAGTTACACGGGGTGTGTGCACGGGTGTGTGACCATACGGCCTACCCACACTGGTGTGTCCTATATCTACCCGAGTGTGTGTCCCCTGTTTAGGGCAAAATCTCTATGAGTTTGTAAAATTTTTAGAAGTTCCTGGTTTTGTCTTAGACCGCTTCCAAAGTATGTTTTAGGCCTCGTAGGCTCGTATAAGGGACGAAGTACATGTGTATCAATGGTTTTAAATTAGATGAAATTTTATAGCCTGGTTCTACATGGATGTTTATGTTTAAGTCCGATAACGCCTCGAATGTTTTTTTGGTGTCAGATATGGGTAAGGGGTGTTACATTTAAGTGTATTAGAGCTACAGTTTAGTTGATTCTCAAACTACTTAGCATTTGAAAGAGTTTAGCTATACATGCCATACATATATTGTGATAGTGTGACGACTCCTTACTATTTTAAAATGTGTTTTCATATAGTAAATTGATCCTGATAGAGCTGTGGTGGATGAGGTGGAAAGTAATGCACCTGCTCTCACTGAAGGGACAGTGCCGCTAGATAGTAGACTCGTGATTGTGGGTCAGGGAGGAGGAGAAGGAGCTAGGGAAGCCTTTCTCCATATAAGGAACATATGGTATACAGAGTTCATTCTAACGAACCCTAATGCCCAACCATCTCTACCCCGACCTATTCCTCAGTATACCCATGTAGCTCCCCGAGTTGTGGAAATGATAAGAAGAGAAATGCCCCCAGTTGATAGAATTTGAAGCAAAGGGCTAAAGAATTCCGAGCTAATAGAGATCATGATCCAGAAAGAGCAGAATTTTGGCTTGAAAATACCATCAAGGTATTCGAAGACTTGTCTTACAGAGCTGAGGAATGCATGAAATGTGTGGTGTCACTCTTACGAGATTCAGCCTACCAATGGTGGAATACCCTTGTGTCGATTGTACCAAGGGAGAGGGTAACTTGGGAATTTTTCTAGGAAGAGTTCCGTAAGAAGTACATTAGTCAGAGGTTTATTGATCAGAAGAGAAAGGGATTTCTTGAGTTAAAGTAAGGTCGAAAGACTGTAACTGAGTATGAGCGTGAGTTTGTGAGACTTAGCAAATATGCTCAGGAATGTGTATCTACTGAGGCCATTATGTGTAAAAGGTTTGAGGATGGGTTGAACGAGGACATTCGATTATTTGTCGGCATTCTTGAGCTAAAGGAATTTGTTATGCTTGTAGAGAGAGCTTGTAAGGCCAAGGAGTTGGCTAAAGAGAAAAGAAAAGCTGAAATGTAGTCTTAAGACTCAAAAAAGAAGTAGATAGGAAAGTCATTTTAGTCCTCATCCAAGAAATCGATAAAGTTTACTACTCGGTCGAATGCTAGTTGGGTTCATGAATAGAAATAGGGGTAAACAGTATTCGGGTCATAAGAATTAGAGCACTTCAATTGTGAGTGTCGATAGTGCTTGACCAAATAGACTGAATTGTCTGCAGTGTGGTAGACGTCACCTCGGTAATTACCGAGTGAATGATAGATCTTGTTTCAAATGTGGTTCACAAGACCATTCTATTCATGATTGCCCTGAGATGGAAGAAAAATAGAAATTGGTATCTAGTATGAATATGTCTGTTGAGTCTATAGAATTTGTGATAAAAGTGTCAAACCCTCTAGGCAAGTATGTGTTAGTTGACAAGGTATGTAATAATTGCCCTTTGATGATTAGAGGTCACTGTTTTTTGGCTAATCTCATGCTATTGCCATTTGATTAATTTGATGTAATTCTTGGTATGGATTGGTTAACTACTCATGATGTGATAGTTAATTGTGGAAGGAAATTCATTGAACTAAAATGTGAAAATAAGGATATTCTTTGGGTTAAACCAGGTGAATCAGATAACTTGCCTATGGTGATTTCTTCAATGTCTACTCAGAAATATATAAGAAAGGGTTATGAAGCTTTTCTTACCTTTATACTGAATACAAAGGAGTTTGAGTTGAAAATTGGATCATGCCGATAGTATGTGAGTATCTGGATGTGTTTCAGGAAGAGTTGCCCGGATTGCCTCCTATTAGAGAAGTCAAATTTGGAATTGAGCTAGTTCGTGGTACTGCACCTATTTGAATTTCTCTGTACAGAATGGATCTGATTGAATTAAACGAGGTGAAAGCTCAGTCACAAGAACTGACAGAGAAAGGTTTTGCAAGACCTAGTTATTCCCTGTGGGGTGCACCGGTATTATTTGTGAAAAAGAAAAATGTTCAATGTGACTATGTATAGATTATTGGCAGCACAATAAGGTAACCATAAAGAATAAGTATCCTTTGCCAAGGATTGATGATTTGTTTGACCAATTGAAGGGAGCCACAGTGTTTTCAAAGATACACTTGAGGGTTGTGTGACCTAATTCAGAGAGTTACACGGGGTAGGACACGGGCTGGGACATGACCATGTGGTCCCATTTCGAATGTCGACACGGCCTGTGAGACAGGCATATCTGGTGGTTGTGTGAGACACACGGCCTATTCACACAAGCGTGTGTCCCCTATTTTTATGAAAATTTTTTGAGTTTCCTAAATTGTTCTGAGTTATCGGTTAGTCCCAAACCACTTCTAAAGCATGTTTAAGGCATCGTAGACCTTTTAAGTGACAATATGTGCGAATGTAATTGATTTATGCTTATGTTTGATAGTGAATTGAAATGAATGTGAGTTATGTTATAAGTTTAGTACTACCTCTTAACCCTATTTTTGCGACGGTTATAGGTTAGAGGTGTTACAGGCTCTTTGGGCTAAATTCTTACATGATAATCCACCTATTAAAATAAAATTGGACCTATAGTTTAAATATTTTACAATTTAGGCCACTTTGATTATTTAGCCTGATATTCAATTAAATTACTTTCTAAACTTTAGGATGGGCTTGTAAACATCTTAATGGGCCATTTTTTCAGGAACTTGGTCTTGTGATCCATTTGCTCTCGAAATTGGCTCGTTCAAGCTCGTACATAAAATCTAATGTGCCTTAACTACAAGATTCGGTTTCTTGGACCAAAATTTCCAAGATTTGAAATCTTAATTCTCTTGATTCTTGAAATTGTCTGAAACAGCAAAATTGGACCAAGATTCGGTTACTTGATTTTTTTGAAAACAAGAAAGTGAATCTTGATTTTCTTTTTCGGTCGTGTGTGCATCTAGGGCCTTGGTGACAAAGTCTTGGATTGTCTCATTCAATCTTGCTCGGATTTGCTTAGCCTTCGATCTCGTTATTTGGACTTGAGGAAATTTGATCCTATCACAATTATGAGCCTTATTTTGGACCTTGAGACTCGTATCACACAGACTCTTTATGTATTGAAGAAACTAAGCACAATTATTTGGATCGACTAATATCCAACCAACACAACACACATCTCATATCATACATTCTAGACATTTAGATACAACCATACTTCACTCTACACTACTCATACATCATCCATCTCATACTACTTCTTTCATGATCTCAACATCACTATTCAATTAGTTTTCCATAGATATCATGGTATGAACAATACCCATATAAGAGTTAGTATAAAGACTTATCTGACCACCTCAAACAACAGCTTGAATTCTATATTCAACTTCCAACAAGTAACTACAGCCACCACTGCTTATAAAACATAAGAATGCCATTAAAACTCATTCAAATACTATATATCATCATCTCAACCGTGGATGACCCCCATGCAAATCCTTATTTCTTTATTTTACTTTTCAATCACATAAAGCAGACTTACTCTTTTAGAGGTTAACGTGCAAGACTATAATGCTTACCTAGGATTTGAAACAACCTTCTTAATGAACTCAAATCTTTAATTTCAACTTAACAAGAGAAAAATATACTCATCTCCAAGGAAATCACAACAATATATTTATTTTCTTAAATGGAAGAAAGAAGAGAGAAATCTCCCCGTTTTCTAAAGTCCATATCATAATATATATTTATTACCTATGTTCCCATAGTGGAACCTGACATGTGTCACATCCTTACTGAATTATCTTTTCCAAGGGTCTACAACTTCCGAGAAGCCTAATTGAGTACCCTAATTTACATCCAATCAGTTCCAAACTAGTTTACCTTGTAACTTAACTTGCACAGTTCTACATATAAAAGGGCACACTACTCCTCAGGTATGAACTCATTCCACAGTACATTTTTACTTGTCTGGCATCCTATTAGAACAAACATGGAAATCTGATATCAAACCACCATTATCTTACACACATATAATGGAATACGCCTATTCTATACGCCAGAAGATGTACTTAGGCAACTACCACCTTGCCAAACAAACTATTTTAGGACTACACACGGAACCTTGTACCTATCAGAACTGAGATGTTACATAATATGTAGACTAGACTAGTAGAACACAATATGAAGATGTGTAAGACCATGTGGCTGAGTCCCATGGCATTATATGACAATGAAAATATTCATGGTGTTGCCTTTAGTGAAATGTAAACCGAACTAACAGGTCATGGCATAAAGATATGTATAAGAGCATGAAGGAGAAACTCATGGCATTTATTTAGAAAGCCCATCGAGATAGTAAATGAAGCAACCCTTACTCGTGTCTGACACTGGGATAGGGTACGAGGCATTATCTTACTAATACTCATGCAATCATTCGAATTTGAGCTAATGAAATGTGTCCCAATTTAGAACTTTTTCAACCATTGTCCCGCGGACCTTCCTATGGATCTACGAGGCCTAAAACATGATTTGGAAACAAACCGGGACCATTTCAGATACTTAAGAAAATTCTTTCAAAAATTACTAAAAACAGGGACATGCCCATGCCCCTCGTTCGTGTGGATTTATTTTCAAACATCGAACCTACAAAGGTATTCACACGGCCTGGCACATGCCCGTGTGCCCAGCTCGTGTCCCTCACACGACCATGACACGCCCATGTCACGGCCCGTGTGCAGAAACCTTGACATTCTGTTTCTAACGTCAGCAAACACACGGTCATGGCACACACCTGTGTGCTGGGCCGTGTCCCCCATGCGGTTGAGACACAAGGCTGTGCCTCAGCCCATGTGTTTACTACTGAGCATTTAATTCAGCAAATTCAAGGTGCATGGGACACACGGCCAAACTACACGCCAGTGGGGTGGACCGTGTGTCACACACGGCCTAGACACATGCCCATGTGGACAAAAATAGGCTATTTATCAAGCCTTTTTGCCATCGTGAAACAAGACCAAATGCATAATCAACCACAGTAATACTTTCATACTGAACCGATAGCCATAAATTGGCATTCCAACATATTCATATATACTAATCATGCATGGCAACCAAACATAATCACATCATAAACATTAGCCATAATATGAATAGCCAGATTTACAAACCATAATGTAACACCCCAAACCCGACCCAGGTGTTATGGCCAAGTCCAGTGTGTCACATCAACGAAAGACTAATCACGCTTACTAGCTACTACGATTAGGGTGAGTTTTGCAAAACCATTATTGAAGGTTAAAGAGAAAGTCCAGGTTTGTTTGAGAACGTCCTATCCATTACCAAATTTTAGGGTATTCTTATTATATTATCTTGATTTAACTTTTGTTACTCGTTTGATAAAAGTGATTGATTTTGAAAATGTTTGATTAATTTTAAGAAACTCACGCAGCCTTATTCAAATCATTTAAAGTGTAGTGTAAATAAATAATTGAAAACCCAAATTAAAAATAATTAAAGTGGCCTTATTACAAACCCAAAACCATAATAAAAATAATGGAAAATAAATAAGAAAATAAATAACTTAAATAAAACCAGCAGTGCAGTCTATGTGGCCACTCTGAATCCCTCCCAGCTCCAAGTCTACCAGTCTAGGGCTCACCTACATAGATGAAAGGAAGGGGGTGAGTTTGGAAACTCAGTGTGTAAAGAAAGACAATCTGGAGCCCAAATCAGCTCAAGCTTACTGGGCCTAAGCCCTATCCAGTCTTAGTAATAACTGGGCCGAAGCCCTATGCAGTATTCAGATAATTGGGCTTTAGCCCTATTCAGTATTCAGTTTAACTGGGCCTTAGCCCTTTTCAGATAACAGTATGGCCCTTAGGCCCATTTCAGTAACAGAATAGATATCATGCATGTATGCAAAGCCCAAAGCCCATCCTATGTCCATCCGCTACACTCCACCTATACCAGCCCTACACACCATGTGGGGAAACAACTCAACCCACCTAGCCTCTACACTCCACAGTTGCAGCATAGCCACTCAGATAATGTGGCCAAGCCACTAACAGTATAACGAGGCAAATCCCCTTTCAGTAATACGAGGCAAAGCCCTTTTCAGTAATAAAAGGCAAAACCCCTTTTAGTAATACGAGGCAAAACCCCTTTTCAGTAATGTAGCAATGCCACTTGCAGTTCCTCCATCAATAAACCCAGTTCCATGCAACAGATAGTCATGTCATGGCAAATAGTGAACAAAAATAGTAAAGCATGCATTTTAGTCAAACTTAGCCTTAGGGGTATAACGGTCATTTTGCACCTAGGGGTAAAATAGTAATTTCTCACCTATAAGGGGTATTTCAGTAATTATACCAATTTTTAGGGTTTTATGCATATTTCAGCCATTAATCGTCCAACTTTCATCCCAGTAGCTTATTTAGCCCATTTTAGCAATTTAAAGTTATTGGGCCCTAAAACCCCTAATGTCCCCTATAGTGTCACTTAGCTATTTTGGTCCGTTTAGCCCAAATTTTATGACTAGTTTAACAATTTTAACAGTTTTAACCCTACAGTATACTAGAACACGCTTACCACTTATTTTCACCCATATGGGCCCGTAAGCCCACTGGGCCTAATTTTAGCCCATCGAGGCCCAATTTACCGAGGTGCACGAAATCGTGCACTCACCCATTTTACCAATTTCAATTACAGAATCTTAATGCTCCAACCGACCCACGAGCGCTCACATGCTCGTAAGCCCACAAAATGCCACATTTTTAGCATTTTGCCTTTTCGGGTTTTGCCGATTTAGACTACAAGAGGGTGTCAGTTTACACACCTGATTTGCGATGAACGCTAACGAGATCTCCCATGAGTATCCTACAATCGGTTACTACAATATTAGATTATGAATCTATGACAATTAATATAATCTTGCTTACCATATTCGGCCAACATCCCTTAAGGCCTTAGAACGCTTACCTTTGTCGATTTTGATCTACTAGATCTAGATCTAGACCGCCTTGAAACCGTTGATCCTACTAGCCTCCAAATAGATCTTGATCGCTAGCCTTCAATTTGCATGAAGATCTACTAACCTAAAAGCTTTCAATCCTTTTCTAATCTAGATCTAACGTAGATCTAATCCTCAAATGCGAGAAGAGAATGAATCTAAACGATTTCAGCTTTTGGATCTATCCTAGAATGTCTATTTCAGTTTTAAAGATGAATAGATAAAAAGGAGTTCACAAGTACAAAACTAATCGACAAAGAATGAGATAGGAGATTAGAGGTTTGGTCTTTTGGTATAATGAAGGAGAAGGAAACACAAGCTTCGTAATGAGAAGAAGAAGAAGATGTCGACAAAGCTATGGAAGCTGTGAGATTCGGCTAAAAGAAGTTTGGCTAGTAAAGATTCAGTTTAAACAATATTCGGCTATCATGGAAAGAAAATCAAAGGGAAAAATTTTAAGAATAGAGGTAAAAGATTTTGCAAAGAAAAGATGAGCAAAAATTAAAATAAAATAAAGAAAAAAACCTGATTGAAAGAAAAACACAATCGGCTAATAGGCTAAGAACCATCCCAATTTAATCCCGTGCTTATCACCTTGTTTTTAGCTAGCACCGTTTGAATTTAATTCAAACTACTGTAGCATCAGCAGCAGCCCACCGCTTGGCCGACTCCCGTTACTGCTAAGAAGAGTTTCGGTCCAATTGAACCACTCTCTCCACGTGTGCAGCAAAAACGTAGCCCTTCATGCGCACAGCAGCTCAAACCTGGGACCTCTAGGCACCCACACACGCTGCTGGCAACTGCGATGCGTCTTTGCTTTCGATATAATACCATCACAATTATTAATAAGCCTTATCCGCTTCAGTCACGGGTTACTAAAAATAAAACCAAAATTTCGCATGCCCATGGGTTTGAACTCACGCCCGCTCAGACCCTCTAGCATGCTGTTGCCAATGGACCCAAGCACTCTTTGTGTTACACTCCATTACCAACTTCTTTTAAGGCCTAATATTACGGAACCATATTACATTAAAAAAAGACGTTTGGCATACGCCGTGCCTTGAACCCAGCACCTCTCACATCATCCTAGTGCCTCTTGTCACTGGGCCAGGCCTTCCCTTGTGTCCAGTTTTAACCCAACTTAATTATATGGCCTATTGCCCGAATTTCCTTACGGAAGAAAATTTTAATTTTTTTGCTAGATCCCTAGGCCGAGCCCAGGACTTTTTCCACACCATAAGTCCTTCGTAATTTATAATAATAATTTTTTATTAATAATTAAAACATCTAAATTATTCAGGCCGTTTTCTACCCGAACCCAGACTCAAAGCCCAATACTTTTAGGCCCAAATTAGGGTGTTACACGTTATTAATATGAGCCACATTTCATGGCCATACACATATAACTTTGTAACACTCCAAACCCATCTTAGAAGTTACGCCTGAATCTGGCGTGTCATATTGAAGTGTTTTTCAAAAACCTTGTTCTCATTGAAACCCTTCTTGATATTTAAGAACTTGCGTAAAGGCTTAGTTTGTGTTTGTTGAATTTCAAAATGTGGTTCATTGAAAAGTTAATCACCTTTAAAAACGTTATTAATCTCATTGAAAATCTTTTATAGTTGCGAAAGCTAATTTAAGGTAAAGAGGTTTAAAACGTATGTTTTTGAAAATAGAAATTGGTTTGAAAACTCGTGTACGTCTAACAAATATAAAGCGTAATAAAATCCCAAACCTAAAACAAAAACCAGAGAGGCCTTATTACATAGGTTAAAACCCAAATCGGAATTTAAAACATATATAAAACCCAACATAATATCTGCAGACGTGCAGCCACCTTTGAGTCCCTCGCAACACCGATCCTCCTAACGTTGGGGATTACCTGCACAATTAATAAACGGGGTGAGTTTATGAAAACTGTGTGTAATCCCCTTACTAGAGTAACAGTCAGTATACAGAAATAGAAACAAAAATAGTCTGGGCTATAGCCCTTTAACGGTGACAGTACAGTCCAGTTCAAAGCATACGTGGGCCTAAGCCCACTACAATATCATTTAGGTCACAACCCATAACAGAATCAATTGGGCCTAGCCCAAACCGATAATAGAATAAATGGGCCTAAGCCCAATACAGTGACAGATCTCATAAATAGATATGCAGCAGTGTAGGTATGCATCCCAACCCAATCCAACCAACACACCACCCGTACCAACCAGCACACATTGTGGGGATTAAATCGACCCACCTAGCCAACACACCAATATCGCAGCAGGGCTGCTAATAACAAAAAACGTGGCCAAACAACTAGAATTAAAATACGTGGCAAAGCCACTAGCACAGAACTTCCTCCAAATCAAGTCCAAACCCATGCAGAATGTCGTGTATGTCATGCTCAATCATCACATGTGTATGCATAATGCCCATGCTCAGTAACAGTCACTTAAACATATATTAAAAACATAACTATCATGCAGTGATGGTCACATCCGTTAAAACACTGTCATACGATCACAGCCAAATTAGTCAAGTTCATAGCCCTAGTCAGTCACTTGCCCAGAAGGGCAAAATAGTTATTTTACACTCTAGAGCCAAAACGGTCATTTTACCATACTAGGGTATTTCGATAATTATACACTCTAGGGGTATTTTGGTAATTCTACCCTATAGGGGTATTTCGATAATTTTAAATCGGGGGTATCTTAGTAATTTTACAAACCAGTGGTATTTTAGTAATTTTACAAATCAGGGGTATTTCAATAATTTTACAAACCAGGGGTATTTTAGTAATTTTACAAACCAGGGTCTTAACAACCGTACCAAAAGTCAATCGTCGCCCCGAGCGACTATCGCAACCTAAACCAACATAACGGTGCAGATGGGCTTAAAGCCCATTATCCGGCCCAAGTGGACGTACACACTTGTGTGGCCCAATCATCCCAAAAATAGCCTCATCTATACGAACTACACACTCCAAACCAACAGTAGCCATATAACACACACATTTTAAGCGTGTGGGGCCCACAAGCCCATGGGCCCATATGACCTACTTAGCCCAAAATGATTCTAGCCATGTGGACTACACAACTCGAACTAAAATCCACCACAATATGCGAGTTCAATCCATGTGGGGCCCAAAGGCCCATTGGGCCCACACGGCCCATTTCGCCCCAACATGGCCTCAATCATTCGACGCCCATATCCGTGGGCTCAATTCACCACACTAGCGTTCGTATGCTCGTGTGGCAACATTTGTCAGTATTCCAGCTGAATCGGCATTGAGCTGATCTACAATCGAATCAATGTGGCATAATACTCTATCGGCTTTCAGCAGATCAACCATTAGAATAGGGTATATAGTTATAGTACTACACACCCTTTCGGCTTTTTTGCCGACTTTTCGATATAGGTAGAGTTACACACCTTTGTCGCAGCTCGAACAACGCCCCACGAACACTGAACCTTCACCGAAGTAAGTTATCCAATCCATTTATGATGATACCCGAAAGATATCACTACCCCTTCCCAATCGATAAGCTGCATTAACTAAGTGAATCTATTAACATGAAACGAATAAGCACGAGGCTTATTCTACTATCCACACGTTTAAAAAACTTAATCAATAGAGGCTTAATTTCCATATTTTGTACCGAGGTAAGTTTGTGAGTAAATAACGCAACATTTCATTATTATGTATTCAATGCTTTAATATTGCATGAATTGTATAATTATTTTTTTATGAAATTATGTAACGATGAATCGATGACGTTGTGACGAAGTTTCGATATCTCAAAATCTTGGTTGAACTTTAGGAATAGATAGGATACAAATGTCATGACATTAGGGTTATTGAGATCCCGTATAAGATAATATTTGGGATATGGAATATGTATGTGATTAGTGTAAGACCATATTTGAGATATGGCATCGTTATGAGATTTCGTGTAAGACCAAGTCTGGGGCCTAGCATCGATATGACCTCGTGTAAGACCATAACTGGGCTATTGGCATCGATATGTGATCCAATTTAAGACCATATCTGGGATATAGCGTTGGTATCTTGCTATGTGTATGAGATTTCCCGAATATCCTTTAGTATTCCAAGTGGTTCAAGAGGTAACTCAAAGTTTATGTCAAAGAAGTGAAGAGGTATGAACATGTTGAAAGGATATAGGTATGTACACGAAGCCCATTAAAAATTGAGATTATGACTCAATGAGTTCTCGATAAGAAGTGAATGAAGGAATCATGAACATGAGTTTTATTACTCACTATGAGCATAACATGATTTAAGATGCATCTATGATACTTGATGACATTGTGACAAGTCATATTTAGGTTATATGTATGATATTGTATGATTAATGTTGCTACTTATTTACATGCAGACTTACTAAGCTTCATGCTTACTCCTCTTTCTTTTCTATATTTTTATAGTATCGTCAAGCTAGCTCAGGGATCGAAGGACGTCGGAGACTCGATCACACTATCAATTGGAATATTTGGGTATAGCTAATCTTAACATTTTGAGTATGGCATGTATAGGGAATTGGTCTTTTTTTTATGTTGGTTTAGCCAAATATGTTGGCTTATGATGATAATTGATTCATTTTGTATAAAGCCATTTGATATTGGCTAATATTGAATATAAGTAAAATTGCTTGATTATGCATTCCATAGATGTGGTAATTTGCATGTTTTGAATTGTGGAGTATGTGGTTGGTTAACTATGTTATACATATGATGTCTTAGTTGTGACATGTTGGTTGCTCAAAAAGGCTAAGAATTATACCAATGCATTGGTGCTTGTGTGTTTATGTTTAAGGGTGGCAATTGGCCTGGTAAATAGCATATATATTGTCCACACGGGTAGACACATGGGTGTGTGTCTAGGCCGTGTGTGACACACGGTCAGCCCCATTGAACAGGCTGTGTATGCCCTACACCTAAATTTTTTAAAAATAGAATGCTAGTATGGAGCACAGGGCAGAGACACGGGCGTGTGTCTCAACCGTTTGAATGCCACGGCCTGGAACATGGGTGTGTACTAAGCCGTGTGAAAACTAGTTTAGCTTCAAAATGAAAAATAATTTGACACGTATTGAGCACACGGGCGTGTTTCTTATATGTCACATCCCTATTTCGACCTTAGTCGGAAAGTGGTTTCGGAACCACTAAACCGAGTTAATGAAATAGTTGATTTTATTTTATTTATTTATTTTATTTTGTTTATTTTATTTATATCCTATATCTAAATTATGTGCTGAAGGTATGTGTGAATTTCAATGATTTAATTTAACAATTTTAGATGTGAATTTATTAATGAAGGACTTGGATGAGAAAAGTTAAAAGTGTGTAAGGCTAATTAAAGAGACCAATTAGTTCATGGATTTGAATTGGGGGATTTGCATGTCAAATTCCCCATATTTATTAGTGGTGCCGGTCATGATGACATTAGGAGCATAAAATATGTATTTTATAATAACATGATGTCATAAAGCTTTATATTATGATATTAAGGTAAATAAAATGAAAATAGGGTGATAAAAACAAGGGAGTTCATCTTTGTTCATCTTTTTTTTAGCCGAAAGTTAGTAGAGGAAGGGAGAAACTAAGCTCAAGCATTCGGCACCTCCATTTTGGCTAGATTAAGGTATGAAAACATGTTATTTTGTCAAAAAAATTAGTGATTTTGAGCCTTTTTGTTAATCCTATCCATCACCCATGAGTCCATCCTTTGAAATGTTCATATTATACGTTCGGTCATGGGATGTGAGCATGAATTTAGGCAAATGCTTGATGAATTTTAATTTATGAAGACTTGTTGATTAAAATGATGTATTAGGAGTTGTTAAATTTTATGTTTCATTGGTCAAATGTAGAAATTGATTTTGGGTTGAAGGATTGACCGAATAGGTTGAGGATAGAAATGGATTTTTGTTTAGTTGAGTGCTTTGGTAGTCTATTTAGAGGTTAGATGAATGATAATATGAAAGTAGTAACCAAATTGAGCCGTAATTGATTCAATAAACTCATGCATTCGGCTAATGTTATGTTTTGTAGGGTTTTAATTAAAATAATTAAATTACAATGTCTAAACTTTCAATTTATGCCTATACGAACATTTGACTACCCTTTTTGAAGATGAGTTATATTTGGAGCTAGAAAATACATTAGATATTCGGTCATATCCTTTTTTAGCATAGATAAAATTTGCTTGAGTGGTGTTTTAATTCAAGAAATGATTTGTTAAATGAGCTTGAAACTTTAAATTTGATAGGTATACCGTTTAGATAGTTTCGGCCCTTGTGTTTATGAAATTAGATTTGAAGGGGAAGACTAAGTTAGCTCAAAATTTTTCGAGGGAAACTTGGGCTATGTGACATTGTATTATTTTTAAAGGTTGTTCTATTCTAAATTAAAAATGATTAGTAAATAAATTTTAGCCCTTGTATATATATTTTGCCGATTTTAATAGTGGTTAATGACTCAAGTTGGTTGAACATTGTTTTGTTAATTAAGAAATTTAAAAGTGTACCTATGAGTATGCTTACTAATATATCCTTGAAACCTATGGAAGGATGTTGGTTTTGGAGGCTAAGTGATGATTTTGTTTGAGAAAGGATCGAATGAACTATAGGTTATACATGGATAAGTTTTAAATTCAAATGAGTATATATGGTTAGTAGAAATGGTATTCGGCACATGGAATTTAGATCTTAAATTAAATGCTGGTTGAGCTTGGTAGCTATATGATCCTAACCGATTTACATGGGTTTGTAATGAATTAAATTTTGTTTCTCTTAGCTCAAGAAAATATAGGGGCAGCTTCAGACAAAGGAAAAGCGAAGGTGGCCGACCAGTAAATTGAAAACAATCATCGACCACTGAAGTAAGTTTTAAGGGACATAGACTATCATACAATTAAATTCCTTATACGAATTATAATTTATTTGATAAAGGTGGAATGGACATATAGCCGAATGATTACAAGTCCTAGAGATGCCCGAGGGAGAGAGATTTGAGTTACGTATTGTTTATATGATTTTTTTTTTGACTATTACTAGCGAATGATGTCCTACTACGTGTGAATTTTTGAATTAGACAAATGAGTGTTATTACGAAATAAATTTTGCGCCATCGTGTTATCCGGGTTAATCCCGAAGGGCGTTCGCGCCATTGTGTTATCCGGGTTAATCCCGAAGGGCGTTTACGCCATTGTGATATCCGGGATAATCCCGAAGGGCTCACGAGCCATTGTTGTATCCGGATTTATTTCCGAAGGGCTTTCGAGCCAAGGTTGATTCCAATTAATTGAGATCGTTACGGTGAGGCGACTAGGTATTGGTTATATTATATTTATGAATGAATTCTGTTGGTTTATGACTTTTCGATTATGTATTGTTGACTCAGAAAAATGTGAGTGGATGTCTAAACACTTATGACCTTACGTTACATGAAACTACTTATGCCACTATAGAATTGTTTTGTGATCGGTTATAGAATAATTAAGTCAAGTGCTGAAAGTTATTCCTTTCTAATTATAGTTAATCATACATTGTCGCTTAAAGCTTACTAGGCATTTTAAATGCTTACTCGGTTGTTTTTCCTCTTCTGTTTTCTTTCCTTAGATCACGTTCGATAGCTACGGTCTCGGGATACTTGCGCTTGAAGTCGTCTCTACTATCAAGACACTCTCTTTGGTATTTAAATAGTTAAACTTTCGAATGGCATGTATAGTTGCTTTTTGTTTTATGATCCTTGAGAGTTATACTCTTATTTTGAAGTTGTAATCAAGTAAATAGGTATAGCCATGCGAGAATGGTTTGTCTTGTTGTCATGTGTACTATGTATAGTTAATGTAAATGTGTGGTTGTATTAGGAAAATGTTTCGAAAGTTTTGAGTGAATTAAGCTTATAAATGAATCAATACACTCATTATTAGGAGATGACTCATGTTCGGCCATGCCTAAGATTAAATACTAAATGAATAGTGTGTTAAGCTTTGTAAACATTAAGATACTCCATGACTTTTGTATATGTCTAAACCATCCAATTTATTTCCATATGAATTGAAATACTACATTTTGAAGTAGTAGTGGTACTATGCATATTGACAAATTTAGGTGCACATGCTTGGGTTTAATAAATGTTTGAGATCTTATACAAATGAATGTTGATAATTTTTTTTTTTTACGTTTCCTTTCAAAACTAGTTGTATGCAAAAGCTAGGTACCGTAAACTTAGGAGCATGACTTAGGTTTGTGGCAATTAATTTGAAATTTTTGTACTTGTCTTGTAATGCCTCTTAACCCTCCGGCAACCGGAACGGGTTTAGGGGTGTTACATTTTATTTGCATCAGAGCTATGGTTTAGTCGATTCTCGGACTACCGTAGTGAGTAAGAGTCTAGCTATACATGCCATTTAGTGTCATTTTGATAGTGAGATGACTTCTGATATCTGAAATGTGATTTTGATATAAAATGGATCCCGAACCTGACCGAACCGTAGCGGACGATGTTGAGAGTGTAGCTCCTGGTCCTGCGCAAGGGACAGCGCCACCCGACTCTCAGCCAAATATTGGTCATCAAGATGATGATATTAGACCAGCTTTCTATGCAATGATGAGTGACTGGTTCGCTCAATTCGCTAGAACAAATCCGGCTGCTCCGCAACCTCCGCCCCCGAATACTCCGTTTCTGACTTTCACGACTCCTCTTGTGACCGATCCAGTGAGATCGAGTAGGCCCCCTTTTGACAAAATTAGAAAATATGGGGCCGAAGAATTCCGGGCTACCCCTAGTGACGATGCTGAGCGAGCCGAGTTTTGGCTCGATAATACCATCCGAGTGTTCGATGAATTGTCCTGCACACCCGAGGAGTGTCTTAAATGTGCGGTGTCTCTGTTACGTGACGCTGCCTACTACTGGTGGAATACTCTGGTTTCTATTGTTCCAAAGGAACGGGTCACCTGGGAATTCTTCCAAATCGAATTCCGTAAGAAATATATTAGCCAGAGATTCATCGATCAAAAACGGAAGGAATTTCTAGAACTCAAATAAGGTCAGATGTCAGTAACCGAGTACGAGAGAGAATTTGTGCGACTTAGCCGTTATGCTCGAGAATGTGTATCCTCCGAGGCTATTATGTGTAAGCGTTTTGAAGACGGATTAAACGAAGATATCAGGCTGCTTGTGGGAATTTTGGAAATTAAGGAGTTTGTCGTGTTAGTCGAGCGAGCTTGTAAAGCTGAAGAGCTCAGTAATGAAAAAAGAAAAGCCGAAGATGGAAATAGAGAGTTCCGTAAGAGATCGACGGGAAAGTCTGTTCAGCAATCGTCCAAAAAGACTAGAGATGATTCAGGCCGATCAAAATATACATCGGTTTTTTCTAAACGAGAACACCATCGAACTCCCACGGGTTCGAGAACTACTTCTATTGCCAGTGTTGGGAATGAACGTCGGGATAGATTGGATTGCAATTATTGTGGTAAATGGCACCCGGGAAGCTATAGGCATCGTGACCGCTCTTGTTTCAGATGTGGATCTGCCGACCATTTTATTAAAGATTGTCCAAGAAATGATGAACGCACTCCCGATGCGACTCAGAGAGCTAGTGGCACAGCTTCGCGGGGTAGACCACCGCGACGGGGTGGAAATATTAGCCGTAGTCAGAGAGGGACTAGAGATACTACAGTCAGATCCGAGGCTCGAGCACCGGCCAGAGCATATGCTATTCGTGCCCGCGAGGAAGCTTCTTCTCCGGATGTTATTACTGGTACTTTCACCCTCTTTAATACTGATGTTATTGCTCTAATTGATCCTGGTTCGACCCATTCATATGTGTGTGAAACTTTAGCTTCCAGTAAGACTCTTCCTGTTGAGTCTACTGAATTTGTAATTTGAGTGTCGAACCCTTTGGGCCGTTGTGTGCTGGTTGATAAAGTATGCAAGAAATGTCCGTTAATGGTTCGAGATTTTTGTTTTCCGGCTGACTTGATGCTTCTACCATTCGACGAATTTGACATTATTCTCGGAATGGACTGGTTGACCGTTCATGACGCGATAGTAAATTGTAAACGAAAAACTATCGATTTGCGATGTTCGAATAATGAAATAATCCGAATCGAGTCCATTGATCTAAGTGGGCCACCTGCAATAATTACAACCATGTCAGCTCAGAAATACGTGAGGAAGGGTTATGAAGCATATTTGGCCTATGTGCTAGATAACAAAGGTTCCGACCGAGAACTTGGGAAGGTGCCCGTAGTCTGCGAGTTTTCAAATGTCTTTCCCGAAGAATTGCCGGGATTGCCGCCTGTGAGAGAGGTCGAGTTCGGTATAGAATTGATCCCAGGTACGACGCCAATTTCGATTGCCCCGTATCGTATGGCACCTACCGAACTAAAGGAATTAAAATTTCAGCTGCAAGAGCTGATAGATAGAGGCTTTGCGCGACCTAGTTTTTCGCCTTGGGGTGCACCGGTTTTGTTCGTGAAAAAGAAAGACGGGACTATGAGAATGTGCATCGATTATCGACAGCTGAATAAAGCCACGGTAAAGAATAAGTATTCGTTGCCCCGAATTGATGACTTGTTCGATCAGTTGAGAGGAGCCTCAGTATTTTCGAAGATTGACTTGCGATCTGGCTATTATCAGTTGAGAGTTAAAGATTCTGATGTACCGAAGACGGCATTCAGAACGAGATACGGTCACTATGAGTTTTTAGTAATGCCGTTTGGACTCACCAATGCCCCCGCAGTATTCATGGATTTGATGAATCGGGTATTTAGGCCGTTTTTGGACCGCTTCGTAGTAGTGTTCATCGACGATATTTTGATCTATTCTCGTGATGAGTCAGAGCATACCGAGCATTTGAGGCTGGTACTTCAGACTTTGCAGGATAACCAATTGTACGCGAAGTTCAGTAAATGCGAATTTTGGTTGCATGAAGTCGGTTTCTTGGGCCATATAGTATCTGCATCAGGTATTCGAGTTGATCTGAACAAAATTTCAGCTATCCTCGACTGGAAACCCCCTAAAAACATTACTGAAGTTCGAAGCTTTTTAGGACTTGCTGGGTATTACCGACGTTTCGTCAAGGGTTTTTCGATGATTGCGACTCCATTGACGAGACTGCTGTAAAAAGATATCAAGTTCGAGTGGTCGGATAAGTGTCAGCAAAGCTTCGACCAGCTGAAAACCCTTTTGACGGAAGCGCCTGTGTTGGTTCAGCCGGAAACCGGTAAGGAATTTGTAGTTTATAGTGATGCATCTTTGAACGGTTTAGGCTACGTTTTGATGCAAGAAGGCCGGGTTATTGCTTATGCTTCGAGACAGTTGAAGCCTCACGAGCGAAATTATCCAACGCATGACCTTGAATTAGCCGCCATTGTTTTCGCTTTGAAAATTTGGCGACACTATCTGTTCGGTGAAAAATGTCACATCTTCTCCGATCACAAAAGTCTCAAGTACTTAATGTCTCAAAAAGACTTGAATTTGAGACAAAGGCGGTGGCTAGAATTGCTAAAAGATTACGAGCTTGTTATTGATTATCACCCGGGGAAAGCTAATGTAGTTGCAGACGCTCTTAGCCGAAAATCCTTATTTTCCATGCGTGCTATGAATGTGAAACTGATGATGTCAGTAGATGAAGTGTTGATTGCCGAATTGGTAGCAAGACCTGTGCTACTTCAACAGATTTGTGAGGCGCAGAAAGCCGATGAGGACTTAGTTGCTAAACGAGTTCAGTGTGAGTCGAATGTGAATTCAGAATTTCAGGTCGACGGAAATGATTGCTTGAGATTTAAAGACCGATTGTGTGTTCTGAAGAAGTCTGAACTAGTTTCGATGATTTTGAATGAAGTTCATAGTAGCCGAATGTCGGTCCATCCGGGTAGTACGAAAATGTATAACGATTTGAAGTTGCAGTATTGGTGGCACGGCATGAAACAAGACATCTCTGATTTTGTATCTAAATGCTTAGTATGTCAACAAGTAAAAGCGGAGCATCAGGTGCCGTCGGGATTACTTCAGCCGATTTTGATACCCGAGTGGAAATGGGATCGCGTTACAATGGACTTTGTGACGGGTTTACCGTTGACGCCGAGCAAAAAGGATTCCATTTGGGTTGTGGTTGATCGATTAACGAAATCAGCCCATTTCATCCCGGTTCGCACTGACTTTTCGCTTGATAAGTTAGCGGAATTATACGTTTCTCAGATTGTGCGACTTCATGGGGTGCCGACTTCTATTGTTTCTAATCGAGACCCTCGATTTACCTCTAGATTTTGGAGAAAGCTGCAAGAAGCTTTGGGTACTAAACTTCATTTCAGCACTGCTTTTCATCCGCAAACAGACGGTCAATCTGAACGGATTATTCAGATACTCGAGGACATGTTGAGATGTTGCATCCTCGAGTTTAGTGGTTCGTGGGAGAAATGCTTACCCCTAGTTGAATTCGCTTATAATAACAGCTTCCAGTTGAGTATTCAGATGGCGCCCTATGAAGCTCTTTACGGTCGAAAATGCCGTACACCTCTATTTTGGACCAAACTTAGTGAAGATAAGATTCTCGGAGTCGATTTAGTCAGAGAAGCGAAGCAGAAAGTGGAGATAATTCGCGACAGTTTGAGAATGGCATCCGATCGTCAGAAATCATACGCGGACTTAAAACGAAAAGAAATCGAGTATCAAGTAGGTGATAAAGTGTTTTTGAAAGTTTCACCATGGAAAAAGATACTCCGTTTTGGCCGCAAAGGCAAGTTGAGTCCGCGATTCATTGGACCATACGAGATTTCAGAACGGATTGGGCCGGTTGCTTATAGACTGACCTTGCCCCCTGATCTTGACAAGATCCACAATGTATTTCATGTATCGATGCTTTGACGTTATAGATCCGATCCTTTGCATGTGATTAATCCGTCGGAAGTCGAAATTCGATCGGATTTGAGTTATGAAGAAGAACCTATCCGTATTCTAGATCGAGAAGTTAAAAAATTACGAAATAAAAAGGTTCCTTTAGTAAAAGTGTTGTGGCTAAAGCATGGGATCGAAGAAGCGACTTGGGAATCCGAGGATGTTATGAAGGAGCGATATCCCAACTTATTTTCGGGTAAGATTTTCAGGGACGAAAATCCCTAAAGAGGGGGAGAGTTGTCACATCCCTATTTCGACCTTAGTCGGAAAGTGGTTTCGGAACCACTAAACCGAGTTAATGAAATAGTTGATTTTATTTTATTTATTTATTTTATTTTGTTTATTTTATTTATATCCTATATCTAAATTATGTGCTGAAGGTATGTGTGAATTTCAATGATTTAATTTAACAATTTTAGATGTGAATTTATTAATGAAGGACTTGGATGAGAAAAGTTAAAAGTGTGTAAGGCTAATTAAAGAGACCAATTAGTTCATGGATTTGAATTGGGGGATTTGCATGTCAAATTCCCCATATTTATTAGTGGTGCCAGTCATGATGACATTAGGAGCATAAAATATGTATTTTATAATAACATGATGTCATAAAGCTTTATATTATGATATTAAGGTAAATAAAATGAAAATAGGGTGATAAAAACAAGGGAGTTCATCTTTGTTCATCTTTTTTTTAGCCGAAAGTTAGTAGAGGAAGGGAGAAACTAAGCTCAAGCATTCGGCACCTCCATTTTGGCTAGATTAAGGTATGAAAACATGTTATTTTGTCAAAAAAATTAGTGATTTTGAGCCTTTTTGTTAATCCTATCCATCACCCATGAGTCCATCCTTTGAAATGTTCATATTATACGTTCGGTCATGGGATGTGAGCATGAATTTGGGCAAATGCTTGATGAATTTTAATTTATGAAGACTTGTTGATTAAAATGATGTATTAGGAGTTGTTAAATTTTATGTTTCATTGGTCAAATGTAGAAATTGATTTTGGGTTGAAGGATTGACCGAATAGGTTGAGGATAGAAATGGATTTTTGTTTAGTTGAGTGCTTTGGTAGTCTATTTAGAGGTTAGATGAATGATAATATGAAAGTAGTAACCAAATTGAGCCGTAATTGATTCAATAAACTCATGCATTCGGCTAATGTTATGTTTTGTAGGGTTTTAATTAAAATAATTAAATTACAATGTCTAAACTTTCAATTTATGCCTATACGAACATTTGACTACCCTTTTTGAAGATGAGTTATATTTGGAGCTAGAAAATACATTAGATATTCGGTCATATCCTTTTTTAGCATAGATAAAATTTGCTTGAGTGGTGTTTTAATTCAAGAAATGATTTGTTAAATGAGCTTGAAACTTTAAATTTGATAGGTATACCGTTTAGATAGTTTCGGCCCTTGTGTTTATGAAATTAGATTTGAAGGGGAAGACTAAGTTAGCTCAAAATTTTTCGAGGGAAACTTGGGCTATGTGACATTGTATTATTTTTAAAGGTTGTTCTATTCTAAATTAAAAATGATTAGTAAATAAATTTTAGCCCTTGTATATATATTTTGCCGATTTTAATAGTGGTTAATGACTCAAGTTGGTTGAACATTGTTTTGTTAATTAAGAAATTTAAAAGTGTACCTATGAGTATGCTTACTAATATATCCTTGAAACCTATGGAAGGATGTTGGTTTTAGAGGCTAAGTGATGATTTTGTTTGAGAAAGGATCGAATGAACTATAGGTTATACATGGATAAGTTTTAAATTCAAATGAGTATATATGGTTAGTAGAAATGGTATTCGGCACATGGAATTTAGATCTTAAATTAAATGCTGGTTGAACTTGGTAGCTATATGATCCTAACTGATTTACATGGGTTTGTAATGAATTAAATTTTGTTTCTCTTAGCTCAAGAAAATATAGTGGCAGCTTCAGACAAAGGAAAAGCGAAGGTGGCCGACCAGTAAATTGAAAACAATCATCGACCACTGAAGTAAGTTTTAAGGGACATAGACTATCATACAATTAAATTCCTTATACGAATTATAATTTATTTGATAAAGGTGGAATGGACATATAGCCGAATGATTACAAGTCCTAGAGATGCCCGAGGGAGAGAGATTTGAGTTACGTATTGTTTATATGATTTTTTTTTGACTATTACTAGCGAATGATGTCCTACTACGTGTGAATTTTTGAATTAGACAAATGAGTGTTATTACGAAATAAATTTTGCACCATCGTGTTATCTGGGTTAATCCCGAAGGGCGTTCGCGCCATTGTGTTATCCGGGTTAATCCCGAAGGGCGTTTACGCCATTGTGATATCCGGGATAATCCCGAAGGGCTCACGAGCCATTGTTGTATCCGGATTTATTTCCGAAGGGCTTTCGAGCCAAGGTTGATTCCAATTAATTGAGATCGTTACGGTGAGGTGACCAGGTATTGGTTATATTATATTTATGAATGAATTCTGTTGGTTTATGACTTTTCGATTATGTATTGTTGACTCAGAAAAATGTGGGTGGATGTCTAAACACTTATGACCTTAAGTTACATGAAACTACTTATGCCACTATAGAATTGTTTTGTGATCGGTTATAGAATAATTAAGTCAAGTGCTGAAAGTTATTCCTTTCTAATTATAGTTAACCATACATTGTCGCTTAAAGCTTACTAGGCATTTTAAATGCTTACTCGGTTGTTTTTCCTCTTCTGTTTTCTTTCCTTAGATCACGTTCGATAGCTACGGTCTCGGGATACTTGCGCTTGAAGTCGTCTCTACTATCAAGACACTCTCTTCGGTATTTAAATAGTTAAACTTTCGAATGGCATGTATAGTTGCTTTTTGTTTTATGATCCTTGAGAGTTATACTCTTATTTTGAAGTTGTAATCAAGTAAATAGGTATAGCCATGCAAGAATGGTTTGTCTTGTTGTCATGTGTACTATGTATAGTTAATGTGAATGTGTGGTTGTATTAGGAAAATGTTTCGAAAGTTTTGAGTGAATTAAGCTTATAAATGAATCAATACACTCATTATTAGGAGATGACTCATGTTCGGCCATGCCTAAGATTAAATACTAAATGAATAGTGTGTTAAGCTTTGTAAACATTAAGATACTCCATGACTTTTGTATATGTCTAAACCATCCAATTTATTTCCATATGAATTGAAATACTACATTTTGAAGTATTAGTGGTACTATGCATATTGACAAATTTAGGTGCACATGCTTGGGTTTAATAAATGTTTGAGATCTTATACAAATGAATGTTGATAATTTTTTTTTTTACGTCTCCTTTCAAAACTAGTTGTATGCAAAAGCTAGGTACCGTAAACTTAGGAGCATGACTTAGGTTTGTGGCAATTAATTTGAAATTTTTGTACTTGTCTTGTAATGCCTCTGAACCCTTCGGCAACCGGAACGGGTTTAGGGGTGCTACATTATATGTGTGGACGGCACAGCTTTGGACATGGGTGTTTGCCAAGGGCATGTATGAAGGGCGCGTGAAGTCTGCAGCTAATTTACAAGAATTTAATTCATCACATGGCCTAGTACACAAGCGTGTGGCTTGGCCGTGTGGTTTCATTTGGTTGATGACGTCATAGGCAGAGAGTTACATGGGGTATGGGCATGGGCGTGTGACCACACGGGCGTGTCCTATATCCACACGGGCGTGTGTCCCCTGTTTAGGGCATAACTTCTATGAGTTTGTAAAATTTTTAGAAGTTCTCGATTTAGTCCCGGACTACTTCCAAAGTGCCATTTGGGCCTCGTAGGCTTGTATAAGGGACGGAGTACATGTGTATGAATGGTTTTAAATTGGATAAAATTTTATGGCCTAATTCTGCATGGATGTTTACGTTTAAGTCCGGTAACACCTCGAACCCTGTTTCGGTGTCGGATACGGGTAAGGGATGTTACATTAGGCTAGCTAGTACTCAATGCAACAATCACAAAAACATAAAATCATAAAAAATCGAGCTAAAAATCTCTTACAATCAAACTTGCATGTAGCCGAACCCTAGAATGCTTCCCAATCTTATTTTTCTTTCTCAATTCAGTTAAAGATGATGAATATGTGCATGAAATTGTTTTTGTTTTAATTAATTAACTTTTCATTTCAATTTTACTATTATACCCTCAATGAAAACATTATAAAATCATATAAAACATGTCCAAAAAAGTCTACTAACACCATCAATGGAGTAATTACATCATAAGGACTTTTGATTTAATAAACCATAGCAATTAAGCACTTAATTAAATAGAATATCAATTTTGCATCTTATGCGATTTAGTCATTTTATCAAATTAACCAACCAATCGATAAAATTATTTCCCAAAACTTTCACACATATATAATCACATGCTGTAAACACCAAAAATAGTATTAAAATAATTTTCTAACATCAGATTTGTGGCTCCGAAACCACTATTCCAATTTAGCTAAAACCAGGCTGTTACATTGTAAGCTCGTATAGCGAATAAGTGCTATATATCAATCCATTTACAATTTAAAGAAGTATAAGTAAATGTAAATAAACTTTATTGAATCCAACAATTTGCACATTGCCATAACCATATGAATTATATTTAAATTCATCATCTATCACTTACTCATCATATGAATTCATCAACTATTACTTACTTGTCGAACTTATCACGAGTACCTGAACTGATCCGTATCTTCCCTTATATCCTCGTACTATCATCTTTGCTCATTGAACTATTCGAAATAGTATTGGATAATAGGGTATCTCGCACACTAAGTGCCATATACATGGTTAAACCACCTCTATCACATAACACATATAAATACTCACTCTTGAGCCATCACTGGGTCTGCTCACACAAGCTATCGGTCAAGATGTAGCTATATGGTGCTGCTCACACAAGCTATCGCGTAACCGCAACACATGCCGATAAACTTAGCCACCGGTAGGATGTACAGGAACAACACCCGAATCACATAATCATGGTAAACCCTAATGACATGTCATTTGTATCCTATCTATTCCTAAGGTTCAAACGTGATCTATTCTCTGTCGAAGCCTCATCGATAACTTTCTCAATTGTCATTTTATCACAATTACATAATTTAAGCATTTAAACACATGTAATATAAAGCTTATTAATCAAACGAACTTACCTCAAATTTATAGGAGGGAATCGAGCTATTAATCCACTATTTTGTTTTTCCCTTGATCTAATTACGAACATTGCTTTTCTTGATCTATAATTAAATTTAACTTATTTAAATATCATTCTATTCAATTTAGCCCAAAATACATATTTTTACAAACTTACACTTTCACCCTTAATATTTTAACTTTTTCACAATTTAGTCCTTATCTCATAAAAATGAAATTTCATTCAATTTAACCCACACCCATGCTAGCCGAATTATGTATATCCATGGCAGCTCATAATTTTCATAATGTAACACCCCCAAACCCAACCTAGATGTTAGGCCCAAATCTGGCGGTGTCACATTGGAGTGCCTTTTTCAAAACCATTTTTCTTGTTAATAATACCTGTTTTGAAAGGGACAGCCTCTTCGTTAAAATCTCAATTGTCTTTGTCATTTGTTAGCCAATTTAAAACTTCGTTACTTTTAAAACATGGTTCATTGTGGAAGCTTAAAAATTTGTGTTACGGAAACGTAATGTCTTGAAAACTGTTAGTAATTTGGAAAACCGAATCCTACTACTTTCAAATTCGAAATAAAGTAAAAGCCCAAATTAACAGTTAAAAATTTAAGAGGCCTTATTACAAAAATAAATACCCAAATCAAAATTAATAGTAAATAAAATAACATATAAAGCAGAAGCAATTGTGTGGCCACCTCCATCGAGTCCCTCGCAGCACTGATCCACCTAACGCTGGGGATTACATACACAATTAAAAGTGGGGTGAGTTTACAAAAAATTAGTCTGTAATCCACTAATATAAAAATAGTCAGACAGACAAATAAAGTATACAGAATACAGAAGCAGTTTGGGCGTAAGTTGTAACACTCTTAACCCGTATTCATTGCCGAATTGGGGTTATGAGGTATTACCTGACGAGAAATAGATTTTTCAAACATTCACATTTACCATATGTTATAAACACAAACTGAAACATATATTTTTTAAGCACATAGTTTAAACCAAAACATTTATTAATAAAATTTAAAGAGATATAAAATATATACGGCATTGGTTTTCAGAAACACAATCAATATACATTAGTGTATTTGGAAACACAAAAATTTATATATTTTTTCATGCCCTTTTTAACTTAAATTCATGCAAATCCGGTTAAATTCTTGTCGAAAAGTAATTAAATATTATAAAATAATTAAATTGTGTTAAAAATATGAACATGATGAATTTTAATTAATTTTATAGTTAATTTTGATTAATTTAGGTTATTTTTGACAAAATTACACAAAGGGCGAAAAATGGCCCGACGGACACTGCGAGAAGAACAAAATCGAGAAGAATTTGAAGTATCGAGGCGAATTAATTTCCAGCCCGAGACGGTCCAAAAATGTGTATTAACTCATAATTGAATTAATTTTAATTTATTTCCTATTTAATTTAGGTTAAATAAATTAATTTTAATTAATTATGGAGAAAGGGCCTAGTGAACTGCACTTGTTGAACCGAATGGAGTGAGCCGAACCAGCCACAAATTGGGCTAATCTGAACCTTCCATTGGCTGATGCAAATCAGCAATTTATCTAATTCAGTATTATTGCAAAAAGGCCCTTAAGAAACCTCCAATTTGCATTCAAACCCCACCTTTATTTAAGGCTTTGTAGATTTACCCCATGCCTAAAATAGCAAAGTTGAAAGCTTCAACCTTGCCCTGTGTGTGGCCGGCCATAGGGGGCTATTTGGCTACTAGAAATTGATATTTTTAGCAGCCACAATCAGCTATAAAAGCCGCCCCTTGCTTCTCATTTCACTCATCCCTCAATCATCCCTCAATCATCCCTCATTCAGTCACATTCTTTTATTCTCTCTTCACTTCTCTCAAGTGTTCTCTCATCTTTTTCCATTCCATTCCCCCTTTCTCTTGAGTCGATTTCTCCTCTTGGAAAAGAGGTGCTCTTCAGCCATCTTGGGCAGCAATCAAGGATTCATAGAAGCCTTGCATAACGAAGACAACGGAGACGAAGAACGGAGCATCAGTCAAGCCACGGAGAAACACCAGATTTGCCTCTTGTTCCCTTTCTTTTTTAATTTCTGTTGTTTTTGTGATGAACATATCTATGAATATTGTTGTTGTTAAAATGGTTATTTTAATCAATTTAGCTTGAATTTAATTCTGTTGGGTTGGTTATATTTTGCCTACTTGAATTATTAAAATTGTGTTTATGTTGTTATAGGCCTTAGTAAAAATGCTTGATTAAGTAAAATCATGCCTAAGTTATTCTTGCATTAAATTTGTTAGATAACTAAAGAATTAATTGTTTAAACGGATTGAAATTGTAGTTAATGGTCACAGTACTTAATCAGTGCATGTTTAATTATTCTAAGGTAGCTGAAAATTAAATTAGCATTGTATTTGGCAATACATATGCCTTGCATAACTTGCAAGATTGTTGTGATTAAATTGTTTCAAGGTATGGCTACCTTGTTACTTCACATAATCTTTTATATGTTTATTAAATTGAATTAATTTTTTGAATTGACATGGGAACATGTAAAAGATTAGTTGAATTTAATAAATATGTATGAGCAATAGTTAGCAATTTTTCCGAGTTGCCATGAATTTATTCGTAACAGCATAAGCATGAGTTTAATAATTCTAAGTTAAAGAAATGTAATTAATCCAACACAATTATATCAGCTTGATTAAATCTTTTTGAAATTGTGCATCAAAACTTATTCTTTTATTTAAATTGTTTTATTTAGTTTTAAATCTTAGTTTTTAAATCACTCTTTTCAACCCAAAATTAATTTTCTCACCAAAGTGTCTTAAATTAATTTCATAAATAATTCTTTTTATAGTCCCTGTGGGTACATAACTCGACATTTACTTGTCACTTTGTTACTTGTTACGAATGTGTACACTTGCACATTTCCACTGTTCTAAGTTTTTAGCGCCGTTGCCGGGGACTGTTTTGAAAAGCATTATTTGTGAATTTATTTTTACATTTTTGTTCATTTATTTTCCTGTTCAAATTTTCTTACTTAAGTTTTCTTTGAATATTTTAGGTGTTTATGAGTATTGACCAGATTATTGACTTACTCCCTATGGACCCTGAAATAGAACGAACCTTTCGACAACGAAGAAGACAAGCGAACCAGAGAAGGACCGAAGAGTTGAATCAAGGAAACGAAGCAAACCTTGCTCAAAATCCTATCCTTCTCGCTGATGATAGGGATAGAGCCCGATGACAATATGCCGTGCCCGTGTTCAATGATCTTAATCTGGGTATTAGAAGACCCGAGATCAAGGCACAACTATTCAAGCTAAAGCCAGTCATGTTCCAGATGCTTTAGACAGTAGGCCAGTTCAGTGGAATGCCTACTGAAGATCCTCATATTCACTTATGACTATTTATGGAGGTGAGCGACTCTTTCAAGATAGCCGAAGTACTTGAAGATGCATTATGATTAAAGCTATTTTCGTACTCACTGAGGGACAGAGCTCGAGCCTAGTTAAACTCACTGCCACTGAACTTGATTTCTACATGGCAAGAGTTAGCAAAGAGATTTTTTGTGAAGTATTTTCCACCTAGCAAGATTGCTAAGCTGAGAAATGAGATTACTGCTTTCCAACAAATGGATGATGAGTCCTTGTATGAGGCATGGGAAAGATTCAAAGAGTTATTACGAAAATGCCTTCATCACGGAATCCCGCATTGCATCCAACTTGAGACATTTTATAATGGTCTCAACGCTCACACAAGGATGGTAGTAGACGCTTCTGCTAACGGTGCCATCCTATCTAAGTCTTACAATGAGGCTTATGAGATTATCGAGAGGATCGCCAGTAACAATTATTAATGGCCAACCAATCAAGCAGCGTTAGGAAGACGAGTCATTGGAATACATGAAGTAGATGCTCTCACTTCACTCGCATGTAACACCCCAAACCCGGCCTGGACGTTATGACCAGATCTGGTGTGTCGCATGAACCTATAACTAAGTTTACGACCTTTTGCTTGTTGTGACTTAGGTGACATTAAAATAGCTAGTTTGTGAAAAGTCATTTTGATAAGCCTTTAGATTATCCGCATCGTGATCTTGTTGAGTTTCAAAAACCGTTCTTAAGATTTTGAAAACCCGCGCAGCCTATAACTAGCAGTTTTGATAAAGTATGAATAAACCATTATTAAAAACAAAACCAATAAAGAAATTTAAATAGTGGTCTTATTACAATTTAAACCCCAAAAATAGCATAATAAAATACTTAAAATGAAAAGAAAACCGAATTTGCAGATGCTGTGGCCAATCCGAATCTCTCACAGCTCCAAGCCCACTATGGTTGAGGGTTACCTGCAGAGATGAACTTAAGGGGTGAGTTTGACAACTCAGTGTGTAACATAATCTTAACCATAGGCCAAAACAGATCAAGCCTCAGATTCATATTTAATTGGGCCTTGGCCCATTACAGAAATCAGGTTAAGCCCATAGGCCCATAACAGATACAGATCAGATATAATATGCAAACAGAAAGCCCAACCCAGATCCATCCATAACACCCCCGTACCAGCCTTACACTATGTGGGGAGACTACTCGACCCACCCAACCGCTACACACCACAGAAATTTGCAGCGAGGCTACCAGATATTGTGACGAGGTCACCAGATACAGATATTGTGGCGAAGCCACCAGAACAGATATATATGTGGCGAGGCCACCAGAACAAATATATATGTGGCGAGGCCACCAGATTGTAGCGAGGCTGCCAGAACGCTTCCTCCATCATAAACCCAAACCCCATGCAACAGACATACATGTTATGACATATAACATACAGAATCTCATGCATCAGATATACACATGTATTATGGGATATGACATACAGAAATAGAAAATCATACGTTTCATACAGATTTTACCTTAGGGGTATAAAGGTCATTTTGTACCTAGGGGTAAAATGGTAATTTTCCATACTTAGGGGTATTTTAGTCTTTTTATCAATTTTCAGGGTTTTTATGCAAGTCCAAGTAATTACTAGTCCATTAGTGTTTACAGAAGTCCTTCTAACCTCAGTTTCCAATATTTTTACCCTTTTTAGCCCCAAAAACCCCTAATGGGCCTTACTAAATCCATTATCGTCTTAAGCCCATTAAATCCAATTTTAAAGTTCAGATTGTTAGTTTTAACCGGTTTACTCTCAACATACCGCCAGAATGCTTTTAATGACAATTTTACTGATATGGGCTCGGAAGCCCATTGGGCCCACCTTTGGCCCATTCAAGCCCAACTTACTGAAACGCTCAGAATCACACCTTCTACAATTCTGTCACCATCGAATCTAAAGTTGACCCTAACAGCGTAAACGATTACACAGAGATTTCACAAGACCGAGTTTTCGGTCACTGTCGGTCACTTGTCGATCACTTTTGGTCATTACGGCCGTTACCGTCCTAGTCTATAGCGGCAGCACACCTGTTAACTGTCGAAGCGTTGACGAAACCCACGTAGAGAGAGCCTACAATTGAACACTAACTTTTTAGTCTAATCTTCGATAACCAAAGAGTCATAAATCCTTACCAAAATCGGCCTACATTGCCTAAGACCCTAAAGTCCCTACCTTCTGCTGAATATGAACTAGATCCCGCTGTCCTCCTACGATTAGCCTTCCAAATCCTTAGCTGCACAACCCCTTGATCACACTAACACAAGCAAAACAAGAGAAAGAGGCCAACAAGCCCTTAATCACTAACGTTAGCCTCCCCCTAAAAGGGTTTCAGCTTCTTGCCCTAAATAATCATAAACGAATGTACACAAGGTCTCAAGCACTTACTAACACTTCTCCTCGAAGAAGACGTCTCTACGCTTCCACTAATTTAGATCTATACTAGATCTAACTCTAACAACTACAAAGAATGTCTCCAAATAGATTCGGCTTCTAGATCCTCTTCTATGTACCCTTGTCGACACAACACTGAGTTGGGAGCGTGATTCGATGGCTCAAATAATGGGTATTAAGAGGTTCGGCTTGCTAGAGAATCAAGGAGAAGAAGAAGTGATAGATTTCGGTCAATAGGTAAACAAAGGAGTATGGTTTCGGTCACATAAAGTATTCGGCCATGGTGGGGTTTTGATCAAATGAACATTCGGCTTAATGAGGGATTTGGGTAAAAAGATGGTCGATAGAGGCTTGTAGAAGAAGAGAATAATTTGGCTTAGAATGCAAGATGAGTAGAAGAAGAGAATGAGTGAAGAGGAAAGCAGAAGAGTGCTTTTGGTTACTAGAGAGAATTCGGCAGTGGGGTTCCTAAGGTATGAGGTGCGGCTACTAAGTCAAAAACAAGGAAAAAGAATCACAAAAGAGAACCCTACTGTGTCACCTAAAATAGGTAAAAGAAAGAGTGCACAAACCTGAAGAATTCGGCACACTAAGGAGCCTAATTGCCGAAACACTACCTATGCACTTTGCCGAATTCACTCTAAACAGAATCCCCTGGCCGGCCACTTCCTTTCAAAATTCAAACTCACCTAAAAATCCTCCTCAACAAGCTCCCCTTATCACTCCACGAAATCCTCTCATGACCAATTCAACCACTCCTCAACAGAGTTCAACTCTGCTTCCAACTTTTACCTGCTCAAGCACAAAAATAAAACGCCTCCTTTGCAACCCCTGGAGCTTGAACCTTGGACCTCCAAGCTCTCTTAGGCACCACTTTTTTAGGAGCTTAGTGGCGCCTCCTTTGCCACTTTACCAAGACTTGTTTTGTGCTATATTTCACGCACAATTTCTTAAGACACTTACTTCCAACGGCCCCCTATCTCCTAAGTCAAAAAAATACAAAATTTTACCGAGTTTTTAACCAGCACCTAGGCCTTCCATAGGCCCATTAACACTCCCCAAACATGCATTACACACCTAAATACCAGAGTTCAGACATTTTATCAGATGAACAACAATCTAAGAGAAACCCAAAAATTAGGGGCGTTACAACTCTACCCTCCTTAAAGAAATTTCGTCCTCGAAATTTACCTGATCCAAACAAATGGGGATATTGTTGCCGCATTGCCTCCTCTGGTTCCCAAGTAGCTTCCTCTCTACCATGATTATGCCAAAGTACCTTTACTGATGGAACCGAGTTTCTCCTTAGAACCTTCACGTCTCGATCCAGAATCTGCACAGGCTCCTCCTCGAAAGTCAAATCAGGCTGTACTTCCACTTCTGCAACTGGTAGGATATGAGTAGGGTCAGAACGATATCGTCTTAATATGGATACGTGAAACACATCATGAATCCTATCCAGCTCCGGAGGTAATTCCAGCTGATAAGCCACCGGACCTACTCGCTTAAGAACCCGATAAGGCCCAATAAACTGTGGACTTAGCTTGCCTTTCTTACCAAATATTAATATCTTCTTCCAAGGCGAAACCTTCAGAAAGACCATGTCACCCACTGAGTACTCAACCTCCTTACGCTTGAAATCTGTGTAAGACCTCTGCAGATCAGATGCCTCTTTTAACCGATCCCTAATCACCTTGACCTTCTCTTCAGTCTCTGCTACCAATTCAGGTCCTAGCACTTGCCGCTTGCCCAATTCAGTCCAACAACTAGGTGAACGACACTTACGCCCATATAGTGCCTCATAAGGTGCCATACGGATGCTAGCCTGATAACTGTTATTATAAGCAAACTCTACTAAGGGAAGATAATCCTCCCAATTGCCTCGAAAGTCGATAACACACCCCCTCAACATATCTTCCAGAATCTGAATAACCGTTTCTGACTGACCATCAGTCTGAGGATGAAAAGCCGTGCTAAAGTTCAGCCGCATTCCCAACACCTCATGCAACTATTGCCAGAACCGAGATGTGAATCTAGGATCTCGATCAGAAATAATAGACACTGGCACCCCATGCAGTCGCACAATCTCCGCAACATATAATTTGGCTAACTTCTGAAGTGGATAATCATTACGTACAGGGATGAAATGAGCAGATTTAGTCAACCTATCTACAATCACCCAAATCGAGTCCTTCTTCGACGGCGTCAAGGGCAACCCACTCACAAAATCCATGGTCACCATCTCCCACTTCCAAAGTGGGACTTTCACTGGGTGCAATAGTCCAGAAGGTAACTGGTGTTCAGCTTTCACTTGCTGGCAGGTCAGACATTTTCTGACAAATTCCGTTACCTCATGCTTCAACCCAGGCCACCAATACAACTCCTTTAAGTCATGATACATCTTATTACCTCCAGGATGCATAGCACACAGTCCCTTATGAGCTTCATTCAGAATTACTCGCCTCAAATTAGAATCCTTCGGGATGCAAACTCTACCTCGAAAACATAGAACTCCTTCACTGTTAAGTCCAAACTCAGAAGTATTCCTATCCTTAATCTGCTGAAATCGAGAAACCACAGACTCATCCCTCGACTATTTTTCCTTAATCTCATCCACCCAGGTTTGCCTTACTTGCAGTTCTGCTAACAGACTACCGTTATTATATAGACTCAATCGGGCAAACATCGCTCTCAGATCAGATACAGTTCTACGACTTAGGGCATCAGCCACCACATTAGCTTTACCTGGATGATACTCGATCGCACAATCATAATCCTTAAGCAACTCTATCCATCTCCGTTGCCTAAGATTCAGCTCCTTCTGAGTTAGCAAGTACTTAAGGCTCTTATGATCTGTGTATATAATACACCTTTCTCCGTACAGATAATGTCTCCAAATCTTAAGTGCAAAGATTACTGCTGCCAGCTCTAGATCATGGGTAAGGTAGTTCATTTCATGAGGTTTAAGCTGTCGCGATGCATAAGCAACCACTTTACCCTCTTGCATCAACACACAGCCCAACCCAACATGTGATGCGTCACTGTACACGGTAAAATCTTTTCCAGACTCTGGTTGAATCAGTACAGGTGCCTCAGTCAGAACCTTCTTTAGTTTCTCAAAAGCTTCCTGTTGCTGCTCGGTCCAAATAAATGGTACTCCTTTCCTTATGAGTTTTGTCAACGGCGCTGCCATCATAGAAAATCCTTCCACGAACCTTCTATAGTACCCAACTAAACCCAGAAAACTTTGAATTTCTGCCACTGATTTTGGTGGTTTCCATTCCAGAATTGCTTCCATCTTTCGAGGGTCCACCTTAATCCCCTCAGCAGAAACAACATGCCCCAAGAAAGTTATCTCCCTCAACCAGAACTCACACTTACTGAATTTCGCATAAAGCTCCTTTTCCCTTAACACTTGCAGCACCACACGGAGATGCTCATCATGCTTCTCCTCAGATTCAAAATAGACCAAAATATTGTCGATAAATACGACTACAAAACGATCCAAGTATGGCTGAAACACTCAATTCATCAGATCCATAAATGCTGCAGGTGCATTGGTCAGCCCAAATGGCATGACCAAGAACTCATAGTGCCCATATCGAGTTCTGAATGCTGTCTTGTGAATATCCACCTTTTTCACCCTTAACTGATGGTATCCAGATCGAAGGTTGATTTTAGAAAATACTGAAGCTCCTCTAAGCTGGTCAAATAAGTCATCGATTCTTGGCAAAGGGTACTTATTCTTAATCGTCAGTCTGTTCAACTGCCGATAATCGATGCACATTCGCATTGACCCATCTTTCTTCTTCACGAACAACACTGGTGCTCCCCACGGAGACACACTTGGCCTAATAAAGCCTCTATCTAACAGTTCTTGAATTTGAGCTTTTAGCTCAACCAACTCCTTCGGTGCCATCCTATAAGGTGCAATGGACACCGGTGCCGTACCAGGCATCAAATCGATCCCAAACTCAACCTCTCGATTCGGAGGCAAACCCGGAAGCTCTTTTGGAAAAACATCTTGAAAATCCTTAACGGTTCTAACTTTGTCCACAGTCAGTTTCTCTGTTTCTGCTTGACTTATGAATGCCAAATAAGCCTCACATCCTTTCTGAATCCATTTCTCAGCTCTTAATGTGGACACCACATTGGACAGATAATCTCTACGTTCACCTATCATCATAATTTCCTCATCCTTTGCGGTCTTTAATCTCATTCGCTTAGCAGCACAATCCAGAGTAGCCCTGTGCTTAACAAGCCAATCCATTCCCAAGATAAGATCAAATTCTCCGAAAGGTAGCTCCATCAAGTCTCCGAAAAAGGTTTTTCCTTGAGTTTCTATAGGCACATCTCTATACAGTTTGTCTACCCTAACCGAGTGACCCAAAGGACTTAGTACAGATACCCCACTCACTGTCTCCTCAGAGCGCACACCCAGCAACCTAGATATAGCACATGCAATATAAGAATGGGTAGATCCAACATCTATCAACGCAGTGTATGGCATACTAGAAATCAAAAACGTACCGGTTATGACGTCAGGAGCATCACTCTCCTCTCAGCGATGAGCTGCATACACCAACGCTGGCTGACAAGCCTCAGCAAAACCAGCACCCCTACCAGGTGCTCCTCGTCCTCGACCATTACCATTTCCACCTCTGCCTTGTCCATGACCCTTCGGAGCTGGTGGTCCACCCCTCACTGGGTGAGCCACCCTCTGATCCATAACTTGAGCCTGATCAGGTTCTTGGGGACACTCTTTAATCTTATGCTCCATAGACCCACATCGAAAACAAGCTCCAGAACGTTTCCGACACTCGCCCATATGTATCTTACCACAACTCCTACAACCTTGCAGTCTAACAGCATTCATTGGCACTGCTCACACTGGTTCTGCCACTCTTACTCTCTTAACATTCCTGTTAGCCCCACCTGATGGTCCAGAATCCCTCCAGAAGCGGTTCCTATCCTTTTCGCGATTCTATCTTTCTGTCCGTTTTACTTCTTCAGCTATCTTAGCTTTCTCAACCAAAGCAGCAAAGTTACGCTCCCTCTGCGGAGCAATCAGCACCCTCAGTTCATCCCTTAGACCATCCTCGAAGCGTACGCTACACTCATATTCAGTAGCAACTATCCCAGAAGCATACCGGCTTAGCCTCAGAAACTCAGCCTCGTTCTCAGATACTGTCTTACCTCCCTGAACCAAATTCAAGAATTCCTTCCGGTGGGGTCCACATAGCTAGCCCCAACATATTTCCCTTTAAAGGTTGTCTTAAACAGCTCCCAAGTTACCTCACCAGCTGACGTTCCATCTCTCACTGTGAGCCACCACTGATAGGCTTCATCTCTAAGCAACGATACAGCTCCCTTCAGCTTCTGCTCCACGGAGCAGTTCAGATCATCCATGATTTGCTCTGTGGCCTCCAACCAATATTCAGCCACATTTGGGGCTACTCTAGATACGCCCCTAAAGAATTCTACTCCATTAGCCCGGAGTCGTTCAGAGATAGATCCCTGGAATCCATTACCGGTACTTACCCCAGCAACCCTTTCCAGAACTTGTAGCATTGCTTACGATAGGGTGTCATCCCCTACACCCTAATCATGCGACTCCACCTCCGTTGCCGGTGGTATCGGTACATCAGCTGCTGGCGCATGACCCGAAGATGAAGATTCAGCTCATGCACTACCTCGGCCCCGTCAACGGCCCTTACCACGAGTTGCTCGCGTACTCATTTCGTATTATCTGTTTTATAAATTTTATGAGTCAGATTAATATTCCAGTGTTTATTACAGATGTCTTATGAATAAGTAGAATTTCAGAGTTTGTTTTCTTTCGCGGACGCCTAGCTACAATCTTAGTCTACTTATCAAAGTTTCTATAGTTTCAGTCATATCCTAACTAAAGTATCATAACAGAGTCTTAGTCAGGCATATAATCAGAATTGCAGAATTATTCAGAAAAGTTCAGAAAACTTACAGGCTTGGGCCGGAGATTTGGTGTGCCACTCTTTCGAAAGATTACAAAGGAAAACTTAATTTATTGCTTGAAAATAAATCATTTATGCATGAAAGGAGTTCATCAAAACAAGTTCCAATTAATTTTGAAAGCACTTGTTAAAAACATTATCTTTCAAAAATCTTTGTTCTTATTATTTGAAAACTTCCATTTTTAGACCCAATCCACAGCCGAGTTGTTGCAACCGGGCTCTGATACCACTAAATGTAACACCCCAAACCCGGCCTAGACGTTATGACCAGATCTGGTGTGTCACATGAACCTATAACTAAGTTTACGACCTTTTTCTTGTTGTGACTTAGGTGACACTAAAATAGCTAGTTTGTGAAAAGTGATTTTGATAAGCCTTTAGATTATCCGTATTGTGATCTTGTTGAGTTTTGAAAACCGTTCTTAAGATTTTGAAAACCCGCGCAGCCTATAACTAGCAGTTTTGATAAAGTATGAATTAAACCATTATTAAAAACAAAACCAATAAAAAAATTTAAATAGCGGCCTTATTACAATTTAAACCCCAAAAATAGCATAATAAAATACTTAAAATGAAAAGAAAACTGAATTTGCAGATGCTGTGGCCACTCTGAATCTCTCACAGCTCCAAGCCCACTATGGTTGAGGGTTACCTGCAGAGATGAACTTAAGGGTTGAGTTTGACAACTCAGTGTGTAACATAATCTCAACCATAGGCCAAAACAGATCAAGCCTCAGATTTATATTTAATTGGGCCTTGGCCCATTACAGAAATCAGGTTAAGCCTATAGGCCCATAACAGATACATATCAGATATAATATGCAAATAGAAAGCCCAACCCAGATCCATCCATAACACCCCCGTCCCAGCCTTACACCATGTGGGGAGACTACTCGACCCACCCAATCGCTACACACCACAGAAATTTACAGCGAGGCTGCCAGATATTGTGACGAGGTCACCAGATACAGATATTGTGGCGAAGCCACCAGAACAGATATATATGTGGTGAGGCCACCAGAACAGATATATATGTGGCGAGGCCACCAGATTGCAGCGAGGCTGCCAGAATGCTTCCTCCATCATAAACCCAAACCCCATGCAACAGACATACATGTTATGACATATAACATACAGAATCTCATGCATCAGATATACACATGTATTATGGGATATGACATACAGAAATAGAAAATCATACGTTTCATACGGTATTGGTTTTCAGAAACACAATCAATATATATTAGTGTATTTGGAAACACAAAAATTTATATACTTTTTCATGCCCTTTTTAACTTAAATTCATGCAAATCCAGTTAAATTCTTGTCGAAAAGTAATTAAATATTATAAAATAATTAAATTGTGTTAAAAATATGAACATGATGAATTTTAATTAATTTTATAGTTAATTTTGATTAATTTAGGTTATTTTTGACAGAATTGCATAAAGGGCGAAAAATGGCCCGACGGACATTGCGAGAAGAACAAAATCTAGAAGCAATTTGAAGTATCGAGGCGAAGTAATTTCCAGCCCGAGACGGTCTAGAAATGTGTATTAACTCATAATTAAATTAATTTTAATTTATTTCCTATTTAATTTAGGTTAAATAAATTAATTTTAATTAATTATGGAGAAATGGCCTAGTGAACTGCATTGGTTGAACCGAATGGAGTGAGCCGAACCAGCCACAAATTGGGCTGATCTGAACCTTCCATTGGCTGACGCAAATCAGCAATTTATCTAATTCAATATTCTTACAAAAAAGCCCTTAAGAAACCTCCAATTTGCATTCAAACCCCACCTTTATTTAAGGCTTTGTAGATTTACCCCATGCCTAAAATAGCAAAGTTGAAAGCTTTAACCTTGCCCTGTGTGTGGCTGGCCATAGGGGGCTATTTGGCTGCTGGAAATTGCTATTTTTAGCAGCCACAATCAGCTATAAAAGCCACCCATTGCTTCTCATTTCACTCATCCCTCAATCATCCCTCAATCATCCCTCATTCACTCACATTCTTTCATTCTCTCTTCACTTCTCTCAAGTGTTCTCTCATCTTTTTCCATTCCATTCCCCCTTTCTCTTGAACCGATTTCTCCTCTTGGAAAAGAGGTGCTCTTCAGCCATCTTGGGCAGCAATCAAGGATTCATAGAAGCCTTGTAACACCCTACACCCCTGTCCGTCGCCGGAATAGGGTATTAAGGTATTACATATCTAAATACAATCTACCGAGGTTCATAGTTACGAGCTAGACATGAATTCATTGAGTTCTATAGTTGAATATATCACTTGTAAGTCGGTTCGGTCAATACATCATGTCTCATTTAAAATCGTTCTATAAGCATACTAACGAATTGGCTAAAACGAACAAATTCGATAACCAAACATCATATTAGAAAATCATTGCATATTAAGTACTAACTAAATTCCATGCCACAACATCGAATAGTATGAGAATCACTCCAACCCATATAAGCAAACTCGAAGACTAAGCAAGCCATTTTCGCATGGCTAGAAATATTTACAACTCAAAATGAAGTTTGAATCAACAAAAGGAGATTAGCCTATACATGCCATTGACCCAAAATAACCATCAAAAGTACCAAAATAACAGCGATAGTGTAGGTGATTAAGGCTTCAATCCCCGAGTCCGTAGCTTCCAAAAAGTGATCTATAAAACAGAGGAAACAAGGGAAACGGAGTAAGCATTACAATGCTTAGTAAGTTTTAAGCAATGACATCCAATAAATCATCAAATTATAGCATAGTTGTTTGTATTGTTGTTTCCCTCTTCTCTTAGGTACGTCACCCCTTTTTTCCACGCATATACATTCACATCATATACGAAAGTGGATAGCTTTCACTTATAGTAAACTCACGTAAACATACACATGTCACAAAATTCTCATAACATTTCACATAGGCTAAATGTACTTTGACCATATTAATAATCTCATTTCATGGACGCATATGCAATCACACAATGACCTTAGTATTCGGTCCAAAAATTCAGCTTGCATATAAGCCAAGGGTACATACATGTATAACTTAACATTTTCAGCGCAATTCATTAGCGATCGTTACCTTGAAGACCATTAGTCTTAGGCTTTACTCGCATCATCATCGAGATCTTTAGCTCGGGTAAACTCTCTATACATAGCCATCGGGTCTCTATCCCGGATGTAATCTCCGCATATAGCCTTCGGGTCTTAACCTGGATATCATCTTAGCATATAGCCTTCGGGTCTTAACCCGGACGTAATCTCCACATATAGTCAGCGGGACTTAATCCCGGATTCACATCACGAATTCTCATACACATATATATTCGCATGTTGCCAAGTTTCACATAGCAATTTTGCACTTGTTGTGCAATCAATTCATGAGCATACAAACATATAATATGCTTCTCGACTTTATATCATAAATATGCATATAATTCAAAACTTATACACGTATACTCTTCTTTTCTAGATTTTCGGCCCAATGATCACACATACATAAGCAATGCATTTCAAATCTCAATTTCGGTCTTTTCTCTATGAGCCATTTGGCTATATAGCAAACGTGAATAAGGTTTCTTTCTCAATGGGACATCGTTCAATTAACAGCATGTATGTCATGGCATTTTAACATAAATACCAAATTCGATTACTCAAAACTTACCTTGAACTTTACCGAGAATTTACGAGTTGGCTATTCGACCACTTTGGCCTTCCCTTTATCCGAACTCGTCCCTCTATGCTCTTGAGCTAAATAAAACATTTAATTTTATTAATCCTTATTCAAACATCTCAATGAATTATTTTCACTTATAGTCAACAATATATGCATATTCTTCTCATTACAAACACATACGCACATTCGGTCATTTCACATACATATCATAAGTCACAACAAGCTGATTTTCTGAGCAGCATTCAATAATTTACACATAACTGGAGCTAAAAAAACTCCAAATGAAGTGTCGTTAATTTTGCATGAAAATAGACTCATTTATCTTCCATCCATAAAATTTTCATAATTTTTGGTTTGGCCAATCACTACCAGAATTTTCCTAAAATTTCCCTACTTCACTGTTTGATTAAACTGACTACTCTATACTACGAACTGAATTTCTCCTTGTACAGAATTCCAAATATGTCCTCACCAATTTTATTAGAAACTAGACTCATTAAGGAGTCTAAGCATATAAATTTTGTCTCATAACAATTTTTATGCAATTTATGGTGATTTTCTAAAAACAAAACAGGGGCTTCCGGAGTCATTCTGACCCTGTTTCACACAACTTTAAAAATCTCTCTATTGGCAGGTCAATTGCTTGTGAGGTTTCTTTTATAAGAAACTAGACTCATTAAGCTTTAATTACACCATTTATTCAGCCCCTGATTCAACTCTCACAATTTTTGGTGATTTTTCCAAAACGCGTTACTGCTGCTGTACCAAGCAGATTTTATACCCAATTCATTCTTTAGTGTTCTTATGCACATACTTAAAACATAGCATTTCCTAAGGCACCATTTAGAGTAGTCATTGACCTTAACATATATATACAAAATTCACATTCATTTCATCCACAAACAGATTTCTCCACAAACCAAACCACTTATCAATTTGACACCCGAAAACATCCAAAAGCAACATCAAAGGCACATTCGGCCATTGCACAACCATACATTATAACAACTGAAACATCAATCCCTCTTGCATTTTCCCATGGCCGAATATTCACCTTTGCAAGTTATGTCACTCAAATCATTTTATTAATCATGCACATATATTCCCTAATAGAAATTTTTAAAGTTGCCAATCAAATCAATATCACCAAGCTAGCCGAATGCATGCATATACACTTAAGGCATTTAGCATCTTCATTTACCTTAGTTCATTTAACAAATTTACAACTAAATGCTTAAATCCACAATTGGCAATCATTGGCACAAAGATACACTAGCCGAATGCTTAGTGAACTTATGAGCAATGTTTAACTAACTCATGTTACAAAATATGTATCTCCATTTGCATAATCGATTTATCAAATTAAGGATCAAAATGCAATCAAAAGTAAAACAACTCAATCATGCATTCCAAAGAGCCCATTCGGCCATTAAGCAAAAGTCAAGCTAACCTCACATTCTTAAACAATGCCAAATCCACACTTAAGCATATGACCGAATATCAAAATTAATAATCAAACTAAAATTATTATCGTGACTACTTAGAACACTAAATAACCAATTCAATTTAGCAAATTATTCAACCTATCCCAAAATATCCCTTTAAGAATCGGTAATGAAGAAGTAAGAAGCTAAAACATGCAAATCAATTCTATCTATCCATAAATCCTCATAAAAACACATCTAACTAGCTCAACAACATCCAAGTTGCATTATTTAACAAAACATCAAAGAAAACACAATTTCTCCACCCTTACTCACATGGCCGAATGCTTCTAACACTAAAGGCTCAAGAATTTCAAACATGAACAAAGAAGAGAGCTTCAAAACCAACTAAATTCACAAGTTTTCCAAGAAAATAGCATGAACCTTACCTTATTTGTGCTTCACTTTGCCATATGCCCTAACTCAAGGGTTTCCTATTTTTTTTTTTTCTTTCTCTACTCACGGCAAGAAGATGGAGAAAATAGCTTTGTTATTATCACTTCCTTATTTTATTCATTTGTTTTATTTACTCTTTATTAATTCAATTTTTATGACAACTAATTTCTTATTTCAATTAAAATTAATTAGCAACAAACAAAGCACAAAATGACAAACTAGGTCATCATTACCCTCCATTATCATAAAAGTGGGTAATTTGACATGCAAATCCCTTATTTTGCATGCATGCATTAACTAGTCTTCACACATTTGTCTAGCATATTATCAAAGTTCACTACTAAGTCCCTTTTTGTAAAATTCAAATTTATAACTCTAAATTGACACACCAAACATGTCACACATGAATTCACACATATTATAGGCATCAAAATGAATATTTAATACATTTTATGCCTCGGTTTTGTGGTCCCGAAACCACATTCCGACTAGGGCCGTTTTAAGGCCGTCACAAGCCTTGCACGACAAAGACAACGGAGACGAAGAACGGAGCATCAGTCAAGCCACGGAGAAACACCAGATTTGCCTCTTGTTCCCTTTCTTTTTTAATTTCTGTTGTTTTTATGATGAACATATCTATGAATATTGTTGTTGTTAAAATGGTTATTTTAATCAATTTAGCTTGAATTTAATTCTGTTGTGTTGGTTATATTTTGCCTACTTGAATTATTAAAATTGTGTTTATGTTGTTATAGGCCTTGGTAAAAATGCTTGATTAAGTAAAATCATGCCTAAGTTATTCTTGCATTAAATTTGTTAGATAACTAAAGAATTAATTGCTTGAACGGATTGAAATTGCAGTTAATGGTCACAGTACTTAATCAGTGCATGTTTAATTATTCTAAGGTAGCTGAAAATTAAATTAGCATTATATTTGGCAATACATATGCCTTGCATAACTTGCAAGATTGTTGTGATTAAATTGTTTCAAGGTATGGCTACCTTGTTACTTCACATAATCTTTTATCTATTTATTAAATTGAATTAATTTTTTGAATTGACATGGGAACATGCAAGAGATTAGTTGAATTTAATAAATATGTATGAGCAATAGTTAGCATTTTTTCTGAGTTGCCATGAATTTATTCGTAACAGCATAAGCATGAGTTTAATAATTCTAAGTTAAAGAAATGTAATTAATCCAACACAATTATATCAGCTTGATTAAATCATTTTGAAATTGTGCATCAAAACTTATTCTTTTATTTAAATTATTTTATTTAGTTTTAAATCTTAGTTTTTAAATCACTCTTTTCAACCCAAAATTAATTTTCTCACCAAAGTGTCTTAAATTAATTTCATAAATAATTCTTTTTATAGTCCCTGCGGGTACATAACTCGACATTTACTTGTCACTTTATTACTTTTTACGAATGTGTACACTTGCACATTTCCACTGTTCTAAGTTTTTAGCGCTGTTGCCGGGGACTGTTTTGAAAAACATTATTTGTGAATTTATTTTTACATTTTTGTTCATTTATTTTCCTGCTTAAATTTTCTTACTTAAGTTTTCTTTGAATATTTCAGGTGTTTATGAGTATTGACCAGATTATTGACTTACTCCCTATGGACCCTGAAATAGAACGAACCTTTCGACAACGAAGAAGACAAGCGAACCAGAGAAGGACCGAAGAGTTGAATCAAGGAAACGAAGCAAACCTTGCTCAAAATCCTATCCTTCTTGCTGATGATAGGGATAGAGCCCTACGACAATATGCCGTGCCCGTGTTCAATGATCTTAATCTGGGTATTAGAAGACACGAGATCAAGGCACAACTATTCGAGCTAAAGCCAGTCATGTTCCAGATGCTTGAGACAGTAGGCCAGTTCAGTGGAATGCCTACTGAAGATCCTCATATTCACTTATGACTATTTATGGAGGTAAGCAACTCTTTCAAGATAGTCAAAGTACTTGAAGATGCATTATGATTAAAGCTATTTCCGTACTCGCTAAGAGACAGAGCTCGAGCCTGGTTAAACTCACTGCCACTGAACTCGATTTCTACATGGCAAGAGTTAGCAGAGAGATTTTTTGTGAAGTATTTTCCACCTAGCAAGATTGCTAAGCTGAGAAATGAGATTACTGCTTTCCAACAAATGGATGATGAGTCCTTGTATGAGGCATGGGAAAGATTCAAAGAGTTATTACGAAAATGCCCTCATCATGGAATCCCGCATTTCATCCAACTTGAGACATTTTGTAATGGTCTCAACGCTCACACAAGGATGGTAGTAGACGCTTCTGCCAACGGTGCCATCCTATCTAAGTCTTACAATGAGGCTTATGAGATTATCGAGAGGATCGCCAGTAACAATTATTAATGGCCAACCAATCAAGTAGCGTTAGGAAGACGAGTCACTGGAATACATGAAGTAGATGCTCTCACTTCACTCGCATCTCAGGTATCATCAATATCTTCGATGTTAAAAAATCTTACCACTAATGGGTTTAATAGTCTTGTAGCCCAGCCACCTAATTACTTTGAAAATATAGCCTACGTCTATTGTGGGGAAGGACATGTGTTTGAAGAATGTCCATCAAACCCAAAATCCATGTACTACATAGGTAATCAGAACCAGAACCGAGGGAGGCAGGGACTACAATCCAACTTTTACAACCCACCGTGGCGAAATCACCCCAATATTTCCTGCAGTAACCAAGGGGCTGGGGGCAGCAACAACTACGCCCAACCTAGACCAACCCAGCCGCCTAGTTTTTCACAGCAAGCTCAGAAACCAGCTCAAGCTGAACCATCCAATAGATTAGAGAATTTATTAAAGGTATACATGGCAAAGAATGACACCAGTCTAAGGAATTTGGAGAATCAAGTGGGCCAGCTTGCTACTGAACTCAGGAACCATCCACAAGGTACTCTACCTAGTGATACGGAGAATTCGAGAAATCCAGGGAAGGAGCATTGTAAAGACTAACATTGAGGAGTGGAAAAACGGTAGAGCCCAACACTGTCGAAATAGAGAAGGAGCCAGTTGAGGCTTAAGATTCGGAAGAAGTTCAACCGAGTGTTGAAGTTCCAGTTCCACCTAAACCAGAACCTATAAGACCTGATAAAAAAAACCTCAGAACTAGCCAATTTTGATCAGCCAACCACTCAGTTAGCAGCAGAATTGCCGCCAAAGACAAATCAACCAATACCAGTTCTAGTATATAAACCTCCACCACCTTACCCTTAAAGGCTCCAGAAGTAGAAGTAGGAGATTCAATTTAAGAAGTTCCTTGACGTACTCAAGCAACTCCATATCAACATCCTGTTGGTTGAAGCTCTTGAGCAAATGCAGAATTATGTCAAGTTCATGAAAGATATCCTGTCCAAGAAGCGAAGACTTGGAGAATTTGAGATGATAGCCCTAACAAAGGAATGCAGTGCATATCTTCAAGACAAATTACCCCTTAAGCTGAAGGATCCTGGGTGTTTACCATACCATGCAATATTGGAGCAACATACTGTGGTAAGGCACTATGTGACTTGGGCGCAAGTATCAACTTGATGCCTAGGTCAATATTTAAGAAGTTAGGGATAGGTGAAGTTAGACCAACTACGGTTACACTTCAGCTAGCAGATCGATCCTTAGCACATCCAGAAGGAAAAATCCAGGACGTATTGGTTCGTGTAGATAAGTTTATCTTTCCTGCTGATTTTGTAATTTTAGATTTTAAAGCAGACAAAGAAGTGCCAATTATCTTGGGGAGACCATTTTAGCAATCAGAAGGACACTTATTGATGTGCAGAAGGGCGAACTTACTATGCGCGTTCAAGATGATCAGGTAACATTTAACGTTTTCAAGTCAATGTGATTTCCTGACCCAATAGATGATTGTTCTGCAGTATCCGACTTAGAGGATTTAATAGTGGAGAAGGAACTCAACTCTGTTGAGGATCCTCTGGAAAGAATTTTGACATCAAACCCTCCAAGTGATGAAAAGGAGGATGAAGACTTAACTTTGTTAGAAGCTAATCAAAAGGGATATACTCCGCAATCCCATTTTGAATCTTTGGATTTAGAGGAAAAAGATTACACACAGCCGAAAGCGACAATCGAGGAGCCACCTAAGTTAGAACTCAAGGTATTACCTTATCACTTAAAATATGTTTATTTAGGTGACGCTTCTACTCTACCTGTGATTTTTTCAGCAGAGTTAACTACTGAGCAAGAAGAAAAACTTATCTTAGTTCTAAAACAACTCAAAAAGGCTATCGGATGGACCATAGCCGATATTCGTAGTATTAGTCCATCTGTATGCATGCACAAGATTATCCTAGAAGATGGTGAAAAAGGGAAGATCGATGGACAACGAAGGCTGAACCCCATCATGAAGGACGTGCTGAAAAAGGAGATTATCAAGTGGTTAGATGCGGGTATCATTTACCCCATCTCAGGCAGTTCATGGGTAAGCCTGGTCCAGTGCGTACCAAAGAAAGGAGGTATCACATTCATAAAGAACAAGAACAACGAGTTGATACCAACTAGAATAATTACCGGATGGAGAATCTGCATCGATTACCAGAAGCTGAACAAGGCAACTAGGAAGGATCACTTTCTGTTGCCGTTCTTGGACCAGATGCTGGATAGACTTGCGGGACGAGATTATTACTATTTTCTCGATGGATACTCAGGTTACAACTAGATTACGGTAGCACCGGAAGATCAACACAAGACCACATTCACCTACCCGTACGGTACATTTGCATTTAGACGCATGCCATTTGGTTTATGTAATGCACCTACTACATTTCAAAGATGTATGATGTCAATTTTCACTGACATGGTTGAGAAGTTTTTGGAAGTTTTCATGGATGACTTTTCAGTATTTGGAGATACGTACGATGATTGCCTAGCCAATCTAGCTAAAGTACTTAAGCGATACGAAGAAACAAACCTAGTACTTAACTGGGAAAAGTGCCATTTCATGGTACGAGAAGGAATTGTTCTAGGGCATCGGATATCGAGACATGGGATCGAAGTAGACAGAGCGAAAGTAGATGTTATCGAGAAACTCCCACCTCCAACATCTGTAAAGGGTGTTAGGAGCTTTTTGGGCCATGCCGGCTTCTATCGAAGGTTTATCAAAGACTTTTCCAAAATTGCAAAACCGTTGTGCAAATTATTGGAGAAGGATACAACATCCAAGTTTGATGATGAATACTTAAGAGCTTTTAAGGACTTGAAGAATCGATTAGTTACGGCACCCATAATCGTCAGACCAGACTAGGACTTGCCATTTGAACTAATGTGTGACGCAAGTGACTTTGCAATTGGAGCTGTCATGGACCAGTGGAGGAACAAAGTTTTTCATCCCATCTACTATGCAAGCTGAACTCTTACAAGAGCTCAATTAAACTATACGGTAATAGAAAAAAGAGTTACTTGCTATCGTGTTTGCTTTCGACAAGTTTTGATCTTACCTTGTAGGTACCAAAGTGACTGTCTATACGGACCGTTCGACAATCAAGTACTTACTTGCCAAGAAAGACGCTAAGCCAAGGTTGATTCGGTGGGTACTTCTACTCTAAGATTTTGATTTGGAAATTCAAGATCGTAAAGGAGTAGAAAACCAAGTAGCAGATCACTTGTCCAGATTGGAGCCACAAGAAGGAAATACTCCACTTATACCAATTCATGAGACCTTTCTAGATGAGCATATACTTAAGGTAAATCATGTCCATAATACCCCTTGGTTTGCTGATATTGCAAACTTTTTAGCTTGTGGTTTGATGCCAATTGATAAGACGTATCAACAAAGCAAAAAGTTTCTTCACGATGTGATGTACTATTTCTGGGAAGAGCCATATCTATTTAAAAAGTGTGCAGATCAGATGATCAGGAGATGCGTGGCAGAAGAAGAAATACCGAAGATTTTATACACTGTCACTCAGCTCCAAGTGGGGGACATTTCGGAGGTACTCTACTGCTGCCAAAGTTCTACAAGCTGGATTCTTTTGGCCAACACTATTTAAGGATGCATATGCCTATGTAAAGAGCTGTGACCGATGCCAAAGGATCGAAAAATGTCACCAACAGGAATGAAATGCCTCGAACAAACATCATTGAGGTTGAATTGTTCGATGTTTGGGGTATTGATTTTCTTGGGCCTTTCCCTCTTTCTTTTGGTCATAAGTATATATTGGTAGTAGTAGACTGCGTGTCTAAGTGGTTCGAGGTGGAGGCATATCCAACAAATGATGTGAAGGTCGTTATGAAGTTCTTGTAGAAACACGTGTTCATAAGGTTTGGAACCCCACGAGCCATTATCAGCGACGAAGGGTCCCATTTTGTGAATAAGTGGTTGAAATGGTTGTTAGACAAGCATGGAGTGAAACACGAGGTTGCAATAGCTTACCATCCGGAGACGAATGGGCAAGCTGAACTGGCAAATAAGGAGATCAAAGGCATACTCGAGAAGGTAGTTTGCCCAAACCAATGAGATTGGTCTAAAAGATTAGATGACGCTTTATGGGCTTACAGAACAGCATACAAGACACCTTTAGGGATGTCACCCTATAGGCTGGTCTTTGGGTAAGCATGTCATCTACCTTTGGAGTTAGAGCACAAAGCTTACTGGGCTCTTCGACAACTCAACTTAGATCCTAAGCTCGCGAAAGAAAAATGGATGTTCCAACTCAATGAGTTAGAAGAATTCCGAATGTTCTCGTATGAAAATGCCAAACTACTCAAAGAAAGACTCAAGAAATGGCATGATAAACACATCCGAGTTCGAGAATTTGAAGCAGGTAGCAAGTATTGTTGTTCAACTCTAGATTGAAGTTCTTTCCAAGTAAGCTAAAATCACGTTGGTCCGGTCCATTTACGATTCACCGAGTCTATCCATGCGGAGTTGTTGAACTCTAAGGTAAGGGAGGTAATTTCTGAGTTAATGTTCAACGTTTCAAACACTATTGGGGGGATAAAATCAAACGGGACAACATCTCGTTCATTTTATAAGATATTTAATATTTCATGTTTTTCATAAATGATTTAGGGTTTATTTTATGGGTTTAATATGTTTAAATAATTTCTGTCTAGGAGGTTGGAACTTAAGCGGGACCGTTTATGACCCCTCCAATCTTTCCTGGGAATTTATTTTAACATAATTTTCCAAGAAATTATTCCCTAATCAATAAAATAATTTTTTGTTTTTCGAATAAAAGGGTCAATTTGATCCAACTTTTAATTTGCAACTCAATTTTTAATCTTCATTAAGTCTAGGGACTTAATTGAATTATTTTTAAAATTTGATTGCTTTTTTGTGAATAATAAAAATTAGATGCTTTTTCTTTATAAATATATTTTTTAAGGCATGTAGAAGAAATATTTTTATTTTTTTATATACTATTAATAATATGATAAACTTTAATATATAATTATATTCATTACAATTTACATATTAATTTTTATCAACTTAGATTAGAATTTAGATTATTTTAATTTCAATTTTTATTTTATGTTTATCTTAAATAATTAATAGCAATTAATAATTTTTTATGCTTATATTTAATTATTAATTGTTGTTAAACTTGAGTAGGATTAAATTAAACTCTTATTTTTAATTATTAATTTATACTAAGAGTTCTACTCTAATTCCTATTGACCATTCTATAAATACCACCTTATACCTCCCATCCATGCATCAACCAAACACCAAATCACCTAGTGCCGCAAATCCTCTAGCCACAGCAGTCGGCCAACATGCCCCAACAGCCAGCATGCCTCAGTAGCTCATGCGCACCTGTGCTGTGCCTGGTCCTTGTGTCCCTCCTGCATGCCGAAGGCCCCTGCTGCTTCAGCGCCGAAGCACACGCCTAGCTTCTAGCGTCCACGCGCGCTACTGCTCCCTCACTTACACTAGCGCCCAACGCCCCATGCCAGGCCTTACCGCGCACAACTCCAATAGCTGTCCAGGAACGTCCTGCTACCGAGCCAGCTCCCTTGCCGCGCACTGCTCTTGTGCCAAGCCATACACCCTTGTCGCACCCTAGCCTTAACATCAAACTTCTCATTCATCATCTTTTTCTTCATAATTATTTTTCTTTAGAATTCTTATATTTTTTGCAAAAAGGTGGTAAGATTTAATTTCTCTTTTAAATTTTAATTTATTTAAATTATTTAATTTTTCAATTCTTTGAATTATTAATAATTTTTATGATTTAAATTTTTTAGAGAATAAATGTTGTTTTTTCCATCTCATGTTTAGGTTAATTATGCCTCGCAAGAGAACTCGTGCCTCTGCTCAAATCGATGAAACACACAGCAAGTTCCATTGTGTTGAAGCTAAAGTGAGATACGAAGTATCTACAAAAATCAACAGATGCATCCTGAGAAAGGCTTCACATTGAAGGAGAGCAATTACAAAGACTTCATGGTACGTATTCGTCAAATTGCTCTCAATTGGGAACTGTTTTGTGAAAAGAGACCTAGTGTGGATGAAGAGCTAGTTCGTGAGTTCTACGCGAATTTAACTTCAAGCGAGATGACAGAAGTCTCTGTTCGCGGAATCAAGGTACCTATAAATTTGAATGCTATTAATGAGTTCTTTGAATTGCCTGATTTTGAAAACAACGAGTATTCGTCTTTGATGAGCAATATCAAGCCGGAACTTCTGCAAGAAATTCTCCAGGAGCTTACAATTGAAGGTTCCAATTGGACTGTGTCAAAACAAGGAACCCACACTTGTTGAAGAGAATACTTGACACCTATTGTGAAGGTATGGTTTTATTTCATCCGTTTTAGCCTTCTGCCTAGCTCACATGGGACTACAATCTCATTAGAGTGAATGGTCTTACTATACTCAATCTTGATGGGTAAGACTATTGATGTGGGAAAGATCATTCTGAAAGAAATTCGAAACTGTGCCGCTAGACGTTCTGGCCCTGCTTACTTTCCATTTACAATAACCATTCTGTGATTGAAAGCATAAATTCTTGCCAATGTAAAGAAGATAGGGTACACTCAAGGCACAATTACAGATTGGGACCTCTACCGGGTAGCCGGAGACTCAGTTCTACAACAACGAGTTGAAGAAAGTGAAGAACCTGAGGACCCTAATGATGAAGAAGATCCCACGATGCAATCATTTGAAGTCCCTAATAAGGTAGACCCAGTGGAGCTAGATGAATCGGATGCTGGAACTCCAATGTTTAGAGCTCAGTCGCCTAGCCCAGACTTTCGAGGTGAGCTACCAAATTTGATGGACTTAATGCAACACATGCAATGGTAGCCACTAGCATACTGAAGATACTCAAAAATAAGGGATGACTCGATTCGAAGTGCTTTCCAGAGAATATACAATGACCCATTTATTTTTGTGCCTGAATTTCTAGATTTCATATTCGAGCCATGGACTCCACTCTCGAAAAAAGAGTGAAGCGATTCATGCAAAGGCAATAATGATAGAGCAAAAGATGAGTCCAAGTTGGAAGGATCTGCAAATAAATAAAAGCGAGGGATATTGACTTTATTTAATTTTTGTTTTTAGGTTACTTTAGGATTAGGTTAATTAGGAACTTTTATTTCTGCATAATCAAACAAGAGAAGGAAATCCTAAATAAATGTGGACAAGTCATAAAGTATAAAGTGTGGCAATAGATATATACATGTATAGGATTGGATTTCAAAACAGCTTGGTATTTAAACAGTCACATTGACTCACCTCCTTTTTTCTGAATTCCTACCTGGTGTATAGTATTTATTCACTTTAAACAATGAGGACATTGTTCATTTTAAGTTGGGGGGACCGAAATTTGAAATTATTTTCATCTAGAATGAAAATTTTCTTTTAATTATGATTAGGGTATATTTCTGTTCAATAAATTTGAATTTTGTTAAGTATGCTAAACTTGAGTATGAATAAAATTCTATTTTTCCAATAAATTATTATGTAGCTTAATGATGACATGAATGTATTTTAATAAAGCATGCAACTTCAAGTCATAAAATTTTATCTCTTTAGAAAAGTTAGGCATGCATGAAAGTTTAAGTCTTTAGAATTGACTTAGTAGTTTCTAGAGGCGAAATCCTAGGAAGCATGGAACATTGAAAATGATTTAGGCAACTATTGTTTGGACCGTTTGAGCCTTTCAAGCCCACCATGGTAAAGTTTATCCTTTGAAACCCAACTTTGAGACTATATGGCCTAATTTTTGGAACCTATACAAATTTAGCCCATCGCGTTTCTCTTAATTATCTTTAATTTTTCTTAAACACTAGACTCAGTACTATTCAAGAATATAGTTTAAAAACAAGTTTGGGGGAGTTTAAAAGAAATCTCAAATGCTAAAAAATTGTATGCATAAAGCAAGTGCTCCAAAAAAAGAAAAGAAAAAAGCACATATATTTGAAAAAGAGCATGTAAAAGTTGGTGATTGAAGGTCAAAAGTTCCGAAGGTTTGAATTACATTGAGTCTAGGGTTTTTAGCTGAAATTTATCTATCTCTTTACCTACCCCTAAGCCCAGCCATGTTACAACCTTTTTAAAGACCTATTGATTCAAAGTTCTAATGTTACCTACATTAGTGGAGAGAAATTGCTTTGTTCAACATATGAAGACATAAGTTAAGCTTAATGATTGCAGCTTAATCTTGAACAAAGGATTAAAAATTAAATTGGTAAGAATTAGCATGTATTTATTAGGAAACATTTAGTCTAATTTTGCTATTGTAATAACTGTTGAGATTAATTTGAATAATATGAGCACTTGAGTAGCATAAGGATCAAAGTTCTTATTTTTGAGCATGAGTATATCAAATTCATAATTTTGAGAAAAGTGTTGTTCTGAAGAAGGTTTTCAAAAGTGTTTCTGAGAAATTCTTTTCAAAATTTGTGCATTACTCGGGACGAGCAATGAATTAAGTTTGGGGGTGTGGAAACACAAAAATTTATATACTTTTTCATGCCCTTTTTAACTTAAATTCATGCAAATCCGGTTAAATTCTTGTCAAAAAATAATTAAATATTATAAAATAATTAAATTGTATTAAAAATATGAACATGATTAATTTTAATTAATTTTATAGTTAATTTTGATTAATTTAGGTTATTTTTGACAGAATTACACCAAGGGCGAAAAATGGCCCGGCGGACACTGCGAGAAGAACAAAACCAAGAAGCAATTTGAAGTATCGAGGTGAATTAATTTCCAGCCCAAGATGGTTCAAGAATGTGTATTAATTCATAATTAAATTAATTTTAATTAATTATTGAGAAAGGGCCTAGTGAACCACACTGGTTGAATCCAATGGAGTGAGCCGAACCAGCCACTAATTGGGCTGATCAGAACCGTCCATTGGCTGACCCAAATCAGCAATTTAGCTAATTAAATATGCTTGCAAAAAGGCCCTTAAGAAACCTCCAATTTGCATTCAAACCCCACCTTTATTTAAGGCTTTGTAGATTTGCCCCATGCCTAAAATAGCAAAGTTGAAAGCTTTAACCTTGCCATGTGTGTGGCTAGCCATAGTGGGGCTCTTTGGCTGCTGGAAATTGCTATTTTTAGCAGCCACAATCAGCTATAAAAGCCACCCCTTGCTGCTCATTTCACTCATCCCTCAATCATCCCTCAATCATCCCTCATTCACTCACATTCTCTCATTCTCTCTTCACTTCTCTCAAGTGTTCTCTCATCTTTTTCCATTCCATTCCCCCTTTCTCTCGAGCCGATTTCTCCTCTTGGAAAAGAGGTGCTCTTCAGCCATCTTGGGCAGCAATCAAGGATTCATAAAAGCCTTGCTTGGCGAAGACAACGGAGATGAAGAACGGAACATCAGTCAAGCCACGGAGAAACACCGGATTTGCCTCTTGTTCCCTTTCTTTTTTAATTTCTGTTGTTTTTATGATGAACATATCTATGAATATTGTTGTTGTTAAAATGGTTATTTTAATCAATTTAGCTTGAATTTAATTCGTGTTGGGTTGATTATATTTTGCCTGCTTGAATTATTAAAATTGTGTTTATGTTGTTATAGGCCTTGGTAAAAATGCTTGATTAAGTAAAATCATGCCTAAGTTATTCTTGCTTTAAATTTGTTAGATAACTAAAGAATTAATTGTTTAAACGGATTGAAATTGTAGTTAATGGACACAGTACTTAATCAGTGCATGTTTAATTATTCTAAGGTGGCTGAAAATTAAATTAGCATTGTACTTGGCAATACATATGCCTTGCATAACTAGCAAGATTGTTGTGATTAAATTGTTTCAAGGTATGGCTACCTTGTTACTTCACATAATCTTTTATATGTTTATTGAATTGAATTAATTGTTTGAATTGACATGGGAACATGCAAGAGATTAGTTGAATTTAATAAATATGTATGAGCAATAGTTAGCAATTTTTTCGAGTTGCCATGAATTTATTTGTAACAGCATAAGCATGAGTTTAATAATTCTAAGTTAAAGAAATGTAATTAATCCAACACAATTATATCAGCTTGATTAAATCTTTTTGAAATCGTGCATCAAAACTTATTCTTTTATTTAAATTGTTTTATTTAGTTTTAAATCTTAGTTTTTAAATCACTTTTTTCAACCCAAAATTATTTTTCTCACCAAAGTGTTTTAAATTAATTTCATAAATAATTCTTTTTATAGTCCCTGTGGGTACGATAACTGACATTTACTTGTCACTTTATTACTTGTTACGATAGTGTACACTAGTACATTTCCACCATTCTAGTATTATATCAATTCACCTCGCATCACAATATAATACTCATTGTTATATAAGATAAAATTAGCATTAAAGCATGGCCAAAAGAACAATTTCACCCATAAATATCAAAATCCATAGTAACAATGTCAGAAAATGTCCAGAAAGAACAATGTCACCCATAAATATCAAAATCCACAGTAACAGGAGTAATATAGTCCTTACATATTTTCAACATATTCATATTCAGTAGAAACAGAATATTAACATTATATAGATTTTACCATCGATTTTAATATCCTCACAATGGAATAAATATCAGAGAAAGACAGAGTAATGTCGAACATAACCCGAACAGATCAACGATGCTTTCGTCTATGAGTATGTTTAGCTAATATTCTCATACGATAAGAATTCTTTCTGAAATTAAATAGTCGTAGATACTTCTGAGAATGATGCACACATAGATGCCCAAAAGAAATCGTAATAACTACCCGACTATAGCCACTACACTTAGCCATCAATACAATTCAAACATTATCCCTTCACTGATAGAAATTAATTTAGAAAAAGTTCTAATAAATATTTTCCTCATATAACATACCTGAATAGGTCATTTGATCAGAGATAACTTCTTCTTTAACAGTGACATCACATAATTTGAATAATCTTCAGGACTATCCAATGTCTCTTTTAATACTATCATCATTTGCTGATTCCTTCACCTTTTTTTTTACACAATATGAATCTTCCAAACACAGACTTCTGTAACTTCACCCTCGTGAGCTTATTCGACCCAAATCTTTCAAGTTTCACAGTAAAATTTCACTAATAAGAGGGTGAGGGTAATAAAGCCTCAAATCTAACTTACACATAAATACATATAACACGCACTTTCACAAATAGTCAATTCTTTAATAATTTCACATTATCCAAACATTTAATAAACATTTGCTTCTAATCACTTTTCTTCTTAGCACTTAATTCATATACCAACTCAAATCACTAATTCACAATCAAAACAATTCAAATAGTGATCATAACTCAAATATCATAATCTATGTGATCATATAATTATAACATTTATCAACATCAATATATCATACTCTTTGATCCATACCTTTATGAGTTTTAACTCATCATCAACACATTTCTTGTAACACCCCAAACCCGGCCTAGACTTTATGGCCGGATCTGGCAAATTACATGGCGATAGGCTTCGAAAACCATCTACTCGATTTAAGGAAACTCGCTTTAGTTTTAAATCCCTCTATTTGGTTTTGGAAACCTGGTCCATTGTTAAAAGTTGAAACCGCATTGTAAAAGTAGGTTCCAAAAAAAATGGGTTAGTTTTAAATCTTAAGTTCGCTAGACTCATTTTTGAAAAAAACATAGCATGGTTTGATCTTGAAAACGTTTGTTACCAGTTTTAGATAACCGAGTTTATTAATTAGCCGTTTTATATTAATATCAGTATAAAAGCAAATAATTAACCAAATTAAAAGTTAAAATCTGTAGTAGCCCTCTTACAAAACATAAACCCAAAATTGTATAGAGAAAAATGATAAAAATCAACGGATATAAAGAAAAAACCAAGCAAAAAAGCATGTGGCCACCTCGAGTCCTTCTCGGCTCCAAATCTGCTAAGTCTGGTGGTTACTTGCACATTGAAACAACTAAAAGGGTGAGTTTGTGAAAACTCAGTGTGCAACTACCCATCAGAGCAGAATGGGCCAGAGCCTAGAACAGATACAGATTGGGCCATAGCCCCTAACAGATATAAAGTAGATAATATGTAGAACCCACCTCAATCCAACCATCACACCACCTGTACCAACCAGACACACCTGTGGGGAATAGCTCGACCCACCCAGCCAAACACACCAAAATACAGCTAAGCTGCCATGTCAGAATTTGTGGCAGAGCCACCAAAAACAGACTATGTGGCAGTGCCACTTTAACAGAATTATGTGGAAGAGCCACTTTAACAGAACATCCTCCTCAGAAAACCCAACCTCATGCAGATTCACAGAACAGATTACATCATGCTTACAGAGTAACAGATACAGAAATATTCATGCATACATAGAAATCTACCACCTAGGGGCATAACGATCTTTTAGCAACTAGGGGTAAAATGGTAATTTTACCCCTTAGGGGTATTTCAGTCATCCTACCAATTTTAAGTATTTCATACCAAGTACGACCCTCAGGCAGGTATACGTTGCCTTAAGCAACTCAGAATCACTATTTAAGTCAAAAGTGTCTATGGCCCAGAAACCCCTATTAGGCCCGTGCAGGCCCATACGACCATGTGGCCCATTAAGCCTATTTTTACGTCCAGAATTGCAGATTTTACTACCTAATGTTCTAACAGTCACTATCCCAGTAATTTACTCAAACAGGCCCGTACACCTATTTGGCCATTAAGCCCATCGAGGCCCAAAATGGTGCATATGCGTGGAATAGCACGCATCAACCGCCTTAGTTTGAAACCCATCTTTGCAGGTTCAGATCAGCCCACAAGTGCTCGCATGCCAATGGGGCCTTGGAATGTCAACATTCTGGCATTTTGGCTTTTGCCAACCTACTCTATAGAAGGTGTAGTTACACACCTAATTACGAATCAACTCGGACAATTCTATGAATGGTTAACCTATAATTGCCCAAACACATTATTACACTATAACCTGATTGGAAACCATCATCCACTAACCTTGACATATTCGGCCATACCAACTTATAACATCCATTACTTACCTTTGCTGAGATCTAACTAGTAGATCTAGATTGCTTTGCCAATAATATCCACCAACTAGCCTCCACGAGATCAACTTTCTACGATGGCTATAGAACATAAGCAGAAAGAGAGAACTTTGAATCAGTTTCCCAAGATCAAGGCCGATTAACAAAAAGGAAGTTAGGGGGTTTTGGCTTTTCCAATAGTCCCCTAAAAGAAAAGAAAAAGAAACCAGAGTTCTTACCCCAAAAGTTTGCTTAACTGAACTGATGAAGGAAGGAGCTGCCAACCACTAAGTTCAAAACTATACTAGATCAAACCGAAAAAAAGTAGGTGAAGGAACTAGGGTATTTGGGCAAGAGAAGTGTATGAAAAATGAAAAGATAGGGAGCAAGGTTCGGCCAAATAATAGAATGGCAACAAGGCTGAGGTTTAACAGAGGAATGAGATTCGGCTAAGCATGATAAGAAAAGGAGAGAAAATGCAAAAGCAGATTTTGACAATTGGTACTATTGACCAAATAAGAATGAAGAGTAGAGAAGAGTTAATTTCCTCACGTATAGAGAGGAAAAGAAACCCAAATGGCACTAATGGCTATTAGCAAAATCGACACTTAGAGGGAAAATGAGTCAAAATGCAAATGGCACCCACTCTCACCCAAATGCCAAATATGTATGCACACACAAATCACCACTAGCTGAAATTCTCCTCCTAGCTATCCAATTTGGCTAACACTCAAACCCCAACCCAATTCCTTGAAAATCTTCTTGATCTACTTCTTATTTTGCTCCTTGATTTACTCCACCTTCAACTTTTGAATTCAAATCAAATTCCCATGACCAAGTCTTCTCTTACCCAATCTCAACTAGTGATCCTGGTCTCGAGTAATGTTGATAAAGTAACAAAATTTGATCGTACCTGGAAACTAACTAATATCATGATAGAAAGGCAAGTGCACCTATCGAATAGTAGTATAGTTAGTGGCAAGACTAGAATATCAAATCCAAGGAACTATGAGTACTAGTAATGACTTTCTTTCTATTATCTAGCCTAAAAATAAAAGGGGGGTTTTGTTTCTAAATTAACTAATCTAAATTAAAATGAAAGGAAATGGTAAGGAGTAACGAGAGAGATTGCTTTTGGGAAAACTGATTAATTAAGGCAATACCTAAGGAAGAATCCACTTAGACTTCACTTATTATCTAACTCTGAACCAGATGATTTCTTTATTTGATTTGATCTGTAGAGATCCCTAAATTATGTTAATACCTCCGTCGAGGATAAGAACAACTAATCCTAGGTTGATTAACTGAAATCTCTTTCTAGTTAAAACCCCTAGTCTTGCATTAACTCGATCTATGGCTCCCCATATTAGATTTTACTCTAATTCCGCAGATTTTTATCATCCTATGTCTAGGATTGTGATCAATTATGCTTAATTGTGTTGGATCTACTCCTATGCAGGAAATTTTTCTCCTCTACATAGGCACATTCGACTTACATCAATATCCCAGACATATCAATTTAAGAGTTAAAAACACAATTAAGAACAAATCAAATATTTATCACACAGTTCAGATAACAATAACAAGATCCGTCTGAGGTTTTATCCCCCTTAGATATTTGGGGTTTTAGTTCATAATTATAAAAGAAAACATCTCAGAAGAAATAAAATAACAAAACATAAGAAAACCCAAAACTCTTGAAAGGATTTGAAGGGAGATCCTCTATCTTGATGTAGATCCTGGCTTTTGAGATGGATCAATCGGGTTCCCTTCGAGTAATTCCCTGCCTTTAACTCCCCGTCTTGGTAGGAAAATAATGTGTGTTTGAAGTTGCCTCCTAGGGTCTTTATATAGAGTCTAGAATGGCTTTCTTAGCCCTTAAGTAGCCTTTTCAGAGTGAAATTAAACTTCCTCACGACATGGACACGTGGCACGCTCGTGTGGATCGACTACCAGGCCATGCTCGAGCCTATTAAAGTGGCACGGCCATGGGACACAGCCGTGTGGCGAACCTCTAGGCCGTGTTAATTATTGAACTGGGCCTAATTTGCCCGTTTTTGGCTCGTTTCTTGCTCTTTTCTCCTCCTTATGCTCACCTCAGTATAAAACATGAAACAAATGGATTAGGAGCACCAATTTCCACAAATTCAATGATAATTCATCTAGAATTTAGGCTAAGCATGAGGTAAAAATATGTATAATTTATGGTTTATCAAATACACCCACACTTAAGCCTTTGCTTGTCCTGAAGCAAAATCTCAACTCACAATTAAGAACCATTCTTCTCAACTTATCATCCTTATAAAAAATGTTTCAAACTAATCCACAAGTAATCATACAATGAAAATTCAACCAGAAGAACATTAAAGTCTCAAACACTCTAAGTTGAGAATTTTATCATAGAAACATAGGTTTTCTCCCTTGTCCTCAGTAATTTCTACTCAATGAAAATCAACAAGAGTTGACATCCTTACTAAAGATTCACTCTATCCACTCAAAGTGTTTAGGGTTCAAAAATTAAGCACTCTTTAGTCAACCTGAAAAGTTATTACCATAGGCTTGCAGGAAAATCAAATCTCCACCACTATAGATTGATATGACATATCGATCAAAAAGTCTTTCAATGGTTGTAATGGGGCTTTGGTTAAGGGTGTTGTCACAAGCTAAAAAAGAGGGTTAGAATCGAGATTGTATTGAAAAATCATCTAGCTAGAAAAATCTCGATCACTGTAACATATCCCTAGGGCTAAGCTTTATGATGATATCGTTCTGGATTTGAAAGCTTATAATAGAAATATGAAAAAATATTGAATTACAACTGAAATATCAATTACAACTGAATTGACTGTATATACTTTTTTTTAGGAACAAATCAAATACAAATAGATTGAATATTTATGAACTATACAAACTTGAAAAAGAGCATAAAGCTAGACAATTATTCAACTCAAATCTCGACAAAAATAGGGATCTAAATAATTGAATGGAATTTAACAAAAAATGGGTTATAGGTTAATATTAAAGGTAAGTCAAAGAATGGGTTGTTAGGTTCAATGGGGTTCACTAGGGGTTAATTTATGGAGGTAGGCTTTTATGAGTAAATAGGTTAAACCTAGGTGCCTTTATCATTTTGGTATATCAAATCAATGATGTGGTCTCGACATGTATAATCGAAGCAAGTTCTAGAATAACAAATCAGTATTGACTCACTCAATGCAACAATAAAAGTGAGCACGAAAGGATGTATGCTCAAAAGGCTCAAAAATCTCACCAGAATTATGACTTTTGATGTCAATCTTGTGAATTTCAAATCTCAAGATAACACTTAAGATTAGGGAAAACAACCTAGAAAAAATTTAAATTCTCAAAAATTTAAACTTATCATGCTTGATTCCCTAATGTCTTAAAGTTTCAATAATTAAAGCATAAGTACCTATGTCTTAATTTTCAACATATCAATAAAAATCCTAAATCAATCAGAATTAATTCCTAATAGGAGATTGAGACTAATGCAGAGAGTGAAAGTGAGAATTCAAAATTTGAGAACAATGCAAAAAGTTAGTGGTAAAAATTTCAAGGGTGTAACACCCCAAACCCGGCCCCGACGTTACGGCCAAGTCTAGTGCGTCACATCAGCAACAGATTAATCATGTTCCTTAGTTATAACGATTAGGGTGAGTTTTACAAAGCCGTAATTATAGTTTTGGGAGGAAAATACAGGTTTAATATATGAACATCCTATCCACTGCCAGTTTAAAATTTATTCTATTACAAGATCTTGATTGTCTTTTTGTTATCCATTTGATACGTGTGTTTTATTTTGAAAACATTGATTAATTTTGAGAAAAATCCGCACAGCCCTAATCTACCCATTTTGATCAAATTGCAAATAAAGAATTAAAAATCCAAATTAAAATACTTAAAGCGGCCTTATTACAAACCCAAACCATAATGGAAAATAATTTAAAGTAAATATGAAAGTAGAAAGACTAATTAAAACCCATCATGTGCAGTCCACGTGGCCACTCTGAATCCCTCTAGCTCCAAGTCCACTAGTCTAGGGCTCACCTGCATAGATGAAAGGAAGGGGGTGAGTTTGGAAACTCAGTGTGTAAAGAAAGCCCATCCAGAGCCCAAACCAGCTCAAGCTTACTGGGCCTAAGCCTTATCCAGTTTCAGTAATAGCTGGGCTGAAGCCCTATTTAGAAATCAGTTAACTGGGCCTTAGCCCTATTCAGTAATCAGTGAGGCCCACAGGCTCATTACAGTAACAGATCAGAAATAATGCATGTATGCAAAGCCCAGCCCAGGTCCATCCCTACACACCACCCGTACCAGCCCTACACATCATGTGGGGAATAACTCAACCCACCCAGCCCTACACACCACAGTCGTAACATAGCTACTCAGATAACATGGCCAAGCCACTAACAGTAAATCCGAGGCACAGCCCCTTTCAGTAAAACGAGGCAAACCCCTTTCAGTAAACGTGGCATTGCCACTTAGCACTTCCTCCATCAATAAACCCAATCCCATGCAACAGGTAAACATGTCATGGCATACAGTGAACAGATAAAGTATAGCATGCGTTTCAGTCAAAATTAACCCTAGGGGTATAATGGTCATTTTGCACCTAAGGGTAAAATCGTAATTTTCCACCCTGAAGGGGTATTTCAGTAATTATACCAGTTTTAGGGTTTCATGCTTATTACAGTTATTAACAGTCCAATTTTCATCTAAGTGGCCAATCTAGTGCTTTTACCAACTTTAGCGCTATTGGGCCCTAAAACCCCTAATGGCCCTATAGTGTCCACTAGCTATTTTGGCCCATTTAGCCCAAATTTCACAGTTGTTTTAACAGTTTTAACCTACAAAATACCAGAACCCATTTATCGCTGGATTTCACGCATATGGGCCTGTAGGCCCATTGGGCCTAAATTCAGCCCATCGAGGCCCAAATTTACTGAGGTGCACGAAAACACGCACATGTTGTAACACCGTAAACCCCGCCCAGACGTTATGGCCAAATCTAGTGTGTCACATCACCTAAGACTAACCCTGTTACCTAGTTACTAAGTTTAGGGTGAGCTTTGCAAAACTGATTTTATAGTCTTAAAGAAAATTCTCGGTTCATTGGTGGACGTCCTATTTAATACTAGTTGTTAAGAGAATAACATTTAAAATTTAACTTCGTGACTTGATTGGGACATGTGATGAGATTTGAAAACCTTTGATTAATTTTTCAAAAACTCGTGCTGCTATGTTTAAAAATAATTAAAGTGACGTATAGTTAAGTAATTTAAAATCCTAATATAAAAATAAAAATAATAAGAGCGGCCTTATTAAAACCCAAATTAAAGAATAAAGGAAATATTTAAAATAATTAAATAAATAAACTTAAAACCAGATGCACAGTATCCGTGGCCACTCTGAATCCTCCCAGCTCCAAGTCCGCGAGCTAGGGCTCACCTGCAAGGATGGAAGGAAATGGGTGAGTTTGGAAACTCAGTGTGTAAGGAAAGCCCATCCAGAGCCCAAAATAGCTCAAGCCCACTGGGCCGAAGCCCTATCCAATTTTAGTATACTGGGCCTTAGCCCTTTTCAGATAACAATATGGCCCATAGGCCCATTACAGTGACAGATCAATGAATATGCAAATATGCAAGCCCAAACCCAGCCTAAGTCCAGCTGCTACACTCCACCTGTACTAGCCCTACACACCATATGGGGAATAACTCAGCCCACCCAGCCCTACACTCCACAGTTACAGCATAGCTGCTCATATATCAGTAAAATAAGGCAAAGCCTCCAGTACGTGGTCAAGCCACTTTCAGTACTTCCTCCATCAGAATCCCAGTGCCATGCAACAGATATTCATGACATGACATGCAGTAAACAGTAACAATAAAACATGCTCTTAGGTCAAACTTAGCCCTAGGGGTATAATAGTCATTTTGCACCTAGGGGTAAAATTGTAATTTCTCGTCCCTAAGGGTATTTCAGTAATTTTATCAGTTTTTAGGGTTTTATGCATGTTTCAGTCACTAATAACCCAACTTTCGTCTTAGTACTTTATTTAACTCGTTTAAACAGTTTCTAACTATTGGGCCCTAAAACCCCTAATCGGCCCTACAGTGCTTATTGGCTACTTAAGCCCATTTAATCCAAGTTTCATAATCAGTTTATCAGCTTAGCAGTTTTGACCCTATAGTCTATCAGAATACTACAAACGCCTATTATTACCCATATGGGCTCAAAAGCCCATTAGGCCTACACTCAGCCCATCGAGGCCCAACTTACCGAAGTGTACGGAATTGCACACTCATTGTCTTACCAATCCCGATTACCGGATCTTAACATTTCCAATCAACCCACAAGCACTCGCATGCTCGCAAGCCCACAAAATGTCGAAATTTCAGCATTTCAGCTTTTCGGTTTTTGCTGAATTGAACCACAAGTGAGGGTTTTGATACACACCTGTTTTGCGACGACTGCTAGCGAGATCTTCCACAATATCCTACAATCGGTCACTAAACCCATCAGATCCAAAATACAATAACAATCCTCATGAACTTACCTACCACATTCGGCCGTTCACCTCTAAGGCCCTTGAGATCTTACCTTTGTCGAAACTATTGACTAGATCTAGATCTAGTCATTCCACTTGTCCAAGCCTTCGATCAATCACCTCTAAGACACACTATCACCAAAAAAAAAACCGTTTGTTAACAACCTTTAGAGCTCTAAGCCCCAAACGACAGCCTCCTTAAACTCTAGGGACTTCGGCTTTTCTAAATCACGAAATAGAGACTAGATCTGAGGTGATGAGCACTTACCACTGATTCCCCTTCTGTTTCTACTCAGATCTGATACAGATCTAGCCCTTAAATGCTAATAGAACTCGAATCTAGGGGATCTAAAGTTTCAGCTATAAGCTCCTAAGAATGTGGCGTTTTCAACTTTTTACTGGTGAAGAAGAAGAAGATTTGGGGTAGTAGCTTTGGAATAGTGTTGCCAACATGAGTTAAAGGTTTAGAGAAGGTGAAAATCAGTAAAAAGGGATGGAGAGAATAGAGGAATTTTGGCTTGGAGAAATCGGCACAAGAAGCAATGTTTTCGAGATTTTGACTTTTGTGGCAATCGGCTATGGTGGCTTGAAGAAGAATGGAATCGATAGAGAGGATGAGTTGAGTGGTAGAGATGTTCGACTAGAGAAGAAACAAAAAGGAAAAGGGAAGAATGAAGGAGAGGGTAAGAAGAAGAAATCAGCACCAGGGAAAGACTTCTTACGTTTTCGGCTTTGTTTTTTTTTTGGCTACACTAAGAGGTGAATGACAGAAGGAGATGAACACCCTAGGTGGCTAACCCTAATTCTATGAGACAGAAAAAGAAAAGAAACTAACCCTAATCACCACTAAAGTAATCAGCCCAACCTCCCTAAGGCCCTAGCCTAATTTCCACTTAAGTTCTTGTAAGAGTATGCCCAAAGATCAATCACGAGATGGTTGTAATAACATACTTGATTTATCATGTTTATTAATATAAGGCTTTGCCATTATTATTTCAATTTCTTCTCTGTGTACATAAATAAATTGTTTTATAATAATGTCCTGAGAATAATATGATTATTCTTAAAAGAACCTTAGTCAAGTATTATTGTTGGCTAGGACAATAATAATGCATTAAGACTAACATGTAGTTGATTGATGATAAAGAGTTGTCATTGATATGGAGTGTCAGAATCAATACATGAATATGTTTGTTAGAGAACAACATATTGGACTGATCCACTATGAGTATGTTTCTTGGATTATTATGTAATTGTCACAATATTACTCATAGTGATTAATATGTATATGATCCTCATACTTGAGTTCATCATCATCCCAACATCTTGAGTTGTATATTTTGATATAGTCAAACGAACACCGTAATTGGTTGTTCTGTAAAGACTGATGTTGGATATATCACAATCTATGTAGAGGGATATGGTTGATCAATATAGGATAAGTCCCTCCTACATAATGGGAGTAATATCTCAGGCCACTTGATTGAGTGAGACTAGAAATACATGGCCATGCTCAAATAAGTTGATATGAGATGTCATAGTTATTTGTGTATCATAATCTACTCAAGGTATCAAGAAACATGGGATGGACTATGAAAGTGTGACTATTCCATGACTTGTGTCCATTCCAAAGATATAGGACTTAAGGATTAATGCATGAAAGGTTAATCACAAAAGGTTATGTCAAATAATGACTTCTTGTAACTTAGGTAGCAATGATGCATTGCTAGATGCCACTCATTGTTTGTAACATTAGAATCGTTCTAATATTACTGCTAATGTTACAAGAACCTATAGGGTCACACCCTATGGTTGAAATGAACGGAGTACAACATAGTTGGTATTGTATTTTGATTGTCACATGAATTAAATTAATTATAGAATTAATTTAATTGGGAAATTAAATTGTTGAACATACTATACGTACAAGGATGTTGTACACATAATTCGAACATAATTTCATTAGTATATGAATTTGGTTCGTATATAAGTTTAAATAAATATAGTTTACCGAAATCTTTATTATGGTTATTGTAATTATAATTTTTGGTTAAACAATATTATATTTATTTTACTAATGATTATTATGTTCGGTTTAATTTATAATGAATTAAAATTCGTTATAAAGATATACCAGTTAAAAGGATGTTATATATGGCAAGGGTAAAAACCCTAAAGAGAGTATATATAAATAAGCCCGAAACTATGCTAAAGGGTCTAGTAGCCGTCAAGCATAATAATCACTAAAAATAGTTTTCTGGGATTTTTACCATTCATTGTCAATCGGGTGGACTACATAGAGGCCGACATCGGAAAAGGTTGCGGCTTAGTTTGATAGTGATTCAGGATTCCCGTTGCCTAGGCATCACTGTTTACTCAGATTGAAGTTTCAGTAATTTCGAAACCTTTTATCACCCCAATTTGTTCCTTACACATGGATCCATGGTTTGGATCGCCGGAACATTTTATTTATTTTATTTTTTTGCTGCACCTTGGAGGCACCAGCGTTCCAACAGTTCTGTCACATGCTTGGCACATGCCCAAAAAATAAAAGTATCATTTGCTTACCTTGCAACTTGAACTCAGACTCTCCACCCTCATCCACACGCCACTTTTTTATGAGTTTAGTGGTGCCACCTTGCCACTTTACCAAGGCCCTACTATTGTTATAAATTACAAAGTTTTTCTTAAAAGCCCACTTAACCAGGTCCCCTTTCACTTTAAATCGAAACTTGATATTGTACCGGGTTTTAACTTAGGCTTGGGCCTTCTAAAGGCCCACTAACACTTTTAAACACCATTTTAGTATCCAGAACACCAAAATTTCAAAATTCACCCAAAATCACAAAAACCTGAAAAATCCCGAAAATCAGGGCTTACAACTCTACCCCCTTTAAAGAAATTTCGGCCTCAAAATTTACTTGATCCAAATAGTTGAGGGTATTGTTGATGCATCGTCTCTTTTGGCTCCCAAGTCGCCTCTTCTCGGCAATGATTGTGCCATAGCACTTTTACTAACGGAACCGACTTCCTTCTTAATACTTTGACTTCTCGGTCCAGAATTTGCACAGGCTCCTCCTCAAAAGTTAAATCGGTCCTTACTTCAATCTCCTCCACTGGTACCACATGTGAAGGATCCGATCGATACCGTCTTAGCATGGACACATGAAATATGTCATGGATGCGATCCAACTCCGATGGCAACTCCAACTGATACGCCACTGGCCCTACTCGTTTAAGAACCCGATACGGCCCAACAAACTGCGGACTTAGTTTGCCCTTCTTACCAAACCTCAAGATCTTCTTCCAAGGCGAAACCTTTAAGAAGACCATATCCCCAATAGTGAACTCGATTTCTTTACGTTTTAGATCCGCATACGACTTCTGTCTATCAAAGGCCTCCTTTAACCGATCCCTGATCAACTTAACTTTACTCTCAGTATCTGCCACTAATTCCAGTCCAAGAACTTGTCGCTCTCCCAACTCTGTCCAACACGTAGGCGTATGTTACCTTCGTCCATAAAGTGCTTCATATGGAGCCATCCGAATTCTCGCCTGATAGCTGTTGTTGTATGTAAACTCCGCCAACAGACTTCCATCATCGTACAGACTCAAATGAGCAAACATAGCTCTCAAATCAGCAACAGCCCTTCGACTCAATGCATCAGCCACCACATTAGCCTTGCCTGGGTGATACTCAATCGAGTAGTCGTTACCTAAGGTTTAACTCCTTCTGAGTCAACAGATACTTGAGACTCTTATGGTCTATGTACATAATACACTTTTCCCCATATAGATAATGTCTCCAGATTTTCAACGTGAAGATCACTGCTACCAACTCTAGATCATGCGTAGGGTAATTTGCTTCGTGAGGCTTAAGTTGTCGCGAAGCATAAGCGACCACCTTACCCTCTTGCACCAGTACACATCCTAATCCGACATGTGACGCATCGCTGTACATAGTGAAGTCCTTCCCAAACTCTGGTTGAATCAACGCTAGCGCCTTAATCAAAACCTTTTTCAGCCTATCGAAAGTCTCTTTTTGTTTCTCAGTCCAACCAAACGCTACTCCTTTCCTTAACAGTTTCGTTAGCGGTGTCGCAATCCAAGAAAATCCCTCTACAAATCTTCTGTAGTAGCCTGCCAAACCCAAAAAACTCTAAATTTTCGATACTGACCTCGATGGCTTCCATTCCAGAACTGCCTTAATTTTTCGTGGATCCACTCTAATTCCTTTAGTAGAAACCACATGCCCTAAAAAAGTTACTTCTCGCAACCAAAATTCACACTTACTGAACTTCGCATAGAGTTGCTTCTCTCTCAGCACTTACAGCACAATACGGAGATGCTCATCATGCTTCTCCACAATTTCCAAATATACCAAAATATCATCGATAAAGACGACTACGAATCGGTCCAAGTAAGGTTGGAACACTCGATTCATCAGATCCATGAAAGCTGTAGGTGCATTCGTCAGTCCAAACGGCATAACCAGAAACTCGTAGTGACCATATCGAGTTCTGAATGCTGACTTATGTATATCCACTTCCTTTACCCTCAATTGATGGTATCCAGATCGAAGATCGATCTTGGAAAATATCGAAGCTCCTCTAAGTTGGTCAAACAAATTGTCGATTCGTGGCAGAGGATACTTGTTCTTTATCATCAGTTTGTTCAACTGGAGATAATCGATGCACATACGCATTGTCTCATCCTTCTTCTTCACAAATAACACTGGTGCTCCCCATGGAGACACACTCGGTCTAATGAAGCCTCTATCCAACAACTATTGGATTTGAGCTTTCCATTCCACTAACTCCTTCGGTGCCATCCTATAAGGCGCGATGGACACTGGAGCCGTTCTAAGTAACAAATCAATCCCAAACTCGACTTCTCGATTCGAAGGTAATCTAGGAAGCTCCTCAGGAAATACATCCTGGAATTCCTTAACAGTTCTGACTGTTTCCACAGTTAGATTCTCAGTTTCAGCTTGACTTATGAAAGCCAAGTATGCCTCACATTCTTTGTGAATCAGTTTCTCAGCCCTTAAAGTCGATACCACGTTGGACAAGTAGTCTCTTCGTTCTCCAATAACCATTATCTCTTCATCCTCGACAGTCCTTAACACCATCCTCTTAGCTGCACAATCCAAAGTCGCCTTATGCTTGGTTAACCAATTCATTCCTAAGATCAGATCGAACTCTTCGAAAGGTAACTCCATCAAGTCTCCATGAAAAATCCTACCCTGAGTCTCTAAAGGCACCTTCCTAAAGAGTTTATGTACCCTAACCGAGTAACCTAGAGGACTTATCATAGTTACCCCACTCACAATTTCCTCAGAGTGCACACCCAACGACCCAGAAATGTCACACGCAACATACAAATGGGTTGATCCCACATCTATCAGAGCAGTATAAGGTATGCTAGAGATAAAAAACGTACCGGTTATGACATCAGGCGCATCACCCTCCTCTCAGTGACGAGTAGCATTTACCAATGCTGGTTGACGAGCCTTAACATTACCAGCACCCCTGCCAGGTGCCCCACGTCTACGGCCATTGCCACCTCGACCTTGTTTACGCCCTCTCTGCGGCAGTTGTCCACCTCGCACAGGTTGAACAGCCCCTTGTTCAGCAACTTGAGTCTGAGCTGGCCTCCGAGGATCATCCTTGATCCTATGTTCCTTTGACCCACAACGAAGACATGCCCCAGTACGTTTTCAGCACTCCCTCAGATGCACTCTACCACAGTCTCCGCAAGGCTGTGGTCTAACTGTGTTTACCAGAACTGCTCGAACCGGTTCTTCCACCCTATCTCTCTTAACATTCCAATTTGCAGCACCAACTGGTCCTGGATCTCTCCTGAATCGGTTCCGATCCCTATCGCGGTTCTTTCATCCAGCTTGCTTCACCTCTTCGGCTATCTTAGCCTTCTCTACCAATACAGCAAAATCGCGCTCTTTCTGCGGAGCTATCAGTACCCTTAGCTCATCCCTGAGGCCATCCTCAAAGTGAACACTGCGCTCGTACTCAGTAGCAATAATTCCGCTGGCATATCGGCTCAACCTCAAAAACTCTCTCTCATACTCAACAACTGACCTACTACCCTGGGTCAGGTTCAAAAATTCCTTCCTACGTGCATCCACATAGCTGGCTCCGACGTATTTTCCCTTGAAAACCGTCTTAAACAATTCCCAGGTTACCTGCTCAGCTGGGGTACTCTCTCTCACAGTAATCCACCATTGGTATGCTTCGTCTCACAGTAGAGACACCGCTCCCTTCAGTTTTTGCTCCACCAAGCAGTCCAAGTCGTCCATAATCCTTTTCGTAGCTTCCAGCCAATATTCAGCTACATTAGGGGCTACTCCAGATACACCCCTAAAAACCTCTGCTCCGTTAGCCCAGAGTCGCTCAGAAATGGATCCTCTATTTATAGGCCCAACATTAGCTCTAGCCACCCTTTCCAAAACCCTTAACATCGCCTGGGATAAAGCATCATCCCCTGCGGCCCGATCATATGGCCCATTTTCTACTGCCAGTGGTGGTCGTGCCTCGCCAGCTGGCATGTGCTCCAAAGATGAAGATCTAGCTTGTGCACTGCCTCGGCCATGTCTGGCCTCGTCCACGAGCAACTCTCGTACTCATATCGACTTACCTGATTTAGAATTTTATGATAGTAGGTTAATATTTCAGTTATTTATTACAAATATCTTATGTACCAATAGAGTTTTCTGAGTTTGTTTTCACGAATTCATTGGCTAGCTACAGTCTCAGTCTTTACAGTTTTCAGTGCTACCCTATCTACAGTATCATAGCAGGGTCTTAGTTCTATCTACAGTGATATTACAGTATAGTATAGTACGGTATAAGTAAAAAGTACTTACAAGCTTGGTGCCGGGGATTCAGTGTGCCACTTCTTCAGATACCCAATTTCAGTAAACCCAATTTTAGCAAAAACTTTTTAAAGTAAAACCTTGTGTGCATTTTAAAAAAAGTTTAAAATAGGGTTTCCTAAATTTTCAAAGAAGAAGAAAAAAATGATTTTTAAAAATACCCTTCTTGGGCCTAAATTTTAAAAATTTTTGAAAAGCTTTTTGCACCCGATCCACAGCTGAGTTATTGCAACTGGGCTCTGATACCACTAAATGTAACACCCCAAACCCGACCCAGATGTTATGACCAAATCTAGTTGTCACATCACCTAAGACTAACCGTGTTACCTAGTTACTAAGTTTAGGGTGAGCTTTGCAAAACTAATTTTATAATCTTAAAGAAAATTCCCGGTTCATTGGTGGACATCCTATTTAATACTAGTTGTTAAGAGAATAACATTTAAAATTTAACTTCGTGACTTGATTGGGACGTGTGATGAGATTTGAAAACCTTCGGTTAATTTTTCAAAAACTCGCACAGCTATGTTTAAAAATAATTAAAGTGACATAGGGTTAAGTAATTTAAAATCCTAAAATAAAAATAAAAATAAAAATAATAAGTGTGACCTTATTACAAACCCAAATTAAAGAATAAAAGAAATATTTAAAATAATTAAATAAATAAACTTAAAACCAGATGTACAGTATCCGTGGCCACTCTGAATCCCTCTCAACCCCAAGTCCGCGAACTAGGGCTCACTGCAAGGATGGAAGGAATGGGGCGAGTTTACAAACTCAGTGTGTAAGGAAAGCCCATCTAGAGCCCAAAACAGCTCAAGCCCACTGGAAAAACATCTTGGAACTCCTTAACAGTTCTAACCTTCTCCATGGTCAAACCCTCAGTTTTCGTCTGACTCACAAATGCCAAATACGCCTCGCAACCCTTGCGAATCAGCTTCTCAGCACTTAAGGCCGAAACAACATTGTACAAGTAGTCCTTTCGCTCCCCTATAACCATCACCTCCCCATCCTCTATAGTCCTTAACACCATCCTTTTAGCCGTACAATCCAGAGTTGCTATATGCTTAGTCAGCCAGTCTATCCCCAAGATAAGATCGAATTCTCTGAACGGTAGCTCCATCAAATCTCCAGAGAAAACCTTACCTTGAGTCTCTAAAGGAACCTCCCTAAAGAGTTTGTCTACCCTAACCGAGTGACCCAGTGGACTTATCACAGTTACCCCACTCACAGTTTCCTTAGAGTGCACACTCAATGACCCAGATATGTCACATGGAACATACAAATGAGTAGAACCCACATCTATCAAAGCAATCTATTGCATGCTATAGATAAAGAACGTAAGAGTTACAACGTCAGGTGCGTCACCCTCGTCTCGGTGACGAGTAGCATACACCAATGCTGGCTGACGAGCCTCTGCATTTTTGACACCTTTGCCAGGTGCTCCAAGTCCACGACCATTTCCATTGCCGCCTTCCTTAACCACGACCTCTCGGCAGTTGTAGTCCACCTCGCTCTGGTTGAGCAACCCTCTGTTCAGCAACTTGAGTCTGAGCTGGTCTCTGAGGACACTCCTTGACCTTATGCTCCTTAGACCCACACCGAAAACATGCCCCAGTACGTTTCCAGCATTCTCCTAGATGCACTCTACCACAGTCTCCACAAGCCTGCGGTATAACTGTATTCACCAGAACCGCTTGAATTGGTTCATCCACTCTAGCTAGCTTGGCATTCCTATTAGCAGCACCAGAGGGTCCAGAATCCCTCCTGAATCAATTTTGGTCCTTCTCACAGTTCTGCCGTTCAGTTCGCTTGACCTACTCAGCTATCTTAGCCTTTTCCACCAATGCAGCAAAGTCACGCTCCCTCTGTGGAGCTATCAGCACCCTTAACTCATCCCTGAGGCCATCCTAAAATCAAACATTACGCTCGTTCTCTGTGACAACTATTCCGCTGGCATACTAGCTCAATCTTAGAAACTCCATCTCATATTCAGCAACAGACTTATTACCCTGGGCCATCCTCAAATCAAAAGTACTTTCCCTTGAAAGCCATCTTAAATAATTCCCAGGTTACCTGCTCAGCTGGGGTACTCTCTTTCACAGTGATCCACCATTAATATGCCTCGTCTCGCAGCAGAGACACTGCTCCTTTCAGCTTTTGCTCTACTGAGCAATCCAGGTCGTCCATGATCTGCTCCGTGGCCTCCAGCCAGTACTCAGCCACATTTTGGGCCACTCCAGATATGCCCCTGAAGACCTCTATTCCGTTAGCCCGGAGTCGCTCAGAAATGGATCCCCTATTCACAGTCCCAACATTAGCTTCAGTAACCCACTGTAGTACCCTTAACATTGCCTGGGACAAGGCATTATCCCCTACGGCTTGATTATACGGCCCATTCTCAGCTATCGGCGGTGGTCGTGCCTCCTCAGCTGGTATGTATTCCGAAGACGAAGACCCAGCTTGCACACCACCTCGGCCACGTCTACGGCCTCGTCCACGAGCTGCCCTCGTACTCATATCAACTTATCTGATTACAAATTTTATGACATTAGTTTAATATTCCAGTGTTTATTACAAATGTCTTATGCACAGATAGTGTTTAAGAGTTTGTTTTCGCGAAATCGTAGCCTAGCTACAGTCTCAGTCTTCTAGGGTTTAGTTTCCCTACTATCTCAGTCTCTATAGTTTCAGTACTATCCTATCTACAGTATAATAGTAGGGTCTCAGTTGTATCTATAGTAACATTTTAGTACAGTACAGAATAAGAGAGGAATACTTACAGACTTGGTGCCGGGGATTTAGTGTGCCACTCCTTCAAAAACCAGGTTTTAGAAAGCCCAATCAAAACTCAAACTTTTAAAGTAAAACCTTTAATCAGTATATCTTGAAAAAGAACTTTGAAAAGGGTTTTCTTAAAGATTTTCCTAAATTTTTTTTTAAATCAGATTTAAAAATACCCTTCTTGGGCCTTGAATTTTAAGATTTTAAGTAAATGTTTCGACCCGATCCACAGCCGAGTGTTGCAACCAGGCTTTGATACCACTAAATATAACACCCCAAACCCAGCCCCAATGTGACGGCCAAGTCTTATGTGTCACATCAACGACGGATTAATCATGTTCCTTAGTTATAACGATTAGGGTGAGTTTTGCAAAGCTGTAATTATAGTTTTGGGAGGAAAATCCAGGTTTAATATGTGAACATCCTATCCACTACCAGTTTAAAATTTATTCTATTACAAGATCTTGATTGTCTTTTTGTTATCCATTTTGATACTTGTGTTTCATTTTGAAATCGTTGATTAATTTTGAGAACAATCCGTGCAGCCCTAATCTACCCATTTTGATCAAATTGTACATAAAGAATTAAAAATCCAAATTAAAATACTTAAAGCAGCCTTATTACAAACCCAAAACCATAATGGCAAATAATTTAAAGTAAATATGAAAGTAGAAAGGCTTAATTAAAACCTATTATGTGCAGTCCACGTGGCCACTCTGAATCCCTCCAGCTCTAAGTCCACTAGTCTAGGGCTCACCTGCATAGATGAAAGGAAGGGGGTGAGTTTGGAAACTCATTGTGTAAAGAAAGCCCATCTAGAGCCCAAACCAGCTCAAGCTTACTGGGCCTAAGCCCTATCCAGTTTCAATAATAGCTGGGTCGAAGCCCTATTTAGAAATCAGTTAACTGGGCCTTAGCCCTATTCAGTAATCAGTGCGGCCCACATGCCCATTATAGTAACAGATCAGAAATAATACATGTATGCAAAGCCCAGCTCATGTCCACCCTACACACCACCCGTACCAGCCCTACACATCATGTAGGGAATAACTCAACCCATCCAGCCCTACACACCACAGTCACAGAATAGCTGCTCAGATAACGTGGCCAAGCCACAACAGTAAATCCGAGGCAAAGCCCTTTCTGTAAACCGAGGCAAAGCCCCTTTCAATAAACGTGGCATTGCCACTTAGCACTTCCTCCATCAATAAACCCAATCCCATGCAACAGGTAAACATGTCATGGCATACAGTGAACAGATAAAGTATAGCATGTATTTCAGTCAAAATTAACCCTAGGGTATAATGGTCATTTTGCACCTAGGGGTAAAACCGTAATTTTCCAACCTTTAGGGGTATTTCAGTAATTATACTAGTTTTATGGTTTTATGCTTATTTCAGTGATAAACAGTCCAATTTTCACCTAAGTGGCCAATCTAGCCCATTTACCAACTTTACTGCTATTAGGCCCTAAAACCCCTAATGGCCCTATAGTGTCCACTAGCTTGGGAGTTCTGCAGGAATTGTAGAAAGGGATGGCGAACTTCAGTGGTGGGTCTAGAGGAGAAACCACCAGCCCCTTTGCACTTTTTGGAGGTAGGGACGGGAGCTTTCTTCCCTCTCGAAGATCACATGACTCCTAAAAAATGAATAAATGAGTTTTAAGAAAAAGAATAGTTTAGGAGAGTTCATAAGTTTTTAAACAAAACGGATAAAGAGCATGCATTAGTCCTAAAAATACTCATAAGTTCTTTTAACAAAATGACAAGTTCATGCTAATTAGAACTTACTAAACGAGGGTCAATTTTTTTTTCTAATCTTAATACCATATTCGATTCATCCTAGCTAGGAGCTTCTAATAAGAAAACAAAGGCTTGTTCTAGTGGTTTTTATAATCAATGTATGCTTAAAGCCTATTGCATGAGATAGGTAAAAATGGCAGCCAAGGAATGATTCAAAGTGGCATAGTGAAGTTTCTAGATTAATCATGCTAAATGAATGAGATTCCTATCAATAACAATGTAAACAACCTAAAAGAATGAACTCATGAATAGATAAATAATTAAAAGCATTAAAAATTATAAGAAAAGTAAGAAAGGAGAACCGAATGGGTGGTTATGGGGGCAGAGAACGGTCGTGGCGAGGGTTGCACAAGCGTGGTGGCGTGGCTAAGGTCGGCAGCGACGCTAGAGAGGGCTGGTATGAGTTTTGGGTGGAGGAAATTTTAGGGTTTAAATAGGATTTTAGGTCACACGGGCATGGCACACGCCCGTGTGGCTTGGGGTAGCCCGTGTGGTTTGAAATTTGGGGATTTTAGCATGCCAGATTCGTGCCACACGCCCGTGTTCCTAGGGCGTGTTGGGGCACACGGCCGTGTCGCACGGTCGTGTCCTTTGATGTTTACTTCTCCCACGGCCATTTCGGAGGTCCCACTCCCATGTATGAAATGGCAAGTTCGACCATGGTCTTGAGGCACGGGTGTAGCGCACGCTCGTGTTGAATTAACAGGTTTGGCCACGGCCACATTGCATGACTGTGGCAAGTTGTCGAAGCCCGTGTGTAGGGAGATCTTACCCTGCTCATACACAGCCATTTTGGACGGTTGTGTCTTTGCTTGTGGTGGCCACACGACCTTAGGCACACCGTGGGCATGGCCGTGTGGCTCGAAGAACGTGCATTCAAAGGGTTAGTTGATGTATTAGAGAATCTAAATAAAAGAATTTACTAAGTCAATGCTTGGGTTGCCTCTCGAGAATCGCTTGTTTATAGTCTAAGCTCGACTTTTCTCAAGCTTATTCGGTCACAGTGGCTTGAAGAGTTGAAACTCTTCTATCCTGCTTTCAATTTCATTATCAACATAAGATTTGATTCGAGTGTGATTTACCTTGAAAGTGCCGAGTGACTCATGCTTTATCTCAGCTGTACCATAGGGAAAGATTTTTATTACCGTGAAGTAAGGTGTATCACTTGTATGTTCTTTTGAATTCAAGATTTGAGGATGATCTTCCCCTGAGATTACCTTATCCCCTACCTTGATTTGATTCATTTTTACCTGAGGGTCGTCTCGATGATGCTCTGGGTTGGTGTGGCATATTTTGGGCTTTTCTTGATAGTTCAGCCACTCATATAGTTCCTCAATCTGAAGCATTCGCTTTTCATGTACATCTCCCTTGGATGGACTTGTCTGTGGTTGGGTCGCCTTTATATGGAGTGTATCCTGTACAGAAGGTTGGATGGTGAGATCATTCTTTTTACAAGAATTTGAAACAGTATTTTTATCATCAACAATTTTAATCGGGTTTCGGGCTTGTAAAGTAACTTTGTCATCACCTACACATAGTGTAAGCTCATTTGTTCCTACATCAATTATTGTTTTAGTAGTTGCTAAAAAGGGTCGCCCTAGAATTAAGGGTACATTGCTGTCCTCATCAATGTCTAAAACAAAAAAGTCGATTGGGAATATAAATTTATCAATTTTGACAAGCATATCTTCAATTATTCCCTTTGGAAATCTAATGGTCTTATCAGCTAATTGGATGCTCATCTTAGTTTGTTTAGGTTTTCCAAGACCTAGTTGTTTAAACAGTTTATAAGGCATTATATTAATACTAGCCCCTAAATCAGCGAAAGCATTTTTGACATCTAAGCTACCAAGTAAACAAGGATTTGTAAAACTCCCTAGATCTTTCAGTTTGTTGGGCAGCTTATTCTGTAGAATAGCTGAGCACACTACATTTAGTTCCACATGGGATGTCTCGTCTAGCTTCCGTTTATTCGTTAGTAGCTCTCTTAAAAACTTAACGACATTTGGCATCTGCGACAGAGCTTCAATAAATGGTAAGTTAATGTGTAATTTCTTTAAAAGTTTAAGGAATTTACCGAATTGTTCATCTGTGCAGTCTTTCCTTAGCGCATTTGGGTATGGGATACGAGGCTTACACTCTTTGACAATTGTATCTTTGGAACTTACCTCATCCTTACCTTTACTTACCACAGTCTCATTACATGGCTCTGGGTTGGTTTTGGTTTACCCTTCCTTATCTATTGTATACACGGCATTAAGTTGCTCCTTAGGGTTAGTCTCAGTGTTGCTCGGTAACCCACCTTGCGGTCTCTCAGAAATAGCTTACTGAGTTGGCCTATTTGAGTTTCGAGTCCTTGAATGGATGCATGCTGGTTCTTCAATGCCATTTCAGTGTTTTGAAAATGGGTTTCTTACACGGCAATAAATTTTGTGAGCATCTCTTCAAGGTTCGACTTTTTCTCTTATTGGAATGGTGGTTGTTGAAATCCCAGAGGAGGCGGTTGTCTTTGATTTCCTTGTCCTACCCATGAAAAATTGGGGTGGTTCCACCAACCTACATTACAGGTGTTACTATAAGGGTTATTTTGAGATCTAGAATTATTACCCACATAGTTGGCTTGCTCGTTTTCCATGTCGTATCCATAGGCGGGGTCCTCAGCGTTGTTCATGGTTGTTTTGCACTGCATCACTCGGTGTACCTATGTAGAACCAACAAAATTATCAATCTTTTTATTTAAAAGTTCTACCTGATTAGAAAGCATCATGACTGCATCAATGTTAAAAACTCCAGCAGCTTTTTGTGGCTTTGTTCTCATGACTTGCCATTGATAGTTATTCAGTGACATCTCTTCTATAAATTCATAAGCTGCTTTGGGTGTTCTGTTGTTGATTGTTCCACCGGCAGCTGCATCGATCATCTACCTTGTTGATGGATTCAAACCGCTGTGGAAAGTTTGAACTTGTAGCCACAGAGGTAACCCATTGTGAGGGCACCTTCTCAAGAGATCTTTGTATCTCTTCCAAGTGTCGTAGAGTGTCTCTAAATCCATCTGCACAAAAGAAGAGATATCATTCCTTAATTTACCTGTTTTAGCCGGAGGAAAATACTAAAGTAAAAACTTCTCAGTCATTTGTTCCCATGTAGTGATAGACCCTCGTGTAGAGAGTTCAACCATTGTTTGGCTTTGTTTCTCAAGGAGAATGGGAATAGCCAAAGACGAATGGCATCATCAGAAACACCATTTATTTTGAATGTATGGCATAATTCCAAAAAGTTGGCTAGATGCGAGTTAGGATCCTCATCCTGCAAACCATCAAACTAAACAAACTACTGTATCATCTGAATAGTGTTATGTTTTAGTTCAAAATTATTTGCAGCAATAGTAGGCCTAACAATGCTAGATTCAGTGCCTACTAAATTAGGTTTAGCATAATCATACATAGTACACGGAGCAGGATTTTGATCAATAGGATTTGCGGCTACTACAGGAGGTAGCTGATTATCCTGATTGGCTTCCATCTCTTCAGTAGGTTCTGGCTCTTCTTCTTGTCCTTGTTTTGGGTATTGCAAGCTTCTTCTTCTCTCTCAGCGATTTCTGCAAACCGTCGCTTCTAAATCGTCGTAAAAAAGCAGTGGTCCTTCTGGGTTTCTTCTAGTCATAAACTAGAAATACCTGGAAGGGGAGAAAATTTTAGTAAATAAAAATAAAAGTAAAAATAAAAACTAAAAATAAATAAAAGTAATAATGGCTAAAGTAATAGAAATTAAGTGTTACTAATATATTAGTTCCCCGATAACGGCGCCAAAAACTTGATCGTGATCTCGAGTGGTGATGATAAAGTAATAAAATCTGATCGTACCTGAAAACTAACTAATATCACGATAGAAAGGCAAGTGCACCTATCGAATAGTAGTATAGTTAGTGGCAAGACTGAAATATCGAATCCAAGGAACTATGAGTACTAGTAATGACTTTCTTTCTATTATCTAGCCTAAAAATAAAAGGGGGGTTTTGTTTCTAAATTAACTAATCTAAACTAAACTGAAAGGAAATGGCAAGGAGTAAAGAGAGAGATTGCTTTTGAGAAAACTGATTGATTAAGGCAATACCTAAGGAAGAATCCACCTAGACTTCACTTGTTATCTAACTCTGAACCAGATGATTTCTTCATTTGATTTGATCCGTAGAGATCCCTAAATTATGTTAATACCTCCGTTGAGGATAAGAACAAGTAATCTTAGGTTGATTAACTGAAATATCTTTCTAGTTAAAACTCCTAGTCTTGCATTAACTCGATCTATGGCTCCCCATATTAGATTTGACTCTAATCCGGTAGATTTTCGTCCTCCTATGTCTAGGATTGAGATCAACTCTGCTTAATTGTGTTGGATCTACTTCTATGCAGGGACTTTTGCTCCTCTACATGGGCACATTTGACTTTAATCAATATCCCGGACGTATCAATTTAAGAGTTAAAAACACAATTAAGAACAAATCAAATATTTATCACACAGTTCAGGTAACAATAACAAGATCCGTCTTAGGTTTCATCCCCCTTAGATATTTGGGGTTTTAGTTCATAATTATAAAAGAAAACATCTCAAAAGAAATAAAATAACAAAACATAAGAAAACCCAAAACTCCTGAAAGGATTTGAATGGAGATCCTCTATCTTGATGTAGATCCTGGCTTTTGAGATGGATCAATCGGCTTCGCTTCGAGTAATTCCCTGCCTTTAACTCCCCGTTTTGGTGGGAAAATAATGCGTGTTTGAAGTTGCCTCCTAGGGTCTTTATATAGGGTTTAGAATGGCTTTCTTAGCCTCTAAATAGCCTTTTCCAAGTGAAATTGAACTTCCTCATGACAGGGACACGCCCGTGTGGCACGCCCGTGTGGATCGACTACCAGGCCGTACTTGAGCCTGTTAAAGTGGCACGATCATGGGACATGGCCGTGTGACAAACCTCCAGGCCGTGTTGATTATTGAACTGGGCCTAATTTGCTCGTTTTCGGCCCGTTTCTTACTATTTTCTCTTTCTTATGCTCACCTAAGTATAAAACATGAAATAAAAGGATTAGGAGCACCAATTTCCACAAATTCAAGGATAATTCATCTAGAATTTAGGCTAAGCATGAGGTAAAAATATGTATAATTTACGGTTTATCAACCACCTTCTAGAGTTTGAACTCATTTGAACCACTTGTCGCCCACTTTCAGCAAAATAAACACCTTCGTTTGCAAGAGGATTTGAACCCTAGATCCCCTTGTCCATGATGCCACCATATGCCCACATGTAGCGCTATTGCCACCTTGTCACAAGCCTTTTTGTGTCACAAAATTCCAACAACTACACTAAGCCCTACAAACCAAAACCCATACTCCCTTAAGGCCAGAATCAAAATTTTGCTAAAGGCTTAACTTAACACTAAGCTTTCCTAAGGCCCTCCAAACACGCTCAGATCCTCATTTTAGCACACCGAAACATGCAAATGAATTATGCAAAAATCATTAAAACCCTAAAATTTGGGGCGTTACAACTCTACCCCCTTAAAGAAATTTCGGCCTCAAAATTTACCTGGTCAGAATATGTGAGGGTACTGTTGCCGCATTGCTTTTTCAGGCTCCCACGTGGCTTCTTCCGCCCCATGGTTACGCCACAGTACTTTGACCAATGAAATAGACTTCCTTCTTAATACCTTCACATCACGGTCCATAATTTACACTGGCTCTTCCTCAAAAGTCAGATGAGATTTAACTTTAATATCCTCAACTGGCACAATATGGGAGGGATTAGACTGGTATGGTCTCAGCATGGAGACATGGAAGACATCGTGGATCCAATCCAACTCCAGAGGTAGCTCAAGCTGATAGGCTACCGAGCCCACTCGCTTCAGAACTCGATAGGGCCCGATAAACCGCAAACTTAATTTGCCCTTCTTTCCGAACCTTAAGATTTTCTTTCAAGGCGAGACCTTCAAGAAAACTAGGTCTCCCATAGCGAACTCAATTTCCTTACGCTTTAGGTCTGCGTAAGACTTCTACCTATCGGATGCCTCCTTTAATCAGTTCCTAATCAGCTTGACCTTATCCTCCGTATCCACTGCTAACTCTGGCCCCAACACTTGTCGTTCACCCAACTCAATCCAACAGGTATGGGTACGACACCTCCGTCCATACAATGCCTCATATGGTCCCATCTGGATACTTGCTTGATAGTTATTGTTATAAGCGAAATTAGCTAACGACAAGTAATCTTCCTAGCTACCTTGAAAATCGATAACACAACTTCTTAACATATCCTCAAAGACTTGAATTACTCTTTCAGACTGTCCATCCGTCTACGGGTGAAAAGCAGTGCTGAAATCCAATCGCGTACCCAATGCCTCATGCAGCTTCTTCCAAAATCGAGATGTAAATCTTGGGTCTCTGTCAGAAATAATCGACAGTGAACACCATGAAGCCGCACTATCTCAAACACATATAGCTTTGCAAGCTTCTGAAAGGAATAATCCATTTGGACTAGTATTAAATGAGCGGATTTTGTCAGCCTGTCCACAATCACCCAAACTGAATCTTTCTTGGAAGGCGTCAACAGTAACCCACTCACAAAATCCATGGTTACCCTTTCCCCCTTCCAGAGTGGAATTCTGATAGGTTGCAGAAGTCCAGAATGCACCTGATGCTTAGCTTTCACCTGCTGGCATGTCAGACATTTACCCACGAACTCTGTTTCTTCACGCTTGAGTCTAGGCCACTAATACAACTCTTTCAAATCTCGAGATAGTTTGTTTCCTCCAGGATACATGGCATAATGACTGTATGTGCCTCCTGCAAAATTGATTGCCTCAGATCAAAATCCTTTGGAATGCAAACTCTACCTTGGAAACACAGAACACCTTTACTATTCAGACCAAAATCAGATGTTTCACCATTCTCAACTTGTTGAAATCGAGGAACCAATGAATCGTCCAACCATTGCTTCTCTCTTATCCGCTCAATCCAGGTTAACCTTACCTGTAGTTCTGCTAATAGACTCCCATCATCGTATAGGCTAAGACGAGCGAACAATGCTCTCAGATCAGATACAACTCTACGGCTCAGAGCATCAGCTACCACGTTAGCCTTTCCAAGGTGGTATTCAATAGAGCAATCATAATCCTTAAGCAACTCAATCCATCTTCGTTGCCTAAGGTTCAACTCCTTCTGAATAAGAAGGTACTTGAGACTTTTATGGTCCGTATAAATAACACACTTTTCCCCATAAAGGTAGTGCCTCCAAATCTTCAATGCGAACACCACTGTCGCCAATTCCAGATCGTGCGTAAGGTAGTTCACCTCATGTGGCCTAAGCTGTCGTGAAGCATACGCAACCACTTTCCCCTCTTGCATCAACACATAGCTTAAGCCAACGTGTGACGCATCGCTATACACAGTATACTCCTTTCCAGACTCTGGCTGAATTAAAACATGGGCTTCAGTCAACACATTTTTCAGTTTCTCAAAACTTTCTTGTTGTTTCTTTGACCAACAAAAGGTGCCTCTTTCCGTAATAACTTAGTCAATGGTGCCGCAATCACAGAAAACCCTTCCACAAACCTTCTGTAGTATCTTACCAAACCCAGAAAACTCTGAATTTTAGAGACAGTCTTTGGCGATTTCCACTCGAATACTGCTTCTACTTTCAGGGGGTCCACCCTAATTCCATCGGCAGAAACAACGTGACCCAAGAATGTCACTTCCCGAAGCTAGAAGTCACACTTGCTGAATTTGGCGTAAAGTTGCTTCTCTCTTAGAATTTGCAGAACCATACGAAGATGCTCATCGTGATCTTCCTCAGACTTCGAATATACTAGAATGTCATCTATGAAAACAACCACAAACTAGTCTAAATAGGATTGGAAAACCTAGTTCATGAGATCCATAAAGGCCGCTGGTGCATTCATCAGACCAAATGGCATTACCAAAAACTCGTAGTGACCATACCGTGTTCTAAATGCCGTCTTATAGATATCCGCCTCCTTGACCCTCAATTGATGATAACCTGACCGCAGGTATTTCTTGGAGAATACCGATGCTCCTCTAAGTTGATCAAAAAGGTTGTCTATTCTTAGCAGAGGATACTTATTTTTAATAGTCAGCTTGTTCAACTGACGATAGTCTATACACATACGCATCGTTCCATCTTTCTTCTTGAAGAAAAGTACCGGTGCTCCCCACAGAGACACACTCGGTCGGATAAATCCTCGATCCAGCAGTTCTTGGATCTACGCTTTCAGCTCTACCAACTCCTTTGGTGCTATCCTGTATGGGGCGATAGATACTGGAGTCGTTCCAAGCAACAAATCAACACCAAACTTGACCTCCCGATTCGGGGGTAATCCAAGCAGTTCATCGTGGAAAACATCTACAAATTCCTTAACAGTCCTTACCTTATCCATGGAAAGACCTTCAGACTCAGAATTGCTTACATATGCCAGAAATGCCTCGTAACCCTTGCGAATCAACTTTTCAGCCCTCAACGCTAAAATGACATTAGATAGATAATCTCATCTTTCCCATATAACAGCCACCTCTTCGCCCTCCGATGTCTTTAATACCATCTACTTGGTCCCACAATCCAAGTTTGCTTGGTGATTAACCAGCCAGTCCATGCCCAAGATTAGGTTGAATTCTCCAAATGGTAACTCTATCAGATTCGCAGGAAAAACTTTACCTTGAATCTCTAAGGGTACGTCTCTAAAGAGTTTATCTACACTAACCGAGTTACCCAGTGGACTAATTACAGATATTTCACTCACAGTATTCTCAGATTGCATACCCAACTTCCCCGACACAACACAAGCTACATAAGAGTGGGTGGAACCAATATCAATCAAAGCAACATAAGGCATGTTATGAATCAGAAACATACCAGTAATAACATTAGGTGCATCCCTATCCTCTCGACGATGAGCAGCATAAACCAAAGCTGGCTGTCGTGCCTTTACATTTCCAGCACCTCTGCCCAGTGCTCCTCAACCGCATCCATTTCTGTTACCGCCTCTAGCTTGACCACGACCCCTCAGTCCCTGACCACCTCTCATTGATTGTGTGACTCTCTGCTCTACCATTTGCACCTGTACTAGTTTTTTAGACCAATCTTTCACCCGGTGATCCATAGACTCACATCGAAAACACGGACCTATACTCCTCCTACACTCACCCAGATGTGACCTCCCACATTTAGCACAAACTTGAGACCTAATCACGTTAACCGGAGCTGTCCGAACTGGCTTAGCAACTCTAGTCCTCTTAACGGGCATTCCAGAAGCACCTGATGGCCCTGCATCTCTCCTAAATTTGTTCCCTTCCTTTTCATAGTTCAGGCATTCCGAGCGCTTGACGTCCTCGGCTATTTTGGCTTTCTCAACCAACGTAGCAAAATCATGCCCCCTCTGTGGAGCAATTAGCAACCTTAATTCATCTCTCAGACCATCTTTGAACCGTACACTGTGCTCGTATTGAGTAGCAATGATTCCACGCGCATAACGACTTAATCTTAGGAACTCTGCCTCATATTTCGCTACAGACTTGTTCCCTTGAGTCAGATTTAAAAATTCCTTTCTTCGGTCGCCCACATAACTCGGCCTAACATACTTTCCCTGGAAGGCCGTCTTAAAGTAGTCCTAGGTTATGCGATCAGCTGATGTACCCTCTCTCACAGTGAGCCACCATTGGTAAGCCTCGTCCCACAGTAGAGATACCACTCCCTTCAGCTTTTGCTCTACAGAGCAATCCAGGTCATCCATGATTCGCTCAGTGGCCTCTAACCAGTATTCCACCACATTTGGCGCTACGCCAGATACACCCCTAAAAATTTCTACTCCATTAGCCCGGAGCCGTTCAGAAATTGATCCACGCTTCACTGTTCCAGTACTTTCTTCAGGAACTCTCTCTACGACACGGAGCATTGCCTGGGGTAAGGCATCATCCCCGGCTACCCGGTCATGGAACCCAGTCTCAGTCACTGGCGGCATTGGTGCCTCTGTAGCAAGAATGTGCCCCGATGCTAAAGATCCAGCTTGAGCACTTCCCCGACCTCTACCACGGCCTCTTCCACGTGTAGCTCTTGCTCATATCAAATAATCTGATTAAGAATTTTATGCCTTTAGTCACAGTTCTAGTATTTATTACAAATGTTTTATGCATAAGACATAAATTTTAGGGCTTTGTTCTTGTAAATCTAGATCTAGCTACAATTTTCTCGTTTCTATAGTTTCAGTTTCCCTATAGTTTTCAGTTTACTGTAACTACAGTGTCTTGGTACTATCTACAGTAGTGTCTCAGTTTAAACACACACATCAAAATAAATTAGAAGTACTTACAGATTTGGACCAGAGACTCGATGTGCCACATTTCATGGATCATTATTTCAGATTTGTTCTTTTAAAACAACACATAGGAAATCCTTTGGTGTTTTGAAAAAATTTCAGATGAAAAGTGTTAAAGAAAAGCTTTGAAGAAGGTCTGGTTTTAGAAAAATAAACTTTTCGAAATGTCTATTTTTGAAGAACATTTTCAAACCTATACTACAGCCAAGTTATTGCAACCTGACTCTGATACCACTAAATGTAACACCCCGAATCTGACCTAGACGTTATGGTCGTATCTAGGGAATTACATGGTGATTGGCTTCAAAACCATCTAGTCGATTTAAGGAAACTCGCTTTAGCTTTAAATCCCTCTATTTAGTTTTGGAAACCTAGTCCATTGTTAAAAGTTGAAACCGTATTGTAAAAGTAGGTTCCAAAAAAAAAAAGGGTTAGTTTTAGATCTTAAGTTTGTTAGACTCATTTTTAAAAAAAAAAACATAGCGTGGATTGATCCTGAAAATGTTTGTTACCAGTTTTAGATATCCAAGTTGATTAATTAACTGTTTTATATTAATATCAATTCTAAAGTAAATAATTAACCAAATTAAAAGTTAAAATCTGTAGTGGCCTTATTACAAAACATAAACCCAAAATAGTATAGAGAAAAATGATAAAAATCAACGAATATAAAGAAAAACCCAAGCAGAAAAGCATGTGGCCACCTCGAGTCCTTCTCGGCTCCAAATTAGCTAAGTCTGGGGGTTACCTGCACATTGAAACAACTAAAAGGGTGAGTTTGTGAAAACTCAGTGTGCAACTACCCATCAGAGTAGAATAGGCCGGAGCCCAGAACAAATACAGATTGGGCCATAGCCCCTAATAGATATAAAGCAGATAATATGCAGAACCCACCCCAATCAAACCATCACACCAACCGTGCCAACCAGACACACCAGTGGGGAATAGGTCGACCCACCCAGCCAAAGACACCAAAATGCAGATAAGCTGCCATGTCAGAATTTGTAGCAGAGCCACTAGAAACAGATTATGTGGCAGTGCCACTTTAACAGAGTTATGTAGAAGGGCTACTTTAACAGAACTTCCTCCTCAGAAAAACCAACCCCATGCAGATTCATAGAACATATTGCATCATGCTTACAGAGTAACAGATACATAAATATTCATGCATACATACAAATCTACCACCTAATGGCATAACGGTCTTTTAGCAACTAGGGGTAAAATGGTAATTTTACCCCTCAAGGGTATTTCAGACATCCTACCAAGTTTAAGTATTTCATACCAAGTAGGACCCCCAGGCAGGTCTACGTTGCCTTAAGCAACTCAGAATCACTATTCAGGTCAAAAGTGTCTATGGGCCCGGAAACCCCTATTGGGCCCGTGCGGGCCCACATGCCCATGTGGCCCATTTAGCCTATTTTGACGTCCAGAATTGTAGATTTTACTATCTAACGTACTAACAGTCACCATCCAAGTAATTTACTCAAACGGGCCCGTAGGCCTATTGGGCCCATTTCGGCCCATCGAGGCCCAAAATGGTTCAGATGCGTGAAATAGCACGCATCGACCTCCTTAGTTTGAAAGCCTTCACTACGGTTCAGATTGGCCCACAAGCACTCGCACGCCAATGGGGCCTTGAAATGCAGGCATTCCAGTATTTTGACTTTTGCCAACCTACTCTACAGAGGGCGTAGTTACACACCTGATTACAAATCAACTAAGATAATTTTGCGAACAGTCAACCAACAATCAGCCAAACACATTATTAGACTATAACCCGATTGGAAACCATCATCCGCTAACCTTGACATATTCGGCCATACCAACTTATAACATCCATTACTTACCTTTGCCGAGATCTAACAAGTAGATCTAGATTGCCTTTCCATTATAACCACCAACTAGCCTCTATGAGATTAACCTTCTACGATAGCTACAGAACATAAGTAGAAAGAGAGAACTTTGAATTGGTTTCCAAAGATCGAAGCTGATTAACAAAAAGGAAGTTAGGGGGGTTTCGGCTTTTCCAATAGTCCCCTAAAAGAAAAGAAAAAAAGACCAAAGTTTTTACCCCAAAAGTTTGCTTGACTGAACTGATGAAGGAAGGAGCCGCCAACCACTAAGTTCAAAACTATACTGGATCAAACCGAAATAAAGTAGGTGAAGGAACTAGGGTATTCAGCCAAAAGAAATGTTTGAATAAAGAAAAGATAAGGAGCAAGGTTCGGCCAAATTATAGAATGGCAACAAGGATGAGGTTTAAGAGAGGAATGAGATTAGGCTAAGCAAGATAAGAAAAAGAGAGAAAATGCAAAAGCAGATTTCAGCAATTGGTACTATTGACCAAATAAGAATGAAGAGTAGAGGAGACTTAATTTCCTCACGCATAGAGAGGAAAAGAAACCCGAATGGCACGAATGGCTATTAGCAAAATCGTCACTTAGGGGGAAAATGAGTCAAAATGCAAACGGCACCCACTCTCACCCAAATGTTGAAATTGCATGCACAGACAAATCACCACTAGCCAAAATTCTCCTCCTAGCTATCTAATTCGGCTAACACTCAAACCCCAACCCAATTCCTTGAAAATCTCCTTGATCCACTCCTTATTTTGCTCATTGATTTACTCAACCTTCAACTTTTGAATTCAAATCAAATTCCTATGACCAAGTCTTCTCTTACCCAGTCTTAACCATCTTCTAGAGTTTGAATTCATTTGAACCACTTGCTGCCCACTTTTAGCAAAATAAACACCTTTGTCTACAAGGGGATTTGAACACTCGATCCCCTTGTCCATGATGCCACCATATGCCTACATGTAGCGCTATTGCCACCTTGCCACAACCCTTTTTGTGTCACAAAATTCCAACAACTACACATAAGCCCTACAAACCAACACCCATACTCCCCTAAGCCCAAAATCTAAATTTTGCTAAAGGCTTGGCTTAACCTCGGGCCTTTCTACGCCCCTCCAAACACACTCAAATCCTCAATTTAGCACACCCAAACATACAATTATGAATTAAGTGAAAATCATTAAAACCCTAAAATTTGGGGCGTTGCATTTCTATTAAAACATTTGAGTACACATTCCGCACTATCAAAATTAGCTCGGTTGAAAACTTTATCTGTCTCAACAAAACAATTTTCGTGAGAGTCAGGAGATATCACACTATCGCAGATTAAATATGGCATATATAGCTAGACTCACATATGCTATGGTAGTCCTAGGACTGACAAACCATAGCTCTGATACCAATAAAAGTAACACCCCTAACCCGTATCCTTCGCCGGATTGGAGTTATGAGGTATTACCAGGCGAGACACAGATTTTTCAAACGTTCACATTTACCATATGTTATAAACACAAACTAAAACATATATATTTTTTTTAAGCACATAATTTAAAACAAAACATTTATCAATAAAATTCAAAGTTATATAAAATATATGCGACATTGGTTTTCAAAAACACAATAAATATTGTAACACCCTCTTACCCGAGACCATCGCTGGAGTCGAGCTTGAGGTGTTACTAAACTTATTTCATCACTTTTTAAATTTTAAATCAACTAATTAAATTTTTGTAGCAAGCTATCTTTCTGCGTCATGGTCACTTAAAAAATCATATCTCGAGTTACAAAACCTAAAATCAAGATCCGTAAATTTTTCTTGAAACTAGACTCACATATCTATCTACTAATTTTTTTCTAGAATTTTTGGTAGAGCCAATTAGTACATTTTATTAGTTAAAATTACCCCTATTTCAGAACTCGATTGCACAGACCTTTGCTTACTACGAACCACTTTTCTCTCTGTACAAAATACATATGGCTATACCGTTTGTTTCTATTAAAACTAGACTCAATAAGGATTCTGAAAATATAAAGTAAGCCTCCTAATTATTTTTTTTACAATTTGTAGTGAATTTCCAAATTTGGAACAGGGAATCCAAAAATTGCTCTGGCCTTGTTTCACTAAAACTCAAATATCTCATAACATATAACTCCTTTACCTATTTCTCTTCTTCCATATGAAATTAGACACATTAAGCTTCAATTTCATAGTTAATTAATCACCTAGTTCGGTTTCTACTATTTTTAGTGATTTTTCAAACTCACGTCACTGCTGTTATAACATTCTGTTTTATGACAAATTTTCACTTTTCTATGGAAATTCATGAACTATTAACACTTTGAACATATATGATCTAAATTAACTATTCTAAGGACTAATCATTATCAGGCATTTTCTCAACCAATCCACAACCATATCGTAAGATTAATTACACAAACAAGTTTATTGCTATACATGTCATATTTGAGTTATACAAGCCATTTTACCAAAATAGTTCTTCGGATAGTGTGAATGAGCCTTTGACCTATCCCGATTCTTGAGCCGGCTTGTCCAAAACTACAATGAATGAAAAGGAGGGAGTAAGCATAAATGCTTAGTAAGTTCACATACAAATAACAGGTAACATAACAAAGCAATTCTTCCAAACAACACTAGCATGGTATCACCAAAACATATATCACATTTCTAATCATCAATGGTCATCTTACCACATTATTGATGTTGTATCAAGTTTCAACCCGAGGGTTAAGTACATACCTGTCCAAAGTATCCATTTCACAACACTTATCAAAATGATACTTGCCTCTTGAGTGTTCTTCCATTTCGCTAGAATTTTACCCGTTGAACACCTCGAAATATAACTCGGATACGTGGATAATTTGCACATAAGTGCCACATATATAATCAAGTAACCATGTAACCCGCCTATAAGCGAACTCAGACTCAACTCAACGAGCTCAGGCGTTTGCACCCATAAGTGAACTCGGACTCAAGTCAACGAGCTCGGATGCTTAGTTACATCTCACGAACTCGGACTCAACTTAACGAGTTCGGACATTTGCATCCATAAGTGAACTAAGACTCAACTCAACGAGTTTGGATACCCAACCATCCTAGTGACATGTCACTTGTATCCTAATCTATTCCTAAGGTTCAAACGGGATTTTCCTCAATCACACATTTTTGGTCATCCTCCTCGGAACATCAGGACCAATACTCGCTAGCATTTCATGCTTATCAAGCTAACATACTTCGCATATCAACAAATAATATTTCACAAGGCATAATATTTCATGATAATAAGCATCATATCATATAAATAACATTAAATCACTTAAAAATAACAATTATGTTACATTATTTACACATGAACTTACCTCGATACCAAAATATTGACAATTGGCCTATTCCTCGTAAAGTTTGTTTTTTCCTCGATCACGACTTGAATCTCGTTTCTCTTGATCTAAAATAACACATTTAGCTTATTTAATACTCACATTTATCAAAACGATCCTTGATCCCAACTTTGTCAAAATTACAAATTTACCCTTAAACTTTTGCATATTTACGCTTTTGCCCCAAAGCTCGGAAATTAAATTTTATTTCAAATTCTTATGTTTTAGGACATGCTGATCATTTATTTACTATTAGTAAGCTCAAATTCCAACTACAACCTGCACTTATGAACAATTGGTATTTTTACCGATTAAGCCGTTCAACTCGTTTTTACTCAAAACCGAGTAGCACAAGTTGTCTAACATAATTCGAAACCTCATATTCTATCATAAAACATCAAAATACACAAATTTCACCTATGGGTATTTTTCCAAATATGAACCCTAACTCAAAATATTGCTAACATAAGCTTTATCGAGCTACCGGGATTACAAAAACGTAAAAATCATTAAAAACGGGGCTCGGAATCACTTACTATGAAGCTTTAAAATTGAAGAAACCAGAGCTATGGGGAGAGGGAGCATGCGGCAGCAACTAATGAAGAAGATAATCAATTTTGTGTTATTTTTCCCTTTTTATTTCATTTAATGTCCAAATGACCAAAATGCCCTTCCTTACTAAACTTTCAAAAATTCCCCCCATGTCCAATTTTTGTCCATGAACTTAGAATTTGGTCAAATTTCTATTTAAGACCTCCTAATTAATATTCCAAAGCAATTTCATACTAAAAACTTCTAGAATGCAAATTTTGCAACTTATTCGATTTAGTCCTTAATTTCAAATTAAGCACTTTACGCATGGAATTTCTTCACGAAATTTTCACACAATCATGAAATCATATCATAAACCTCAAAATAATTATAAAATAATTATTTCTATCTTGGATTTGTGGTCACGAAACCACTATTCCAATTAGGCCCTAATTCGGGATATTACAAATATACATTAGTGTATTATATCATTTCACCTCACATCACAATATAATACTCATTGTTATATAGATAAATCTAGCATTAAAACATAGCCAAAAGAAATTATTTGTTTTACAAATCAATTTCATATGCATAATACCAAATTAAAAATGGAAACCTTTTTAATCAATATTACCAAGTCAAACATACTAAGATTATGAGCAAAAATACTAATTATCACACATAATTTATTCGGTCATTAATGTATCAACAAATAATGTACACCATTACTATATAACATGACAAATCAATTTATAAAATAAATATTTAAAAGAAATATTCCAAATACAAGTGTTGCAATATTTATACACGTATATCAACACATGTAAATATGTTTCAGTCTAACTTGGCAAATGTCAATATAATTAAATAATATTGCTAAATAAACTTTGTACTCATTATTACCCCTATACCAAATTTATAAAACAAACGTAGCAAACATATATATATATACATATATATATATACCGAATCATCACCCAAACATATTCCTTACTAAAGTTCAGCTTAAGCCAAAGACATTCAACCACAAGTTGAAACCATTCCAATCAAATGCAAGTCAAAACCAAACCATTTTATTCATGACTATCGTAACAAACATATATCGTACTTATATTTTTACCATGGCCAATTTTAAACAAACCACATTCAAACCTCTCAATTGTTTTTCAAAGGTAGTTACTAAATACATCCGTACTTATTATCATGCATTTGTAAAATAACTTCAAATATTAATGAATTAAATTAAGCTATTAAACCTTTCTCCAAATGTTTCTCACATATATAACAAGCATTTAATTTTAACATTGTATCATGACCATAATCAACCAAGTTCAAAACATTGTTCAATAGACATACTAAACCTCCAACTTTAGTATACCATATTATTATGACATTAACTGTATGCAAAACTATCTCACCCTAATACCGAATCTTGTAGCCATATACAAATAATTCACCCAAACCAAAGCCAAACATAATCGTGTCTTGACCAAACCTCGAAGCTGAACTTAACAATTTAGATAAGCCATTCTCACATGGCTTTTTGTACATGACCCAAATTCATTATTTCAAAACACATTCCAGCCTATACATGCCATAGATTCTAAAATTCAACTTATAAATTACCAAAGACGGTCGATAGTGTGATAAGCTCATCTGATGATTCCCGAATTCGTAATTTGAATCCAAAATCTATAAAACAGAGTAAAAATGAAAATACAGAGTAAACTATCATAGCTTAGTAAGTCATAAGCAAATAAATAACTCAATAAAATTATCAACTTAATTAAACTAAACCCAATTGTGTTATCATAACGCATTTAGATCCGAACACTCTTAAGGTCATATTTTAAATACATACTCATAAATGTATACAAGATCATTCATTAACGTCATCTTGGCTAAATACTTGTATAGCCAAATTAACCTATTATCATTTAACTTGCAAAGCCAAATAGTCCTTATAAATTTAGTTCACATACGCGCAATTACTTAAATTCACATATCACAAAATAATTTCATGTACATGTATCAGTAAATGGCCAATTACTCAATAATCACATATGTATATAATTGAAATTTATTCTATAACCTTCACAAGGTTGAATACCCACAAGAGCAAATAACAATTTAATGACCCTAAATAATTCTGCAAGGAATAATTGAACCATGTATATAAATTCAAATATCAAACCCATATCTATACCACGATTATATCGATGCCAAATACACATATTGTTTCATCCAATTCATACATAACTTATTTCATACCTCCTATAATATTTTGTATAAGCATATTCCAATCTCACACCAAATTATCAAATATATTGTCTAAATTTCTTATCTAAATTTCTCAACCACATAGGTTATAAATGTACCTGTACCCTTTTTGTACTAAATTGGCATATTTCTCACCAGTTCGTTTATTACATTCATAAATTGATACACTTAAAAGATCAACAGACTTGCACACTCAGTGCCAGTTATATATATTCAAGGCTTGTAACATATCGCACACGTAGTGCCATCACATTAGCATATCGCACACTTAGTGCTATATTTCGTACGATCATTTCTTCACATTAATTTCTCATAGTACAATTCAGCATATAAAACTCGTAATTATTTATTTATAATTAAGAACACATATTTGCTTATAAACTTACCTTAGATGATGTAAAATGGGACGGAATGACTAGTCGACAGCTTTCGTTTTCCCCTAATCCAAATCCGTTTTCTTTGGTTCTTGATCTTAAATCAGGCTTGAAATGGATGTTCAAAACCTTGTTGTTTTATTTCTTTTCCTTTGTTTGGTTTCAGCAAGATGAAGCATAAAAGAAATAAGCTTATGATAATTATCATATATTATAACATATATACTAAAGTATTATTATTATTTCATGTTTTCCTATTTTACCCCTTTAAAAATATTGACTAAAACTTATTCATTAAGGGCACATTTGGTGATGAGATAAAAATGAGCATGGCTTTATTATTTTGTATTTTATTATATACATATTATTATATGTTTTACTAAATTAACCTTTAAACTGAAATATAAAAGCATTATGTTATAATGTCATAACCGTCCACCACATTTAACTATGATAATATTGCAACTTCAATACATCAATTGAAAATGACAACAACAATTCGACCCTTTCACATTTAACCATCAAATTTTTATTTTACGCAATTAAGTCCTTTATTTAATCAGACACCCAAATGATAAAATTAAATCACAAAAATTTCACAAATATTAATTCACACATAATAAACAATGACAATAATTTAAAAAATATTTTTCTGACTTGGATCCATGGTCTTGAAACCACCACTCCGGTTAGTGTCTAATTCAGGCTGTTACAACTTTACCCCCTTAGGGATTTTCGTCCCTGAAAATCTTACTGGCAAATAGGTTCTGATAACGTTCCCTCATTGTATTCTTTGATTCCCACGTTGCTTCCTCAACTCCATCTTTATGCCGTAGCACTCTAACCTACGAAAGTTTCTTATTTCGTAACTTTTTAATTTCATGAGCCAGAATACAATTTGGTTATTTCTTATATGTTATATCGAACTTAATCTCAATCTCAGACGGACTAATCATATCGAACTTAATCGATATCTATGACGCATCGAAACATGAAATACATTGTGGATCTTTTCTAGCTCAGGTGGCAACAATAATCTGTAAACAACCGGCCTGATACGTTCTATAACCTCATACGGCTCAATAAATCTTAAACTCAATCTACCTTTACAACCGAATCCGAATATTTACTTCCACGGTGAGACTTTCAAGAAGTCTTAGTTCCGATCTGAAGCTCTATGTTTGTCCATTTCAAGTACGCACACGATTTCTGACAATCTGACATTACTTCCAGCCTTTTGCAGATCACTTTTACTTTCTGTTCAGTCTTTCTGGTCAAATCGATCTCGTGTATTTTATTTTCAGTGAGCTCAGTCCAGTACAGTGGTGTACGACATTTACGACCATATACAGCCTCATAAGGTACCATTTTGATACTCGACTGAAAGCTATTATTATATGCAAATTCAATCAGAGGTAGGTACCGTTCCCACATACCTTCAAACTCGAGGATGCAACATCTCAACCTATTTTCAAGTATCTGAATGATTCGCTTGGACCAACCAGCTATCTAAGGATGGAAAGTAGTGTTGAAAGGTAAACTCCAGATCTCTACCCGAAATAATAGAATAGGCACATCGTATAATCTCCCAATCTGAGAAGCATATGATTCAGCTAACTTGTTAACCGAATAATCTATACGAACTAGAATAAAATGAGCTGATTTAGTTAATCTATCCATAATAAATCAGATTACATTTTTCTTGCTCGGTGTCAACAATAAACCAGATACAGAATCTATAATACTCTGTCCTATTTCGTCTCAGGTATCATAACCAGCTTGAACAATCCAGAAAGTACTTGATGCTTGGCTTTTACTTGCTGACAAACTAAACATTTCAAAACAAAGTCAGAAATGTCTCGTTTCGTACCATACCACCTATAAAACTGTTTTGGTTCATTGTACGTCTTCATACTACTCGGGTGAACAGATAACTGACTGTTGTGAGTTTTGTTCAAAATCATTTGAATCAACTCTGAATTTCTCAGAATTCATATTCAATTTCTGAACCTCACAATTTTGTTGAATACGTAACGGTCTTGCTTTTAACTCAGCTATAATCAAATAGTCAAATATATCACTTATCTCTCTATTTTTTTCGACTTAGGCTGAACTAGGGCTGATGTTTCAATTAACAATATCTTCGCATAACAAGGGAAGCTTTAACAATCAACTAACTTTAATTATTTTTTTTCTACAACATTTATCAAATAGAATTATTCCGATAAACATAATTCTATATCAAATCCTCAAGAGCACAAATTCTTTTTCTAGACTATTCCTCAAATTACACATGTAAATTCAAGATTTATTACCAGTCTGATAAATAGATTCGAACACATATAACCCAATCTTCTTTTCAATCAAATAATCCAGATCAGACTAAACCACTGAATCAGTCTTTTCGAAGAAATTATTTCTTTCCGTTAAATGAATAACTCAAACATGTCATTATACAGAAGCCACGGTCATCAAATAGAAATCATAATATCATAATGAGACTGACGTCTTACCCTAAATAATAAATAATATCCTGATTTTAAATAAAGTATCTGAACCCAGAAGAAAACCAGATATGACTTGGATAACAATCAATGCAGAAACACAACTTTTATAACTCTAACAACAATGCTGCAGTGCTTCTCAAATTTTCAGAACAAAAATTATAATTATAACAGATATAGTCATTTCTGTCAGATGGAAGTCTCTCACAGATAATCACATGGGATCATAAGAAGACCGTAATAGCGAAATTTTAATGTCTGAAGCTACCAATAATACCAAAATACTTACAAGCCAAAAAGAATGATATCAACACCGATGATATCTCAGAAAATGTCCAGAAAGAACAATGTCACCCATAAATATCAAAATCCATAGTAACAGGAGCAATATAGTCCTTGCATATTTTCAACATAACCATATTCAGTAGAAATAGAATATTAACATTATACAAATTTTACCATCGATTTTAATATCCTCACAATGGAATAAATATCAGAGAAAGATAGAGTAATGTCGAACATAACCCAAACAGATCAATGATGCTTTCGTCTATGAGTATGTTTAGCTAATATTCTCATACGATAAGAATTCTTTCTGAAATTAAATAGTTGCAGATACTTCTGAGAATGATGCACACACAGAATGCCCAAAAGAAATCGTAATAACTGCCCGACTATAGCCACTACACTTAGCCATCAATATAATTCAAACATTATCCCTTCATTGACAGAATTTAATTTAGAAAAAGTTCTAATAAATATTTTCCTTATATAACATACCTGAATAGGTCATTTGATCAGAGATAACTTCTTCTTTAACAATAACGTCACATAATCTGAATAATCTTCAGAACTATCCAATCTCTCTTTTAATACTATCATCATTTGCTGATTCCTTCACCCTTTTTTTACCACAATATGAATCTTCCGAACACAGACTTCTGTAACTTCACCCTCGTGAGCTTATTCAACCCAAATCTTTCAAGTTTCATAGTAATATTTCACTAATAAGGGGGTGAGGGTAATAAAGCCTCAAATCTAACTTACACATAAATACATATAACATGCACTTTCACAAATAGTCAATTCTTTAATAATTTCACATTATCCAAACATTTAATAGACATTTACTTTTAATCACTTTTGTTCTTAGCACTTAATCATATACCAACTCAAATCACTAGTTCACAATAAAAATATTTTAGCTAACAATCATAACTCAAATATCATAATCTATATGCTCATATAATTATAACATTTATCAACATCAATATATCATACTATTTGATCCATACCTTTATGAGTTTTAACTCATCATCAACACATTTCTATTCAAACATTTGAGTACACATTCTGTACTATCAAAATTAGCTCGGTTGAAAAACTTATCTGTCTCAACAAAATAATTTTTGTCAGAGTCAGGAGATATCATACTATCATAGATTAAATATGGCATGCATAGCTAGACTCACATATGCTATAGTAGTCCTAGGACTGACTAAACAATAGCTCTGATAACAATAAAATGTAACACCCCTAACCCATATCCGTTGCCCGATTGGGGTTATGAGGTATTACCGGACGAGACATAGATTTTTCAAACATTCACATTTACCATATGTTATAAACACAAACTGAAACATATATTTTTTTAAGCACATAATTTAAACCGAAACATTTATCAATAAAATTCAAAGTTATATAAAATATATGCGGCATTGGTTTTCAGAAACACAATCAATATACAATAGTGTATTATATCATTCCACCTCGCATAACAATATAATACTCATTGTTATTTAAGATAAAGCTAGCAGTAAAACATAGCCAAAAGAAAATATTTCTTTTACAAATCAATTTCATACGCATAATACCAAATTAAAAATGGACCCCTTTTTAATCAATATTACCAAGTCAAACATACTAAGATTATGAGCAAAAATACTAATTATCACACATAATTTATTTGGTCATTAATGTACCAACAAATAGTGTACACCATTACTATATGACATGGCAAATAAATTTATAAAATAAATATTTAGAAGAAATATTCTAAATACAAATGCTGCAATATTTATACACGTATATCAACACATGTAAATATGTGTCAGTCTAACTTGGCAAATGTTAATATAATTAAATAATATTGATAAATAAACTTTGTACTCATTATTATTCCTATACCGAATTTATAAAACAAACGTAGTAGACATATATATACACATACATATATATATACACCGAATCATCACCCAAACATATTCCTTATATACATATATATATATATATACCGAATCATCACCCAAACATATTCCTTACTAAAGTTCAGCTTAAGCCAAAGACATTCAACCACAAGTTGAAACCATTCCAATCAAATGCAAGTCAAAACCAAACCATTTTATTCATGATTATCGTAACAAACATATATCGTGCTTATATTTTTACCATGGCCGATTTTAAACAAACCACATTCAAACCTATCAATCGATATTCGTACTTATTATCATGCATTTGTAAAATAACTTCAAATATTAATGAATTAAATTAAGCTATTAAACCTTTCTCCAAATGTTTCTCACATATATAACAAGCATTTAATTTTAACATTGTATCATGACCATAATCAACCAAGTTCAAAACATTGTTCAATAGTAGACATACTAAACCTCCAACTTTAGTATACCATATTATTATGACATTAACTGTATGCAAAACTATCTCACCTTAATACCGAATCTTGTAGCCATATACAAATAATTCACCAAAACCAAAGCCAGACATAATCGTGTCTTGACCAAACCTCGAAGCTGAACTTAACAATTTAGATAAGCCATTCTCACATGGCTTTTTATACATAACCCAAATTCATTATTTCAAAACACATTCCAGCTTATACGTGCCATAGATTCTAAAATTCAACTTATAAATTACCGAAGACGGTCGATAGTGTGATAAGCTCCTCTGACGATTCCCGAATTCATAATTTGAATCCAAAATCTATAATACAGAGTAAAAATGAAAATACAGAGTAAGCTATCATAGCTTAGTAAGTCATAAGCAAATAAATAACTTAATAAAATTATCAACTTAATTAAACTAAGCCCAATTGTGTTATCATAACACATTTAAATCCGAACACTCGTCAGGTCATATTTTAAATGCATACTCATAAATGTATACAAGATCATTCATTAACGTTATCTTGGCTAAATACTAGTATAGCCAAATTAAGCTATTATCATTTAACTTTCAAAGCCAAATAGTCCTTATAAATTTAATTCACATACGCACAATTACATAAGCTCACATATCACAAAATAATTTCATGTACATATATTAAGTAAACGGCCAATTATTCAATAATCACATATGTATATAATTGAAACTTATTCCATAACTTTTACAAGGTTGAATACCCACATGAGCGAATAACAATTTAATGACCCTAAATAGTTCTTCAAGTTATAATTGAAACATGTATATAAATTCAAATATCAAACCCATATCTATACCACGATTATATCAATGCCAAATACACATATTGTTTCATCCAATTTGTACATAACTTATTTCATACCTCCTATAATATTTTGAATAAGCATATTCCAATCTCACACCAAATTATCAAATATATTATCTAAATTTCTCAACCACATAGGTTATAAACGTACTAAATTGACATATTTCTCACTGGTTCGCTCATTATATTCATAAATTGATACACCTAAAGGATCAACAGACTCATACACTCAGTACTAGTTATATATATATTCAAGCCTTGTAACATATCGTACACTTAGTGCCATCACATTAGCATATCGCACACTTAGTACCATCCGATTAGCATATCGTACACCTAGTGCTATATTTCATACGATCATTTCCGCACATTAATTTCACATAGTACAATTCAGCATATAAAACTCATACTTATTTATTTATAATTAACAACGCGTATTTTCTTATAAACTTACATTGGAGGATGTAAAACGGGACGGAACAACTAGTCGACAATTTTTGTTTTTCCCCGATCCAAATCCGTTTTCTTTGGTTATTGATCTTAAATCTAGCTTGAAATGGATGGCCAAACCCTTGTACTTTTATTTCTTTTCCTTTGTTTGGTTTCAGCAAGATGAAGCATAAAAGAAATAAGCTTATGATAATTATCATATATTATAACTTATATACTAAAGTATTATTACTATTTCATGTTTTCCTATTTTACCCCTTTAAAAATAATGATTAAAACTTATTCATTAAGGGCACATTCGGTGATGAGATAAAAATGAGCATGACTTTATTATTTTGTATTTTATTATATACAAATTATTATATGTTTTACTAAATTAACCTTTAAACTAAAATATAAAACCATTATGTTATAATGTCACAACTGTCCCCCACATTTAATTATGGTAATATTGCAACTTAAATACATCAATTTAAAAAGACGATAACAATTAGGCTCTTTCACATTTAACCATCAAATTTTCATTTTACGCGAGTAAGTCCTTTTATTTAATCAAACACCCAAATGATAAAATTAAATCACGAAAATTTCATAGATATTAATTCACACATAATAAAAAAGGAAATTAATTTAAAAAATATTTTTTTGACTCAGATTTGTGGTACCGAAACCATCGTTTCGGTTAGGGTCTAATCTGGGCTGTTACATAAGCCCATTACAGTAACGGTGGCAATTGGACCTTAGCCCGTAACAACCATTGTTGAGCCTTAGCCCAAATCAATATCAAAATCAAAATATTTAATGCATATAAACCCAACCAACCCTACACTCCGTCTCCTGTTCAATCCTACACTCCTGTGGGGATTAAATCGACCCACCTATCCCTACACTCCTAATGTAGCACTGGTTGCGGCACTAACCTATATCGCAATAGAGCTGCCAATCACATAACCAGCTTAAAACCATTGGTGGGTCCACAATCGTCTCGTGCGACCCGTGTGACCCTAAAAGATCAATTACTTCCTCCAATCAATGATCCCAACCCATGCAGTATGTCATGCATGTATGGAAAACACATAAATAAATATGTGGCATACTTAATCAGTTATACATGATTCATATCATAAACAAAGAAGTCATTTCTACCCTACAGGGGTAATTTGGTCATTTTACCCTCTACGGGTAATTCGGTCGTTTTACCCTCTATGGGTAATTCAGTCATTTTACCCTCTAAAGGTAATTCAGTCATTTTACCCTCTAGGGGTAATTCGGTCATTTTACAGGGGTAATTTGATCATTTTATCCTTCAGGGGTAGTTCGGTCATACATGGCCTCTAAACGGCCTAAGCCCATGAGATCATACATGGGCCTTCACAGATTGACCATGATTGCGGGCTCGGTTCACCACATGTGCAATTGCACGCTTGTGTGGCATCAATTGCCAGTTTCTTGGCTTTTGGGCTTTTGCTGATTTACAGTCTATTCAATATGTTCATACACACTCTTTCGGCCTTTTAGCGAACTATCAGTTACAGGGTAGTGTGCTACACACCTGATTACGTAGAGTGTTAAAAATCCACGAGCGCTAGAACCTATATTCACACATAACATACAGTTAATCCCCTATGAATAGAGTTAGGAAAACCATAACCAAACACTTAATCTGAAAGATCGACTGTCACTTACCTTGAGTAGATCGGTCGATTGTGATTTGCTTACTTGATCCAGAGTTTGGTGCAGCCACCCTACCACACCTAGGCGGAAAGTCCTGAACCGTTGACACCCTATGCCGTTTAAAGATGGGGATAGGGGATACGAGTTAATTCTCAGCTGGCACCACTGCCATTACTTTATTACTAGAAGCCTCTTCCCCCATCAAAAGTTCTAGAGCCCAAAAGAACATATGCATAGGAGAAAAGAGAAGAAACAGTAATAAAGGACCGAACCATTTGGCTTAAATAGAAACAGAGGGAACAGATTTGAACAAGAAGAGGTTACCTTTGATCGAGTGATGAAGGAAAGGTTTCGACTGCTTTAGTATCATTTGCAACTCCTACACTCCTCGAGAATCTAGAAATGATTTGCCAGAGTCTACTTACAAAAAAACTGGACTAAAATAGAGAGATATAGAATTCGACCAAAGTATTCAAATAAGAAGTGAGGGAAGAAGAAAATGCATTCGATCAAAGAGGTGATTAATTGAGTTAAAGAGAAGAAGGAGAGATTCAATCAAGACTAAGGCTAAAAAAACTAAAAGGGTTAGAGAGAGAAAAGAAAGGAGGTTATTCAGCTACAAAAGGTATCAAGGGAAAATAGTTGTCTAAAAGTAGAAGAAAAAGAATAGCAACTGAGATAGCCCAAAATGAAAGTACCTAAAAACACTAGTTAGAAACAACCGATACCGAAAAGACTTCCTAGCACAACTCAGCTTCAGAAAACAAAGAGTGAGCAGAACTACAGTTTGCTGAAATCCTGAAATAAAATGACCAATTACCAATACATAGCCAATATTTACCACAAAAGAACTCCCCAATTTTGTTCAGCCTTCTACACACTAAACACCTCCCCCAACATCCCTACACAATCGAAACACTAAGTGCTAGAGTTCAAACTCGGCAAGACTCTTCTCCCCATTCGAACTTGCTTGGTTTTCTCCCTAACTTCCTCTCATCCATCTCTTCAAATTCAGCTAACAACAACCTCATTCAAATCTGTTCAAACCCTTGGTGTTTCGGTCAAACATAACCTCCTCCCATGGCCACCTGTAAAAATAATCTCCATTTGCACAAGCAAGGATTCGAACCTCAAACCCCTAGCACACTCTACACACCACTATCCACTAGACCAGCAGGCCCATACTATCATGTTTTTACCAAAATAAACTTATAGCCCTACTGACCAAAGACAAGAGTTTTATCCTTAACAAGTAAAAAGTTTGTAGAAGCCAGGGCTTCAACCTTTGTCCTTACCGTTTCACATTGCCACTAGACCACAAGCTCTCTTTGTGTCATATTTTATCGCTCAATAATTATAAGGTCTACTTCCATGCACCCAAGGTTTTCTTCACCTAAAACCAAAAATTTTACTAAAGCCCAGGTTTGAACCCAGGACTTCTCCAACACTCCCAAACATACCCAAACCTCTTAGCCATCACACCAATATGCAATTCAGTGTATATGGGCCCAAAGCCCATTACATAGCCTAAGTTGGGCCCACGTGCTCGTCTGGCCTGCTAAGTCAGATTTAACCATAGCCATATGTACGACACAGCCAGTCCATTATGTGACAGCCCTAATTTGACCCTAGTCGAAAAGTGGTTTCGGGACCACTAAACTAAGTCGTATAAATAATTGAATGTTAAATTTCGTGCCTATTGTATGTGAAAAATGCATATGTGACGTTTTGATGCTTTGATTTTTGTCATTGGATGTAAAATTTATAAAGGGACTTGTGTGAGAACCATGAAAAATGTGCTAGGTATTTTTGTAATGATCTATTACTATAAGGTTTAAAAACATAAGGATTTGCATGTTAATTTGTCATTTATTTTTTTTTCTTGATAGTGGACAGCATAGTTGGCTAAATAACAATATTATATGCATTTTTGTCTATTAATGAAAATAATAAAAGGAAACATCAATTATTATAAAGATTATTATAATTAGTAAAAGGTGATAAAAATAAGAAAGTGAGAATTATTTTCCATTTTGTTTGACCGGAAGTTTAAAGAAGAGAAATATAAAGTTCAAGCTATTCGGTTGGAGGAAATCTTGATTAAGGTACGATTGTTTGGTGTTTTTCTTTGATTTCCATGAAATTTAGTTGATAGTGAGGTTCTCTTCATTGCCCATATTTGAATTCTTTGAGTTTTGGATGTTTGAAGCTTTCGGCCATGGTTAAATTTGCTAAAGATGGAAGCTTTGAAGCCATGAAGTTAGGAGTGTTTATTAGATGAACTTTAAGGTGTTAAATCCATGTAGGTTTAAGTTAAATTTGGAAATTTAGCTAGAAAAGGCATTCGTTCAATTGCAATAAGTGATTGATTCAATGGCATTTGGTGTTTAGCATGATTGGTTGTTAAATGAAATTAGATTTATTGTAATTGGATATTTTTGGTGTTATGTTTTGACGATAGATGAACAATGATCATTGATTTAATAATGAAATTTGGCTTTGTTAAATTAATGTACTTTTTGTGTTCAGCTTATGGATAGTTTGTTAAAAAAAATAGGCTATTATGCTTGGGTGAGAAAATTTTAGAATATTAATGTGTTAAATTGCTAATATAAATAATTGGGGATGAATTCATGCTTTGGATGTTATTTGGTAATCGGTCCAAGTGTCTTTTTTGGTGTAAATGTTGTCGATTATAGACTTTAGTTGAAATATCCTGATGTTGATGATTTAAGAAGTTGTTAAGGAGTATTTGGCTATAGTTACTAATGATAGATCATATTATAGAAGTTAAAAGACAATGTATTAGTATTAAAATGATTTTTGTGACTCATGTGTGCTAGTGAATGGTAATGAAGTGCCGAATGTCTTTGTAAATGAGATTATTTGTATTTGAAAATAAATAATGCTAGTTAATTCTAGATGAGGGTACCGAATGTGTTTTGGTTGTGAGAGTGGTTCAAATTAAGTATAATAGAAAGGTCAAGAGAAAAATGCCTTATAGTATTTGTGATTATTGATATGTTTTATATGTATGAAAAAAACTGATCATAATTATCATAAAATGTTTAAATAGTTGAGTTTTAATAAGTTAAAGTTTGTTTGATTAAGCTCAAGAGCATCAAGGACCAAATTCGGATAGGGGGAAAGCCAAAGTACTCGAATAGCTATTTTCAATCATTCAACAACCTTTGAGGTAAGTTTTGAGTAATCAAACCTAGCATATAATTAAAGATGACATGATATATGCATGATAGATGAATTGTGGCCTATTGACCGTACTTGAACAAGGTTGTTTATGCAAGAATTTGTATATATATATATATGGTATATAGCCGAATGACTATTAGGGAACAAGCTAAGACATTGAATTGAACATGTGATCTTTATGTGTTTGTTTATTGAACCGAAGGGTTAGTGAAAGGTGTATACATGTTTTAAAGTCGAGTGATATTTGCGATATGTGGTCTAAGTGTATAAAATGTGTTTATTTTTTTAATATAGCAAGTGAATTGCAAATGTGATAGGCTTTGTGAAATGTATTAGCCTATGGATAAATATGAATAAAACTCAGTGAATTATATCCGGGCTAAAGTCCTGCAGGCATTCGTGCTGGAATTATATCTGGGCTAAAGTTCCACAGGCATTCATGCTGGAATTATATCCGGGCTAAAGTCCCGCAGGCATTCGTGCTGGAATTATATCCGGGCTAAAGTCCCGCAGGCATTCGTGCTGGAATTATATCCAGGCTAAAGTCTTGCAGGCATTCGTGCTGGAATTATGTGATTTCGCAGTAATAATCCCAACGAATATGCTTCATGTCCTAAGTTGGTCAGGCATGTATTATAACTCGTTCATGAATTAAATTTGGATTAAAGTATAAGTATTCATTGAGACGATGCTACTCTGACCATTGTATAAGGTTATATGAGAGTCTATGATTTATTCACGATATATGAATTTCGATTCAAGTGAAAATTATGTTAAACTTTACCTTGTGTATATATGCATAATCGGCCAAAATGTGGAATAGCATGAAATGTGTGAATATGTGTATAAGTGCTATTTTTTAAATTGTAAAAGATTTGGATACATTCGATCAAGGGATGAAACTGTGTGGATAAAATAAAATAGTATATGTGATATGAATTTAGATTCAGGATAAGTTAAAATGTTCAATGCTTGTTAAATGCTAGTATGTTATGTTCGGCCAAAAAGGGTATTAGACCAAAAGAATGTTATTTGAGAATTTGATTGATTACTATTCAACTGAGTTTAAATGGTTGCATTGCTTAAAACTTACTAAGCATAGAAATGCTTACTCTGTTTGCCTTTGACTTTCTATTTGATAGACCTCGTTCGCTAGCTACGGTCTCGAGAAATTCAAAGTCGAAGTCATCCACACTATCCAAGCTGATTTTGGTAACCTTGGCAACTTAATTTTGATAATGGCATGTATAGGTTCAACTTTTGAGTTTGAACTAGTAATGTTTAATGATGTATATATATATATTAAGCATGCGAAGATGGCTTATCAAATCAATAAGCATGAATGTGTGTATTGATGAAATTGTATGGTTGCTTTTGATAAATCTTCACTGTGAATATCTTGATAGTTGTCTCAAGTTTTAATGGTGAATTTCATAGTCTAGAATGATCTTGTGCAAGACTTTGGATTGAAGAATTGATTATTTGAATGGTATAAATTATGTATGTTTGAAATCGGCACATAGTGAATTGAATCTAATCAACCTCGATTATATGGAACATCGATTAGGCTATAATATATATAACATAGGAAGATTAAAATTTGATTAGCTGTAAGGTTCATTTTGGAAAGGAATTGCATACTCACTTTCGGCTAAGGTTAATTAATGATGTGTTCTGTAAATTGTTTTTTTTTTTTTGTTTTTGTTTCTTAAATTTGTACCTAGTGACCCTAGTCCGGCGACGGATGAAGGTCATAGGGTGTTACACATTAATTCCCGCAAGTTAAATAACAAACACCCGTGTGGGGCCCACAAGCCCATTGGGCCCACACACCAATTTCGGCCCAAACTTTTAGGCCCAATTTTAGGGCATTACACATTATTTCACAATTTAACCACGTAATTTTCACTTTTTTTCAATTTAACCCCTAATTGACATTTTTAATGAAAATCATTTTACAAACTTGTTTAACTATCACTAAACTTTCATTTTCATCCAGCAGACATCAAAAAAACCTAACACACATTCATGGAAAAACTCTAAACTTTTAACAGTATTGCAAATTAGTCCTTAAGCTAGCAAGGTTAAGTTATAATGACCTAAAAAACATAAAAATCATTAGAAACTGAGTCAAAAATCACTTACATGTAAGGGATTACTTAGCTGAACCTTCAAGCCCTTCTAATGGAGTTTTCTATCCTTAACTTTGATGGTGAATGAAGAACACGAACAAAAATAATGGTTTTTTTACTTATTTTAGTTTTATTATCTGTAACACCCCAAACCCGACCCAAACGTTATAGCTGTATTTGATAGCATCACATTGAAGTGTTTCGAAATCATGTTTCATTTTAACTAGATTTGTTGTAAAAACCCTTTTTATTCCTTAAGGTTTGAAGAAAACATCATTCCGTTTCCCTTGATTAAACATATTATAAAAGTTTTTTGCTTTGGAAAAACGTAATGATTGCAGAACCTTTGTTTGAATTCTTGTTTGCTATGAAAACGTGATTTTTGGAAAACAGATATCTTTTTGTAAAACACGCCCAGAGCTAACAGATTTTAAATGAAACAAATAATCCCGATATTTAAGAAAAATTAAATAGCGGCCTTATTACAAACCCAAAATAAAAACCATAATTTAAAGTAAATGAAAACATAAAACAATATAAAAGCAAAGTGTGGCTGCCTCCAAGTCCACGTAGCATCGAATCATCTATGCCTTGGTATTACCTGTATGGTAAAATAAAAGGGTGAGTACATGAATACTTAGTGTGTATCCCCGGTAATAACAATATAACAGAATCAGCTTGGGCTAGAGCCCATTACAATAGCATATCACAATCAGTGGGCCTAAACCCATAACAGTAACAACATAACATGCAATCAGAATCCTACCCAACCATCTGCTACACCCTATCTCCGTCCAACCCAACACTCCATGTGGAGATATAATGAACCCACCCAACCCTACACTCCATAGTGTAGTACTGATGCAGCACTAGAGATAAAATGCAGTAGTGCTGCCAGAATATTAGGCTATAAGCCAACATAATAATGCAGCGAAGCTGCCCGAATAGTACACTTCCTCCAAATACATATATCCCATCCCCCATGCAATGCAACATACTCAATGTCATGTAAAGTCATAATAAAAAATATACACACACATATATATATATATATATATATATCAGAGCATGCATAAACATTCATAACTTATATAGGGTCAACACAAACATTTTTCCCACGAGGGGTATTTTGGTCATTTTGCCCCTTAGGGGCATTTCAGTCATTTGTCAATGTGGTCCTTCGTATGTGAAGGCCTACTAGTAGGTCCATGGTCATCTAGCAACAAACGTAGCCAAACAGTCCAGAGATTCAAAAACGGTCTAAAACCCATCTAGCGGGCCCACAGGCCATTGGGCCCATTCGGCCCATTTCGGCCTAACTCATAAAATTGCTCATGAAAGCCGATTTTCTGATGTAAGGCCATAATCCGTGGCCTCAATCAAACACATGAACATTCACACACCCATGTGGCCAACTTTCGATTCGTAGGCTTTTCGGCACTTGCCGCTCCGGTATTTCGCCTTTGTATCAAAAAATGCGATAACACACCTTATCACGTAGAGTACTAAATAATCCTGAGCGTCGCCACCTAAATCAAACATAACACACAGTTAAACCACTTATCTAAAGATTTAAGGAAATTCTAATCCAAACACTTACCCAAATTATTTGCTATCACTTGCCTTCATCAGAGTGATCAATTGCGATTTGCCTAGTCAAACCGTAGTTTGACGCGGTCACCCTTCTGCATCTAGGCAAAAAGTCCCCAACTATCAGTATAGTCAAATCGTAGTTTGATGTGGTCGCTCTTCCGTATCCTGACAGAAAGTCCCTACCTGCCGACACACTACGTCGCTTAAACTTGGTAGTAGAAACTGCGAGTGCACTTCTAGTAGTTACTCTTCCACGACCTCCCTCAGTCTGAATATCACTTGCCTCCATGATATGTTCCAAAAGCCACAATCCTTATTCAGCCACAAACAACTATAAGAACATGACTTTAAATCTCAAAACAATGATCATAGAACATTCGACCAAATACTACTTACCCCAAAATCAATCGTTTGCCGAATAAAGTATCTCCTAATCACAATTGATCATAACACAATGTTATCACTCAGATGGAAATAATTGATCACATACAAAAATACGAAATCTTAGCATAATTGGTACATGTAATTTAATAACTTACCCAAGATTAGAAGGCGTCCCTGAAGAAAATGAGTCAAAGTTCGGCTCTAGCCAAGGCCCCTAGATTCATCCTACATTATTATAAAGCAAAGAAAAAGAATAAAAAGAAGAACAAGGTGCAATCGGCCATTATTGGTAACAAAAAAGGAGTAGTGAAGACAAGTAAGGATATTTAGCTAGAGAGAAAACAAGAAAAGATAGAAGAAAGAAAGTATCGGTTAGCCAAACAAGAGAAGGAATAATTAGTTTAAGAGAAGTCGGCCATGACACTTGATATGAAGCAAATTGCAATCGGCTAAGGTAAAGCCAAAAGAGAAGAGAAAGTGACCAATGTGCATTCGGTGTTGCCAAAATCAAAAGAAAAGAGAAAGTACTTGCAAGAATTAAGAAAATAGGAGTATGTGTGATCAAACAAGATGGGTAGAGATGAATTTTGATTAGGAATGAAAGGAATGGAAAAGAAAATCCCAAAAAGGAAGAAAAACAAAATCGGCACAATGATTTTTGTTTGAGCAAAGAATAGCTACCCTCGATCAACGCTTAGATCATGAAAAACAAAAGAGGAAAGTAGTCCAAAATCCTCAATCAACAGCTGAAATTCCTAGCTGAAAACACCTTAATTTGGCAACAAAAGCTTCCCCTCCCATTCGGTCAAAGTTTCAAAAAAAAGGAAAATTAAAATCCTTTATTAGCTAAAAATTACAATAACTGTATGGCACCAATTAAGGTCCCACATTCGTTCAATACATTTCATATTAATTCCTTTAATAGCAGCTTAATTTCAACAGCCTTCAATCCAATTTCAATCAACGTCCCTTCCCATCGCTTGACTTGTTTCACTGACAACAGCCTTGCATTCAGGTTCCCACTGCTTGTGTAATGCCTCAAAATTTAGGGCTTTTAAATTATTGCATGAATTTAGTTTGCATGGTATGATGTGTTGTATTAATGTGTTGGGTGTGATTAGTGGACCTTTAGATGGCCCAGGTTTAAGTCTAAAGCCTGGCAGAATTTTAAATTTTAGCCTTATGAGAGAATAGACTTTGGCAAAGTGGGCTTTTAAATAAATGTTTGGGTTTTAAGGCATGAGAAAGCCTATGATAAAGTGGCAAGATGGCGCCACTTAAAACATAGAGAGGTGGCGTGTGGTAACTTGGGAAGGGGCTAAGGTTCAAATCCCCTCGAGGTTGAAATCCTTTAATTTTGCTACATGGACAAGGTAGGAGTTGGATTTGGAGTGGAAAATTGAGGGAAGGAGTTTGAGCTGCTCATGGAATTAGGTTGTGAAGTGATAAGGGGAGTTTATCAAGGAGAAAATTTAGGAATTTTGAATGGGGAGCAAGAGTTGGCTGATTGTGGGATTGTTGAAGGGTAAAATTTGGCTTCTAGCCATTGGTGCATATTTTCGACAAATTAGGGACTGTGGATGCTGATTTCTCCTTTTTGGTTTTTTTGGAATTCATGTTTTGGGAACACTTTGTGCATTCGGGTTAGTGAGTAGGGAGTGTGCTGAAAATTTTTTTGCTCCTGTATTCTTTCTTCAAAAGCCGAAAGTCCTTAAACCCTAAAGCTTCTTTTGGCCGACTACACTAGGGCCAAACCTACCTCCTTCTTCTTTTTATCATTTGTTGAAATCGACTCACCTAGAATCCTTCTTGGCCAATTGCCTCAAAAAGCCGAAACACGAACCATTTGGTCTTCTTCTAGCCAATTTCTTTTTTGACTGAACCCTTTCTCATCTCTACTCTGAAAAAGTCAAAACCTTTTCATAACTTCTTCTCTTCTTCTTTCACCTTTTCTTTCGAAACTGAAACCTCAACTCTTTCTAGTGTTCTCTTCTCAAAACTGAATCCTTCTCCTTTCTCTGTTGTTCCTCCAACCCCTTTGACCCATTCTTCTTTTTCCCTTGTGTTTCGATTAGATCGAGTGTAGATCTAGGCTTAGCGTGGTGGAAATAACTCATAGCGATATCAAATCAATCTAGCAAACCCCTGTGGTAAGTACTCTAATCTCTTCTTTCACATTCTTGTGAAATAAGAAGAGCCGAAAACCCCTATCTCCCCATGGTTGCTATCGATTTTGACCCTTTTGTTGAGCATCCATTTTAGTCCCTTTCCTTTTGGTTCTTGTGTGCATTAGTGTGGTAAAGGCGTGGCCTAGCGAGGAGCGGTTGGACGCTAGGGGCATCGTAGCAATCTAGATCTATTTGTTAGATCTCGGTAAAGGTGAGTGATGGTGATATTCTAGTGGTTGCTGAATAAGTAAGTTAAGGTGATGTTGATTTATTCGATTGGATTGTGGTTTGACATGTGGTTAAACAGTTGTAGGTTAATCGTTCACGGGATCTCGACATAGTTCGCAAACAGGTGTGTAACAAAACCCTCTAGTGGCTTAGATCGACAAAAGTCAAAAAGTCGAAAAGCTGAAATACGGGCATTTTGTGGACTTGTGAGCGTGCGAATGCTTGTGGATTGATCCAAAATCATGAATTTAGAATAATGGTCGGTAAGGGCTACTGTGCGCGGTTTTGTGCATTTGGGCTATTTTGGGCCTCGACGGGCTAAAATAGGGCCCAACGGGCTTACAGGCCCATATGGGTAAAAGTATGCAGTAAGTGATTTGTGATAAATTGAATTTAAATCTGCGATAATATGTGTAAAACTTAGACTTAGCAGGCCACAGTAGCATTGGGCTCCCTTGGGCCCATTAGGGGTTTTAAGGCCCGAAGGCTCTATATGAATGAATGGGCTAGTTAAGTCGCTCGGGGCAATGTTAGACCTGCTAGAAGGTCGTATTAAGCATTAAACCTAAAAACGTAGCTAAATGGCCTAAATACCCCTGAAAGGTGGAAATTCCCATTTTACACCTAGATGCTAAATAACTGTTTTACCCCTAGAAATAGCTGACTGATTTGCATGTTACTATATCTGATATTCTTTATGCCATGTCATGTAGTGCTCTAATTTGCATGGGGTTGGGTTATGGATATGGAGGAAGCGCTAAAAGTGGCATTGCCACATAATCTGGTTAGAGGCTCTGCCTCATATTTCTATTCTGGTGGCTCTGCCACGATTTATGTATTAGCAGCTCTGCTGCGGCTATGGTGTGTAGGGCTGGGTGGGTTAAGTTATTGCCCACATGGTGTGTAGGGTTGGTACGGGTGGTGTGTAGGGCTGGAGTGGGCTTGGGCTTTTCATTCATACATTCATATATATATATTATTCTGTATTTGACATGGTCCCGAGGCCCACTCTATTTTTGAAAAGGGCCAAGGCCTAGTTTAATCTTTATCTAACTAGGGCTTTGGCCCGTACTAAGCTTTGACTGATCTTTGACACTGGTTGGGTTAGTTTACACACTGAGCTTTCACAAACTCACCCCCTCATTTCCATCCACGCAGGTAACCCCTAACCATAGAGGACCTGGAGCTGCGAGGGATTTAGGGTGGCCACGCGATTCAAACTTTCGATTTACATTTTTGGGTTTACTTTTATTTTTAAATTTTGGGTTTAGGTTTACTTTATTTACATTTTATTTTTAAATTTTGGGTTTAAGTTGTAATAAGGCCGCTAGGGTAATTTGTTTTGGGTTTTCTTTATTATTTTTTTGACAACGGTAGACTAGTCTTTACAGGTTTTTCTAAACTTAATTAAACGTTTTCAAAACATGCAAATTCGTACTGATTGGATAACTCATCAAAGATAACACACTAATGGGATCTTTTAAAAAGTGAATTTTACTTGGTAATAGATACGATTTTTAAAACTAATAATGTTTATTAATTACAAGCTATTAAACACGGTTTTACTATAACAACATGACATTTTCTTAAAAGAGGATCATAAATAAATCCATCATTCATGTGACACACTAGATCTAGCCATAACGTCAGGGTCGGTTTGGGGTGTTACATTTAGTTGTATCAGTGCCCGATTGCAACAACTCAGCCATGAAACGGGTTCAAATGTTTTTTTTTAAATTTAAGTCCTAACTTGTATTTTGAAATTCGATTTTTGAAAATTTACTTAAGAAAAATCTCTTAATAATCGATTTCTTCTCCAAAAATGTTTTTCCAATTTTTGAAAGACTAGAGTTTTGAGGAAATTTTAACAAGGTACTTATAAAATAATTGCTACCAATGAAATTTGGGTTTCTGAATTTAGTTTCTAAAGAGTGGCACACCGAATCTCCAGCACCAAGTCCGTAAGTATCTTCTGCCTTATTGTACTTAACTGTGATACTGTAAAACTGGAACATTACTTTAGTTAGTACTAAGACCCTATTGGAATGCTGTAGTTAGGGTAACACTAAGACTGTAGAAGACTAAGACAGTAGGAAAACTGAGACTTTAGAATACTGAAACTGTAGCTAGGCTACGATTCTGCAAAAACAAAACTCTGAAATACTATCTCTGCATAAAACATCTATAATAAATGCTGGAATAATGAACTAATTCATAAAATTTGTAAATCAGATAATACGATATGAGTACGAGGGCAGTACGTGGAAGAGGCCGTGGACGTGGCCGAGGAAGTACTCAGGCTGGATCTTCATCTTCTAGACATATGCCAGCCGAAGAGGCGCGAGCACCACTAGCAACTGAGACGGGGCCTTATGATGGGGCTGCAGGGGATGATGCTTTATCCCAGGCGATGCTTTGTGTTTTGGAAAGGGTTGCTGCAGTGAGTATGGGAACGATGAATTGAGGATCAATTTCTAAACGGCTTCGAGCTAAATAGAGCAGAAGCTGAAAGGAGCAGTATCTTTCCTGCGTGACGAGGCCTACCAGTGGTGGATCATTGTGAGAGATGGTACACCAGCTGAGCGAGTAACTTAGGAGTTGTTTAAGACGGCCTTGAAAAGGAAGTATGTTGGGGCGAGCTATGTGGATGCCCAAAGGAAAGAATTCCTGAATCTGACTCAGGGTAGTAAGACACTCACAGAATACGAAGCTGAATTTTTAATGTTAAGCTGGTATGCTGGTGGTATAGTCACTACGGAGTATGAACGCAGCGTGTGATTTGAGGATGGCCTCAGAGATGAGCTAAGAGTGCTGATTGCTCCATAGAGGGAGCATGATTTTGCTGCTTTGGTGGAAAAAGCCAAAATTACTGAGGAGGTGAAGTGCACAGAGCGTCAGAATCATGAAAAGATAGAAACCGATTCAGGAAGGATTCAGGGCACTCGGGTGCTGGGAGTAAGACTGGTAAAAGGGCTAGAGTGGACGAGCCAGTTCAAGCAGTTCCAATGAATGTGGTTAGACCGTAAGCTTGCATGGATTGGGGTAAAGTACATTTGGACAAATGTTGGAAATGTTCTGGAGCATGTTTTCGGTGTAGGTCCAAAGATCATCAAGTTAAAGATTGCCCTTAGAGGCCGGCGCAGATGGAAGCTACTAAATCGAGGGTTGTCAGCTAGTGAGAGGTGGTCAAAAACTGTTGAAAGGGCATGGACAGGCAAGGGGTGGTAATGGAAATGGACGTGGACGTGGAGCACCGGGCAGGGGTGCTAGAAATGTTGAGGCACGATAGCGGCGTTGGTTTATGCTGCTCGTCACCGAGAGGAGGGTGATGCACCTAACGTCATAATTGGTACATTTTTAATTTATAGCACGCCATACACCGCTCTGATTGATATTGGATCTACCCATTCGTATGTTGCTTATGATGTCTTTGAGACGTCACGTATGTGAGTTTAGCTATACATGCCATATTGTATACTGTGATAGTGTGATGACTTCTTACAATTGAAATGTGTTTTATATAGTAAATAGATCCCGACAGAGCTGTAGCTGACGATGTCGATAGCGTAGCGCTTGCTCCCGCACAAGGGACAATGCTAGCTGATTCTCGACCGACTTCAAGTAACCAACACAGTGAGGTTTACTCAGTATATTCAGACTAACCCGACTGCACAACAACCTCCACCCCTGATTAGTCCATTCCAGATGCTTGCTACACCTCAAGTAAGTCATTCATTGAGATTGAATTGGCCGCCTATTGATAAAATCAAAAAACATCGGGCTAAAGAGTTTAAAGCTACTGATGATGATGATGCTGAGCGGGTTGAGCTTTGGGTATCCATGTGTTGGATGAATTGTCTTGTACTCCGGATGAATCTCTAAAATGTGATATATATTTGCTTCGAGACACAGCGTATCACTGGTGGAATACCCTAGTATCAGTGGTTCCGAGAGAGCAGGTGACCTAGGAATTCTTTCAGACTAAGTTCCACAAGAAATATATTAGCTAGAGATTTATTGATCAGAAATGTAAAGAATTCCTAAAGCTGAAGCAAGGTCGGATGACTGTGACAGAGTATGAGCGAAAATTCGTGAGACTCAGTCGTTATGCCAGAGAGTGTGTCTCCATTGAAGCCATAATGTGTAAAAGATTTGAAGATGGGTTGAATGAAGACATTAAACTGTTAGTTAGCATACTTGAGATAAAAGAGTTCGTGGTACTGGTGGAGCGAGCCTGCAAAGCTGAAGAGCTCGGGAAAGAGAAAAGAAAGGTTGATTTTGAAGCTAGAGATGCACGTAAAAGAACACCTGCTAAGTCATTCCAGTCGGCATCAAATAAGTTCTGAGATGATTTTAGCCATTGTAAAGTCACTTCAGGTTACTCCAGACGGGGTCAGAATAGACCACCTGTTAGCTCGAGAGCTACCTCGATAGCCAGTATGGGTAATGTTAGATCTAATCAACCCGAGTGTGAGCATTGTGGCAAACAACATCCTGACAGTCGTAGATTACATGATTGGGCCTATTTTAAATGTGGATCGACAAGTCATTTCATTCGTGATTGCCTAAGGTTAGTTGAAGAGAATCCAGTGCAGAACACGAGATCGGGTAATGCTGCAACTCAGGGAAGACCACCCAAAAATACGGGTAACACAAGTGGCAGTCAGAGAGGAATTAAAAATACAGCAAACGGATCTGAGGCTCATGCACCTGCCAGAGCGTATACTATCCGCGCGCGAGAGGAAGCTTCATCCCTAGATGTTATTACTGGTATATTCACTCTTTATGATACTAATATAATTGCATTGATTGATCCTGGTTCTACCCATTCTTATGTGTGTGAGACATTAGTATTCAGCAAGACTCTACCTGTTGAGTCTACTGAGTTTGAGATTAGAGTGTCAAACCCCTTGGGCCGGTGTGTTATGGTTGATAAAGTGTGTAAGAATTGTCCCTTGATGGTTCGAGATCTGTGCTTTCCCGCTGATTTGATGTTGCTACCATTCAATGAATTTGACATAATTCTAGGTATGGATTGGTTGACTTTACATGATGTTGTTGTGAACTACAAAAGAAAGACCATAGATCTATGGAGTCAGAATGATGAGATTGTTTCTAATTGAATCTAGTGATTTGTACGGTTACCAGTAGTGATTTCTTCGATGCTAGCTCAGAAATATATGAGAAAAGGATGTGAAGCTTATTTTGCCTACGTGCTTGACAGTAAAGCGGCTGAAACAAACTTTGAGTCAGTACCGATTGTATATGAGTATACAGATGTGTTTCTAGAAGAATTGCCGGGTGTGCCACCTATTCGGGAAGTAGAGTTTGGTATTGAGTTATTTCCTGGGACGACTCTGATATCCATAGCTCCGTACAGAATGGCACCTACAGAATTAAAAGAATTGAAAGCTCAGTTGCAAGAATTGATAGATAGGGGTTTCGCACGACCGAGTTTCTCTCCATGGGGTGCACCTGTGTTGTTTGTGAAAAAGAAAAATGGAACTATGAGAATTTGTATCGGTTGCAGCTTAATAAGGTGATAGTAAAGAATAAGTATCCTTTGCCACCGATTGATGATTTGTTTGACCAACTAAAAGGGGCTACAGTATTTTCGAAGATAGATTTGAGATCAGGCTACTATCCATTACGAGTTAAAGATTCAGATGTGCCAAAGACTACCTTCAAAACAAGTTATGCACACTATGAGTTTTTGGTTATGCCTTTCGGACTCATTAATGCACCTGCTGGTTTCATGGACTTGATGAATCAGATTGTCAAACTGTAACTGGATCGGTTTGTGGTTGTGTTTATAGATGACATTGTGATCTACTCTCGTGATGAAGCGGAACATGCTGAACATTTGAGACTTGTCTTACAGACTTTGCGAGATAAGCAGTTTTATGCAAAATTCAGTAAATGTGAGTTCTAGTTAAGTGAAGTCAGTTTTCTGGGTCATGTGGTATCAGCTTCAGGTATTGAGGTTGATCCGAGCAAAATTTTAGCCATACTTGATTGGAAACCCCCGAAGAATATTTCTGAAGTTCGAAGTTTTTTGGGACTTACTGATTATTATAGACGGTTTGCGAAAGGTTTCTCTATAACTGCAGCTCCGATGACAAATTTATTGCAAAAAGATGTTAAGTTTGAGTGGTCAGAGAAGTGCCAAAAAAGCTTTAATCAATTGAAAGCTCTTTTGACTGCAGCTCTAGTATTAGTCCAACTAGAATCGGGTAAAGAATTTGTTATCTATAGTGATGCATATTTGAATGGGTTGGGTTGTGTTCTGATGCAGGAAGGCAGAGTTATAGCTTATGCTTCGAGACAGTTAAAGCCACATGAAAGAAACTATCTGACAACTGACCTTGAGTTGGCAGCTATTGTGTTCGCATTGAAGATCTGGCGTCATTATCTATTCAGCGAGAAATGACATGTTTATTCTGATCATAAAAGCCTGAAATATTTGATAACCTAGAAAGATTTGAATTTGAGACAGCACCGATGGCTGGAGTTACTGAAAGACTATGAACTTGTGATTGACTACCATCCCGGGAAGGCCAATGTTGTTGCCGATACTTTGAGCCAAAAATCACTTTCGCTTTGTGTGCAATGAATACACATATAGCTATGTCTGATGATGGTTCGATAGTAGCTGAATTGAAGGCAAGACCTTTATTTGTTCAACAAATATGTGATGCCCAGAAGGTTGACAATGAATTAATTACAAAACGAGTTCAATGTGAGACGGATGCTAATTCAGAATTTAGAGTTGATGCTGATGACTGTCTAAGATTCAGAGATCAAATATACGTTTCGAGGAATTCAGAGTTGATTCTGATGATTTTGAATGAAGCTTATAGTAGTCGGTTATCTGTTCATCCAGGTAGTACAAAGATGTATAATGATTTGAAATAGCTTTACTGGTGGCATGGCATGAAATGAGACATCTCTAACTTTGTTGCAAGATGTTTAGTCTGTCAATAAGTAAAAGCCGAGCATCAGGTACCTTCAGGGTTACTTCAGCCAATCATGATACCAAAATGGAAGTAGGACAGGGTTACGATGGATTTTGTATCTGGTCTACCATTGACACCGAGCAAGAAAGATGCAATCTGGGTTGTTGTTGATAGATTGACTAAATCAACTCATTTTATTCTGATATGTATGGACTACTTGCTTGATAAGCTAGCTGAATTGTATGTTTCTCAGATTGTGAGATTACATGGTGTGCCTATATCCATTATTTCAGATCAGGATCCAAGGTTTACATCGCGATTTTGGAAGAAACTGCAAGCTACACTAGGTACGAAATTACATTTTAGTATTGCTTTCCATCCGCAGATAGATGGCCAGTTCCAGCGAATTTTTCAGATACTTGAGGATATGTTGAGATGTTGCATTCTTGAGTTCGAAGCTACGTGGGAATGATACCTACCTCTGATTGAATTTGCGTATAATAACAGCTACCAGTTGAGTATCAAACTGGCACCTTATGAGGCTTTGTACGGTTGTAAATGTCGTACACCATTTTACTGCACTGAGCTCCGTGAAACTAAGATACATGGGGTGGACTTGATCAGAGAAACTGAACAAAAAGTGAAGTGATCCGAGAAAGTTTAAAGACAGCTTCAGATCGACAAAAATCTTATACGGACTTGAAACGTAAAGATATAGAATTTCAGATCGGAGATAAAGTCTTTTTGAAAGTCTCACAGTGGAAGAAAATACTCAGATTCTGTCGTAAAGGCAAATTGAGTTTGAGGTTTATTAGATCGTATGAGGTAATAGAGCGTATTGGGCCAGTTACTTAAAGATTATTGTTGCCACCAGAATTAGAAAAGATCCACAATGTATTCCACGTTTCAATGCTTCGGAGGTATCGATCTAATCCTTCGCATATGATTAGCCCGTCTGAGATTGAAGTTTAGCCAGGTATGACCTACGAAGAGGAACTAATTCGCATTTTGACTCGTGAGGTTTTAGAGTAACAGAATAAGAAGATCCCATTAGGTAAAGTATTGTGGCATAAACACAGAATTGAGAAAGCAACGTGGGAGCCAGAGAATGCAATGAGGGAACGTTATCCGAACCTATTCACCGGTAAGATTTTCAGGGACGAAAATCCCTAAGGGGGAGAGTTGTAATAGCCCGATTTAGACCCTAGTCGGAACAGTGGTTTTAGGACCACGAATCTGATTCAGAAAAATATTTTTAAATTATTTTCTATGTTTATTTTATGTGAATTTATATCTGTGAAATTTTCATAATTTAATTTTGTCATTTAGGTGTCCGCTTAAATAAAAAGGGTTTAATCACGTAAACTGAAAAGTAGGTAGTTTATTTTGTAAAGGGTTTAGTTGTTGATGGTTTTCTAAATGGGAGTAGTTATAATGAAATTAGCCCATTATATATGGTGTTGGACGGTAATGGACTTGGGTTATATGATATTAATATTATTTCATGAAGGGTAAAAAAGGAAATGAAATAAAAGGCATATTATAACATATTATAACATATAATAAAACCATTCTCATCATTTTGTTTTCATCTCCTAATCGCTGAAACTTAAGAGAAGAACAGCCACCTAGGGTTCGGCCATCTATTTAGCTCAAATAAGGTTCGTTTTCTTGCCAATTTTTTATAGTTTTTACGTTTTTTAGATCATTGCTTCGAGTATTACAAAACCAAAGCTTTAATTTTTAATTTTGATGAATATTTTGAGTTATGCCATTGATGAGAGCTTTAATTTTTGTTGTTTGATGATGAATTATGAAAGATATGGATTGGGTTAATATATATTGTAAAGGGATTTTTTATGATTTTGAGTAATTAAGACTTAATTGCAAAAATAAAAATGTGGGGGACTAAAATGCAAAATTGATGGAAAATATGGGCTTATTTGGACACTAGAGGTATTTGGCCTACCTTAGATGTGATTAATGTTGCAAATTTTTTGTGTTTTATGCATTAGGGACTAAATTGTAAAAAAAATGTAAATGTTAGGGGTAAAATGGTAATTTGCCCATTTATGTGTTTTTGGATTAAATTGAATGAAAATATATTTGAATGAGCTTAATTTGAATATGTTTAGATCAAGAATTAAAGAAATCGAAATTGGATCGGGGAAAAGCTAAAGTTATCGACTAGCCGTCCTGTCCCCTTTTTCATCGTCCGAGGTAAGTTTATAAGCAAATAGACGAGTTTATTGGTAGTTTAATGCTATAATTACTTGCTGTTATGGAATATTAGAAACTAAACATATTGCGGTCGAATGTGATTAAATGTGGCTACTACACTTCGAGTCCGATTCGACCGAGATACGACATTTGAAAGCCTCATATGAACCTTATGAATGACATAGGATACCGATATATGTGTGCGAGTAAGTCCATGGCATTAATTTGTGATTCCGATATGTGTTTACGAGTAAGACCCTGTCTAGGACAGTGGCATCGTTTGAAGTTACATCTAAGACCACGTCTGGGACATTGACATTGTACGATTTATGTGAGTATCTGAGTGTCCTATCTAAATCTGAATGGTTCATCGGGCAATGATAAGCTTTTTTTAAAAAGGTAAAGCGAGCTAAATACCAGGCATGAATTAGTTTGTTTCTAAGTCAAGGTAAGTAAATAAGTAATTAGTATATGTTATAATGTCTTATTGAATAAGTATAGATGGTGAAATTTTATTATAATAATCAAAATCGATAAGGATGAACATAAATGTATTGTGTTTGTCTTCGAATGACATGCGGTATGTTTATTTATGGTACCAAGTATATTCAGTCATTTGGATAATGTACATGCGATGGTATATATCTATTGATGCTTGAGTAGAAGTTATGAATATATGTGAATTCGATTATTTAATGATGTCTTGGCTTGTAAATGGAATATGAATTATTTATGTTGGTTTTATAGGTATTTGGCTAAGGTGAGAATTTTGTATAAAATGAAATTTCATGAACGAATGTGGTAGTTTGAGACTAAGTACACTCATATTAGTATAGTTCGGTTAAATTACTATGAGATAGTTATATTATTAGTTGTTTATTAGCTTATAGCTTACTAAGCTATAGTAGCATATCATGTGAATATTTGTTTCTGTTTTATAGATATTTGGAAGTCAAGCTACATGTTCGGGATCGTTTACGAAGCTCATCACACTATCCTCTATTTTGGGTACTTTTATAAGTTAAATTAAAGATTATGGCATGTATAAGCTAAAGTATATTTTTTTTTGGAAATGTTAATTTTGGGTTGTGTATAAAGCCATAAAAAAGTGGCTAATATGCTATGAAAGTACGTGACGCTTTAGTTACATTTATATGTGTTATATGTACTGATAATGGTTGATGAATTTAGATGTGGATGATGAATCGGTCAAGGTGCATATTGTCCTAAATATGTTAGTTGATTCAACCATGATTCTTGCTAGGATAAAATATACATGTGAAATCGGTCTAGATATTTGGTTAAGGTGATACATGTGATTTAGCATAAATGGAAATTCAGTTATGCTCGAACTTGATAAGAGTTTATTTTTGATATACTTATTACATGGTATGCAGGTTTTGTGTTTGGATAAATATATTTGTATTTGGGTAGGTGATAAAATATAAATGTTATGTAAGTAAGTTAGTCATGATTCGACATTTGTATATGTATAAGTATATAATGATTTGATTTGATATGTAAATCATGGTTGGTATATATATATATTAATTCACTTCAATGGAAGGTTATACGCATATGTAATGGTAGGGTAAAGTAAAGAAAATGCAACCTTGAACATAGCATGATTTTAGGTATACTTATATTCGAGTAATACATTGAAATAAATGACCAAAGGAATAGTGAACTTTGTATTAGTAAAACAAAAGGTAATATGAGTTTTATTCGATGCTTATATGTTTGGTTTGGTCACATTGACATGATCATATTAAATTGGTTTTGTGAGTAACTTATTGGTTTGGTTATATTAATATATATATATATATACGATTATGCTTAGATGTATTTATATATGTATGTGGTTTGATTAGTAATGTACTTAGGAAATAGACGTTTATAAATGGATAAAATAAAATATGTTTGACTATTATCTAGATACTTGAATGATGTGATTATTGTTCCCATGATTTAGCTATTGGAGTAATAATATTTATGTAATATGATATGATGTCTGTTAGTTGGATTGAATAAGTGATTTAATAAATAAAGAAAAATTTCTTTTGTATGTGATTGTGATTTACATAATTGAACATATGGTTACTAATCTAGTTTTATAATTATTGTAAATAAGTTGGTATAATTTTTATGCATGTTTTGACTGGAATGATTGTATTTAACTATGTTGTGTTCAGTAACATCTCGTAACCCTAGTTCAGCGACGGATACGGGGTTAGGAGTGTTACAAGGTGTGTCTAATGTCCTGTGAGGCACACGGCCTAACCACACGGGCATGTGACCTCTGTAACTTTGAAAGATATTAAGCTTCAAACAAATTTTGTATGTATTCAGTTTAGTCCCAACCTGTTTCTAATGCATGTTTAAGGTCTCGTTGACCTAACAAAGGGACTTCATGATGATGTAGGACTATGATGTTATGAGATATGACTTATGATTGTGATGTGATCACAAAATGTTTTGATATGTCTGGTAATGCCACTTTACCCTAGTCTGGCGACAGATACGGGTTAGGGGTGTTACACATTATCACTTGTCTTGGCCGAATATTCATAAGGAAAGAAAAGAAAAACTCAAGCTAGGGTTCGGCTAGTTTTTAGCTTGATTGAGGTATGTTTTTACTTCAGTTTTTGATGATTTTTATGTTTTTGAGATTGTTACTTAGTCTACTATCAAGCCCATGTTGTAATTTAAGGAATTGATGATGTTTTTGAGTTGTGCAAATGATGAAATGGTGAGCTTTGAGATGATAGTTGGTGTTAAATGGAAAATATATGTTGGATTGATATGTTTTGTTCTTGGATTTTTAATTAAGTTAGCTAAATAGGGCTAAATATAGAAAATGATATTTTGGAGGATTAAATTGTGAAATAAAATGGGCTTGTATGATATAATGAAAATTCAGCTAGGCTTATGTGTTATGAGATTTGATGAATTTGATGATTTTGTGAATTAGGGATTAAGTTGTCAAAATGTGATAATGTGAAAGTTAATTTGCAAAATGCCCTAATTGTGTGTCTTTGAACTAAATTGATTGAGTGTGTGATTGAATGAGTTAATTTTAATACGTATAGATCATGAAAGGTGAAATTTGGACTTGGATTGCGGGAAATCGAAAGTCGACGAGTAATCGACGAGTAATCAACTCTTTTCAGCAAATCACACTCGATGAGATGTGGTGAATTGCATTAATATCGAATGAAATGTGATGAATGAAATTCCAGATGAGATGGGATTAGTGAATGTGTTGTTACGGAAGGGAATGGTATGGAAATATATTGTAAAGGAGCGACCTTTATTTGCCTTCGGGCCATGGTATAGATGCTCCGGGATAAGTTACCTTGATTTGGCTACGGGCCATGGTATAGGTACTGATAGGATGAAATATTCATATTGTAACACCCCAAACTCATCCCAGACGTTACGGCCAGATCTGATGTGTTAAATGGACAATCGACTAAGCTTTGATCTTCTTTTACTAAAGTATTATGATGTTTGTAGTTAAACCATGATTAAAAGCTTGTAAATAAGAATCATTTTTAGTTTTAAAAACCTTAGTTGTTACCAAATAAAATTTCATCTTTTATTAAATCTCATTATGGTGTTATTGACGTTAAGTTGTTCAATCGGTATGTGTTACATGTTTTAAAAGCATTCGATTAAGTTTGGAAACCCGTATAACTAACCGTATAACTAACCTATCGTTGTAGAGATAAGTAATAAAGAAAAACAAAACCAAACATCCGAGCGGCCTTATTACAACTTAAATTCGAAATTGAAAAATGGAATTTACATAAAATAAATTTAAGAAATAATCAGAAATTGAAAACATGAACCTCGTGGCCACCCTGAATCCCTCACAACTCCAAGTCCTCTACGGTTGGGGGTTACCTGCGTAGACAGAATTAAAAGGGTGAGCTTGTGAAAGCTCAGTGTGTAAAGAAACCCAGCCAGTGTCATAGGCCAGTCCAAGCTCATTCTGGGTCAAAGCCTTTTTAGTTACAGATTAAACTGGGCCTTGGCCCTTTTCAGATACAGAGTGGGCCTTGGGCCCATTACAGAAACAGATCAGTGTATATATATGCATGTATGCAAAGCCCAAGCCCAATCCAACCCTACACACCACCCGTACTAGCCCTACACACCATGTGGGGAATAACTCAACCCACCCAGCCCTACACACCACAATCGCAGCAGAGCTACTAATACAGATATCGTGGCCAAGCCACCAGAACAGTAATACGAGGCAGAGCCTCTAAGCAGATGATGTGGCACTGCCACTTTTAGCACTTCTTTCGTAACAATAACCCAACCCCATGAAAATTAGAATATTACATGTCATGGCATACATAATATCAGATACAGTAACAGGCAAATCAGTCTACTATTTCTAGGGGTAAAATAGTCATTTAGCATTTAGGGGTAAAACGGTAATTTCCACCCTTTAGGGGTATTTTAGTAATTTTTTATGTTTTTATGTTTCATGCTTAAAATGACCTTCTAATAGATCTAACGTCGCTCCAAGCGACTCAAATAGCCCATTTATTCATACAGTGCCATCGGGCCCTAAAACCCCTAATGAGCCCGACGGAGCCCACAAGCTACTATGGTCCGCTAAGTATAAATTTTACACATATTTTTATAGAATTAATATCCAGTTTACCAGAAAACACATACCGCATATTTTTACCCATATGGGCCTGTAAGCCCATTGGGCCCAATTTCGGCCCATCCAAAACAGCCCAAGTGCATGAAAACGCGCATAGCAGCCTTACTGTACATTATTTCAAATTTCACAATTCTGTACCGACCCACGAGCACTCGTACGCTCATAAGCCCTCGAAATGCCAGTATTTCAGCATTTTGGCTTTTCGACTTTTGCCGATCTAATCTACTAGAGGGTGTCGATACACACCTGTTTGCGTACTACATCGAGATCCCGCACACGATTAACGTACAACAAACTAAATACATCACTAAGCTATAATCCAAGTGAAATTGACATCCCTTTAATACCACCACATTCGACCATCATTACCCAAAATCATTATTCACTTACTTTTACCGAAATCTACAAATAGATCTAGATTTAGATTGCTTTCGACGTCCTTAGCCTCCAACTGCTCCTCGCTAGATCGCGCCTTTACCACACTAATACACATAAGAACCCAAAAGAAAAGAGGCTAAAATGGATGTTTAACAAAAGTGGTCAAAACTGATAGCAACCATGAGGAGATAAGGGTTTTCGGCTTTTCTTAATTCACAATAATATGAAAGAAGAGATTTGGATACTTACCACAGGGATTGCTAGATTGATTTTGATAACACTAGAAGTTATTTCCACCACTCTAAGCCCAGATCTACACTCGATTTAATCGAATCACAAGGGAATAGATCAAAGGAGGTTGAATGCACTACAGAGAAAGGAGAAGGTTTCAGTTTTGAGAAGAGATCACTAGAGAGAGTTAAGGTTTCAGTTTTGGAAGAAAAGAAGAGAAGTAGATATGGAAAGATTTCGACTTTTTAGAGCAGAGATGAGAAAGGTTTGGTCAAGGAAGAAATCGGCTAGAAGTAGACCAAATGGTTCGGGTTTCAGCTTTTGAGCCAATCGACCAAGGGGGTTCTACGTGAGTCGATTTAAGCAATGGAGAAAAGAAGAAAGAGGAGAAAAAGAGAATAGTTTCGGCTTGAGAAGAAAAAACAGATAGAAAGGTTCGGTCCTTTGAACAAGTCAGCACAAAAATAGTTTATCACTTTTGGTTTTCGACTTTTAGAACCAAAAAGGAGAAAGAGAAAGAAAGAACAAAAAGCCATCAACTAAACTATACCTATTTGACACAAAGAAACTGACCACAATCGCGAAATCCCAAAAAATTTACCAAAAAGAAATTGGCACACACATACAACAAATGCCGAAAATGCTAGCCCCTACCCCCTAGCCGAATTTGCACAACAAACAGTCCCTCATTCGGTCAACTTTTATTTCATACTCAATCCCTAAATTTTCTCCCCTTATCACTCCTTAATCCAATCCCATGAACACTTCAAACTGCTTCCTTCAGAATTTAACTTGGAGTCCACCTCGTACCATGCACATGCAATAAAATAAAATAAGCACCTTGCTCATAATTAGATTCTACCCTCAGGTCCCTTACAAGCCATGCCATGCCACCTCCTGTGTTTTAAATGACACCAACTTGCCACTTTAACACAGGCTTTCTTGTGCTTAAAAACCCTAACATTTAATTAAAAGTCCACTTAGCCAAAGCCCCTTCTCCTTTAAGCCTAAAATTTAAACTCTGCCAGGCTTTAAACTTAACCCTAGGCTTCTTAAAGGTCCACTAAATACCCCCAACTCATCAATACAACACATCAAGCCATGTAAAAATAAATTCATGCAAAAATTTAAAAACCCTAAAAATTGGATCGTTACATCCTTAATCCGGATGGTTCAACAAATGAGCTACGATTATGAATTATGAGAAAGGTTGTATGGGTTTAACAGATACGTATGTTGTTTATATTTATACATGAGGAATTATGTGATAGACTCATGGGATTCAAGGTGGAAAGGTTCATGTAATTGAGTAAATCATGCTATAAGGCATGAATGAATGTTTGTGATGTTATATTCATGGGTTAAATTGGGTAAACGGTAATTTCATTAATGAGATTGTGTATTAAATTACTTGCTTATGACTTACTAAACTTTAAAGCTTACTTGGCGTGTTTATTCCTATTTTATAGATTATCGAAGCTATTGAAGGCTTGGGAATCGTCGAGGATCTTCATCGCACTGTCCGAACGTATTTTGGTATCTTTTGTGATTGTAAATATTAAGTATGGCATGTATAGGCTAGGGGTAATTTGAATATATTTGAATTATATATAAGTTAAGCCAAGTGATTTGGCTAACTAATAGTTTATGTTTATGTTTAGAATTGGTATGTGTTTATGATACAAATTTTGTAAGCCTTATGATGCATATTTGGCCTATTATGAAATGGTCATTTTGAGTATAAACTAAATGGTGATTTGGTACGTTTTAGTCATGATTTGAGATGTTATATAAATGAGTTATAATGTAAGTGTTTTCTATGGACATGGATTGTGATATGATATGAATTGGTTGATAATGAATTTGTCAAAATGATGTATATTTTGGGCATGAAATTGGCTAATTTTGAGATGTAGATGTTGCATATTTAATGCTTGTAGGTACATGGCATAATGGGGTGTGAAATATGGCTTAAATCAAGATTATTTTGTGCCACACGTCCTGAGCATACGGGCATGTGTCTCGACCATATGACCCCAATTTTCTGGGTATTTTTGGTCAGTATGGTACATGGGCTAGACACACAGCCATGTTTAGTGACCATGTGATCCCTGTTTTGTAGTTATTGAAGTCAGTATAGCACACAGGCTAGACACATTAGTGTGTTTGGTAACCATGTGGTTAACTTAAGATGACACATGAGCTGGACACACGAGCGTGTCTAGTAACAGTGTGACCCTAGTTAGTGTTTCACATGGGCTACGGTAAGTTGCGAGGCACGGTCGTGTGGGACACATAGCCCAGCCACACGGGCGTGTGCCCTGTCTAAAACGGAAAAAATTTTCAACCCTTATTGAAGTTTCAAATGTATTTGATTTAGTCCCGACTCATTTCTTGAGCATGTTTAAGGTCTCGAAGACCATATAAAGGGACTTTATGCTTATGTATGACAATTATGTAATGGTGAATGATATGTGTACATAATGTGATTATTTATTGATGTGTTTTATACGGTAATGTCTTGTAACTCTAGTCTGGCAATAAATACGAGTTAGGGGTGTTACACGTCTCTACCTATTTCAAAGATTTGAATTATATAATCCAAAAATAAATATGATTTTAAAGACCATTTTTGAATAATACCGTTGGCATCGTCACTTGTACAAGTTCGAAATAGCACTTGCCTTCTCCTTTCGCTCAACAAGCCCTCCCATATTCCTCAGTTAAATGTCACCCCCAAAAACCACCGTAAAACTAGAACTCGACGATGTTCCTGTTCAAAGGTGGCAACTACAGTAGCAACATGCAAGCTGCCATGCAACCATGCACGAGCATGCAAGTAACTCAGATGAAATGCAGCAGCATGCGAGTGACCAAGCAATCCAGCAGCAGCACGTTTTTGTCCACTATGTGATCCGGGTTAATTAGTACATGTGATAGTTGACTTTTGTTGTTTTTAATGTAACTTTTGCATTTGCTAAGGATTAACCAGATACTTAGTTGACTTGGTAGGTTTTAGGTTGTCATTATGCTGATTTAACAGCTTAGCCACTTGCACAAGCAAGTTTTATTTTCTCCCAATGTAACTATTGCACCTCTAATCAGTATCCGTCACCGGAAAAGGGTTACGAGGTATTACCAGACAAGACACATCTTCTATACATTCAGTTAATCATTGAGATACTATTTGAATGCATACTAATATATATATAGAACACATAGCAAATTTTTTGAATTCATTAACATTCAATAATAATCACATTTCATACTCAAACTATACTACATTCATGTAACAATCATATAAATATATAATGTAACCAAACATTTGAAACATATTTTAATCAATCCATGAATCATGACTTTTAGACATATGACATATTCTACGTTAACATATCTCACTAAGAAATGAATATAAGTTCTAATATTATAGCTTTATGCGCATAGTACATATTAATATAAACCATTTGATTAATACAATAAATACTATTTATAATACTACCAATTTGCATGCTTATTGTCTAAATTAATTTATTAAATTAATAAACCAAAATGACAAATTAAATCTTTACAAAAACACAACCAAAATACTTCCCATTTCATATAGCCACAAAATGAACCATGACTTACTCATTATTTCAATCCAACATAGACCACCCATGATTAACACATCAACTAGTACATCCATATTTAGCTAACACTTGATTGGTGAATGAAACTATCAATACTAAATCAAAAAGATTCCCTTTCACATGTCATAAGTCAAGTCAAAATATTGCATATTCACACATCCAAATTATAATACACCAAAACACATTATCAAGCCTTAACCAAACATATCAAGCATAATTGACACATATTCACATACCATGGCTGATTCAACAAAACCAAATATATCCATCTTTTGAGCAAAAGCATAGGAACCAAATTTAACATAATAAGCAAGCCATATTCGCATGCTCCTATATACATGCCACGAAATCAAATCTACTTACTAGCTTATACATGCCATAGGTTCAAATTTAAATTTATAAAAAATACCAAAAACAGTCGATAGTGTGATAGATTTCTCTGACGATCCCCAAGCCCGTAACTAGCTTCCAAAATCTATAAAACTAAGAGCAAACATACACACAGTAAGCTTTCATGGCTTAGTAAGTCATAAGCAAGTAAAACATTCAATGCCAGTAATATCTCAATTTAACTAAACCAATTCATGCTACCATAATCACATATAATTTCAAGCTTGCAATTTCATATAACAAATCTTTCATCTAGGTATAAATACCAACTTAGCCGAATACACATATATTCAATCACCAAGTTATCATTTATCCCAAAGTCACATTCTCCTTATATGGCTGAATATATAAACATTCATATATTTATACACATAATTCACACTTTAATATCACATACATAGATTGTTTGGCCAAATATCGATTTGCATTCAATTTACATATAACCAACATTATAACATGTATAATTCATATCATTACTTCAAATACCAAAACTTACCTTATTTTCACATACCTAGACCTTATAATTCGATTTCACATTCAGTCTTTACTTAACATTGCCCCATGAACCATTCGAAATTTAAAAGGATACTCGGATAATAGGAAAGCTCATACAATGCCAACATCCCAGACATGGCCTTACATGTAATCACATATCGATGCCACTGTCCCAGATGGGGTCTTACTAATAAACACCTATCGGGATCACATATTGATGCCATCATATTAAACGTGGTCTTACTCACACACATATTTGGATTCCAACATCATAGATGTTGTAACACCCAAAACCCGGCTTAGACGTTAGGCCCAAATCTGGCGGTGTTACATTGGAGTTCTGTAACACCCGTAACCCGTTTCCATCGCCTGAATGGGCTGCGAGATATTACCAGATAAGACTCAACTTTCATACAATCACACGCATACTTTTGCCCAAACTTATAAACCAAACAAATTAATAATAACATTTTAAAACCATGTAATCATTATAACATTAACAAAAATACTATTCATATGGTTATTCTCTAATGTCTCGACCAAAAGCATCCAAACCCAACTTAAAACATCACTCACGTTGCATAAACCAAGTACCATACACAAGACCAAAACACTATTCATTTGGTCACTTTTATAAATATTAACCAAATACTCTCATGCTTTACTCACCTATGATATTTCATTTATCTTTTCATTGTCAAACCATAATTTGTTCATGTAACATTTCATTGCATTAATGTCATCAAGGTTTTCTAATACAAAATATATCTAATAGCCAAACAATCAAATAAAAACATATCCACATCTTATTATTAATGCATCACATAATTTCATACCTTACTCAAATACACATACTTACCCAAATTTTGAACCTCAACCAAACATAACAACATTTAATCTATGTTTCATATTAAAAAACTTTAAACCAATTATTTATAACCAACCACTTCTAAGATTATCAATCACATTGTTACTCAACTTTGAAACCATACAATCAAATTCACCATCCATATTAAACATACCACACGTTTAAACATTTCACCATTTCATAAAGTTTACTTCACATATTAGCCAATTTCGCATGGCTATGTGCATATATTTTTACATTACCAAAATTAAACATAACCACAATAAAGTTTAACACATACATGCCATAAGTTTAAAGTTTAACTTCTAAAGGTACCAAAAATCAAACGATAGTGTGGATAACTTCACCAACGATCCTCGAGCACGTAACGACCTCCAAAAATATCTATAAAACAATTATAGAAATAGACACAAAGTAAGCTAATTTAGCTTAGTACGTCAAAATCAAATATACAGCTCAGTAACATTATTGAATTAATAAAATAAAAACCATTCATACTTGTATATTCACATATACTCTGTCAATTCTCTAAAAAAAAAAAACTCAATATATAAAAGACACTTAGCCATGCTTCTGCTAAATTATGCCGAATATTCAATTGATTATAACCAAATTTTTCTTTCACATTTGAGGTCACATTCACGTTCTAAACTACATATAATTCCACATATATATATTCATACATCTCAACTCCAATAGCATGAAACTGCTTGTTTGACCGAATTCATAATTCCATATCTTTATCACTTTCATTTCCATCTCAAATAAGTTACATTATTTCAATTGCTAACTCATTTTAAAATACAAAAATAACCATCTAACTCATACATGTTCTCTTTAGCTCGTTGGAGTATACAAATTTCACTTACTTAGATTACCTTGTAAGCATAAACTCTTATAGTTCACCGGCGACAAGCCTGCTAGGTATAAACCTGAATTCACACCGGCTAAAAGCCTGTTAGGCAATAAGCCTGATTTCACTTATTCGAAATTAACTCAAGCATTCTATCAATCATAAGAAATTCCATTATCACATATTTTCCATTCCATTTTTCATTGTAAAAAAAAATTAATCCAAACAACTTAATATTTCTATTTCAAGCCTATCATATTCGGCTATCAATTAATTAGCCTTGTATTTAAATTTGAACATTGTAAATATATATTCATTCAAAGAAGAATGTTAAAAATGTTTATTAACTTACCTCAGATATCGACGAACGACATAAGCCGACTATTCATCTATTTTTGTTTTTCCCCGATCCAAATCCAATTTTCTCCTTTCTTGATCTATGTTGATTTAAATTGAACTTATTTAATCAATACTCAATCCAATTCACTCAAGAACACATAAATGGACAAATTGCATTTTTACTCCATACATTTTACACATTTAGCGATTAAGTCCAAAATTCACAAAACACAAAATAAACATAATTTGCTTACACTAAGTTATGGCCGAATATTCCCCTTACCCCTGTAGGCCCTTACAATTAATTTTTCATAATTTAGTCCCTCTATTTACTATTTTTGTAATTAAGCCATATTTACTTAATTTTCATAAAAATTTCCAATAGAAACTTAATAATCTAACACATATCTTCACTTTAACAACATCAAACAAAAATTTCATCAAGATATCAATAATGGGAGAACATAAAATCATCATCAAAATAAAAAAAACTAGAACATGGGCTTTGAACATTTCATAGCAACGATCTCAAAAACGTAAAAGTTATCAAAAACTAAACAAAAATCTAACCTCATATTAAGCTTCCAAAGTGCTGAATGTTCAAGAGCTTTTCCTTTTGTTTTTTTCTTTTTATGAATCGGCCAAAGATGAATATCATGCATGTCTATTTTGTTTTATTTTATTAAAACATATAATAACACTTAAATGACTATTATAACTATTATAATAAAATTTGTTGTGACAGCCCAAATTTGGCCCTAATCAGAACGGTGGTTTCGGGACCACGAATCCTAGTTGAAAAATATTTAAATGTTATTTTCTGTGTTTTGAATGAGTATATTTGTGTGTGCTAAGTTTTGTGTTTAAATTTCGAGGTGTGAGTTCTTAATTTATTAAAAAGGATCTGATTTCAAAATATGAAAATTTGAGGGTAGTTTTTAAGAGGGTCGAATTGTCTATGGTTTAATGAATGTGAAGTACTTGCATGGTTATTAAACCATCATGGTATAATGGATGGTAGAATCATGATTTAAATGGTTTATGCATGTGATTTTTTTAAGGATAATTTGGTAATTCAATAATTTGTTAACTTATGTTATAAATAAATAAATAAATAAGGAACCATGCATGTTCATCTTAGTTGACTGAAAGTAAAAGACAAAAAGAAAGGAAAAAGAGTTTGATATTCGGCCCTTTGTTCAAGCAAATTAAGGTATGTTTTCAACTTAGTTTTCATTAAATTTTGTGTTTTTGAGTTAGTAGCTAAGTTATAGTCATAGCCCAACTGTTAATTTTTGAATTGATAGCTAAATGTTTATTCGGCCATGGTTAAATATCATAGATTGTTGCTGTAGATGATAAAACATTAGTGAAATGAGATGGATGGAGGAATTTTTGAATAACTAGGATTAATTTGTGAAAATTATTAAATAGGAGGTTTAAATGGCAAATAAATAAAATGAAAGGGTTGATAGGTGAATAAGGTACATTCGATTTTGGTGTGTCATGGAAGAATTTAATTGTACGATGTATTATGAAAATTGGACCGAATTGTTTAAGCTTATTTAAAAAAAAGACTATTTTGTAAATTATCATATTTTATATAATTTACTAATGAAGATAAGTTGATCAATTAATTAAGAAGTTTAAATTGTTTTAAATTAAGCTCAAGATTCAAATAATCGGGATCTGGATCGAGGAAAAATGAAGTTAGCCGAGTAGTCGACATAATCATACGAAATTACCGAAGTAAGTCCTTAAACTATGTTATGTACTAAATTTGCATCAATGTTAGTTACAACAGCCGAATTGAATTATTAGAAATGGTTATGATATTACCGAATGTGAATTAAAGTGTTGAATGTTTTAATTGTTGTATATTGAGATGGTTGAAGGTGATTTATAATGTGAATAATATATGTGCTATGCTTTCAATGTGAAGGATGAATGATGATGAAATTAATTTTTGTGCTTTAGTTATGGCTCTTAAATGTGCTGTGCGTGGCTTTGAGTAGTTGAAATGTGGTAACTATGATATTATTGAAAGTGCCGATTGAATTATGAAGTGGAGAATTTATCAAATTGGCATGTATATTGAATGTGCTGAATGTGAGTTTGATTGGGAAGTGATTAATCCAAATATTTTAGTTAAATCAGGCTTTACGCCTAGCAAGCATTGTGCCGGTGTTGTGAATCGGGCTTTACGCCTCGCAGGCCTCGTGCTGGTGAGTTCAAATCAAGCTTTACGCCTAGCAGGCTTTGAGCCGGTGAACCATATCAAGCTTTATGCTTAAGAGGCATAGTGCCTATGTGAATCCAAAAGTGATAATTAATACCTAAAGGTTTGAGTAAGTCAGACTAGCAAATACCGTATTCAGGTATGTTTATAAACTTCCGAAATGTATTGCCATGAAGGTGTATCCATGTAATTATATTATCTAAAGACAATTGTTAGCGTTGAACAATAGGCAAGAAGGTGGAAAAATATATTGCTAATAAGGCATATGTGAATTAAGGTATTCGATAATGAGATTTTAGTTTATATGAATATGATTGTAAGCTAAGAATTCAGGACTTAGTCGATTGACTATATATATATAGTAGCCGAATATATATATATATATATTTAAAGTATATAAATAAATGTGAATGTGAATCGTTGGTATGTAACACTGAGTGTGCGAGTATAAAAATGGCTATGGCTATACGAATGGCACTAAGTGTGTGATTTTACTATAGTTTTGGATAACTACGGAGCACTAAGAGTGCAAATTTATTGAGCGATATAAGATGATCAAACAAGCTAATGTATTGAACTCTCAGGTGGCAAAGGTGGTATATATGTATGCGATAGTACAGGTATGCGATAGTTAAATGCTATATGATAATAAGGTAAGTTGGCTATATGATTTGTGATACAAATAACACATGATGGAAGTGAAATTATATGTATGAGATATGGAAATGTAAATTTGATATTTATGCCAAAGGTTACATGTGTATTCGGGCATTTGGTATTTGAATGTGAAAACATGTATATAGAAATGTGAAATGTATGAACGTGTTTATGATAGTATATATATATATTCGGCCAAGTAGGGTTTATGTGAAATTAAACCTGTTAATGGATCAATGTGTAATTGGAAATGTTAAAACTTATGTTCATGTAAATGTTCAGTATAAGATTTCATAAGTATGGCTTGAATATGCTTTAATGAATTATCAATGCTATTGAGATATTATTTGAAAGATTGAGCTATGAATGAAGTGAATGAAACTATATGTTAAAGTGTATGATTATTTGTATTCAGTTTAATGATATGTATATAGGTATGATATGGTAAGGTGAAATACATATTTTTGCCAAGGTTTATATGCGCATTGGTCTATACTGTAATTGAATATGAATATGGAGTGGATATTCGGTTTAGTGAATAAACTTTTAGGATACTTTTGAACTGATTCTTGAATTTGAGTATTATATATATTATGTGCCATTGGCCACATAAAAAGTGTGTGCATAAGATGTTATATATTGTGTGACAGCCCTACTTTGGCCCTAATCGGAAAAGTGGTTTCGTAACCACTAAACCAAGTTAGAAGATTTTTAAAATATTAATTTTATATGTTTTTATTTCGTGAATGATCATGTGTGAAAATTTCGTGTCTTAATTTTATCAATTTGATTTTGAATTATTATATTAGGGCTTAATTGAAGAGAAGTAAAAATTTGACAGATATATTGTAAGAGCCGAATTGTGATTCATCCTTAATGATGGAGGGTTTAAAGAGCAATTAGACCAAGGGAATTATGCATAGACAAAATCGACCTTTGATAGTGGAAAAGAAATAATGTTAGTGGGGTTAGTTTGGTAAACTAACAATTAAAACATTTGCATGTAATAGTAAAAGAATGAAAATAGTTGCCATTCATTCATGTTTTTGTCGAAACTATAAAGAAAATAAGAGAAAACGAAGTTAAAGCATTCGGCTATGGCCCTAGCATGAATCAAAGGTATGTTTATGTGAATTTTTGTAAATTTCTTTCGAAATTGAGTTGGTTACTAAGTTCTTGACATGGCCCATGCATTAAATTTTGTATTGGTGATGAATGATACATTCGGCCATGACATTGATGTGCTTAGATTGTTGTTGAATGATGTTGTGTATTGAGAAAGGAATATATGAGATTATAGATTGGTTAAATTTTACTATGAGTGATTAATATGAGCAAATTGCATTTGGCTATGGTGGTAGAGTATGGAATTTGTGCTTAATTTTAGGATTTGATAATTAAATTGTTAATATGTGCTTATGTGTTAGCCGAATGTGAACTAAAGTGAGAAATGATGAGTGTGAGCTTATCAATTGATGATAGAAATTGATTAAGGAGTGTTTAATGGATTTTATGATATTTAATAATGAAGACTTTAATCGAATTATGTTAGATGTTGAGTTGAATTTTGAAAATTTCTAATTAAAAGTGAATTCAATAGCTTTATAACATTCGGTCTTGGTTGTTATGTACTAATTTGATGGCGTATTGAGGTTGTAAAATGAATATAATTGTTAAATCAATCTTAGACTTGTTAGATTGGATAACTTGGAGGTTTAAAGGACAAATGAGTATTGGTTATTGGGAAACAATATGAAGCTTTGATAGATTCCAAAATCTTAGATTACATGTTATATTGCAATGAAAATGAATTGATTAGATTAGTGAACATTGTAGTAATAAGGTGAACTAATTTAAACATTGATAAAGGTGGCTCAAATGAGTATTTGAATTCGGCTAAATGAATTAGTGTAAGATGAATTTGAATTTATAAATTTATATACGTGAGTTAAAATGATAAATAGTAGATGATTAAAGTGATCAATAAGCATGTTGAGATGAGTGATATGTGCATTCGGTCTTAAGGGCTATATGATATTCGGCCTTTGTAATTTAGTCATGAAATCTTATGTTAAATGTTTGATAATAATGTTGTGAGGTGGAATTTCTTGTACCATGGCCGAATGAGCTAAAAAAGATCAAAGAAAGTGCCGTGTGTTCTTTTTTATATGAAACTATTAGCAATTTTGATTAAAAGTGAATTAGTAAGGTGATTAAACTAGTTAACTTATTTATTCAAGCTCAAGAGCTCAAACGAGGAGAATCAAGTAAGGGAAAAGCAAAGGATATAGAGTAGTCGATCAAAGCCATTTCATCCGACATAAGGTAAGTCATTTGGCAATTAGAAACTTTGATTATTTCATATACACTTGATGCATGTCTATGATGAAAGAGATAGCTTTGCACGTATATATATATATATATGTGATAAATTGATCATGTGTGGTGGTTTACATATTTAATTAAGTAAACTGATATGTTAGTAATGAATAGTCATGGGCACTATGTGTGCGAGTGGATAGGGGCACTATGTGTACGAAATAGCATAGGCAGTATGTGTGCGAATGAGCAAGGGCACTATGTGTGCGAATCCTTTAACCGAGCACTATGTGTGTGAAATCGGTTGTTTAAGCACTAAATGTGCGAAATGAATAGGGATACAAAGTTATTGAACAATTTAGATGATAGTGTATGTGAAAGAGTGTATTCTTTTATTTGATGTTGTATAATGCTTTAAGGAGGAAAGCAAATGCAATTCGGTCATATGAAACTATGGTTGAGTAATATTGTTACGGTTGAATTAATCAAGTTAAGATATATATAGTATTGAAGTAAAAGTATTATGGTACATGTTGATGGAGAAATGTTCAATTGGTACGGAAGTGATATTTGTTTCTTACATGAATATTGATATTGAATACATGAATATCGAAGTTAAACAAAAAGGGGTTACGTGGTATATTGAATTATTAACTATAAAGATAGTCACTACTAGTTCTAATTTGACATACCAAGTTGATGGATTTTTTATTTATTGCTTATGACTTACTGAGTTAATAGCTCATTTAGTGTATTGTTTTCTCTTTTGATTAGATTTTGATCCGTTGCAAGCTCGGGACCGTTTTGAAGTCATCGCATCTATCAGCTATATTTTGGTACCTTTATAAGGTTTAAAACTTAGTGTTATGGCATGTATAAGCTATACTACTTTTTGTGCTTTGATTTACTAAATATACTTGTACCAAAAGCCATGCGAATATGGCTTAAACATTAAGTTGAAAAGTAGTTATGTTCAAATATGTTATATCCCTTTTGATTTAGCGTAATGACATGAAGTATGAATGACCAACCTATTAACTAAATGTTGTTACTTAAATCGATTTATAAGTTGAGGTTTATGTGAAATATTTGTTTCATTTATAAACGAAAATATGTTAAGTGTGCTTCTGTTCCATGTACATTCGGTTACCCTTAAAATTTTACCAAATGAATAGTAACATTCTTGAATGGTGAATAATTAAGTTAAAGGCATATTGATAGCTTAAGAAGTTGGGATCTAGTTATATTCGGATTACTTCATGAATTTTGATTGTTGTTTTGATTGATGGAAGACGAACTGGTTCGGTAATTCTTAGTAACCCTCCGGCAACGGTTTCGGGTATTAGGTGTTACATATTGATTCATGAGTTGGTATATACGAGTGTAAGATTACTTGGTCATAATATGACATTTTGACTTTGAAATTTAGATGGCGTTTTGTTAGTATATTTAATTAAGCATTCGGTCAAGTCACAAATTGTGTATGATAGAATATGCATTATTATTGAAGCGTTAGGTATGAGAAGTTAACGTTTAGTCTAATTTATTCAATTTGACTATATTAATAATTTGTTATTTGCTTATAACTTACTAAGCTATGATAGCTTACTCGGTGTTTTATAATTACTCTGTTTTATAGATTTCGAATTCAAGTTATGAGCTCGGGAAATGTCAGAGAAGCTTATCACACTACTGACTACCTTTGGTATTTATAAACTAAGTTTCTGAACTATTGCATGTATTGGCTGAATTATACTTTAGAAATGTTGAATTTTGGTTCATGTATAATTTGAGCCATGCGAAAATGGCTTAATTGTTAAGTTAAGTTTGATTTGGTGCTTTGATAAATGACGGATATGCAGGCTTTGATGATTCGATTATGATATGCATATATATATAAGAGTTATATGTATGATGTGTATGTGATATGTCGTTTGATATGATCTTGAATAAGATTGATGTTAGTCGAATTAGATGATGCTCTTTGATTGGTTGATATCTTAGTGCAAGGTTTTTATGGACAGCTATGTTCCATGAAGAAACATGAAATATGTATATTAGTTTTTGATAACTTTGTGAATTTGTGGCTATGCGTATGTGATTAATACTTAGGGTTGAAACGGTGTTATATGATATACTATGGTTGGAAAAGCGTTCGAAAAAGAAATGAAAGGTTGAATAATTGGCAAATTGGTTCTTTAATATGATAGGTGTGAAGAATGGTTATTACTTATTGAAAATGTACCTTAGTTAAGTGCAAGTTTTAAGTTTATTTATTTTTTTACTAAACTTATGGAAATGACCAAATGAATAGTAAGTTATGTTAGATAATGAGTAAATGGTTAGATGTGCATTTTGGTATTATGTTTTGAGCTTTATGCGTTAATGCACGTGTGACACTTGGTCTAATGTATGTGCTTAATTTGGTAGCTTTATAAAGGTATTACGTGCTCTTAAATTATCTGATGATAGTTGTCATCTTATGTTAATTAAATGTGATTTTAGGTTGATCATATGGAAGTGCCGAATATATATTTATATGGTTATTTAAAGTGTACGTGATTTGTACGTTTGTGTTCTTACTAAGCTTTAATTTGATTTTTTTTTCTGATTTGTTTGTTTTTTTGTATGATGGTCTAAATTTATTAAAGAATTATATAAATAGTGATTCATGAATTGTTAATGAGGTTATAAAAGTACGCTCTTTAATATGACCCTAAAGTACTTGTGTTTATAATGGTTGTGCATTGTCCGGTAATGCCTCGTAACCCCATTCTGGCGACGGATACGGGTTAGGGGTGTTACATTTGTAATCTTTATAAGTGATGGCTAAAATCGTCCACTCCATCTAATGTTGGTTTAATATCAACATAAATACTTCAAATTATAAGAACATATATAATTCAGCCTTTATAAATTAAACCATCAACTTTCCTATTTTTCGCAATTAAGTCCTTTTTATCAAATCAACATCTAAATGACAAAATTCGAACACAAAATTTTCACACGTATAAATCTACATAAATTAAACACAGAAATTAATATAAAAATATTTTTCTGACTCGGATTCGTAGTTCCAAAACCATCATTCCGAATAAGGTCAAATTCTGGCTGTCACAAGTGCTTTTGAAAACCATATTTCTTGTTGATAAAATCCATTTGAAGGTTAAGACCTCTTTGTTAATTCTTAGTCATTTGTTAACCATTTTAAATCGTCATTACTTTTAAAAATATAATTTGTTGAGGAAGCTTAAAAATTGAGTTGCGAAAACGCAGTGTTTTGAAACCAGCATCGTTTTGGAAAATTGTGTCCTACTCCTAGTAGATATAAACTGTGATAAATAAAAAGCCAAATTAAAACTAGAAATTTAGAAAGGCCTTATTATATCAAAAACCCAAATTTAAGTTATTGAAAAATAAATAGTCGATGTAACACAGTTGCAGTTGTGTGGCCACCCTTGAGTCCCTCGTAGCATTGATCAACCTAACGCTGAGGATTGCCTACATAATTAAAAATAGTGTGAGTTTATGAAAACTCAGTGTGTAATCCCATAATATGAAAACAATTAGTCAGACAAATAAAATACAGAAGTAATCTGGCCTGAGCCCATTATAGCTGACAGTATTAGATGGGCCTTAGCCCATTACAGTAACAGAATCAGAAGCAAAACATATGTGGGCCTAAGCTTAATACAGTATCAGTTCAAAACAATAATGTAATAGTGCAACCCACCCCAATCAAGCCAACACAACACCCCGTACCACCAACACACCATGTGGGGATAAAATCAACCCACCCAGCCAGTACACCAATATAGCAGCAAGGCTTCCAAATAACAGAATCACAGTTTAGCTACCAATAATCAAAATCGCAGCATAGCTGCCAGTAAGATAAGTGGCTTTAAGCCATCAATATAACTTACTTTCGGTAAAATGAACGACACTAAGCCATCAAAATTATGCGTTTCAGAAAGCTAGTTCAGTACTTCCTCCATAACAATAACTCAACCCATGCAGTAACTCAACCCATGCAGCATGTCGTGCATGTATGCAAAACACATAAATATCACATAACATAATCAATGAAACATCATATGAAGCATAATAGCCATTCTTCCCTATAGGGGTATTACAGTCGTTTTATCCTATAGGTGTATTACGGTCGTTTTACCCTACAGAGGTATTACGATCATTTTACCCTACAGGGGTATTAGATCATTTTACCCTACAAGGGTACTTACCCTACAGGGGTAGTACGGTCATTTTACCCTCCAAGGGTAATTCAGTCATTTTACCTTCCAAGGGTAATTTGGTCATTTTACCCTCCAGGAGTAATTTGGTCATTTTACCCTCTAGGGGTAATTTGGTCATTTTACCCTCCAGGGGTAATTCGGTCATTTTACCCTCAAAGTGTAAATTGGTCATTTTACCTTCCAAGGGTAATTCGGTCATTTTACCCTCCAAGTTCGGTCATTTTACCCTCCAAGGGTAATTCAGTCACTCGACCATGTTTCATAAGCTCAGTACACCACACTTGCGATCGCACGCTTGTGTGGCGTCAATCGCCAGTTTCCCGTCTTTTCATCTTTTGCCGATCTACAGTCTATTCAGTGTGTGCGTACACACTCTTTCGACTTTTCAGCCGACTATTAGGTACAGGGTAAAAATACACACCTGATTACGTAGAGTACTAAAAATCCACGAGCGCCAGAACCTATTCTCACATAACATATAGTTAATCCCCTATCAAATGAGTTAGAAAAACTCTAACCAAACACTTATTCAAAAGATCAACTACCACTTGCCTTGACTAGATCGGTCAACTGTGATTTGCTTACTAGATCCAGAGTTTGGTGCAGCCACCCTGCCACACCCTGGTGGAAAGTCCCGAACTGCCGACGCCGTATACCGCTTAAACTTGGGGGCAGGGACTACTAGTTCATTCTTAGCTGACACCACTACCATTACTTTTCTACTAGAATCCTCTTCCCCCATCAAAAGTTCTAGAGCCCGAAAGATCATACACATAGGAGAAAGGAGAAGAACCGGTAATAAGGGATCGAACCATTGGCTCAAACAGTAAAAGAGTTGACAGAAATGAGCTGAAGGACTTACTGATTCATCAGAACACTTGCAGACTGAAATGATTTATCAATAGCAGGGGGCAATATTCGACCAATCAAAATATAGGTAAAACTGACAGAAGGTTTATGAGAAGAAGGAACGGCGATGACCACAAAAGTACTTGAGAAGGAAATACAAGAATAACACTCGGTTAAAAGAAGAAAGGGAGAAGAGGGAAGAAGAAATCAAAACAAATAAATGCGAGGGAAGGAAGAATAAGACTACATCCGGCTAAAATGAGGGAAGGCACAAGAGAATTAAGAGGAAATGAAAAAACTCAGTAGAGAGAAAATATGAGTATGTGAAGAGGAGAGAAAAGAAGAGGAAAGATAGGGGTGAAAAGAATATTTGTCTACAGCTCAATGAAAATGAAAGAGATAGTATTCTGTTTAAGATACCAAGATGAACATGTTAGAAAGGAAAAAAATACTGAAAAGATTGTCAAAGGAGTTAAAAGAAAACTTGAATAGCCAATACACAATTCGGCTACCCAATACGCACAAAACCGAAAGGGGAAAAAGAGCAGTATAGGAATAGTTACTAAAAATGACCAAAAATGCACTACTTATTCGGTATTAAGAGCCTAAAACTAAATTGGCACCCAAAGGGTCCCATTTTTGGTAACCACTTTCCTCACAACAAAATCCTTGATTTTCTCCACATAACTCTCCCCTTATCACTCCTCGTTTTCTTCCTCATATCACCCAACCGATTTCTCCTCCAACAACTTCATTCAAATTCCTCAAGACCCATTCAGCTTAGAGTCCCAAACAAACTCTACTACTAGCCATCCTATGTAGCAAAATAAATACCTTTTTGCTCAAGGCATGACTCAAACACCAACCCCTCTTGAAACTCTATCACGCCACTTACCCTCAAGCCAATAGGCTCCTTGTGTCATAACTTATCCTCAACAATTTAAAAGCCTATAATCCAAAGTCAAAGTTCACTTAAATAAATGAAACAAAATTTCTACACACGCCAAGACTTGAACCTTAGACCTTCCAGTTACACATCATGCCTCTTTCCCACTAGACCACAAGCTCTCTTTATGTCATATTTTGTCTTCTATTAATTATAAGGCCTTCTTCCAAGCACCCAGGGTTTTATTCACCTAAAACAAAAAATTTTACTAAAGCCCAGGTTTGAACCCAGGACTTCTCCAACACTCCCAAACACACCCAAACCTCTTAGCCATTACATCGACATGTAATTCAGTGTGTATGGGCCCAAGTACTATTACGTAGCCCATGTGGGGCCCACATACTCGTAAGGCCCGCTAAGCCTAATTTAACCAAGCCATGTGTACGACACAGTTAGTCAATTAATTCCTGCAAGTCCAAAGGCAAACACCCGTGTGGGGCCCACAAACCCATTGGGCCCACATGAACCATTTTGGCCCAAAACTTCTAGGCTTAATTTCGGGGCGTTACAATTCACCCCTCCTTAAAGAAATTTTGTCCCTAAAATTTCCAACTATCAAATGGTAACGTAGCATAGACTACACCACTACACTCCTGCTGCGTACTCTAATCCCAAAACACCAGTATAGCTAACTTGAGTGTACCAGTACAGTCTATTCTATCCCTAGAGTTTCAGTACAGTCTACAACCTATCTACGGTAGTCTTAGTATTTTCTATGCATAGCAGTTTTAATCAATAATGAAAATACAGTTTTTAGAGAGAACTTACAGGATCGGCGCGGAGACTCGGGGTACCACACTTTTGGTCAAACATTCAGCAGAGCATTTCATATACTTCAAATCTCTTGAAACAGTTCTTTCAAAAATTCAATTTTAAAACCAAATCCACAGTCGAGTTTTACAACTTAGCTTTAATACCATTAAGGGCTATTTGGCAATGCTTTTGAAATGTGCTTTTGAAAAGTGCTGTGAAAAAGTGCTTTTGAGAACTGCGTTTGAAAAGTTTAGTTTAAAGTTTGAGTGTTTAGCATTGCTGTAAAAAAGTGCTTTTGAGAATTAAAATGTCCATTTTAGACATGTTATTATCAAGTAACAAATATGCATTTAAATAATATTTAAATTAGTTAATATTATTATATTTTAGTAAGAATATAAAAAATTGTTATAACTTCTTGTTAATATTTTAACATATAAAATATAAATTTCAAATACTTTTAAGCAATAAATATTAATTATTTATAAAATTTAATTAGAATATATAAACTATATTTTAAATATTTAAATATAACTATTAAATATTTGTAATTAGTATTTTAAAAAATATTTTTTTATTTTTAATTAATGATTTGAATACATTTGTAATTAAGTACCAAGAAAAAAAACAGAAAGTACTATGTTATTGGAGCGGTGAAAAAGTAATTAAGCACTAAAAGTGCTTTTGGGAGAGGAAAAGCTAAAAATTTTAGCTTCTCCTTTTCAGAAGTGCTTTTGAAAAGCACTTTTGAAAAGCTAAAAATTTTAGCCAAAAGCAGCTTGTTCTACACAGCTTTTCTTCCAGAAGTGCTTTTAGAGCCAGAAGTGCTTTTGAAAAGCAATGCAGAACTGGCCCTAAATGTAACACCCCAAACCTAGCCTAGACGCTAGGCCCGAATCTGGTTGTGTCACATTGGAGTGCTTTTTGAAAACGATATTTCTTATTGATAAAATCCATTTGAAGGTTAAGACCTCTTTGTTAATTCTTAGTCATTTGTTAACCATTTTAAATCATCATTACTTTTAAAAAATATTATTTGTTATTAAAGCTTCAAAATTAAGTTGTGGAAACATAGTATTCTGAAAGCAGTTATCGTTTTGGAAAACTGTGTCCTACTTCTAGCAGATATAAATTGCAATAAATAAAAAGCCAAATTAAAACTAGAAATTTAGAGAGGCCTTATTACATCAAAAACCCAAATTTAAGTTATTGAAAAATAAATAGTCAATGTAACGCAGTTACAGTTGTGTGGCCACCCTCGAGTCCCTTGCAGCACCAATCCACCTAACACTAGGATTACCTACACAATTAAAAACGGGGTGAGTTTACAAAAACTCAGTCTGTAATCCCCAAATATGAAAACAGTCAGTCAAACAAATAAAAAAACAAAAGCTGTTTGGCCTGAGCCCATTATAGTAGACAGTATCAGATGGGCCTTAGCCCATTATAGTAACAGAATCAGAAGCAGAACATATGTGGGCCTAAGCCCAATATAGTATCAGTTCAAAACAATAATGGAACAGTGCAACTTACCCCAATCCAGCCAACACACCACTCTGTACCACCAACATACCATGTGGGCATAAAATCAACCCACCCAACCAGCATACCAATATCGCAGCAAGGCTGCTAGATAACAGAATCGTAGCTTAGCTACCAATAATTGAAATCGCAGCATAGCTGAAGTGGCTTTAAGCCATCAATATAACCTACTTTTGGTAAAATGAACAACACTAAGCCATGGAAAATATGCATGGCATAAAGCCATCAATAAAATGGACATCACTAAGCCATCAATAGTGCGCGTGGCACAAAGCCATCAATAATATGCGTGGCACAAAGCCATCAGTAAAATGGACAGCACTAAGGCATCGATAATATGCATGGCACCAAGCCATCAGTAAAATGAATGGCACTAAGCTATCGATAGTATGAACGGTACAAAGCCATCGGCCAAATGAATAACACTAAGCCATAAACCAGTCCACAGTCGTCTCGTGCGGCCCATGTGGCCTTAACACATCAGTACGAATATACGGCTTTAAGCCTTTGGTGGGTCCACAGTCGTCTCGTGCAACCGTAACAGACCAGTCCTTCCTCCATAACTATAACACAACCCATGCAGCATGTCGTACATGTATGTAAAACACATAAATATCACATAACATAATCAATCAAACATCATATGAAGCATAACAGTTATTGTTCCCTACAGGGGTATTACAGTCATTTTACCCTAAGAGGTATTACGGTCATTTTACCCTACAGAGTTATTACGGTCATTTTATCTTACAGGGGTATTACTGTCATTTTACCCTATAAGGGTATTCCGTCTTTTTACCCTGCAGGGGTACTACAATCATTTTACCCTGCAAGGGTATTATGGTCATTTTACCCTACAGGGGTATTACGATCATTTTACCCTACAGAGGTATTATGGTCATTTTACCCTACAGGGGTATTACGGTCATTTTACCCTAGAGAGGTATTTTGATCATTTTACCCTACAAGGGTACTACGGTCATTCGACCCTACAGGGGTATTACAGTCATTTTACCTTACAGGGGTATTAGACATTTTACCCTACAGGGGTATTACGACCATTTTACCCTATATGGGTACTACGGTCATTTTACCCTATAGGGGTACTATGGTGGTAATTCGGTCATTTTACCATCCAAGGGTAATTCGGCCATTTTACCCTCCAGGGGTAATTCGGTCATTTTACCCTCTAGGCATAATTCGGTCATTTTTATCCTCTAGTAGTAATTCGGTCATTTTACCCTCAAAGGGTAATTCAGTCATTTTACCTTCCAAGGGTAATTCGGTCATTTTACCCTCCAAGGGTAGTTCGGTCATTTTACCCTCTAGGGATAAATCCATCATTTTATCCTCCAGTGGTAATTCGGTCATTTTACCCTCTAGGGGTAATTCGGTCATTTTACTCTCCAAGGGTAATTTAGAGTTTTTTACCCTCCAGCGGTAATTCGGTCATTTTACCCTCTAGGGGAAATTTGGTCACTCGCCCATGTTTCGTGGGCTCGGTTCACCACACGTGTGATCGCACGCTCGTGTGACATCAATCGCCAATTTCCCAGCTTTTTGGCTTTTACCGATCTATAGTCTATTCAGTGTGTACGTACACACTTTTTTAGCTTTTCAGCCGACTATCAGGTACAGGGTAAAAATACACACCTAATTACGTAGAGTACTAAAAATCCACGAGCACCAAAACCTATTCACAAATAACATACAGTTAATCCCCTATTAATAGAGTTAGAAAAACTCTAACCAAACACTTATTCGAAAGATCGACTACCACTTGCCTTGACTAGATCGGTCAACTGTGTTTTGCTTACTAGATCTGGAGTTCGGTGCAGCCACCCTGCCACACCCTGGTGGAAAGTCCCGAATTGTCGACACCCTACGTCGCTTAAACTTGGGGGTAGGGACTATGAGTTCATTCTCAGCCAGTACCACTAACATTACTTTACTACAAGAAGCCTCTTCCTGCATCAAAAGTTCTAGAGCCCGAAAGATTATACACATAGGAGAAATGAAGAGGAGATATGGGGGTGAAAAGAATATTCGACTGCAGCTCAATGAAAATGGAAAAGATAGTATTCCATTTAAGATACCAAGATGAACATGTTAGAAAGGAAAAAAATACCGAAAAGATTGTTAATGGAGTTATAAGAAAACTCGAACAACCAATACACAATTCGGCTACCCAATACGCACAAAACCGAAAGGGGAAAAAGAGCAGTATAGGAATAGTCATTGAAAATGACAAAAAATGCACTACTCATTCGACATTAAGAGCCTAAGACCGAATTGGTACATAAAGAGTCCCATTTTCGGTAACCACTTCCCTCACACCAAAATCCTCGATTTTCTCCACATAAGTCTCCCCTATCACTCCTTGTTTTCGTCCTTATATCACCCAACCGATTTCTCCTCTAACAACTTCATTCAAATTTCTCAAGACCCATTCATCTTAGAGTACCAAACCAACTCTACTACTAGTCATCCCAGGTAGCAAAATAAATACCTCTTTGCTCAAGGCGTGACTCAAACACCAACCCCCTTGAAACTCCATCACGCCACTTACCATCAAGCCAATAAGCTCCTTGTATCATAACTTATCCTCAACAATTTAAAAGCCTATAATCCAAAGTTAGAGTTCACTTAAATAAGTAAAACAAATGTTTTGCGCATGCCAAGACTTAAACCTCATACCTTACAGTTACACATCATGCCACTTTGCCACAAGACCACAAGCTCTCTTTATGTCATATTTTGTCCTCCATTTATTATAAGGCCTACTTCTAAACACCCAGGGTTTTATTCACCTAAAACCAAAAATTTTACTCAAGCCCATGTTTGAACCCAGGACTTCTCCAACACTCCCAAACACACCCAAACCTCTTAGCCATTACATTAACATGCAATTTAGTGTGTATGGGCCCAAGGCCCATTATGTAGCCAAGTGGGGCCAATGTACTCATATGGCCCGCTAAGCTAGATTTAGCCATAGCCATGTGTACGACACAGTCAGTCCATTAATTCCCACAAGTCTAAAAGCAAACACCCGTGTGGGGCCCACAAGCCTATTGGGCCTATACGGCCCATTTCGGCCAAAAACTTCTAGGCCCAATTTTAGGGTGTTACAATTCACCCCTCCTTGAAGAAATTTTGTCCCCGAAATTTCCAACTATCAAACGGTCACATAGCATAGACTACACCACTACATTCCCACTACACACTCTAATCCCAAACCACTAGCACACCTATCTTGAGTGTAGCAGTATAGTCTACTCTATCCTTAGAGTTTCAGTACAGTCTACTACCTATCTATGGTAGTCTTAGTATTTTCTATCCATAGCAGTTTTAATCAATAATCAAAATACAGTTTTCAGAGAGAACTTACAGGATCGGCGCGGAGACCTGGTGTACCACACTTTCGGTAAAACATTCAGCAGAACATTTCATATACTTCAAATCTGTTGAAACAGTTTTTTCAAAAATTCAATTTTAAAACCCAATCAACAGCTGGTTTTTGCATCTTGGCTTTGATACCACTAAATGTAGCACCCCAAACCCGACCTAGATGTTAGGCCCGAATCTGGCGGTGTCACATTGGAGTGCTTTTTGAAAACCATATTTCTTGTTGATAAAATCCTTTGAAGGTTAAGACCTCTTTGTTAATTCTTAGTCATTTGTTAACCATTTTAGATCGCCATTACTTTTAAAAAATATTATTTGCTACAAAAGCATAAAAATTGAGTTGTGGAAACGTAATGTTTGTCCTACTTCTAGCAGATATAAATTACGATAATTAAAAAGCCAAATTAAAACTAGAAATTTAAAGAGGCCTTATTACATCAAAAACCCAAATTTATGTTATTGAAAAATAAATAGTCGATGTAATGCGGTTGCAGTTGTGTGGCCACCCTCGAGTCCCTCACAACATCAATCCACCTAAAGCTAGGGATTACCTACACAATTAAAAATCTGGTAAGTTTACGAAAACTCAGTGTGTAATCCCCTAATATGAAAATGGTCAGTCAGACAAATAAAATACAAAAGCAATTTGGCCTGAGCCCATTATAGCAGAGAGTATTAGATGGGCCTTAGCCCATTATAGTAACAGAATCAGAAGCAGAACATAAGTGGGCCTAAGCCTAATACAGTATCAGTTCAAAACAATAATGCAATAGTGCAACCCACCCTAATCTAGCCAACACACCACTCCGTACCATCAACACACCATGTGGGGATAAAATCGACCCACCCAGCTAGCACGCTAATACCGCAGCAAGATTGCCAGATAACATAATCGTAGCTTAGCGGCCAATAATCAGAATCACAGCATAGCTGCCAATAAGATAAGTGGCTTTAAGCCATCAATAGAACCTACTTTTGATAAAATGAATGGCACTAAGTCATCGAAAAAATGAGTGGCACAAAGCCATCGAAAAAATGGACAGCACTAAGCCATCGATAGTCTGCGTGGCACAAAGCCATTGGTAATATGGACAGCACCAAGCCATCGATAATATGTGTGGCACAAAGCTATAGGTAAAACGGACAACACTAAGCCATCGATAATATCCACAGCACCAAGCCATCGGTAAAATGAACAGCACTAAGCCATCAATAGTATGAACGGCATAAAGCCATCGGTCAAATAAACGACACCAAGCCATCTATCAATCTCGTCTCGTGCGGCACGTGCAACCTTAATAGTTCAACATGAATATACAGCTTTAAGCCATCGTGGGTCCATAGTCGTCTCGTGCGACCCGTGCAACACTAACAGCCAATACTTCCTCCATAACAATAACCCAACCGATGCAGCATGTCATGCATGTATCCAAAGCACATAAATATCACATAACATACTCAATCAATCAAACATCATATGAAGCATAACAGTTATTCTTCCCTACAAGGGTATTACAGTCATTTTACTCTACAAGGATATTACGGTCATTTTACCCTACAAGGGTATTACCGTCATTTTACCCTACAAGGGTATTACAGTCTTTTTACCCTACAGGGCTATTGCAGTTATTTTACCCAACAGGGGTATTACGATCATTTTATCCTACAGAGGTACACGACCATTTTACCCTATAGGGATATTACGGTCATTTTACCCTACAGGGGTATTACGGTCATTTTACCCTATAGGGTATTATGATCATTTTACCCTAAAGGGGTACTACGATCATTTTACCTTCCAGAGGTAATTTGGTCATTTTACCCTTCAGGGGTAATTCGGTTATTTTTCCCTCAATGGGTAATTCGGTCACTCGCCCATGTTTCATAGGCTCGGTTCACTAGACGTCCGATCGCATGCTCATGTGGCATCAATCACTAGTTTTCCAGCTTTTCCACTTTTGTCGATCTACAGTCTATTCAGTGTGTGCGTACACACTCTTTCAACTTTTCAGGCGACTATCAGGTGCAGGGTAAAAATACACACCTAATTACATATAGTACTAAAAATCCACAAGCATCGGAACCTATTCAGACATAACATACAGTTAATCCCTATCAAATGAGTTAAAAAAACTCTAACCAAACACTTATTCGAAAGATCGACTGCCACTTGCCTTGACTAGATCGGTCAACTATGATTTGCTTACTAGATCAAGAGTTTGGTGTAGCCACCCTGGCGCACCCTAGTGAAAAGTCCCAAACTACCGACACTCTATGCTGCTTAAACTTGGGGGTAGGGACTACAAGTTCATTTTCAACCGTCACCACTTCTGTTACTTTATTACTAGAAGCCTTTTCCCCCATCGAAAGTTCTAGAGCCCGAAAGATCATACACATAGGAGAAAGGAGAAGAATCGGTAATAAGGGACTGAACCATTTGGCTCAAACAGTAAAAGAGTGAACAGAAATGAGTCGAAGGACTTGTCGGTTCATTAGAACACTTGTAGACCAAAATGATTTATCAATAGTAGAGGGGGATAATATTTGGCCAATTAAAATACAGGTAAAATCGACAGAAGGTTTACAAGAAGAAGGAACGACAACCACCACAAAAGTACTTGAGAAGGAAAAAGAGGAATAACACTCGGTTAAAAAGAAGAAATGGAGAAGAGGGAAGAAGAAAGAAAAACAAATAAATGCAAGGGAAGGTAGAAGAAGACTGTATTAGGCTAAAATTAGGGAAGACACAAGAGAATTAAGAGGAAAAGAATAAACTCGGTAGAGAGAAAATATGAGTATGTGAAGAGGAGAGAAAAGAAGAAGAGAGATAGGGGTGAAAAGAATATTCAGCTTCAGCTTAATGAAAATGGAAAAGATAGTATTCCATTTAAGACACCAAGATGAACGCATTAGAAAGGAAAGAAATACCTAAAAGATTGTCAGAGAAGTTAAAAGAAAACTCGAATAGCCAATACACAATTTAACTACCCAATATGCACAAAACCGATAGGGGAAAAAGATTAGTATAGGAATAGTTACTGAAAATGACCAAAAATGCACTACGCATTTGGCATTAAGAGCCTAAGACCAAATTGGCACCCAAAGAGTCCCATTTTCGGCAACCACTTTCCTTACACCAAAATCCTCAATTTTCTCCACATAACTCTCCCCTTATCACTCCTCATTTTCCTTCTCATATCACCCCACCGACTTCTCCTCCAACAACGTCACTCAAATTCCTCAAGACCCATTCAACTTAGAGTCCCAAACCAACTCTACTACTAGTCACCCCATGTAGCAAAATAAATACCTCTTTGCTCAAGTCAAACACCAACCCCCTTTAAAACTCCATCACACCACTTACCATCAAGCCAATAGGCTCATTGTTTCATAACTGATCCTCAACAATTTAAAACCCTAGAATCCAAAGTTAGAGTTCACTTAAATAAGTAAAACAAAAGTTCTGCACACGCCAAGACTTGAACCTCAGACCTTACAGTTACACATAACGCCTCCTTGCCACCAGACCACAAGTTCTCTTTGTGTTATATTTTGTCCTCCATTAATTATAAGGCCTACTTCCAAGCACCCGTTTATTAACCTAAAACTAAAAATTTTACTAAAGCCCAAGTTTGAACCCAGTACTTCTCCAACACTCCCAAACACACCCAAACCTCTTAGCCATTACACCAACATGCAATTTAGTGTGTATGGGCCCAAGGCCCATTACATAGCCCAAGTGGGGCCCATGTACTCGTATGGCCCACTAAGCTAGATTTAACCATAGCTATGTGTATGACACAGTCAGTCCATTAATTCCCTCAGGTCTGAAGGCAAACACCCGTGTGGGGCCTACAAGCCCATTGGGCCCACATGACCCATTTCGGCCAAAAACTTCTAGGCCTAATTTCGGGGCGTTAGAGATGTGGTCTTACTCATATACATATTTCGATGCCAATGTCATAGACATGTTCTTACTCACACTCACATATCGAAATCCTATGTCATGACATATGTATCCTATCTATTCCAAGGCTCATACGGGGCTTTCGAATGTCAAATCTCGATCAATTCAAGCTCGTAAATATTTCTTCCACAATTATACACATTCGTCTATATACACATATACATGTAAATATTTTATTCAACATAATTAAATATGTTCATTTAAATTTTACGACATCTATTTGCTTATAGACTTACCTCGAATAGAGACAAACGGAATAGAACGATTATTCAATTACTTTCGTTTTTTCTCGATCTAAGTTCGATTTCTTTAGTTCTTTATCTAAACATATTCAAATAAAACCTATTCAAACACAATTTCATTCAATTTAGTCCAAAAACTCATAAATGGGAAAATTAACATTTTGCCCCTAACATTTTACACTTTTTACAAATTAGTCCCTATTGCACAAAACACAAAATATGCAATATCTCACAACATCATAGCTAGGCCGAATCTTCCCCTTATTTATACAAGCCCATACATTTCATTTATTTCATATTTTAGTCCCTTAGTTTATTATTTTTACAATTTTTCCCTAATTACTCAAATTCATCAAAAATTCTAATACAAAACATATTAATCCAAAATATATCTTTCATAATTCATCAACTAACATCACAAAACTCATAAATTAATTAATGGCATAACTCAAAATATTCATCAAAATGAAAAATTAAAGCATGGGCTTTGTAGATTTCACAGCAACGATCTTAAAAACGTAAAAAAATAAAAAAACCGAATAAAAAATAACCTTGAATCAAGCTTAGTAGTGGCCAAATGTAACTAGCTCTATTTTTCTTTCTTTTTCCTTTAAAGAATCGATAAAGATAAAAAAAAATGCATCCCTTTTTACATTATGTTTTATTTTTTATTATTAATTTACTAATTTACTAAACTAACCTTTATTATTTAACTCCAAAACATTATAATCAATGTCCATGACCGTCCATACTCAAATTCAATGGCATAATTGCATCATAAAGACCCCATAATAAAAGAACATAGGAATTTAGTACTTTAATAAATAGCTAGCCATTTTTTTATTTTACGCGATTAAGTCCTTTTATTCAATTGGACACTCAGACAATAAAATTAAATCACGAAAATCTCACAGATATCAATTCACACATTATAAACATGGAAAATAATATTTAAATATTTTTTGACTCAGATTTGTGGTCTCAAAACCACTATTCTGATTAGGGTCTAAACCAGGCTGTTACAGCTTAGCTACTTATGTTGGATGTATTTTTACTTTTTCAAAAAATGAGTGTTTAAATTTCGTTATCTCCATTCTTCATCCGATTTTGCTTTGTTTTGAGCTTTCAAACACAAATTTTCTTTGTTTTAAGTGTTGTTCATTTGATTAAAATTTAACAAATGGTATCAAGAGCCTATTGTCTTTGAGGGCATTGGTTGTGCATTGTTTGTGAGTGACTCGTGTCTGAAAGAAAGGAAGTAGGAGCTGTTTTTGTTGGTTTGTTTTGATTGCTGCAAGGATGAGCTTCTCACCACCACCACCTGTTTTTGCTAGTGAAAAGTACAATATTTGGGCTATGAAAATGAGGACACACATGTAGGCACATGACCTGTGGAATGTTGTTCTGAATGACACAAAGGCACCACCTTTGAGAGCTAATCTGACCATAGCTCATATCAGACAGCATAATGAAGATTGTGCCAAGAAGCACAAGGCCATGTTATGCCTTCAAAATGGAGTTTCAGATGTGATCTTCACAAGGATAATGGCCTGTGACACTCCAAAGTAGGCCTGGGACAAACTTAAGGAGGAGTTTCAAGGATCAGAAAAGACCAAGCAGTAGCAACTAATCAACTTGAGAATGGACTTCAAGAATCTGAGAATGAAGGAGTCAGAAACTATCAAGTGGTATACTTACAGGATCATGGCCACAGTCAACAATATAAGACTACTTGGAGATGATTTTAGTGACCAGAGGGTAGTTGAGAAAGTCATAACAACCCTGCCAGAGAAGTATGAATCAAAGATCTCTTATTTGGAGGACTCGAGGGACCTATCAGCTATTCCCTTGATAGATTTGATAAATGCTCTCTATGCATAAGAACAAAGAAGAGCGGACAGAATGGAGGAGCATTCTGAGGGAGGTTTTTAGGCCAGAGGTAGAGAAAGCTCAAGCTCGAGCTCAAGTTTCAAAGGCAAGAAGCCTTGGATAGAAAAGAAAGAGAAAGGCAAGAAAGATAATACCAAGAAGAAGTTTCTACCTTGTGTTCATTGTAAGAAGACTACTCACCTTAAAAAATACTACTGGTACAGGCTAGACATTCAGTGTAGAGGCTGCAAACAGCTTCGCCATATTGAGAAAGTGTGCAAAAACAAGCTAAGAGCACAGCCACAGCACCAGAATCAAGCTCAGGCTGTTGAGGATGTTGAGCACAAGAAGAGCATGTCTTCACAGCCTCTTATTTTGCAAGCTCGAGCAAGGTCAGCAATATGTGGCTAATTGACAGTGGATGTACTCACTATATGATTTCAAACAAAAGTATGTTCAAAGAGCTAAACACTACCTTTGTATCCAAAGTCAGGATTGGGAATGGTGAGCTTCTTGAGGCCAAAGGCAAGGGCAAGGCTGTGACTGGCACCAAGTCAGGTAACAAAACCATTTCTGAGGTTCTTTATATACTTGACATTAACCAAAATTTGTTGAGTGTTAGTTAGTTACTAGAGAAAGGCTACTCTATCTCTTTTGAAGGCAAAACTTGTGTGATCAAAGATGCTGTTGACCAGATGTTAACAACAGTAGTCATGAATGGTCAAACCTTCATTTTGGATGTAAAACATCAAGAACCAAGGGTACATGTAGCTTAGGCTAATGAATCAAGTTTGTGGCATAGGAGGCTGGGGCATGTGAACTACAAGTCACTTGGTTTGCTGCACAAAATGAGTTTGGTTGAAGACATGTCCAAGATCGAGCCAAAGGAAGATGTGTTTGAGGTCTGGCAACTTGGCAAACAAACCAGATTGCCTTTTCCTATCAACAAAGCTTGGAAAGCTTAAGAGAGGCTCCAACTGTAACACCTCTAACCCGTATCCGTTGCCGGAATGGGGCTATGAGGCATTACCAAACATAAGCATAGTTTCAAACATTCACATAATCACATAGATCATATTCGTATATAATAAGCATATGGCTAATCAAATATTAAACATACATTATTAATCATATTGCAATTATAAATCATACCTCAAAATTTAACCAAATCCATATTACACATATAATCATATTGTAACGCCCTAGATTTTGGGCCTAGAAGAAATGGGCTTCACGTGTTGGAGCAATTTGATTTTAGTTGTGTGAGGAACAATTCAAAAACTGTATGTTTAGTTTAGTGGCTAAGTGATTTGGGAAAAGTTGGGAGTGTTGGAGAAGTCCTGGGTTCAAACCAGGGCTTTAGCAAAAATTTTAGTTTTTCCCTTGAGTGAACTTGGCGCTAGGTTGAATGCCTTATTAATATTTGTGGTGGACTTATGACATAAGGAAGCATGTGGTCTAGTGGTTGTGGCGTCATGAAGGTTGCAAGGGAGCAAGGGTTCAAGTATTGGCTCTTGCAATTAACCTTCTTTTTCTTTTAGAGGAACCAAGACTTTGGTCTATAGACTTTATAAGTAATTGTGGGTAAAATGTGACACAAGAGGAGCTTATGGAAAGGAGGCAAGTGATGTGTTGAGCTATTGAGGGGTGCTTGGGTTCGAATCTCATTGGAAGTAAATAGTGGTTTGTTTTGCTGCTTGAGCTGATGAGGAGTTGGATCTGGACTAGAACTCTGGGGTTGAATTGGTCTTGGTTGTTTGAATTGAATTAGAGTGGGGAGTTAGAGTAAATCAAGGAGAAAGAAATCGGTTGAGATTATCAAGGATTTTGAAATGGGAGAAGTTGGAGTCGAACAAGGAGGGATTGATTATGCAAATTCGGCCTAAGGTGCATTATGGGGTTTTTTTCGGCAATTTGTGTATGAGTGCTGAATTCTCCCTCTTCTTTTTGGGGCTTTCGTTCTTTTTGGTATTTCAGGTATCTTTCTCCCTGGTGTCGATCTTTCAAGTAGCCATTCATGCTCTTTTGGGTTTTGGGTAGTTCTTTGTTTCGAAATCATATTTTTAACTTAATTACTTCCTCTTCTCTCATGACTCTTTTTCTCTCCTGAACCGCCTCCTCTCTATAGCCGAATCTATTTCCTTTTCTTTTTCAATTAGTTCCTATTCTCTTCTTACCTTCAAATTTGATCTTTCAGTTTTACACTCATAGCCAAACCTGTTCTTCCCTTTTCTCTCTACTATTGTTCTTAAAGTTTGAGTAAGCCGAAGTTAACTTCTTGTCTCCCTTTGTCATTTATTCTTCCTTTTCATGTTAGCTGAATATTTCCCTTATCGATACTTTGGGTTTGTATTGGTTTGGGCAATTAGGCTCTGTAAAGTGGCTGAATGATACCTTATTCTACCTCTTCTATCAACTAATTTTAGGTGTTCAAATCTTTCGGGCAACATTCAATCGATAGTTGCGGTAAGTGGGCTGATCTTGCCTAATGTTCTTTCCTTTCCTCTAATATTAAGTTTCTTAAACGAATGGATAGTAGATTAAGCCTCTCGCTTATTCGTCTCACGTTAATTGATTCCCTTAGTTAATGCAACATTTCGGTGGAAAAGGGGTGTTGATAAGTTTTCAGTTAACATCATAAGTGTATTGAATAACATATTTGGGGGGAATGTGAGTGTCAATATCGGTCTCTCTGGGATTCAATGTTAGTATTAGGTATAGTCATTAACCGGAAGCGTTAATGGATGCAGGTCCAGGTGCTCAGGAATTCTTAGTACTCTACGTGATCAGGTTTGTAACTGTATGCCTTGTTTTGATAATCGGTTGAAAAACCAGAATTGTGTGTGAGTAACAGTATAACCTGTTTCTGTGGATCGACATAAGCCGATAAATTGTGTATTCGTACTTTGTAAACGGTAATAGGCGTAAAAGCCATAAGAATGTGTGTAATCACACTCTTTTTGAGTGTAGATCGGCAACTGCCGAAAAGTTGAATTACCGGCGAATGATGCCACACGAGCGTGCGACCCTACATGTGGTGAACCGAGCCCTCGAACATGGGCGTAAGACTATAGAGACCACACGAGCGCTCTCATCGTCTTGTGCTATTCTAAGCCACGTTGTGCCTCAATTGGTCGGTAATGGGCCGTGTGGGCCCAGTGGGCTTGTAGGCCTACACGGATATAAAGGTATGTTTTGTGATAAGTACTGATTTGGGCTGTGTAGTCGTGATTAATTCTAGGCCAATGGGCCACAGAGCGTGTAGGCCTACTTGGGCCGAGTAATGGGCTTTAGGCCCATTTACACCGTTATGTCTGTTTAGATTACCTAGGTCGCACGAGGCGATGATGGAGCCCTGGTTGGGTCATTAAGACCCTCGATTTGTAAAATTACTGAAATGCCCTCGATTTGTAAAATTACTGAATGTTCTCAATTTGTAAATTTACTAAAATGCCCTCGATTTGTAAAATTACTGAAATACCCTCAATTTGTAAAATTATCGAAATGCCCTCGATTTGTAAAATTACCAAAATGCCCTCGATTTGTAAAATTACCGAAATACCCCGGTAGGGTAAAAGTATCGAAATACCCCTGTAGGGTAGAATTACCGAAATACCTCTGTAGGGTAGAGTTACTGAAATACCTCTGTAGGGTAAAATGACCATTTGCCCTAGAGTGTAGAATGACTATTTTACCCTTATGATAGTGTTTTAACTGACGTGAGTGTAGTTGCATGATTGATATGTTTTTAATATATGTTTAAATGACTGTTACTGATTTACATACATGTGTGATGATTGAGCATGACATACACAATGTTCTGTATGTGGATGGGTATGATCTTGAGGTAGCTCTGTAGTAGTGGCTATGCCACGTATTTCTGTTAATAGTGGCTCCGCCACGTATTCTGATTCTGGTGGCTCTGCCACATTTTTTGTTATTAGCAACACTGCTGCGTAATTGGTGTATTGGCTAGGTGGGTCGAGTTATTCCCCACATGGTGTGTTGGCTGGTACGAGTGGTGTGTTGGATGGATTGGGTTGGGATGCATACTCACATGGTTGCATATCTACTCTGTTCTGATTTTATTTTGGGCTTAGGCCTACTTATCCTGTTATTGGTTTGGGCTAGGCCCAATTGATTCTGTTATGGGCTGTGGCCCAAAGTGATTTTGTAGTGGGCGTTGGCCCACGTATGTTCTGAATTGGACTGTACTATTATTGTTAAAGGGCTCTGGCCCAGACTGTTTACTGACTGTGCTTTAGAAAGGGGATTACACACTGAGTTTTCATAAACTCACCCCATTTATTAACTTTTTTAGGTAAACCTCAGCTTTAGACGGATCGGAGCTACGAGGGACGCGGAGAGAGCCACACATGCTACTTATGTTTTCAGTTTTGATTATCTACATACAAGTATTTTGATTTGGGTTGTAATAAGGCCTTTAAGATTTCTGGATTTTAAATTTTGGAATCTTATTTATGGTTTTGTAATCGTTAGAGATAGGACACGGGTTTTTCCAAAACAACAACTGTTTTTCAAATATCACGTTTCCACAACTGTTTAAATTAAGCTTTCGCAAAAAATAAGGTTTTAAAGGTAATAACGGTATAAAAAATGTTTTGGAAAATAAACAAACAAAATTTTTTAGTTAGCAACAAGTTTTAAATAAGAAGGGTTTTCAATGAAAGCATGGTTTTTGAAAAACACTTCAATGTGACACGCCAGATTTGGGCCTAACTTCTAGGCTAGGTTTGGGGTGTTACACATATTTACACATCATTAATCATGCCTCATAGTCATTCAAGTTATGCTTTATAAATACGTATAAAAAATCATATGCTTGTTCTTATAATGGTATTCGAATACCTAATAACTGCCAAACATTTTACTTCATAATTTTACACATGCACATATTAGACAAAATAAATCATATGTGGCAATAATAAGTATATGAAATGGTCAAGTTTATTTCATTGAACAATAAAACCTTATGCACCTTTAATCTAATAGAATTAGAACCGTTTTCGAACATAAAATATAAATCACATTACGCTTAATTTGCATGCTCATTAACCAAATTAAACTTACCAAAATAATAGATTAAAATACTATTTATTTGGTCATTTTACAATCCTTAACCAAAAATAATCATGCTTATTACTCATTCTATTTCACTATCCACTTTCAACTATGTCTGTTTCTATTACAAACATATAATTTCGCATAGAACTAAGTCCAAATATTAACCATATCCAAAGCACGCATTATCCATTCACTAAATCAATCACATCATTCCAAACAATCAATGATTATTTTTCATTTCTTGTTCACCTAACCATCCCTAGTAGTCATCTATAGTTATATAATAAACATATTTCTAATACAAATTAACCAATACCAAAAATCTAATCATACATTTGACCTGATTTGTCAACAAGACGAATTATACCTAAATACTTTAAACATAATATTCGTATTTCATGTTGAGCATAACAATTTCATATACCCTTTACTAATTATGAAATTAATCCTTAACCATGAGCAAACATAATAACTCCAACATTAACAATCAAATCCAACCCTTAAACCTTTTACCAAATATTTCTCACGTAAATAACAAGCATTTTATTCAACAAATATATCATGGCTGAAATCAACCAAATTTAAAACATCATAAAATATTAAACACATTAAATCTCAAACATTAGTAAACCACATTATCTTCACTTTATTATATGTATAACTAACTTACCTTGATACCACATCATACAACCAAGCATAACCAACAAGGTTCACATACATTCATCAATGTATAAACCATAGCCGAATCACAAAATCACAACCTAACATAACCACATCTAGATCTAACATTAAAACCGAATAAACAAGCCATTTTCGCAAGGCTTATATATATACACAAATTCAAAACCAAAATATTAAGCTAGCCTATACATACCACATAACCAAAACTCAAAGCTTTTATTTACCGAAGCAATAATCGGTAGTGTGATGACATCTCCAATGACTTCCAACTTGCGCAAATATCTGAAAATCTATAAACATATGAAAAGCATACAGAGTAAGCTCTGAAAGCTTAGTAAGCCATAAGCAATTAAATCATTCCAATGATATTTATAATTCATTTTTCTAACTAGGTCGTATTTAACAAATCTCAATCACATATACCACCATCACATTTACACTTTGTACGTACCTGAATTGGATATATTTTCACATAGTCATTCATCTTGTGATATTGCCCATTGAACCACTCAAAATTAAAGGATACGCAGATAGGCGGAAAGCTTGTACAATGCCAACGTCCCAGACATGGCCTTACTCGTAAACACATATCGATGCCACTGTTCTACACAGGGTCTTACACAAATCACATATCGATGCCACTATCCCATACAAGGTCTTACACGAATAATAGATCGATGCCACTGTCCCACACAAGGTCTTACACGAATCACGTATTGATGCCACTGTCCAACACAAGGTCTTACTCGCACACTTACTGCCAATTATATATTAAAGCCTTGTAACATATCGCACACTTAGTGCCATCACATAGCCGTAGCTAATACGTTCTCGCACACTTAGTGCCATCAGATAGCCATAGTTAATACGTTCTCACACACTTAGTGCCATCACATATACATATTCAAGCTTGCAAAATTCATATATCAAACACATATAACTATGCATAACCTATATCTTGACTGAATACACATTTAATCATTAGCATTATTAACTTTCGTTTTCAACATCATAAATACTAATTTGGCCGAATGTATACTTTCACATATGCATACATATAATTCACATTTCATTAAACATACTTTCCCATTTAAATACCATATACCCAGATGCACATATAACCTTTAGTACGAACACAAAATTTACACTTCAATATATTATACATATATCATTAGGCCAAATATGATCAATCTTACATATAAAAATATTATTCCATTTATTTCATTCATAACTTATTCAATATATATATAATTGTATTACCATTCGGCATTGAATTCCATACACATAATATGCATTTATAACATGATTTCATAACGTCTATTAAAATACGAACTTACTCAAACTCACAAATTCAATCAAACCAATCTCAGAACAAGTCCTCTAAAGCTCAATTCATTTCGGCACATACATATATATATTTATTCACAACTCAATTCAGCCCATTTAATACATATACATTTCAGTTAAACAACATTTATTTACTTATGACTATTCGACAATTTTCGACTTTCCCCGATCCAAATCTGATTTCCTCTTTTTATTGATCTAATTCAATACAAATTTGACTTATTTAATCATATATTCTGTAACACCCCAAACCTGGCCCAGACGTTATGACCGAATCTGGTGTGCCACATTGAAGTGCTTTTTGAAAACCATGTTTTCATTGAAAACCCTTCTTAATGTTTAGAAACTTTTACCATTAAACTTGTATAAAACCTTAGCTTGTGTTTATTTTTCCGAAACGTGATTCATTGTAATAATCAAAACATTGTTAACAACTTTGTAAAATCTTATGGAAATTTGTGAATGCTTAAAAACCTTTGTAGATGCTGAAATATGTTATTTTAAAAATAGTTTAAGTATCGAAAAATAAGGCCTTCTTGTTATGGCTTAAAGTGGATGGATACTACGCACCAAGTAGGATTCAAGAGAAGAGGAGGTGAGTCATTTAGACTGCTTAAGTACCAAGCTCTTCCTAGATCCAATCCTAGACATGCACACATCCATTGCCACACTTTAACCTTATGACTTGTCCATGAACAACAAATTAAGTTTAAGTCTATTTAAAATATTTATTTGTGAAAACATTTACATTGCAGAAGCTTTGCTATATTATCGTGATATTTTGAAAACAAGTAACTTCTATAAAAACGCGCCTTAGAGCTAATCGATCTCAAAACGACTAAACAATATCATACTTAAGCTAAAAACAAATTAAAAATAATTAGAGATTCCATATTACAAACCCACAATCAGAATAATAATAATTAAGACTAAATTGAAATAAATAACTTAATCAAAACCAACATTCCAGTCCATGTGGCCACTCTGAATCCCTCCCAGCTCCAAGTCCACCAGTCTAGGGCTCACCTGCAAGGATGGAAGGAAAAAGGGGTGAGTTTGGGAAACTCAGTGTGTATAGTAGCCCATCCAAAGCCCAAATTAGCTCAAGCCCACTGGGCCTAAACCTTTATCAGTCTCAGTAATAACTGGGCCGAAGCCCAATTCAGTATTCAGTTATTGGGCCGTAGCCCTATTCAGTACCGTTTAGCTAGGCCTTAGCCCCTTTTCAGATATTAATAAGGCCTATAGGCTCGATTCAGTAGCAGAACAGTAATATCAATGCATGACTGCAAAATCCATATCAGTATGTGGGTAAGCTACTCAACCCACCCAACCGCTACTTCCAGCTGTACTAGCCAAACTCTCCATGTGGGGAAAACTACTCAACCCACCCAACCGCTACTCTCCACAGTGGCAGTATAGCTGCATAATCAAATAGTGTGGCTAAGCCACCAGAACGATAAACTAGGGCAAAGCCCCTTTTCGGTAAAGTAGGGCAAAGTCCCTTTTCAGAATACGTGGCATTGCCACTTGCACTTCCTCCATCAATAATCCCAATCCCCATGCATCAATAATCATGTCATGGCATACAATGTACAGAAACAGTAAATCATGCATTTTAGACAAATTTAGCCCTAGGGGTATATCGGTCATTTTGCACCTAGGGGTAAAACTGTAATTTTCCACCTCTAAAGGTATTTCAGTAATTTTATCAGTTTTTAGGGATTTTAGGCATATTACAGTCACTACTAACCCAATTTTCGTCACAGTAATTTATTTAACTTAGTCTAACAGTTTTAGCTATTGGGCCCTAAAACCCTTAATGGGCCCTACAGCGTCAATTAGCCACTTAAGCCCATTTAGTCCAAATTTTATGTTTAACTTATCAGTTTAAACAGCTTTGAACCTACAATTATCAGTACACGTTAATTACCCGTTTTCACCCATATGGGCCCATAAGCCCATTGGGCCCATTTTCAGCCCATCGAGGCCCAATTACCGAAGTACACGAAATTCCACACGCAACTAGCTTACCACTTTTCGATTTCAGATCTAATGATTTCTAAACGTCTTGTGAGCACTCGCAAACTCACAAGCCCACGAAATACCAACTTTCGGTCAAACTTTAGGTTACTTTGGCCTTTGCCGAATTAGACTAAAGAGGGGGTTCGATACACACCTGTTTTGCAACAAATGATAACGAGATCTCCCACGTGATTATCCTTTGCTGAAATTGATGACTAGATCTAGATCTAGTCGGCCCAAAGGTTCAAGCCCTCGACAGTAGTCTCTGAATCACACACCAACGATGTACTTGTCAAGACCGTTTCCAACACCTTTCCAATCTCAGATCCGCTGTGAATCTAACTTAAACGTGAGTAGAAAATAGATCTAAAAATTAATTCCCGAATCATTAAAAAATATGGAGGCTTGGCTTTAAAAGAAGAGATGAAAGAAGAAGAAATCGTGTAAAGCAAAGTGAAGATGGTCGACAAACAATCTTGGGAAGAAAAGGTTGTTTTAATAGAATTTGGCTTGGAGAAAAGAAAAATAGAAAAAGAGAGAATTGTTCGGCTTTGGGGAAAAATAGAAAAGAATATGAGGAAAAGAAAGTAGATAAAATAAAATAAAATAGAAATAAAGAAAAAGTCCGATTGAAAGGAAAATAAAATCAAAATTGGCTAACACACTAAAAAAATTACCCCAAATCTTCAAGAAGAAAATAACTCATGAAGGCCTTCCTTCCCCCAAAAAAAAAACCAATCGGCACCTACTGCTTATAGCCGAATGAGTGCTTAATTCGGCACAAAAGCCCCTTTCAAATTCAATTTCCTTGATTTTAGTTAAAAGATAAAGTTTGAATGAAACTCAAACTTTCCATCGATCGGTAGCCTTATCCACCGATTGAATCTGTTGCTAGAAGGTGCTCCAATCTCGCACGGCTCCCTCCACGCGTGCCCAGCAAAAAGGCCATCCTCCTGTGCGTGCCCCAGCTCAAACACGGGACCTCCAAGGTGCCCAGCGCACTACTGACCACTGCGTCGCAGCTTTGTTTTCAACAATATATGGTTACCTTTAATTTTAAACCTTACCTGCTAATGTCCCCGCTATTTAAAAAAATAAAATTACAACTTGCCTGCGCTTGGACTCGAACCCGTGTCCCCTTAAGAATCCTAACGAGCTACGGCCACTACACCACAGGCGCTCATTGTGGCACATTTCAGACACAGCTTCTCTTAAACCTTATCTCATCACCACCTGCTTATTTAAAAAATAAAACAGTATGCGCATGCGAGGCCTCGAACCCAGGCTCTTTTCCATGCTCCCAGTGCCTCTACCACTGGGCCAAGCTTCCCTTTGTGTCCCCTTTTTAATCCAACTTATTATAAGGCTTCCTCACGTGGTGACCTTGGGTTTTAAAAATAAAACCCACCTTTGCGCATGCTGGGAGTCGAACCTCAGCTCCCCTTCCTGCTACCTAGCGTGCTAACCACTGGGCCAGGTGCGCTTCTTTATGCCTAGTCTTGCCCAATTTATTTTTAAGGCCTTATGCCCAAATTCCCTTATGAGGCAAAAATTTAGAATTTTTGCTAGAGTCTTGGATCGAACCCAAGACTTTTCCCGCACTATAAATCATTAGTCATTTATTTAAACACTAAATTTAAACACCAAATTAACAACAATAATTTTTATAAATATATTTTTATCTAATAATAATAATTATAATTTTCATAAAAATTTTCAAACATCAATAATAATAAATACAGTAATATTTTTCTAATAACAATAATATTTAAAACTTCTCAATTATTCAGGTTTTCTTTTGTCCGAACCCAGACTCAAAGCCCAATTCTTCTAGGCCCAAATTCATGGTGTTACACATTCAATCAAATTCATCCAAAAACACATAAATGGACTAATTACACTTTTGCCTCTGACATTTCACATTTTTCACAATTTATCCCCTATTTCACAAAACACAAAATATTCAAAATCTCACCACACCCATGCTTGGCCGAATTTCACTAAGGTCCCTAGCAACCTATTTATTTCATTTATTTCACATTTTAATCCCACAATTTACAAAATTCACAATTTAGTCTTAATTAGACATTTTTACCAAAAATCACTTAATTAAACATAACAATCTAACCACATATACTTATTTTTCATCATCAAACAACAAAAACCATAAGCTTTCATCAATGGAAAATCATGAATACATCATCAAATTTAAAAATTCAAGCATGGGTTTGCTAGTATTCGCAACGATCTCAAAAACGTAAAAATTATCAAAACCGAAAAAAATCGATACCTTAATTTGAGTTTGAAAGAGTCAAACCTTAAAAACCTTCCATGGCTTCTTTTTCTTTAACATTCAGCCAAAATAAATGAACATGCATCTGTCTTTTTACTTTATGTTTTTATTATAATACATTTTATTATACAATTACCTTATTAACCTTAAAATAATAATAAGAAAACCATATAATGGTTGTCCACTATTGTCCATGTTAATAATCAATGGTCAAATTTCATTTTAAGGACCCCACATTAAAAAAGCCATAGCCATAAAACACTTCAATAAATAGCAAGTCACTTTTACATTTTACGCAATTTAGTCCTTTAATTAAATCAAGCACAAGAACGTTAAAAATTTCAAATAAAATTTTCACACATATAAATTAACATGTTGTAGGCACGAAAAATAATATTAAAATATTTTTTAAACTCAGATTTGTGGTCTCGAAACCACTGTTTTGAATAGGTTCTAAATCAGGCTATTACAACTCTCCCCCTTAGAGATTTTCGTCCCTAAAATCTTACCAGAAAGTAGATTAAAGATTTATTTCAACATAGTACATTTTCAAAGTCCCACATGGCTTTAGATTTCATATCTCTTTAATCTCACAAGCATGATGCTGATCTATATTCTATTATACATCATGTCAAGCTGAACTATTTAACTGTATTGAATTACCTTAATTTTCTACTCAATTTTCTTTCCTAACATTAACCTCGCATATCATTTTCTCATAAAGCTCTGTCCCGAAACTACAGAGTTTAGTAACTGCCACATATGCGATATCTCATACAATGTCATTTTTATACTTACCTGATAGTTTATCAAACAGCAATAGTCTTTCTTAATTGCCTTGAAATTCTAAAACACAGTGACAAATAAATATTTCAAGAATTTGATTGGCATAACCCGATTTTAATGCAATCTCATACTCACATATTATTATATTTTCCCTTAAAAATATCATATAAATTTCATATCTCAATCTGAAACAACAATGACGGACACCATAAGCAGACTTACTATCACAGAAACGAATCATTCAGCTGTTTTACCAAAAGAGAAAATCCATACATACCGAGAGATTTCTTCGAACAGATAATATTAATTCGGATCACTCTATCTTTTTCAATGATAAGAATAAGCTTATTGTAGAGGTCATCAAAATTTTATTTCATTACTACTCAGATAGCTCCAATCATTTGAACACAAAGTCAGAAATACCATGTTTTATACTCATTCACCAATACCGCTTTCTTAGATTATCATACATCTTGTTACTCTCATATGAGCAGATTAACAAACACTGTTAGCCACCTGTAACAATGTTTATATAATCTCAGAGCTTTTCGATATAGACATTCTATCTCGAAACGGTAAGCAATCATCCATTCCACATCCAAAATTCTAAATCAGAAATCTATTTACGCTGAATCCCTTATAGATTAAAATCTGATAACACATTTCTAAGTCTCACGAATTCACTTATTATACATCAACTTAACTTCTAATTTAGTTAACATATGTTCAACATCTGATATGATTTATCATGTATTTATCACTCGTAAAGCACATAAAAGTTTTTAGAACATTGAAAACTATAATCATTTTCCTCGGATAATAATCAGTTACTGTCTCAAAACTTCTCTATGATTCAAACTATCTTTGTTGTCTCCAAATTCGAGTCTTTCTCTGACATTAAACATTTTAACTCTTACAGTTATCAAACATATCATATAACTCTTTTCATACAGCTTTAACTGTATAGAATCACAAGATATCACGGTACATTCTTTTATCAAAATACCCTTCAAGTCGTTCATTGACATATGACTAAGAATCGTAATCTTTTTATTCAACATAGGTTAAATTAGAACTGATATTTCAGTTGATAATGTCTCCATGCATAAGAAAGCTTCCACCATTGAACTAACTTTAATTAACTACAATATTTCTCAAATAGAACTGTTTCGATTGATAAAATTATGTTTCAAGTCTTCATGAATACAATTTCTTCTTTTAGACTATCCCTCAAGTTATACATGTACTTTCAAAGATTATTTCCAGTCCAGTGGATAGATTCAAACACATATAACCCAATCATCTTTTCAATCAAATAATTCAAATCAGACTAAACCGCTGAATCAGTCTTTTTAAAAAAAATATTTTCTTCTCGTTCAAAGGATAACCCAGACATATCTATATATAGAAGCCACAACCATCAAATAGAAATCATAATGTCATAATAAGACTAACGTCTTACCTGTAACAATAGATAATATCCCGACTATTAATAAAGCATTTGAACACAGAAGAAAATCAAATATGATTTTAACAGCAGCCAATGCAGAATGACAATTTTTATAACTCTAATAACAGTACTACAATACTCTCACATTTCCAACCAAAAATTATAATCATAATAGATATAGTCATCTCTATCAAATAAAAATCTCTTGCAAATAATCATACGGAATCATAAGAAAACTGGGATAGTGAAATTTCAAAGTCTGAAGCTACACAGAATATCTGAGGATTACAACTCTTATAGAATGATTTCAATTCTAATGATATCCCAAAAAAAGAAAATCTAGAAGAATAATGTCACTCATAAATACTGAAATCTAGAGTAACAGAAGCAATATAATCTTTACGTTTTTTTCAACAGAACAATAGTCAGTAGAAACAAAATATTAACACCATACAAATTTTACCATTGACTTTCTTATCATCATAATGGAACAGAATACCAAAGAAAGATAGACCAATGCCAATCAACCCAAACCAATCAACCATGCTTTCATCTATCAGTATATTTAACTAATGTTCTCGTACGATAAGAATTTGATTTTAACATAATTAGTTACATATACTTTTGTAAATAAATGAACTCATTGAATACTCATAAGAGATCATAGTAATTGCCTGACCAAAACCACTGCACCCAGCCACCAGTGCAATTCAAACATTATCCCTTCAATGATAGAAATCAATTCAGAAAAGCTTTCAGTTAATACTTTCTTTAGATAACATACCTGAATAGGTTATTTGATCAGAGTTATCTTCTTCTGTAACAGTGCCTTTGTATAATCTGAATAGTTTTCAGAACTATTCAATACCTCTTTTAATACTATCTAAACCTAAGACTTTTCTCGCACTATAAATCCTGTTTAATTTACTTAAAAACTAAACTAAACACAAAATTAATAATAATAATAATAATAATTTTCCACAAAAAATTAAAACACCCAATTTTTTTTCGGGCCGTCCTCTATCCAAACCCGGACTCAAAGCCCAATAATTCCAAGCCTAAATTTAGGGTGTTACAATTCACCCCTCCTAAAAAACATTTCATCCTCGAAATTTCTAAATAACAAGAGAGTCGTTGCATCACTACTCTACTATGCTACCGCTGCGCACTCTGATCTAAATAATTTTCAGTACGACCCAGAACATTTAATCACCGAGGTAAATAAATATTTAACAAGTGCGCATACAATTCGTATCCAAATATTACACACACCTAACTAGAATAAGCTTGGCAATCCAGAGCTTGATGGTCCAGGGACCCGCATCTAAAGCTTGCTCTTTTCTCCCTATGACATTCACCCGGATGACGCCTGTTGCAATTCTTACAGGTTGAAAAGTTTGGTCGTGCCCCAACATGTTTCACAGGACGAGACTCTGTCCTCTGCGAACTAGGATCCTTCCTCTTCTTACACTCCAAGCACCCTGCTTGAAGCGTTTCCCTAATTTCCTTAACTTTGGTCTCCAATACTTCTTCTACCACTTTCCTTACTAACTCGGCCAGTGCCTCAGTACCAAGCTCCGAGTTACCGCTACCTGAAGTTGGCAAACTTTGCTTACCCTCAGAATCTATATCAATACTCTACATTACCAGTACACATGTCAAATAACTACAAAGACCTTGATGCAAAATTTTAGTGCTTATTCATATATTCTATGCTGAGATTTTGTTTTTACAAAATCGTAGCCTAGCTACAGTCTTAATCTTCTAAGATTTTTGGTTTCCCTATGTCTCAGTCCTACAGTATTCAGTACTACCCTATCTACCGCATCATAGTATGGTCTCAGTTCTATCTACAGTAACATTACAGTATAGTATAGTATAAAAGAAGAAACACTTACAGACTTGGTGCCACCTCTTCAGTTATCAGATTTCAGAAACCCAGAAAAACCTTTTTTAAATCAAACCTTAAAACATGTATATTTACAAAAAATGAGTTTGAAAAGAGTTTCCTAAATTCCCCAAAAATTGATTTCCAAGAATACCCTTCTTGGGCTTTGATTTTAAAATTTTTATAAAAAACTTTTTGGACTTGATCCACAGCCGAGTTGTTGCAACCGGGCTTTAATACCACTAAATGTAACACCCCAAACCCGGCCCAGATGTTACGGACATATTTGGTGTGTCACATTGAAGTGTTTTTTGAAAACCATGTTTCCATTGAAAACCCTTCTTAGAGTTTAGAAACTTCTACTGTTAAACTTGTATAAAACCTCAACTTGTGTGGTTCATTAAAATAATCATTACCTTTTTAAACATTGTTAATAACTCTGTAAAATTTTATGGAAAATTGTGAAAGCTTATAAACCTTTGTAGGTTGCGGAAAACATGTTATTTTTAAAACAGTTTAAATATCGGGAAACCAGACGTTCTTTGTTATGGCTTAAAGTGAATAGATACTATGCACCAGGTAGGATTCCAGAAAAGAGGAGGTGAGTCATTTAAACTGCTTAAGTACCAAGCTCTCCCTAGATCCAATCCTAGACATGCACACACCCATTACCACACTTTAACTTATGACTTGTCCACGAACAACAAATTAGGGTTAAGTTTATTTAAGATATTTATTTATGAAAACGTTTACGTTGCGGAAGCTTTGCTTTGTTATCGTGATATTTTGAAAACAAGTAACTTTTATAAAAATGCACCTTAGAGCTAACCGATTTCAAGACAATCTATACAATATCATACTTAAGCTAAAAACAAATTAAATAATTAGAGTGGCCTTATTACAAACCCAAATTAAAATGATTACGATTGAAATAAATAATTGAATAATTAACTTAATTTAACCAGAACTGTTGTCCACGTGGCCACTCTGAATCCCTCCCAGCTCAAAGTCCACCAATCTAGGGCTCACCTGCGAGGATGGAAGAAAAAGGGGGTGAGTTTGGAAACTCAGTGTGTAAAAAAACCCATCTAGAGCCCAAATCAGCTCAAGCCCACTGGGCCTAAGCCCTATCCAGTCTTAGTAATAACTAGGCTGAAGCCCTATTCAGATACAGTAAACTGGGCCTTAACCCTTCTCAGTCAATAGTACGGCCCATAGGCCCATTTTAGTAACAGATCAATAAATATGCATGTATAAATGCAAACCCAAAACCTAGCCTATGTCCATCCGCTACACTCCACCCGTACCAACCCTACACTCCATGTGGGGAAACAACTCAACCCATCCAGCCGTTACACTCCACTGTTGTAGCATCGCTACTCAAATAATGTGGCCACTAACAGTAATACAAGGCAAAGTCTCTTTCAGTAAACAGTATGGGGCAGAGCCCTTTTCAGTAATCAGTACGAGGCAAAGCCTCTTTCAGTAATCGTGGCAATGCCACTTGCACTTCCTCCATCAATAATCCCTGTCCCATGCAACAGATAATCATGACATGGCATACAGTAAACAGAAACAGTAAATCATGCGTTTCAGTCAAATTTAGCCCTAAGGGTATAACAGTCATTTTGCACCTAGGGGTAAAATTGTAATTTCTCACCCTCAAGGGGTATTTCAGTAATTTTATCAGTTTTTAGGGTTTTATGCAAATTACAATCATTATTCGTCCAACTTTTATCTTAGTAGCTTACTTAGCCCATTTTAGCAGTTTACAATTACTGAGCCCTAAAACCCCTAATGGCCCTACAGTGTCTATAAGCAACTTAAGCCAATTTAGCCCAAGTTCCACGACCGATTTACCAGTTTTAGAAGTTTTGGACCTACAGTCTATCAGAACATATTTATAGCCTATTTTTACCTATATGGTTAGACTACAAAAAGGTGTTCGATACACACTTGGTTTGCGACGACAGTTAATGAGATCTCCCACGTGATTTTTCCTACAATCAATCACTAACATATTTAGATTTACGAATTAACGATAACGAATGTAATCTAGCTTACCTTATTCGGCCAACATCACCTAAGGCCCTTGAGTTCTTACTTTGCCGAAACTAGTGACTAGATCTAGATTTAGTAACCCAAATGGTCCTAGCCTTCCAAAGCCCCTTGATCGACAGTCTTTAATCTATACCAATACATAACAATACGAATAATAAGATTTATAGAGCCTTTAGCCCCAATCGACAGTCACCCTTCATAGGGGGTTTCGGCTTTTCCTTAAATCTCGAAATAAAGAATAGAAATAAGATTCTGAGTACTTACCACCAACGATGTACTTGTCAAGAGCGTTTCCAACACCTTTCAAATCTCAGATCCATAGTGAATCCAACTTAAAACGCGAGTACAAAATAGATCTAGAGTTTAATTCCCAAATCACTAAGAATATGGAGGTTTCGGCTTTTAGTATAATAGAGAAGATGAAGATGGAAGTTGTATAAAAAGAGAGGGTTTTGAGAAGGGTTTTAGGAGTTGTGAGATTTGGCTAAATAGATTAAAGAAAGAATGGGGTTTCGATTTAAGAGAAGATAGTTTCAATTTAGAACATAGCCCTCAAATCCAACATAGCCATACGCCCTAGTGCATCAGCTACCACATTTGCTTTGCCAGGGTGATATTCGATCGTGCAATCATAATCCTTTAGCAACTCATTCCATCTACACTACCTCAAATTCAACTCCTTCTAGGTAAGGAGGTACTTCAGACTTTTGTAATCTGTATAAATGATGTACTTCTCTCTATACAAGTAATGCCTCCATATCTTAAGTGCGAATACCACTGCTGCCAACTCCAACTCATGGGTTGGGTAATTCACCTGTGAGCATTAAGTTGGAGCGACGCATATGCAACCACTTTTCGTTTCTGTATTAGTACACCCCCAAGCCCACATGCGACGCATCATTGTAGACTGTAAACTCTTTCCCAAGCTCTGGTTAAATCAAAACAGGGGCCTCCATTAAAAATTTTTAAGCTTTTCAAAGCTTTCTTGCTACTTATTAGTCCAAACAAATGGCACCCCCTTCCGTAGTGGCTTGGTCAAGGGTGCAGCAATTAATGAGAACCCCTCAACAAACCGCCTATAGTACCCTGCCAGGCCTAGAAAACTTCAAATTTTTGACACTATCCTAGGCAGTTTCCAATTCAAATCTGCTTCAATTTTCTGAGGATCAACCCTAATCCCCTCAGCTGAGACCACATGCCCTAAGAAAGTGACTTCCTTTAGCCAGAATTTACACTTGCTGAACTTAGCATATAGCTATTTCTCTCTTAAAATTTGCAACACAATCCTTAAGTGTGCATCGTGATCATCTTCAGTTCCCAAATAAACTAAGATGTCATCTATAGAAACTACTACTAACTGGTCTAGATAAGGTTGAAAAACCCGATTCATAAGATCCATGAAAGCAGTAGGTGCATTCGTTAGCCCAAATGGCATTACCGGAAACTCGTAATGTCCATAACGAGTTCTAAAAGCTGTCTTATAAAAGTTTGCCTATTTAACCCCTCAGTTGATGGTACCTTGAACGCAGATCAATTTTTGAGAAAACTGAGGCTCCCTTGAGCTGATCGAAAAGATCATCTATCCTCGGCAGATGTTATTTGTTCTTGATGGTTAGCTTGTTTAACTGTCGATAGTCGATGCACATCATCATGTACCCATCCTTCTCTTTCACGAATAATATCAGTGCTCCCCATAGAGACATACATGGTCTAATAAATCTGCTGTTCAATAATTCTTGAATCTGAGCTTTCAATTCCACTAGCTCCTTTAGTGCCATCCTGTAAGGAGCGATGGACACCGGAGCCATACCAAGTAACAACTCTATTCCAAACTCCACCTCTCTGTTAGGAGGTAACCTAGGCAATTCCTTAACAGTAAGACTCTTAGATTCTATATCACTAATGTAGGCTAGATAAGCTTCATAGTCCCTCCGTACCAACTTTTCTGCCCTTAAAGCCAAAATCACATTTGACAGGTAATCCCATCGTTCCCCGATCACCATTACTTCTTTATCCTTCATGGTTTTCACTACCACTCATTTTGCAGCACAATTTAAAGTTGCTCGGTGTCTCACCAACCAATCCATGGCCAAGATGAGATCAAACTCGCCAAAAGGCAATTCCATCAAATTCACTAAGAAAGTAACCCCTTGAACTACCAAAGGTACATCCCTAACCAACTTATTATCTTTCACCGACTACCCTAAAGGACGCAACACAGTAATTTCATTCGCAGTACTCTCAAACACATCACCCAAAGTTTTAGTCATGTTGCATGCAATGTATGAAAGTGTTGACCCAACATCAATTAGTGCAATATAAGGTAGCTTATGAATAAAGAATGTACTCGTTATCATATCTAGGGTATCCTCATCCTCTCTGTGATGAGCAACATAGACAAAAGCTGGTTGCCTCGCTTTTGCCTGTCCTGCACCTCTGCCTGGTGCTCTACATCCACGACCTGCACCTGACCGTGGCCCCTCAGTGGTTGTTGACCACCTCTCTGTGGCTAAACATAACCTCTGCCACTAGCTTGCATCTGATCTGGCCTTCTCAGACACTCTTTAATCCTATGTTCCATAGACCCATAGCTCAAACAGGCTCTTATCCTCGTCCAGCAATCACCTAAATGACCCTTCCCACAAACAGCATAAGGTGGTATCCCAGTATTAGCAGCAACAACAAGGGCCCCAACTTTGACTGGCCTATCCACTCTGTCCCTCTTCAAAGGCCTCTGTCCAACACCAGGCACTTCTACATTCCATTTATTCTTACCTTTCTCTTTCTTTCAGTTAAAGAGCCCTGTGCGCTTCACTTCTTCCGCTATCTTTTCTTTTTCCACCAAAACCGTAAAGTTTCGCTCCCTTTGTGGGCTATCAGCACCCTAAGATTGTCCCTCAAGTCGTCCTCAAACTACACGCAACCCTCATAATCTGTTGTAACTATTCCTTTTACATAACGACTAAGACATAGAAACTCAGCCTCATATTCTGCCACTGATCTATCCTTTTAAACCAGGTTCAAAAACTCCTTCCTTCAGGCATCCACATAGCCTGCTTCAATGTATTTCCCCTGGAATGCGAATTTGAAGAATTCCCAGGGAATCCGCTCAGGTTAGGTGCACTCTTTCACTGTCAAGCACCACTGGTAGGCTTCCTCTCTAAGTAGTGACACTGCCCCTTTCAGCATTTATTCGGATGTGCAATCCATAATGTCCATTATTCTTTCGGTGGCTTCTAACCAGTATTCAGCCACATTCGGAGCCATATCAGCAACACCTTTGAAGATATCCGCCCTATTAGATCGAAGTTGTTCCGAGATTAACCCACGACTGCCCATACCATTGTTAGGCCCAGCGACCCTTTTTAAAATTCTGAACATAGCCTGTAATAACGCATCGTTTGTAGTGGCGGCCCATTCGTACAGTCCCATTTTAGCCACTGGTGAGGCCGGAGCCTCCTCTGTTCCAACATTGGGCATGTGGCCCGATGTTGACAACCCAGTTCTAATGCTTCTATGGCCTCTCGTACCTCTTCTAGCGCTCATTATTGCTTATGTATTATCTAAATTAGAAATTTTATGGAATTAGTTCATAGTTCCACTATTTAAAGCAAGTGTCTTATGAAAATAGTAGTTTAAGAGCTATTTCCGCAGTCATAAGTTCACTACAGGCTTAAGTTTCCTATGTGCTTTAGTCATTCTCTACATAAGAGTCTATCATCTAAAGTAGCCCAGTAACTATCTACAACACATCAGCTTAAGACAATCTTGGTAATAGAAGAACTTACTTAGCTCGACGTCGGAGACCCGGTGTGCCACACCTCAAAAAACCTTTAAAACTTTATGATTAACTTGTAAACTATTTTTAAAACCCAAAATCTAAGGCCCAATTAATAGCCCGAGCTTGGCAACTGGGCTCTAATACCACTAATGTAACACCCCAAACCCGGCCAATACGTTATGGCCGAATCACGCGGTGTTACATGGAAGGGTGATTCGTACCAATAGCACACAGTGGAAAACTTTGAAAATAATTGTCCGCTCGTGGTTCAAACAAGGGTTTATTTTTGAATCAGCTCCGTTGGAAAAAATAATTTAGTTGAAAATGAATTCCATTGAATGTTTGCTTAATTTAAAAGTTCAAGTGAGTTTAAGTAAAAGCTTTGATTTTGTAAGTAAAACCCAAGTTTGCATAACTTGTTAAGTATGGCGAAAGCTCATGTTTCAGGAAAACATTAAGATATTTATGTTGGAAAAAGGAACAAGTTTTAATTTTAGAAAATCCCAAAGTTATAATAATAAAACAAAATTAAAATCATACCGGAGATAAAAGGCCTTATTACAACCCAACAAAAAAATAATTAAAGGTAAAATAAATAAAACTACTAATTTACTAATCAACTTGTAGTGTGGCCACCTTCGAGTCCTCTCGTACATCAAACTGCCTACTGAGGGTTACCTGAAAAAAATTAAAGGAGGAGTGAGTTTCCAAAAACTCAGTGTGTACAACCCTCGACAAACACATCAACATGCTATTAATTAAACTGGGCCTAAGCCCTATCAATATCGGTGGCCTTTGGGCCTTAGCCCACAGTGGCCTCAGTTGGGCTTGAGCCCATATCACATCAATATCATATGTATGCAATGCTCCCATCCCATTCCAGCCCTGCACTCCATTTTCCCTTCCAACCCTACATTCTTGTGGGGATATAAATATCAACCCACCCATCTCTACACTCTAGTGATAGCAGCAGTTGCGGCACTAACTCAATCGTTGCAGCAGAGCTGCTAATCACATAATGGGCTTTTAAAGCCGTCAGTGGATCCATGGTCGCCAAGCAGCCATGCGACCCTCATATATCTTCTTCCATATCATAAACCCACCCAAATGTAACATATATCATATGAATGCATCACATACATTTTCACATATTTAGCACCTAGGGGTATTTTAGTCATTTATGCATTTAGGGCATTTTAGTCATTTTTCACTTAGACATACCAACCATATCATATCGTGGGCTTAAGTACACAAGTTGGCCCATTAACACTTTCCCATTATTAAATGCATTTTAAGCCAATTTCATTAGGGTTACCAGTTCATTAGGGACCAAAAGCCCATTTCATAGCCTAAAAATGGCCCATACACTTACTTGGCCCAATAGGCCCAATTCTACCAGGAATCATGTAATTAGCCTAATTGGCTCGTCATCTCCTACTAGACTGTCAATTTTACTCACGATGGGCCTACGGGCCCAATGGGCCCATTGGCCCATTTCGGTCCATTTGGCCAAAAGGTGGCTTGAGTCCATGGAAACACCCATAGAGCCTTTATTGATGTATCGGTGACCTACACGAGTGTTCACATGCTTGTGTGGTTATCGGTGCCAACCTTTTGGCTTTTTGGCTTTCCGGCATTTTGGCTTTTCGAGATTTTAACTTTTACCGATTTGTCGTGTGTGCGGTGTATGTACACACCTTTTTGAGAATTGACACCCAAGACTTCCAATCTCTAACCTAAAATTAGTCAAGCTATTAGTTAATCACTTGCTTAGCAAACATGTCCTTCTTTACCAGAAATTGAAACTACACTAATCCACCTACCTTGATCAATAGTCCTATTAACCTTTCACTTATTCACTCGCCACATTCGCCTCCCAGATCTGCGTTACAAAACCTAAACCATCAATGACTTGAATAAACAAGTGACTTTTTGTGACAGCCTATTTCGACCCTAGTCGGGAAGTGGTTTCGGGACCGCTAAACCGAATTAGGAAATAATTGAATAGGATAATTTGTGTAGAAAATATGAGTTTATGCATGTGTAAACTTTCTTTGGCTATGAATCTTGCTAATTGATGTGAAATTAAGTAAAAAGGACTTATGTGAGATAAATTGAATTATAAGTGGCTAAATTAATGTGACTAATTATGGATTGAAGTGAAACAAATGGGCTTGCATGTCAATTTGACATTTTTCTAGTTAGTGGCCGGCCATGTGGGTAATAATCATTGAAAAACATGTGTTTTATATTATAATAGGTAATAATAATTTTGTTTAATAAAATATTAGAATATGTTATAAAATATATGTTATTTGGGTGATAAAAACAAAGTGAATTTTGTTTCATCTCTCCTTTATTTCTCCCATTTTTTGCTGAAACCATAAGAAAGACTAAGAAAATAGAGCTTGCACCATTCGGCCATTTGAAGCTCATGAATTCAAGGTAATTCTTGGTAATTTGTCTTAAATTTGTTGTTTTTGAGTTCCATTTTTAGTCTAGCCTTAAACCCATGAAGAAATTTTGAATCTTTGTGTTGTTGAAGGAGTCAGCCATGAGTAGAAAAGTATGGATTTTTGAGTTTTATGTTAGAATTTGCTAATTGAGTGTTTGATGGACTTTTTGAAGTTAAATTCATGTGCCTATGAGTTTGTAAGGTGTGATAGTGAAAATTTGAAAGTTTGTGGTATTATAATCATTCGGTCATGGAATTTATTTTGTGAAATGCTTGTTGTTTTCTTGTAATTGGGATGAAATGGTGGATAGATGAAATTGAATTAGTCAATTGTGTTTCGATATATAATTATTGCACAAAGAGAAATCAGCTTTTATGCTTAGGTGAGAGTAGTGACCGAATATTGAGGTATTAAATTGTTAAAATGGTAATTTAGGATGAATTAATGCTTGGGAAATTCATGCTAGTTGATGTTAGTAAAGATGTTAATTTGTAAACTTAGTTGTTCCATAATGACCGAATGAATTTAAGGTATACATGGATATGTTTAAGGGTGTTACGATGGAAAGGAAATTCCCTTGTGCCGCTTGTGGGCTTAGTTTTAAAATTTAATTGAATTGTTAAAATTGATTGAGTAGTAAAGTATTATAAGGTAAATGTTTAAATTTGTTCGTGTATTAGCTAATAAGATTTTGAAAGGAAATTGCTAAGGCCGAATATGCCAGGGAAAATAGTTGGATAATGGGTTGAATTGTTTAAATGATTTGCCGAATGTGAGCTTGGTGTTAGCTAATTGGCGGTTGTGTTTTAATTAGTTATTAAAGGGGTTTTGAAATGTACATTTATGAATAAATGTAGTATCATGATTTTGGTAATCAAAAAGAGAGAATTTGGTATTGGTTTCTATGCTTGTAAAACATTTTATTAAAGCCTAGAAAATGTGATGTGAATATTAATCTAGGCATGAACTTTTGGCCGAATGCTATTTTTGTGAATGAATTGAGTAATGTTTATGTTTTAAAGCAATTGTGGACATGACTAATGTGATATCTTAGAAACCTTTTTGTGATAATTATTTATACGTGTATATGTTTTATATATGTACCTTGTTTACCTTAAAGAACATTCGGTCATAACCTAGCATAATAAGATTTTGATAAATGGAATTTTGTTTTTATTAAGCTCAAGAGCATAGAGAGGCAACATCGGATAAAGGAAAAGCTAAGGTCGCGGAATAGTCAATTCGAGATTTGTTCAGAAGGGTACTAGGTAAGTTTTAAGTAGGGGAAACTTAGTTTTTAAGATGATTAAATATGATATATATATATATATGTATGTGGTTGATAAGGGGAGGCATGATGATTTTAATTGATACAAGTAGTAGTGAGTATGGCAAGTAGTCGAAAAATCCTTATGAATGGAAGTTATGAGGATCGATTGATATGTGGTATATATATGTGCCTATAGTCCGAACATTAATGAAAATGTTATGTTATGTTATGTGCTAATATGTGAATGAGGTAAGTAAAGGTAAAACGTAATAGAATTGGTGGAATGCATACTTGATGAATACAAATGCATAAGTTTCAGTGTTACATCTGGGCTATGTCCCGAAGGCAATTCATCCCAGTGTTACATCCGGGCTATGTTTCGAAGGGCATTCGTGCCAGTGTTACATCTTGGCTATGTCCCGAAGGGCATTCGTGCTAGTGTTACATCTGGACTATGTCCCGAAGGGCATTCGTGCCAGTGTTACATCCGGGCTAAGTCCCGAAGGGCCTTAGGGCTAATGTACGTGGTTTATGTCTAAATTATCTCAATAAAAGTGCTCATTATCTTAAGTCTGTCAGGTACGTACCTTATACTCATTGTGAAATTGATTCGTTTTGGATTTTAACCACACTTTGGGATAGTGATGCCGAGATTATAACCTAATGTTACATGAAAACAAATGACTTATCTATGATATGTGAATTTTCAATTCAAGTAGAATTGTATTAAATCAAACCCTTAGTATATACACATATTTGATTAAAGTATGAAGCTACATGATTATGTGAGTATAAGTATACCTTTAAATTTCGCAGTGAAATGAAAATGTATGCATTTGGCCAAAGGGAAAATTTTTAGCTTAAATAGAAGTATGATTTAAATTCAACTGAGTTCATTGCTTAAAACTTACTAAGCATAAATTCTTACCCTGTTGCTTTGGTTTGTCTATTTTATAGATCTCGTTCGTTAGCTACGGTCTCGGGAATTTCAAGATTTAAGTCATCCACACTATCAAAGCATCTTTTGGGTATTGGTATCTAAACCTTGAAAATGGCATGTATAGGCTTGGCATTTTGTTGTTAAACAAATATCTTTTGATGATGTAAATAAGTATAGCCATGCAAAAATGGCTTCCTAAATACCTTACTTCTATGTCTATAGTGTTAAACTTGGTTATGATGCATGTGAATGGAAGTGTAAGTAATATTTTTATAAACTAGGCTCGAAGTATGTCATATCTTGATATTCAGGTTCTATGAAACATGTGTGGTTTGAATATGAATAACGATGACTTTAAATGAAACCATTCGATATGTTTATAAAGACTAAATGGAGTTTATATGAGACTCGTTGAAATGGTTCTGTAGCATAAACGTAGAACTAGGAGTAAAGTTGTTTGATGTTTTAAATTTGTATGTGAGATCAAATGTTCATGGAATTATACGAAAAGCAAGCAATAAAATTGGGTACCTTTTGTTTGAGGTTTAATAGGGTGGTATGTTATGTTGTACATTATTTTGAGCATGGTAAGTTAGCCTAGTTGATTTTGGATTTGCCCTTTTGCTAATCCTTGACATTCTTTTTACCATATGAATAGGAATGGTCATATTGTATGCAAAAGTGGTCTTATATGAAATGGTTAAGTGTGATCATTGATCCGATATATGAGTGTCAAAATTATGATTGAATTAATGACATGAATTGTGCGAGTGAGTTTACGATTAGTTAAATGATTATTGGGTGATGCCTCTTGACTCTCCTGCGATGGGTACGGGTCTAGGGGTGTTACACTTTTGTCCATCTTAAGTCACCTTTACACCTCCTAAAACATTCATCTAAACCAAAATCAAGATGAATATACTTACCAAAACCAAAAACGCACAAGGGAGTAGTTTGGCGGAGATTTGGAGAAGGAGAATGAACGACCCGATCACTACCAACCTAGTTGAAGAGTGAGGAAGAAAAGAGGGATTCAGCCTAGTTAAAGAAGTGGTTTGGCTAAGGGGTGCAAAAATCCAAAAAGAAGATGGAAGGAAGAATCAAGGAGGAGAAATAAAAACTGAATAGAAGCAATCAGTTTCTTAATTGCACCAAAATATTAGTATAGCCAGTAAGAGATTGAGCAAAATGAAGAAGATATTCGGCTAGAGAGTAAGAGAAAAGAATTTTGATAAGGGTGAATCTAGAGAAGAACCTAAATATGCAAGAAGGTTCAGCCAAGTAGAAGAGGGTATCAGTTTTTTTTCTAATTGGTGAGAACAACAGAAGAATGACACAAATGAAAGTAAAAAAAGAGGAAGAAATTCGGCTTTCAATTAACCACCCCTATAGCCAAATAGACTAAGAAATTCGACATTACCCCAAAGGTGACCAAAATCGGCCCTAAACACCTACCATAGCCGAGTTAACCTTTACCTGTAACACCCTTCGCCCGTATTCAATGCCAGAATAGGGTTCGAGGTGCTACCGGACTTAATCTTAACCAATCATGAAAAATCGGGCTGTAAAATTTCTTTTTGATCAATTTAAAACTTTTAGCTTCACACACATATTGTCCCCTAGACGAGCTTATATGGCCCAAACATACATTCAAGGTGGTCCGGGACCAAATCGGGGACACTCAAGCCCCCAATAAGCTATTTTAAAAAACAAATACTAACAATCATGCTATGAACCATATCACAAGAGATAATAACATACAAGCATAAGAATAAGTATATAGGTCCATAACATTATTAGCCGACATAGGCCAATTTATAAGAATACATACTACATTAACCACAGGCCAATGCCTTTGGCTAAATCATAATATTACCTACTCAACTTTACAACCCTATACATGCCATAGACTCGGAAACACTTGGATTTACTTACGCCGATATCATAGACTCGACAGTGTGATATTATCTCTGACGGCCTCCAACTCGAGCTAACCTGACAACCTAGGGAATATGGGAAAGAAAGGGAAGTAAGCTTTACACTTAGTAAGTTCATACGAAAACAATAAACAACTCATTAACAAGTTTTACCAAGGTTTACAACAAAATTACAATTTCACTACAAGCTGTCTTCCTAAACAGTAGTCACTAATTTATTTATATCTATAGGTACGAAACTCCAAATCAAGTTTTGTAAATTTTCCATGAAACTAGACTCATTTACCTTTCTACCATAAAATTTCCAGAATTTTTGATTTGGCCAATTGATACATTTTATTCCTCAAATTTACTCCTAATTCACTAACTAATGGTTCCAACCCTTCTATACTAAAGTTTGATTATCTCATAGCTCAGGACTCGTATAATGTTCTTATCTATTTCTCTTGAAAATAGACTCATTAAGGATTCTAAGCATATAAATTACAACTCATGGATATTTTTGTACAACTTATAATGATTTTCTCAAAGCAGAATAGGGAATTTCAGAGTCATTCTGACTCTATCCCACCCCACTTCAAATATCTCATTATAGGAAATTATTTTGCTTTCATAGTTTCTTTTATACGAAACTAGACTCATTAGGCTTTAATTCCATATTTTATTCAGCCTATAACTCATCTCCCGCTATTTTTAGTGTATTTTCAAATTTACACCACTACAGTAACCTAAAGCTGTCCAGGCTAAATTTTCTCGTTTACAGTTCCTGCTTACTAAATCGATACCATATCATTTCTTTAAAAAAATATATACAAAATCACATAATCACAAAAATTGTATAGCACAATGTCAATCCTTGATTCTATATAACATGGTTAATTCGAGGCACCATATCCACTTATAATTTCAATGATTATGATCACATATGAACAAAACAAATACCTCCATGTGTATAATTCCATAAGGGCCGAATATACATAACCACATATACTTTCGATTCATTATAATAACTCACAAATCTAAATTTTTCTTTGTAAACAATATCTACTTAAACCAATTATCCGAAATCATAGATATGTTATTATCTATGTATTGCACGACTTGACCGAATATACACAATCATATATTTGCACTTATATCATGTCATTCATTTCATTCGAATTCAACTAGTCATGAACACTTAAACATTTCAAAGCCAACTTTAATTCAATCAAGTCGACATAGAATATAATATCATATCCACAATTAACTTCCATGTTCACAGTCACATATACATATGTTATACTCTTCCATAAATAATTTCACAATGGCTGAATGTTCCTACATGAACATAAACGTATAATCGCTTCATATGTACTACATTTCATAACGATTACCCAATCCACATATTCTTCTTGTACATAAATAAGTTATGCATACCTGGATAAATTAATTTATTGAACGAATCCACAAGTCGTATTAACACAAGGCCTCATAATATTATACTTTTATTAGTTCACCGGCAACTATCCTGCTAGGTAATAACCTAGATTCATCATCGGCCCAAGGCCTGCTAGACTTTATAAGTCCGATATATCTTCACCGGCATTACGCCTACTAGGCTCGAGGCCCGATAATGTTACACTGGCATCACGCCTGCTAGGCTCAAAGCCTGATATCATTTTCACTGGGATCACGCCTGCTAGGCTCAAAGCCCAATATTATTTTCCAGCTTAAAGCTTGCTAGGCCAATGCCCAAATATCTCATTACGATAATCACTTCACATATTCTTTCATATGTTCGTAACTTATGCCTCAATTTTACATATATAGTCGGAACATATACATTTGTATAAAGGTTTTAATCATTCAAATAAAACACACATTTGACATATGGTACTATATTCAAATCCATACCTCAATCACATTCGGCTTCCACACATAACTAATAATAATGTTATATCCAACATGTTTACTCTTGGGTTTCTAATAATCACAAATAGTGATACCCCTTTGGTCATACTTACGACATAGTACATTCATCATAATGCTCATTTAACACATCATATTTTCATATCCAATTCAACTTAGATATACTAGCTATATTCGATTTATAGCATTAATTCCATTCTCATTCGGATACATAACCATCATACAAACACATTTTATATAATTTAATTGCACAATAAAACACATATGTACTTTACTAAGAGCTAACAAAATTTTAGCTCATGTTTAACTTTTCCATGTATATTAACTCACATAATAACACAATCGATCCGAAGTCTCATAATAACGTTTGAGCATATTGCTCGTTAAGTACCAATTTGATTCGAATACAACCGCACATTGCCTGCTAGGCTTAAAGCCCGAAATTCATCACTAAAATTTACCCCATTAAAGTTCACATTTAATCACCTTAGTACCAAGCCACATTCGGCTTATAGCCTTAAATTAATACATATTCTGCACATTAACTAAATAAAATTTACATTCTCTTTGCCATATTAATTTAACTTCTAGGCATATAAAAAAATCAAGCTTAAACACTTATGAACTTACCTCGAATTTTATCGAGTAACTATGGATCGACTAATCAACTAGCTTCGTCTTCCCCCAATCTAAATTTGGCTCTCTTTGCTCTTGAATTTAAACAAATCACTAGTTTAATTACCTTTCTAATTCATTATAATCAAAATACTAATAATCTCATATAACATGGACATACGGCACTTTCATTTCCCTCAACAAGATAATTTCTTAATTAAACACTCACATATAACAAACACTCTTAATTTAGCACACATACACATACGGCAAATTTTCATTTCCATCTATCTCAATCTTCTTTAATCTAAGCAAGGATTTATGCAAAGTAATTACTTTTGCCAAATTTGTTTCATGCTCTACTATGTTCATTCATTTGTTTAAATTATCAATTAAACATTATCTTAACATCTAACAAAAGATTCCACCACTCAATCACATTGGCCGAATATCTTCCAAAGTTACCAAAAACACAACATTTACTCAAACTATCATTAAAGGTCACATTCCGCAGCATACACACAATTTCTAAAAGAATTAAACATTCATTTCTAGCATAAAGCCTAAACTCCACTCAATAATACTCTAGTTAATTTCCATTAACCATCTAAGCTACATATATATCAATTTAGCTAAGTCAACTTCATCTTTCCACCATTTCAATATAAAACATCAAAATACCAACCATTCTAGGCATTTCTTTCATGACCGAAAATATACATAGCCACAATATTAAAATTTGACATATATACTTATTGTCTGAATGCACAAAGCTTATACAATCATCTTTAACACAATTTCTTTCTCATGCAAACACCACCCAAAGGCCGAATACCCTTATTATCCTTAAGCCACACTAAGCACACATTCTACAATTAAACTCACAAACCTTTAATCACATAGATTTCATTATCAAAAGATCCATTTAACACTCAGTGTTTGATTTCTAACATCAATTTCGAAATTCAAAACCCCTCCCTCATGACCGAACATCCAAAACATCAAATTCAAAGATTAAAATCATGGGTCTAGGAGGGTATCAAACAAAGAAATCAAAATATCAAAATAGAACTCAAATTATCATGAATTTACCTTGAATTTGACCTCCAAATGACCGACTATCAAAGGACCTTCTCTTCTTATTTTCTTCCTTGGTTTCGGCAACCAAGAGAAAGATTCATTGTAGCTTTGTTTTTATCACCATTTTATGATATATTATCACCATTTTGTATATTATAAAATATATTATGATTATATCTTATTATTATAATCACATTTTATAATATAATATAAATCTTATTTTTATTTAACCATTTTATAAAGCTCATAATATCATTTCAACTACCTCCACTACCATACATCATTTCTTCAATGGCTTATTTTCCATTCAAGGCCCTAATGTTAAAGAAACATGTCACTTTGGCATTCGCATGATAGAATACATATAATTTATTTAATGCAATTTAGCCCTTTCTTAGTAATTAAGCACTCAAACTTCAAAAATTAAATCATAAAACTTTAACACATAAAAATTCACACAATTAATCCACAGAAAAATAATATTCGAATATTTTTTGACTCGGATTCGTGGTCCCAAAACCACTGTTCCGATTTCGGTCAAAATCAGGTTATTAGATTACCAATTACCACTCCAACTCCAACTCTCCCAACTTGATCCCTTCCTCAAAACTCTCCCCTTATCATGCCTTAATTTACTCCCCAACACCCATTGAAACCTCTTTATACTAGAGTTTAAATCCAACTCCACTACCTACATGGCACCAGTACAAAATATATCTTTAATGCCCAAGATGACACTCAAAACTTGGACCTCCCTACTTCCATTATGGCGTCACCCCCATACTCCCAAAGTGGCGCCACTTTGCCACTAGGCCACAAGCTCATTTGTGCCTTATTTCCTCTTTATTTATTTAAGAGTCATAACGCCCGAGGTCAGGGTTCCACCAAGGTCAAAATTAAATTCTTCCTATGGTCTACCTTGAACCTGGAACATCATAGAAACCCCATACTACCTCAAAATCAACACCCTACTAGTTCTAATCATGTAAGCAAAGCTTTATCACACAAAATTAAAAGTTTCAGAATTTTTTGGACGTTACAATAACTATGCATAAACTATATCTTGACCGAATACACATTTAGTCATTAGCATGATTAACTCATTTTCAACATCATAAACACCTAAGTTGGCCGAATGTATACTTTCACATATGTATGCATATAATTCAAATTTCATTAAACATACTTTCCCATTTAAATACCATATACCCAAATGCACATACAACCTTTAGTACAAATACAAAATTTACACTTCAATATATTATATGTATATCATTAAGCCGTATATGATCAATCTTACATATACACATATTGTTCCATTTGTTTCATTCATAACTTATTCAAAATACATATAATTGTATTACCATTTGGCATTGAACTCCATCACACAAAAAATATGCATTTATAACATGATTCCATAACGTCTATTAAAATACGAACTTACTCAAACTCACAAATTCAATCAAACCAATCTCAAAATAGGTCCTCCAAAGCTCAATTCATTTTGGCACATATATATATATATTCACAACTCAATTTAGCATATTTAATACCTATACATTTCAATTAAACAACATTTATTTACTTGTGACTTACCTCGTACGGACACGAACAGACCGGATGATTATTCGACAATTTTTGACTTTCTCTGATCCAAATCCAATTTCCTCTTTTATTGATCTAATTCAATACAAATTTGACTTATTTAATTATATATTCAATCAAATTCATCCAAAAACACATAAATGGGCTAATTACACTTTTGCCCTAACATGTCACATTTTTCACAATTTATCCCCTATTTCACAAAACACAAAATATTCAAAATTTCACCATACCCATGCTTGGCCGAATTTCACTAAGGTCCCTAGCAGCCAATTTCTTTCATTTATTTCACACTTTGACCCCTCAATTTACAAAATTCACAATTTAGTCCTAATTAGACATTTTTACCAAAAATCACTTAATTAAACATAACAATCTAACCACATATACTTATTTTTCATCATCAAACAACAAAAACCATAAGATTTCATCAATGGAAAATCATGAATACATCATCAAATTTAAAAATTCAAGCATGGGTTTGCTAGTATTTGAAGCAACGATCTCAAAAACATAAAAATTATCAAAAATCGAACAAAATCCATACCCTAATTTGAGTTTCAAAGAGCCGAACCTTAACAACCTTCCATGGCTTCTTTTTCTTTAACATTTGGCCAAAATAAATGAACATGCATGTGTCTTTTTACATTATGTTTTATTATAATACATTTTATTATACAATTACCTTATTAACCTTAAAATAATAATAAGAAAACCATATAATGGTTGCCCACTATTGTCCATGTTAATAATCAATGGTCTAATTTCATTTTAAGGACCCCACATTGAAAAAGCTATAGCCATAAAACACTTTAATAAATAGCAAGTAACTTTTACATTTTATGCGATTAAGTCCTTTAATTAAATCAAGCACACAAATGTTAAGATTTTCAAACAAAATTTTCACACATATAAATTAACATGCTGTAGACACAAAAAATAATATTAAAATATTTTTCAAACTTAGATTTGTGGTCCCGAAACCACTGTTCTAAATAGTGTCTAAAGCGGGTTGTTACAGCAACTGGTCCATATAGATATTTGTGGACCTTTGAAGACCTCCTCCTTAAATGGTAGCAGGTATTTTGCACTATTTATTGATGATTGTACCAGGTTTTGCTGGGTGATTTTCTTGAAACAAAAGTCAGATGTGGCTGACTTCTTTTGCAAATTCAAGGCATTGGCTGAAAACCAAGCCAGTTGTAAGATGAAATGCTTAAGGATAGATAATGGAGCTGAGTATGTATCTCAAATGTTTCAAAAGATTTGTGATGAAGCAGGAATTCAACACCAACTGACCACCATTTACACTCCACAGCAGAATGGTGTTTGTGAGAAGAAGAACAAGACTGTCCTCTATATGGCCAGGTGCCTTCTGTTTGAGGCCAAAATGCTTAATAACTTTTGGGCTGAGGTTGTAAACACATCTATTTACTTGTTGAATAGGCTGCCAACTAATGTAGTTAGGGGTAAAACAACCTTTGAAGCTTGGTTTGGATAAAAACCAACTGTTTTACTGTAACACCCTAAACTCGACCCAAACGTTATGCCTGGATCTGGAGGGTCACATGGCGATGACTTTGGAAACCGTCTAGATAATTTAAGAAAAGTTTGGTTCTTGTTTAAAACGAGTTCTCTTAGTTTGGAAACCACGGTTAGGCTTAGGTAAAAACCGTTTCTTTAGCTTGGAAAATGTTACCAGGTTAAGTTATCGCATTGGGTTTTGGTTATGCTTAAAGTTGTTGTAAGTGAGTGAAGAATCATGGTTTTTCCTTCAAAACTTTTGTTATCAAATTTTAGTAGTCCAGTTTGATTAATTAACCAATTTCATGTGATACCCACTCAAAATAAGTAAGAACCAAATAAAAATTAAAACCCCATAATGGCCTTATTACATCACTTAAACCAAGATAGAAAATGGAAGTAAAAAATGCAAATACTGAAAGTTTGACTGGTGTAAAAAATGAGTAAAAATCATGTGGCCACCTCGAGTCTATCACGGCACCAAATCCACTAAGTCCGAGTGTTACCTGCACATGTTAAAAATTAAAGGAGTGAGTTTGCGAAAACTCAGTGTGCAACTCCCCAACTGAACAGAATGGGCCAAGCCCAAAATAGAAATAGATCGGGCCTAAGCCCATAACAGATACAAAACATATATTATGCAAATCCCACCCAAGCCAGCCATCACACCACCTGTACCAGCCATCACACCATGTGGGGAATAACTAAACCCACCCAGCCCACACACCAATATGTAGCCATGCTGCTAATAACAGAATATTGTGGTGGAGCCACCAGAATCAGAATATCTGGCAAAACCACTGTTAACAGAATTATGTGGTAGAGCCACTTTAACAGAACTTCCTCCGTAATAATCCCAACCCCATGCAGATTCACAGAAAAGATCATATCATGCTTACAGATTAACAGATATAGACTTAATCATGCAAAATCATCAATCTAACTTCTAGGGGTGTAATAGTCTTTTTATGGATCAGGGGTAAAGTGGTAATTTTACTCTTTAGGGGTATTTCAGTCATCCTGTCAAGTCTAAGTGTTTTATTACCAACTAAAACCCTCTAATAGGTCTACGTTGCCCTATGCAACCCAGATTCGTAATTTAAGTCAAAAGTGTCTATAGGCCCGGCAGCCCCTATTGGGCCCGTGCCGCCCCACTCGTCTGTATGGCCCATTAAGCCTAGTTTTATGTCTGAAGTTACAAATTTTACCATCTAGCGTGTTACCAGTTACTTTCTCAGAAATTTACCCCAATCGGGCCCGTAGGCCTATTGAGCCCATTTCGGCCCATCGAGGCCTAAAATTGTCTGACTGTGCGAAATAGCGCAATTCGATCTCCTCAGTCCAAAACGCATCACTGTGGGTTCAGGTCGGCCCACAAGTGTTCACATGCCAATGGGGCCTTGAAATACCGGCATTCCAGTATTTCGACTTTTCAGCTTTTATCGATCTACACTACAAAGGGTGTAGTTACACACCTGTTTACGTATAGAGTTGACTAATCCCATGGACGTTCAACCTACAAAAGTCCAACCATATCATTAATCGATAATCCACTTGAAACTAATCATACTTATTCTTTAACAGATTCGGCCATTACCAGACTACTCTTCACCTACCTTTGCCGACTAAGCCAACAAATCCAAACTTTTTCTCTTAATCAAACGACTACCCACCCTTCATGAGATCCGACTCCATGAATAGCTGAAACACAATCAATCACAAGGGGAAGAATTTAAAGTGGCCTACAAAGAAGGCCCTAAAACAGAAAAGCACAAGGGAGAAAGGGGTTTTCGGCCTTTCCATAAGTCTTCTAAAAGAAAGAAAAAGAGACTAAAGTCCTTAACGAAAAAGGTTGCTTGATTGAATTGATGAAGGGAGAAATCGCCATACACACTAAGCCCAGATTTAACTAGATTTAATCGAATCACAAAAGGAGGAGTAGAAGGCTAGGACATTCGGGTTTGAAGGAGTAGGCCAAAGTGATGACTCAGGTTCAGCTAACAAGGGAAATAAAGGTAGAAAGAAGAAGGGAAATAGTGACGTCGGCTAGGTTGGAAGGAGGCTAAGAAATATATATTCGACAATAGGGGTAATTAAGAGAAGAAAGTAATAGGGTTTGGCTCAGATAGAGAACAAGAACAGAAGAAGGAGAGAAGCTTACTGAGGTTCGACTAACTATGCAAAGAGGGAAAGTTAAGAGCTTTAAGACTTCGGCTTTTCTTTTAACAAAATGGGAGATAAATGGAGTCCACCAAGACTATACCTATTTGGCACTAAAGAGGGTGACCAAAAATGCACAAACTCATTGCTCAAAAAGAACGATCCCTCAAGAGGACAAAAGGGAAATCGGTAGCCAACCACTACCCCAATGCCGAATTACAACACTAAAGTCTCCTAGCTGATTTCTCCTAGCTACACTTCCCATTCGGCTACCACTTCTTCCATTTGAAATTCCACAATTTTCTCCTCTTAAACTTCACCAACTCTCATCCATATCCTTTGTGAACATATCCCTAACAACTTCAGGAATTTGAATCCCATTCCATCTCTTACCAAGACTATGCGGTAAGAAAGAAAAAAGAATAGGAACACCTTGCTCCCAAGGGGATTCGAACCTTAGCTCCCCCACCTGCCAGATCACACCATACTAGGTCCCACATGTGACGCCTCATGCCACTCCACCATAGGGCTTTTTGTAACTTGAAACCCCATCATTAATTTATAAGTCCCGCTTACCAGAGTCTAAATTTGCTTAAGGCTAAAATTAAAATTTTTTCCAGAGGTTGGACTTAGATCCAAGCCTTCCAAAGGCCCATTAGACACATTCAAAACAACAATTCAACACATCCAGACATGAAAAATAATTTATGCATAGAATTCAACATTTTAAAAATTAGGGCATTACATTTACACTTAAAAGTGTTTGGCTATTTGTGCTATGCACTGGTGCCAGCAGAGAAGAGAACTAAGCTGGAAAAGAGGTCCATGCTAGGAGTGTTTGTTAGCTATAGCAGTGTGAATAAGGGTTATAGGATCTTTGATCCATCAACCAAAAAGATTGTGGTAAGCAATGATGTGAAGTTTAATGAAGCAAACTGTTGGAAGTGGGATGGAACTAACGCAAGCTTGTTTGAGGAAGACCAAAATTATCTTTACCTGCAGCATGCTAAGATTCAAGCTGAAGCTAAAGATGGTTATGATGATGCACCTATTAGATGTACTAGGACACTAGCAGACATCTATGAAAGGTATGTTGTGACCATGGTTGAGCGTTCTTGCTATGATGAAGCAGCAAAAGAGAGCTACTAGCAAGAATTTATGAAAGCTAAAATAAGAATGATCCACAAGAATGATACTTGGGAGCTGGTTGATAGGCCAGCCAATAGAAAAGTTATTAGTGTCGAATGGGTGTTTAGGACAAAAAAAAAAATACAGATGGGTCACTGAACAAACATAAGGCCAAGTTGGTTGTGAAGGGATACAGTCAGCAGCAAAGGGTCAATTTTTCTTGAAACCTTTGCACCTATTGCAAGGTTGGACACCATAAGGCTATTGTTTGCCTTAGTTGCTCAAAAGCATTGGAAAGTGCACCAGTTGGGTGTTAAATCAGCTTTTTTGAATGGATTTCTCAAGGAAGAAGTCTTTGTTGAACAACTTGATGGATTTAAGGTTCTTGGTGAGGAACACAAAGTCTACAAGCTCAAGAAAGCCTTGTATGGCCTGAAATAGGTTCCAAGGGCCTGGTATGATAGGATAGATGCTTATTTGTCAAGGCTTGGGTTCACAAAAAGTATTAGTGAGCCTACTCTTTATGTCAAGAAGGTTGGAAAAGAGACTTTGCTGATTGTGTCTCTGTATGTTGATGAATTGTTAGTCAATGGTTGCAAAAGTGAGTTGATTGAAGACTTTAAGAGGCAAATGCAAGAATTTTTTTAGATGACTGAACTTGGTTTGGTGGCATACTTCCTTGGTATGGAGGTAAATCAGAAAGAGCAAGGCATTTTCATAAGCCAAAGAACATTTGTAGAAAAAGTTTTAATCAAATTCTCCATGTCAAAGTACAAGCCTACTAGCACTCCTATTGCAATATGAGAGAAACTGTCAAACAGCAGTGAGCATGATCGACTGGAGGAAAAGGGATATAAGAGTTTGATTGGTTGCCTACTCTATTTGATAGCAACAAGGCCAGACATCTTGTATGTTGTTAGCCTTCTCTCGAGGTTCATGCACTACTGTAATGTTACACATTTTAAAGCAGCTAAAAGGGTTCTAAGATATGTCAAAGGAACCTTAAATTTTGGTGTGAAGTTTGAAAGAGTAGAGGAGATAAAGCTTGTTGGTTATTGAGACAGTGATTGGGCTGGCTCAGTTGATGATATGAAGAGTACATCAGGCTACTTCTTCACTCTAGGCTTAAGTGTTTTTAGCTGGAGTTCAAAGAAATAACAGACAATAGGTCAATCCACTATAGAAGCCAAGTACATTGCAACTACTACTGTTGTTAATCAGGCCATTTGGCATAGAAAGCTGTTAGATAATTTGAATACTGGTCAAGTAGAGGCAACTGAGACCAAAGTTGACAATCAGTTAGCTATAGCAATTGCCAAGAACTCAATGTTCCATGGCAAAACAAAGCATTTCAAGATCAGATATCATTTTGTGAGGGAAGCAAAGTTGACTAAGGAAATCAGCTTGGTCTATTGTTGTTTAAGGGATCAATTTGCTGACATTTTGACCAAGACATTAGCTGCCACAAGATTCAAGTGTTTAAGGAAGGAAATTAGAGTTTGCTGCTTTGTAGCCAAGGAGGAGTGTCCAAAGGTGGCAACTATAGTAGCAACATGCAAGCTGCCATGCAATCATGCATGAGCATGCAAGTAACCTAGATGAAATACAACAGCATGCAAGTGAGTAAGCAGTCCAACAACAACATGCTTTTGTCCACAATGTAATCCGGGTTAATTAGTTCATGTGATAGTTAACTATAGTAGCAACATGCAAGCTGCCAAGTAACCATGCATGAGCATGCAAGTAACCCAGATGAAATGCAACAGCATGTAAGTGACTAAGCAGTCCAACAACAACACGCTTTTGTCCACTATGTAATCCGAGTTAATTAGTAAATGTGATAGTTGACTTTTGTTGTTTTTGATGTAACTTTCGCATTTGCTAAGGATTACCTAGATACTTAGCTGATTTGATAGGTTTCAGGTTTTTATTATGATGATTTAACAGCTTAGCCACTTGCATGAGCAAGTTTTATTTTCTCCTAATGTAACTTGGCTACTTATGCTGGATGTCTTTTTACTTTTTCAGAAAATAAGAGTTGAAAACTTGTTCTCTCCATTCTTCATCTGGTTTTGCTTCTATTTTGAGCTTTCAAACATAGATTTTCTTTGTTTTAAGTGTTGTTCATTTGATTAAAATTTAACAGTTCCTTCACCAGGAAGTCCTTGGCGCCTTTGTAAAAGAAATTCTTAGGGACCCCATTTCGATAGCGAGGCTCTGGACCAAAAAGGCTACACTTATCGCAATCGGAAGGGCTAGGTAGGCTCGGGGTGCAGTCCGTATTGTTCGGCGTTCTTGAGAAGCCCCTCGGTCTTTATGATTTAACTTTCTATAAGGAGTCGTGTGGGGTAGGCTTTGTCACTGAGCTATCTAGTGATAGCTGTAACAAAACTATACGTTTTTAGTGTACGGTGTAATTTAGTGTTTTTTATTCATGTACATACACATATATGCACCGGGTGGTGTTTGAATTCCTTTAAATATTTTGTGATGGAATTTGTTAGATAACGGATGCTTTGGTGATGTTGATACGAATGTCACATCGAGATGCTTGTGGATGTGAGACAAATTCTTGAGATGGAGCTGGGATTCTTTTGGCGATTCCTCATGCTTTCTATGTACAAGTTTTTTGTTTGTTTTATCTATTCTTTCTTTTTAGCCTTTTGCCTTTTAGCTTTAGTCGTGAAATGTATACAACATTTTCCATTCCGAATTTCTTTCAAATTTTTAAGCTTGAGTTTGTGAGGGAAAAATATATTTTGAACCTTGATTTCCAAATTTTATTTGTTTTTGTAATAGCCCGAGCTAGGCCTAGTCAGAATAGTGGTTTCGAGACCACAATTCCAAAGTAGAAAAGCATATTTCATGATCATTATTAAGTTTATAGTATACTTGCATGATAGTGAGAAAATTTCATGAAGGAAATTTTATGAATTAGTGATTAATTTGTCCTTTAGAACTAAATTGCAAATGTTGCAAAATTGAGTTTCTAGAAGGTTTAAGTATGAAATAGCATTAGAAAAAATTAGTAGGAGTCCTTATTTGACAATTAGACCAATTTTTGGCACTATGGACAAAAATGCCCATGGAAGGGTAAAATTTTAAAGAAAAGCCATAAGGGCATTTTAGTCATGTGGTAAATTAAAGAAATAAAAACTGAAAAAGGAAGCAAAAAGTGTCCATCTTCTCCATGCTTGTGCCGAATTTGAAGAGTCCTCTATAGTTACGGTTTCTTTCATTTTCAAACTCCAAGTAAGTGACTCCAAGCCCCATTTTTCATGTTCTTCGTATTTTTGAAATCCTCGTAGCTTAACCTAGCAATTTCTACCACTAATTTGAGCTAGGGTTTATATTAAAAAATATACCCATACATGACATGCAAGTATTTTGATGTCTAGTGGTAGATCATGAAAGTTTAAAGTGTAGAAAACACCTTTCTCTAGGTGATTTGTCATGAAAGTCCCTAATAGGGACCAATTTGCAAAGTTAGTAAAATGAGTAGTAAATGTACAAATTCATGAGAAATGTGGGCTGCTATGAGAACATAAAAGGTTCGGCTAGGCTTGGGTAGTCAAGAAATTAAGTGCATTTCATTTTAAAGCCTAGGGACCATTTTGTAAATATGCAAAAGTTTAGGGGCAAAATTATAAATTTTGCCAAAGTGTAAATTATGGGCTATTTAGCCAATACGTGTATTAAATTAGCTTAAATTGTCATTTTAGATCAAGAAACACGAAGCCTTAGACCGAAACTAGGGAAAAAGCAAGATAGCGGACTAAAATCCAACCATTACCCTCGTTTTGGACCCGAGGTAAGTTGTATGTAATAATTTAGCCCTATGCATTATTTAAATTTATGATGATGATACTCTATGTGATTATGTAAAATTCCATGAAATTTAATTACATGAATTCTTACCAAAAGATGATGGAAAGATGAAAGGAAAATTTCAAGCAAGTATCAAAGATATGAAGGATACCGTAATCATGTCATGAGCATTGTGTGTCCCATGTAAGACCATGTCTGGGACATGGCATCAGTACTGAACAGGGATCTCATGTAAGACCATGTCTTGGACATGGCATTGGCATCCACATGAGGTCCCGATAAGACCATGTCTGGGACATGGCGTAGGCACCGAGACGAGATATAGATCACCTGTAAGATCATGTCTGGGACATGGCATGGGCATCTAAGAGAGATCCCGTGTAAGACCATGTCTGGGACATGGCATCGACGTCATTCTACCATCTCGTGTAAGACCATGTCTGGGACATTACATTCGACATCGATATGAGCTCCTGTGTAAGACCATATCTGGGATATAGCTTTGGCACCTTACTATGAGAATGACACTACGGGTATCCTTTGATATTCTAAAAATGCTAATAGAGAATGTATCTAAGTCGTTTAGCTAACAAGAGAGACTAAAGTTTCATGATAAGTGTTACAGGTACATTTGAGTAAGTCATGCGAAATTATAAATGTGTAAGGCATATGAATGAGCAAAGCATGTGAATGGCTAAGCAATGGGAATGTAACGCCCCAAATTTTAGGCCTAGAAGTATTAGGCCTTGGGTATGGATTAGTAGGGAGGTTGTACATAAGTATTTAATTGTGGAAGGATATAACACAATTAAATGTCTGCTTTAGTGGTTAATGGCCCTGAGAACTATTGGGGAAGTCTTGGGTTCAAACCTGGGCTTTAGCAAAAATCTATGTTTTTCTCCTAAATGAACCATGTATTTAGAAGGTAGGCTTTAAGAATAATTATGGTGAAAATATGACACAAAGAGAGCTTGTGGTCTAGTGGCAAGGAGGCGTGATGTGTAATGTAAAGTTTGAGGTTCAAGTTCTGGCGTGTGCAGAACTTTTTTTACTTATTTAAGTGAACTCAGACTTTAGCTTGTAGGCTTTATAAATAATTGTAGGAGGAAGGTGACACAAATGAGCTTGTGGCCTAGTGGTGGTGGCATGTCAAGGCTTTTGTGAGAGCTTGGGTTCGAATCCCATGGAATGCAAAGGGATATTTATTTTATTTCTTTACGGTGAGAGGGGTGGAGTTTGACTGAAACTCTGATGGATGAGATCTGAAATGGTCATAGAGGAGTTGCTGGAGTCGTTTGTGGAGTGATAGGGGGAGGGATTCAAGGAGAAGATTGTGGAGGTTTTGGGGAGAAAACTAAGGGAGGTTAAGGTGAGGAAGAGAGCTATGTCGAATTTGAACGGTAGTCATTCAGGAATTCAGTATTGGGAAAAAATGGACTATTTTTGGCATTTGTGAGTATTTTGGGAAGAGTGTTTGTAACGCCCTAAATTTGGGCCTAGTAAGAATGGGCCTTGTGCATGGAAGCCACTAGAAGGCTGCACGTAAAAGTTTATGAGTGCAAGAATTATCGTAAATGAAGGATTGTTTCAATGGATTAAAGGCTGTGAGAAGTATTGGAGAAGTCCTAGGTTCAAACCTGGGCTTTGGCAAAAATTTTAATTTTCAGTGAATAAAACCCAGGATGTTAGTATGTAGGCTTTAAGAATATTTATGGGTAAAATATGACACAAGAATGCTTGTGGTCTAGTGGCAAGGAGGAGTTATGAGTAGGCATGTAGTTTGAGATTCAAGTCATGGCATGTACAGAATTTTTGGTTGTTGTTTCTTAAATAAACCTAGATACTTGCATGAAGGATTTATAAAATTTTTGGGATATAAGTTGACACAAAAAGAGCTTGAGCTCCCGTGGTAAGTGACGTCAAGGGTGATACATGAGGACCAGGTTTGACTCAGTTTATGTACAAAGGAGTATTTATTTTACTCCTTTTCTATGAGGTGGTGGAATTCGAGTGAAAGACTGCTGGAGAGGAAGTTTAAATTAGTCTTAAGTTGTTGGGAAAAGATTATGCAGCATAACAAGGAGGGATTTATGGAGATTTCAAAGGAATTTGAGAAGTTGTAGCCGAATTGGATAGATGGTATGTGCAAATTCGGCTAGAAGGTTGTAGGTGCTCATGTTCTGCTTTGTTGGGGTTTCAGCATTTTGTTTTATGCTCTGCAAGTTCTCTTGAGATGCCGAATGGTGTTTTGGGTAGCCTTTAGCACTATTTTTTTCTCTCTCGTTTCTTTTCTGGTGGCTGAATATTGCATTCTGGGCATTTTACGAGTGGTCAATTTCTCCTTTCTTAATTTTTTCGAATCTTTCTACTCTTTCAGCTTCTCATTGCTTTCTTTTCCTTCCACTAGGTTGGCCAAATCTCTGCCTTTCTCCTCTCATATTTCTAAGCCGATTATACCTTGTATTTCCCTTTCTTTCTTCTCTCCCCTCCTCTTTTAGCCATCCGTTTCTCTTCTCACGCTTGGCTGATTGCAGCCTCTTTCCCTCACCTTTATCCTTTTGATTTTCTTTAGTAACCAACTCTTCATATCTTCTTTCTTTCCCTTTTCTTCTTTGTTCTCTCAGGCTTATAGTCTTGACTCTGTACTAGTTTCTTTAATCAGTTTCCGTTTGGGAGTGGTTTTATCGACCGGTAAGTCTATGTTTTGTTAAGGACCATCGATTGTCTTGGATGTTTGTTAATGGAAAGATCGATTCGTATGCAGTTAAACCTCTAGGAGTGGGGAATCTCTCTTGATCAGTAGTGAGGCATTAGTATCTATTAGTTCTAACAAGGTAAGTGTTGTGGTTTAGTAAAGAGGTTTATGGATTAAGAATATGTGTTAGTCTTGTGTTGTGTTGGTTATAGGTTTTTGTGCTCCAAATTATTCGCACCATTCGTTGATGCAATCAGGTGTGTATTTTTATGCAGTACTCGATGATTAGTTAAAAGCTGAAAGTATATGTTGTTTACACTGCTATGACTGTTGATCGGCAGAAGCCAAAAAGCCAGAACTTCAGCATTTGATGCCACACGACTGTGTGATCGCACGCATGGTGAATCGAGCCCACGAACATGGGCATCAGAGGGTTGAGGCCACCATGAGCGATTTCATGGGTCTAGGTCGATTTGGGTCGCAATAGGCCAAAATGGGCCCAATGGGCCTATGGGCCCCACATGGACGAAATGTATGCTATGTGGCTATCATTGGTTTGGATTGTATCGTTTGTATAGGTGAGGCTATTTCTGGGCTAATTGAGCCACACGAGTGTATGGGCCCACTTGGGCCAAGTAATGGGCCTAAGGCCTATTTTCACCGTTAAGTCTGTTTAAGCTGCTTTAGTCGCTCGAGGCGACGGTGAACCTTCTATTGGGTCGTTAATACCCTTATAGTGAAATATTACTAGAATACCCTTATGGTGCAAAATTACCAAAATACCGTTGTAGTGCAAAATTATCGAAATACCCTTATAGTGCAAAGATACAGAAATACCCTTCTAGTGCAAAATTTCCAAAATGCCCTTATAGTGCAAAGTTACCGAAATACCCTTGTAGTGCAAAATTCTCGAAATACCCTTGTAGTGTAAAATTATTGAAATACCCTTATAGTGCTAAATTACTGAAATACCCTTATAGTGCAAAATTACCGAAATACCCTTGTAGTGCAAAATTACTAAAATACCCTTGTAGTGCAAAATGACTAGTTTGCCCCTCGTTGGTAAAAGACTGACTTGGGCTATGTCTTGACTGATTTGACGTAACTATATGACTGCGATTGGGTGACTGGTTATGAGCATGACATTCTGCATACATACCATAGTGCATGGGTTAGGGTATTGTACGGAGGAAGATCTAATCTGATAGGGTTGACTGGGTCGCCGAGACGACTGTGGACCGATCGATGGCTGAGTGCCGATCATTTTACCAATGGTTTTATGCCACTTATTCTGATTATGGCTCTTTGCCAATCTAATTAAGGCTTTGTGCAGATTATGTTTGCCTATTGTATTCCGTGATGGATGGCTTTGTGCCGATTATAGACCCGTTATCAATGGCTTTGTGCCACGCATAGTACTATGGCTCTCTGCCTTTTTGCTTATGGCTGTTAGCTATTCTGTTATTTGGCAACATTGCTGCCATACTTACGGTATTTAGCCATTTTGTCTATGGCTTTGAGTTGTTCTATTGACTTAGTGTTGCAACCGGTGCTAAGCTTGGTGTGTTGGATGGGTGGGTTGATTATATCCCCACAGAATGTGCAGGGATGGACGGAGGTAAGTGCAGGGTTGGATGAGGTTAACACATAACATGCATCATACATACTACATCTTGATTCTGTTCTGATATGGGCTAGGCCCAATTGATTCTAATATGGGTTGTGACCCAAATGATAATGTTCTGGTCTTAGGCCCACACATGTTCTATTTCTAAATTTGTAATGGGCTAAGGTCCATCAGTCACACTCTACTGTAATGGGCTTAGGCCAGATTGTTACTGCATTTTGCTCTGTCTGACTGTTTTTATATAGTAGGGGATTACACACTGAGTTTTCGTAAACTCACCTCGTTTATTAACTTTTCAGGTAATCCCCAGCGTTAGGAGGATCGATGCTGCGAGGGACTCGGAGATGGCCACACAACCGCCTTTGTTTTCATTTATGCTTATTTACTTTTAAGCACTTTGATTTTGATTTGGGTTGTAATAAGGCCTTTCGAATTTTATTTTTAATTTTGGGATTTTAATTTACTTTGGTATACAACTGCTAGATGTAGGAGAAAGACGTGTTTTCAAAAGATAAATGTTTCTAAATCACTACATTTCCGTAACATTTTTGAAATGGTTTCGCGACTTAACTTCTAAACATCACATTTTCGTAAATCGACTCTTTTTAATTAAGATTCCTCAACAACCAATAGTTTCAAAAAGAATAACTTTCTGATGAACCTCGTTTTCAAAAGAAATTAACGTAAACTGGGGTTTTTACACAAGTTTTAAATGGAAAGAAGCTTTTAAAGAGTAAGAAGGGTTTTAAATGAAAGCATGGTTTCCAAAAAACACTTCAATGTGACTCGCCAAATTTGGCCCTAAAGTCTAGGTCGGGTTTGGGGTGTTACATTTAGTGGTACAAGAGCTAGGTTACAAAACTCAGCTATGGATTAGGCTTTTGTAATTGAATTTCTGAAAGAACTGTTTCAAAAGATTTGAAAGAATTTGGAGTGTTCAATATATTTTTCGAAATGTTTTCTTGAAAGTGTGGTTGATCAAGTCTCTGGCACCAAATCCATAAGTTTCTTTAGATATAGACTGTACTTAAATCAGATTTTTGTATTTACTCTGTATGCTCTGGAAGTATAGATTCTTTAGCTAGCTCATTGATGTATTTCGAGAGTAAGCAAAGTCCCTAACTTTAGGTGCTGATAACTCTGAACTTGGTATTGAGGCATTAACCAGATTAGTAAGGGAAGTGCTAGAAGGGGTGTTCGAGGCCAGAGTTAAGGAGATGGATGAAACGCTCCAGTCTAGGTGCTTGGACTGCTCGAAGAAGTGAGATCACAATTCTCTGAGGATGAAGCCTCGTTCTATAGGAAGACAGGAGCACGTCTCAGGTGCAGATTAAAAGAGCATCGGGTTTGGGATTGCACAGTCCCTTTAACTCAGGTGTGTTTTGTTTGGATATGATATTTCGTTATAGAAATTGTATGCATGTGTGATAAATATTTCTCTACTTTTGTGATCTGATGTTTTGGGATTAGAGTGCGCAATGGTAATGTAGTGGTGAAGTTATTACACAACTACCCTGTTAGCTAGAAATTTCAGCGACGAAATTTCTTTAAGGGGGTAGAATTGTGACGCCCTGAATTTGGGCCTAGTAGGAATGGGCCTTGTGCATGGGAGGTGCTAAGAGGCTACACGTAAAAGTTTATGACTGCAAGAATTATCGTAAATGAAGGCTTGTTTAATTGGATTAAGGGCCCTAAGAAGTATTGGAGAAGTCCTGGGTTCAAACCTGGGCTTTGGCAAAATTTTTGGTTTTAACTGAATAAAACCTAGGATGTTTGTATGTAGGCTTTAGGAATATTTATGGGTAAAATATGACACAAGAAAGCTTGTGGTCTAGTGGCAATGAGGCATTAGGAGTAGGCATGTGGTCTGAGGTTCAAGTCATGGCGTGTATAGAATTTTTGGTTGTTGTTTCTTATATAAACATAGATACTTGCATGAAGGCTTTATAAAAATTTTGGGATAAAAGTTGACACAAAAAGAGCTTGGGCTCTAGTTGTAAGTGACGTCAAGTGTGATACATGAGGACTGGGTTCGAGTCACCTTATGTGCAAAGGAGTATTTATTTTACTCCTTTGCTGTGAGGTGGTGGAATTTGAGTGAAAGACTGTTGGGAAGGAAGTTTGAATTGTTCTTAAGTTGTTGGGAAAAGATTACGCAACATATCAAGGAGGGATTTATGGAGATTTCAAAGGAATTTGAGAAGTTGTAGCCGAATTGGATAGATGGTATGTGCAAATTGGGCTAGAAGGTTGTAGGTGCTCATGTTCTGCTTTGTTGGGGTTTTAGCATTTTGTTTTATGCTCTGCAAGTTCTCTTGAGGTGTCGAATGGTGTTTTGGGGTAGCCTTTAGCACTATTTTTTTCTCTCTCGTTTTCTCTTTTGGTGGCTGAATATTGCATTTTGGGTATTTTACGAGTGGTGATTTTCTCCTTACTTAACTTTTCCGACTCTTTCTACTCTTTTGGCTTCTCATTTCTTTCTTTTCTTTCCACTGGGTTGGTCAAATCTCTGCCTTTCTCCTCTCATATTTCTAAACTGATTATACATTTCTTTTCCCTTTCTTTCTTTTCTCCCTTCCTCTCTTAGCTGTCTGTTTCTCTTCTCACCCATGGCCGATTGCAAGCTCTTTCCCTTACCTTTATCCTTTTGATTTTCTTTAGTAGCCAACTCTTCATATCTTCTTTCTTTCCCTTTTCTTCTTTGTTCTCTTAGGCTTATAGTCTTGACTCTGTACTGGTTTCTTTAATCGGTTTCCATTTGGGAGTGGCTTTTATCGACCAGTAAGTATGTGTTTTGTTAAGGACCATCGATTTTCTTGAATGTTTGTTAATAAAAGGACCGATTCGTATGCAGATATACAACTAGGAGTGGGGAATCGCTCTTAATCAGCAGTGAGGCGTTAGTATCTGTTAGTTCTAACAAGGTAAGTGTTGTGGTTTAGTAAAGAGGTTTATGGATTAAGAATATGCGTTAATCTTGTGTTGTGTTTGTTATAGGTTTTTGTGCTCCAGATTATTCGCACTCTTCGTTGTTGCAACCACGTGTGTATTTTTATGCAATACTTGATGATTAGTTAAAAGCCAAAAGTATATGTTGTTTACATTGCTATGACTGTTGATCAACAGAAGCTGAAAAGCCGGAACTTTGGCATTTGATGCCACATGAGCGTGCAGTCGAACGTGTGGTGAATGGAGCCCACGAAGATGGGCGTCGGAGGGTTGAGGCCACCATGAGCAATTTCATGGGTCTAGGTTGATTTGGGCCGCGATGGGCAAAAATGGGCCCAATGGGCCCCTGGGCCCCACACCGATGAAATGTATGTTATGTGGCTATCGTTGGTTTGAACTGTGTCATTTGTATAGCTAAGGCTACTTCTAGGCTAATTGGGCTACACAAGTGTATGGGCCGAGTAATGGGCCTTAGGCCCATTTGCACCGTTAAATCTGTTTATGTTGCTTTAGTCGTTCGATGCGGCAGTGAACCTTCTGTTGGGTCGTTAATACCCTTATAGTGCAAAATTACCGAAATACCCTTATGGTGCAAAATTACTGAAATACCCTTGTAGTGCAAAATTATCGAAATACCCTTATTGTGCAAAGTTACTGAAATACCCTTCTAGTGCAAAGTTACAAAAATACCCTTATAGTGTAAAATTATCGAAATACCACTGTAGTGCAAAATTACTAAAATACCCTTATAGTGCAAAATTACCAAAATACCCTTATAGTGCAAAATTATCGAAATACCCTTGTAGTGCAAAATTACCGATATACCCTTATAGTGTAAAATGACTATTTTGCCCCTTGTGGGTAAAGGACTAACTTTGGATATGTCTTGACTGAATTTGACTGTAACTGTATGACCGTGATTGTGTGACTAGTTATGAGTATGACATTCTGCATACATAACATATTGTATAGGTTGGGATATTGTACGGAGGAAGATCTGATCTGATATGGTCGCACGGATCGCCCGAGACGACTGTGGACCCACTGAAGGCTGAAAAGTTGTACATTCGTATTTATTTGATAAGGTCGCACGAGTCGCCCAAGACGACTGTGGAACGATCAATTGCAGAGTGCCAATCATTTGACCAATGCCTGTATGCCACTTATTCCGATTATGGCCCTGTGTCAATCTAATTAAGGCTTAGTGTCGATTATGTTATTGTGATTGAGGGCCTTGTGCCTATTATATTCCGTGATGGATGGCTTTGTGTCAATTATAGACCCGTTATCGATGGCTTTGTGCCATGCATACTACTATGGCTTTATGCCTTTCTCCTTCTGGCTGTTAGCCATTCTATTACTTGGCAGCATTACTGCGATACTTACGGCCTTTAGCCGTTCTGTCTATAGCTTTGAGCCATTCTGTTGACTTAGTGCTACAACTGGTACTAAGCTTGGTGTGTTGGATGGGTGGGTATTATATCACCACAGACTGTGCAGGGTTGGACAGAGGCGAATGCAGGGTTGGATGGGGTTAACACATAACATGCGTCATACATACTACATCTTGACTCTGTTCTGATATGGGCTAGACCCAAGTGATTCTGATATGGGCTGTGACCCAAATGATAATGTTCTAAGCTTAGGCCCACATGTGTTATGTTTCTGAATTTGTTATGGGCTAAGGCCTATTTGTCACTATCTATTGTAATCGGCTTAAGCCAGATTGTTACTGCATTTTGCTTTGACTGACTGTTTTTATATAGTAGGTGATTGCACACTGAGTTTTCGTAAACTCACCCTGTTTATTAACGTTTCAGGTAATCCCCAGCGTTAGGAGGATCGGTGTTGCGAGGGACTCAGAGATGGCCACACAATCGCTTTTGTTTTCATTTACGCTTATTTACTTTTAAGCACTTTGATTTTGATTTGGGTTGTAATAAGGCCTCTCAGATTTTATTTTTAATTTTTGGATTTTAATTTACTTTGGTATATAACTACTAGATGTAGGAGAAAAACATGTTTTGAAAAGATAACGTTTCCAAATCACTATGTTTCTGCAACATTTTCGAAATGGTTTCGCTACTTAACTTCTAAACATCACATTTTCGTAAATCAACTTAACATCCCAATGAACCTCGTTTTCAAAATAAATTAACGTAGACTGGGGTTTTTACACAAGTTTTAAATGGCAATAAGCTTTTAAAAAGTAAGAAGGGTTTTCAATGAAAACATGGTTTTCAAAAAACCACTTCAATGTGACTCACCAAATTTGGCCCTAACGTCTAGGCCGGGTTTGGTGTGTTACAGTGTTCTTTTCTCCTTTTTGCAAGTGGTAGCCAAATTCCTTTAGTCAATTTCAATGTTTGGTTGTTTCGAGTTTGTGCCTCTCGCGACTTTGTTCTTCTTTTAGTCATTTCTCATTCTCTACCGAACACTGTTCTTCTTCTTCCTCTACTCTCTTGACTTTGTCGACCACAACTTCCTCCTCTTCCCCATTATTCTTTCAATTTTTTTCTTAGCCAACTTTCCTTCTTCTTTCCCCTTCTTTTATTTTTCTCCCTTACTCTTCTCTTTTGCTTCTAAACCGAAAGTTATTCTTCTTTGTTCTTTCACAAGTAGTTTGGCTAGTGGTTGGCCGAATATTATTCTTCTCTAGTATTGGTAAACTGTTTCGGTCTGCATGTGTTCTATCGAATCGTTAAGTGTTTTGTTAGGCGATCTGACAAATCTGTTGCTTCTGTCTTCTCCTAAAAATCGAATACTCCTTCTCTTAGTATTTTGTGATTACCAAATGGTGACTCCTTCCCCTTAATGTGTGTTCGTTGTTCTTAGGTGTTTCGAGGAGTGAAAGTGCAGGAATTCTCTAGCTACCAAAACCCTATCATCCACTAATTGATTAAGGTAATTTCGGTACCCTGCCATATGTGCATAGGTTGAATAGGACTATTTTTCTGTAAAGTTATTATTTATGAGTTGAAGCCTCAATTATAATCGATTCTATCTATTAAGATATTTTGTTATTGCAGTTTCTCAACAAAGAAATGTGTGATCAATCTAGACTGCGCTCTAAAGGAACAAGTCGTAGTTCATACATTCGAGGTTTGTAGTATTGTCTATTTGGATTAGGTGTTTTAAACACTGATAATGTGACAGCCCTAAATTGACCCTGGTCGGGAAGTGGTTTCGGAACCACAAAACCGAGTCATAATATTAAATAAATGTGAGTTTCCATGTTAAATTTATTAGAAATAATTTGCGTGAATAATTGATTTAGATTTGGTGCTATTTGAATGCGTGATTTCTTAGTATGAACTTATGTGTAAAATAGTGAAAATGAGTGTGACATTTTTGTAAGGGGGTCGAATTGGTGCATGGCTTAAATGTTTGGACTTGCATGTCAATCTCCTATATATTTTCTATAGTGGCCGGCCATGATAACTTACTTCCACTAATATATGTTCTTTATATTAGAAAAAAAAATTAGGATAATTGGCTAAATGACTAAATAAAATAAAATAAAATAAGGAAAGTGGGATGAAAAGAACAAGGGTCCCTTTTATTTGTTCTTCATTGCCGTGAGTTGAGAGAAAGAAGAGAGGAAGAAGCTTTTGGACAATCAGTCATTTGGAAGGATTGAATACAAGCTCAAGAGCTAAGAGAGCCACACTCGGATAAAGGAAAGTCAAAGGTGGTGGAATAGTCGGTTCGTAGATAATTATCGACCAACGAGGTAAGTTTCAAGTATTTAAATTTAGTCGTAATGAGAAATGATATGGAACATGTGCTAAGATAGAAATATAAGTCGATGTGATCATCTTTAATAAGACTATATAAAATAAATCACTACTATGTGCTATAGCCGAATGGTTATTTGAAAGATGAAATTTGAAGCATGTTTTGGTATAGGACACTGCGGATTGATTGCATAGGATGAAATGCACCACGTAAATTATATTTTGCGGCAAGAATGTATGAATAATATAAGGGGTGGTCAAATTTTATGTATATGCCTATAGCCGAATGTGTTAAATGAGTTATGAATGGATTATGATGTGTGGAAATTAACATTATGTGCTTGGATGTGTATGAAATCAAAATGAGTTGGAATATCATATATTCAGGCTTCGTGCCCAGCAAGCTACATGCCGGTGTTACATTCAGGCCTTCGTGCCTAGCAGGCTTCACGTCGGTGTTCTTTATTCGGGCCTTCGTGCCTAGCAAGCTATAAGCCGGTGACATATTCGAGCTTTGTGCTCAGTAGGCCTTGGGCCGGTGATTGAATTCAGGTTTTAAACCTAGCAGGCTTAAGGCCGGTGATGCAAAAAATAATAGATTCGGTTACTATGGTAAACTGTGATTGGAAACAAGTAATACTTTAGTTTGACCAGGTACGTACTATGTACTCCAATTTGAAATTGTTTGAAAGATTGATCTATGCAAGGAATAATGTATATGTGGTTAGTGTGACAGCTGTATATAAATGTTATGCATAAATTTTGTGATCCATTTAACTAATGTGTTTTATTTCAAGAAAGTATGAGATTTCATTCTCATGAATGAATTTCGTGGCAAGTGAAAATATATGTAAAATTTTCCTTGTATATAGATATTTATATATGTATTCGGTTCAAGGAATTTCTTTTATAAATAAGAATTAAGTTGTGAAGTAAATGTTTGATTTATGATAAGATTTGTTAGTTTGATAGCTTGAAACTTACTAAGCTTACATTAGCTTACTTTATTTGTTATGTCTATTCTGTTTTATAGATTTCTTTTAAAGCTACAGTTTGAGGGATTCAAGTCTAAGTCACTCACTCTATCGTCGTCATATTTTCGTACCTTTGAAGTTTACTTTCTTAAAACAATGGCATGTATTGGCTAAAACATTTATTTTGGAATAGAATTTCATTTTGAATTGTAAATATGAAAAGCCTTGCGAAAATGGCTTGCTTATCTACTTATGTTCATAGGTATATATATACATATATTATGCATATAGCATGGAGTAGAGATGACATTTGGTATTACTTGTATAAATGTTTAAAGTATGTGATTAACTTGTGTATAAAACCTTGCTGTGAGATTGGTAAACATTAGTCAAGGCATTCTATAAGTTGAATTGATAAGTGGTGTATTCGAATGTATTTAGTAAGATTGCTTGAAATTTTATGCAAACGGACTTTCATGTTTTTGTGCATTGTTTGTAATGCCTCTTAACCCTCTGACGACGGGTAGGGGTTAGGGGTGTTACATTTTATTGGTATCAGAGCTACAGATTATTCGGTTCTCGGACTAATGTAGCGTGTGTGATTATAGCTATACATGCCATTGTGAGTTAATACGATAGTGTGGTGACTACTGACTTTCGAAATCGTGATTTTTGTATAGATTTCTTTTGAAATGAATCCTGATCCTGAACGAGCTGTAGTGGATGACGTGGAGAGTGTAGCGCCGGCTCCCGACAAGGGACTGCGCCTAATGACTCTCAACCTAATGCCAGTCATCGAGATGATGACACTAGACAAGCTTTCTATGCGATGATGAGTGATTGGTTCACTCAGTTTATTCGAACAAATCCGGCTGCTCCACAACCCCCGCCCCTAAATACTCCTCTTCTGACATACGTAGCTCCTCCTATGACCGACCCATTGAGATTGAGTAGGCCTCCAGTTGACAAAATTAGAAAATACGGGGCTGAAGAGTTCTGGGCTACAGTCAGTGATGATGCTGAGCGGGCCGAGTTTTGGCTTGATAATACAATCCGAGTTTTTGATGAATTATCGTGTTTGCCTGAAGAATGTCTGAAATGTGCTGTATCTCTATTACGCGATTCAGCTTACTATTGGTGGAATACATTGGTCTCTGTTGTGCTAAAAGAACGGGTCACTTGGGAGTTCTTCCAAACCGAGTTCCAAAAAAAGTATATCAGTCAGAGATTCATTGATCAAAAACAGAAAGAATTTCTTGAGCTTAAACAGGGTCAAATGTCCGTAACCAAATATGAGAGAGAGTTCATACGGCTCAGTTGATATGCTCGTGAGTGTGTATCATCCGAGGCTATATGTGTAAACGTTTCGAGGATGGGTTAAACGAAGATATCAAGTTGTTAGTCGGTATTTTAGAAATAAAAGAGTTCGTAGTACTTGTCGAGCGAGCTTGTAAAGCCGAAGAGTTCAGTATTGAAAAGAAAAAGGCTGAGGACGGAGTTAAAGAATTCCGCAAAAGATCGTCGGGAAAATCTTTTCAGCAATCCTTGAAGAAATTTCGAGATGAGTCGAGCAGATCTAAGGCTAATTCAGGTTATTCCAGACGAGATCATGATCGACCTCCAGTGAGTACGCGAGCCACTTCCGTTGCGAGTGTAGGCAATGACCGTAGGGATAGAACAGTTTGCAAGTACTGTGGGAAATGGCATCCGGGGAGCTGCAGATTGCATAACCGCTCCTGTTTTAAATGTGGAGCTGCTGATCACTTCATAAAGGATTGTCCGAGACAGGTTGAACGTAATACTGCTCCTAGTGAGAGGCCTGGTAGCACGGCAGTACGAGGACGACCTCCGAGGCGGGGAGGTAATACTAGTGGCAGTCAGAGAGGGACTAGAGACATAGCAGTTAGATCTGAGGCTCGTGCACCTGCCAGGGCTTATGCCATCCGTGCCCGTGAGGAGGCTTCTTCCCCTGACATAATTACTGCTATTTTTACTCTCTTTGACACTGATGTTATAGCTCTGATTGATCTTCGAGGGTAAAATGACCTATATACCCCTGTAGGGCAAAATGACTGTAATACCCCTGTAGGAAAAAATGACTGTAATACCCTTGTAGGGCGAAATGACCGTAATACCCCTGTAGGGCAAAATGACTGTAATACCCCTGTAGGGCAAAATGACCGTAATACCCCTGTAGGGCAAAATGACCGTAATACCCCTGTAGGGCAAAATGACCGTAATACCCTTGTAGGGCGAAATGACTGCAATACCCCTATAGGGTAAAATGACCGTAATACCCCTGTATGACAAAATGACCGTAATAACCCTGTATGGCAAAATGACCGTAATACCCTATAGGGTAAAATGACCGTAATACCCTTGTAGGGCAAAATGACCTTAATACCCCTATAGGGCGAAATGATTGTAATACCCCTATAGGGCAAAATGACTGTAATACCCTCGAAGGTTAAAATAACCAAATTACCCCTAAAGGGTAAAATGACTGTAATACCCCTGTAGGGTAAAATGATTGTTATGCTCTTTTGTTATCTGTAACTGATTTGTACTATGACTTGATTGTTCTTTCTGAGCATAACACTCTGCATTCACGTATGATGATATGACATGACACATTGCATGGGGTTGGAATATTGTCATGGAGGATGTACTGATCTGTTAAGGTCGTACGGGTCGTAGGAGACGACTGTGGACCCACTGAAGGCTTAAAGTCATATATTCATACTAATCTGTTAAGGTCGCACAGGTCACTCGAGACAACTGTGGACCGATACTAACGATGGCTTAGTACTGTCCATTTTACCGATGGCTTGGTGCCATGCATATTATCGATGACTTAGTGCTATCCATTTTACCGATGGCTTTGTGCCACGTAGATTATCGATGGCTTAGTGCTGTCCCTTTTACCAATGGCTTTGTGCCACCCATATTACCGATGGCTTTGTGCTGTCCACTTTACTAATGGCTTTGTGCCACGCATATTATCGATAGCTTAGTGCCGTTCATATTACCGAAAGCTCGTTCCGTTACTGAAGGCTCTGTGCCGCTATTGATAGCTTTAAGCCACTTATCTTACTGGCAGCTATGCTGCGATTTTGTTATCTGGCAGCCTTGCTGCGATTCTAGTTAGTGTCGCAACCAGTGCTAACTCTTGGTGTGTTGGTTGAGTGGGTCGATTTTATACCCATAGTAAGTACAGGGTTGGACGGAGGCAAGTGCAGGGTTGGATGGGATAACATACATCATGCATGCATCATACATACTGCATTCTGATTCTATTTCTATTTTGGGCTTAGGCCCACATATGTTCTGCTTCTGATTCTACTACTGAAATGGGCTAAGGCCCATCTAATACTGTCTGCTATAATGGGCTCAGGCCCAGACTGCTCTGTATTCTATTTGTCTGACTGACTATTTTCATGTTAGGGGATTACACACAGAGTTTTCATAAACTCACCCCGTTTCTAATTGTGTAGGTAATCTTTAGCGTTAGGTGGATGATGCTGCAAGGGACTCGAGGATGGCCACACAACTGCTCCTGCTTTTACATTCAATTTTTAGTTACTATTAATTTCAATTTGGGTATTATTCTTGTAATAAGGCCTCTTTAATTTTTAACTGTTAATCTGGGCTTTTACTTTAGTTCGTATATGATAGTAGTTGGACGCCATTTTTCAAATGAGTAATGCTTTACAAAACATCACGTTTTCGTAATTTACTTTCAAAGCTTCCACAACAAACTTGGTTTTAAAGTGTAACAATAATCAAATTTGATTAATAAATGTAACACCCCAAACTCAGCCAAGACGTTATGGCCAGGTCCGGTGTGTCACATGGCAGCTACGTTTGAGGTTGGCCTTATCGATAAAAGCATCTATTATTTGAAACCCTGTTTAGATTTGAGATAGGAAATGAAATCTAATTAAAACCATTTTTAAAAGTTAGAAAACACCTTGGTTGAAATGACTGTATTGTTTGTTGAAACTGATTATTTAAATTTATGAAAACTCCTAGTTTCTTATCGTTTTTGAAAACATCTCACGTGAGTTACTTGAAAACGTTCGTTATTTGTTTTGAAAATCCAGTTATCTACTTAAGTGATTGAAATAATAAAATAGAGCAATGAAAAGAAGATTAACAAAGTAAAATCTGTAATGGCCTTATTACATAACAGAAAACACAAAATAATAATTATTTAAATTAAAGCAAAACTAAAAGCTGATGCATGTGGCCAACCCAAGTCCATCTCAGCTCCAAATCATCTACGGTTGGGGGTTACCTACAGATTTAAAATAAAAGGTGAGTTTGCGAAAACTCTGTGTGTAACTTACCCCTAACCAATAACAGAAACAGACATGCAGATCAAATTGGGACGAAGCCCTATTCAGCAATAGATCAGTCTGTGCCTTAGCCCTATTCGAAAAAGAAGTAGGCCTAAGCCCATTACGGATACAGAAAAGAGTATGCATGAAAAACCCAACCTTGTCCAACCCATCACACCATGTGGGGAATAACTCAACCCACCCAACCCACACACCAATACGTAGCCAAGCTGCTAGTAACAGATACCGTGGCAGAGCCAGTAGATACAGAGCACGTGGCGAAGCAACTCAACAGAATCACGTGGCAAAGCCACTATAACAGAACTTCCTCCGATATCAAACCCAACACCATGCAGACTAACAGAAGTACATATAACATGCGTACAAATTAACAGATACAGATACAATCATATATATATCAAACAACCTAATTTTAAGGGTATAGCAGTCTTTTGGGCAATGAAGGGTAAAATGGTAATTTTACCCTTTAGGGGTATTTTGGTCATTTTACTAAGTTTCAGTGTCTTCACACCTAATACGACCTCATAACAGGTCTAACGTCGCTCCAATCGACTCAGAATGTCTAAATGGTGAAACAGGGTTTACAGCCCCAAAACCACCTAATGGGCCCAGATGGGCCCACATGCTCGTGTGGCCCGATCAGTCCAATTTTACGCACAGTATCACACTTCTTAGCATCTAACATACTAGTTGCCACTTACTGTATAAATTTACCCACATGGGCCTATAAGCCCATTGGGCCCATTTCGGCCCATCGAGGCCCAGGACAGCCCAAGTGCATGAAAAAGCGCATAATTGCCTTCACAGCCAAACGCCCACGGTTTGTGGGATCGGATCAACCCACAAGTATTCGCACTCCTGCGAGGCCTTGAAATGCCAACATTTTTATATTTTGGCTTTTGACTTTTGCCAATCTACGCTAAGGATGGGTGTGGTTACACACTTGGATTCATATTATCATCGCAATAAGTCTTGATTACAACACCTACAGTTCCCCGTGATTCATCATTAGTCATACCATGATAAATCTTGATCTAAACATTGAAAACACCTTAAACAAAATATATAGTTACTTACCACTCTTCACTTGAAATAATATTCTTAATTCCTTTTAAACACTAAAGAATGAATCACATGATCCACCGTATATCCCTGATGGTTGATTTAACATGAAAAGATTCAAGTCGATCATTAGCATAGGAACTAAAAACTAAACGTATCAGAAAAAAAGAATTATACTTATAGAGTTTGACCTTTTCCCTTATCTAAAAAGATCCTTGGCAACCAATGTTCGACTACAGAAGATTAATTGAAAAGAAAAATAGAAGAGGAGAAGAACAGTAGGGTTCGGCTATTAAGAGACAAATCAATAGAATGACGAAGAAGGAAGGTAACGCACTCAATCAAATTGAACGAAATCGGAAAGAGAAGGTGTGTCCACCACAACCCGAATGAACAAGGGAAAATGAGAAGGAAATCGATTGAAAAAGAACATAACGAGATAGGGGTTCGGTTCTTCAAAGAGTGACTATTTCGAATAAAAGAGATAAAGAAGAAAATTGATAAAGTTCAGCCGAATGAGGGACTATGATTGAGAAGGAAGAAAAACAAGATTCGGCAATCGGTTTAGATGGGTGAAAGAAATATGAACAAAGCAGAAGAGATGAACAAGATTCGCCTAGAGAAGATATTATAGTATGGAATGCTAAATCGAAAGAACAAATTAATGGGAAAAAGAATAATAGTATTCAGCTAAGCAAGATAAAAGAACAGGAGAGAAAATGCAAAAGAAGAGCTCAGCAATTGGTATTATCAACCAAATAAAGATAGAAGAAAAGAGGAAAGCTAATTGACTCATGTACAGAGAGGAAAAGAAACCCGAAGGCAAGAATAGCTAATTGCAAAATCAATACTAGAGAGAAAATGAGTCAAAATGTAACCATTAAAAATTTGCACACACCAAAGACCCTTAGCCTAATTTGCACTCTAAGATACCCCAGTTTTGGCCAACTCTTCCCTACACCAATCCCTTAGAAAGCTCTTTAATTTCCTCCTTGATTCACTCCATATTTGAATTTGAATTTCAATTCAAATTCCTCCTACCAAGTCAACTCTTACCAAGTCCTCATCCACCTTTAGCATTTGAGTTCCAATCAACCTCTTATCATTTCCATCCAACAAAATTAATGCACTTCACCCACAGTAGGATTTGAACCCTTTTCCCCCTTGGTAATGATGCCACAAGCCTTGTTCCCCCTTGCCAATGACGCCACAAGCCACTCCACCACATGTTATTTTGTGTCATAGATGTAATGCCCCAAAATCCCGAAACTTTTAATTTTGTGTGCTGAAGTTGACAGATATGATTAGCACTATTAGAATATTAATTTTAAGGTATTACAAGGGTTCTTTGAAGTCTTAAGGTTAAGGAAGACCATAGGGAAAATTTTAATTTTTGCCTCAGTGGAACCCTAATCTCAAGTGTTAGGCCTTTTAAGTAAATTAAGAGGAAATAAGACACAGATGGGCCTGTGGCCTGGTGGCAAGGTAGTGCCACTTAGGGAGCTATAGGTGGTGTCACTATCACGTAAAGGGATCCAAGTTTCGAGGCCTAGAGTGTTGTTATTTGGGATTTTATTTTTGCACTTTGGAGGGATGGTACTGGCACTGAAGTGGACTCTATAAGGAGTGTTCAGGAAAGAAATTTAAAGAAAGGATAATGGAGAAAAAAAGGGAGATTGGTGTGTAGAAGAGGTGGAGCCGATTGGGACTTTGGTGTAGGTTAGTTTCAGCTTTGGGTTTATTTAAGGGGTGTCGAATTCCCTTTGAAAGGTTTCCCTTGTTTTGTCAAACCGTGTGCTAGCAAATAGGGTTATAGGTTATTTTTACTGAATTTTCTCCTCCCAAGTTCTCTCTTCCATCATTCTCTTCTCACTTGTGTTCAAAAGCCAAAAACCTTTGTTCTTGGAGCCAATTTTTTCTTTTCATCCCTTTTTCCTTTTGTACCGAATACCCCTCTTCATCATCCCAAACCTTGTGCCGAATAATCTAGTGACCGAATCTCTGTCATGTTGTCATCACTCCTTTGATTTTGGTGGATCGGATCTTAGAGAATTGGAATTAAGCTTAGATCTACAGGTCTCTGTCGAAAAGCTATCCATACGTTTCAACTTTTGGGTAAGGGTTCCTTACTTTAGGTTAAGTTGGCCGAATAGTCTAATGGTAAGGAAAAGGGTGACTTAAGTTAGATACAAGTCACCTATTATTCTATCTTTAACGATTAAGATTGATGCAGGTCTTAGGGATATTCGTGATTAGTAGCTAAGGAAGGGCTATTAGGACTTGTAGCACACGGTAAGGTTATGGTAAGGCTTCGATTTTCGGTAAATATTGTTGTTAAGCATGTGATTAATTAAAGGTTGGTGTTGGTTGTAGGTTCAAGGCTGAGGAGAGTGTAACACGTCTCATTTACCAGGTGTGTACATACACAGCACACACGACGAATCGGCAAAAGCTGAAATCTCGAAAAGCTGAAAAGCCGAAAGGTTGGCGCCGGTAACCAGACGAGTGTACAAACACTCGTGTGAAGATATCGATACAAAAACCAGGGCTGAGAGAGCGATCTCATGGTCTCGGCCATTATTTGGCCAACCGGGCTAGAATGGGCTAAATGGGCCCGACGGGCTCGTAGGCCCAAAACGACAAAAGTTGATAAGTGATAGTAAGTGATGAGTTAGTATCGTTGGTTGCATGATTTGAATATGATTGGGCCTGATGGGCCGTATATATGTGATTGGGCCTAATGGGCCATATAAGTATGATTGGGCTTGATGGGCCATATGTGATTTTAGGGAAGCATGTAGATTTGTTAGGGTTTTATATTGGACTTTAGGCCTAGTTCCGATGAATTCATAAGCAGCATAAAACTTAATTAATTAATCAAGTATGTCTATGGACAAGTCGTAAGGTTAGTGGCAATAGGCATATGCATGTCTAGGATTAGATCTAAAGAGAGCTTGGTACTTAAGTGGTCTTAATGACCAACCTCCTCTTCTCTGGAATCCTACCTGGTGCATTGTGTCCATTCACTTTAGCCAACAAGGACTTGTTGACGGGCCAAAGTTTGTAATTAAAATTCGTACTGCTAAGAAATTACCGAAATGCACCCGTAGGGTAGAATTACCGAAATGCCCCTGTAGGGTAGAATTACCAAAATACCCTTGTAAGGTAGTAATACCGAATGAAATGTCTGAAATGCCCTCATTGTATAAAGGACTAAAATACCCCTAGGTGTTTAATGTGTGGAAATGTGTGTTGCATTCATGAGATGTATGTTGCACTTGGGTGGGATTGATGGTATGGAGGAAGCTATGAGAGGATCGCATAGTCGCTTGACGACCGTGGATCCACCGGGGGCTTTAATCTCATGATACGATTAGCAGTCTTATTGCGACGATTGAGTAGTGCTGCAACCGGTGCTACCATTGGAGTGTAGGGATGGGTGGGTTGATATTCATATCCCCATAAGAGGGTAGGGTTGGAAGGGAAAATGGAGTGCAGGGTTGGATTGCGATGGGAGCATTGCATTCATGTGATACTGATGTGATATGGGCTAAGGGCCAACTAAGGTCATTGTGGGCTAAGGCCCAAGACCACCGATATTGATAGGGCTTAGGCCTAATGTGTTAATTGCATGTTGATTTGATTGTCTAGGGTTGTACACACTGAGTTTCAAAACACACTCACTCTTTTATGTTTTTTTATCAAGAGACCCTCAGTAGGTGGCTCGACGTAGGAGAAGACTCGGAGGTGGCCACACTGCAAGTTAATTAGAGTTTTAAATAGTTTCCAATTACTGTATCTTTGATTTTTTTATTTGGGTTATAATAAGGCCGATCATCTCCGGTACGAATGTAAATTGATATTGTTTATTTATGTTTTTTTAATTATGGGTTTTCTTAAAACATAAACATGTTTTCTAAATCAACATCATTAAATTATTATTTTTCTTGAACATGGGCTTCTCTCCCAAAGTTAAAGTTTTTAACTAACCCACCTGAACTCTTAAAACAAGCAAAGGTTCAAATGGATTTTATCACTTAACTTTTTTTCTAGTTTAAGTCTTTCAATGTATCGGATTGGTGTGAGTTACCCTATTATGTGACACCACCTGATTCGGCCATAACGTCTGGGCTGAGTTTGGGTGTTACAATAAAACCCCAACAACATTCTTAAACCCTAAGAGCTAACATCCATACTCCCCTAAGCCCAAAAATCAAAATCTTGTCAGGGGTTAGGCTTTAACCCAAGCCTTCCAAAGGCCCCCCAAACACACTCAAAACATCAATTTAGCACACCCAATCATACAATTATAATTTTATGCAAAAATTCCAAAAAACCCTAAAATTTAGGGCGTTACAACTCTACCCCTTTAAAGAAATTTCGGCCACGAAATTTACCTGGTCAGAACAAGTGAGGGTATTGTTGATGCATCACCTCTTCTGGCTTCCACGTAGCTTCCTCTCTATCGTGATTACGCTAGGGCACTTTGACCAATGAAACAGATTTCTTCCTTAACACTTTGACATCATGGTCCAGAATTTGCACTGGTTCTTCCTCAAAAGTTAAATCAAGCTTAACTTCAATCTCCTCAAGTGGCACTGTATGTGAGGGATCAGAACAGTACTGTCTCAGCATGGAGACATCGAATACGTCGTGAATTCGGTCCAACTCAGGAGGCAGTTCAAGTTGGTAAGCCACCGGACCCACCCATTTTAGAACTCGATAGGGCTCAATGAACCGATGGCTCAATTTGCCCCTCTTTCCAAATCTTAAGATCTTTTTCCAAAGAGAGACCTTTAGAAATACCAGATCCCCAACAAAGTACTTAAATTTTTTTATGCTTCAAGTTAGCATATGACTTCTGCTTATCGGACGCTTCCTTTAACCGATCCCTTACTAGCTTAACCTTATTTTAGTATCTACCACTAACTCTGGCCCCAAAACCTGACGCTTCCCCAGTTCAGTCTAACACGTAGGTGTCCGACACTTTCGACCATACAACGCTTCATATGCTGCCATCTAAATACTTACTTGGTAACTGTTATTATACGCAAACTTTTCTAATGGCAGGTAGTCCTCCCAGCTACCCTCAAAATCAATAAGACAACCTCTTAGCATATCTTTTAGTACTTGGATCACCCTTTCCGACTACTGATCCATCTGAGGGTGAAAGGCAGTGCTGAAATCAACCGCGTACCCTTAGCACTGCCTTTTACCCTCAGAATCGAGATGTGAACCTAGGGTCTCTATAAAAAATGATTGAAACTGGCACTCCACGAAGTCGCACTATTTCAGCTACATACAACTTAGCTAACTTCTAGAGGGAATAATCAGTTCGGACTGGTATAAAGTGAGCGGATTTCGTTAGCCTATCCACAATCACCCAAACCGAGTCCTTAGAAGGCGTCAAGGGTAGCCCACTCACAAAATCCATAGTTACCCTCTCCCACTTCTGGAGTAGGATCTTAACTGGCTGCAGAAGCCCAGGAGGCAGTTGATGCTCAGCTTTCACTTGCTGGCATGTCAAACACTTACCCACAAATTTAGTTACCTCGCGCTGAAGCCCAGGCCACCAGTACAACTTACGCAAATCCCTATACAACTTGTTTCCACTAAGATGCATGGCATAAGGGCTGCCATGTGCCTCCCATTGTATTGACTGCCTCATATTAGAGTCCTTAGGAGCACAAACTCTCCCACAGAAACACAAAACCCCTTTGTTGTTTAATCCAAAGTCAGAAGTCTCCCCATTCTCCACTTGTCGAAATCGAGGGACCAGTTATTCATCTAATAAATGCTTTTCCTGAATTTGCTCAATCCAGGTTGGTCTTACTTGTAGTTCAGCTAACAGACTGCCATCATCATAAAGACTGAGACGAGCGAACATCGCTCCTAGATCAGATATAGCCCTATGGCTCAACTCATCTACTACCACATTAGCCTTACTCGGGTGGTATTCAATTGAGCATTCATAATCCTTAAGCAACTCTATCTATCTTTGTTGCCTAAGGTTTAGCTCCTTCTAAGTAAGGAGGTATTTAAGGCTTTTATTGTCGGTGTAAATAATACACTTCTCCCCATATAAGTAGTGCCTCCAAATCTTTAACTCGAATACCACCGCCGCTAACTCCAGATCATGAGTAGGGTAATTTGCCTCGTGAGGCTTAAGTTGACGTGATGCGTAAGCAACTACTTTACCTTCTTGAATCAGCACACAACCCAATCCAACGTGCGACGCATCACTATACACTGTAAAATCCTTCCCAAACTCAGGCTGTATTAAAATAGGGGCTTCAGCCAAAACTTCCTTCAACTTTTCAAAACACTCCTGTTGCTTATCAGTCCAGATAAACAGTACCCCTTTCCTCAGAAGCTTCATCAACGATGCCATAATTACCGAGAACCCTTCCACAAACATTCTATAGTACCCTACCAGACCCAAAAAGCTTCGAATTTTTTACATAGTCCTCGGTGGCTTCCACTGCAAAACAGCTTCAATTTTTTTGAGGATCCACTCTAATCCCCATGGTAGATACAATGTGACCTAAGAACGTCACTTCTCGCAACCAAAATTCGCACTTGTTGAATTTTGCATAAAGCTGCTTCTCCCTTAGAATTTGCAGAACAATCCGGAGATGCTCATCATGGTCCTCTTTAGATTTTGAATACACCAAGATATCATCTATAAAGACAACTACGAACTAATCCAGGTAGGTTTGGAATACCCAGTTCATTAGATCCATAAAGGCCGCTGGTTTATTTATAAGTCCAAACAGCATTACCAGGAACTCGTAATTACTGTATCGAGTCCTGAATGTTGTCTTCTAGATATCCGCCTCCTTAACCCTTAGTTGATGATATCCAAATCAAAGGTCAATCTTGGAGAATACTGAAGCCCCTCTAAGTTGATCAAACAGGTTGTCAATTCTTGGCAGAGTGTAATTATTCTTAATAGTCAATTTGTTCAACTGACGGTAATCAATACGCATACGCATCGTCCTATCTTTCTTCTTGACAAAAAGTACCAGTGCTCCCCACGGAGACACACTCGGCCGGATAAATCCTCAATGCAAGAGTTTTTGGATTTGAGCCTTTAACTCCAGCACCTCCTTTAGTGCTATCCTATAAGGGGCAATAGACACCAGAGCCATTCCAGGCAACAGATTAATTCCAAATTCGACTTCACGGTTCAGAGGGGACCTAGGAATCTCATTAGGGAAAACATCTAGAAATTCCTTACCAGTCCTAACCTCGCCCACGGAAGAACCCACAAAATCAAATTTACTCACATATACCAGAAACGCCTCGCAATCCTTGTGAACCAGCTTTTCAGCTCTTAACGCCGAGATAATGTTAGAGAAAAAGTCTCTTCGCTCCCCTATTACTGCTACCTCCTCATCCTCCGAAGTCTTTAATACCATTCGCTTTGCAGCACAATCCAAGTTCATTCGGTGCTTAACAAGCTAGTCCATACCCAAGATGAGATCAAATTCTCCGAATTGTAATTCCATTAAACCCGCAAAGAAAGTTCTACCTTGTACTTCTAAGGGCACATCTTTAAAAAGTTTGTCTACCCTAACCGAGTGACTTAGTGGACTAATTACAGATACCTCACTCATAGTATTCTCAATTTGCACACCCAATATCCCAGACACATCACATGCAATGTATGAGTGTGTAGACCCAATGTCAATCAAATCAAGGTAAGGCATGCTATGAATCAGAAACGTACCCATTATGGCATTAGGTGCGTCACCATCCTCTCAGCGACGAGCAGCATAGACCAAAGCTAGTTGTCGTGCCTCAGTATTTCCAACACCTCTACCCAATGCTCCATGTCCACGTCTATTTTCGCCCCTAGCCTGAACACAGCCTCTCGGCGATTGCTGACCACCTCTCACTAGCTGAGCAATCCTCTGTTCAGGAGCTTACATCTGTACCAACCTCTGAGGACAATCTCTAACTCGGTGATCCTTGGACCCACATCGAAAGCATGCCTCAGAATGCCTCCAACATTTACCCTGATGGGTTTTCCCATAATCTGTACAAGCCTGCAGTCAACCATGTTAATCGGAACTGCTCGACCCTGCTCATCCACTCTAGCTCTCTTAACAGGCCTCCCTACAGCACCCGAGGGCCCAAAATCCCTCCTGAATCTATTCATGTCCTTTTCTCAATTTTGGCACTCTGAGCGCTTCACGTCCTCAGCTATCTTAGCTTTTTCGACCAGAGCAGTGAGATCACGCTCCCTCTGTGGAGCAATCAGCACCCTTAGCTCATCTCTGAGATCAACCTTAAAACTCACCCTGCCCTCATATTTCGTAGCAACGATTCCACTGGCATATTGGCTTAACCTCAAGAACTCTGCATCGTACTCCACTATAGACTTGTTCCCCTGAGTTAGATTTAAGAATTCCTTTCTTTTGGCGTCACATAACTCGCCGTGATGTACTTTCCTTTGAAGGCCGTCTTGAACAAATCCCATGTTAAACGTTCAGCCACTGTACCATCTCTCACGGTGAGCCACTACTGGTAGGCCTCTTCATGCAATAAAGATACTACTCCTTTCAGATTCTACTCCACCGAGAAGTCCAGATCATCCATTATTCGTTTCACTCGGCCATATTCGAGGCTACTCTAGATACGACCCTAAAAATATCTACTCCATTAGCTAGGAGTCACTCAGAAATCGACCCGTGGTTCACTGTTCCAGTACTTGCTCCAGCTACTCTCTCCAGAACACGAAGCATTGCCTGGGACAAGGCATCGTCCCCTGTAGCTCGATCGTGAGACCCTGTCTCAGTCACTAGTGGCGCTGATGCCTCTGTCGTAGGCATATGTCCTGAGGCTAAAGATCCAGCCTGAGCACTTCCTCAGCCTCTACCACGGTCCCTTCCTCGTGTAGCCCTTGTACTCATATCGTATTATCTAATTTATAAATTTTATGCATTAGTTCATAATTTTAGTAATTATTACAGATGTTTTATGTAGAAGACAGTAGTTTAGAGTTTTATTTTCGCAGAATCAAAATCTAGCTATAGTTTTCAGTCCTCTAGAGTTTTCATTTTTTCCTACAGTCTCAGTTTATTCTATCTACAGAGTCTCAGTAAGGTATTAGCACTAAGTACAGTAGTGTCTCAGTATCACAATTTAATATAGTATAACATAGAAGACTTACAGATTTGGTGTCGGAGACTTGGTGTGCCACTTTCAGAAACAATATTAAGAATAATTTAAAGTTTTACCGAAACAAAAATTTTAAATCAACTTTGTTGAAAACCTTTCAAAACCCTAAATTTTGAGAAATAATTTTGAAAATAACCCATTTTAAGAGAATTTTTCCCAAAAGAACATTTTTTTCAAAGGAGTTCAAATCCCATTCCACAGCCGAGTTGTTGTAACCTGGCTCTGATACCACTAAATATAACACCCAAAATCGGCTTTGACGTTATGGCCAGGTCCGGTTTGTCACATTGCAACTACTTTCAAGGTTGGCCTTATCTATAAAACCATCTATTAGTTGAAAACCTCGTTTAGATTTGAGATAGGAAATGAACTCTAATTAAAACCATTTTTAAAAGTTAGAAAACATCTCGGTTGAAATGATGGTCTTGTTTGTTGAAATTGATTATTTAAGTTTATGAAAACTCCTAGTTTATTATTGTTTTTGAAAACATCTCACGTGAGTTACTTGAAAATGTTCGTTATTAGTTTTGAAAATCCGGTTACTGACTTAAGTGATTGAAATAATAAAATAGCGCAATGAAGAGAATATTAACAAAGTAAAATCCATAATGGCCTTATTACATAACAGAAAACCCAAAATAATAATTATTTAAATTAAAGCAAAATCGAAAGCTGATGCATGTGGCCACCCCAAGTCCCTCTCAGCTCCAAATCATCTACGACTGGGGGTTACCTGCAGATTTAAAATAAAAGGTGCATTGGCGAAAACTCTGTGTGTAACTTACCCCCAACCAATAACAAAAACAGACACGTAGATCAAACTGGGCCAAAGCCCTATTTAGCAATAGATTAGTCTGGGCCTTAGCCCTTTCAGAAACCAAGTGGGCCTAAGCCCATTACAGATATAGAACAGAGTATGCATGAAAAACCCAACCCAGTCTAACCCATCACACCACTCGTACCAATGCATCACAACATGTGAGGAATAAATCAATGCACCCAGCCCACACACCAATACGCAGCCAAGCTGCTAGTAATAGATATCGTGGCAGAGCCAGTAGATACAGAACACGTGGCGAAGCCACTCAACAGAATCACATCGCAGAGCCACTATAACAAAACTTTCTTCGATATCAAACCCAACCCCATGCAGACTAGCAAAACGACATATAACATGCGTATAGATTAATAGACACAGATACAATCATACATATATCAAACAACCTAATTTTAAGGGTATAACAGTCTTTTGGGTAGTTTAGGTAAAATGGTAATTTTACCCTTCAGGGGTATTTTGGTCATTTTACTAAGTTTCAATGTCTCAGCACCTAATACGACCTCATAACAGGTCTAACGTCGCCCCAAGCTACTCAGAAAGTCTATATGGACAAATAGGGTTTACGGCCCCAAAACCCATTAATGGGCCCACACGCTTATGTGGCCCGATCAGTCTAATTTTACGCACAGTTACATACTTCTTAGCGTCTAACATACCAATTGTCACTTACCGCATAATTTACCCATATGGGCCCGTAAGCCCATTGGTCCCATTTTGGCCCATCGAGGTTCAAAACAGCCCAAGTGCACAAAAATACGCATAATGGCCCTCACAGCCAAACGTCTGCGGTTTGTGGGTTCGGATCGGCCCACAAGCATTGGCATGCCTGCGAGGCCTCGAAATGCCAGCATTTCGACATTTTGGCATTTCAACTTTTGCCGATCTACGCTAAGGATGGGTGTGGTTACAAACCTAGATTGATATTGTCGTCGCAACACGTCTTGGTTACAATACCTACAGTTCCCCGTGATTTATCATTAGTCATACCGTGATAAATCTAGATCTAAACATTGAAAACGCCTGAAACAAAATCTATAGTTACTTACCACACTTCACTTGAAACAATATTCTTAATTCCCTTTAAACACTAAAGAATGAATCACACGGTCTACCGTATATCCCTGACGGTTGATTTAACATGAAAAGATTCGATGTTGATCATTAGCATAGGAACTAAAAACTAAATGCATCAGAAGAAAAAGAATGAAACTTACAGAGTTCGGCCTTTGCCCTTATCTAAAAAGATCCTTTGCAACCAATGTTCGACCATGGAAGATTAATTGAAAAGAAAAATAGAATAGGAGAAGAACTGTAGGGTTCGGCTATTAAGAGACAAATCAACTGAATGGCGAAGAAGGAAGGTAACACACTCAGCCAGATTGAACAAAATCCGAAAGAGAAGGTTTGTCCAACACAACCGAACGAACAAGGGAGAATGAGAAGGAAATCAATTGAAAAGGAAAAATAACAAGATAGGGGTTCGATTCTTAAGAGAGTGACTATTTCGAATAAAAGAGATGAAGAAGAAAATTGATAAAGTTCGGCCGAATGAGAGACTATGATTGAGAAAGAAGAAAACCAAGATTCGACAATCAGTTTAGAAGGGTGAAAGAATTATGAACAAAGAAGAAGAGATGAACAAGATTCGGCTAGAGAAGAGATTAGAGTATAGAATGCTAAATCGAAAGAACAAATTAATGGGAAAAAGATAATAGTATTTGACCAAGCAAGATAAAAAATAGGAGATGAAATGCAAAAGTAGAATTCGGCAATTGGTACTATCAACCAAACAAAGATAGAGGAAAAAAGGAAAGCTAACTGACTCAGGTGTAGAGAGGAAAAAAAAGCCAAATGCACGAATAGCTAATGGCAAATCGATACTAGAGAGAAAACGAGTCAAAACGCAACCACTCAAAATCCTGAAGAAAACCTAAATGGCGAACGGCACCCACTCTCACCAAATGCCAAATATGCATACTCCAAAGACCCTTAGCCGAATTTGCACTCTAAGGTACCCCAATTTCGGCCAACTCTTCCTGACACCAATCCTTTAGAAAGCTCATTGATTTCCTCCTTGATTCACTCCACCTTTGAATTTGAATTTCAATTCAAATTCCTCCTACCAAGTCAACTCTTACCAAGTCCTCAACTACGTTCAGTATTTGAATTCCAATCAACCTCTTATCATGTCCATACAGCAAAATTCATGCACTTTGCCCACAGTAGGATTCGAACCCTTGTCCCCCTTGCTACTGTCGCCAAAAACCTTGTTCCCCCTTGCCAATGACGCCACAAGCCACTCCACTACATGTTATTTTGTGTCATAAAACCCCAACAACATTCTTAAACCCTGAGAGCTAACATTCATGCTCCCCTAAGCCCAAAAATCAAAATTTCATCAGGGGTTAGGCTCTAACCCAGGCCTTCCAAATGACCCTTAAACACACTCAAAATATCAATTTAGCACACCCAATCATGCAATTATCATAAAATCCAAAAAACCTTAAAATTTGGGGAGTTACAACAAATTTTCGTAAAAGTCAGAATAAGGTTTTAATATGGAACAAGTTTTCAAGGAGATCATGTTTTCAAAAAGCACTTCAATGTGACACCGCTGGATTCAGCCATAACATCTGGGTTGGGTTTGGGGTGTTATAGGGAAAGAGTAAGTCATGAGAGTAAGTAAGTCTTGAATGAATATGTTATAAGAATGAGTAAGATTCAAGAAGAAGTAAGAAGTTATATAAACCCCATGATGCCATGTTTGAATGACTTTCCATGACATTTATTGATATTTTATTTCATGCAACTTGTAACACCCCAAACTCGGCCTAGACAATATGGCCCAGTCTGGTGCGCTACATCACCTAAACTAAGTCACGTCGCCTAGTTACTAAGTCTAATGGTGAGTTTGTAAAGCAAAGCTTTGGGTTTAGTAGAAATTCCCAGTTTATTTGATAAGTGACCTATTCTCTACCTGTTTGTTACACGATTCATTTTAGTACTATTATCTCATTTAACCGGTTGTAGGGTAAGGTTGGTTTTAAAAACTTTAGTTTAATTTTGAAAAACATGTGTCATTGTAGATGAAAACATCATACATAAGTAAAATAATAACACCAAATAAAATAGTTAAAGCGGCCTTATTACATACCCCAAAATGAAAGTAAAACGAGTATTTAAAAATATGAAATAATAAAGCAAGTTTAAACCAAGTTCAGTCTTCGTGGCCACTCTGAATCCCTCCCATCTACAAGTCGCGAACTAGGGCTCACCTGCAAGGATGGAAGGAAAAAGGGTGAGTTTGGAAACTCAGTGTGTACAGAAGCCCATCCAAAGCCCAAATTGGCTCAAGCCCACTGGGCCTAAGCCCTATCTAGTCTAGCTAGATGCTGGGCCGAAGCCCTAATTAGATAATAGTAAATTGGGCCAAAGCCCTATTCAGATAACAATATGGCCCATAGGCCCAGAACAGAACATAACAGAATAATATCATGAATGCAAGCCTATATCATATGGGGAGACTACTCGACCCACCCAACCGCTACACACCACCTGTACCAGCCAACACACCATGTGGGAAATAACTCAACCCACCCAGCCCACACACCATAATTGCAATATAGCTGCTCAGATAAACAGTATCACGAGGCAAAGCCCCTTTCAGAAAACAGTACGAGGCATAGCCCCTTTTTAGAAAACGTGGCAGTGCCACTCACACTTCCTCCAATATCAACCCAACCCATGCAACATATATATATAACATGGAATACAGTAACAGTGACAGTCAGATTAAGCAGTACAGTGGATTTTAGCCCTAGGGGTATAATGGTAACTTTACACCTAGGGGTAAAATAGTAATTTCTCACCCTAAGGGGTATTTTGGTCATTTGCACAATTATTACCAGTTTTAATCATGTTACAGTCACTAACAGTCTTTACTTCAAATTGAACGGTCAATTTTACAATTTTAAGCAGTTTCAGTTACTGGGCCCTAAAGCCCCTAATGGGCCCTACAGAGCCTGTTGGTCATTTAAGTCCATTTAGTCCAGTTTTAATATCCAGTTACCGGGTTTAGCAGTTTTAACCCTATAGTCTTAAGAATACCCATAAAACCTACTCTTACCCAAATGGGCCCAAAAGCCCATTGGGCCCACATTTTGCCCATCGATTCCCAACATCTCAAAGTGCTCGAAATTACGCACTCAATTCTCCAACCAGTAGCGATTTCAAATGCATCATACTCTGATCGACTTGAGAGCGTTCATACGCTCACAAGCCCTCGAAATGCTAGAACTTCGGCATTTCATCTTTTCAACTTTTACCGATTTGAACCGTGAAGGGGTGTTCGATACACACACCTGTTTGCGATTCCACCGATGAAATCTTCAATGCGATAACTCCTACAATCCATTACTTAATTGATTAGACCACAGATCCACGAGAATCACAGTAGGAAATCCCTTACCACAATCGGCCAGACCCCTAATGGCCTTGAAATCTCACCTTGGTGATTTAGATGCACTAGATCTAGATCCCCTTGTAACGATGCCTTTAGTTCATCGTACTCTCCTCTTTCGCTAACTATCACTTAAAAGAACCAAAATACAATACTATGTTATCTATAGACTATGTCGACAAAGCCCCTAATGACATAGGGGTTTCAGCTTCTCTTTAGATGTTAAGAAAATGGTAATACACAAGGTTTTAACCACTTACCAATGTCTCTACTCGATGGATATTGCTTCTACGCCTTCACTCAACTAGATCCGCACTAGATCTATACCCAAACGCTACCAAAGGGTGGCTTTCGAAGGTTTTGGCTTTTAGATCTACGGCAAAGTGTTCCTATCGACTTACAACAAGATGGGTGAAGTGATTTGGCAAAAAGAAGAGATGAAAGAATAAGGGTTCGGCTTTTGATAGCTTCAAGAGAAAGAGGAGTGGCTGGTTTCGGCCAAGAAGTAAACGACAAAGGGGTTAGTTTCAGTCAAATAGGGTATTCGACTATGATAGGGGTTTCAGTCAAGTGGTTGTCAATAGAGATTGAAGAAAAGAGAAGAAGAAATAGATAGATTTGGTCTTGAAACAAGAGTGATGGGATGGGGTCGGTTTGAGATGCAAAGAGAAAGAAGAAGATGATGATGAAGAATGAGAAAATAAGAATAAAAGAGAAGTGAATTCAGCTAGGAGGTGCAATCAGTAATAGGGGTTTTTGGGAGTAGAAGAGTTCGGCTATCAGATAAAAAGGAAAGAAAAGATTGACCTAAAGAGGGACAACAAGAAACCCTAAGATGCACTAGACAATCAGCACAAGAAAGCTCAAAAAGACCCCTAAAGAAATCGGCACACTAACCTTGAATTGCCGAAAATGCTATACCTTGTTTTTGAGTGCCAAATTTGCACTAAGCAGAGTCCCTTGGCCGGCCACTTTTTCTTCAAATTGAAATGTCCTCAAATCTCTCCTTGTTTCACTCTCATGAACAATTCAAACTCTCCTAGACAGAGTTTTACTTGAGCACCAACACTTGTCCACACATGCACATAAAAATAAAATGCCTTACGCTTACCTTGTGGCTCGTACCATGGACCTCAACCACCTCTTAGGCGCCACTTTTTTAGGAGCTTAGTGGCGCCACCTTGCCACTTTGCCAAGGCTCCTTCTGTGGCAAATTTCCCCAAGTTTTTCTTTAGAGCCCTCTTAACCAAGTTCCTCCTTTTACTTAAAACATGCCCTTGCTATTTCTATCAGATTTTAACCGGAGTTTGGGCCTCCTAAAGGTCTGCTAACATACCTAAACACAAATTTAGCAGTCCAAACACATAAAATTCATAATTTCAACAAAATCGCAACAAACCCAAAAAAAATCCTGAAAACCAGGGCGTTACAACTCTACCTCCCTTAAAGAAATTTCAGCCTCAAAATTTACCTGATCCAAATAACTGAGGGTATTGCTGATGCATGGTCTCTTCTTGCTCCCATGTAGCCTCTTCTCTCCCATGGTTGCGCCATAGCACCTTCACCAATGGAACAGTCTTCTTCCACAAGACTTTGACTTCACGACCTAAGATTTGTATAGGTTCATCCTCGAAGGTCAAATCAGTCTTTACCTCAATCTCCTCTACTGGCACAATATGCGAAGGATCCGATCGATATCGTCTTAGCATAGACACTTGAAAAAAGTCATGGATACGGTCCAATTCTAGTGGCAACTCCAGCTGAAATGCTACTGGTCCAATCTGCCTGAGAATTCGATAAGGCCTAATAAATCACGGACTTAACTTGCCCTTTTTACCAAATCTCAATATCTTCTTCCATGGCGAAACCTTTAGAAACACCATGTCCCCAACAGCAAACTCAATTTTCTTACGCTTAAGGTCAACATATGACTTTTGCCTATCAGACGCCTCTTTTAACCGGTCTCGAATCAGCTTAACCTTGCTTTCAGTATCTGCTACCAACTCTGGTCCAAGAACTTGGCGCTCTCCTAACTCTGTCCAACATGAAGGAGTACGACATCTTCGCCCATAAAGTGCCTCATATGGAGCTATCTGTATACTCGCTTGATAACTGTTGTTGTATGCGAATTTTGCCAATGGCAAATAGTCTTCCCAACTACCACAAAAGTCGATCACACATACTCTCAACATGTCTTCTAACATTTAAATTACCCTCTCAGACTGTCCATCTGTCTGAGGATGAAATGCAGTACTAAAGTTGAATCGCGTACCCAACGCCTCATGCAACTTCTGCCAGAATCGAGATGTAAATCTAGGATCTTGATCAGATATAATCAAAACTGGCACTCCATGCAACCGCACTATCTCTACTACATACAGCTTGGCAAACTTCTGTAATGAATAGTCAGTTCTAACCGGTATGAAATGTGCAGACTTCGTTAATCTATCTACGATTACCCAAACAGAGTCTTTCTTCGAAGGTGTCAAAGGCAACCCACTAACAAAATCCATAGTTACTCTTTCCCATTTCCACTGTGGAATCTTCACTGGCTGCAATAATCTAGAAGGAAATTGGTGCTCAGCTTTAACTTGCTAACACATTAGACATTTCCCCACGAATTCAGTCACCTCTCGTTTAAGTCCAGGCCACCAGTACGCCTCTCGTAAATCTCAATACAACTTATTACCTCCAGGGTGCATAGCACAAAGTCCACCATAAGCCTCACTCAAGATCAACTGCCTCAAATCAGAGTCCTTAGGAATGCAAACTCTTCCACGAAAACAAAGAACCCCATCAAAATTCAGTCCAAAATCCTCACTCTTACTATTCTTAACTTGCTGAAATCAAGGAATCAACGACTCATCCTTCAACTGCAACCTCTTAATTTCCTCGATCCAAGTCGGCCTTCCTCGCAACTCTGCTAACAAGCTCCCATCATCATACAAACTCAAGTGAGCAAACATAGCCCTTAACTCAGCAATAGTCCTTCGGCTCAGTGCATCAGCCACTACATTAGCCTTGCCTAGGTGGTACTCAATCGAACAGTCATAATCTTTCAACAACTTTATCCATCTTCGTTGCCTAAGATTCAACTACTTTTGAGTTAACAGATATTTGAGACTTTTATGGTCAGTATATATGATACACTTTTCCCCATACTGGTAGTGTCTCCAGATTTTTAATGCAAAGACCACCGCTGCCAACTCTAAATCATGTGTAGGGTAATTCGCTTCGTGAGACTTAAGCTGTCGCGAAGCATAAGCAACCACCTTACCCTCTTGCATCAATACACAACCTAACCCCACATGCGAAGCATCGCTATACACAGTGAAGTCCTTCCTAGACTCTGGCTGAATTAACACCGGCGCCTCAGTCAACACCTTTTTTAGCTTGTCAAAAGCCTCTTGTTGTTTCTCAGTCCATATAAACGCTACACCTTTCCTCAATAGCTTCGTCAACGGTGCCGCGATTAAAGAAAATCCTTCAACAAACCTTATGTAATAACCTGCCAAACCCAGAAAACTACGAATTTTCGATACCGACCTTGGCAGCTTCCAGTCCAGAACTGCCTCAATTTTGGGAGGATCTACCCTAATCCCCTCAGCTGAAACAACATGACCCAGAAAAGTCACTTCTCGCAGCCAGAAACTTACTAAATTTCACATACAGTTGCTTCTCTCTCAAAACTTGTAGAACAATTCGAAGATACTCATCATGCTTCTCCTCTGTTTCTGAATACACCAATATATTGTCAATAAAAACGACCACAAATTGATCCAAGTACAGCTGGAACACTCGATTCATTAAATCCATAAAAGCTGTAGGTGCATTCATCAATCCAAATGGCATAACCAAAAACTCGTAGTGACCATATCGTCTTCTGAATGCCGTCTTATGAACATCTACCTCCTTTACCCTTAGCTGATGGTATCCAGATTGGAGATCGATTTTGGAAAACACCGAAGCTCCTTTAAACTAGTCGAACAAATCGTCTATTCTCGGCAGAGGATACTTGTTATTTATTGTCAATTTGTTCAACTGGCGATAATCGATGCACATGCTCATTGTTCCATCATTCTTTTTCACAAACAACACCGGTGCTCCCCATGGAGACACACTTGGTCTAATGAAGCCTCTGTCTAACGACTCTTAAATTTGGGCTTTGAGTTCCACTAGTTCCTTTGGTGCCATCCTGTAAGGCGCAATGGACACTAGAGCTGTTCCAGGCAACAAATCGATCCCAAACTCAACTTCTCGGTTAGGAGGTAGTCTAGAAAGCTCCTCAGGAAAGACATCTTGAAACTCATTAACAGTTCTAACTGTCTCTACTGTCACATTTTCAGATTTAGTTTGACTTACGAATGCCAAATATGCTTCACAACCCTTGCGAATCACCTTTTTAGCCCTAAAGGCCGAAACCACATTGGACAAAAAATTCCTTCGTTCTCCAATAACCATTACCTCTTCACCCTCGATTGTTCTCAACATCATCCTCTTGGCCACACAATCCAACGTCACCTTGTGCTTCGTTAACCAGTCCATGCCCAGTATCAAATCGAACTCTCCGAAAGGTAATTCCATCAAGTCTCCCAAAAAGATTCTACCTTGAGTCTCTAAAGGCACATCCCTAAAGAGTTTATCTACCCTAACCGAGTGACCCAGAAGACTAATTATAGTTACCCCACTACAGTCTCCTCAGAGTGCACACCTAACGACCCAGAGATCTCACAAGCAACATATGAATGTGTTGAACCCACATCAATCAGAGCAGTATATGGCATACTAGATATCAAGAACGTACCAATTATAACATCAGGTGCGTCACCCTCCTCTCAGTGACGAGCAGCATACACCAAGGCTGGCTGACAAGCCTCAGTATTATCAGAACCCCTGCCAGGTGCCCTACGACCACGTCCATTACCGTTGCCTCCTCTACCTTGACCACGGCCCCTTGGCAGTGGGAATCCTCCCTACATAGGCTGAGCAACCCTCTGATCAATAGTTTGAGTCTGAGCTGGCCTCTATGGACAATCTTTTACTTGGTGTTCAGTAGACCCACACCGAAAATAAGCTCTACTACGCTTCCTACATTTACCCAGATGTACCTTACTACAGTCCCTACAAGGCTGTGGTCTCACCGTATTTATTGGTACAGCTCGAACTGGTTCCTCCACTCTAGCTCTCTTAAAGTTCCTGTTTGCAGCACCCGATGGTCCAGAATCTCTCTTAAAACGGTTGCGATCCCTATCGCGGTTCTGTCGTTCAGCTCATTTCACTTTCTCGGCTATCTTAGCCTTCTCCACCAGTACAGTAAAGTCGCGCTCCCTCTGCGGAGCTATCAGCACCCTCAACTCATCTTTGAGACCATCCTCGAAACGAACACTGCGCTCATATTCAGTGGAAACAATACCACTAGCATACCGGTTCAGTCGTAGAAACTCTACCTCATATTCAGCAACGGTCTTCCTGCCTTGGGTCAGGTTCAGGAATTCCATCCTACGTGCATCCAGATAGCTAGCTCCCACATATTTCGCCTTAAAGGACTTCTGGAACAATTCCCATGTCACCCCCTCAGCTGGGGTACCCTCTCTCAGAGTGATCCACCACTGATATGCCTCGTCTCGTAGCAACGACACCTCTCCTTTTAACTTCTGCTCCACTGACCAGTCCAGATCGTCTATTATCCGCTCTGTGGCTTCCAACCAATACTCAGCCACATTTGGGGCTACTCCAGATATACCCCTGAAAATCTCAACTCCGTTAGCCCAGAGTCATTCAGAAATAGAACCTCTAGTCACAGTTCCAGTGCTTGCCCCAGCGACCCTCTCTAACACCCTTAGCATGGCTTGGGACAAAGCATCGTCCCCTGCAGCCCTATCATAAGATCCAGTCTCTGTCGCTGGCGGAGCTCGCACTTCCTCAGCTGGCATGTGCCCCGAAGACAAAGATCCAACTTGAGTACTACCTCGACTTCGTCACGGCCTTGTCCACGAGTGGCTCTAGTACTCATATCGATTTATCTGATTTACAAATTTTATGACATTAGTTTATGTTCCAGTTCTTTATTACAGAATATTTTATCAACAGATAAAGTTTCAGAGTTGTTCTCGCGCAATTGAAGTCTAGCTACTGTTTCAGTTTCCTAGGGTTTTAATTTACCCTACAGTCTCAGTCTTGTAGTCTTAATACTACCTTATCTACAGTGTCCAATCAAAGGCTTAGTTCTATCTATAGTATTGTTTCAGTACAGTTCAGTATTTGAGGCAGAAATACCTACGGACTTGGTGCCGGGGATTCAGTGTGCCACAACTCAATTTATCAGCTTCTAGAAGAACTCAAAAAGATTTAAGCCTTTTAAAAAAATCAGTTTCTCAAAACATGCATGATTTAGAAAAAAAATCTCTTTAAAACCAAAAATTTTCTGAAAATCTGATTTTCTAAAAATACCCTTCTAGGCTCAAAAATTTCGAAAACCTTTTTAGACCCGATCCACAGTCGAGTTATTGCAACCTGGCTCTGATACCACTAAATGTAACACCTTAAAGTCGGCCTAGACATTATGGCCTAGTCTGGTGCACTACATCACATAAACTAAGTCACGTCGCCTAGTTACTAAGTCTGATGGTGAGTTTGTAAAGCAAAGCTTTAGGCTTAGTAGAAATTCTCGGTTTGTTTGATAAGTGACCTATTCTCTACCTGTTTCTTACACGATTCATTTTAGTACTGTTATCTCATTTAACCGGTTGTAGGGCAAGGCTGGTTTCGAAAACTTTAGTTTAATTTTGAAAAACGTGTGTCGTTGTAGATGAAAATATCATACATAAGTAAAACAATAACCCAAATAAAATAGTTAAAGTGGCCTTATTACATACCCCAAAATGAAAGTAAAACGAGTATTTGAAAATATGAAATAATAAAGCAAGTTTAAGCCAAGTTCAGTCTTCGTGGCCACTCTAAATCCCTCTCAGCTCTAAGTCGCGAACTAGGGCTCACCTGCAAGGATGGAAGGAAAAAGGGTGAGTTTGGAAACTCAGTGTGTGCAGAAGCCCATCCAAAGCCCAAATTGGCTCAAGCCCATTAGGTCTAAGCCCTATCCAGTCTAGCCAAATGTTGGGCCGAAGCCTTATCCAGATAACAGTAAACTGGGTTGAAGCCCTATTCAGATAACAATATGGCCCATAGGCCCAGAACAGAACAGTACAGAATAATATCATGAATGCAAGCCCATATCATGTGGGGAGACTACTCGACCCACCCAATCACTACACACCACCCATACCAGCTAACACACCATGTGGGGAATAACTCAACCCACCCAGCCCACACACCATAGTCGCAGCATAGCTGCTCAGATAAATAGTATAACGAGGCAAAGCCCCTTTCAGAAAATAGTACGAGGCAATTCCCCTTTCAAAAAACGTGGCAGTGCCACTCACACTTCCTCCAATATCAACCCAACCCATGCAACATATATATATAACATGGCATACAGTAACAGTGACAGTCAAATTAAGCAGTACAGTCGATTTTAGCCCTAGGGGTATAATGGTAACTTTACACCTAGGTGTAAAACAGTAATTTCTCACCCTAAGGGGTATTTTGGTCAATTGCAAAATTATTACCAGTTTTAATCATGTTACAGTCACTAACAGTCTTTACTTCCAATTGAAAGGTCAATTTAACAATTTCAAGCAGATTCAGTTACTGGGCCCTAAAGACCCTAATGGGCCCTACAGTGCCTATTGGTCATTTAAGTCCATTTAGTCCAGTTTTAATATCCAGTTACCGGGTTTAGCAATTTTAACCCTATAGTCTTAAGAATACCCATAAAACGTACCTTAACCAAATGTGCCCAAAAGCCCATTGGGCCCACATTTGGCCCATCCAGGCCCAACATCCCAAAGTGCTTGAAATTACGCACTCGATTCTCCAACCAGTAGCGATTTCAAATCCATCATACTCCGATCGAATTGAGAGTGTTTGCACGCTCACATGCCCTCGAAATGTTAGAACTTCAGCATTTCAGCTTTTCAGCTTTTACTGATTTGAACCATGAAGGGGTGTTCGATACACACACCTGTTTATGATTCCACCAATGAAATCTTCTACGCGATAACTCCTACAATCCATTACTTAATCGATTAGACCACAGATCCACGAGAATCACAATAGGAAATCCCTTACCACAATCGGCTAGTACCCCTAATGGCCTTGAAATCTCACCTTGGCAATTTAGATGCACTAGATCTAGATCCACTTGTAACGATGCCTTCAGTTCCTCTACTCTCCTCTTTCACTAACTATCATGTAAAAGAACCAAAATACAATACTATTTTATCTATAGACTATGTCGACAAAGCCCCTAATGACATAGGGGTTTCGACTTCTCTTCAGATGTTAAGAAAATGGTAATACACAAGGTTTGAACCACTTACCAATGTCTCTACTCGATGGATATTGCTTCTACGCCTTCACTCAACTAGATCCGCACTAGATCTATACCCAAACGCTAACAAAGGGTGGCTTTAGAAGGTTTTGGCTTTTAGATCTACGGCAAAGTGTTCCTGTCGACTTACAACAAGATGGGTGAAGTGATTTGGCAAAAAGAAGAGATGAGAGACTAAGGGTTCGGCTTTTGATAGCTTCAAGAGAAAGAGGAGTGGCTGGTTTCGGCCAAGAAGTAAACGACAAAGGGGTTAGTTTCGGTCAAATAGGGTATTCGGCTATGATAGGGGTTTCGGTCAAGTGGTTGTCGACAGAGATTGAAGAAAAGAGAAGAAGAAATAGATGGATTCGTCTTGAAACAAGAGTGATGGAATGGGGTCGGTTTGAGATGCAAAGAGAAAGAAGAAGATGGTGATGAAGAATGAGAAAAGAAGAATAAAAAAGAAGTGAATTCGGCTAGGAGGTGCAATCGGCAATAGGGGTTTTTGGGAGTAGAAGAGTTCGGCTATCAGATCAAAAAGGAAAGAAAAGAATGACCTAAAGAGGGACAACAAGAAACCCTAAGATGCACTACACAATCGGCATAAGAAAGCTCAAAAAGACCCCTAAAGAAATCGGCACACTAACCTTGAATTGCCAAAAAATGCTATACCTTGTTTTTGAGTGCCGAATTTACACTAAGCAGAGTCCCTTGGCTGACCACTTTCTCTTCAAATTCAAATGTCCTCAAATCTCTCCTTGTTTCACTCTCACGAACAATTCAAACTCTCCAAGACAGAGTTTTACTTGAGCACCAACACTTGTCCACACATGCACATAAAAATAAAATGCCTTACGCTTACCTTGTGGCTCGTACCATGGACCTCAACCACCTCCTAGGCGCCACTTTTTTAGGAGCTTAGTGGTGCCACCTTGCCACTTTGCCAAGGCTCCTTTTGTGGCAAATTTCCCCAAGTTTTTCTTAAGAGCCCTCTTAACCAAGTTCCTCCTTTCACTTAAAACATGCCCTTGCTATTTCTATCAGATTTTAACTGGAGTTTGGGCCTCCTAAAGGTCTGCTAACATACCTAAAAATAAATTCAGCAGTCCAAACACACAAAATTCATAATTTCAACAAAATCGCAACAAACTTAAAAAAATCCCGAAAATCGGGGCGTTACACAACTTACTAAGCTTTTTTATGCTTACTCCCTTACTCCAAGTCAGAGCTCGAAGTCACACTATCAAGGAATTCATTTTGGTATAGTAAAGTTCTAACACCCTTAACCTGTATTTCTATTGCCGGAATGGGTTATGAGGTGTTACTAGACCTAACACAAACATCCAATAATTTACATAATCACATAGATCATATTTTTCGAATATATATATACTTCCATATAAACACATTTTCAACGTTCACTTTTTAAATACCCACTAATTGAATGCATATAAATACTTAATATCAATATGAATTTCACATTTCATTTTATTCCTCATATAACATTAGGCCGAATATAATCAAATTATTAATAACACATGCATTTGTACCTCAAAATGACTTATGAAACTTATACAAATTATAGACGGTATGATAATTATTACTACATATAAAATATATATATATAACCATTAAAGCACAAGTATAATTACTATGCATATGGTCATTTCCCAATGTCTTGACCAAAAGGTACAAACACTAAATAAAACATCATTCATTTGCATTCAACGAAAAACCATACATAAAACCATAATCATTATTCATTTGGTCATTTCAAATAGGTTATAACCGAATGCATATATATTTATTCCTTATAACACATTTAACAACCAATTCATTACTAACCCAAACTTCATTCATAAAAGATTTCATAGCATTATAATTATATTAATAACTCATTTTGCCTACAATCAATTCGGTAAATTACAAAGGCATGATAGACCAAAAATTCATTATCTCATTTCATATCCTACTTTAACCTACCATTCATTAACCGAATATATGTACACCTATGATTTCAAATACACCTCGTGCCTATGGTAAAATTATAACAAGGTCTATATATATATATATATATATACAAACCTAGCATAAATATCATTACACAATTTCAATCCATGACTTATTACCATAATGATTAAATCACATAAAGATTCAATCTCAATCTTTATTATCTAATACATACCAACTTTGAACATTGATAGGCTATTTTGGCCTTACTCAATGTTATACTATGACTCAAAAATACATAATTACCAAGTCTTAAGGATCATTCAATCACAACCTCATCTAGCTTATATTTCATAGTCTTAATTCATGAATCATTCCTTTATACTTGAAATCATACCAAAGCATTTCATAGATATTACTTCTATCAAATTATACACCAAGTACAATATCAAACCTTTATTCATCCGCATAAAGCATAATTTGCATCTAATTATACATATATCAAAGCCGAATAAACAATCCATAATCAAAATCAACCACACTATTTAATCACAACACATAAACATGCTTAACACATTGAGCAAGCCATATTCGCATGGCTTCTAAAATATATATATACATACTTCAAAATCAAACATACACTTATCATCCCATACAAACCATATATTTGAGTATTAAACCTTTAATAGTACCATATATTTGAGTATTAAAGCCTTAAGCAAATTAAACAACTAATGCATATTAACATCTCAATTACTTAATCATTTCAATTCACTAAATCAACTTATGCATATGTAATCACATATAATTTCAAGCTTTTAATTTTATACATATATAACATATACTTTCATAGAACAAATTCTCCTTGACTGAATATTCAAGTATACATCATCAATATAATCTCCAATTTCAAGCCATATTGTCTTATATAACCGAATACACATAGACATTTATAGACATATATTCATCACCCAAACTTCAACATTACCTCCATATACAACTACAGGGCCGAATAAATTTCTCACATTAACACATATACTTCAACCATTTCATGTATCATTTTCATCATATGCCAAGAAATCAATTCACATTATTTTCAAATAGATAACCAACTATCACGTACCTGATCATTTTAGCTTGTTTAAAAAATTCAATTACCACATCAGCATATAGTCTTTTAGACATAAACTTATAATAATTCACCTGCATAAAGTTTGCTAGGCATAAGCCTATATTACTCACCGGTATACGGCCTGCTAGGATCAAAACTTGATTTAATATACCGGCAATAAGCCTGCTAGGCATAAATCTCGATTTAATCCCCAACACAAGGCTTGCTAGGCACAAAGCCCGAATATCACTATTATAAAGCTGTCTTATATGCAATTCATATATCGAAAGTTCTAGCTATTCCACTAAGTTCGTACAGACTTTCAAATGTCGTAACTCAGTCAAATTAAACTCAAATACAATATTTCCATGCTCAACCATATTCGGCAAACACTACTATAAATTTATAAATTTCAAATTAGTATGTTAAACTAATTTACATTCAAAATTAACGATGTTTAATTGCTTAAAGACTTACCTCGGATATCGACGAATAGTATTAATTGACAATTCAACTATTTTGGTCCTCCCGAGGTCCAAATCTAATTTTCTCTTTTCTTGATCTAAATTAATATAAATTAAACTTATTTAATCAAATATTCAATCAAATTCATTCAAAAACACATAAATAGACAAATTACACTTTTGCCCCAAATATTTTATACTTTTAACAATTTAATCCAAAATTCACAAAACACAAAACAAGCATAATTTTCCCATGCTATGCTTTGGCCGAATACTCCCCATACACATATAAGTCCCCACATTTCATTTATATAATGATTTAGTCCCTCAATTAAACACTTTGCAAATTTAACCCAGTTTACTCAAATTTATCAGAAATTCCTATACAAAACTTGTTAATTCATCACCTAGCTTTATTTAACACCATCAAACACAAAATTCACCAAGCTATCAACAATGGCAAAACTCAAAATATACATCAATATCAAAAATTCAAGCATGGGTCGTGTAGTATTCGAGGCAACGATCTCAAAAATGTAAAAATGATCAAAAACTGAAGTAAAACCATACCTTGATTTAGATTACAAGATAGTTGAATGCCTAACTCTTTCTTTTTTCTTTCTATTTTATGTTTTTGGTTCTTAAAGATGATAATAACTATGTTTTATTTATTTTATGTTTTATAATATGTTAACTATTAACCATTTTACATATTTAACCTTAGTAATAATATATAAGCTTATAATATAAGCCCACTATCATCCATATGATTAGAAATGGTTTAATTTCAACTTAAGTGCTTCATATATAAAGACAAGTTCAATTAAGTATTCACACATTTAACTATTAACTTTTTATTTTGTGCGATTAAGCCCGTTTAATTAATCGAGCACTCAAACATCAAAATTAAAACACAAAAATTTTACAGATATCAATTCACACATAATAAATACTAAAAATAATTTTTAAATATTTTTCTAACTTGGATTCGTGGTCCCGAAACCACCGTTCTGAATAGGGTCAAAATCAGACTGTCACAACTCTCCCCCTTAGAAATTTTCGTCCCCAAAAATCTTACCGGTGAATAGGTTGGGATAACGTTCCTTCATTGAATCTTCTAATTCCCAAGTTGCTTCCTCGACCCCATGTTTATGCCACAGTACTTTTACTAATGAAATTTTCTTATTTCGCAATTCTTTAACTTCGTGAGCTAGAATATGAATCAGTTCTTCTTCATAACTCAAATCGGACTCAATTTCAATTTCTGACGGACTAATCACATGTGAGGGGTCAGATCTGTACCGTCAAAGCATCGAAACGTGAAATAGATTGTGAATCTTTTCTAACTCAGGTGGCAACAATAGTCTGTACTCAACCAGCCCAATCTATTTAATAAGCTCATATAGCCCAATAAATCTCGGACTCAATTTGCCTTTGCGACCGAATCGGAGCATTTTCTTCCACTGCGAGACTTTCAAAAACACTTTGTCTCTTATCTGAAACTCTATATCTTTATGTTTTAAATCCGCATATGATTTCTGACGATTTGACACTGCTTTCAAACTTTCATGGATCACTTTTACCTTCTATTCAGTCTCTTTAATCAAATCAACTCCTTGTATTTTGTTTTCGCTGAGCTTAGTCTAGTACAAAGGTGTACGACATTTACGACCGTACAAAGCCTCGTAAGGTGTCATTTTGATACTTGATTAAGCTATTATTGTACGCAAATTTAATCAGAGGCAAGTATCGATCCCACGTACCTTTAAACTTAAGAATGCAACATCTCAACATCTCCTCAAGTATCTAAATGATTCATTCGGACTGACCATCTGTCTGGGGAGGGAAAGCAGTGCTAAAATACAGCTCAGTACCCAGTGCATCTTGCAGATTCTTCCAAAACCGCAATGTAAACCTCGGATCTCTATCTGAAACAATAGAAATAGGTTCCTCGTCTAATCTCACAATCTGAGAAACGTATAGCTCAACAAGTTTATCAAGTGAATAATCAGAACAAACTGGAATAAAGTGAGCTGATTTTGTCAATCTATCAACAATAACCCAGATTGCATCTTTCTTGCTCGACGTCAACAGTAAATCGGATACAAAATCCATTGTGACTCAGTCCCATTTCCATTCAGGTATCATAATCAATTGAAGCAATCTAGAAGGTACCTGATGCTCGGCTTTTACTTGCTGACATATTATACATTTCGAAACAAAGTCAGAGATGTCTCGTTTCTTACCATGCCACCAATAGTGCTGGTTCAAATCATTATACATTTTTGTGCTACCCGGGTGAATAGATAACCAGCTATTATGAGCTTCATTCAGTATCATCTATATCAACTCTAAATTTTTTAGAACATATAATCGGTTTCTGAATCTTAAACAATCCTCGGCAACTATTAAAAACTCTGAACTGGCATTCAAGTCACATTGAGCCCATATTGCAACTAAATCATCATCGACTTTCTGAACTTTGTAAATATGCTAAAAAATAACGATTTTGCTTTTAAGTTAGCTATTGTCGCACCATCATCAGACATGGCCAGATACGTGTTTATTGCATGCAAAACAAACAGTGATTTTCGACTCAGGGCATCTGCAACAACATTAGCCTTTCCTGGATGGTAATCAATCACAAGCTTGTAATCTTTTAACAACTCTAACCACCGTCGCTGTCTCAAATTCAGCTCTTTCTAGGTCATCAAATATTTCAGGCTTTTGTGATCGGAATAGATGTGACATTTCTCACCAAATAGATAATAAAGCCATATTTTCAAAACAAAAACAATAGCAGCCAATTCGAGATCGTGCGTTAGGTAGTTCTTTTCATGTGGCTTTAACTATCTCGAGGCATAAGCTACAACTTTGCCTTCCTGCATCAAAACACAGCCCAAACCATTCAAAGATGCATTGCTATAAATAACAAATTCTTTACCTGACTTTGGCTAAACTAGTACCGGAGCTTCAGTCAAAAGGGATTTTAACTGATCAAAACTTTTCTAGCACTTTTTTGACAACTCGAACTTAACGTCTTTCTGTAACAGCTTTGTCATCGATGTCGCAATCATTGAAAAACCTTTCACAACCCGTCTATAATAACTAGCAAGTCCCAAAAACCTTCGAACTTCAGAGACATTTTTCGGTGGTTTCTAGTCAAGAATAGCCGAAATCTTACTCAAATCAACCCGAATACCTGTTGCTGATACTACATGCCCCAGAAAACTAACTTCACGTAACCAAAACTCACATTTACTAAATTTTGAGTACAATTGCTTATCTCGCAAAATCTGTAACACAAGCCTCAAATGCTCGGCATGCTCGGTTTCATCACGTAAATAGATCAAAATGTCATCTATAAACACAACCACAAACTGATCTAAATATTGTCTGAAGATCTAATTCATCAAATCCATAAAAACAGCAGGTGCATTAGTAAGTCCGAACGGCATAACCAGAAACTCATAGTGTCTGTACCTCATTTGAAAAGCAGTTTTAGGCACATCAAAATCTCTAACTCGCAACTGATAATAACCCAATCTCAAATCTATCTTCAAAAACACTGAAGCCCCTTTCAACTAATCGAACAAGTCGTCAATCCGTGGTAACGGATATTTATTCTTTATAGTCACCTTACAGAGCTGATGGTAATCAATACACATTCTCATAGTTCCGTCTTTCTTTTTCATAAATAGAACTGGTGTACCCTAGGGAGAAAAACTCAGTCACGCAAAACCTCTATCAGTCAACTCTTGCAACTATGCTTTGAACTCTTTTAATTCATTAGGTACCATCTGATACGGAGCTATTGAAATCAGAGTCATCCCCAGTACCAACTCAATACCAAACTCTACCTCATAGATAGGTGGCAAAGCCAACAATTCTTCAAGAAACACGTCTGGATACTCGCACACAACTGGTACAGATTCAATCTTCTTTTTAGTCACTTTACTATCAAGCACATAACCAAAGTAAGATTCACAACCTTTTCTCACATACTTCTGAGCTAACATCAAGGATATTACTGTTGGTAAACCACTCAGATCATCAGACTCAATCCGAATAATCTTGTTGTTTTGACATCTCTAATCAATGGTCTTTCTTTTGCAATTAACAACAGAATCATACAAAGTCAGCCAATCAATACCCAGAATTATATCGAACTCGTCGAAAGGTAACAACATCAAATCGGCCAGAAAACATGAATCTCGAATCATCAATGGGCAATTTTTACACACTTTGTCAACCATAACACACCGGCCTAGGGCTTTGATACTCGAATTACAAACTCAATAGACTCAACAGGCAAAGTCTTATTGGATACCAATGTTTCACACACATATGAATAAGTCAAACTAGGATCAATCAATCTAATAACACTAGTATCATAAAGAGTGAAAGTACCGGTAATAACCTCTGGGGAATAAGCCTCCTCACGACTGCGTATAGCATATGTTCTAGCAGGTGCACGAGCCTCAGATCGAACTGTTGAATCTTTTATCCCTCATTGACTGCCACTCACATTACCAGTATGCCTAGTCGCTCGAGGCGACGATGGGCCTCTAGAAGGGTCGTTAAGACCTCGATTTACAAAATTACAAAAATACCCTCGATTTATAAAATTACAGAAATACCCCCGATTTATAAAATTACAAAAATACCCTCAGTTTACAAAATTATAGAAATAACCCCAATTTATAAAATTACAGAAATACCCTCAATTTACAAAATTACAAAAATACCCCCGGTTTACAAAATTACAAAAATACCCCCAGATTGTAAAATTACCGAAATACCCCTGATTTGTAAAATTACTCAAATACCCCCGATTGTAAAATTATTGAAATACCCCCAGTTTGTAAAATTACTAAAATATCCCTATAGGGTAGGATTACTGAGATACCCTTGTAGGGTAGGATTACCGAAATACCCCTGTGGGGTAAAATGACCATTTTGCCCCTAAGGTGTAAAATGACTATTTTGCCCTTGTGGGTAAATGATTGACTTGGGCTATGACTATTTTGACTGTGTATGTTTGATTGTGTTTTAATTGACTTGACTGCGATTGTATGATTGATTCTGAGCATGTCATTTTGCATACTACATGGGTTGGGATATTGTACGGATGAAAATCTGATCTGTTAGGGTCGCACGGGTCGCCCAAGATGTCTTTAGACCCACCGAAGGCTTAAGAGCTGTACATCCGTATTGATTTGGTAAGGACACACGAGTCACTCGAGACAACTGTGGATCGATTGACGGTTGAGTGCCGATCATGTTACCAAAGGTTGTGTTCCATTATTATGGGCTTCGTGCCATTATCGTGGGCTTTATGCTATTGCTATGGGCTTTATGCCATTACTGAAGGCTTTGTGCTGATATCATTGGCTTTGTACCGACTATAAACCCGTTATCGATGGCTTTATGCCACGCATATTACTATGGCTCGGTACCATTTTGGGCCTTGTGCTATTGCTATGGGCTTTATGCCATTACTGAAGGCTTTGTGCTGATATCATTGGCTTTGTACCGACTATAAACGCGTTATCGATGGCTTTATGCCACGCATATTGCTATGGCTCGGTACCATTTTGTTTATGGCTTTTGGCCATTCTGATTTCTGGCAGCCTTGCTGCAATACCAGTTAGTGCCGCAACCGGTGTTAACATTGGAGTGTAGGGATGGATGGGTCGATTCTTTCCCCACAGGAGTACAGGGTTGGACAGAGTGGTATGCTGGTTGTATGGGTTTGCATGTATTATACATCTTTCATATCTGCCATATTCTGATTCTGTTTTGGGCAAGGCCTAATTGTTTCTGTTATGGGCTAAGACCCATATAATTGTAGTGGGCTTTGGCCCACGTATGCCCTGAGTCGGACTGTTTTTGTTTCTATCTCTGTTTATGTGTACTGACTATTACTTTAGTAAAACTCACCCCATTTTAACCTTTTCAGGTAGTCCCCAGCGTTAGGCGGTTCGGTGCTACGAGGGACTTGGAGAAGACCACACGCTGCTTATACATTTTGTTTTGATTCTTTACTTCTAAATATTTTTATATTTGGGTTTTAAATTCTCGTAATAAGGCCATTTGAAGATTTTAACTTCTAGTTGGGTTTTGATTTCTTATTTATAATTGCTAGATTAGGATAAAATGAGTTTTCAAACCAAATTGTGTTTTCAAAAACATACGTTTTAAACTTAATTACTTTAAATTAGCTTCTGCAACTCAAAGAGATTTAAAACGATATTAACAATGTTTTAAGTGATTAACTTTTTAATAAACCATGATTTGAAGATAAGCAAACACAAGTTTAGTTGGCAACAAATTATTAACAAGAAGGGTTTTCAATGAAAACAAGATTTTCGAAAAGCACATCAATCTGACACGCCAGATTTGGGCCTAACTTCTAGGACGGGTTTGGGTTGTTACATTTACACATTATTACTTCAATCAAAACACAGTCTCGGGCATATGTACTATGTCTCACTAATCCCCACTCATATTCAGTAACAGTTATATGACCTTGTTTAAGCTTAAGAAATTCTTTACGTTTCTGATCAATGAATCTCTAACTGATATATTTCTTGCGGAACTCAGTCTAAAAGAATTCCCAGGTGACCCGCTCGTTCGAAACAATCGAAACTAAAGTGTTCCACCAATAATAGGCAGAATCGCGTAACAAAGATATGGCACATTTCAAGCACTCGTTAGATGTACATGACAGTTCTTCGAATACGCAAATAGTGTTATCAAGACAAATTTCATCCCTTTCAGCATCATCATCAACTGTGGCCTTGAATTCTTAGGCCCCATATTTTCTAATTCTATCAATAGGGGGTTTATTAAATCTCACCGGATCAATCATTAGAGGTATCACAGGTATCGGAGATGGATTATTCGGGGGTAGGAGTTGTTGAACAGCCAAATTAGTTCAGATATACTGAGTAAACTAATCATTCATCATTTGATAGAAGGCTTGTTTAGCCTCCCCCTCATGGCTACTCGAGGTTGGTCGAGAATCAACTGGCACTGTCCCTTGCGCGAGAGTAGGCGCTATACTCTCAACATCATCAGCAACGGCTCGATCGGGATCCATTTACTATACAAAAACACATTTTCAACTGTCAGGAGTCATCACACAATCATAATATAAAATATGACATGTATAGCTAGACTCACACGCGCTACGCTAGTCCTACAATCGACTAGACCGTAGCTCTGATACTAATAAAATGTAACACCCTTAACCTGTATTTCCATCACCAGAATGGGTTAAGATGTGTGACCAGACCTAACACAAACATCCAAACATTTACATAATCACATAGATCATATTTTTCCAAATATATATATACTTCCATAGAAACACATTTTCAACGTTCACTTTTTAAATACCCACTAATTGAATGCATATAAATCCTTAATATCAATATGAATTTCACATTTTACTTTATTCCTCATATAACATTAGGCCAAATATAATCAAATTATTAATAAAACATGTATTTGTACCTCAAGTTGACTTATGAATCTTATACAAATTATAAATGGTATGATAATTATTACTACATATAAAATATATATAACCAATAAAACATAAGTATAATTACTATTCATATGGTCATTTCCCAATGTCTAGACCAAAAGGTACAAACACTAAATAAAACATCATTCATTTGCATTGAACCAAAAACCATACATAAAACCATAATCACTATTCATTTGGTCATTTCAAATAGCTTATAATCGAATACATATATATTTATTCCTTATAACACATTTAACAACCAATTAATTACTAACCCAAACTTTATTCATAACACATTTCATAGCATTATAATTATATTAATAACTTATTTTGCCTACAATCAATTCAGTAAATTACAAAGGCATGATAGACCAAAAATTCATTATCTCATGTCATATCCTACTTCAACCTACCATTCATTAACTGAATATATGTACACCTATAATTTCAAATACACCTCATGCCTATGGAAAAAATTATAACAAGGTCCATTTATATATATATATATATATATACAAACATAGCATAAATATTGACTACACAATTTCAATCCATGACTTATTACCATACTGATTAAATCACATAAAGATTCAATCTCAATCTTTATTATCTAATACATACCAACTTTGAAAATTGATAGGCTATTTTGGCCTTACTCAATGTTATACTATGACTCAAAAATACATAATTACCAAATCTCAAGGATCATTCAATCACAACCACATCTAGCTTATATTTCATAGTCTCAATTCATGAATCATTCCTTTATACTTTAAATCATACCAAAGCATTTCATAGACATTAGTTCTGTCAAATTATACACCAAGTACAATATCAAACCTTTATTCATCCACATAAAGCATAATTTGTATCTAATTATATATATATCAAAGCCGAATAAACAATCCATAGTCAAAATCAACCACACTATTTAATCACAACACATAAACATACTTAACACATTGAGCAAGCCATATTCGCATGGATTATAAAATATATATACATACTTCAAAATCAAACATACACTTATCATCCTATACATGCCATATATTTGAGTATTAAACCTTTAATAGTACTGAAAGTGAATGATAGTGTGGATGACTTCACCGACGATCCTCGAGCATGTAACGACCTCTAAAATCTATAAAACAATTATAAAAACATATATAAAGTAAGCTAACTTAGCTTAGTAAGCCTTAAGCAAATTAAACAACTAATGCATATTAACATCTCAATTACTTAATCATTTCAATTATCTAAATCAACTTATGCATATGTAATCACATATAATTTCAAGCTTTTAATTCTGTACATATATAACATATACTTTCATAGAACAAATTCTCCTTGACTGAATATTCATGTATACATCATCAATATAATCTCTAATTTCAAGCCATATTGTCTTACATAACCAAATATACATAGACGTTTATAGACATATATTCATCACCCAAACTTCAACATTATCTCTATATACAACTACAAGGCCAAATAAATTCTCACATTAACACATATACTTCAACCATTTCATGTATCCTTTTCATCATATACTAAGAAATCAATTCTCATTATTTTCAAAAAGATAACCAACTATCACGTACTTGATCATTTTAGCTCGTTTAACAAATTCAATTACCACATCAACATATAGTCTTTTTGACATAAACTTATAATAATTCACCGGCATCAAGCCTACTAGGCATAAGCTTGTGTTACTCACCAGCACACGGCCTGCTAGGCTCAAAACATGATTTTATACACTGACAATAAGCCTACCGGGCATAATGCCTGATTTAATCCACCAGCACAAAGCTTGCTAGGAACAAAGCCCGAATATAACTGTTATAAAGCTGTCTCATATGCATTCATATATCGAAAATTCTAGCTATTCCACAAAGTTTGTACGGACTTTTAAATGTCGTAACTCAGACAAATTAAACTCAAATACAATAGTTCCATGCTCAACCATATTCGACTAACACTACTATAAATCTATAAAATTCAAATTAGCATGTTAAACTAATTTACATTCAAAATTAACAATGCTTAATTGCTTAAAGACTTACCTCAGATATCAACGAATGGTATTAGTCAACTATTCAACTATTTTGGTCTTCCCTCGGTCCAAATCCGATTTTCTCTTTTCTTGATCTAAATTAATATAAAGTAAACTTATTTAATCAAATATTCAATCAAATTCATTCAAAAACACATAAATAGACAAATTGTACTTTTGCCCCAAACATTTTATACTTTTAGCAATTTAATCTAAAACTCATAAAACACAAAACAAACATAATTTTCTCATGCTATGCTTTGGCCGAATACTCCCCATATACATATAAGTCCCCACATTTCATTTATATAATGATTTAGTACCTCAAATAAACACTTTGCAAATTTAACCCTATTTACTCAAATTTATCAAAAATTCCTATACAAAACTTGTTAATTCATCACCTAGCTTTATTTAAGATCATCAAACACAAAATTCACCAAGCCATCAACAATGGCAAAACTCAAAATATACATCAATATCAAAAATTCGAGTATGGGTCGGGTAGTATTCGAGGCAACGATCTCAAAAACGTAAAAATTACCAAAAACTAAAGTAAAACCATACCTTGATTTAGATTAGAAGATAGCCGAATGCCTAACTCTTTCTTTTTTTCTTTTTATTTTATGGTTTCAATTGTTAAAGATGATAATAGCTATGTTTTATTTATTTTATGTTTTATAATATGTTAACTAATAATATATAAGCTTATAATATAAGTCCACTATCGTCCATATGATTAGAAATGGTTTAATTTCAACTTAAGTACTTCATATTATAAAGACAAGTTCAATTAAGTATTCACATATTTAACTATTAACTTTTTATTTTATGCAATTAAGCCCTTTTAATTAATCGAGCACTCAAACATCAAAATTAAAACACAAAAATTTTATGGATATCGATTCACACATAATAAATACCAAAAATAATTTTTAAATATTTTTCTAACTCAGATTTGTGGTCCCAAAACCATTGTTTCGAATAGGGTCAAAATCGGACTATTACAAAAGTTAGTCTTTTTGTTGTATGGCATGTATAAGAAGTTTAGTCACTTTGGTATGTGTTATTTTGAGTAGCCAAATGTGTTGGCTATTGTTATCACTTAAGTCAAGTTGTAATGGCCTTTGAAATTGGCTGATATTATTCCAATTATATTTTATGCAATGAGAATGAAATTCATGATATGCATGATGGCATATGAATGCCTCAATGATGAATGTTCTTAATGCATGTTATACCTTGAGTTGTGAGTTTGAAGCTGGTATGAGTTGGATAGTTTCAGGGTGGCAAAAAGGCTTGGAAAATATCCTATAATTGTTCACATGGATGGGTACACGGGCATGTGCCTAAGCCGTGTGTGACACACGGTCGGTCCCCATGGGCATGTTAGTAGACTGTGTGTCCCCTGCATCCTAAGTAAGTAAGTCAGAATTGCACACAGGCTGAGCACACCGGCGTGTGCCTTAGCCGTGTGAACCCCCAATGTTTATAGTACTTAAGTCAGTGTTGCACACAGGCGTCTGCTCTGGCCATGTGGATTTTCAAGTTATTCATTGAGTAAGATCAAATTAGAGCACGGGTTATAGACATGGGCGTGTCTAAACCGTATGAGGGACACGGCCATAGACATGAGTGTGTGCCCATGCCGTGTTCAAGTCTGTAGGTTTGAAATAGGAAATAAATTCAACATGGACATGGGCGTGTGTGACCACACGGCTTGCCCACATGGGTGTGCCCCATACCACACAGGCGTGTGTCCCTGTTTTAGGCAAAAATTTTCTTAAGTGCCCAAAAGTTCTTGAATCAGTTTCGGAACACACCTGATATACATTCTGGGCCTCGTAGGCCTTTAATAAGGATAGTGAGAGAATGCATAAAGGGTTTTGACATGGAATGAATTTTTATAGCCCGAGTTTATGTATTCAAGTACGTTTAAGTATGGTAATGCCTTGTACCCCGTCCCAGCATCAGACTCGATAAGGGGTGTTACGATTTTTAATACTTACAGTGTAACAAAGGGAGCAACAAGCTTTTTGAACATTTTTTAGTGTCTCTGATCAGGTTATAAAGGATGTTGGGTTTGAGTTGCCACAACTAGGGGAATACACCATGGGTATTTTTTTTGCCCACATCTGAAAGTCGAAGCTAAGTAAGCAAAATTGTATTCATTCAGGTAAATTTTCACACTAAAAGGGTTGTTATTATGCATATCTAGTATCTATTTTGGTAGTATGCATGTTGAATAATAGTGTGAATTATTTTCTCACGCTTAAAGTTTTAGATCGATTTCTCTTGCCACTAGTTCTTGCGCATAAAATGCTTCAATACAACAAACTATTAAATGATTTATCATCTTTTTCATTCGTAATTGAAACCAAAAACCATAGTGATGGTCATCTGGAAGTAATTCATGTCAGTGCAGCTTAATGTCAAAATAGATATTTTGAAAAGCTTTTTTATGGAAATTTGGTTGGCTTTTGTAGGTTGCTGAAACTCTTGGACATAGCGTGCTTGGGTGGCGATCTGTGCCAACAGATAACTCTAGACTGAGCAATTTGGCTTTACAGACAGAGCCTATTATAGAACAAGTGTTTCTTACACCAACATCTAGATCAAAGGCTAACCTTGAACGATAGGTAGCTTTTTCTTTCTTAATGTGTTCAATTTTCTAGAAATGGTAAGCATGATTTTATCTATACTAGAGTAAAAATATCTGAAAAATAGCGTTATTTAAGGGAAATTAAGTAACAAGACTAACATGAAGTACAAGTTGATTCTATTTGTCAAGCAGATTGTTAACATAGTAATTGTTTTATAGATGTATAAACTAAGAAGGGTTTCAATAGTTGCTATCCAAGCTGCGCTAAACCTCCAACATAGTGGTGTTAGGGACTTCTATATATTTTCTCTTTCATCAAGGTCTGTCTTTAACAAAGTTGAGTTCTAATCTACAAGAAAAATTGCCCAGTGATTATGCATGTGAAATTATGATCTGGCTTGCTCAGATCTGTTGTTTATAAGGTCCATTTAAAGCTTGATCAACTACAAAACTACTATTATGCTGATCTTGGCAATAAAAGGTTTACCAGCTACATGGCCTTGGTAAATATTTTATCAATTTACTTTCTTTCTTTCTTTATCTACTAAGAGTATGGAACAATCAATAACTGAAAAGATGCAAGGTTGAGGGATGACTTCTTAGGCATCAAAATTTGAATGATCTCTTAAGCTCTTCCACTCCCTTGATAACTTAAATGAATTCGTATGCTGATTGAACCAGATCCTACATTCCTAGTAGAGGCGAGGAAATTGTGAACAATAATTCTGATCCTTTTGATGCAAGTAAACTCTAGATTTTCAACAAATACATTTTCTAGTTGGGAACGTGCCCAACCACTACGTGTCTTAGGCCATAATGTGGAAATTAATACACTAAAAGTTAATATGAACTGGTACGTATCTGTGAAGTTTGTGAATTTTGGATTAATTGGTTTATATATTCGGTTTTACTCTTATGTCTACTTTTCCTGGAATAGTTGAGAATATACATTTAAAATTCAAAACTGATATAAATCTTAGAAAAGATGATACTCAACTGAAGCAACATAATAGTTTCATTTCTATCACAACTTTTTGGTTGTTAAAGTTTTACATCCCACCTTTTGATTTGTCATTTGTCACCTGCCATTCTGCTCCTCTTATGGCAACAACTGATAAATGGAATCGATTGTGCATGCTTAATAGTGATAAAATTGGAGATGAATACTAAGGTCCATTTAAAGCTTGATCAACTGCAAAACTACTATTATGCTGATCTTGGCAATGAAAGGTTTACCAGCTACATGGCCCTGGTAAATATTTTATCCATTTACTTTCTTTCTTTCTTTATCTACTAAGAGTATGGAACAATCAATAACTGAAAAGATGCAAGGTTGAGGGATGACTTCTTAGGCATCGAAATTTGAATGATCTCTTAAGCTCTTCCACTCCCTTGATAACTTAAATGAATTCGTATGCTGATTGAACCAGATCCTACATTCCTAGTAGAGGCGAGGAAATTGTGAATAGCAATTCTGATCCTTTTGATGCAGGTAAACTCTAGATTTTCAACAAATACATTTTCTAGTTGGGAATGTACCCAACCACTATGTGTCTTGGGCCATAAGGGGGAAATTAATACACTAAAAGATAATGTGAACTGGTATTTATCTGTGAAGTTTGTGAATTTTGGATTAATTGGTTTATATGTTCGGTTTTACTCTTATGTCTGCTTTTCCTGGAATAGTTGAGAATATATATTTAAAATTCAAAACTGATATAAATCTTAGAAAAGATGATACCCTTCAACTGAAGCAACATAATAGTTTCATTTCTATCATAACCTTTTGGTTGTCAAAGTTTTACATCCCACCTTTTGATTTGTCATTTGTCACCTGTCATTCTGCTCCTCTTATGGCAACAACTGATAAATGGAATGGATTGTTCACGCTTAATCGTGATAAAATTAGAGATGAATACTCTAATATATTGAGGAGAAATTTACTCAAAAATTATCTATTTCTCATAAATATGTAAAGATATATATATACATGAAGCATTGAATAATGTAAAGAAAGAATATCTCTAATTAGAATCTCTAAAAATCAAAATCCCTAAAAATTAGCTATTCAATGTTGTCAAATAAATCAAAGGTTCTCAACACTCCCCCCAAGTTGGTGCATAGATGTCTCGCATGGCCAACTTGCAAAGAAGATTATGATAAATCTTACAGCTAGGCGTTTTAGTTAAAACATCAACCAACTATTTTTCGGATACTAGATAAAATAGACTTAATAACCCACTAGCTACTTTTTCCTTGATAAAATGGCAATCTATTTCGATGTGCTTGGCCCTCTTTTTGTTGCATTGGATTTTAAGCTATCTTGATGGCCACTTTATTGTCAAAGTACAAAGTTGATCCATTTTCATTCAACAAATTTAGCTCTTCCAATATCTTTCGTAACCATAAAAGCCCACAAACACTTTGAGTGTAACACCCTTAACCTGTATCTATCGCCGGAATAGGGTTACAGAGCATTACCGTAAAAACATAACTTTATAACATACATCTCGTACATTAACATAAACATAGCATAATTCATTCATTTACATGAATATCGTCCCTTAATCGAGCCTTCAATGTAACAGCCCGATTTTGGGCCTAGTCAGAATAGTGGTTTTGGGGCTACAAATCCGACGAGGAAAATTTTAATATTCTTATATTTTTATGATCTACAGTTTTACAAAATGATTTTGTGAAAATTTTTTTTGAAAATTTTGACGTTTGGGCACTCAATTTAGTCAAAAGGACTAAATTGTAAAAAGTGCAAAACTTGAGTTCTAAAAGCTAGAGGTGTCTAATTGCTATGAAATTTTAAATTGGAGGTCCTTAAGAGGTAATTAGACCATTGGTTAATTTTTTGGGCAAAAATGGACAATAAATAGGTGAAATATAGTATTTTTAAGTTAAGGGCATTTTATTAATTTGGTGATTAAATGAATTAAAAAGTCAAATTAAAAGCCAATTTTTGCTCATCTTCAACCCCTTGGCTGAATTTCACATGAGGAAGACATAGCTAGGGTTTTTCAAGCTTCCAAGCTCGATTGTAAGTCTGTTTAAGCCCCATTTCTAATCTTCTTTACATTTTTGAGATCCTCGTATCTTAGTTTAGCTATTTCTACCATTATTTTGAGCTAGGGTTTGTGTTTAAAAATTTACTCATGGATAACATGCATGTGTTTTGATGTTTAATGGTAGAATATGAATGTTCGGAGTGTAATAAATGACTTTTACTAATCGATTTTTGATGAAATCTCATAAAAGCACTTGTTCGTAAAAAGTTGTAAAATGTGTGTAAGTGTCTGAATAAATGCAAAATGTGGGCTGCTATAGTTATGAAAATGGTTGTCTAGGCCTAAAATACAAGGAAATTGAATAAAAATTATTTTACGAGCCTAAAGGCAAAAGTGTAAATATGATAAAGTTTAGGGGCAAAAATGTAATTTTTGCCAAAATGTGAATTTGGGTTAATTTGAGTAGCATGTTGATAAATCAGTGAAATGTGTTGTTATAGATCAAGAAAAACGAGATTCGGACATAGAACAGGAGGAAAACAAAGAATATAACGAATAAGTCCTTTTTACCGATTGTGCTACCGAGGTAAGTTTGTATGTAAATAATGCATCGTTTTTACTTATGTTTTTATGTTTTGATATAATTTATGAAATGTGGCTGAATATTGAACGAAATTGACAAGTATTGAAAAGTGAGAAATTTTTCGGTTGAACATTAGGAATAGAATAGGGTACAAGTGACATGTCACTAGTGATTCAAGTGTGGTACTATGTGAAGGCCACTTTGAGAAGAGATAGCTTGATCACAAGTGTGGTACTATGTGAAGGCCACTTTATGAAGAAAGATAGCTTTGGTCACAAGTGTGGTACTATGTGAAGGCCACTTTGTGAAGAAGGTAGCTTTGGCTACAAGGGTGGTACTATGTGTAGGCCACCAGGTATCCGTTATTATTCCAATGTGTTCAACGGGAAATGACTATGTGTAAACTACAACACCCCTATCCCGTGACTATTATCGAAATAGGTAGAGGTGTTACCAAAAATTCAAAATAGATTAGAACAAAATATTCACAGGTTATAACAAGATTCAAACATAAAGTCCCTTTTGGAAGTCCACTAGACCCTAAACAGGCATTGAAATAGGGTTGGGACTAAACTGAACACATTCATAAACTTCAGAACACATAAAATTATCCAAATTTAGGAGGTCACACACCTGTGTGACCAGGCCGTGTGCCCCACACGAGACTCAGGCATGCCCATGCACTCAAGCCGTGCCAAAACAGCGTAAGCGTACTGACTTTTCGCCACGGCCACAAGACATGCTCGTGGGTGTTGGTCGTGTGAGTTTTTGTGTCAATACTGGAAAATTAGCACGGCCATAAAGCACGCCCGTGTGCCATAGCCATGTGGCACTAAGTAGACTTAGTTTAAGTAATACTTTCCACCCACTAAGAGTCATTCCCTACAAGCCAATTCATGCCACAATAATACCACAATTTCAATTAAAATTCAATGCCTAATCATACCTCCACATGATCAAACCATTCATATACAGATTCATATTCAAATCTCACACTAAGCATGTCTATATCACAAACAAAGTTCATAACTAAACACATAGTACATATCTCATTCATACCACATCCAAATTTTACCATTTCTTCACGTTGACATGTTTCAAGATGACCAAGTCAAACTAGATCATAAAACCATTATAAACTCACACAATTTGACATTACAATCCATAAACCAAAACCAAGCACAAACATACCATTTGCTAGCCAATTCTCATGGCATTACAAATAAACATATCCCAAGCTTAATACCTAAACATTCTAGCTTATACATGCCATACTTAAACTTTGTACATTCAAAAGGTACCAAAATCAAACTCAATTTCTTAACTATCCCCGAGCCCCCACTAGCCACGATATCTGTAAAACAGTTGAAAGAAAATACAGAGTAAGTTACAATGAGCTTAGTAAACCAAATACAAACATATGCAGTCCTTAAACACAATATGATAGCAATCTCATGTAGATAACTCATGAACCAAATATACTCATTCGTCACATACTCATTGTTCACAATAGCATACCTTTCATGCTCGTAAATTCAGTACAAAACAAACGTACCTAAGTTAGACATATAAAATATGCATTCATTCATTTCTCAGAATTTATCCATATATCATTTAGAAACGTTACAAAAATCATATAGGCCTTATACAATGCCGACGTCCTCGACGTGGTCTTACATGTTATTGAATACCGATGCCACTGTCCCGGACAAAGTCTTACATAAAACATATGCGATGCTAATGTCCCAGACACGGTTTTACATGTAACTCTTTAATCAATGCCTACGTCCTGGACGAGGTCTTACATGATATCATTTTACCATTACTTATTCAGAAATGACTCGGAACAATGCTTCAGGCTCTCATGGCCATCCAAATGCAGTTTATAAATCAAGAATTTATAACAGACATCAATATAACGCATATTTGTATTTTGACTTACCTCGTATAGATTTAACAGATTGGAGCCAACTATTCAATGATTTTGGACTTTCCTAGATCTAAGTCCGATTTCCTTGGGTCTTGATCTAAATAAATCCAAATTCAGCCATTCAATATTCCATTTCATTCAATTCAATCCATGAACACATAACTAGGGCCTTATGCAATTTATCCCTCACATTTGCACATTACAACAATTTAGTCCCTAATACATACAATCATCAAATTCAACAAATTTAACCATATATAAACATAGCCAAAATTTCAATACTATTCAATTAAGCCCATATAAGACGTTTATTTCACAATTTAATCCTCCCGGAATCTCATTTTCACAAATTAGCCCACATAACTCAAATTCATCGAAATTTCATAACAAAACATGTTTATTCAATACTTATCCATCATATTTTAACCAAATTCATCATACAGCTTCAAATACCATCAATGATATTATTTATAAACTTCATCAAAAATAGAAATTGAGATATGGGCTGTGACAGCCTTATTTCGACCTTAGTCGGGAAGTGGTTTCGGAACCACTAAACCGAGTCACGAAAATAATTAAATGTTGAATTTTATGATTTTTATATGTGATCTTTGCATGTGTGAAATTTTGATGCCTAATTATGTCATTAGTGTGTGGAATTTTGATTAAGGACTTATGTGCTAAAATCTAACAATAGGCTAGGAAGAATAGGAATGACTAAATAATGCATGAGTTACAAAGGAAGGACTTGCATGTCAAATTTTCCAAATTCAATACTCATGGCCGGCCAACTAGATAATGATGTCATTTTTACTTTAATTGAAATGATGGTGTAGAATATATATGTGAATATTATATGCATAAAATAAATAAAATAGAGGAATTTAGTAAGTAGGAGGAAAAACCAAGGAAACAAAGACCATTTTTTTTGTTCCCATTGCCGTAAGAAGAAGAAGAGGAAAGCAAGGTTTTCGGTCATCCATAGCTTGAATTTGGTATGTGAACTCTTGAAATTTCTTTTTAAAATTTTGAGAATTTGATGATAATGAGGTTCTTTGTTAAACCCATGAATGAATTGTTAAGTTCTTGTGAGATAGGGCATTCGGTCATGTCTTAAATTTTACTAAAAATTTTGGAACTTGTAGATTTGAAGCCATGAGTAAATAGATGAGCATTTAGGTGTTAAACTCATGAAATTTTGGAAGTTTACGAGTTTATTTGGATACTAAATGCTTATAGTAGCTTAATGGAGAATAATGACTATTCGAACCTTAAGGTGTATTTTCTTAATGTTGCTTAATGTCTTGTGCTTGGAATTGGATAATTAAGGAATTGGACTTGGTAAATTTTGATAATTTTTGGTTAATTATAAATTATGGCAATCGGCCATTGAGAATCTTTTCTAGATTGGGGCATAATGGGTGACACCTAGTTGAATAATAGCTGAAATTTAACTTGATCAAATAATTGACAAATGGTTAAGTATTAAAATGTTGGAAATTAAGAGTTTGCCGAAATAGAATTTAGGAAGTGCTTATATAATGCTTGGATATGAAAAGAATCTTGGTAAGGGAATGAGCTAATGGGAGTTTGTCTTTGTGTGTTTTAAATAAATATTACTTTCGGATTGGTATGTTTATATTTTTGAATGGTTGGCTTTAATGATGAATAACATTTAGATTGAATAGGATTAGAAGGGTGGATAAATTAAGAAGATTAAACTCGATTTAGAAGTTAGATTAAAAACGTGATATACTAATTGGAGATGATTTTAATAATCTTGGGAGATTCGGTTATAATTTCAAGTAATTGATCTTGTAATTGTCGAATATGTTCATGGGGTGCATGAATTGCATATTAAAATAGTTTATGTTTAAAGGGAGAAAATGCCTTGTTGTTGTAATTTATGGATATGAGAGTTAAGCTAGTTTAATAAGCACATATGTGTATTAAAAATTTATCTTAAGGAATTCGGTTTGTATACATTGATATTGAGGTTATAAAGTTAAAAGTGCCCATAATAAGTGCATGTAAATTTGATTACACTTTTATCATGTACATAATAACAATTGGACGTGTATGTTTGTGCACTTGGAAATATAATAACTTGGGTATAATTGTTGAGCTATTGATGTTGTGGCCTTGTGAATATGAGGTGAAGTGCCGAATTTATATGTATAGATGTTCCTTGTAGAAATAAATAGAATTATAATTTAATAGTTGAAAGGATATTGAATTGGTTCTTTTGTTGAACTTGCTCAAGATCACAAGGAGCAAAGCTCGACCAAAGGAAAGGAAAAGGTGGTTGACTAGCTGATTGGAATTTGTCCCTCTTGAAACAAGGTAAGTCATTAGACGATTTAATACATGGATAATCTAGCAAATAAACAATATAAAGAAAATATGAATACTATTGGTGCATGCATATTCCTGAATTGAATTAGCACTATGTGTGCGTGTACATTGACAAGTCCGAATGGCACTATGTGTGCGTACATTCGTGAACCTCCAAATGGCACTATGTGTGCGTATTTCTCAGAGCTCGAATGGCACTATGTGTGCGTACATTCGTGAGTTTCAATTAGTATGAAGTGTGAGTATGTTTCGAGCTCGAATGGCACTATGTGTGCGTACATTCAATAGACGGTTATAACATTGCATACTTGAGAATGATGGAAAAATGTCATTAAATCGGGTGAGTAAATTATTTTTAAAGAATTTGACTCTATTCCTCTGGTTACATGAGTTAAAGATGCTAACGATTGTGTGCTAAAGGTGGTAATAGAGAGAGTTAGTTAAATTGGATAGAAGGTTACATAAATCATGATTGCCGAATGAATGTCAAGGAAGTGTTGTTATTAAAAGTGTTTGCTATTCGAAATGAGGTTTTTGTTTTATGTTGAAATGAGGTAAATTGGGCTATGTGATTCATGGAGCTAGTTGTTCCATTTACGGTTAATTTGTATGCATGTTAGTTGATTATTTTGATAAATGTCTTATGACTTACTGGGTTAATAACTCATTACGTGTATTCATTTTTCCTTTGTGGATAGATCAAAGATTCGTTAGAAGCTCGGGGCCATTTCCTTTTGAAGTCATCACACCTATCAACTTTAGATTGGTACTTATAAAAGTTTATCGTCTAATATTATGGCATGTAATAGCTATAGACTGTAATTGAACTAGACTAGTTGAACTCTTTTGTTTTTACTAGGCCATGCGAAAATGGCTAAGTTGAAATTATTAGTATTTGCATCTTAAGTATGAATTTAGATGTGGTTGGTATGAATGATGGTAGAATGGTATTAAATAATGTTAATATAGTTATTTTAATTTGATTCACGAAATTTAGACAGGAATGATGGAAGTACATATATATATATGCATATTTTTTTTTCCGATAATTGAGATGATTGAATGAGATTATATGGTATGAGTATAAATGTGTTAGTCGTAGCATTCGGGATTGCCAAATGAATAGTGCCGTGTATTTTATAAAACATAGATGCTTACAAGGAAAAGGGATTGTTAGATGCGTCAAGTTATGTGTACTTTGAGACCTACTTATACATGTTTCTTTATATTGTGCTTAAATGAATGAGTAAATTAGCTAATATAACGCACAACTCTTAAACTGAAATCACTAGTATTAATGAATCTTGGTGCAGTATGATAAACTTTTACTCATGTGCTCTTTTACATAAACCTTATATTTGTTTTGCCAAAATAAATAGCGAGTTGTGCATATGACATGTTTTATAACGTTGCCTTGGACATTGATAGTTTGTGATATGCATTTTATCGTATAACACCTCATTTCCCAGTCTGGCATCATAGTTGTGTCTCGGGTGTTACATTTAATTGGTATCAGAGCTACAGTTTAGTCGATTCTAGGACTAACGCAGCGCGTGTAAGTTTAGCTATACATGCCATAAGTGAGTATTTGATAGTGTGATGACTTCTAACGGTTAAATTTTGTTGTGTTGTTTAGTAAATGGAACCTGATCCCAAGCGAGCAATAGTGGATGATGTCGAGAGTATAGCACCTGCTCCCGCGCAAGGGACGGTATCGGCAGACTCTCGACCCTCTGCGAGTAATCAAGAGGATAGGGTTCGGCAAACCTTCTTTTCCTTAATGAATGAATGGTTTGCCCAGTATACTCATACAAATCCGGCTGCTCAACCACCTCCTAACTCAAATAATACTCCCCTGGTGCCTATAATGCCTACACCCACTGATCCGATGAGAATAAACAAACCCCCTGTTGATAAGATTCGAAAATATGGGGCCGAAGAGTTTAGAGCTATGGCAACTGACGATGCTGAGAAAGCTGAATTCTGGCTCGATAATACCATCCGCATCTTTGATGAGCTATCTTGCACACCTGATGAGTGCCTGAAGTGTGCTATATCGTTATTGCAAGACTCAGCCTATTACTGGTGGAGAACTCTAAGTTCAATTGTTCCGAAAGAACGAATTACATGGGATTTCTTTCAGATAGAGTTTCGCAAGAAATATATCAGTCAGAGGTTCATTGATCGAAAGCGTAAAGAGTTTCTTGAACTTCAACAAGGTTGTATGACGGTAGCGGAATATGAGCGGGAGTTCGTGAGACTCAGTCGTTATGCCCGGGAATGTGTTACTGATGAAATAGCTATGTGTAAAAGGTTTGAAGAAGGTTTGAATGAAGACTTGAAGCTGCTTGTGGGCATTCTTGAAATAAAAGAGTTCGTGATACTAGTTGAACGAGCTTGCAAGGCTAAAGAGCTCGGAAAAGAGAAAAGAAAAGCTGAAGCTGAAATTAGAGATTTCCGTAAGAGAACGGCGAGTAAAGCATCTTTTTCGGCTGCAAAGAAGTTTAAAAATGATGGTAACAAGTCGAAATCGTCTGCGGGAATTTCTATTCGAGGGCGACCACCAATGGATTCTTGAGCTATTTCAGTGACTAGTGTTAGCAGTAATCGTCAAGATAGACCCGAGTGTCCACAATGCGGTAGACGACATGTGGGTGAGTGCTGGGGCAAATTGATTAACAGAACTTGTTACAGATGTGGATCGCGGGATCATTTTGGTCGAGATTGCACGAAACCAGATGAAAGAAATAAGATGCAGAATGCAAGATCAAGGGGTACAACGGTTAGAGGAAGGCCACCGAGAAACGTAGGAGGTAGAAGTAGTAATCAGAGAGGGAATTCTGATGCAGTGGTTCGATCCGAGGCTCGTGCACTCGCTAGAGCCTATGCCATTCGTGCACGAGAAGAGGCATCCTCCCCTGACGTAATCACTGGTACATTCACTCTCTATGATACTAGTGTACTTGCTTTGATTGATCCTGGTTCGACTCATTCATATGTGCATGAAACCTTAGTATCCAGTAAGACTCTAATAGTTGAGTCTACTGAGTTTGTGATACGAGTGTCAAACCCTTTGGGTCGGTATGTGTTAGTTGACAAAGTGTGCAAGAAATGCCCATTAATGATCTGAAATTCTTGTTTCCCTACTGATTTGATGTTATTACCCTTTGATGAGTTCGATATTATTCTCGAAATGGACTGGTTAACCGTACATGACGCGGTGGTGAATTGTAAACGAAAAATAATAGAATTGCGGTGTTCGAATGGTGAAATGATCCGAATTGAATCGAGTGATAGGAGTAGATTACCGATGATGATATCTTCTGTGTTGGCTCAGAAATATGTGAAAAAGGGCTGTGAAGCTTATCTCGCATATGTATTAGATAGCAAGATGACGAAACGAAAACTCAAAACCGTGCCTGTGGTTTGTGAGTATTCAGATGTGTTTCCTGAGGAATTACCGGGATTACCACCTATTAGAGAAGTTGAGTTCGGTATAGAGTTGGTTCTGGGTACAACTCCAATTTCTATAACTCCGTATTGTATGCCACCGACCGAGTTGAGGGAATTGAAATCCCAATTACAAGAGTTGACCGACAGAGGCTTTACGCGACCTAGTCACCCTGGGGTGCACCGGTCCTGTTTGTGAAAAAGAAAGACGGAACTATGCGAATGTGCATCGATTATCGTCAACTCAATAAAGTTACGATAAAGAATAAGTATCCATTGCTGCGAATAGATGACTTATTTGACCAGCTAAAAGGGGCATCTGTGTTTTCGAAGATTGATTTGCGATCTGGTTATTATCAGTTGCGAGTTAAAGATTCCGATGTGCCAAAAACCGCTTTCAGAACGAGGTACAGACATTATGAGTTTTTAGTGATGCCGTTTGGGCTCACTAATGCCCCCGCGGCTCTCATGGATCTGATGAATCGAGTGTTCAGACAGTATTTAGATCGATTCATGGTTGTGTTCATAGATGATATTTTAATTTATTCAAAAGACGACTCAAAGCACACCGAACACTTGAGGCTTGTGCTTCAGACCTTGCGAGATCATCAACTGTATGCAAAGTTCATTAAATGTGAGTTTTGGTTGCGTGAGGTCAGCTTTTTAGGATATGTTGTGTCCTCTTCGGGTATACGAGTTGATCCGAACAAAATTTCAGCCATTCTTGACTGGAAGCCTCCAAGGAATATTTCTAAAGTTCGTAGCTGTTTGGGACTCGTCGGGTACTATCGACGATTTGTAAAGGGGTTTTCGATGATTGCGACACTGTTGACTAAACTACTACAAAAAGACGTCAAGTTTGAGTGGTCCGAAAAGTGTCAGAAAAGTTTCGACCAGCTGAAAACTCTTCTGACGGAAGCTCCAGTGTTAGTTCAGCCAGAATCTGGTAAAGAATTCGTGGTTTATAGTGATTCATCTTTAAACGATCTGGGCTGCGTTTTGATGCAAGAGGGTCAAGTTGTCGCGTATGCCTCAAGATAGCTGAAGCCTCACGAGAAAAACTACCCGACGCATGACCTCGAGTTAGCTGCCATCGTTTTTCCTTTAAAAATTTGGCGACATTATTTGTTCAGGGAGAGATGTCATGTTTATTCCGATCATAAAAGCCTCAAGTACTTAATGACACAGAAAGATCTGAATTTGAGACAACGATGGTGGTTAGAATTATTGAAAGATTACGAGCTCGTTATCGATTATCACCCGGGAAAAGCTAACGCGGTTGCGGATGCTCTAAGTCGAAAATCGCTGTTTGCCCTTCGAGCAATGAATGTACATTTGTCGTTGTCCGCTAATGATATGCTGATAGCAGAATTAAAGGCCAAACCAGTGTTAGTACAACAAATTCGTGACGCCTAGAAAATCGATGATGAATTGGTTGCTAAACGAGCTCAGTGTGATTCTAAGGTAGATTCAGAGTTTCAAATCGACGATAATGATTGTTTGAGGTTCAAAAGTCATTTGTGTGTCCCAAGAAATTTAGAGATTATTTCAATGATCTTGAATGAAGCCCATAATAGTCAGATGTCTATCCATCCGGGTAGTACGAAGATGTACAATGATCTGAAACTCCAATATTGGTGGCACGGTATGAAACGAGACATCTCTGACTTTGTTGCGAAGTGCTTAATATGCCAACAAGTGAAGGCAGAACATCAAGTGCCTTCGGGACTGCTTCAACCGATCATGATACCCAAGTGGAAGTGAAATCGAGTCGCAATGGACTTTGTATCCGGCTTACCGCTGACACCGAGCAAGAAAGATTCCATTTGGGTTATTGTTGATAGACTAACGAAATCAGCCCATTTCATCCCCATCCGTACGGACTTCTCACTTGATAAGCTAGCTAAACTGTACGTCTCCCAAATCATACGATTGCATGGTGTGCCGACTTCTATTGTTTCGGATAGAGATCCCCAGTTTACCTCGTGATTCTGGAAGAAATTACATGAGGCATTGGGCACTAAGCTTCAGTTTAGCACTGCCTTTCATCCTCAGACCAATGGTCAGTCTGAAAGAGTTATACAAATACTCGAAGATATGTTGAGATGTTGCATTCTCGAGTTTAGCGGTTCGTGGGAGAAATACATACCGTTGATTAAGTTTGCCTACAATAACAGTTTTCAAACGAGTATCAAGATGGCACCGTATGAGACTCTATACGGTCGTAAATGCCGTACGCCCTTATTTTGGACCGAGCTCAATAAAAATAAGTTATATGGAGTTGATTTAATTAAAGAAGCCGAACAACGAGTGAAGATAATCCGTGATAGCCTGAAAGCAGCAACAGATCGTCAAAAATCTTATGCAGACTTGAAACGTAAGGACATCGAATATCGGGTTGGTGACAAAGTATTTTTAAAGGTCTCACCTTGGAAAAAATTGCTCCGGTTTGGTCGTAAAGGTAAACTGAGTTCGAGATTTATCGGGCTGTATGAGATCTCAGAACGGGTAGGACCAGTTGCATATAGATTGATTTTACCTCCCGATCTCGAAAGGATTCACAATGTTTTTCATGTCTCTATGCTCCATCGATATAGATCCGACCCTTCGCATGTGATCAACCCGTCAGAAATTGAGATTCAGTCGGATTTGAGTTATGAGGAAGAACCAGTCAATATTTTGGCCCGAGAGGTGAAAGAATTGAGGAATAAGGAAATTTCGTTGGTTAAAATATTGTGGCTGAAACACGGAATTGAAGAAGCAACCTGGGAATTGGAGGACTCAATAAGAATGCGTTACCCAAATCTATTCACCGGTAAGAATTTTTGGGGACGAAAATTCCCTAAAAGGGGGGAGTTGTGACAGCCCTATTTCGACCCTAGTCGGGAAGTGGTTTCGGAACCACTAAACCGAGTCGCAAAAATAATTAAATGTTGAATTTTATGATATTTAAATGTGATCTTTGCATGTGTGAAATTTTGATGCCTAATTATGTCATTAGTATGTGGAATTTTGATTAAGGACTTATGTGCTAAAATCTAACAATAGGCTAGGAAGAATAGGAATGACTAAATAATGCATGAGTTACAAAGGAAGGACTTGCATGTCAAATTTTCCAAATTCAATACTCATGGCCGACCAACTAGATAATGATGTCATTTTTGCTTTAATTGAAATGATGGTGTAGAATATATATGTGAATATTATATGCATAAAATAAATAAAATAGAGGAATTTAGTAAGTGGGACGAAAAACCAAGGAAACAAAGACCATTTTTTTTGTTCCCATTGCCGTAAGAAGAAGAAGAGGAAAGCAAGGTTTTCGGTCATCCATAGCTTGAATTTGGTATGTGAACTCTTAAAATTTCTTTTTAAAATTTTGAGAATTTGATGATAATGAGGTTCTTTGTTAAACCCATGAATGAATTGTTAAGTTCTTGTGAGATAGGGCATTCGGTCATGTCTTAAATTTTACTAAAAATTTTGGAACTTGTAGATTTGAAGCCATGAGTAAATAGATGAGCATTTAGGTGTTAAACTCATGAAATTTTGGAAGTTTACGAGTTTATTTGGATACTAAATGCTTGTAGTAGCTTAATGGAGAATAATGACTATTCGAACCTTAAGGTGTATTTTCTTAATGTTGCTTAATGTCTTGTGCTTGGAATTGGATAATTAAGGAATTGGACTTGGTAAATTTTGATAATTTTTGGTTAATTATAAATTATGGCAATCGGCCATTGAGAATCTTTTCTAGATTGGGGCATAATGGGTGACACCTAGTTGAATAATAGCTGAAATTTAACTTGATCAAATAATTGACAAATGGTTAAGTATTAAAATGTTGGAAATTAAGAGTTTGCCAAAATGGAATTTAGGAACTGCTTATATAATGCTTGGATATGAAAATAATCTTGGTAAGGGAATGAGCTAATGGGAGTTTGTCTTTGTTTGTTTTAAATAAATATTACTTTCGGATTGGTATGTTTATATTTTTGAATGGTTGGCTTTAATGATGAATAACATTTAGATTGAATAGGATTAGAAGGGTGGATAAATTAAGAAGATTAAACTCGATTTAGAAGTTCGATTAAAAACTTGATATACTAATTGGAGATGATTTTAATAATCTTAGGAGATTCGGTTATAATTTTAAATAATTAATCTTGTAATTGTCGAATATGTTCATGGGGTGCATGAATTGCATATTAAAATAGTTTACGTTTAAAGGGAGAAAATGCCTTGTTGTTGTAATTTATGGATATGAGAGTTAAGCTAGTTTAATAAGCACATATGTGTATTAAAAATTTATCTTAAGGAATTCGGTTTGTATACATTGATATTGAGGTTATAAAGTTAAAAGTGCCCATAATAAGTGCATGTAAATTTGATTACACTTTTATCATGTACATAGTAACAATTGGACATGTATGTTTGTGCACTTGGAAATATAATAACTTGGGTATAATTGTTGAGCTATTGATGTTGTGGCCTTGTGAATATGAGGTGAAGTGCCGAATTTATATGTATAGATGTTCCTTGTAGAAATAAATAGAATTATAATTTAATAGTTGAAAGGATATTGAATTGGTTCATTTGTTGAACTTGCTCAAGATCACAAGGAGCAAAGCTCGACCAAAGGAAAGGAAAAGGTGGTTGACTAGCTGATTGGAATTTTTCCCTCTTGAAACAAGGTAAGTCATTAGACGATTTAATACATGGATAATCTAGCAAATAAACAATATAAAGAAAATATGAATACTATTGGTGCATGCATATTCCTGAATTGAATTAGCACTATGTGTGCGTGTACATTGACAAGTCCGAATGGCACTATGTGTGCGTACATTCGTGAACCTCCAAATGGCACTATGTGTGCATATTTCTTAGGCTCGAATGGCACTATGTGTGCGTACATTCGTGAGTTTCAATTGGTATTAAGTGTGAGTATGTTTCGAGCTCGAATGGCACTATGTGTGCGTACATTCAATAGACGGTTATAACATTGCATACTTGAGAATGATGGAAAAATGTCATTAAATCGGGTGAGTAAATTATTTTTAAAGAATTTGACTCTATTCCTCTGGTTACATAAGTTAAAGATGCTAACGATTGTGTGCTAAAGGTGGTAATAGAGAGAGTTAGTTAAATTGGATAGAAGGTTACATAAATCATGATTGCCGAATGAATGTCAAGGAAGTGTTGTTATTAAAAGTGTTTGCTATTCGAAATGAGGTTTTCGTTTTAAGTTGAAATGAGGTAAATTGGGCTATGTGATTCATGGAGCTAGTTGTTCCGTTTACGGTTAATTTGTATGCATATTAGTTGATTATTTTGATAAATGTCTTATGACTTACTGGGTTAATAACTCATTACGTGTATTCATTTTTCCTTTGTGGATAGGTCAAAGATTCGTTGGAAGCTCGGGGCCATTTCCTTTTGAAGTCATCACACCTATCAACTTTAGATTGGTACTTATAAAAGTTTATCGTCTAATATTATGGCATGTAATAGCTATAGACTGTAATTGAACTAGACTAGTTGAACTCTTTTGTTTTTACTAGGCCATGCGAAAATGGCTAAGTTGAAATTATTAGTATTTGCATCTTAAGTATGAATTTAGATGTGGTTGGTATGAATGATGGTAGAATGGTATTAAATAATGTTAATATAGTTATTTTAATTTGATTCACGAAATTTAGACAGGAATGATGGAAGTACATATATATATGTATATTTTTTTTTCTGATAATTGAGATGATTGAATGGGATTATATGGTATGAGTATAAATGTGTTAGTCGTAGCATTCAGGATTGCCAAATGAATAGTGCCGTGTATTTTATAAAACATAGATGCTTACAAGAAAAAGGGATTGTTAGATGCGTCAAGTTATGTGTAGTTTGAGACCTACTTATACATGTTTCTTTATATTGTGCTTAAATGGATGAGTAAATTAGCTAGTATAACGCACAACTCTTAAACTGAAATCACTAGTATTAATGAATCTTGGTGCAGTATGATAAACTTTTACTCATGTGCTCTTTTACATAAACCTTATATTTGTTTTGACAAAATAAATAGCGAGTTGCGTATATGACATGTTTTATAACGTTGCCTTGGACATTGATAGTTTGTGATATGCATTTTATCGTATAACACCTCATTTCCCAGTCTGGCATCGTAGTTGTGTCTCGGGTGTTACATGGGCATGGAAGATTTCGAAGCAACGATTACAAAAACGTAGAAATTATCAAAAATTGAGCTCAAAATATACCTTAATTGTAACGCCCCAATTTTCAGGGTTTTTGAATGTCTACTTGAATTTATTTTTTACATGTCTTGATATGCTGAAGTAGTGAATTGAGTGTTTATTTTTTATATGTCTTGATACGCTGAAGTAGTGAATTGAGTGTGGTTAGTGGACCTTTAGAGGGCTTGGGTTTAAGTCTAAAACCTGGCAAAATTTTAAATTTTAGCCCTATGTGAGAATGGACTTGGGCAAAGTGGGCTTTTAAATAAATGTTTGGGCTTTATGGCACAAGTAAGCCTGTGGTAAAGTGGCAAGGTAGCGCCACTTAAAACAAAGGGAGGTGGCGTGTGGAGGCTTGTGAAGGAGCTAAGGTTCTAATCCACTGGTGAGCAAGGTACTTATTTTATTTTATTGTATGTGCATAGTAAGAGGTGGAATCCAAGCTGAACTCTGAGTAAAGTGTTTGAATTGCTCATAGGAATTGATTAAGGAAGGATAGGGGAGAAAATTTAAGGATTAGGTTATGAAGAGAGAGTTGGCCGAATGTGGGATGCTTAGAAGAGCAAATTCAGTTATTGGTCTTTTGAGAATGCATTTTTGGCACATGTGGTAGGAGTGAGCTAAATTTTTGTAGAGTATACCTTTCGAGATTTGCATTTTGGGCCATTTTCTTCTTAGTGCCGATTAGGAAAGTTGAAAAGTGCCTTTTTGTTCTTTTCTTTTCTTTCACTTCTTCTCCCTTTTTGCTCAAAAAGTTGAAAGTCCCTAAGTTCTCAACCTCTCCCTTGGCCGATGGTGCAAGAACCTAACCTTTCCATTTCTTTTTCTTCTCAAGCAGAACCTATTTTCTTCTTCTCCTCTTTCTCCTTTTCTCCATTACTTGAACCGACTCACCTAGAACCCTTCTTGGCCAATTGTCTCAAAAAGTCGAAACCCAAACCATTTGGTCTTCTTCTAGCCGATTTCTTCTTTGACCCAACCCTTTCTCATCTCTACTCTAAAAACCCAAAACCTTTTCATAACTTCATCTTTTCTTCTTTCATTTTTTCTTTCAAAACTGAAACCTCAAACTCTCTTTAGTGTGCTCTCTTCTCAAAACCGAATCTCGTCTTATCTTCTCTGTTATTCATCCAACCCTTGCACTTATTCATCTTCTCTTTAAGTGCTTTGATTAGATCGGGTGTAGATCTGGGCCTAGTGTAGTGGAAACAACCTCTGGCAGTATCAATCAGGCTACCAAACCCCTGTTGTTAGTACTCAATTCTTTTTCTTCGTGTTTGTGGGATTAAAGAAAAGCTGAAGGTTCTATCTCCCTATGTACTAATCGGTTTTGGGTCTATGTCTAGTAAGCCGATTTAAACCCCTTACCCTTGTGGTCAATGGTGTTTTCAGTTATTCGTGGTGACGGATCTGGTAAAGGAAGGTTGGTGGTAGGACTAAAGGAAGCAGTCTAGTGGTTGGGGCTAGATTTTGACAAGGTAAGAGATAGGTGATTGGTTAATGGTAGCCGAATATGTATAGGGTAAGATGATGGTAGTTTCAATTAGATTATGAATTAACATAGTGAGTAAATTGTTGTAGGTTGATCATTCACGAGATCTCGACGTAGTTCGCAAACAGGTCTGTAATGACACCCTCTAGTAGCTTAGATCGGTAAAAGATGCAAAGCCGAAATGCCAAAATGTTGGCATTTCGTGGACTTGCGAATGTGCAAACACTCGTGGGTCAACCCAAAATCGTGAATCTGGAATAATGGTCGGTAAGGGCTGCTGTGCGCATTTTCGTGCACTTAGGCTGTTTTGGGCATCGATGGGCCGAAATTAGGCCCAATGGGCTTATAGGCCCGTTTGGGTAAAAGTATACAGTAAGTGATTTTTGGTAAACTAGATATTAATTCTGTGACAATATATGTAAAATTAATCTGAGCGGGCCACTGTAGCATGTGGGCTCCCTCGGGCCCATTAGGGGTTTTAGGGCCCGATGGCACTATATGAATGTATGGACTATTTGAGTTGCTCGGAGCGACGTTAGACCTGCTAGAAGGTCGTATTAAGCATAAAACCTAAAAACGTAGCTAAATGACCGAAATACCCCTAAAGAGTGAACTGTTTTACCCCTAGATGCTAAATGACTGTTTTACCCTTAGAAATAGCTGACTGATTTGCATGTTATTGTATCTTATATTCTGTATGCCATGTCATGTAGTACTCTAATTTGCATGGGGATGGGTTATGGATATGGAGGAAGTGCTAAAGGTGGCCTTGCCACGTAATCTGCTTAGAGGCCCTGCATTGTGTTTCTGTTCTGGTGGCTCTGCCACGATTTCTATATTAGCAGCTCTACTACGACTGTGGTGTGTAGGGCTAGGTGGGTTGAGTTTTCCCTACATGGTCCGTAGGGTTGGACTGGGCTTGGGCTTTGCATACATGCATATATATATACTCTGATCTATTTCTGTAATGGGCCCAAGGCCTACTCTGTTTCTGAAAAGGGCTAAGGCCCAGTTTGATCTGTATCTGAATAGGGTTTCGGCCCAGACTGAGTTTTGACTGGTCTTTGACACTGATTGGGTTACTTTACATGCTGATTTTTCACAAACTCACCGTTTCATTTCCATCCATGTAGGTGGCCCCCAACCACAAAAGACTTGGAGCTACGAGGGATTCGGGTTGGCCACGTGAATCATACTTCATGTTTTTAGTTTTCTTAGATTTAATATATTTATATTTCATTCTTAATTTTGGATTTAAGTCGTAATAAGGCCGCTTGGGTATTTTGTTTTGGGTTTACTTTATTATTTGTTTTCCAACGGTAGACTAGTCTATGCGGGTTTTTCCAAACTTAATCAACTATTTTCAAAACATGCTTTACATAACGTTTGGATAATTCATCAATGATAACACATCAATGGTATCTTTTAAAGAGTGGATCTTACTTGGTAATAAATACAGTTTCTAAAACTGATAATGTTTCTAAATTTCAAGCTATTAAACATGGTTTTACTACAAACAACATAACGTTTTGTTAAAAGAAGATCATAATTAATCAATCGTTCATGTGGCACACCAGGTCTGGCCATAATGTCTAGGCTGGGTTTGGGGTGCTACTTTTAATGGTACCAGAGCCTTGTTGTAACAACTCAGATGTGGAATAGGTTCAAACATTTTTTTAAATCTAAGTCTAACTTGTTTTGAAATCGGTTTTCAAAAACTCTCTTAAGAAAAGTCTTTTGAAATCGATCTCTTTTCCAAAAAATATATTTTTTTTCTTTATTTTTCTAAAGATTAAGAGTTCTTGAGAAATTTTCAACAAAGTACATTTAAAACAATTATTACCGATGAAACTTGGATTTTTTGAAATTGATTTCTAAAGAGTGGCACACCGAGTCTCCGGCACCAAGTCTGTAAGTATCTTCTACTCTACTGTATTAAATTATGCTATTATGATTCTGTGATACTGCTGTAGATAGTACTAAGACCCTGCTAAGATTCCGTAGTTAGGGTAACATTGAGACTATAGAAGACTGAGATAGTAGGAAAACTAAAAACTCTAGAAGACTAAGACTGTAGCAAGATTGCGATTCTGCGAAAACAAAACTTTGAAATACTATCTTTGCATAAAACATTTGTAATAAATACTGAAATTTTGAACTAATTCATAAAATTCGTAAATCAAATAATATGATATGAGTACTAGGGCAGCACGGAAGAGGCCATGGTCATGGCCGAGGAAGTACTCAGGCTAGATCTTCATCCTCGGGACATATGCCAACTGGAGAGGCACGAGCGCCACCAACAACGGAGACGGGGTCTTATGATCAGGCTGCAAGGGACGATGTCTTGTCCTAGGATATGCTTCGTGTTCTGGAAAGGGTTGCTGAGGCGAGTACAGGGACGGTGAATCGGGGGTTGATTTCTAAATGGCTTCGAGCTAATAGAGCAGAGATTTTCAGGGGTGTATCTGGTGTAGCCCCGAATGTGGCCGAATATTGGTTAGAGGCCACGGAGCGGATAATGGATGACCTAGACTGCTCAATGGAGTAGAAGTTGAAAGGAGCAATATCTTTGCTGCGTGATGAGGCCTACCAGTGGTGGATCACTGTGAGAGACGGTACACCGTGAGAGACGGTACACCAGCTGAGCGAGTGACTTGGAAGTTGTTTAAGATGACCTTCAAAGGGAAGTACGTTGGGATGAGCTATATGGATGCCCAAAGGAAAGAATTCCCGAATCTGACTCAGGGTAGTAAGACTATCGCAGAATACGAAGCTAAATTTTTAAGGTTAAGCCGGTATACTGGTTGTATAGTCGCTACGGAGTATGAACGTAGTGTGTGATTCGAGGATGGCCTCAGAGATGAACTAAGGGTACTAATTGCTCCACAGAGGGAGCATGATTTTGGTGCTCTGGTGGAAAAAGCCAAGATTGCTAGGGAGGGATTTAGGGCCCTTGAATGCTGCAGAAAGGTCTGTTAAGAGAGCTAGAGTGGACAAGTCAGTGCGAGCAGTTCCGATGAATGTGGTTAGATAGCAAGCTTGTGCGGATTGTGGAAAGGTACATTTGGGCGAATGTTGGAAATGTTCTGGAATATGTTTCTGGTGTGGGTCTAAAGAACACTGAGTTAAAGATTGTCCTCAGAGGCCGGCGCTGATGCAAGCTGTTGAACCGAGGGTTGCTCAGCCAGTGAGAGGTGGTCAACAACCACTAAGAGGACGTGGATAGGCTAGGGGCGGTAATGGAAATAGAGGTGGACGTGGAGCACTGGGCAGGGGTGCTGAAAATGCTTAGGCACGACAGCTGGCGTCGGTTTATGCTGCTCGTCGTTGAAAGGAGGGTGCGCACTTGACGTCATAACCAGTACATTTTTAATTTATAGCACGCCATACACTACTCTGATTGATATTGGATCTATCCATTCGTATGTTGCTTGTAATGTGTCTTGGACGTTGGGTGTGCAATCTGAGAAAATTGTGATTGGGGTATATGTGATAAGTCCAGTGGGTCACTCGATTAGGGTAGACAAACTTTTTAGAGATGTACCTTTAGAGACACAAGGTAGGATTTTCTCTGCGGACTTGATGGAGTTACCAATTGGAGAGTTTGATCTCATTTTGGGTATGGATTGGCTTGCAAAGCATCGAGCGACTTTGGATTGCGCTGCCAAGCAGATGGTGTTAAAGACCACAGAGGATGAGGAGGTAACTGTGATAGGGGAGTGAAGAGATTACTTGTCCAATGTTATCTCGACTTTAAGGGCTAAAAAGCTGATTTGCAAAGGTTATGAGGCATTTTTTCTGTATGTAAGTCAGTCAGATTCTGAGGGTTTGACCGTCAGAGAAGTTAGAACCGTCAAGGAGTTTTAGGATGTCTTCCCAAATGAGCTTCCCGGGTTTCCTCTGAACCGTGAAGTCAAATTTGGAATTGACTTGTTGCCTGGAACGGCTCCAGTGTCCATCGCTCCTTATAGGATGGCACCGAAGGAGTTGGTGGAGTTGAAAGTGCAAATCCAAGAACTTTTGGGTAGACATTTTATTAGACCAAGTGTGTCTCCATGGGGAGCACCGGTCTTGTTCGTTAAGAAGAAGGATGGGACGATGCGCATGTGCATTGATTATTGTCAGTTGAACAAACTGACTATTAGGAACAAGTACCCTCTGCCAAGGATCGATGACCTATTTGACCAACTAAGAGGAGTTTCGGTATTTTCCAAGATCGATCTTCGATCTGGATAACATCAACTAACATCAACTAAGGGTCAAAGAGGTGGATATTCATAAGACAACGTTCAAGACTCAGAATGGTCATTACGAGTTCTTGGTGATGTCGTTCGGATTGATGAATGCACCAGCGGCCTTCATGTATCTAATGAATCAGGTATTCCAACCCTACTTAGATCAATTTGTAGTCATCTATAGATGATATTCTAGTATATTCAAAAACTGAAGAGAATCATGACGAGCATCTCCGGATTGTTATGCAAGTGTTAGGGAGAAGCAGCTATATGCAACATTTAGCAAGTATGAATTTTGGTTGCGAGAAGTGACATTCTTGGGTCACGTTGTTTCTACTAAGGGGATTAGGATGGATCCTTAGAAAATCGATGTGGTTTTGGAATGGAAGCCACTGAGATCTGTGTCAGAAATTCAGAGATTTCTGGGTTTGGCAGGGTACTATAGGAGATTTGTGGAAGGATTTTCCTTAATCGCGGCACAGTTGACGAAACTTTAGAGAAAAAGGGTACCGTTTATTTGGGCTGATTTTATCACATATGCAATTTAATCCTTTTTCACAATTAAGCATAGAGACAGACAAATTAATTCACAGAAATTTCACTGATGCATATTCATATATCACAAACATAAAAAATAATATCAGAATATTTTTCAAACTCGAATTTGTGGTCTCGAAACCAATATTCCAATTAGGGTCCAAATCGGGCTGTTACAATTCTCCCCCTTTTAGGGATTTTCGTCCTCGAAAATCTTACCATTAAATAGATTTGGATATGGCTGTCTCATTACACTTTCAGGCTCCCAGGTAGGCTATTCCAATCCGTGACAATGCCACAATACTTTTACCAGTGGAATTTTCTTGTTTCTTAATTCCTTCACTTCTCGAGCTAAGATACGAGTCGACTCTTCATCATAAGACATATCAGACTTTAATTCAATCTTAGAATGATATATCACATGAGACAGATCAGATCTATAATGTCAAAGCATCGACACATGAAATACATTATGTATCTTTTCTAACTCAGGTGGCAACATCAGTTTATAAGCAACCGGCTCGACTCGTTCAATAATCTCATACGGCCCGATAAACCTCGGACTCAATTTACCCTTTTTGCCAAACCAAAATATTTTTTTCCATGGAGATACTTTCAGAAATACTTTATCGCCAATCTCAAATTCAATATCTTTTTGTTTCAGATCTGCATACGAGTTCTGATGATCAGAAGCTGCTTTCAGACTATCTTTGATCACTTTCACCTTCTATTCTGTTTCTTTTATCAAATCTATCCCGTATATTTTACTTTCACTAAGCTCAGACCAGTGTAACAGAGTTTTACATTTTCTACCATATAGGGCTTCATACGGGGCCATTTTAATACTCAATTGAAAACTATTGTTATACGCAAATCCAATCAGAGGTAGATATTGTTCCCACATACCTTTAAACTCCAGAATACAACATCTAAGCATGCCCTCAAGTATCTGAATGATCTGCTCCGATTGACCGTCTGTCTACAGGTGAAAAGCAGTACTGAAATGCAATTTCATACCTAAAGCTTCTTGCAACTTCCTTCAGAATCGTGAAGTAAATCTTTGATCTCTATCAGATACTATAGACAGTGGCACCCGTGCAATCTCACAATATCAAAAATGTAGAGTTTAGCTAATTTATCAAGTGAATAGTCAGATTGTACCAGCATAAAATGAGCAGATTTTGTCAAACGATCAACAACAACCCAGATTGAATCCTTCTTTTTTGGAGATAGAGGTAAACCAAAAACAAAATCCATAGTTACTCGGTCCCATTTCCATTCAGGTATCAAAATCGATTATAATAAACCAGAGGGCACCTGATGTTTAACTTTTACTTGTTGACATACAAACATTTCAAAACAAAGTCAGAGATATCTCTTTTCATTCCTGGCCACCAGTATAACCATTTTAAGTCATTATACATCTTTGTGCTATCTATATATACAGAGAATTTACTATGATGTGCTTCATTCAAAATCATCTTAATCAATTCAGAATTTCTTAGAATGCAAATTCTATTCCTGAATCTCAAACAATCATTAACATTAATTTAGAATTCAGAATCAGAATCACACTGAGCTTGTTTTGTTAACAATTCATTATCTACTTTCTGAGCGTCAATGATTTGTTGCAAAAACAAATATTTCAATTTTAATTCAACTAATGCTGAATCATCAACAAACGGATCAATACTAGCATTTAAGGCACATAATACAGATAGTGATTTTTGACTTAAAGCATCAGCAACAATATTTGCTTTACCCGGAGATAATCAATAACAAGCTCATAATCTTTTATCAGTTCTAACCATCTTCGCTGCCGCAGATTCAAATCTTTTGAGTCATTAGATATTTCAGACTTTTGTGATCTGAAAATACGTGACATTTCTTACCCAATAGATAATGGCACCAAATTTTTAGTGCAAACACAATGACAGCTAACTCAAGATCATGTGTTGGATAGTTCTTCTTGTGTGGCTTTAACTGTCTAGAGGCATTCGCTATAACCTTTCCTTCTTGCATTAAAATGCAACCCAATCCATTTAACGAAGCATCATTGTATATAACAAATTCTTTACCCATTTCAAGTTGCGCAAGTACAGGAGCTTCGGTTAACATAGCTTTCAACTGTTCAAAACTATCCTGACATTTATCAGACCATTCAAACTTTACATCTTTTTGTAGTAGTCTTGTCATCGAAATTGCAATTACCGAGAAACCCTTTACAAAATGACGATAATACCTGGCAAGTCCCAGAAAACTACGGACTTCAGAAATGTTTCTTGGACGTTTCTAATCCAAAATAGTAGAGATTTTCTTCAGATCAACACAGATACCAGAAGCTGATACAATATGACCCAGAAAACTACGTGTAGCCAGAATTCACATTTGCTGAATTTTGCATAAAGTTGCTTATCACGCAATGTTTGAAGTACCACTGTTAAATGTTCAGCATGTTCACTTTCACTCCTAGAGTAGATCGGTATATCATCAATGAAAACAACAAAAAATTTATCTTAATACGGTCTAAAAATTCTATTAATCAGATCCATAAACACAGCAGAAGCATTCGTTTATCCGAAAGGCATAACTAAGAATTCATAGTGCCCGTACCTTGTTCGGAAAGCTATTTTCGAAATGTCAGAATCTTTTACTCGTAACTGGTAATAACTCGATCTCAGATCTATCTTTGAAAATACAGAGGCACCTTTTAGTTGATCAAACAAATCATCAATTCGGGGTAGAGGGTATTTATTCTTTACATTCACTTTGTTGAGCTGATGGTAATCAATACACATTCTCATTGTGCCATCTTTCTTTTTCACGAATAGAACAGGAGCACCCCACGGTGAGAAACTCGGTCTAGTAAAGCCTCGATCAGTCAATTCTTCTAACTGAGTCTTTAATTCTTTCAATTCGGTCGGTGCCATTCTATACAGAGCTATTGAAACCAGAACAGTTCTCGGAACCAGTTCAATCCCAAACTCAACTTCTCGAATTGGAGGCAAACCTGGAAGTTCTTTAGGAAATACATCAGGAAATTCACAGACGACCGGCACAGATTCAATCTTTTTATCAGATAGGCTTCACAACCTTTTCTTACATATTTCTGAGCTTTTAATGCAGATATCACAGCTGGTAAACCATTCAATTCACTAGACTCAATTCTAACGATCTCACCATTCTTGCATCTCAAGTCAATAAATTTTCGTTTGCAATTTACAACAGCATCATGCAGAGTCAACCAATCCATTCCTAGAATTATATCAAATTCGTCAAACGACAATAGCATCAAATCACCAGGGAAATAGATATCTCGAATCATTAACGAACAATTCTTGCAAATCTTATCAACTAGGACAGTTTTGCCTAAGGGATTTGATACTCTAATAACAAATTCAGTAGACTCTACTGGCAAAGTCTTACTATATACTAAATTCGTGCAGATATAAGAATGCGTTAATCCAGGATCTATCAAAGCAATTATAGAGGTATCATAAAGAGTGAAAGTACCAGTAATCACATCAGGAGATGAAGCTTCTTCCCACGCTCGGATAACATAAGCTCTAGCAGGCGCTCGAGCCTCAGATCACACAATCGTATCTTTAGTAGTTCTTTGACCCACACTAGCATCTCCCGCATTTCTAGAAGTTCTACCTCTAGCAGAGGTATTACTTGATCTCAAATTTTTCACTATCTCTTGACAACAGATTCAGGGCAATCTCGAATAAAATGATCCAGAGATCCACATCGAAAACAGGCTCAATCTTTCAATCTACAAGTTCCCAGATGTCTTTTTCCACAATGTGCACACTCAAGTTTATCAGATCTAACGTTCCTGACTCTAGCAACAGATGTAGCAGGAGTTTTAAAACTTGAACGCGATCTATCACGATCTCTGCCAGAATGTCCCATATTATCTTCAAATGATTAGATTCATCTCGGAACTTCTTTGACACAGAATGAAATGATCCCCGAAGATCTCTTTCGAACTTCTCTAGCTTCAGAATCAGCTTTCTTTTTTTCTTTACTAAGTTCTTTGGCTTTACAAGCCCTTTCACCTAACACAACAAACACATTCAGATTGAGAATTCCAACCAGAAGTTTAATGTCTTCATTCAAGCCTTCGACAAATCTTTTACACATAGTGGCCTATGAAGCTACACATTCCCGTGCAAACTGGCTCGATCTTACAAATTCCCGCTCGTATTTCGTAACATATTTGTTACATTGTTTCAATTCAAGAAACTCTTTACGTTTCTAATCAATGAAATGCTGGCTGATATACTTCTTTCTGAATTCAATCTGAAAATAATCCCAAGTGATACATTCACTCGGAACCACGAATGTCAATGTTTCCACCAATGGTATGCCGAATCTCGCAATAATGAATCCGCACATTTAACACATTCCTCTGGGGTACATGATAATTCATCAAGAACTTGAAACTCTTCAGCCCCATACTTTCTAATCTTATCCACCGGAGGCTTACTCAGACATGTCAGATTTATCACAGGTGGTACAACCGGAATTTGTTGAGGAACATTCAAGGGCGGAGGTTGAACAGCCAGATTTGTTCAGACATACTAAGTGAACCACTAGTTCATTATTTGGAAGAAATGTTGTTTAGCTTCTCCCTCATTACCACTTGTAACCAGTCTAGAATCAGATGGTGTTGTCCCTTGAGCGGGAGCAGATGCATTACATTCAACATTGTCAGCTACGGCTCTATCGGGATCCATTACTATATGAAAAACACATTTAATATGATAAGATTTATTACACTATCACAGTTCAGATATATGGCATGTATAGCTAGACTTGAACACGCTACGTTAGTCCTAGAATTGACTAAACCGTGCTCTGATACCAATCAAATGTAACACCCCTATCCCGTGACCATCGCCAGAATAGGTAATGGTGTTACCGAAAATTTAAAACAAATTTGAACAGAATATTCACAGGTCATAACAAGATTCGAACATAAAGTCCCTTTCGGAAGTCCACTAAACCTTAAACAGGTATTGAGATAGGGTTGAAACTAAACCAAACACATTCATAAACTTCACAACACATATAAAATTATCCAAATTTCGGAGGTCACACACCCGTGTGACCAGGCCGTGTGCCCCACACGAGACTCAGGCATGCCTATGCACCCAAGCCGTGCCAAAACAGAGTAAGCATACTGACTTTTTACCACGGCCACAAGACACGCCCGTGGGTCTTGGCCATGTGAGTTTTTGTATCAATACTGAAAATTAGCACGGCCATAAGGCACGCCCGTGTGCCAGAGCCGTGTGGCACTAAGTAGACTTGGTCTGAGTCATACTTTCCACCCACTAATAGTCATTCCCTACAAGCCAATTCATGCCACAACAATACCACAATTTCAATTAAAATTCAATGCCTAATCATACCTCCACATGATCAAACCATTCATATACACATTCATATTCAAATCTCACACTAAGCATGTCTATATCACAAACAAAGTTCATGACTAAATACAAAGTACATATCTCATTCATACCACATCCAAATTTTACCATTTCTTCACATTGACATGTTTCAAGATGACCAAATCAAACTAGATCATAAAACCATTATAAACTCACACAATTTGACATCATACACCATAAACCAAAACCAAGCACAAACATACCATTTGCTAGCCAATTCTCATGGCATTACAAATAAACATATCCCAAGCTTAATACTTAGACATTCAAGCCTATACATGCCATACTTAAACTTTGTACATTCAAAAGGTGCCAAAATCAAACTCGATAGTGTGGCGACGATCCTTGACTATCCCCAAGCCCTCAGTAGCTACGATATCTATAAAACAGTTGAAAGAACATACAGAGTAAGCTACAATGAGCTTAGTAAACCAAATACAAACATATACAGTCCTTAAACACAATATGATAGCAATCTCATGTAGATAACTCATGAACTAAATATACTCATTCGTCACATATTCATAGTTCATAATAGCATACCTTTCATGCTCGTACTCAGACATATAAAATATGCATTCATTCATTTCTCAGAATTTATGCTTATATCATTAAGAAACGTTGCAAAGATCATATACGCCTTATACAATGCCGATGTCCCCGACGTGGTTTTACATGTTATTCAATACTAATGCCATTGTCCCAAACAGGGTTTTACACGAAACATATACGATGCCAGTAGTCCCAGACATGGTCTTACATGTAATTCTTTAATCAATGCCTATGTCTTGGAGGTCTTACATGACATCATTTTACCATTGCTTATTCGGAAATGACTCAGAATAATACTTTAGGCTCTCATGGCCATCCAAATACAGTTTATAAATCAAGAATTTATAATAGACATCAATATAACGCATATTTGTATTTTGACTTACCTCGTACAGATTTAACGAATTTAAGCCGACTATTCAATGATTTTGGACTTTCCTCGATCTAAGTCTGATTTCATTGGTTCTTGATCTAAATAAATCCAACTTTAGCCATTCAATATTCCATTTCATTCAGTTCAATCCATGAACACATAACTAGGGCATTTTGCAATTTAGCCCTCACATTTGCATATTACAACAATTTAGTCCCTGATACATTCAATCTTCAAATTCAACGGATTTAACCACATATAAACATAGCCAAAATTTCAATACTATTCAATTAAGCCCATATAAGACGTTTATTTCACAATTTAATCCTCCCGAAACCTCATTTTCACAAATTAGCCCACATAACTCAAATTCATCGAAATTTCATAGCAAAACATGTTTATTCAATCCTTATCCATCATATTTTAACCAAATTCATCACAAAGCTTCAAATACCATCAATGGCATTATTTAAAAACTTCATCAAAAATAGATATTGAGACATAGGCATGGAAGATTTCCAAGCAACGATTACAAAAATGTAGAGATTATCAAAAACTGAGCTCAAAACATACCTTCATCAAGGATTAAGCTAGCTGAATATCAAAAGCTACCCAAACCTTATTCTTTCTCTTATTTTCAATGAAAACAAATATGATAATGGCCATTTTCTAAACATTTGTTTTATTATAAAACATATAATATCAAATTTCTAATTTTAACTTCCATTAAACATTAATAAAAACGTATGTAATAAGGTCATTTATGACCACTCAAACCTTCAATGGTTTAATTGCCACATAAAGCCATTAAATCAAAAGCCATATCAAAAGCACCTATGCAAATATGACATGCTAATTTTATCACATATGCAATTTAATCCTTTTTCACAATTAAGCACAGAGACAGACAAATTAATTCATAGAAATTTCATATATGTAGATTCATATATCACAGACATAGAAAATAATATCAAAATCTTTTTCAGACTCAGATGTGTGGTCTTGAAACCACTATTCCGACTAGGGTCCAAACTGGGCTGTTATATAAACGAATATGACTATGTGATGAAAAGTGCAGGTATGTGTGTGTAAACTTATGAGCAATGTGCTCGATATATGATCAAATTTTGGTAAGGTTGATATGGAGTAAGTGTTACACTGAAAGTTACTATAAAGAAAACATGAAAGAGTGAAATTTAGAAACTAAACAGTTTTAGACAGCAGCAATTGTGTGACTTTGAAAAATAGCCAAAAATGGTGGAAACCAAATTAGATGTTGAATAAGAGATGAAATACAAGATTATTGAGTATATTTTCATATAAAAGTAACGGTTAAGAAAAAGAATTTCATATTATGAGATATTTGAATTCTTGTGAAATAGAGTCAGAATGATTTCGGAATCTCCTTTTCCGACTTTGAAAAATCATTAAAAATAGTACAAAAATAATTTTGGGTTATAATTTATATGCTTAAAATTTTTAATGAGTCTATTTTTTCAAGAGAAACAAACAGTAACATCATCTGAATCCTGTATGAGGAGATAATTAACTTTTAGTGAAGAGGGGTTGGAACTGTCAGATAGCAAAACAAGGGTGAATTTAATGAATAAACTATACTCATTAGCTAAACCAAAAATTTTGAAATTTTTATGGTAAGAAGATATGTGAGTCTAGTTTTAGCGAAAATTAATGGATCTTAATTTGGAGTTCTGTAGCTCAAGATATAAATAATTTAGTAATTGTGAATTGAGTAGAAAGGTTGAGATGAACATGAGTAAATAGTAGAATTATGTGCAATTATGATTGTATTATCTTGAGAACCTATTTTGAAGATTTATAAAAGAATGTTAATAAATTACTTATTATTTACATACCTACTTACTAAGCTATAATGCTTACCCCCTTCCTTTCCTTTTTCTTATAGTGTCACAGATGCTAGCTTGAGTTGGAGGTCGTAGGAGATTCTATCACAATAACAAGTTATTGATCGGTATTGTATTAATGATTTTCAAGTAATTTTAAGTCTATGGCATGTATAGGGACTTGATTATGTGTATATGTTATTATGAGTTGGCTTAGAATGTTGGCCTATGCTATTAGAAGGTTATTGTTGTATAAGGCCATTTAATGTGGCTAATAATAGTTATGTTACAAGTCTAAGATGATGCATTACAAGGATGTGTATGCTTCCATGTGTTGGATGAGTAAATGTGTGATAATTATGAGTGGTAAATGTGATTGATTGTGTAAGTTTCATGATGTGAATGGTTAAGTGTGTGTGAGATTATGCATGATGAATGTGGATTTCTTAGTGTGGATTTTGAATGCTTAATAATACCATGTAGTGTGATGATAAATTTGTATAAGTGTATAAGTGTTTTGGGGCGGCAAAGGGCTTGGTAAATAACCTTACTTGAGGCCACACGGACAGCCACACGGCCATGTGCCCAGGGTGTGTGAAGTCTGCACTTGATTTTTGGAAATTTGAAATGCCACACGACCTGCCACATGGGCGTGTAACTCGGCTATGTGAAGGACATGGCCTTGGACATGGGCGTGTGTCCCTTGTAACGGCTCAAAATTTGGGCCTAGTCGAAAGAGTGATTTTAGAATCACTTACCTTAGGTTTGAGAAAATTATTTTGGCACTATTTTATGTGTTATGGCATGTTTATAAGGGTGTATGAAAATTTTGGTGAATTAATTAACGCGATTGAAGGCTTAATCGTGAAAAAGGACTAAATCGCATAAAGGGTAAAAGTTGCAAATTATTAGTAAATTGGGCCAATTAGCTAGAAAACTAAAATGTGGGGTTTTAAAGGGAAAATAAGCCCATTAATTTGAGCATGGCCGGCTAAGGGAGTCAATAAAGAAAAGATAGTCAAAATTCTTGGTGTATTAGGTGGGATATTTGACATTTTAATATTAGCCTAATACTAGCTACCATCTTCTCCACTTTCTTCTTCTCTCTTCACTAAAAATTGCAGTAATTTTGGGGTTTTGAAAGCTTTAAAATTTTAGCAACTTTGAACACTTACAAGTAAGTGATTCCTAAGGCTTTTCTTGAAAATTTTTACATTTTTGAAACCTTTATAGCATGAGCTACCTATTGAGGGGTGTATTTTGCAAAATGGTGCAAAGTTTAGGGTGTTTCCATGAATGAAATTTTTTTGATTTCTTAGTTTTTATGGAAGAAAAAGAGTTATGGTTGAGTAATAAACAACTTTTGTGAAGGAGTGTCTATGAAAAACACCTAAAGTGACTAATATGCAAAGTTTGTGAAATTGATGATATTTGTGTGAAATAATGAGAATTTGAGGCAACTATAAGAGAAAAAAGAGTTTGGTTAGGCTTGGTTAATGAGAAAATTTGATAAAAATTTATTTTTGAGTCTAGGGGTTAAATGGTCATTTTGCCAAAGTCTAGGGGTAAAATGGTCATTTTGCCGAGTTTATGACTTTTGAATGGTTAGATCAAATTTGTAACACCCCAAACCCGGCCTAGAAGTTAGGCCTGAATCTAGAGTGTCACATTGAGGTGTTTTTCAAAAACCTTATTTCCATTGAAAACCATTCTTATTAAAACTTGTTGCCATTTAAAACTTGTGTAAAATCTCGAATTTCGTATGCATATTTTTAAAATGTGGTTTATTAAAAGATGTTCTCTTGTAAAATGTTATTACCTTTAAAACCTTAATTGTTACAGAAGCCTAATTTAAAATAGTTGTGGAAACGTGATATTTTGAAAAATAGTTGTTGTTTTGGAAAAACTGTGTCTGACTTCTAGCAATTATAAAACAATAAATAAAATCCCAAATGTAAAAACCAGAAAGTTTAAAAGGCCTTATTACAACCCAAACCGGAATAAAGTACTTAAAAGTAAATCAAGATAGAGCATAAGTAATGTGTGGCCTTCTACGAGTCCCTCGCAGCACCGATCCTCTTACAGCTAGGGATTACGTACACAATTATTAAACGGGGTGATTTTTATGAAAACTCAGTGTGTAATCCTCTACCATATAAAACGAACAGTCAGTCATACAAAATAATTAAATGTCTGGGCCCCAGCCCTGCTACAATTCCAATATTAATTGGGCCTTAGCCTACTATAACAAATAGTACCTGATGGGACTTAGCCCATTACAGAATCAGAACCATTATCAAATTAGAATCAAAATCAGAATCAGAATCAGGTGGGCCTAAGCCTAAAACAGAATTAGTAACAGTATAATACAAATATGCAGAATAGACTGGGCCAAAGCCCTATACAGAACAAATCAGTCTAGGCCTTAGCCCTATACAGAATAGTGTAGGCCAAGCCCATAGCAGAATTAGAACAATATGCGAATGCAATCCCAACCCAGTCCAGCCATCACACCACCCGTACCAACCCAAAACACCACGTACAGAATAACTCGACCCACCTAACCCTACACACCAATGACGCAGCCATGCTGCTAATTTAAATGCTGCTTTAAGCCTTTAGTAGCATATCATAATTGGCACAAAGCCATCAGTAACTGTAATAAGATTGGCACATAGTCATTAATTAGGGTAGTATAACCGGCACATAGCCATGGATAAATGTGATCGACACACTAACATTAGTAAATAAGATAGGCACATAGCCTTAGGCAAATATAATCGGCACAAAGCCGTGATCCAAATAGCACAGAGCCACACGTTGTTTGGCACAGAGCTATACTTAGATAACTGGCATTAAGACCTCAGTCGGTCCACAGTCGTCTCGTGCGACCTGTATGACCTTATCAAATTATTACTGGATCTACAGTTGTCTCGTGTGACCCTTGCGATCCTATCAAAACATAACTTCCTCCATATCAATTTCCCAACCCAATATGTCCTATATGCTATGCTCAATCATCATATAGGTATGCAGAATGGCCATGTTCAGTATCAGTCATTTAAACACATATTAAAACATATCAATCACACAACCACGATCACGTCAGTCAAATCACTGTCATACAAATACAGTCAAATCTGTCAATCATACAGTCCAAGTCAGTCACTTGCCCACAAGGGCAAAACAGTCATTTCAAAATGGTAATTTTACCCCACCGGGGTATCTCGGTAATTCTACTCTACAAGGGTATTTCGGTAATTCTACCCTGCAGGGGTATTTCGGTAATTCTACCCTACAGGGGTATTTCAGTAATTCTACCCTACAGGGGTATTTCGGTAATTCTACCCTACAGAGGTATTTCGATAATTCTACCCTACAAGGGTATTTTAGTAATTCTACCCTAAAGGGGTATTTCTGTAATTCTACCCTACAGGGCTATTTCAATAATTTTGTAACCCTGGGGTATTTTGATAATTTCACAAACTAGGGGTATTTTGGTAATTTCACAAACTTGGGGTATTTTGGTAATTTTATAAATCAGGGGTATTTCGGTAATTTTGAAATTCGGGGTATTTCCATCATTTGTAAACTAGAGTTTTGTAATTTTGTAAACTGAGGCTAAAACGGTAACTTTAACAAATTAGGGGTAAAATGGTAACTTTACAAATCACGAGTAAAATGGTAACTTTACAAATCAGGGGTAAAACAATAACTTTACAAATCAGGGGTAAGGCGCTAACTTTACAAATCAAGGGTAAAATGATAATTTTACAAATCAGGGGTAAAATGGTAATTTTACAAAATAGGGGTAAAATGGTAATTTTGCAAATTAGGGGTAAAATAGTACATTTACAAATCGGGGGTATTTCTGTAATTTTACAAATAGAGGGTAACTCGATAATTTTGTAAATTAAGGGTATTTCTATAATTTTGCAAATTGAGGGTATTACGGTAATTCTACCCTGTAAGGGTATTTCAGTAATTTTATCAATCCCTCAGAAAGTCTACAGTCGCCTCGAGCGACTCAAGTATTCTAAATAGAGATAACGTTGAGAATGGGCCTAAGGCCCGTTCTCGGCCCAGGTGGGTTCACATGCTCGTGTGGCATTCTAGCCCAAAACTAGCCACAAAATGAGATTCACCTAGTCTAGTCCAATATTTACTTCACAATCATACAATTTGCCCGATTGGGCCCACGAGCCCATTGGGCCCACGAGCCCATTGGGGCCATATGTCCCATTTCAGCATTCCGGCATTTGCCATTCTACAGCTAGAGTAGGGTGAAATACACACCTGATAGGTATCTGAAGTTAATCCACGCTCTAAACGCTGCTATGCCTAGAAGCCAAAAATAATCGCACCCTTGATTCCCTAGGAGGGGTGTGTCCATCAACTACAGTCACCACCACCGTGACTCAACGACATACAGATCAACGAATGATCCAACGCCTAACCCAAATAAACACACCGAAACGTGAAAGGGATAAGCCAAGAAAGGTATGCCTACTCTCCTCATGGTTTGCTCTATTTCAAGCCAGCTCCTCACCTATACTCATGTTAGCTTCCAGATGTGGGATTCTCCATCAATCATCAAAAACCAACTTATTAGCAAAATAATCAACCTTTGCATGCACGAGATTCGAACCAAAGTCCTCTGGATAGCCATGCCATGCCACCACCACTAGCACACAAGCTCCTTTATGTTGTACGTCCAACACATTTAACTTTAAAGCCCACATACTCACTTTCAGATTTATTTAAAAGAAAAACCAAAAATAAATAGCAAGAGCCTAGACTGAACCTTGGACCCCCTTGCTTCCTTTATGGCATCACTTCCTTATCCCTTAAATGGCGCCACTTTGCCACTACACCACACTCCTTTTTGTGCCTTATTTTACCTTGATTTATTTAAGAGTCATACCACTTGAGATTAGGGTTCCACTAAGGCTAAAAATCAAATTTTTTCCTATGGCCGAACTTGAACTCGGGACTTTATAGTACCCTCTAAACACTCCAAAATCACACATTTGAATTATTTAAGCAACCTTTTAACTGATTCAAAACTCAAAGCCCAATACTTATAAGCCCAAAATTTGGGGCGTTACAATTTGCACAAAGAAATTTCGTCCTCAAAATTTCCAACTAACAGGGTAGTCGTGTAACAACTACCCCTCTACGCTACCGCTACACACTCTAATCCCAGTAACTTTATCACATATCCAAAGCATCCACCTACCGTGGCAGATAGGTTACAACATCAATATCCAGAACATCACATCGAAACATTTCCAAATACACAGAATAAATACCAAATCTAAATACAGTCCAATATCTAAAGAATCCACAGTATTTCAATTCCAAACAGACAAAAGTATTTAGAAAACTTACGGATTTGACGCCGAAGACTCGGTGAACCACACTTTCAGGAAAATAGTGAGTAAAACATTTCAATTACTTCAAATCTTTTGAAACAGTTCTTTCAAAAATTCAATTTTAAGAGCCCAATCCACAACTGAGTTTTGCAACCCAAACTCTGATACCACTAAATGTAACACCCAAACTCGGCCTAGAAGTTAGGTCTGAATCTGGCGTGTCACATTGTGGTGTTTTTCAAAAACCTTGTTTCCATTTAAAACCATTCTTATTAAAACTTGTTGCCATTTAAAACTTGTGTAAAATCTCAAATTTCGTATGAATATTTTTAAAATGTAGTTTATTAAAAGATGTTCTCTTGTAAAATGTTATTACCTTTAATACCTTAATTGTTACGGAAGTCTAATTTAAAATAGTTGCAGAAATATGATATTTTGAAAAATAGTTGTTGTTTCAGAAAACTGTGTCCTACTTCTAAAAATTATAAAATAATAAATAAAATCCAAAATGCAAAAACCAGAAAGTTTAAAAGGCCTTATTACAACCCAAACTGGAATAAAGTACTTAAAAGTAAATCAAGACAGAGCATAAGCAATGTGTGGCCTTCTCCGAGTCCCTCGCAGCACCGATCCTTCTACAGCTAGGGATTACCTACACAATTCTTAAACGGGGTGAGTTTTATGAAAACTCAGTGTGTAATCCCCTACCATATAAAACGAACAGTAAGTCATACAAAAGAATTAAAAATCTGGGCCCCAGCCTTGCTACAATTCCAGTATCAATTGGGCCTTAGCCCACTATAACAAGCAGTACTTGATGGGCCTTAGCCCATTATAGAATTAGAAACATTATCATATTAGAATCAAAATCAGAATCAGAATTAGGTGGGCCTAAGCCCAAAACAGAATCAGTAACAGTATAATACAGGTATGCAGAATAGACTGGGCCAAAGCCCTATACAGAACAGATCAGCTGGGCCTTAGCCCTATACAAAACAGTGTGGGCCAAGCCCGTAGCAGAATCAGAACAACATGCAAATGCAATCCCAACCCAGTCTAGCCATCACACCACCCGTACCAACCCAACACACCATGTGGGGAATAACTCGACCCACCCAGCCCTACACACTAATGACGCAGCCATGCTGCTAATTTAAATGTTGCTTTAAGCCTTTAGTAGCAGTATCATAATTGGCACAAAGCCATCAGTAATTGTAATAGGATTAGCACATAGCCATCAATTAGGGTAATATAACCGACACACAACCATGGACAAATGTGATTGACACATAGTCATCAGTAAACAAGATAGGCATATAACCTTAGGCAAATATAATCGGCATAAAGCCATGATCCCAATAGCACAAAGCCATATGTTGTTTGGCATAGAGCCATACTCAGAATAACAGGCATTAAGCCCTCAGTCGGTCCACAGTCATCTCGTGCGACCTGTGCGACCTTATCAGATTATTACTGGATCTACAGTCGTCTCGTACGACCCGTGCGATCCTATCAGAACATAACTTCCTCCATATCAATGTCCCAACCCAATATGTCCTGTATGCTATGCTCAATCATCACACATGTATGCAGAATGACCATGTTCAGTATCAGTAATTTCAACACATATTAAAACATATCAATCACACAACCACGATCACGTCAGTCAAATCACTGTCATACAAATACAGTCAAATTCGTCAAACACACAGTCCAAGTTAGTCACTTGCCCACAAGGGAAAAACAGTAATTTAACACCCTAGGGGCAAAATGGTAATTTTACCCACCAGGTTATCTCGGTAATTCTACTCTACAGGGGTATTTTGGTAAGTCTACCCTACATGGGTATTTCGGTAATTCTACCCTACAGGGGTATTTCGGTAATTCTACCCTACAGAGGTATTTCAGTAATTTAACTCTAAAGGGGTATTTTGATAATTCTACCCTACAGGGCTATTTTGGTAATTTTACAACCTCGTGGTATTCGGTAATTTCACAAACCAGGGGTATTTTGGTAATTTCCCAAACTAGGGGTATTTTGGTAATTTTGTAAATCAGGGGTATTTTGATAATTTTGAAATTCAGGGTATTTCTGTAATTTGTAAACTGGGGTATTTCTGTAATTTTGTAAACTGAGGGTGAAACGGTAATTCTAACAAATTAGGGGTAAAACGATAACTTTACAGATCAGGGGTAAAACGATAACTTTACAAATCAGGGGTAAAACGATAACTTTACAAATTAGGGGTAAAATGGTAACTTTACAAATCAGGGGTAAAATGGTAACTTTACAAATTAGGGGTAAAACGGTAACTTTACAAATTAGGGGTAAAATGGTAATTTTACAAATCAGGGGTAAAATGGTAATTTTACAAATTAGGGGTAAAATAGTACTTTTAAAAATTAGGGATATTTCTGTAATTTTGCAAATCGAGGGTATTTCTATAATTTTTCAAATCGAGGGTATTACAGTAATTCTACCCTATAAAGGTATTTCAATAATTTTATCAATCTCTGAGAAAGTGTACAGTAGCCTCGAGCAACTCAAGTATTCTAAACAGAGATAATTGCGAATGGGCCTAAGGCCCGTTCTCGGCCCACGTGGGTCCACACGCTCGTGTGGCCCTCTAGCCCAAAACTAGCCATAGATACGAGATTTACCTAGTCTAGTCCAATATTTACTACACAATCATACAATTTGCCCAATTGGGCCCACAGGCCCGTTGGACCCATATTGCCCATTTTGTCATTTCGGCATTTGTCGTTCTACAGTTAGAGTAGGGTGAAATACACACCTGATAGGTATCTAAAGTTAATGCACGCTTTGAACGATGCTATGCCCAGAAGCCAACAATAATCGCACCCTTGACTCCCTAGGAGGGGTGTGTCGATCAACTACAGTCACCACCACCGCGACCCAACGGCATACAGATCAACGAATGATCCAACACCTAACCCAAACAAAAACGCCACAACGTGAAAGGGATAAGCCAAGAAAGGTATGCCTACTCTCTCATGGTTTGCTCTATTTAAAGCCAGCTCCTCACCTATTCTCATGTTAGCTTCCAGATGTGGGATTCTCCATCAATCATCAAAAACCAACTTATTAGCAAAATAATCAACCTTTGCATGCATGGGATTCAAACCGAAGTCCTCTCGATAGCCATGCCATGCCACCACCACTAGGACACAAGCTCCTTTGTGTCATAAGTCCAACACATTTAATTTAAAGCCCACCTACTCGCTTCTAGATTTATTTAAAAGAAAAACCAAAATAAATTGCAATAGCCAAGACTTGAACCTTGGACCCCCTTGCTTCTGTTATGGCGTCACTACCTTGTCCCCTAAGTGGCGCCACTTTGCCACTACACCACACTCATTTTTGTGCCTTATTTTACCTTGATTTTTTAAGAGTCATACCACTTGAGATCAGGGTTCCACTAAGGCTAAAAATCAAAATTTTTCCTATGGCCTAACTTGAACCCGGGACTTCATAGTACCCTCTAAACACTCTAAAATCACACATTTGAATTATTTAAGCCACCTTTTAACCAATCCAAAACTCAAGGCCCAATAATTCTAAGCCCAAAATTCAGGGCGTTACAAAATTGGTGATCAAAATTAGTGAATTTGCATTCATATAGATTAGGAAGTACGAGACCCGAACTTAGACTAGGGGAAGGCCAAGCTCTAAGTTGAGATTGATTGAGTTATCACATTTTGTATATCGAGGTAATTTTATATGTAAACGATACCTCTTTTATTAATGCTTTTATTTATAATTGCCTTATATGATATGTGGTTGAATGTTTTTGTCTTTGGATTAAAATGCGAGAAATGAGAGTACGGGTAAAATTTCATGATACATTGATAAGGGTGGGCTAAGTGCGAAACCACCGTAACGTACTGATAAAGGTGAGCTAAGTGCGAAACCACCGTAAATTATTGGTGACAGTGAGCTAAGTGTGAAATCACCGTAAATTATTAACAAAGGTGGGCAATGTGTGAAACCACCATAATTTACTGATAAAGGTGAGCTATGCGTGAAACCACCATAAATTATTGATAATGGTGAGCTAAGTGCGAAACCACTTTATTATTAATGTCATTATGAATGGCTATGTGCGAATTTAACTTGTACGATTTAATGCATGGATGTGTATATTGTGGAATCACTTAAATGAAATTTATGAGTGTTGTGGTGATAGATAAGTGCAGGGAATGTATGTGTTAATAAGATGAGCTTTGTGCATAAAATTGTGTTGAGGATACTGTGTAAGGTGTGGGACAAGTAAGTGAATTCATGTTTCGGAAGTATCGGTATAGTTGAGCTCCATTTTAATCGTTCAATGCATGGTTAAGGTATGAAATGTTTGCATATAGACTTACTAAGCTTTATGCTTACCCCTCTCTTTTCCATTTTCTTTTAGTGTCGCCTAGCAAGCTCATGGATCATCGGACATCGAGGCCTTGCTCACACTATCGGCTTGATCACTAGGTATAGTTAGAATTAGGTAATTTGAGAAATGGCATGTATAGAAACTAGGCATGGGTTGTGTCATATTATTTTGGGAACCAAATGTGTTGGCTTGAATTTGAAATACTATATTTTGTATAAAGCCAAAAGTACTAGCTGATAATTATCATTGGTTAATGAATGAAATGTTGATGTCTCATGATTATCCAAAATGGTTTGATGAATGCAATTGTTAGGGTAATTGTATGATGGCTGTTTAGATTGACATATTAAGTTGTGTAGAAGCCAAATTATAGCTATTGGTTGAGTATTTTAGACTTGGTATGTTTGAGTATGCCTTTGTAATTGTTTTAGGGTGGCAAAGAGGCTTGGTAGATAGCCTATTTTTTTCCACATAGGTAGACAGATAGGTGTGTGTCTAGGCCGTGTGTGACACACAGTCTGCCAACAGGCGTGCGATAAGGCCGTTTGTCCCCTGCACCTTAAGTTGAAAAATTAAGTGCCCATCAATGTTCAACACGAGCACGAGACACGATCTTGTGTCTCAACCGTTTGGATGACACGACCAGCACACGGGGGTGTGCCACGACAGTGTGAGAGACACGAGCTGGGCACACGGGCATGTGCTAGGCCATGTGCCAACCCATGTAGATTCAATATTAGAAAATAAATCCACACGGACAAGGGGCACGGGCGTGTACCCAGGAGCTTAGGCCGTGTGAGGCACACGGGCCATCAGCACGACCATGATTAGGGGCCACACGGGCGTGGTGCCCTTCCACATGAACGTGTGCCCTGTTTTTACTATTTTTTGAAAAAGTTTTCTTATATGACCGAAAAGGTCCTGGGTTGTTTCTAAACCACGTTTTTGTCCTTGTAGGCCCACGTGAGGGTTTGTAAGATAATATTTGAAAAAGTTTTAAATTGGGACGCATTTTCGTGTGTTTAGATTGAATGGTTGCATGTATTTTAGAAAGGTAACGCCTCGTACCCTATCCCGGTGTCAGACACGGGTAAGGGGTGTTACATTTAGTGCTATCAGAGCTATGGTTTAGTCAATTCTAGGATTGACCTATCTCGTAATCGATTCTAGCTATACATGCCATTGTTATAAAGCGATAGTGTGATGACTCTTGAAGATTTTAAATTGTGCTTTCATATAGTAATGGATCACGAACAACCTATGGCGAATGATGTGGAAAGTAATGCGCCGACTTTGGCTGAAGGGACTGTGCCGATTGAGACCGGGCCCGTGAAGATGAGTGAGGGCGGAGGGGCTAGAGAAGCCTACCTCCAAATGATTGACGCTTGGTACACGGAGTATGTTCGTGTAAACCGGGACACTCCACCTCCCCCACCTCCCCCAATTTATCAACATGCCCCTGCAGTTCCTCAAAGACCGGAATTGGTTAGAAGAGAAAAACCTCTGATAGATAGAATCAGAAAATATGGTGCTGATGTAACACCCTAGACCCAGCCCAAACGTTATGGCCAGATCTGCTGAGTCACATGGTCAATTAATTACACCTCGTTCTTTATTTCATAAATTTAGGTTGACTTAGCAAAATCATTTTATGTGTTTTTGAGAAAAAGAAGGTTGTTTAATTTATAAAAATCCAATCCACTATCAGTTTTAAGTTCACTTTTCAAGAGATCTTGTTAATGAGTCATTGTCATTAAATTATCCACTTGTCACGTAGAGAAAGTTTTGAAAATGTTTGTTAATTTGAAATAAAAATTCGTGCAGCCTTAGTCTATCAATTTTAACAAGTAATAAATAAATAAACAAAACCAAATGGAAATAAATACTGAGCGGCCTTGTTACAGAATAAAAACCTAATGAAATTAAGGAGTACTAAAATAAGAAATTTTAAGAAAAATGTAAATCGGAAACAGTTCACGTGGCCACTCTGAATCCCTCACAACTCCAAGTCCTCTAAGGTTTGGGTTCACCTGCATGGATGAAAAGAAGGGGGTGAGTTTGTGAAAACTCAGTGTGTAAGCTAACCCAACCAGAGACAAGACCAGTTCAAGCTCAGACTGGGCCTAAGCCCTATTTAGATCCAGTGATAACTGGGCCTTAGCCCTATTCCGAAAACAGTGATTACTGGGCTTTAGCCCTATTTAGTAAACATTATGGGCCTTAGGCCCATTACAGTAACAGTTTAGAGTATTATGCATGAATGCAAAGCCCAAGCCCAATCCAGCCCTACACACCATGTGGGGAATAACTTAACCCACCCAGCCTTACACACCACAGTTGCAGCTTAGCTGCTTAATCGTATAACGTGGCCAAGCCACAAAAACAGTAATACGAGGCAGAGCCTCTAAACAGTATACGTGGCATTGCCACTTTAGCACTTCCTCCATCAATATAACCCAATCCCATGCAACCAAGTATATTATGACATGGCATACAGAGAACAGATATAAATTAGAATGCAAATCAGTCAACTTAACCCTAGGGGCAAAATGGTCTTTTAGCACCTAGGGATAAAACAGTAATTTCCACCCTTAAGGTGTATTTTAGTAAATTTACCAGATTTTAGGGTTTCTTACGCATTACAGTATACTAGCAGACCTATTTTTGTCCGAGTAACTTGTTTAGTCTGCTTCGTTATTACAAAGTCATCGGGCACTAAAACCCCTAATGGGCCCAACGGAGTCTACTCGCTACTACGGCCCACTAAGCCAAAAATTTACACCCGTTTTAGCAGATTTAATAGTTAAACTAACAGAATAAACTTATCGCTCATTTTCACCCATATGGGCCATAAGGCCATTGGGCCCAGATTCGACCCTTCGAGGCCCAAAACCACCAACGCGCACGAAATTGCGCACACAACCATCTTACCATTCGCGATTACCAACTTTATCGTTTTAACCGACCCATGAGTGCTCGTACGCTCACAAGCCCTCTAAATGCTAGAATTTCAGCATTTTGACTTTTTGACTTTTGCCAATTTAGTCTACTAGAGGGTGTCGATTACACACCTATTTGTGTACTATGCCAAGATTCTCCACACGATTAACCGACAACAACACACTATGATAATAGACTATAATCCAACGATATCAAACAGAATCGATATCATACAAATATCACCATATTCGGCTATCCTTACCCAAAGCCAATATCCACTTACCCTTACTGAGACCTACCACTAGATCTAGATCTAACTTGCTTCCACGTCCCTAGCCTCTACTGCTCCTTGCTAGATCACCCCTTTTTTGAACTAATGCACATGAGAACTGAATGAAAGGACTAAAATAGGTGTTTATAAAACAGAGGTCAAAATCGATTGTAACCATAGCCAAAGAGGTGTCTGGCTTTTTTTTTATTTCGCAAGAATATGGAAGAAGAGATCCGAGTACTTACCACCAAGATTTGTTAGATTGATTTAGCTATCGCTAAAGGTTATTTTCACCACTCCACGCCCAGATTCACACTCGATCTAATCAAATCGCAAAGAAATAGATCTAAGTAGTTGAATAACACACTAATAAAAGAGGGGGTTTCGGTTTAGAGAAGTGACCACTAGAGGAAGTCAGGGTTTCAGTTTCTGAATGAAAGCAAATGAGAGAAGAATAAAAGAAATTGTACAGTGATTTCAGCTTTTTAAAATAAAGATAAGTGAGGTTTGGCCTAAAAAGAAAATGGCAAGGGAGGATTCAAGGTTTCGGGATTTTGGCTTTTATGGTATTTGGCCAAGAAGAATTCAGCTAGAAGGGATTCGGGTTTCAGTCTTGAAGTAATCGGCCAGAAAGGTTTAAAGAGATCACTTCAATTAAGGAAGAAAATGGGAAGAAAAGAAAGAAGAGAAGGATGACAAGAATAGGTTTGGCCAAGAGAAAGAAATCGGCAGAGGACAAGATGTGCACAATGTTTTCAACTTTTCTGAACAAAGAGAAGAGGAGAGAAAAAAATGGAATGAAGGAGCCCAAAAGAACCTATACCTATTTGGCAACCAAAAGAATGACCCAAATCAAATCCCAAAGAGTAGGCAACAAGGAATCGGCACACACTCAAAGCCAAAAATGCCAAAAATACTACTCTAAGCTCCCCTAGCCGAATATGCAACTCCACACTCCCCTATTCGACCAACTTTACTCCCTTCCTCAATCCTTAAATTTTCTTCCCTTATCACTCCTTAATCCAATCCCCTGAACACTTCAAACTCCTCCCAACAGAGTTTCACTTGGAGTCCACCACATGCCTTGCACAAGCATTAAAAATAAAACAACACCTTACTTCCCACGAGATTTGAACCTTAGCTCTTACATAGCCTCTACATGCCTCCTCCTTAGGCCCTAAGTGGCGCTACATTGCCACCTTACCACAGGTCTTCTTGTGTGTCAAATTACCAACATTTCTTTAAAAGCCCGCTTAGTCAATGCCCCTTCTCCCTTAAGTCTAAAATTTTAAAATTCTACCTAGTTTTAACTTAAGCTTAGGCCTTCCAAAGGCCCACTAAGCGCACTCAAATCATAATTTATCACATCTAAACAAGCAAAAATTAAATTCAAGCAAAATCCCAAAATCCCAAAAATTGGGGTGTTACAGCGGATGAATTTAGAGCGAACTGAGATAATGACCTTGAGAGGGTAGAGTTCTAGTTAGAGAATACCGTAAGAGTATTTGATAAACTATCATGCACACCGGAAGAGTGCATAAAGTGCGTGGTGTCACTCTTACGGAACACAGCCTATCAATGGTGGAATACCCTCGTGTTGGTGTTACCGTAAGAGAGAGTGACTTGGGAGTTCTTTTAGGAAGAATTTTGTAAAAAGTACATTAGCCAGAGGTTCATCAACCAAAGGAGAAAAGAATTTCTTGAACTGAAGCAAGGTCAATGACGGTCATCGAGTACAAGTGTGAGTTCGTGAAGCTTAGCAAGTATGCTCGGGAGTGTGTGTCTTTTGAAGCCATCACGTGTAAGTGGTTTGAAGACAGTTTGAATGAGGACATCTGATTTTTGGTGGAGATTCTAGAGATTTGAGAGTTTGTGGTGCTCGTTGAGAGAGCGTGTAAGGCCGAAGAGTTAGCCAAAGAGAAGAGAAAGGTTGATATGGAGTCTCGTGATTCCAAGAAAAGACAGATGGGGAAATCACATGAATCCTCATCTAAAAGATCAAGAGAGTTCCCTACCTGACCGACTACTTCGATGGGATACTCGGGCAGAAGCAAGAATAAGTGAAACACGACACCTAAAGCTCAGATTACCTCCGTTGCTAGTGTTGGTAGTGCCCGACCGGATAGACCAAAATGTTCCCAATGCGGTAGACAGCATTTTGGTGAGTGTTGGGGAAATAGTAGAGCCTAATATGGGTGTGGTTCTCGAGATCACTTTATGAAAGACTGTCCTAAGAGAGCTGACGAAGAGGGGTTTCAGAATGCTCGACTGAGTAGTGCACCATCGAAGGGTAGACCACAGAAGAACCTGGGGACCGAGGGCAGTAGCAAGAGTGCACCTAAAGATTCGCCTGTAAGGTCTGAGGGCCTAGCGTCGGCAATGACTTATGCCATTTGTGCTCACGAGGGAGCCTCATCCCCAGATGTGATTACTGGTACCTTTCCAATCCATGATATATCTGTCCTTGCTCTAGTTGATCCAAGGTCTACCCATTCTAACATTTGTATGAAGTTGGTACCTAGAATAAATGTGCTAGTTGAGTCTACGAAATTCTCAGTAAAAGTGACTAATCCACTAGGCAAACACGTATTAGTTGACAAAGTATGTAAAAACTATCCCTTGACTAATCTTATGTTATTGCCATTTGATGAATTTGATGTAATATTAGGTATCAATTGGTTATCCATGCTGTAACACCCCAAACCCAGCCCAGATGTCATGGTCGAATCTGGTAGTGTCACATTGGAGTATTTTTCGAAAACTTGCTCTCGCTGATAAAATCCCGTTGAAGGCTAAAGCCTCTTTGTAAATTCTCAGATCATCTTCATCATTTCTTAACCATTTGGAATCATCGTTACTTTTAAAACATTATTTGTTGTGAAAGTATTTCAACAACGTTGAGAAAACGTGATGTTTTAGAAATAGTTATCATTTTGGAAAACCGCGCTCTACTTCTAACAGATATAAATCATAATAAACAAAAACCCAATTGAAAGCTAGAAAATTGGAGTGGCTTATTACACAAATAAAAACCCAGAACAAAATTTAACAGTAAATAAAAGCCCAATAAAAGGAAAAAGGAGTAGTAGTGTGGCCATCTTCGAGTCCCTCGTAGCACCGATCCATCTAACACTGGGCATTACCTGTTCAGTTAAACAACAGGGTGAGTTTATGAAAACTCAGTGTGTAATCCCCTAATATAAGTAATCAGTCAGTCATACAAAAATGCAGTAACAATTTGGGCCTAAGCCCATTACAAAAGCAAGATCAGTAAGAATAGTATGCAATATCATTTATCAATATGCATGATGCATGTTACCCCCAACCAACCTTGCACTCTATTTCCCGTCCAACCCTGCACTTACTGTAGGGAATAAATCACCCACCCATCCCGACACTTACTGAGTTAGCATCAGTTGCGGTACTAACTAGGATCGCAACAAAGCTACCAGAAAATAGAATGGCCAAAAGCCATAAACAGAATGGTTATAAACCATAAACAGGATGGCACAGAGCCATAAACAGGATGGCACAGAGCCATAATTAGGATGGCACAAAGCCATCGGTAATTTGAACGGCACAAAGCCATCAGTAGGTCCACAGTCATCTCGTGCAACTCGTGCGGCCTTAACAGATTAGTAGTAATATGAATGGCACAAAGCCATCGGTAATATAAATGGCACAAAGCCATCAGTAGTGTAACACCCCAAACCCGGCGCAGACATTACTACCAGATCTAGCGAATTACATGGCGATTGGCCTCGAAAACCATTTACTCGATTTAAGAAACCTCGCTTTAGTTTTAAATCCTTCTATTTGGTTTTGGAAACCTGGTCCATGGTTAAAAGTTGAAACTGCATTATAAAAGTAGGTTCCAAAAAAAAAGAGGCTAGTCTTAGATCTTAAGTCTGTTAGACTCATTTAAAAAAAAAAACATAGCGTGGTTTGATCCTGAAAACGTTTGTTACCAGTTTTAGATAACCGAGTTGATTAATTAGCCATTTTATATTAACATCAGTTCTAAAGAAAATAATTAACCAAATTAAAAGTTAAAATTCGTAGTTGCCTTATTACAAAACATAAACCCAAAATAGTATAGGGAAAAATGATAAAAATCAACAAATATAAAGAAAAACCATGCAGAAAAGCATGTGGCAACCTCGAGTCCCTCTCAGCTCCAAATCAGCTAAGTCTGGGGGTTACCGGCACATTGAAACAACTAAAAGGGTGAGTTTGTGAAACTCAGTGTGCAATTACCCATTAGAGCAGAATGGGCTAGAGCCCAGAATAGATACAGATTGGGGCATAGCCCCTAACATATATAAAGCAAATAATATCCAGAACCCACCCCAATCCAACCATCACACCACCCGTACCAACCAAACACACCCATGACGAATAGCTCAACCCACCCAGCCAATTGCAACTAAGCTGCCATGTCAGAATTCGTGGCAGAGCCACCAGAAACAAATTATGTGGCAGCGCCACTAAACAGAATTATGTGGCAGAGCCACTTTAACAGAACTTCCTCCTTAGAAACCCCAACCCCATGCAGACTCACAAAACAGATTACATCATGCTTATAGAGTAACAGATACAGAAATATTCATGCATACATACAAATCTACCACCTAAGGGTATAACGGTCTTTTAACAACTAGGGGTAATTCTAGTCATCCTACAGTTTAAGAATTTTATACCAAATATGACCCTCAGGCTGGTCTACGTTGCCTTAAGCAACTCAGAATCACTATGTAGGTCAAAAGTGTCTATGGGGCCGGAAACCCCTATTGGGCCCGTACGGCCCCACACGTCCGTGTGGCCCTTTAAGCATATTTTTACGTCCAAAATTATAGATTTTACTAACTAATGAGCTAACAGTCACTTTCCCAGCACTTTACTCAAACGAGCCCATTGGCCTATTGGGCCCATTTCGGCCCATCGAAAACCAAAATGGTCCAAATATGCGGAATAGCGCAAATCGATCTCCTCAGTCTAAAACCCATCACTGCGGGTTCAGATTAGCCCATCAGTGCTCGAACACCAATAGGGCCTTGAAATGCCAGTATTCAGGCATTTCGGCTTTTCGGCTTTTACCAATCTACACTACAGAGGGTGTAGTTACACACCTGATTTTGTGATCCCGATAGTCATCACGTGCTCAACCTATTATCATAACAACAGTCATCAGTAACTTAACCAACACTTAACGCATCCCTACTCAAAAGTTTGTTCAACGGTTACTTACCACCCTACTTATCTATTATCACTTGCGATTACCGTGTACCTTCAGCACTGATCAAAAGCCGATAGATCTAAGCACCTACGGTTGAGGATAGAACCAACCAACAAAAAAAAAAGGTTAAAGGAGTGTTAAACTCCCAAACTAAACCTTCACTAAACAGGATAAGCCAAAATAACAATAATCGAAATCCAGAACGAGAAATACTTACCCAATACGCTTGACTGCTTCATTGAAATCTAAAAGCAGTCGCTCACTAGCCTGAACTTAGCACACTTGCAGACCCAACCGAGATTCCACGATGAAGGAGAGATCCAGAGATTTGGCTAAAGTAGGTGACACAAGGGGGTGAACTCTTGAATGAAGGGTATTCGGTTTAGGGATTTGTTTAACAAGATAGAGTGATATCTGGTTACAAAAGAAATAGACAGGGGTGATTAGGTTCAGCCTAAGTAAGGTGTGACAACAAAAGAAACAATAGAGAATGCAAGGGAAGAGATAGATATAGCAATATGCGCACAACAAGGGGTTAAAAGCTTTCGGTTTTTTTTTTTTTGAAGAGATAGGCCAAAAGGGATTCAAGGGAATCGATTCCAAAATAAAGAAGAAAAGAGAAAAAGTGGAAGAAGAATGAAGTAGGTTTCGGCTACTAAGGAAAAGAGAGTAGAAGAAAAGAGACTTCAATAGGCAATTTAGCACCCAAAAATACAAACTACCATAAATGTTCCAAAACCTGAAAGAAAAACCAAAAAGGATTCGGCACACTCAAGCCACAAATGCCAAAAATGCTAGACCCTCACCTCCTAGCGAATTTGCACCCCCCACAGTCCCACAATCGACCACTCCTTGATCAACTCCTTATTTTGGTCCTTAATTTACTCAAACTTCACATTTGAATTCAAATCAAATTCCCCATTTGAATTCAAATCAAATTCCCATGACCAAGTCTTCTCTTACCTAATCTCAACCACCTTCCAGAGTTTGAACTCATTTAAACCACTTGCCACCCACTTTCAGTAAAATAAACACCTTCGTTTACAAGGGGATTTGAACCCTAAATCCCCTTATCCATGACGCCACCATCTGCCCACATGTAACGCCATTGTCACCTTGCCACAAGCCTACTTGTGTCACAAAATTCCAACAACTACACATAAACCTTACAAGCCAACAAGCCTACTTGTGTCACAGGAGTATTATGGTCATTTTACCCTATGGGGGTAATTCGGTCATTTTACACTTCAAGGATAATTCAGTCATTTTACATTTGGAGGGTAATTCAGTCATTTTACCCTACAAGGGTAATTCGGTCATTTTACACTTTGAGGGTATTTCAGTCATTTTACCTTTCGAGGGTATTTTAGTCATTTTACCCTTTGAGGGTAATTCGGTCATTTTATCCTTTGAGGGTATTTCAGTCATTTTACCTTTCGAGGGTAATTCGATCATTTTACCCTTCGAGGGTACTTTAGTCATTTTACCCTTTGAAGGTAATTCAGTTATTTCACCGTTTAGGGGTAATTCGGTCATTTTACCCTTTGGGGGTATTTTAGTCATTTTACCCTTCGAGGGTAATTCGATCATTTTACCGTTAGGGTTAATTAGGTCATTTTACCTTCGAGGGTAATTTGGTCATTTTACCCTTCAAGGGTAATTCGATCATTTTACAGTCTTACACCTATGTTTCATGGGCTTGGTTCGCCACACGTGTGATCGCACGCTCGTGTGGCATCATTCACCAGTTTCTCGACTTTTCAGCTTTTGCCGGTTTACAATCAAATCAGGGTGTGTGTACATACCTTTCTGCTTTTTCGCCGATTATCAGTTACAAGGTATTGCTACACACCTTATTACGAAAACATGCTATGATCCACTAACACCGAACCTTAGTCGAACCAGCGTAGATAAGTCCGCTTAAACCATTGGCGAAAATTAAAACCCACTTAACAGATTTTTGTGTTACAACAAGCCTTGTTAAACGAAATTGCTTAAACATGTGGTTCACATCTAGACTTGATGATTTTAAAACCAACAAGAGTATTCGGCTCCTAAAAGGAAACAAGCCTTGTTAAACGAAATTGCTTAAACATGTGGTTCACATCCAGACTTGATGATTTTAAAACCAACAAGAGTATTCGGCTCCTAAAAGGAAACAAAGCAAGTATACTTACTCCGATCAAGTACTGAGAGTAGGATGTCGACTGCCTTAGAATGCTTGCCCCTCTTTCATTTCTCAAAGAAATACAGAAATTCGGCAAAAAGAGGTAGAAAAGGTGCAACCCAGAAATCGAACCAACCCCAAATTCCCATGTCGAACCCTTCCAGCTATGCAATCGAGGCTAGAAGTTAAAAGAAATGGAAGTGAGAGGGAGGAGAACAACAATCGGCTAGAACAATTGTGTGAGTGAAGGGGATAGAGGGTATTCGACTACCAAGATGAAAAGAAAAGAAATGTGACTAGAGAGAATAAGAGTAAAAGGATTCAAAAAAAGTTGTGTAGAGGAGGAGTCGGTCACTAGAGAACAGCAGAACAAACTCGTAAAATACCCGAATGGTACACTTACCAATTCAGCTAGAAAGTGAAGGGAAAGAATAAGCAAAACTCACCAAAACAACTGCTATATTTGGCCTTTGAGAGGGAAGAAAAGAAGAAAACGAAACCCGAAAGTAACCAGAGAACATTCAGAAAAACACCCAAAACCAAAAATGCCCATAATTTTCCTTAGTCAAATTCTCCTTCACAACAATCCATGTTCGGCACAAAGACTTCCTCCCACATAATTCTTGTAATTTCAAAATTTCCTTGATTTCCTCCTAAGAACCCAGATAATCTCCACAAATTTCTCCATGACCAATTCAAATCCCCTACTTGTAAAGTTTCAGTCGATTTCTTCTTCTCACAAAGTATGAATAGCAAAATAAATACATCTTTGAGCAAAGCGTGACTCGAACACAAGCCTCCTTGGAAACAGACACGCCACCTACCACTCAACCACAGGCTCCTTTTGTGTCATATTTTAACCAATTTAATTATAAGCCTATTGGCCCAAATCTAGGGGTTTACTTCAATAAAAACAAAATTTTTGTCCAAGCTACAGCTTGAACCCTAGACTTCCCAAACACTCCCAAATACTCTTAAATCCTTTAAGCAGACATTCCTTTATGACACTTTCTTCCAAAACTAAATATTTATGTGTCGTCTCCTAACTGTTCCCTTACTCAAGGCCCAATACTTCTAGGCCCAAATTTAGGGCGTTACAATTCACCCCTTCGGAAAGAAATTTCGTCCCCAAAATTTCTAACTATCAGGACAGTCACACCATAAAGACTTCACCACCATGCACCCACTGCACACTTTGATTCTGAAAATGGCCAGACGACACGGACCCAACTTGAACACCTCTACGACCTCTTCCAAGGCCTCTTGTACCTCGCGTATATGTACCTCTTGTCTCATTAACACTTTGCATATTATCTAATTAATAGTTTTATGCATCAGATTACGATTCCAATAATTAAGCAGATGTCTTATTAGAAGCAGTAGTTTAGTGTTTTGTTTCCGTAGTTCGTTGGCTCACTACAGTTTCAGCTTCCCTACAATTTTCAGCTTACTCTAGCTAGAGTAGTGTAGTCTAATTTCTAGAGTAGTCATAATATTCCTAACTTACTACATATCAGTTTTAAACAAACAATAGTATTCAAAGAATTTACAAATTCAGTGCTGAAGACTCGATGTGCCACACTTTTTAGTAGAATTTCCTCAAAACACTTCACATCATTTGAAAACAGCTTATTGAAACTCAAAATTTAAACCCATTCCACAGCTGAGTTTTGTAACTTGGCTCTGATACCACTAAATGTAACACTCCAAACCCGTCTAAAACGTCATGGCTGAATCTAGCAGTGTCACATTGGAGTGTTTTTCAAAAACTTACTCTCACTGATAAAATCCTATTTAAAGGCTAAAGCCTCATTGTAAATTCTCTGATCATCTTAGTTTTTTGTTAACCATTTGAAATCATCCTTACTTTTAAAATATTGTTTGTTGCGGAAGCATTTCAACAGCGTTGCGAAAACGTGATATTTTGGAAATAGTTATCATTTTCAAAAATCACGATCTACATCTAACAGATATAAATGATTATAACCAAAAAACCCAATTGAAAGCTAGAAAATTGGAAAGGCCCTATTACACAAATAAAAACCCAGGACGAAATTTAACAGTAAATAAAAACCCAATAAAATAAAACAGGAGCAGTAGTATGGCCATCTCAGAGTCTCTCATAGCACTGATCAATCTAACACTGGGGATTACCTGTACAGTTAAACAACGGGGTGAGTTTACGAAAACTCAGTGTGTAATCCCCTAATATAAGTAATCAGTCAGTCATACAAAAATGCAGTAACAATCTGGGCCTAAGACCAATACAGAAGCAGGATCAGTAAGAATAGTATGCAATATCATTTATCAGTATGCATGATGTATGTTACCCCCAACCAACCTTGCACTCTATCTCCTGTCTAACCCTGCACTTACTGTGGGGAATAAATCACCTACCTATCCCTACACTTACAGGGTTAATACTGGTTATGGCACTAACTATGATAGCAGCAAAGCCGCCAGGAAACAGAATGGCCAAAAGCCATACACAGAATGGTTATAAACCATAAACAGGATGGCACAAAGCCATAAATAGGATGGCACAGAGCCATAATCAGGATGGCACAAAGCCATCGGTAATTTAAAGGCACAAAGCCATCAGTAGGTCCACAGTCATCTCGTGCGACCCGTACGACCTTAACAGATCAGTAGTAATATGAAAGGCACAAAGCCATCAGTAATATGAACGACACAAAGCCATTGGTAGGTCCACAGTCATCTCGTACGGCCCGTGCAACCTTAATAGATCAGTAGTAATATGAACAGCACAAAGCCATCGATAGATCCATAGTCGTCATGTACGACCCATGTAACCTTATTAGATCAGAACATTTCCTCCGTTAATAATCAGCCATCCCAACGCAGAATGTCATACATAGTATAAAAAGCATAACGGTTATTTTACCCTACTGGAGTATTATGGTCATTTTACCCTACGGAGGTAATTCAGTCATTTTACCCTTTGAGGTAATTCGGTCATTTTACCCTTAGAGGGTAATTCGGTCATTTTACCTTACAAGGGTAATTCGGTCATTTTACACTTCAAGGGTAATTTAGACATTTTACCCTTCGGGGATAATTTAGTCATTTTACCCTTCGGGGGTATTTCAGTCATTTTACCCTTCGAGGGTAATTCAGTCATTTTACTATTCGAGGATAATTCGGTCATTTTACCTTTCAGGGGTAATTCAGTCATTTTACCCTTCGAGGGTAATTCCGTAATTTTACCCTTCGGGGTCAATTCTGTCATTTTCCCCTTCCAAGGTAATTCGGTCATTTTACCTTTCGAGAGTAATTCGGTCATTTTACAGTCTTACGCCCATGTTTCGTGGGCTCGGTTCACCACATGTGCGATCGCACGCTCGTGTGGCATCATTCGCTAATTTCCTGGCTTTTTGGCTTTCACCGATTTACAGTCAAATCAGGGTGTGTCTACACACCTTTCAGCTTTTTCGCCGATTATCAGTTACATGGTATTGTTACATACCTTTTTATGAAAATGTGCTAAGATGCCCTAACACGAAACCTTAGTTGAACGAGTGTAGATAAGTCCGCTAAAACTGTTGGCGAAAATTGAAACCCCCTTGACAGATTTCTTTGTTACAACAAGCCTTGTTAAACGAAATTGCTTAAATATGTGGTTCACATCCACACTTGATGATTTTAGAACCAACAAGAGCATTCGGCCCCTAAAAGGAAACAAAGGAAGAATAGTTCCACCGATCAAGTACTAAAAGTAGGATGTTGACTACCTCAGAATGCTTTCCTCTATTTCTTTTCTGAAGAAAACACAGAAATTCAGCAAAAAAAGGTGGAAAAAGGTGCAACCCAACAATCAAACCAACCCCAAATTCCAAAGTTGAACCCTTCTGGCTAAGCAATCTAGGCTGGAAGATAAAAGAAATGGAAGTGAGAGGGAGGAGAATAATAATCGGCTGGAACAATTGCTTGAGGGAAGGGGATAGAGGGTATTCGGCTACCAAGATAAAGAGAAAAGAAAAGTGACGAGAGAGAAGAAGAGTAAAAGCATTCGGTAAAAGTTGTGTAGAGGAGTCGGTCACTAGAGAATAGCAGAACAAACTTGGAAAATACCCGAATGGTACACTCACCAATTTGGCTAGAAAGTGAAGGGAAAGAATAACCAAAACACACTAGAACAACTGCTATATTCGGCCTTTGAGAGGAAAGAAAAGAATTAAACAGAACTCGAAAGTAAGCAGAGAACACTCAGAAAAACACCAAAAACTGAAAATGCCCACAATTTTCCCCCTAGCCGAATTCTCCTTCACAACAATCCATGTTTGGCACAAAGATCTCCCCCCATACAACTCTCCTAATTTCAAAATTTCCTTGATTTCCTCCTAACAACCTAGATAATCTCCACAAATTTCTCCATGACCAATTCAAATCCCCCACTTGTAGAGTTTTAGTTAATTTTTGCTTCACACATATCAGGAATAGTAAAATAAATACATCTTTGAGCAAAGCGCGACTCAAACACATGCCGCCTTGGAAACACTGACACGCCACCTACCATTCAACCACAGGCTCCTTTTGTGTAATATTTTAACCAATATAATTATAAGCCTATTGGCCCAAAGCTAGGGGTTTACTTCAATAAAAACAATTTTTTTGTCCAAGCTACAGCTTGAACCCTAGACTTCTCAGACACTCCCAAACACTCCTAAATCCCTTAACCACTGAAGCAGACATTCCTTTATGTCACTTTCTTACAAAACTAAATATTTATGTGCTGTCTCCTAACTGTTCCCTAACTCAGGGCCCAATACTTCTAGGCCCAAATTCAGGGCGTTAGAATTCACCCATTCTTAAAGAAATTTTGTCACCAAAATTTCCAACTATCAGGACAGTCGCACCATATAGACTTCACCACCATGCACCTATTGCGCACTCTGATTCTGAAAATGGCCAGACGACGATGACCCAACTTGAACACCTCTACAACCTCTTCCATAGCCTCTTGTACCTCGCCTGCGTGTACCTCTTGTCTTATTAACACTTTGCATATTATCTAATTAACAGTTATTACGGTTCCGGTAATTAAGTAGATGTCTTATGAGAAGCACTAGTTTAGTGTTTTGTTTCCGCAGTTCGTAGGCTCACTACAATTTCAGTTTTCCTACAATTTTCAACTTACTCTAACTAAAGTAGTGTAGTCTAATTTCTAAAGTAGTCACAGTATTCCTAACTTACTGCATATCAGTTTTAAACAGGCAATAGTATTTAGAAAATTTACTGATTCGGTGCCGGAGGCTCGGTGTGCCACATTTTTCAGTAGAATTACCTTAAAACACTTCACATAATTTGAAAATAGCTTATTGAAACTCAAGATTGAAAACCCATTCCACAGTCGAGTTTTGCAAATTGACTCTGATACCATTAAATGTAACATTCCAAATCTGGCCCAGATGTCATGGCCGATTCTAGTAGTGTCACATTGGTGTGTTTTTCAAAAACTTGCTCTCGCTGATAAAATCCTGTTTGAAGGCTAAAGCCTCTTTGTAAATTCTCATATCATCTTATTCATTTGTTAACCATTTGGAATCATCGTTACTTTGAAAACATTGTTTGTTGTGGAAGCATTTCAACAGCGTTACGAAAATGTGATGATTTGGAAATAGTTATCGTTTTGGAAAACCGCGCTCTAGATCTAACAGATATAGATCATAATAAACTAAAACCCAATTGACAGCTAGAAAATTTGAGAGGCCTTATTACACAAATAAAAACCCAAAATGAAATTTAATAGTACATAAAAGTCCAATAAAAGAAAATAGGAGCAGTAGTGTGACCATCTCTGAGTCCCTCGCAACACCAATCCGTCTAACGTTGGGGATTACCTATACAGTAAAACAACGAGCTGGGTTTACGAAAACTCAGTGTGTAATCCCCTCATATAAGTAACCAGTCAGTCATACAAAAATGCAGTAATAATTTGGGCCAAGGCCCATTACAGAAGCAGGATTAGTAAGAACAATATGCAATATCATTTATCAGTATACATGATGCATGTTACCCCTAAGCATCCCTACACTCCATCTCCTGTCCAACCCTGCACTTACTATAGGGAGTAAATCACCTACTCATCCCTACACTTATAGAGTTAGCACCGGTTGCGGCACTAACTAGGATCGCAGCAAAGCTGCCAGAAAATAGAATGGCCAAAAGCCATAAACAGAATGGTTATAAACCATAAATAGGATGGCACAGAGCCATAAAAAAGATGGCACAGAGCCATAATCAGGATGGCAAAGAGCCATAATCAGGATGGCACAAAGCCGTTGGTAATTTGAATGGCACAAAGCCATCGGTAATATTAATAGCACAAAGCCATCGGTAGGTCCACAGTCATCTCGGGCGACTCGTGCGACCTTATCAGATCAGTACACTTCCTCCATCAATAATCACCCATCCCAAAGCAGAATGTCATATGATAACATCTTACGTGAATACAGAATGTCATGCTCAATCATAGTTATATAGATATCATATAGCAAAGTACTCATCCATAGTATAAAGAGCATAACAGTCATTTTACCCTACAGGGGTATTACGGTCATTTTACCCTATGGGGGTGATTCAGTCATTTTACCCTCGATGGTAATTCAATCATTTTACTATTTAAGGGTAATTCGATCATTTTACCCTTCGAGGGTAATTCGATCATTTTACCCTTCGAGGTAATTCGGTCATTTTACCCTTCGAAGGTAATTCGTCATTTTACCCTTCGAGGGTAATTCGATCATTTTACCTTTCAAGGGTAATTCGATCATTTTAACCGTCGGGGGTATTTCGATCGTTTTATCCTTTAAGGGTAATTCTATCATTTTACCCTTCGAGGGTATTTCGGTCATTTTACCCTTCGAGGGTAATTCGGTCATTTTACCTTTCAGGGTAATTCGATCAATTTCCAGTCTTACAGCCATGTTTCATAGGCTCGGTTCACCACACATGCGATGCATGCTCGTGTGGCATCATTCGTCAGTCTCCCGACTTTTTGTCTTTTGCCGATTTATAGTCAAATCAGGGTGTATGTACACACCTTTTGGCTTTTTCACTGATTATCAGTTACAGGGTATTGTTACACACCTTTTTATGAAAATGTTCTATGATCCGCTAACACCTAACCTTAGATGAACGAGCGTAGATAAGTCCACTTAAACCCTAGGCAAAAATTAAAAACCCCTTGACAGATTTCTATGTTACAACAAGCCTTGTTAAACAAAATTGCTTAAACATGTGGTTCACATCCTGTAACACCCTAAACCTGGCCCAAACGTTATGGCCAGATTGGTGTGTCACATGGACAAATGACTAAGTTTTTATCTTAAAACATTATGTTGATTTCTATAAAATCGTATTTCACATCTTATAATTAAGTAACACTATTAGTTTATAAAAACCGTATTTACTACCAAATAAAGTCCACTTTTTTGAAGATCTCATCATTGTTGTGTTATCATTGTTCAATTATCCACTCGTTACGTATCGCATGTTTTGAAAATGTTTGACTAAGTTTGAAAGCCCATATGAACTAGTCTACCGTTGTAAAAACAAGCAATAAAGAAAATCCAAAACAAAGTCCTTGAGTAGCCTTATTACAACTTAAAAACCAAAATTTAAGAAAAACTAAAAATAAAGTAATTTAAGAAGCATGAATCACGTGGCCACCCTGAATCCCTCGAGCTCCAAGTCCTTTATGGTTGAGGTTACCTACATGGAGGGAAAAGAGAGGGTGAGTTTGTGAAAACTCAGTGTGCAAGCTAACCCAACCAGTGTCAGAGATCAGTCCAAGCTCAGTCTGGGCCAAAGCCCTATTCAGTTACAAATTAAATTGGGCCTTGGCCCTTTTCAGATACAGAGTGGGCCTTGGGCCCATTACAGAACAGATCAGTGTATATATGCATGTATGCAAAGCCCAAGCCCAATCTAGTCCTACACATCTTGTGGGGAATAACTCAACCCACCCAGCCCTACACACCACAGTCACAGTAGAGCTACTAATATAGATATCGTGGCCAAGCCACCAGAACAGTAATACGAGGCAGAGCCTCTAAACAGATCATGTGGCATTACCACTTTTAGCAGATCCTCCGTATCAATAACCTAACCCAATGGAAATCAAAATATAACATGGCATGGCATACAGAATATTAAATACAGTAACATGCAAATCAGTCAACTTTTCTGTAGGGATAAAATTATCTTTTAGCATCTAGGGGTAAAATGGTAATTTTCACCCTTTAGGGGTATTTTGGTAATTTTGCTATGTCTCTAAGTCCCATGCTTAATAAAACATTCTAATAGATCTAACGTCGCTCTGAGCGACTCAAATAGCTCATTCATATATAAAGTGCCATCGGGCCCTAAAACCCCTAATGGGCCCAACGGAGCCCACAAGCTACTGTGGCCCGCTAAGTCTCAATTTTACATATATTTTTACAGAATTAATATCCAATTTACCAAAAAACACTTACCGCATAATTTCACCCATATGAACCCGTAAGCCATGTGGGCCCAATTTCGACCCATCGAGGCCTAAAACCCCTAAGTGCACAAAAATGCGCACAATAGCCTTACCATCCATTATTTCCAATTTCACGATTTTGTACTGACCCACGAGCGCTCGCACACTCGTAAGCCCTCGAAATGCTGGCATTTTGGCATTTTGGCTTTTCGACTTTTGCCGATCTAATCTACTAGAGGGTGTCATTTACACACCTGTTTGCGAAATACATCGAGATCCTACAAACGATTAACCTACAATAGTCCAAATGAACCATTAACCTTATGGCTTGACTCAAAAACTACCTCTACTCACCCCTAATGGTATTCAACCAACACCCAAAATCAACATTCACTTACCTTTGCCGAATCCAACCAATAGATCTAGATCGCATTGGTAACGTTAACCACCCTAGCACCTTACGAAAGGCCATAAAACTCTATTAGTTAACAAAAGAGTCCAACATCTATTCCCAAAGAAAGGATATAAACCAATTAGTACAAGGGATTAGAGGGTTTCAGCTTTTCCCCTTAACCCAAAAGCAAGAGAAGATTGAAGTTCTTACCCAAGAATTTGCTTGACCCACAACGATAGAGTGAGATCTGCCTCCCACTAGTCTAAGCCCAGATCTATAGTAGGTCTAACTGAAACACACATAAGGATAATGGATCTAAGGTATTCGGCTAGAGAAGGGTACTTAAGAAATAGAGAAAACAAGGTTCGTCTATGGAGACCACACGAGAGGAGTAACCGATAGAAGAAAGAAAAGGGCTCAAGAGAAGAGAATGTGGAAAACTCCCAAAGGTCAGCTCCTTGAGTAAATCAACAAAGGGGAAGGCTAACTATTTTAGGATTTTGGCTTTTAGAGAAATTAGCCAAGAAGAAATCGGCCAGAAGATTAAGTGTTTCGGGTTTCGGCTTTTGACACAATCGGCCAAGGAAGATTTTAGGTGAATCGATTTCAATTCAAGAAGAAAAGAGGAAGAAGATGAAGATGATTGGTTCGGTTAGAAGAAGAAAAGGAATGGGGAGATTTGGTTCCTGTACCAATCGATAAAGGGAACTTTGGGGTTTCGAGGCTTTCGACTTTTGAAGAAAGAATAGAGGAGAGCAATGAAAAGAAAGAAAAGCACCCGAATGCACACTCTTACTTTACATATTTGGCACTAAGGCATGACCAAAATAAATCCCGAAGGAATAGCAAACAAAAGAAATCGGCAAACCCTACCACAAAAGCTGAAAATGCTTAACCTTACTCCCCCTAGCCGAATTGCACTTCAAACAGTCCCTCATTTGGCCAACTCTCCCTTCAAGTTCAATCCCTAAATTTTCTCCCCTTATCACTCCTTAATCCAATCCCATGAACACTTCAAACTCCTTCCATCAGAATTTAACTTGGAGTCCACCTCTTACCATGCACATGCAATAAAAATAAAACAAATAGTTTGCTCACCAAGGGATTTGAACCTCAGCTCCTTCACAAGCTTCCACACGCTAATCCCTTAAGCTCTAAGTGGCGCTACCTTGCCACTTTACCACATGTTTTCTTATGTCTTAAAACCCCAACATTAGCTTAAGAGCCAACTTGCCAAAGTCCACTCTCACCTAAGCCCAAAAATTAAAATTTTACCAAGCCTTAGACTTAAACCTAAACCTTCTCAAGGTCCAATAAACACACCCAAAACATAACTCAGCACTTCAAGACATGCAAAAATAAATTCAAACAGAAATTCAAAACCCTTAAAAATTGAGGCGTTACACATCCACACTTGATGACTTTAGAACCAACAAGAGTATTCGGCCCCTAAAAGGAAACAAAGCAAAGATACTTACTCTGATCAAGTACTGAGAGTAGGATGTCGACTGCCTCAGAACGCTTACCCCTCTTTCATTTCTCAAGAAAACACAGAAATTCGACAAAAAGAGGTAGAAAAAGGTGTAACCTAACAATCGAACCAACCCTAAATTCCTATGTCGAACCCTTCTGACTAAGCAATAGAGGCTAGAAGTTAAAACAAATGGAAGTGAAAGGGAGGAGAACAACAATCGACTAGAAAAATTGTGTGAGTGAAGGGGATAGAGGGTATTTGGCTTCCAAGATGAAGAGAAAAGAAATGTGACGAAAGAGAAGAAGAGTAAAAGGATTCGGTAAAGGTTGTGTAGAGGAGGAGCCTGTCACTAGAAAATAGTAGAACAAACTCGCAAAATACTCGAATGGTACGCTCACCAATTCAACTAGAAAGTGAAGGAAAAAATAAGCAAAATAGAGCAAAACAACTGCTATGTTCGGCCTTTGAGAGGGAAGAAAAGAAGAAAACAAAACCTGAAAGTAAGCAGAGAACACTTAGAAAAACACCCAAAACTGAAAATGCCCACAATTTTCCCCTAGCCGAATTCTCCTTCATAACAATTCATGTTTGACACAAAGACCTCCTCCCATACAATTCTCCTAATTTCAAATTTTCCTTGATTTCCTCCTAACAACCCAAATAATCTCCATAAATTTCTCTATGAACAATTCAAATCTCCCCATGTAGAGTTTCAATCGATTTCTGCTTCTCACATAGCAGGAATAACAAAATAAATACGTCTTTGAGCAAAGCCTGACTCGAACACAAGCCCCTTAACCACTAAAGCAGACATTCCTTTATGTCACTTTCTTACACAACTAAATATTTATGTGCCGTCTCCTAACTGTTCCCTTGCTTATGGCCCAATACTTCTAAGCCCAAATTCAGGGTGTTACACACGCATAATGTGATAGTGGATTGTAGGAGGAAATTTATTAGTTTGAGATGTGAAAATGAAGATAACCTTCAAGTAGAATCAGGTGAACCAAATAACTTGCCGGGGTTAATTTCATCTTTGACTGCAGAAAGATATTTGAGAAAAGGGTGTGAAGCTTACCTCGCTTTTGTGTTGAACACCCAAGTATCTAAAAAGAAAATTGATTCAGTGCCTGTGGTATGTCAGTACTCGGATGTGTTTCTGGATGAGTTGTTTGGATTATCTCCAGAGAGGGAAGTAGAATTTGGTATCGAGTTGGTCCCTAGCACAGCACCTATCTCGATCGCTCCATATAGGATGTGTCCAATGGAACTTAAGGAACTGAAGACCCAGTTGTAAGAGTTAACAGATAAGGGTTTTGTGAGACTGAGCTATTCTCCGTGGAGAGCTCCGGTATTGTTTGTAAAGAAAAAGGATAGCTCAAAGAGATTGTGCATAAATTACCATCAGCTTAACAGGGTTACAGTGAAGAATAAGTATCATTTACAAAGGATCGACGATTTGTTTGACCAATTAAAAGGAGTGATTGTGTTCTCTAAGATTGACCTAAGGTCGGGGGTATTACCAGTTGAGAGTCAAAGAACAACATATGCTAAAAATTGCCTTCCGGACGAGGTATGGCCACTATGAGTTCCTAGTCATGCCCTTTGGCTTGACAAATGCCTCTATCGTATTCATGGACTTGATGAGCCGCATTTTCAGACCCTACATGGGCAAGTTTGTTGTCATCTTTATTGATGACATACTCGTCTATTCTTGTGACGAGGGTGAGCATGCAAACCTTTTGAGGATTGTCTTATAGACCTTGAGAGATAAATAGTTGTATGCCAAGGTCAGTAAGAGTGAAATTTTGGTTATAAGAGGTCAGATTCTTGGGACACATTGTGTCGGGAGATGTGATCAGAGTCGACCCGAGCAAGATCTCAGCTATTGTTGAGTGGAAACCGCCAAGAAACGTAACGACGATTGTGAGTTTCTTGGGCTTAGCAGGCTACTACCGACGATTTGTTAAAGGATTTTCAATGATCGCTACTTCGATGACGAGGTTACTTCAAAAAGATGTTAAGTTTGAGTGGACGGAAAAGTGTCAATAGAGATTTGAAAGGTTAAAGGCTTTGTTGATCGAAGCCCTAGTGTTGGTACAACTGGAATTGGGAAAAAAATTATGGTGTATAGCGATGCATCCTTAAATAGATTGGGGTGTGTACTCATGCAAAAAGGCAAGGTAATAGCCTATGCCTCAAGGCAGCTAAAGCCACACAAGAAAAATTACCCGACCCACATTTAAAGCTTATAGCCATAGTTTTTGCACTAAAGATTTGGTGACACTATTTGTATGGTGAGAGATGCCGAGTTTTCACGGACCACAAAAGTTTAGAGTATCTGATGACGCAAAAAGAGTTGAATCTACGCAACAAAGATAGCTAGAGTTGCTAAAGGTCTACGAGTTGATAATCGACTATCACCCCGGGAAGGCAAATGTGGTAGCCGATGCTTTGAGTAGAAAATCATTGTTTGCTTTGAGGGCGTTGGGTACTCAGTTGACCGTAAGTGAGGATGGATCAATCCTAGCCGAGATGAGGGCTAGCCCAATGTTTTTGCAAGAATTTGTCGAAGCTCAGAAAAATGATAAAGATTTACAAGCTAAGATAGCTCAGTGCGAGACGGGTAATAAATTAGGTTTCCGAGTTGAGGCTGACGGATGTTTGATGTACCGAGAGAGAATCTGTGTACCAAAGGTTGCTAAACTTATTCAGAGGATTTTACAAGAGGCGCATAGTTGTCATTTGTCTATTCACCCGAGTAGCGTGAAAATGTATAATGATTTGAAGAATATGTACTGGTGGTCGGGAATAAAGAGAGACATTTCAAAGTTTGTCTCTAAGTGCCTATAATTGTCCCCTAGTGGAAATGGGACGGGATTACTATGGATTTTGTATCAGGACTACCTTTGTCACCTAAGAAGAAAGAGGTAGTATGGGTTTTCGTGGATAGATTAACAAAATTGGCTTATTTTATACCAGTACGTACAGACTTCTCGCTCAAGAAACTAGCTTAGTTGTACATTTTCGAGATAGTGAGATTGCACGGAGTACCTTTGTTAATAATTTTAGACAGAGATCTGAGGTTTACATCTCGATTTTAGAAAAACTTGCAAGAGGCATTAGGGACAAAGTTGAATTTTAGCACAGCTTTTCATCCGCAGACTTGTAACACCCTTTACCCGAGACCATCACCGGAGTCGAGCACATGGTGTTACTAGACTTATCTTACTAATTCGAGGCATAAAAATTTTCTTTTAAAATTAATTCACTCAAATTCATCCAATATATCCTTAAAAAGGGCCCTCGAGGCCCTAAATCAAGCAATTGAAATGGTTCGGGACCAAACCGAGAACATTAAAAATTTTCCGATTACTTATGCAAATCAAAACAATTCATTTGCACTATTCATAATAAAACTGTCCACCGGTGTAACGGTCACAAAATTAATTATAACTCGAGTTATGAAACTCAAATTTTAAATCCTTAAATTTTCCCTGAAACTAGACTCATATATATTCTTACCATAATTTTTCCAGAATTTTTGGTATCGCCAATTAGTATAGTTTATTAGTTAAATGTTCCCCTGTTTCACAGTCCAATGGTTCTGACCTCTCCTCAGTAAAAATCAATTAGCTCTTAGCACAGTTTTCATGTAATGATTCTGCTTGTTTCTAATGAAAATAGACTCACTAAGGAATCTATACATATAAATTATGACTCATAATTATTTTTTGTACAATTTTTAGTGAATTTCTAAATTCAGAATAGGGGACCACAAAATCCCTCTGAATCAACCTCACAAGAATTTAACTATCTCACAATACAGACTTATTTTGCTTACCCTATTTCTTTCCTATGAAAATAGACTCAATAATTTTTAATTCTATACCTCATTCACCATTTAATTCCATTTTTATAATTTTTAGTGATTTTTAAAATTCACATCACTGCTGCTGTTACAAAACTGTTTCATGGCCAACTTTTCCTCCTTCATCATCTCTTTGCATAAACTATCATTTAGGCATACATAACATCAAAACATGTTCTTAATTAGCCATTTCAATAGCTAATCATCATCAAGTATTAACATACCAAAATTAAATCATATCATAAAGACATACACACCAAATGGCCAATTCCCTATACATGCCATAACTCAAAACATTTCAAACTATAAAATACCGAGATAGCCCTTGATAGTGTGAAACGAGCTCCGACATCCTTTTGATCCCCGAATTGGCTTGGCTACACTATAAGAGAGATAAAAGAAAAGAGTAAGCTACAATGCTTAGTAAGTTTACAAATAAATAAATGACAACATTCACCAAATATAAATATGCTCATATTACACCATCAACAACAAAATCTTTATTTTACTTCTCCACTTACTCTTTAACTTTCCTATTTATCATTCCTTTACCTGGACTTTCTTGTAACATAGCATGTATATTAGCCCGATGAACCATTTAGAATACTAAGGGTACTTGGGTTTTCCTGCCTGATAATAACCTGCCAATGCTATGCTCTAGGCATGGACTTACATGGGATGTTCCCTGTCCTGCCAAAGCCATATATCTGATATGGACTTACATGGGATGTTCCTCAACTGTCTCAACCTTCCAATGCCATATGCCTAATATGGATTTACGTGGGATGTTCCTCAACTGTCTCAACCCAAAATACCATACATCTCTAAGGTTCAAATGAGGCTTTTTGATACTTTTTCTCTGTTATCTCATCTTTGATTCAACTTGGAATATTCTCATAAAATAAATGTATATATGCTGGAAATTAACAAAATTAATATAAAATATTAAAATATTGCATTTACTTACCGTAAACTTACCTCGAAGCAAAATACAATGAACTTGATAACTTAATCTTCTACCTTTTTCTTTCCTCGGTGTATCCCCAAATTTTATTCTTCTTGATCTATAATTAGCAAATTTAGCTTATTTAATACTCACATTTATCAAAACAGTCCTTAACTCTAACTTTAGAAAAATTACAATTTTGCCCTTAAACTTTTGCATATTTATACTTTTGCCCCAAAGCTCGGAAATTAAACTTTTTCCCTAATTCTTATGTTTTAGGACATGCTGATCATTTTCCCTTAATGGCAACATCAAAATCTCACTCTAACATGTACTTATGAACATTAGGTATTTTTACCGATTATGTTGTTATACTTATTTTCACTTAAAACCGAGTAGCACAAGTTGTTTAACATAATTTAAAACCTCATATTCTATCATAAAACACCAAAATAATCACATTTCACCTATTGGTATTTTTCCAAATATGAACCCTAGCTTAAATTATTGCTAGAATAAGCTAAATCAAGTTACCGGGACTCCAAAAACGTAAAGAACATTAAAAACCGGAGCTTGGAATCACTTACTATGGAGCTTGGAAGCTTGAAACAAACCCTAGCTATGGAGACACAATAGGCATGGCCCTATGGAGAAGATGATAGCAATTTTTCTATCTTTTTCCCTTTTAATTCCTTTGAATTACCAAATGACTAAAATGCCCTTCATTAAAACTTTGGTTATTTCTACCTATATATGTCCATTTTTGTCCATGGAAACCTAATGGTATAATTACCATCTAAGGACCTCTACTTCAATTATGCTCTTCAATTTAATCCTTTCCTATCTAGAACTCATATTTATCAACTTTTGCAATTAAGCCCTAATAGGCAAATTAAACATGCAATTCATGAAATTTTCTATCAATATTCTAACACATGCTTCTAATCACTCTGTAAATCATAAAAATTAATTGGAATAAATTTTTCTATCTCGAATTTCTTGTTTTGCAACCACTATTCCGTTTAGGCCCTATTTTGAGATGTTACATTTCTCCCCCTCTTTAGGGATTTTCATCCCCGAAAATCTTACCTGTGAATAGGTTTGGATACTATTTTCGCATAGCCTCCTTGGTCTCCCATGTAGCCCCGTCTACCCTATGCCTATTCCATAATACTTTCACAAGTGTAATACTTTTGTTCCTTAGTTGCTTGACCTCTCGAGCTAGAGTCTTTACCGGTTCTTCACTCTAAGTCATATCTGGCTGAATCTCAACCTCTGTCTATGAAATCATATGTGACGGATCAGAATGGTAACGACGTAACATGGACACATGAACACATCATGAATCTTCTTTAACTCTGTCAGTAATGCCAACCAGTATGCTAATGGCCCAACTCAACGGTCCAATAAAATGTGGACTTAGTTTGCCTTTCTCGCCAAATCTAAAGACTTTCTTCCACAGGTATACTTTCAAGAACACTTTGTCACCAACTTGATACTCAATCTTTTTTCTTTTCAAGTCTGCATAAAACTTCTATCTATGAAGCTGCTTTCAAGCAATCTCTAATAAATTTCACTTTCTCTTAAGTTTCTTTAACTAACTCAACCCCGTAAATCTATTTTTCTTTAAGCTCTGTCCAATACAAAGGTGTGTGACATTTATGTCCATACAAAGCTTCATAAGGTGCCATCTTCAAACTCGACTGATAACTATTATTATAGGCAAACTCTACAAACAGCAAATATTTTTCCCAACTAACTTGAAATTCTAAAACACAACATCTGAACATATCCTCAAGTACCTGAATAACTCTCTCTGACTGACCATCGGTCTGAGGATGGAAAGCTATACTAAAACTCAACTTTGTGCCCAAAGCTTCCTGTAACTTCTTCCAAAACTGCAAAGTGAATCTTGGGTCTCTATCTGAGATAATCGATAACGGTACTCCACTTAGTCTTAGTATCTCTAAAATATACAACTCGACCAACTTGTCAAGTGAATAATTCATACGAACTGGAATAAAATGACCGATTTCATTAGCTTATCAATCACAACCCATACTGCATCTTTCTTTCTCGATGTCAATGGCAATCTTGTCACAAAATCCATAGCAACTCGGTCTCATTTCCACTCAGGAACTAGCACAGGCTGTAATAAACCTGAAGGTACCTAATGTTCAGCTTTTACTTACTGACAGATCAAGCATCTAGAAACAAACTCTAAGATATCTTTCTTCATTCCTACCCACCAATACATTTTCTTCAAATCATTATACATCTTTGTACTACTTGGATGAATAAACAAGGAACGGCTATGTGCTTCCTCTAAGATCTTTCGAATAAGCTCATCATTCTTTGGTACACATACTTGATTTCTGAACATTAAACAACCATCAGAACTTATTTGAAAAGCTGACTCTATACCCGACTCACACTAAGCTCTTTTAGGTTGCAACTCACTGTCATCTTTCTGAACTTCACAAATTTCGTCAAGAAACATTGGTTTAGCTTTAAATTCAACTAAGATAGAACCATCATCATACAAATCAAGTATTCATAGCTCGCAAAGCAAATAAAGATTTTTGACTCAATGCATTAGCTACAACATTAGCCTTACCTAGATGGTAATCAATAACCAAGTCATAGTCCTTAATTAGTTCAAGCCATCTGCGTTGCCTCAAGTTTAAATCTTTCTGAGTCATCAAATATTTCAAACTTTTATGATCAGTAAATATTTGGCATTTCTCACCATACAAGTGATGTCTCCAGATTTTCAACGCAAATACAATGGCAGCTAGTTCTAAATCATGTGTCGGATAATTTTTCTCATGTGGCTTTAGCTGTCTAGACGCATAAGCAATTACCTTTCCTTCTTGCATAAGTACACAGCCTAGTCCATTCAAGGACACGTCACTGTAAATCACAAACTCTTTACCCCGTTCTGGTTGTACTAAGACAGGAGCTTTAGTCAATAATGCCTTTAACTTAACAAAACTCTGCTGACACTTTTCAGTCCATTCAAACTTGACATCTTTCTGTAGCAATCTTGTCAATGGGGTAGCTATCATGGAAAATCCCTCTACAAATTGTCTATAATAATCGGTGAGACCAAGAAAACTTCTGACCCCTAATACATTCCTGGGAGGCTTCCAATCAACAATGGTTGAAATCTTGCTCAGATCAACTCTAATACCTTCACCTGAGACTATATGTCCAAGAAAGCTGACTTCCCGTATCCAAAACTCACTTTTGCTAAACTTGGCATAGAGCTGATTATCTCTCAAAGTCTATAAAACTGTTCTCAAATGCTCTGAATGCTCAGTCTCATCATGAGAATAAATCAAGATATCATCAATGAACATAGCTACAAATTTATCCAAGTAAGGTCTGAAAATTCAATTCATTAAGTCCATGAAACTGGCAGGAGCACTAGTTAAGCCAAAAGGCATCACAAGGAACTCATAATGGCTATACCTAGTCTAGAAAGTAGTCTTCAGAACATTTAACTCTTTAACTCACAACTGATAATATCCGAATCTCAAATCTACCTTGGAGAACACAGTAGCTCCCTTCAATTAATCAAACAAATCATCAATTCTAGGTAGTGGATACTTGTTCTTAATAGTTGCTTTGTTAAGCTGCCGATAATCTATGCACAATCTCATCAAACCATCTTTCTTTTTCACAAAGAGTACTGGTGCACCCCATGGTGAACAACTAGGTCTTATAAAGCCTTTATCTGTTAATTCCTACAACTAAACTTTCAATTCTTTCAATTCCATTGGAGCCATTCTATAAGGAGCAATAGAAATGGGTGTTCTACCCAGAACCAGCTCAATACCAAACTCAACTTCTCTGATAGGAAGCAAACCTGATAGTTCTTCTGGAAACACATCAGGAAACTCACATACCACAGGCATTGATTCAATTTTCAACTTTGGATCTTTGGTATTCAACATAAAAGTAAGATAAGCCTTAGATCCTTTCCTCAAACATTTCTGAGCAGACATAACAAAAATCATGGCAAATGAACTATCTGACTCATCTGAATTAACCCGAAGAATTTCATCATTTTCACATTTCATCTCAATGAATTTCTTTCCACAATTCACTATCACATTACGTGCAATCAACCAATCCATACCAAGAATCACATCAAACTCATCAAATGGCAATAGCATGCGATCGGCAGAAAAACAGTAACCTCTAATCATCAAAGGGTAATTTTTACATACTTTGTCTACTGATACATACTGACCTAATGGATTTGATACTTTAATCACAAATCCCGTAGACTCTATGGACATATTCATACTAGGCATCAATTTCATACAAACATAAGAATGGGTCGAACCCGGATCAATCAAAGCAACAACATTGACATCATAAAGAGAAAATACACCTGTAATTACGTCGGGGGAGGATGCCTCTTCACGAGCACGGATGGCATAGGTCCTTGCGGGTGCTCTAACATCAGGTCTCACTGCTGAATCTCTAGACACACCTCTATTACCTGCCCCTATTCTCAGGTTTCTCTGTAGTCTACCTCGAACTGGAACATTCCTGGACATAGTACTCTGTAATTCTTCCTTTTTACCCATTTCTAGACACTCTCGCATAAAATGATCTGAAGCACCATACTTGTAACAACCACTCTCATCTATTCAACAATGGCCAAACTGACGTCTATCGCACCGTGGACACTCTGGTCTGCCCGGTCGGACACTACCTACACTCGCAATCGAGGTAGTCTAAGCTTCCGAACCCATATTTCTATTATCTTTGTTTCTGCTCGAATACCCAACTAAAAAGTTTGATCTAGTAGAGAACTCTCTAGGCCTCTTGGATGTAGACTAAAATGGCTTACTCATCTGTCCTTTCTTCGTATCTTGCATCTCAATTTTAGCTTTGCCTTTATCCTTTTCTTTTTCTTTCAGCAACTCCTCTGCCTTACAAGCTCTATCAACTAAAACAACAAACTCTTTTATCTCTAGAACATCAATTGATAGTTGAATATCATCATTGAGTCCATCTTCAAATCTCTTGCACATAACAGCTTCAATTGACATACACTCTCTAGCATAATTGCTGAGTTTGACAAATTCACGTTCATATTTAGTCACTGTCATCATACCCTGCTTTAGTTCAAGGAATTCCTTTCTTTTCTGGTCGATGAACCTCTGACTAATGTATTTCTTATGGAACTCTTCCTGAAAGAAATCCCAGGTAACTATTTCCTTTGGTACTACTAACATAAGTGTCTTCCACCAATGGTAAGCTGAATCTTTAAGAAGTGACACCACACACTTAATACACTCTTCTGGTGTGCAAGATAACTCATCAAAAACTCTTATAGTATTCTCAAGCCAAAATTTAGCTTTCTCTGCATCATCATCTTTAGTAGCCCAAAACTCTTCGGCCTCTTGTTTTCTAATTTTATAGACTGGTGGCTTCTCTCTTCTGACTGTATCTGTAATTGGAGGAGCTACAGGGGTAGTCTAAGGATCATGAGGGGGTGGAAGTCTAATAGCTAGATTCATTCGAACAAACTCGGCAAACCATTCATTCATAGCTTAGAAGAAGGCTTCTCGAGCCCCTCCTCCCTAACTAACTGTAATGGGCCTTTCACTACTATCTGGTGGCACCGTCGCTTCTGTGGGAGCAGGTGCATTACTTTCTACATCATCTGCACTAACTCGTTCGGGATCCATAACTATAAAAGAAAAGCATTTTAAAATTGTCAAGAGTCGTCACACTATCAATATATAACTATAGCATGTATAGCTGGACTCTTACTCATACTGAATATTCCGAGAATTGAATAAACTCTTGCCCTGATACCAATAAATGTAACACCCCTTACCCGAGACCGTCACCGGAGTCTAGCACAATGCGTTACTAGATTTCGGGGCATAAAAATTTGATTTTTAAAATTAATTCACTCACAGTCATCCAATATATCCTTAAAAAGGGCCCATGAGGCCCTAAATCAAGCAACTGAAATGGTTCGGGACCAAACCAAGAACATTAAAAATTTTCCGATTGCTTATGCAAATCAAAACAATTCATTTGCACTATTTATAATAAAACTAGCCACCTACGTAACAGTCACTAAACTAATTATAACTCGAGTTGCAAAACTCAAAATTTAAATAGGTAAATTTTCATTGAATCTAGACTCATATATATTCTTACCATAATTTTTCTAGAATTTTTTGTTTGGGCAATTAGTACAGTTTATTAGTTAAAGGTTCCCTTATTTTGCAGTCTAACGGTTCTAACCTCTCCTCTGTAAAAATCAATTATCTCTTAGTACAGTTTTCATATAGTGATTTTTCTTGTTTCTAATGAAAATAAACTCACTAAGGAATCTATAAATATAAATTATGACTCATAATTCTTTTTTGTACAATTTTTAGTGAATTTCTAAAACTAGAACAGGGGATCACCAAATACTTCTGGACCGGCCTCACAAGAATTTAAATATCCTACAATACAGACTTTCTTTACTTCCCTTTTTCTTTCCTATGAAAATAGACTCAATAATATTTCATTCTATATCTCATGTACCATTTAATTCCATTTCTATAATTTTTAGTGATTTTTAAAATTCACGTCACCACTGCTATTACAAAATTATTTCATGGCCAACTTTTCCTCCTTCATCATCTCTTTGCATAAACTATCATTTAGGCATACATAACATCAAAACATGTTCTTAATTAGCCATTTCAATAGCTAATCATCATCAAGCATTCACATACCATAACTAAATCATATCATAAAGACATACACACCAAATGGCCAAGTCCCTATACATGTCATAACTCAAAACATTTCAAACTATAAAATACCAAGATAGCCCTTGATTGTAACACCCCAAACCCGGCCTAGACGTTACGGCCAAGTCTGGTGTGTCACATCAACGACAGATTAATCATGTTCTTTAGTTATAATGATTATGGTGAAGAACAGTAAGTATAGTTTGGGAAGAAAATCCAGGTTTAATAGGTGAGTATCCTATCCACTACCGGTTTAAAATACATTTTATTACAAGATCTTGTTTGTCTACTCATTGTCCATTTGATACACGTGTTTCATTTTGAAAACATTGTTTAATTTTAGATAAAACCCGCACAGCCTTAGTCTATTCGTTTAAATCAAATTATAAATAAAGAATTAAAAACCCAACTTAAAATACTTTAAGCGGCCTTATTACAAACCCAAAACCATAATAAAAGAAAATTTAAGATAAATATGAAAGTAAAAAGACTTAATTCAAAACCATCAAGTGCAGTCCATGTGGCCATTCTGAATCCCTCTAGCTCCAAGTTCACTAGTCTAGGGCTCACCTGCATAGATGAAAGGAAAGGGGTGAGTTTGGAAACTCAGTGTGTAAGGAAAGCCTGTCCAGAGCCCAAATCAGCTCAGGCTTATTGGGTCTAAGCCTTTATCCAGTCTCAGTAATAACTAGGCCGAAGCCTTATCTAGTAATCAATTAACTGGGCCTTAGCCCTATTCAGATACAGTTTAACTGGGCTAAAGCCCTATTCAATGAACAGTACAGGCCATAGGCCCATAACAGTAATAGAATAGAATAATGCATGTATGCAAGCCTATCCTATGTCCATCCGCTACACTCCACCCGTACCAGCCCTACACACCATGTGGGGAATAACTCAACCCACCCAGCCCTACACTTCACAGTTGCAGCATAGCTGCTTAGATAACATGGCCAAGCCACTAACAGTATAACGAGGCAAAGCCCCTTTCAGTAAAACGAGGCAAAGCCCCTTTTCAATAAACGTGGCAATACCACTTAGCACTTCCTCCATCAATAAACCCAATCCCATGCAACAGATAATCATGTCATGGCATACAGTGAACAGAAATAGTAAAGTATGCATTTCAGTCAAATTTAGCCTAGGGGTATAACAGTCATTTTGCATCTAGGGTTAAAACTGTAATTTTCACCCATAAGGGGTATTTTAGTAATTATACTAGTTTTTTAGGGTTTTAAGCATATTTCAGTTATTGACAGTCTCATTTTCATCTCAGTAACTTATCTAGCCCATTTTACCAGTTTAAAGTTATTGGGCCCTAAAACCCCTAATAAGCCCTACAGTGTCACTTAGCTATATTGGTCCCCTTAGCCCAAATTCTATGTCTAGTTTAACAGTTTTAACATACAAATCACTAGAACCCACTTACCGCTAGTTTTCACCCAAATGGGCCCGTAAGCCCATTGGGCCCAAATTCAGCCCATTGAGGCCCAAATTTACCGAAGTGCACGAAATCGCGCACTTACCAACTTTACCGATTTTAGTTATAGAACCTTACCACTTCCAACTGACCCACGAGCGCTCGTACGCTCACAAGCCCACGAAATGCCAGAATTTCAGCATTTCAGCTCTTCAGCTTTTGCTGATTTAGACTACTAGAGGGTGTTCGTTTACACACCTGATTTGCGATTCCTACAGCGAGATCTCCCACACGATTAACCTACAATCGACCACCATGTCATTAGATTATGATTCACTAATAACCAGTACCATAATCAACATTACCCCATTTCGCCAACCTCCTTCATGGCCCTAGAACACTTACCTTTGTCGAAAACATTGACCAGACTCAGATCTAGTCGTTCCACCAATTCTAGCCACCAACACTCTTTATTTGATAAGCTTTACTCCACCCTAGTACATAACAAATTGAATGATAAGACCTCTAGAGCCTTTAGCCCCAAACGGCAGTCACCCTACCTAAGGGTTTTCGGCTTTTCCTTAAATCCTGAAATAACAAATAGAAAGAGATCTGAGCACTTACCGAAGATCTACTCGTCAATAACACTTCCAATCCTTTCTCTAATCCAGATCTGACGAAGATCCAATCCTCAAAACACGAGCAGAGAATGAATCTAAGAGATCTAAGAGATCTAAGGGTTTGTGTAACACCCCAAACCCGGCCCAGATGTTACGGCCAAATCTGGTGTGTCACATCAATGATGGACTAACCATGTTTCCTAGTTACTATGATTAGGGTGAGTTTTGCAAAAACCATTATTAAGGTTTTGAGAGAAAATCCTGGTTTAATTGTGAACGTCCTATCCACTGCCAAATTTTAGGCCATCTTCTACCCAAACCCAGACTTAAGGCCCCATACTTCTAGGCCCAAAAATTCAGGGTATTACAATTTACCCCTTCTAAAAAAATTTCATCCTCAAAATTTCTAAATAATAAGATAGTCGTGCATTAACTACTCTACTACGCTACCGCTGCGCACTCTGATCTAAAAAATTTTTAGTACAACCCAGAACATCTAATTACCGAAGTAAATAAACATTTATCAAGCGCACATACAATTCGATCCAAACATCACACACACCTAACTAGAATAAACTGGGCAATCCTGAGCTCGATGCTCCTTGGACCCGCATCTAGGGCATGCTCCTTTCTTCCTATGGCATTTACCCAGATGACGCCCGTTGCAGTTCTTGCAGGTCAAAAAGTTTGGCCGTGCCTTAACATGTTTCATAGAACGAGGCTCTATCCTCTGAGAACTATGATCCTTCCTCTTCTTACACTCTAAGCACCCCTCTTGAAGTGTTTCCCTAATCTCCTTAACTTTTGTCTCTAATACTTCTTTTACTACTTTCCTTACTAACTTGGCCAGTGCCTCAGTACCAAGCTCTGAGTTATCGCTACCCGAAGTTGGCAAACTTTGCTTACCCTCAGAACCCATATCACTACTCTACATTACCAGCACGCATATCAAATAACAACAAAGATCTTAACACAAAAATTTTAGTATTTAATCATATATTTTATGCTGAGATAGGATTTCAAAGTTTTTATTTTTACAGAATCGTAGCCTAGCTACAGTCTCAATCTTTTAGGGTTTAGTTTCCCTACTATTTCAGTCTGTACAGTTTCAATACTACCCTATCTACAATATCATAGTAGGGTCTCAGTTTTATCTACAGTAACATTTCAGTACAGTACAGTATAAGAGAGTAATACTTACAGACTTGGTGCCAGGGATTCAGTGTGCCACTTCTTCAGAAACCAAATTTCGGAAAGCCTAGAAAAACTTAAACCTTTTAAAGTAAAACCTTCAAGGAAGTATGTTTAAAAGGAAAATAAGTTTAAAAAGGGTTTTTTTCTTAGAAATTTTTCCCAAAACCGATTTCAAAATATCCTTCTTGGGCCTTGATTTAAAATTTTTGAAAACTTTTTAGACCCGATCCACAGAGAAGTTGTTGCAACTGGGCTCTGATACCACTAAATGTAACACCCCAAACCCGGCCCAAACGTTACAGCCAAGTCTGGTGTGTCACATCAACGACAGATTAATCATGTTCCTTAGTTATAACAATTAGGGTGACTTTTGCAAAACCGTAAGTATAGTTTAGGAAGAAAATCCAGGTTTAATAGGTGAGCATCCTATCCACTACCGGTTTAAAATACATTTTATTACAAGATCTTGTTTGTCTACTCGTTGTCCATTTGATACGTGTGTTTCATTTTGAAAATGTTGTTTAGTTTTAGATAAAACCCGCGCAGCCTTAGTCTACTCGTTTAAATCAAATTATAAATAAAGAATTAAAAACCCAACTTCAAATACTTCCCAATTCACTTCCAAATTCACTTACCTAAACATGAAACTAATAATAATAATAATAATAATAATAATAATAATAATATATTTTTATCAATATTTAAAACATCTAAATTATTCAGGCTGTCTTCTACCCGAATCGAGACTTAGGGCCCAATACTTCTAGGCCCAAAAATTCAAGGTGTTACATTGATAGTGTGAAATGAATCCTGACGTCCTTTTGATCCTGAATTGGCTTAGCTACACTATAAAAGAGAGAAAAGAAAAGAGTAAGCTACAATGCTTAGTAAGTTTCCAAATAAATAAATGACAACATTCACCAAATATAAATATATTCATATTACACCATCAACAACAAAATCGTTATTTTACTTCTCTACTTACTCTTTAACTTTCCTGTTTATCATTCCTTTACCTGGACTTTCTTGTAACATAGCCTGTATATTAGCCCAATGAACCATTTTGAATACTAAGGGTACTTGCATTTTCCTGCCTGATAATAACCTGCAAATGCCATGCTCTAGGTGTGGTCTTACATGGGATGTTCCCTATCCTGCCAAAGCCATATATCTGATATGGACTTACATGGAATGTTCCTCAACTATCTCAACCTGCCAATACCATATGTTTAATATGGACTTACATCGGATGTACCTCAACTATCTCAACCCAAAATACCATACATCCCTAAGGTTCAAATGGGTCTTTCTGATACTTTTTCTCTGTTATCTCATCTTTGATTCAACTTGGAATATTCTCATAAAATAAATGTATATATGCTGGAAATTAACAACATTAATATAAAATATTAAAATATTACATTTATTTACCGTAAACTTACCTCGGAGCAAAATACGATCAACTTAACAACTTACTTTTCTACCTTTTTCTTTCCTTGGTCTATCCCTAAATTTCATTCTTCTTGATCTATAATTAGCAAATTTAGCTTATTTAATACTCACATTTATCAAAATACTCCTTAACTCTAACTTTGGAAAAATTATAATTTTGCCCCTAAACTTTTACATATTTACACTTTTTCCCCAAAGCTCAGAAATTAAACTTTTCTTTTGTTTTAGGATATGTTGATCATTTTCCCTTAATAGCAACATCAAATTCTCACTTTAACATGTACTTAGGAACATTAGGTATTTTTACCGATAATGCTGTTATACTCGTTTTCACTTAAAGTCAAGTAGCACAAGTTGTTTAACATAGTCTAAAACCTTATATCCTATCATAAAACATCAAAATGAACACATTTCACTTATGGGTACTTTTCCAAATATGAACCCTAGGTTAAATTATTGCTAGAATAAGCTAAATCAAGTTACCGGGACTCCAAAAACGTAAAGAACATTAAAAATAGGGGCTTGGAATCACTTACTATGGAGCTTGGAAGCTTGAAACTAACCCTAGCTATGGAGACACAATAGGTTCAGCCCTATGGAGAAGATGATAGCAATTTTTCCATCTTTTTCCCTTTTAATTCCTTTTAATTACCAAATGACTAAAATGCCCTTCATTAAAACTTTGGTTATTTCTACCTATGTATGTCCATTTTTGTCCATGGAAACCTAATGGTATAATTACCATTTAAGGACCTCTACTTCAATTATGCTTTTCAATTTAATTCTTTCCTATGTAGAACTCATATTTATCAACTTTTGCAATTAAGCCCTAATAGGTAAATTAAACATGCAATTCATGAAATTTTCTATCAATATTCTAACACATGCTTCTAATCACTCGGTAAATCATCAAAATTAAATGGAATAGATTTTTCTATCTTGAATTCATGGTTTCACAACCACTACTCCGTTTAGGCCCTATTTCGGGATGTTACAAGACCGATGGCCTATTAGAGAGGGTAATTCAGATTCTTAAGGACATGTTGAGATGTTTTGTTCTTGAATTTCAAGGCAGTTGGGAAAAGTACTTACCGCTTGTCGAGTTTCAAGTCAGGGATAAAGTGTTCTTGAAAGTTTCCCCATGGAAGAAAGTCCTTTGCTTTGGTAGAAAAGGCAAGTTAAGTCCACGGTTTATTAGACCCTATAAGGTGACTGAGGGAATTGGACTGGTAGCATACTGTTTAGCATTGCTATCCAAGTTGGAGAAAATTTGTGATATATTCCACGTATCGATGTTACGTCACTATCGTTCTGACCCTTCACATGTGATTTCACTGGCAGAGATAGAAATTAGTTTAGATATGACCCATGGTGAAGAGCCAGTTAAAATTTTGGCTCGAGAGATCAAGCAATTGAGAAACAAGAGTATAGCATTAGTGAAGATATTATGGCATCGACATGGAGTCAAAGAAGCTATGTGGGAACTAGAGGAGACAATGAGAGATCAGTACCCAAACCTCTTCAACGATAAGATTTTCGAGGACAAAAATCCATAAGGGGGAGAATTGTAACGGCCCAAAATTTGGGCCTAGTCAGAATAGTGATTTCGAAATCACTTACTCGAGGTTTGAGAAAATTATTTTGGCATTATTTTATGTGTTATGTCATGTTTATAAGGGTGTATGAAAATTTTGGTGAATTAATTTACTCGATTGAAGTCTTAATCCCGAAAAAAGACTAAATCGCATAAAGGGTAAAAGTTGCAAATTATTAGTAAATTCTGTCAATTAGCTAGAGCACTAAAATGTGGGGTTTAAAAGGGCAAATAAGCCCATTAATTTGAGCATGGCTGGCCAAGGGAGTCATCAAAGAAATGAAAGTTAAAATTTTTGGTGTATTAGGTGGGATATTTGACATTTTAATATTAGCCTAATACTAGCTACCATCTTCTCCACTTTTTTCTTCTCTCTTCACCAAAAATTACAGCAAATTGGGGTTTTGAAAGCTTTAAAATTTTAGCAGCTTTGAACACTCACAAGTAAGTGATTCCTAAGGCTTTTCTTAAAAATTTTTGCATTTTTGAAACCCTTGTAGCATGAGCTACCTATTGAGGGTGGATTTTGCAAAATGGTGCAAAGTTTAGGGTGTTGAAATGAATAAAATTTTTTTTGATTTCTGAGTTTTTATGGAAGAAAAAGAGTTATGGTTGAGTAATAAACAACTTTTGTGAATGAGTGTCTATGAAAAACACCTAAAGTGACTAATATGCAAAGTTTGTGAAATTGATGATATCTATGTGAAATAATGAGAATTCAGGGTAGCTATAAGAGTAAAAAGATTTGGTTAGGCTTGGTTAATAAGGAAATTTGAGAAAAATAGAGTTTTGAGTCTAGGGGTAAAATGGTCATTTATCAAGGTCTAGGGGCAAAATGGTCATTTTGCTAAGTTTATGACTTTTGAATGGTTAGATCAAATTGGTGATTAAAATTAGTGAATTTATATTTATATATATCAGGAAGTACGAGACCCGAACTTAGACTGAGAGAAGGCCAAGCTCGGAGATTGAGATTGATCAAGTTATCACATTTTGTATATTGAGGTAAGTTTATATGTAAACGATACCTCTTTTATTAATGCTTTTATTTATAATTGCCTTATATGATATGTGGTTGAATGTTATTGTCTTTGGATGAAAATGCGAGAAATGAGAGTACGGGTAAAACTTCATGATACGTTGATAAGGGTGGGCTAAGTGCAAAACCACCATAACTTACTGATAAAGGTGGGCTAAGTGCAAAACCACCGAAAATTATTGGTGATGATGAGCTAAATGCGAAATCACCATAAATTATTGACAAAGGTGGGCTATGGGCAAAACCACCATAATTTACTGATAACGGTGGGCTATGTGTGAAACCACCATAAATTATTGATGACGGTGAGCTAAGTGCGAAACCACTTTATTATTAATGTCATTATGAATGGCTATGTGCAAATTTAACTTCTATGGTTTAATGCATGGATGTGTATATTGTGGAATAACTTAAATGAAATTTATGTGTATTGTGGTGATAGATAAGTGCAGGGAACGTATGTGTTAATAAGATGAGCTTTATGTGCAACAATCTGATTTAGACCCTAATTGGAATGGTGGTTTTGGGACCACGAATTCGAGTCGAAAAAATATTTAAATATTATTTTCTGTGTTAATTATATGTGAATTTGCATGTATGAAAGTTTCGTATTAAAAATTGATCATTTGTGTACTTAATTTAATAAAAGGACTTAATTGCGTAAAACGAAAATTTGGTGGTTAATTATGTAATGGCTGAATTATGTTTGTCTTTGTAATTTGAGGTGTTTAATATGCAATTTGTCCATGACAATAAGTAATGGACGGTAAAGACTTTAAATTATAATGGTTTTATATTAGTTAATAAAGGTTAAATATGTAATTGAATTAAAAAGTTAATATATTATAAAACATAAAAATAATAAAACCATGGTTCATACTTTTCTCTTTGACCAAATATGAAAATAGAAAGAAAAAGAACAAGAAGCTAGGTTTTGGTTGTATTCAAGCTTGATTAAGGTATAAGTTTAGCTCGATTTTTGATAATTTTTATGTTTTTGAGATCATTGCTTCGAATACTACTCGACCCATGCCTGAATTTCTGATTTTGATGATGTATTCATGAGTTGCCATTATTGATATTTTGGTGGATTTTGTATTTGATGTTGTTATATAAGAGATATATGTTAGATTATTAAGTTTGTATTGGAAATTTTCATGAAAATTAAGTAAATAGGACTTAATTGTAAAAAAAATAGTAAATAGAGGGACTAGATTATGAATTAAGTTAAATGTGAGGACCTATAGAGGTATAAGGAGTATTCGGCTTTAGCCTAGTGAAATCAAATTGTACTTATTTTGTGTTTTGTGAATTTTGGACTAAATTGCTAAATGTGTAAAATGTATAGGGCAAAGTGTAATTTGCCCATTTATGTGTTTTTGAGTGAATTGGATTGAATATTTGATTAAATAAGTTTAATTTATATCAATTTAGATCAAGAAAAGAGAAAATCAGATTCGGATCGAGGAAAAGCCAAAATAGTTTAATAGTCGATTGATACCGTTCGTTGATATCCGAGGTAAGTCTTTAAGCAATTAAACATTATTTATTTCGAATATAAAATAGTTTACTATGATAATTTGAATTATATGGTTGTATAGTATAGTAGCCGAATGTGATGTAAGATGGTTTTAATGTGGTTGAGTTTATTCGATTGAGTTAAACACTTTTGAAAGTTTGTATGAATTACATTGAATATTTGGATGATTCGGTATATGAATTGTTACTGGAATGGCTTTATAATAGCTATGTTCGGGCTTTGAGCCTAGCTAGCCTTGTGCTGGTGAATTTGATCGGGCTTTGTGCCTAGCAGGCTTATTACCAGTGAACATAATTCGGGCTATATGCCTAGCAGGCTTATTGCCAGTGATCATAATTCGGGCTATATGCCTAGTAGGCTTTGTGCCGGTGTAAATTCAGGTTTAAACCTAGCAGGCTTATTGCCGGTGAGTTATTAAGAATTTAAACTTATGAGACTTTGTGCGAATGAAGTAAGTGAATTTGGTAAATGAATTAAAATGTTCAGGTACGTGATGGTTGGTTGTTTATTTGATAGCAAGGTGAGTTGATATTTTTTTATATATAAATGATGAAAAAGGATTTATGTGAAGTTGATCTAGTATATGAGTTTGAATGAGACATATATTTAGTCTTATTGATGTATATGAAAGATATGTTAATATTCGAATGATGGATATAAGTTTCAAATGTATATGTGAATTTGGATATATGAATTAAAGTTGTGTTTATGCTTATATGTGGGTTCGGCAAAGATGGTTTGATGTATGAATATATGATTAATATATTGAATTTTAGTAAATTGAACATGAATGAGTGAACATTAAAGTTTAATTACGTTTTATTTCATTGATTTATTAATGTTAATGGATTGTATACTTGCTTAAGACTTACTAAGCTATAATAGCTTATTGTGTGCATCTTATTTGCCTTGGTTTATAGATTTTGGAGATCGTTACGTGCTCGGGGATCATTCGTGAAGTCATCCACACTATCAACTATTTCGGTACTTTAAAAAGTTAAACTTGAAACTTATCGCATGTATAGAGTACTCTATCTTTTGGGATATATTTTGAATGTTGTTTATATATAATAAGCCATGCAAAAATGGCTTGTTTATTTTGATAAGTAAGGATTTGTTCTTTGATGAAATAATGTGGTTGTTATAATTGTTTATGGATGAATGGTTTAGTTATTTGATAAATAGGAGTGATTTATGTTTAATGTGTATTGGTTAAATTTGATCATGTATTTGGTATTTAAATGGATGGATGTGGTATTTATGAAATGTTTTAACATGATTTATGTTATAAGGAATTATAATGATTATGTTTGGTTTTGGTCTTGGGTAATTCGGCTATGTCTTGTATAAATTAAAGTTATATGTATGCTTTTGTTCTTAGTCAAATATGTGATTAAGGAATTAATCATGGTTATGACCGTTGTGGCATTGCAAGTGAACAATAGAAAACAATGTTTATATTTCAATTTGGTATGTTTAAGTGATAGTCACATGGTTGCTATGTTTCATGTATATATATATATATATATATATGTTTATATTACGATATTTAGGTGAAAGGCATATTTGACTTGATTTGGTTATATAAAATGTTTATTCGTATGTAATAATTGAATAGAAATGGAATTGATCATTGGTTAAGCATTATTTGTGTTTGGCTAATCTCAAGAAAAATGACCAAATGAATAGTATTTTTGGCCTTATGTATGGTTTTTGGTTCAATGCAAAAATGAATGATGTTTCATGTTTGGCTTGAATACTTTTGGTCAATGTATTAAAAAAAATAACCATATGAATAGTAGTTTTGTTTAAGTTTTATGATTAAAGGTATAACATAGGTGGTAGTGAATATGTCGATTGGAGTTAGTTAAAGATGACTTATATTTGTATTCGTATGTTTTGTAAGATTCACAGATGAAATGTTTGATTTAGTTATTCGTATTATTATTAATATGCTTCCTTGTTAACTGAACAAATGGTATCCTTGACATCATTGTTATAAGTTTCATAATTGATTATATGATTTTAAAATGTTATAATTGGTTTTGTAAAATGAATAATTTAATTTTTATTTAAGTTAATATTTGTTTGGTTGAAGAGTTTGGGCAAAAGTATGCATATGATTGTATGAAAGTTGTGTCTTATCTGGTAATACCTCGTAGCCCTTTCTGGCGACGGATACGGGTTATGGGTGTTACATTTTATTGGTATCAAAGCTACGGTTTAGTTGATTCTAGGACTAACGTAGCATGTGTGAGTTTAGCTATACATGCCATAATTTATATTATGATAGTGTGTGACTCCTAACAGTTGAGAATGTATTTTTGTATAGTAAATGGATCCCGATCGAGCCGTAGCTGATGATGTTAAGAGTATAGCTTTACTCCCAAGCAAGGGACAACGCTAGTTGATTCTCGACTGACTTGAGTAGCCATGAGGGAGAGGCTAAACAAGCCTTTTACCAAATGATGAATGAATGGTTTACTCAATATATCCGAACTAATCCGACTGTTCAACAACCTACACCCCGAATAATCCATCTCGATACCTGTGGCACCGACTAAACCTCCTGTTGATAAAATCAGAAAGTACGGGGCTCAAGAGTTCAGGGCCACAGTTGATGATGATGCTAAGCGGGCAGAATTCTAGCTCGATAACACTATCTGCATATTCGAAGAATTATCATGTACACTTGATGAGTAATTGAAATGTGCCATATCTTTGTTGCGCGACTTTGCCTATCATTGGTGGAGCACTTTGGTTTCGGTTGTGCCGAAAGAGTGAGTCACCTGGGAATTCTTTCAAATTGAGTTTTGCAAGAAATATATCAGTCAAAAATTCATTGATCAGAAACGTAAAGAATTTCTCGAGCTTAAACAGGGTCGTATGACGGTTACTGAATATGAGCGGGAGTTTGTGAGACTCAGTAGATATGCCCGAGAGTGTGTTTCGACAGAAGCTATAATGTGTAAAAGATTTGAAGACAGGTAGAATGAAGATATTAAGTTGTTGGTTGGCATACTTGAAATCAAAGAATTTGTGATACTGGTTGAGTGAGCTTGTAAAGCCGAAGAGCTCGGGAAAGAGAAAAGAACAACTGATGTTGAAGCCAGAGATTTTTGTAAAAGATCTTCGGGTAAAACTTTCCAGTCTTCATTGAAGAAGTTCCAAAATGATTCTAGTCGATCAAAGACTGCTACGGGCTTTTCTAGATGAGATCGAGACCGATCCCCTATAAGTTCGCTAGCCACTTCTGTTGCTAGTATTGGCAATGTTCGACAGAATAGAGTCGAGTGTAAACATTATGGTAAATGGCATTTTGGAGATTGTAGATTGCATGACCGGTCTTGTTTTAAATGTGGATCGACAGATCAGTTTATCCAAGATTGCCCGATATTAACGGAGCAAAACCCTGTTCAGAGTACGAGACCGAATAATATGTCAGTACGAGGTAGACCACCTAGGCATTCGAGTAATGTGAGTGGCAGCCAGAGAGGGAAGAAAGATACAGCAGTTCGATCTGAGGCTCGTGCACCTGCCAGAGCTTATGCCATACGCGCTCGTGAGGAGGCTTCTTCCCCAGATGTCATTACTGGTACTTTCACTCTTTATGATACTAGCACTATTGCATTGATTGATCCTAGTTTGACTCATTCATACGTGTGTGAGACATTAGTATCCAGTAAGACTCTACCTGTTAAGTCTACTAAGTTTGTGATTCGGTGTCAAATCCCCTGGGCCGGTATGTTTTGGTTGATAAAGTGTGTAAAAATTGTCAGTTGATGGTTTGAGACTCATGTTTTCCAGCTGATTTGATGTTGTTACCATTCGACGAGTTTGATATAATTTTGGGTATGGATTAGCTGACTTTGCATGATGCAGTTGTGAATTGCAAAAGAAAGACCATTGATTTGAGATGTCAGAACACTGAAATTATTCAGATCGAATCTAATGATCTGAAAGGTTTACCAGCAGTAATATCCTCGATGTTGGCTCAAAAATATGTAAGAAAAGGGTGTGAAGCTTACTTTGCCTATGTGCTTGATAAAGTGACTGAAAAGAAGATTGAATCTGTACCAGTTGTGTACGAGTATCCAGACGTATTTCCTGAAGAATTGTAGGGTCTACCACTTATCAAAGAGGTTGAGTTTGGTATTGAATTAGACCAGGGACGACTCCGATTTCGATAGCTCCGTATCGGATGGCACCTACTGAATTAAAAGAGTTGAAAGCATAGTTGCAAGAGTTGACTGATAGGGGTTTGCGGGACTGAGTTTTTCTCCCTGGGGTGCACCAGTGCTATTTGTGAAAAAGAAAGATGGGACTATGAGAATGTGCATCGACTATCGACAGCTCAATAAGATGACTATAAAGAATAAATATCCATTGCCTCGGATTGATGACTTGTTTGATCAGTTAAAAGGGGCTTCAGTGTTTTCAAAGATAAACTTGAGATCAGGTTATTATCAGTTAACAGTTCGAGACTCTGATGTGCTGAAATCTACTTTTCGAACTAGATACGGACATTATGAGTTTCTGGTTATGCCTTTCGGACTCACTAATGCACCTGTTGTTTTCATGGATTTGATGAATCAGATCTTTAGACAGTATTTAGATCGATTTGTGGTTGTGTTTATAGATGACATTTTAATCTATCCACGTGATGAAACAGAGCATGCCAACATTTGAGACTTGTGTTACAAATTTTGTGAGATGAGCAGTTGTATGCAAAATTTAGTAAATGTGAGTTATGGTTACATGAAGTCAGTTTTTTTGGGCATGTTGTATCAGCAGCAGATATTCAGATTGATCCGAGTAAAATTTCAGCTATTCTTGACTGGAAGCCACCAAAAAATGTGTCTAAAGTTTGGAGCTTTTTGGGAGTTGCTGGTTATTATAGACGGTTCGTAAAAGGTTTTTCTATGATTGCGACCCTGATGACGAGACTACTTCAGAAAGATGTTATGTTTAAGTGGTCAGAAAAGTGCCAAAAAAGCTTTGATCAGTTAAAAGCCCTTTTGACCGAAGCTCCGGTGTTAGTTCAGCCTCAGTCAGGTAAAGAATTTGTCATTCATAGTGATGCTTCTTTGAATCGTTTGGGCTATGTTTTGATGCAGGAAGGCAAAGTTGTAGCTTATGCCTCGAGATAGTTAAAGCCACATGAAAAGAACTATCTAACACACGATCTTGAATTGGTTGCTATTGTGTTTACTTTGAAAATATGGCGTCACTATCTGTTCGGTGAGAAATGTCATGTTTATTCAAATCATAAGAGCCTGAAATACTTGATGACTCAAAAAGATTTGAATTTGAGACAGCGACGATGCTTAGAGTTGCTAAAAGATTACAAACTTATGACTGATTATCATTCAGGGAAAGCTAATGTTGTTGCAAATGCTCTAAGTCAAAAATCACTATTTGCTTTGTGTCTAATGAACGCACATTTAGCTATGTCTGATGATGGTGCGATATTAGCTGAGTTCAAAGAAAAACTGTTATTTTTTCAGTAGATTTACGAATCTCAGAAAACCAATGATGATTTAATTGCAAAAAGGGCCCAATGTGATTTGAATGTCGATTTAGATTTCTTTGTTGATGCTGAAGATTGTTTAAGATTCAGAAATCGACTATGTGTCCCGAAAGATTCGGAGTTAATATGGATGATACTGAATGAAGCTCATAATAGTCGACTATTTGTTCACCCGTGTAGCACGAAAATGTATAATGATTTGAAATAGTACTATTGGTGGCACGGTATGAAACGAGACATTTCTGACTTTATTTCGAAATGTTTAATTTGTTACTAAGTAAAAGCCAAACATCAAGTACCTTCTGGATTGCTTCAGCTGATCATGATACCTGAATGGAAATAGGATCGAGTCACGATGGATTTTGTATCTGGTTTACCATTGACATCGAGCAAGAAAGATGCAATCTGGGTTATTGTTGATAGGTTGACAAAATCAACTCACTTTATTCCGATCCATATTGATTATTCACTTGATAAGCTTGCTGAGTTATATGTTTCTCAGATTGTGAGGTTACACGAAATACCTATTTCTATTGTGTCAGATAGAGATCCAAAGTCTACATCGCAGTTTTGGAAGAAACTGCAAGATGCACTAGGTACTAAACTGCATTTTAGCACTGCTTTCCATCCTCAGGCAGATGGTCAGTCCGAACGAATCATTCAGATACTCGAGGATATGTTCAGATGTTGTATTCTTGAGTTTAAAGGTACGTGGGATCGATACTTACCTCTGAATGAATTTGCATACAATAACAGCTTTTAATCGAGTATCAAAATGGCACCTTGCGAGGCTTTATACGGTCACAAATGTCGTACACCTTTATATTAGACTGAGCTCAGTGAAAATAAGATACATGGGGTTGATTTGATTAAAGAGACTGAACAGAAAGTAAAAGTAATTCGTAAAAGTTTAAAAGCATTGTCAGATCGTTAGAAATCATATGCTGATTTGAAATGGAAACATATAGAATTTCAGGTTGGAGACAAAGTGTTTTTAAAAGTCTCGCCATGGAAGAAAATACTCTGATTTGGTTGCAAATCCAAATTAAGTTCGAGATTTATTGGGCCGTATGAGATTATTGAATGAATCGGGCCGGTTGCATATAGATTGATGTTGCCACTTGAATTAGAAAAGATTCATAATGTATTTCACATTTTAATGCTCTGACGGTATAGATCCGATCCCTCACATGGGATTAGTCCGAAAGAAATTGAGATTCAGTCTTATTTGAGTTATGAGGAAGAACCATTCGTATTCTAGATCATGAAGTTAAAGAATTGCAAAATAAGAAAATTTCGTTAGTGAAAGTGCTGTGGCATAAACACGGGGTCAAGGAAGCAACGTGGTAGCTAGAGGATTTGATGAAAGAACATTATCCAAACCTTTTCACCGGTAAGATTTTCCGCGACGAAAATCCCTAAGGGGGAGAGTTGTAACAGTTTGATTTAGACCCTAATCGGAACGGTGGTTTCGGGACCACGAATCTGAGTCGAAAAAATATTTAAATATTATTTTCTATGTTAATTATATATGAATTTGCATGTGTGAAAGTCTCGTATTAAAAATTGATCATTTGGGTACTTAATTTAATAAAAGGATTTGTGTAACAATCTGATTTAGACCCTAATCGGAATGGTGGTTTTGGGACCACGAATCTGAGTCGAAAAAATATTTAAATATTATTTTCTGTGTTAATTATATGTGAATTTGCATGTGTGAAAGTTTCGTATTAAAAATTGATCATTTGTGTACTTAATTTAATAAACAGACTTAATTACGTAAAACGAAAATTTGGTGGTTAATTATATAAGGGCCGAATTGTGTTTGGCTTTGTAATTTGAGGTGTTTAATATGCAATTTGTCCATGACAATAAGTAATGGACGGTAAGACTTTAAATTATAATGGTTTTATATTAGTTAATAAAGGTTAAATATGTAATTGAATTAAAAAGTTAATATATTATAAAACATAAAAAGAATAAAGCCATGGTTCATACTTTTTTCTTTGACCGAATAAGAAAATAGAAAGAAAAGGAAAAAGAAGCTAGGTTTCGATTGTATTCAAGCTTGATTAAGGTATGAGTTTAGCTCGATTTTTGATAATTTTTATGTTTTTGAGATCGTTGCTTTGACTACTACTCGACCCATGCCTGAATTTCTAATTTTGATGATGTATTCATGAGTTGCCATTATTGATATTTTGGTGGATTTTGTATTTGATGTTGTTATATAAGAGATATGTGTTAGATTATTAAGTTTGTATTGGAAATTTTCATGAAAATTAAGTAAATAGGACTTAATTGTAAAAAAAAGTAAATAGAGGGACTAGATTATGGATTAAGTTAAATGTGAGGACCTATAGAGGTATAGGGAGTATTCGGCTTTAGCCTAGTGAAATCAAATTGTACTTATTTTGTGTTTTGTGAATTTTGGACTAAATTGCTAAATGTGTAAAATGTATAGGGCAAAAGTACAATTTGCCCATTTATGTGTTTTTGAGTGAATTGGATTGAATATTTGATTAAATAAGTTTAATTTATATCAATTTAGATCAAGAAAAGAGAAAATCGGATTCGAATCGAGGAAAAGCGAAAATAGTTGAATAGTCGATCGCTACCGTTCGGTGATATCCGAGGTAAGTCTTTAAGTAATTAAACATTGTTTATTTCGAATATAAAATAGTTTACTATGATAATTTGAATTATATGGTTGTATAGTATAGTAGCCGAATGTGATGTAAGATGGTTTTAATGTGGTTCAGTTTATTCGATTAAGTTAAACACTTTTGAAAGTTAGTATGAATTACATTGAATATTTGGATGATTCGGTATATGAATTGTTAATGGAATGGCTTTATAATAGCTATGTTCGGGCTTTGAGCCTAGCAAGCCTTGTGCTGGTGAATTTGATCTAGCTTTGTGCCTAGCAGGCTTATTACCGGTGAATATAATTCGGGCTATATGCCTAACAGGCTTTGTGCCGGTGTAAATTCAGGTTTAAACCTAGCAGGCTTAGTGCCGGTGAGTTATTAAGAATTTAAACTTATGAGACTTTGTGTGAATGAAGCAAGTGAATTTGATAAACGAATTAAAATGTTTAGGTACGTGATGGTTGGTTGTTTATTTGATAGCAGGTTGAGTTGCTTTTTTTATATATAAAAGATGAAAAAGGATTTATGTGAAGTTGATTTGTATATAAGTTTGAATGAGACATATATTTAGTCTTATTGATGTATATGAAAGATATGTTAATATTCGAATGATGAATATAAGTTGCAAATGTATATGTGAATTTGGATATATGAATTAAACTTGTGTTTATACTTATATGTGGATTCGGCAAAGATGGTTTGGTGTATGAATATATGATTAATATATTGAATTTTAGTAAATTGAACATGAATGAGTGAACATTAAAGTTTAATTACGTTTTATTTCATTGATTTATTAATGTTAATGGATTGTATACTTGCTTAAGACTTACTAAGCTATAATAGCTTATTGTGTGTATCTTATTTGCCTTGGTTTATAGATTTTGGAGGTCGTTACGTGCTCGAGGATCATTCGTGAAGTCATCCACACTATCAACTATTTCAGTACTTTAAAAAGTTAAACTTGAAACTTATGGCATGTATAGACTACTCTATCTTTTGGGATATATTTTGAATGTTGTTTATATATAATAAGCCTTACGAAAATGGCTTGTTTATTTTGATAAGTAAGGATTTGTGCTTTGATGAAATGATGTGGTTGTTATAATTGTTTATGGATGAATGGTTTAGTTATTTGATAAATAGGTGTGATTTATGTTTAATGTGTTTTGGTTAAATGTGATCATGTGTTTGGTATTTAAATGGATGGATGTAGTATTTATGAAATGTTTTAGCATGATTTATGTTATAAGGAATTATAATGATTATGTTTAGTTTTGGTCTTAGGTAATTCGGCTATGTCTTGTATAAATTAAAGTTATATGTATGCTTTTGTACTTAGTCAAATATGTGATTAAGGAATTCATCATGGTTATGACCGTTGTGGCATTGCAAGTGAACAATAGAAAAACAATGTTTATATTTTGATTTGGTATGTTTAAGTGATAGTCACATGGTTGCTATGTTTCATGTATATATATATGTTTATATTACGATATTTAGGTGAAAGGCATATTATGTTTGATGACTTGATTTGGTTATATAAGATGTTTATGCGTATGTAATAATTGAATAGAAATGGAATTGATCATTGGTTAAGCATTATTTGTGTTTGGCTAATCTCAAGAAAAATGACTAAATGAATAGTATCAACCATGTGGAGGACACGGCCAGCACACGGGCGTGTGCCATGGTCATGTAAGTGATGGCGTCAGAAATAGAATGTCAAGGTTTTTGTACACGGGCCGCGACACGTGCGTGTCATGGCCATGTGAGAGACGTGGGCTAAGTACACGGGCATGTCCTGGACCATGTGACAACCACTGTAGATTCAATGTTAGAAAATAAATCCACACGTACAAGGGGCACGGGTGTGTCCCTAGGATCTTAGGCCGTGTGAGGCACACGGGCCATCAGCACGGCCATGTTTAAAGGCTACACGGGCGTGGTGCCTGTCCACATGGGCTTATGCCCTATTTTTACTAGTTTTTGAAGAAGTTTTCTTAAGTGACTGAAATGGTCTTGGGTTGTTTCTAAACCACGTTTTTAGCCTTGTAGGCCTACGAGCGGGTTTGTAATACAATATTTGAAAAAATTTTAAATTGGGACGCATTTCCATGAGTTTAGATTGAATGGTTGCATGTATTTAAGAAAGGTAACGTCTCATACCCTATCCCGATGTTGAACACAGGTAAGGGGTGTTACATTTAGTGGTATCAAAGCTATGGTTCAATTGATTCTAGGACTGACCTAGCTCGTAATCGAGTCTAGCTATAAATGCCATAGTTCTAAAATGATAGTGTGACAACTCTTAATGATTTTAAATTGTGTTTTCATATAGTAATGGATCCCGAACAACCTATGGCAGAGGATGTGGACAGTAATGCACCGGCTCCTACTGACGAGACCTCGTCAGTTGATACCAGGCCCGAGACGATGAGTTAGGGTGGAGGGGCTAGAGAAGCCTACCTCTAAATGATAGATGCTTGGTATACAGAGTATGTTCTTGCGAACCCGAACACTCAGCCTCCCCTGCCTTCCCTAATTTATCAACATGCCACTACAGCTCCTTAAGGAGCGGAATTGGTTAGCAGAGAAAAACCTCTGATAGATAGAATCAGAAAACATGGGGCTAAGGAATTTAGAACGAACCGAAATGATGACCCTGAGAGGGCAGAGTTCTGGTTAGAGAATACCGTAAGAGTATTTGATAAACTATCTTGCACACTAGAAGAGTGCATGAAGTGCATGGTGTCACTCCTGCGGGACGCAACCTATCAATGGTGGAATACTCTCGTGTCGGTGGTATCGAGAGAGTGTGTGACTTGGAAGTTCTTTTAGGAAGAATTCCGTAAAAAGTACATTAGCCAGAGGTTCATTGACCAAAGGAGAAAAGAATTTCTTGAATTGAAGCAAGGTTGAGTGACAGTCACCGAGTACGAGCATCAGTTCGTGAGGCTCAGCAAGTATACTCGGGAGTGTGTGTCTTCCGAAGCCATTATGTGTAAGTGGTTTGAAGACGATTGAACGAGGACATCCGATTGTTGGTGGGGGTTCCAGAGATTCGAGAGTTTGTGGTGCTAGTTGAAAGAGCGTGTAAGGCGGAAGAGTTGGCCAAAAAGAAGAGAAAGGCTGATATCGAGTCACGTGATTCTAAGAAAATATAGATGGGGAAATCACATCAATCCTCATGTAAAAGACCAAGAGAGTTCCCTATCAACCTGGCTGCTTCGGTGGGATACTCAGGCAAAAGCAAGAATAAGCAAAACACGACGCCTAAAGCTCAGACTACCTCTATTGTGAGTGTTGGCAGTGCCCGACCGGATAGATGTAAATGTTCACAATGTGGTAGATAGCGTTTTGGTGAGTGTTGGGGAAATAGTCGAGCCTGCTATAGGTGTAGTTCTCAGGATCACTTTGTTAGAGACTGTCCTGAGAGAGCTGAGGAAGAGGGGTTTTAGAATGCCCGACCAAGTAGTGCACCGTCGAGGGGTAGACCACAAAAGAACTTGGGGAGCGGGGCTGGCAGCAAGAGTGTGCCTAGAGATTCGGCTGTAAGGTCCGAGGGTTGAATATCGGCAAAAACTTATGCCATTTTGCACTCGCGGGGAAGCCTCATCCCCAGATGTGATTACTGGTACCTTCTGTAACACCCTCATTTTTGGGATTTTTCGGGATTTTTTGTGATTTTGGTGAAATCTTGAAATTTTGGTGTTTTGTTTATTGAAATTATGTTTAAGTGTGTTAGCGGGCCTTTAGGAGGCCCAAGCCTAAGTTAAAACCCGACAGAAATATCAACTTTGGATTTAAAGTGAAGGGGACTTGGTTAAGTGGGCCTTTAAGAAAAAGTTAGTGAAATGGGACACAAAGAGGCTCTTGGTAAAGTGGCAATGTGGTGCCACTAAGCTCCTAAAAAAGTGGTGTGTGGACTGAGGGCTAGGGCCAAGGTTCTAGTTGCAAGGTAAGCAAATGATACTTTTAATTTTTGGTCATGTGGTTAGAGGCATTCAGCTAGGGTTTTAGGGGTTGCAATTTCGGCAAATAAAGGGAGGTTTGCTTTTCTTCTGTTTCTGCTCACTACATGATTATTTGTTGCATAGGATTGGGTTATTGATGGAGGAAATACTGAAAGTGGCTTGACCATGTACTGGAGGCTTTGCCTCATTTTACTATTATCTGAGCAGCTATGCTGCAACTGTGGAGTGTAGGGCTGGGTGGATTGAGTTATTCCCCACATGGAATGTAGGGCTGGTATGGGTGGAGTGTAGCGGATGGACATAGGTTGGGTTTGGGCTTGCATTCATAATGATATCTGTTCTATTTTTGTAATGGGCCTATGGGCCGTATTGTTATCTGAAAATGGCTAAGCCTAGTTGTACTGTTATCTGGAAAGGGCTAAGGCCCAGTTTACTGTATCTGAATAGGGCTTTGGCCCAGTATATCTGAGACTGGTTAGGGCTTAGGCCCAATGGGCTTGAGCTAATTTGGGCTCTGGATGGGCTTTCTTTACACATTGAGTTTCCAAACTCACCCCTTTTCCTTTCATCCATGCAGGTAAGCCCTAGATTGGTGGACTTAGAGCTGGAGGTAAGCCCTTTTTCTTTACACAATTGATTCTAGGACTTTATATTACAAATTGATTTAAATTGTAACATCCCAAACCCAGCCCAAATGTTACGGCCAAGTCTGGTGTGTCACATTGAAGTGTTTTTCAAAAACCATGTTTTCATTGAAAATCCTTCTTAGTGTTTAGAAACTTCTACCGGTAAACTTGTATAAAACCTCAGCTTGTGTTTTCAAAACGTGGTTCATTGAAGTAATAATTCCCCTTTCAAACATTGTTAACAACTTTGTAAAATTTTATGGAAAATTGTGAAAGCTTGTAAACCTTTGTATCTTGTAGAAACATGCTATTTTTAAAACAGTTAAAGCATCGAAAAATCATATCTTCATTGTTATGGCTTAAGTGAATGGGTACTATGCACCAGGTACGATTCAAGAGAAGAGGAGGTGAGTCAATTAGACTGCTTAAGTACCAAGCTCTCCCTAGATCCAATCCTAGACATGTTCGGCTTTTCTTAAATTCAAAGGTAGCGAGTAGATCTGAGATGTCGAGTACTTACCATAGGTTTTCCTTAATCAAGGTGATTCTTCTACTCAGATCTGATGCAGATCTAGCCTCTAAACACTAGCAGAATTCAAATCTTAGAGATTTAAGGATTCAGCTATATATCCCTAAAAGCTATGGTGTTTTCGGCTTTTTAAGTGGTGAAAGAAGATATGATTTGAGGCTATGGTTGGAGGGCTGTTTGTCGACAGAGCCTAAGGGTTTGGAGAGAATGAAATTCAGCTACAAGTGAGGAAAAAACAAAAAGGGTTTGGCTATAGGCAAAACAGCACATGAAGCAACCTTTCGGGATTTCAGCTTTTAGTAGTTGATGAGTTTGAGAAGAAAAGAGTGACAATTTTGGTTTCTGAAGAGAAGAAAATGAAAGATGAGGGAGGAGGAGAGGTGATTTCCGCTAGAGAGGAAAAGAAAAAGAAAGAATGGAAGAGAGGAGAAGAGAAGGAAGAATTCGGCACTTAGGAGATCTAACTTTGCGTTTTCGCCTTTTTGCAACACTGATAAGAGAATAGAATGAAAGTGAAGGCTCTAGGTGGCTAACCCTAATTCGGCAAGACAAAAAGCAAATAAAGCTTACCCTAATGGCCATTCAAACCAATGGCCCAATCCCCCTAAGGCCCTAGCCGAATGCTACTTAAGCTCTATCACATGCCCGGCACATGCACAAAAATAAAAGTACCATCTGCTTACCTTGCGACTTGAACTCTGGCCCTTAAACTCAGTCCACACGCCACTTTTTTAGGAACTTAGTGGCACCACCTTGCCACTTTACCAATGCCCTCTTTGTGTCTCAACTTACTAACTTTTTCTCAAAGGCCCACTTAACCAAGTCCGTTTCACTTGAAAACTAAAATTGATATTTCTGCTGGGTGTTAACTTAGGCTTAGGCCTTCTAAAGGCCCACTAACACACTTAAACATAATTTCAGTAATCAAAATACCAAAATTTCAAGTTTTCACCAAAATCACAAAAATCTCGAAAAATCCCAAAAAATCAGGGTGTTACACAAGCCCAATACTTCTAGGCCAAAATTCAGGGTGTTACAATTCACCCCTCCTAAAAAAATTTCGTCCTCGAAATTTCTAAATAATAAGATAGTCGTTGCATCACTACTCTACTACACTACCACTGCGCACTCTGATGGAAATAATTTTTAATACGACCAAGAACACCTAATTACAGAAGTAAATAAACATTTTTCATGTGAGCATACAATTCGTATCCAAACATCACACACACCTAACTAGAATAAGCTTGGCAATCTAGAGCTCCATGTTCTAGGGACCCGCATCCAAAGCATGCTCTTTTCTCCCTATGGCATTCACCCGGATGACGTCTGTTGCAATTCTTGCAGGTTGAAAAGTTTGGTTGTGCCCTAACATGTTTCACAGAACGAGACTCTGTCCTCTACGAACTAGGATCCTTCCTCTTCTTACATTCCAAGCACCCTGCTTGAAGCATTTCCCTAATTTCCTTAACATTGGCCTCCAAGGCTTCCTCTACCACTTTCCTTGCTAACTCGACCAGTGCCTCAGTACCATGCTCCGAGTTACCACTACCTGAAGTTGACAGACTTTGCTTACCCTTAGAATCCATATCAAAACTCTACATTACCAGTATACATATCAAATAACTACAAAGATATCAATTCAACTATTTTAGTATTTTATTCACATATTTTATGCTGAGATAGTTTTTCAAAGTTTTTATTTTATAGGATCATAGCCTACCTACAGTCTCAGTCTTCTAGGGTTTAGTCTCCCTACTGTCTCAGTCTCTATAGTTTTCAGTACTACTCTAGCTACAGTTTCATAGTAAAGTCTCAGTACTATCTACAGTGATATCTTAGTACAGTACAGTTTAGGAAAAGAGATACTTACAGACTTGGTGCCGGGGATTCAGTGTGCCACTTCTTCAGATGCCAAATTTCAAAAACCCAGAAAAACTTAAACTTTTTAAAATCGAACCTTAAAACATGTATACCTTGAAAATTAACTTTGAAACAAATTTTCCAAAACTGTTTCCAAAATACCCTTCTTGGGCCTAAGTTTAACAAAATTTTTCAAAAAGCTTTTTGGACCTGATCCACAGCCGAGTTGTTGCAACTTGGCTCTGATACCACTAAATGTAAGACCCCAAACCTAGCCCAGACGTTACGGCCAAGTCTGATGTGTCACATCACCTACAACTAACCATATTACCTAGTTACTAATATTAGAGTGAGCTTTGCAAAACTAATATTTAAGTCTTCAGTGAAATTCCCGATTTATTGATGAACGTCCTATTCAATACTAGTTATTAAGAGATTTATGATAAAACTTAACTTTGTTACTCGTTTGAAACGTGTGATGAGATTTTGAAAACATTCGATTAATTTTAAGAAAAACTTGCGCAGCTATATTCAAAAGAATTAAAGTAATGTATGATTAAGTAATTTAAAAACCCAAAATAAAAATAACTAGAGCGGCCTTATTACAACCCAAAACCATAATAAATATAATTTAAAAATAAATACGAAAATAAAATAAGTTAAAATAGAACTTAATTAAATAACTGCAGTCCATGTGGCCACTCTGAATCCCTCCTAGCTCCAAGCCCACCAATCTAGAGCTCACCTGCATGGATGGGAAGAAAGGGGTGAGTTTGGAAACTCAGTATGTAAGGAAAGCCCATCTAGAGCCCAAATCAGCTCAAGCCCATTGGACCTAAGCCCTATCCAGTCTCAGTAAATACTGGGCCGAAGTACTATCCAGATACAGTAAACTGGGCCTTAGCCCTTTTCAGATAACTGTACGGCCCATAGGCCCATTTCAGTAACAGAACAGACATTAATTATGACTGCAAGCCCATTACATGTGGGGAGACTACTCAACCCACCCAACTGCTACACTCCACCCGTACCAGCCCTACACTCCATGTGGGGAATAACTCAACCCACCCAACCCTACACTCCACAGTTGCAGCATAACTGCTCAGATAACAGAAAGGTAAGGAAAAGCCTCCAGTACGTGGTCAAGCCACTTTCAGAACTTCCTCCATCAATAGCTCACCCCATGCAACAGATATTCATGATATGGCATACAGTAAACAAAAACAGTAAATCATGCATTTCAGTCAAATTTAGCCCTAGGGGTATAACGGTCATTTAGCACCTAGGGGTAAAATAGTCATTTCACACCTACAAGGATATTTCTGTAATTATACCAGTTTTTAGGGTTTTCATGCACATTTTAATCAGTAATAGACAAACTTTTACCTCAGTAGCTTATTTAGCCCATTTTAGCAGATTATAGTCATTGGGCCCTAAAACCCCTAATGGGCCCTACAGTACCAATTAACTAATTTAGCCCACCTAGTCCAAGTTTTATGATCAATGTACCAGTTTTAGCATTTTTAGACCTACGGTCTACCAGTACGCATTTATTGCCTATTTTTACCCATATGTGCACGTAAGCCCGTTGGCCAAGTTTCAGGCCATCAAGGCCCAATTTATCGAAGTGCACGAAATTACACATTCAACTAACTTACCACTCGCGATTATGGATCCAATGATTCCCAAACGACTTATGAATATTCGTACGCTCACAAGCCCACGAAATGCCAAAATTTTAACATTTCGGCTTTTGCCAAATTGAACTACAAGAGGGTGTTCGATACACACCTGATTTGTGACGACTGCTAACGAGATCTCCCACGATATCCTACAATCGATTACTACACACATCAGATCCAAAATACAATGACAATCTCCATAATTCTACTTACCATAATCGGCCATCACCACTTAAGGCCCTTGAAATCTTACCTTTGCCGAAACTAGCGACTAGATCTAGATCTATTCGTTCCAAAGTTCTAAGCCTTTTATGCTCCTTGCTAGATCGCCCCTTCCATAACAAGTACACATAAAACCAATTAAAAGAACTGTCTTTACTTATCATCACATTCGACAGCCTCCCTAAAGAGTTTAGGGATTTCGGCTTTTCTTAAATTCAAAGGTAACGAGTAGATCTGAGATGTCGAGTACTTACCATAGGTTTTCCTTAATCAAGGCGATTCTTCTACTCAGATCTGATGCAGATCTAGCCCCTAAACACTAGTAGAATTTGAATCTTAGAGATCTAAGGATTTGGCTATATATCCCTAAAAACTATGGTGTTTTCAGCTTTTTAAGTGGTGAAAGAAGATATGATTTGAAGCTAAGGTTGGAGGGGTGTTTGTTGATAGGGCCTAAGGGTTTGGAAAGAATGAAATTCAGCTACAAGTGAGGAAAAACAAAGGGGGTTCAGCTATAGGCAAAACAGCACAGGAAGTAACCTTTCGAGATTTCGGCTTTTAGTAGTTGATGAGTTTGAGAAGAAAAGAGTGACAATTTTGGTTTCTAAAGAGAAGAAAATGAAAGATGAGGGAGGAGGAGAGGTGATTTCCGCTAGAGAGGAAAAGAAAAAGAAAGAATGGAAGAGAGGAGAAGAGAAGGAAGAATTCGGCACTTAGGAGATCTAACTTTGCGTTTTCGCCTTTTTGCAACACTGATAAGAGAATAGAATGAAAGTGAAGGCTCTAGGTGGCTAACCCTAATTCGGCAAGACAAAAAGAAAATAAAGCTTACCCTAATGGCCATTCAAACCAATGGCCCAATCCCCCTAAGGCCCTAGCCGAATGCTACTTAAGCTCTATCACATGCCCGGCACATGCACAAAAATAAAAGTACCATCTGCTTACCTTGCGACTTGAACTCTGGCCCTTAAACTCAGTCCACACGCCACTTTTTTAGGAACTTAGTGGCACCACCTTGCCACTTTACCAATGCCCTCTTTGTGTCTCAACTTACTAACTTTTTCTCAAAGGCCCACTTAACCAAGTCCGTTTCACTTGAAAACTAAAATTGATATTTCTGCTGGGTGTTAACTTAGGCTTAGGCCTTCTAAAGGCCCACTAACACACTTAAACATAATTTCAGTAATCAAAATACCAAAATTTCAAGTTTTCACCAAAATCACAAAAATTTTGAAAAATCCTAAAAATTAGGGCATTACACAAGCCCAATACTTCTAGGCCCAAATTCAGGTGTTACATAAATAATTTAAACAAGGATGTGCGGATTTTTCTAAAAATCAATCAATGTTTTCAAAACAGAGCTCTCGTAACAAATGAACAACAAATCAACGAACAAGATAAATTTTAAACGGTAGTGGATAGGACAATCTCAAACTAAACCTGGATTTTCTTCCCAAATTACAAGTATGATTTTACAAAGCTCGTCCTAATCTTAGTAACTAGGTCACACGGTTAGTTATAGGTAATGTGACACACCAGACTTGGCCGTAATGTCTGGGCTAGGTTTGGGGTGTTACATTTAGTGGTATCAGAGCCCAATTGTAACAACTCTGCTGTGATCGGGTCCAAAAAGCTTTCAAAAATTTTAAAATTTAAAGAAGGGTATTTTTAGAAATCAATTTTTGGGAAATTTAGGAAACCCTTTTCAAACTTATCTTCTTCAAATATACATGTTTTAAGCTTTGATTTAAAAAGGTTTAAGTTTTTCTGTGTTTCTAAAATTTGATAACTGAAGAGATGGCACACTAAATCCTCGGCACCAAGTTTGTAAGTATTTCTATTTCTTATACTGTACTGTACTGAGACATCACTGTAGATAGAACTGAGACCCTATTATGAAACTGTAGATAGGGTAGTACAGAAAACTGTAAGACTGTGACTGTAGGGAAACTAAAAAAACCTAGAAAACTGAGACTGTAGCTAGGCTACGAAATCGCGAAACCCATTCTGAAACTCTATTTGTACATAAGACAATCTGTAATGAACAACTAAAATATTAAACTAATGTCATAAAATTCGTAATCAGATAAGACGTTATGAGTACAAGGGCTGCTTGTGGACAAGGCCGTGGACATGGCAGAGGCAGTGTTCAAGCTGGGTCTTCATTTTTGGAACACTTACCAGCTGAGGGGGCACGACTGCCACCGGTAGCCAAAAATGGGCCGTATGATTGGGTTGTAGGGATGATGCCTTGTCTTAGGCAATGTTAAAGGTTTTGGAAAGGGTTGCTGGAGCTAATGTTGGGCTAGTGAATAGAGGATCCATATCTGAGCGACTCTGGGCTAACGGAGCAGAGGTTTTCAGGGGCATATGTAGAGTAGCCCCAAATGTAGTTGAGTATTGGCTGGAAGCTACGGAACGGATTATGGACGACCTGGATTGCTCGGTGGAGCAAAAGTTAAAGGGTGCGGTGTATCTGCTGTGAAACGAGGCATATCAATGGTGGATAACTGTGAAGGAGAGTACCCCAGCTGAGCGGGTGACTTGGGAACTGTTTAAGACGTCTTTCAAAGGGAAGTACGTCGGAGCAAGTTATGTGGATGCGAGTAGGAAAGAATTTTTGAACCTGACCCAGGGCAATAAGTTCGTTACTTAGTATGAGGTGGAATTTTTGAGGCTGAATTGGTATGCCAGCTGTATAGTTGCTACGGAGTATGAACATAGTATTTGTTTTGAGGATGGCCTCAGGGACGAGTTAAGGGTGCTGATAACTCCGCAGAGGGAGCGCGACTTTGCTGCGTTGGTGGAGAAGGCCAAGATAGTCGAGGAAGTAAAGCGAACTGAACGGCAGAACCGTGATAAGGATCAGAACCGATTTAGGAGGGATTCTAGACCGTTTGGTGGTGCAAACCGAAATGTGAAGAGAGCGAGAGTGGAGGAACCAGTTCGAGTAGTTTCAGTAAATACAGTTAGACCGCAGCCTTGCGAAGACTGTGGTAGAGTGCATCTAAGAGAATGCTGGAAGCGTACTGGGGCATGTCTCCATTACGGGTCCAAAGAGCATAGGATCAAGGACTGTCCGCGGAGGCCAGCTTAGAATCAAGTTGTAGAATAGAGGGTTGCTCAACCCGTGCGAGGTGGACCGCTACCACCGAGGTGATGTGGACAAGGTAGAGGTGGCAATGGAACTAGACGTGGACGTGGAGCACCTGGCAGGGGTGCTGGTAATGCTGAGGCTCGCCAGCCAGCATTGGTATATGCTGTTTGACGCCAAGAGGAGGGTGATGCACCTGGCATCATAACTGGTACTTTTTTGATCTCTAACATGCTATACACTGCTTTGATAGACTTGGGTTCTACTCATTCGTATGTAGCATGTGACATTTCTGGGTCGTTGGGTGTGTACTATGAGGAAATTGTGAGTGGGGTAACTGTGATAAGTCTACTAGGTCACTCGGTTAGGGTAGATAAACTCTTTAGGGAAGTGCCTTTAGAGACACAAGGTATGATCTTTACTGGAGACTTAATAGAGCTACCATTCGTAGAGTTCGATCTAATCTTGGGTATGGACTGGTTGACTAAGCATAAGGCGACTCTGGATTGTGCAGCTAAGAGAATGGTGTTAAGGACTGTCGAGGATGAGGAGGTAATGGTTATTGGAGAGCGAAGGGACTACTTGTCCAATGTAGTTTTGGCCTTGAAAGTTGAGAAGCTAATTCGTAAAGGTTGCAAGGCGTACTTGGCTTTTGTAAGTTAGACTGAAACTGAGGATTTGACGGTAGAGATGGTTAAAACTGTTAAGGAGTTTCAAGATGTTTTTCTGAAGGAGCTTCCTGGATTACCTCTGAATCGAAAAGTCAAGTTTGGAATCGACTTGTTGCCTGGAACGGCTCTAATGTCCATCGCGCCCTATAAAATGGCACTGAAGGAGTTAGTAGAACTGAAAGCACAAATCTAAGAGTTGTTGGATAGAGGTTTCATAAGACCAAGTGTGTCTCCGTGGGGAGCACCGGTACCGTTCGTGAAGAAAAAGGATGGGATGATGCGTATGTGTATCGATTATCGCCAGTTGAACAAACTAACAATAAAGAACAAGTACCCACTGCCAAGAATCGACAATCTGTTTGACCAGCTTAAAGGAGCTTTGGTATTTTCCAAGATCGATCTTTGATCTGGATACCATCAATTGAGGGTAAAGGAAGTGGATATACATAAGACGGCATTTAGAACTCGGTATGGTCCTTACGAGTTTCTTGTTATGCCATTTGGACTGACGAATGCACCTGCGGCTTTTATGGATCTGATGAATCGAGTATTCCAATCGTACTTGGATCAATTCGTTGTTATCTTTATCGACAATATTTTGGTGTATTTGGAAACTAAGGAGAAGCATAATGAGCATCTTCGTGTTGTTCTGCAAGTATTGAGAGAGAAGCAACTCTATGCAAAGTTTAGTAAGTGTGAATTTTGGTTGCGAGAAGTGACTTTTCTGGGTCATGTTGTCTCTACTGAAGGAATTAGGGTAGATCCTCAGAAAATTGAGGTAGTTCTGGAATGGAAGCTACCAAGGTTAGTATCGGAAATTCGGAGTTTTCTGGGTCTGGCAGGTTACTACAGTAGATTTATAGAAGGATTCTCTCTAATTGCTGCACCGTTGATGAAACTGCTAAGGAAAGGAGTAGAGTTTGTATGGATTGAGAAACAGCAAGAAGCCTTTGATAAGTTCAAAAAGGTATTGACGGAGGCACTAGTGTTGATTCAGCCTGAGTCTGGAAAGGATTTCACTGTGTACAGTGATGTGTCACATGTGGGGTTAGGCTGTGTACTAATGCAAGAGGGTAAGGTGGTCGCTTATGCTTCACGACAGCTTAAGCCATACGAAGCGAATTACCCTACGCATGATCTAGAGTTGGCAGCGGAGATCTTCGCGTTGAAAATCTAGAGACACTATCTATATGGGGAAAGGTGTATTATATACACAAACCATAAAAGTCTCAAGTATCTGTTGACTCAGAAGGAGTTGAATCTTAGGCAACGAAGATGGATAGAGTTGCTTAAGGATTACGACTGTTTCATTGAGTACCACCCAAGCAAGGTGAATGTAGTAGCTGATGCACTGAGCCGAAGGGTTGTTACTGAGTTGGGAGCTATATTTGCTCAATTGAGTCTATATGACGATGGAAGTTTGTTAGCGAAATTGCAAGTGACACCAACTTGGACTGAGCAGATTAAGGAGAAACAGTTAAAGGATGATTCATTGGTTCCTCGATTTCAGCAAGCTGAGAATGATGAAAATTTGGATTTTGGACTGAATACTGATGGAGTTCTCTACTTTCGTAGAAGAGTTTGTATTCTGAAAAACTTTGAATTGAGATATTCGATTCTGAAAGAGGCTCATGGTGGACCTTGTGCCATGCATCCTAGAGGGAATAAGCTGTATCGAGACTTACGAGAGGTGTATTGGTGGCCTGGACTTAAGCGAGAGGTGACTGAATTTATAGGGAAATGTCTGACGTGCCAGCAAGTAAAGGCTGAGCATCAACTGCCTTCTAGACTGTTACAGCCAGTAAAGATTCCACTCTGGAAGTGGGAGAGGGTTACTATGGATTTTGTGAGTGGGCTACCTTTTACACCCTCCAAGAAGGACTCATTTCATACCTGTCCATACCGATTATTCACTTCAAAAGTTGGCTAAGTTGTATGTGGCAGAGATAGTGCGACTGCATGGGGTGCCAATTTTGATCATTTCTGATCAAGACCCTAGGTTTACATCTCAATTCTAGCAGAAACTGCATGAGGCACTAGGTACACGATTGGACTTCAGCACTGCTTTTCACCCTCAGATGGATGGATAGTCAAAAATGGTTATAGAGGTTCTAGAGGACATATTAAGAGGTCGTGTTATCAACTTTCAGGGTAGTTGGAAGGACTACTTGCCATTGGTGAAATTTGCATACAATAACAGTTATCAAGCGAGTATTCAGATGGCCCCTTATGAGGTGCTTTATGGGTGAAGGTGTCGTACGCCTACGTGTTGGACAGAATTGGGAAAACGACGGGTTCTTGGACCAGAGTTAGTGGTAGATATTGAGACTAAGGTTCAGTTTATTAGAGATCAGTTAAAGGAGGCATCTGATAGGCAAAAATCAAATGCTGATCTGAAGCGTAAGGAAATCAAGTTCTCTGTAGGGGATATGGTCTTTTTGAAGGTCTTTTCTTGGAAGAAATCTTGAGGTGTGGCAAGAAGGGCAAATTGAGTCCGCGGGTTATTGGGCCTTATCGGGTTCTTAAACGGGTAGGGTCAGTAGCTTATCAGTTGGAGTTACTGCCAGAGCTGGACCATATACATGATGTCTTTCATGTGTCCATGCTAAGATGGTATCGATCGGACCCTTCGCATGTCCTACCAGTGGAAGAGATTGAGGTAAAAACTGATTTAACTTTTGAAGAAGAGCCTGTGCAAATTCTGGATCGAGAGATCAAAGTGTTGAGAAAGAAGTCAGTTCCATTGGTAAAAGTACTTTGGCGCAACCATGGCAAAGAAGAGGCTACTTGGGAACCAGAAGAGGCAATGCGTTGACAATACCCTCAACTATTTGGATCAGGTAAATTTCGAGGCCAAAATTTCTTTAAGGGGGTAGAGTTGTAACGCCCTGATTTTTGAGATTTTTCGAGATTTTTTGTGATTTTAGTGAAATCTTGAAATTTTGGTGTTTTGGTTATTGAAATTATGTTTAAGTGTGTTAGCGGGCCTTTAAGAGGCCTAAGCCTAAGTTAAAACCCGGCAAAAATATCAACTTTGGATTTAAAGTGAAAGGGACTTGGTTAAGTGGGCCTTTAAGAAAAAGTTAGTGAAATGGTACACAAAGAGGCTCATGGTAAAGTGGCAATGTGGCACCACTAAGCTCCTAAAAAAGTGGCGTGTGGACTGAGTGCTAGGACCAAGGTTCTAGTTGCAAGGTAAGCAGATGATACTTTTAATTTTTAGTCATGTGGTTAGAGGCATTCGGCTAGGGTTGTAGGGGTTGCAATTTCTGCAAATAAAGGGAGGTTGTGCCATTTGTTTGAATATCCATTAGGGTAAGTTCTAAATTCTTTTCCTTCTTGTCAAATTAGGGTTATGCCACTTAGGGTTTTCTATTTTTGTTCTATTCTCCCCTTAGTGTACCAAAAAGCCGAAAACTCAAGCAAATTCTCCATTTGTGTCCATTTGCCTTAGCCAATCTCCTTTTCTCCCTTCTTCCATTCTTTTTCTTCTTCTTTTCTTCTCAAGTCGAAACATCCTCTTCACTCTACCCATCTCTTCTTTCATTCTCTTTTCTTTTCATTCCCATTCTCTTCTAATCCTCCATAACCGAATTTTCGTAAAAGCTGAAATCTCGAAAGGTTGCTTTTGTGCCCATTTTTCTATAGCTGAATCCTCCTAACTTCTCTTTCTCTTTTGGCCGATTTTCACATCCTCAAAACCCCTAACCTCTGTCGACACCACCACTTCAAATCCATAACCTCAAATCATCTTCTTCTTCATCTCATCAAAAGTCGAAATCACCATATTCATAAGGACTTAGTAGCCGAATACTTAGATCTCTAAGACTCGTTCTTTTCTAGTGTTTAGGGGCTAGATCTATATCAGATTTGAGAAGAAACGGAAGTGGAATCGTTTTGGTTGAGAGAACCTGTGGTAAGTACTCTACATCTCTGACTCTATTCTTTATTTCGGGATTTAGAAAAGCCGAAATCCCTAGGGGCATAGGGAGGCTATCGATTTGGGGCTTGAGGCTCTAAGGATTTTAACAATCGATTTATTTTGGTGTTAGTATGATCTAGAGGCTACTGATTGAGGGCTTGGACAAGTGGAACGACTAGATCTAGATCTAGTCACTAATTTCGACAAAGGTAAGATCTCAAGGGCCTTAGGTGATGATGGCCTATTATGGTAGGTAAGATTACATTGGTTATCATTGGATTTTTATGTCAAGTGACCGATTGTAGGACACTCTATGGGAGATCGTGGTAGTATTCATTACAAATCAGGTGTGTAAACGAACACCCTTCTATAGTCTAAATCGGTAAAAGCAGAAAAGCCAAAATGTCAAAATTTCGGCATTTCGTGGGCTTGTGAGCATGCGAACACTCATAAGTCAATTGGAAATCATTGGATCTGTAATCACAGGTGGTAAGATGGTTGAGTGCGCAATTTCGTGCACTTCGGTAAATTTGGGCCTCGAAGGGCTGAAATTGGGCCCAAAGGGCTTACAGGCCCATATGGGGAAAAAGTAAGCGATAAGTGTGTTCTGATATTTTGGTGGTTAAGACTGTTAAGCTAGACTTAGAATTGGGCTAAACGGGCTAAATTAGCTAAATGACATTGTAGGGCCCATTAGGGGTTTTAGGGCCCAATGACTGTAAAATGCTAAAATGGGCTAAGCTACTGAGATAAAAGTTGGACGATTAATGACTGTAAAGTGCATAAAACCCTAAAAACTAGAATAATTACTGGAATACCCCTTATGGGTGGAAAATTACTATTTTACCCCTAGGTGCAAAACGACCGTTATACCCCTACGGCTAAATCTGACTGAAATGCACATTTTTCTATTTCTGTTCACTACATGATTATTTGTTGCATAGGACTAGGTTATTGATGGAGGAAGTACTGAAAGTAGCTTGACCACGTACTGGAGGCTTTGCCTCATTTTACTGTTATCTGAGCAGCTATGCTGCAATTGTGGAGTGTAGGGCTGGGTGGATTGAGTTATACCCCACATGGGGTGTAGGGCTGGTATGGGTGGAGTGTAGCGGATGGACATAGGTTGGGTTTGGGCTTGCATTCATAATGATATCTGTTCTGTTTCTGTAATGGGCCTATGGGCTGTACTGTTATCTGAAAAGGGGTAAGGCCCAGTTGTACTATTATCTGGAAAGGGCTAAGGCCCAGTTTACCGTATCTGAATAGGGCTTCAGCGCAATATATACTGAGACTGGTTAGGGCTTAGGCCCAGTGGACTTAAGCTGATTTGGGCTCTTGATGGGCTTTCTTTACACATTGAGTTTCCAAACTCACCCCTTTTTCTTCCATCTATGCAGGCGAGCCCTAGATTGGTGGACTTGGAGCTAGAGGGATTCGGAGTGGCCACTTAGACTGCATTTCTGGTTTAATTAAGTTATTTATTTTATTTTATTATTTACTTTAATTATTTTTATTCTGATTTTCGGGTTTGTAATAAGGCCGCTCTAATTATTTTAATTTGGGTTTTAAATTATTTATTTTTACTTTATATTACAAATTGATTAAAATGATTTAAACAAGGCTGCGCGGATTTTTCTAAAAATCAATCAATGTTTTCAAAACAAAGCTCTCGTAACAAATGAACAACAAATCAACGAACAAGATAAATTTTAAATTGTAGTGGATAGGAAAATCTCAAACTAAACTTGGATTTTCTTCCCAAATTACAAGTACGGTTTTACAAAGCTCCCCTTAATCTTAGTAACTAGGTCACACGGTTAGTTGTAGGTAATGTGACACACCAGACTTGGCCGTAATGTCTGGGCCGGGTTTAGGGTGTTACACCTTCTCTATCCACGATAAATCTGTTCTTGCTCTAGTTGATCTAGGGTCTACCCATTCTTACATTTGTATGAAGTTGGTACCTAGTATAAATGTACTAGTTGAGTCAATAAACTGACTAATCCACTAGGCAAACACGTATTAGTTGACCAAGTATGTAAAAACTATCCCCTGATAATTAAGGCTCACTATTTTTCAGCCAATCTTATATTATTGTCGTTTGATGAATTTGATGTAATCGTGGGTATGGATAGGTTATCCACTCATAATGTGATAAAGGATTATAGGAGGAAATTTCTTAGTTTGCGATGTGAAAATGGAGATAACCTTCGAGTAGAATCAGGTGAACCGAATAACTTGTCGGGGTTAATTTTCTCTTTAACTGTAGAAAGATATTTAAGAAAAGGGTGTGAAGCTTACCTCGCTTTTGTGTTGAACACCCAACTATCTGAAAAGAAAATTGATTCAGTGCTAGTGGTGTGCGAGTACTTGGATGTGTTTCCAGAAGAGTTACCCAGATTACCACCAGAGAGGGAAGTAGAGTTTGGTATCAAGTTGGCCCCTGGTACAGCACCTATGTCGATCACTCCATATAGGATGGCTCTGATGGAACTTAAGGAACTGAAGACTCAGCTACAAGAGTTAATGGATAAGGGTTTTACAAGACCGAGCTATTCTCGGTGGGGAGCTCTGGTATTATTTGTAAAGAAAAAGGATGGCTCAATGACATTATGCATAGAATACCATCAGCTTAACAACGTTACAGTGAAGATTAAGTATCTTTTACCTAGGATCGATGATTTGTTCAACCAATTGGAAGGAGCGATTGTGTTCTCTATGATTGATCTAAGCTCGGGGGTATTATCAGCTGAGAGTCAAAGAACAAAATGTGCCGAAAATTGCCTTCCAGACGAGGTACGGCCACTATGTGTTCCTAGTCATGCCCTTTGACTTGACAAATGCCCCTACGGTATTCATGGACTTGATGAACCGTATTTTCTAACCCTACTTGGACAAGTTTGTTGTCGTCTTTGTTGATGACATACTCATCTATTCTCATATGAGGGTGAGCATGCAGAGCATTTGAGGATTGTCTTACAAACCTTGAGAGATAAACAGTTGTATGCCAAGTTTAGCAAGAGTGAATTTTGGTTACGAGAGGTCGAATTCTTGGGACACATTGTGTCGGGAGATGGGATTAGAGTTGACCCGAGCAAGATCTCAGCTATTGTTGAGTGGAAACTGTCGAGAAACGTAATGAAGATTAAGAGTTTCTTGGGCCTAACGAGCTGCTACCGATGATTTGTTAAAGGATTTTCAATGATCACTACTCTGATGACGTGGCTACTTCAAAAAGATGTTAAGTTTGAGTGTTCGGAAAAGTGTCAACAGAGTTTTGAAAGGTTAAAGGCTTTGTTGATTGAAGCCCTAGTGTTGGTACAACTGAAACCGGGAAAGGAATTTGTAGTGTATAATGATACATCCTTAAATGTATAGGGGTGTGTACTCATGCAAGAAGGCAAGGTAATAGCCTATGCCTCGAGGCAACTAAAGCCACACGAGAAAAATTACCCAACCCATGATTTAGAGCTTGCGGCCATAGTTTTTACAGTAAAGATTTGGAGACACTATTTGTATGGTGAGAGATGCCGAGTTTTCACAGACCACAAAAGTTTAAAGTATTTAATGACGCAAAAAGAGTTGAATCTATGGTAATGAAGATGGCTAGAGTTGCTAAAGGACTACAAGTTGATAATTGACTATCACCCCAGAAAGGTGAATGTGGTAGCCGACGCTTTGAGTAGAAAGTCATTGTTTGCTTTGAGGGCGTTGGGTACTCAGTTGACCGTAAGTGAGGATGGATCAATCCTAGCCGAGATGAGGGATAGACCAATGTTTTTGCAAGAATTTATCGAAGCTTTGAAAAATGATAAAGATTTACAAGCTAAGATAGCTCAGTGCGAGACAGGTAATGAATCAGATTTCTGAGTTAAGGCTGACGGATGTTTAATGTACCGAGAGAGAATCTGTGTACCAAAGGATGCTAAACTTATTCAGAGGATTTTACAAGAGGCGCATAGTTGTCATTTGTCTATTCACCAGGCAGCGTGAAAATGTATAATGATTTGAAGAAATTGTACTGGTGGTCGGGAATAAAGAGAGACATTTCAAAGTTTGTCTCTAAGTGCCTAGTTTGTCAGCAAGTAAAATCCGAACACCAAGTACCTTCGAGTTTTCTGTAGCCTATAATGGTCCCTGAGTGGAAATGGGATCGAGTTACTATGGATTTCAAGGAAATTGGGAAAGGTACGATCGAGTTACTATGGATTTCAAGGAAATTGGGAAAGGTATTTACCGCTTGTCGAGTTTCAAGTTAGGGATAAAGTGTTCTTGAAAGTTTCCCCGTGGAAGAAAGTCCTTTGCTTTGGTAGAAAAAACAAGTTAAGTCCACGGTTTATTGGACCCTATGAGGTGACCGAGAGAATTGGACCGGTAGCATACCGTTTAGCATTGCCATCCAAGTTGGAGAAAATTCACAATGTCTTCCACGTATCGATGTTACGTCACTATCGCTCTGACCCTTCACATATGATTTCACTGCCAGAGATAGAAATTAGTTCAAACATGACGTATGGTGAAGAGCCGGTTAAAATTTAGGGACTCGAAGATAAAAATTTGAAAAGTTTTAGTTTGGATGAAATTTTATGACTCAGATTAATACGTTTACAAGTGTATGTGTTTCGGTAATGCCTTGTACCCTATTTCGGCATCGAATACGAGTAAGGGGTGTTATTTTTGAGGCCTTCAAAACACTTTAGAAACAATTAGGGACTAAATTGGAAACATATGGAACATTTAGGAAAGAGTTGGAAAAATTAAACTGTAGGGGTCACACGACCGTGTCAGTCACACGGCTGAGACACATGCCCATGTCTCAGGTCGTATATCTTTCAAAATAGGGACACATAATCATGTCCCAATCTGCGTTCGTGCCTGTGTGAGTCTCTGAGTTACACAGTCAAGCCACACACCTGTGTGCTAGGCCGTGTAACTTTTGAAATGGCTCTACACACCCATGTCCCAAGCCATGTACTAGGTCGTGTAACAGCCTGACTTGCATGCATTAAAACCTAGAGGCACACGCCCATGTCTCAGGCTGTGTGGACATGAAATTGACCAAAATCAAGCCATTTCCAACACCAAACTAAGTATGTACCTAAAAGCATTTTGTACACATGACCAAAGCATAAAAACCTTACCAAAATATGTATGAAATGACCAATTCAAAAGACCAAATCCATTCAACCAATATGTTATACAAGGCATCTCAAATGCAAACATACAAACTTACTTAAACATATACATATACTTGACCACATTTCATTCATAATCATCTAGATCATTTCCATCTCAAAGCATATCATAACTTGACCTATATCACTTAACATAAACTTACCATTTGAGCCCTACCATTCTTACATCATATGTACCAAATTGACATAATTCAACCATCATCAAAATGATACCAAAATAACCAACTCATACATACCAAAATCAACATCTAAGCATTCAACTAAACATTAAACACAAGTCCACCTATACGTGCCATTATAACCTTGGCCAAAACATCAAAAACTACCAATATAATTGCTGGATAGTGTGATAGATCTCCTACGAGCTTCCAAACCGATCGAGCTTCCAATTATCTATAAAACATAGGAAAGAAAACTACGTAAGCACATAATGCTTAGTAAGTTTGTAAAATATGAGCATAACTTACCATTTTAATGCATAACATTAAGATTAAGCATAATATAATCCAACCATAAGCTTAGCACAAGCCTAAGCATCATCAACAACACATGTTAGTGCATTAATACATAATTCACTTGAATTATCATAAGATAAGCTAAGTGTACATAAACATACTATTTTTGAATTAATCTTTTTCATGAACATAGATATACTTTCATTGAACATTTCCATTTCAATCATTTTTATAGAATCATGAAATAGTTCATTTGAACACTTACCATTCCATTCCTTTTCATGCCCGTTGAACCATTTGGAATAACATTAGATACGCAGGAAAGCTCACAAGAAGTGTGCTAAACATATAATCGTAACCTTTCCTTTTCCTTTACATCATTGCTTACACGAGCTGTGGGTCGAAATGTAAGCTACACGATGTTGCTCACACGAGTTGTGGAGTATCCGCAACAAATGCAAGATCTCAGCCATCGATAGGACATTCAAGACCAGCACCCGAAATATGAAAACCCTGATGACATGTCATTTGTATCCTACGAATTCCTAAGGTTCAAACGGGACTCGATAATCATCATGACATTGTTGGATATACATCTTTTAGTTACATGTAAAATAACACATTAAGATATAGATCATTATAACATTAACATGTAATTTAATCATACGAACTTCCTTGATAGTAAAGACGTAAAAACGAAGTCGACTAATCCAAAACTTTATCTTTTCCCCGATCTAAATCCGTCTGAGGTCTACCTTGATCTAAATAAAAAAACTCAATCCATTTAATATTTCTATTATTCAATTCAGTCCATATTTCATATTTTGCATAATTACTATTTTACCCCTAACATTTTAAATTTTCACAATTTAGTCCTTAAGCTCCAAATTTGAAATCTAAGCATTTTCATCCTCATTTCATGTTAGCCGAATTTATTATGAACCCATATCAATCCATACCATTTATCATTTCGCAAATTTACCGTGAACTTTTACTACAATTACAAATAAGTTTCTAAATGACATGTTCATCAAAAATCACTTTACAAAACTTGTTTATTTATCAACAAGGATCATAATCTTTCATAAAACATCAAGAATCATGCAAGAACATTCATGGCCAGACCTTAAACCTTTAATAGTTTTGCAAATTAGTCCCCAGGCTAGCTAGATTATACTACAATGATCTCAAAAACATAAAATCATTAAAAATGGGACAAAATTATACTTACATGCAAGCTAAATGAGTAACCGAAGCTTTAAACCCTAGCTATGGCTTCTCCTTCATCAATTTTCAGTAGGAATAAAAGTTAAAGAAGATGATACATTTGTTTATGATATTTTACTTTAATTATTTATGAATTTACTTTATTAACCTTTCATTTTAACTTACCAATAACTTAATTTGTGTCCATAAAAGTCCACTAACTAGTTAAATGGTCTTATTACCATCTAAGTCCACTATATTTAAATTTCTTAGCTAATTGATACCTTAAACTAATAGAACTCCACTTTTGCACATTTTACGATTTAGTCTTTTTCACATAATTAAGCATACAAACATCAAAATTTCTTAACGAAATTTTAATATGATCTTACTAACATCCCATAGACATTAAAATAATACTCATCAAATTTGTGGTTCCAAAACCACTGTTCCGATTTCACTAAAAATGGGTTGTTACAACTCTCCCCTTTAAAGGAATTTTCGTCCTCGAAAATCTTACCAGAAAAAAGGTTCGGGTATTGCACTTCCATAGCTTCTTTCGGTTCCCAAGTGGCCTCTTCTATACCATGACATTGCCAAAGAATTTTCACTAAAGCTATGCTTTTATTTCTCAATTCGTTAACCTCTTGATCTACAATTCTAATCGGTTCTTTACTGTACGTCATATCTGGCTGAATCTCAATGTCAACAAGTGAAATCATGTGTAAAGGATCTGATTGATACCTTCGTAACATCGATATGTGAAATACATTATGGATCTTTTCTAACTCTGACGGTAAAGCTAATCTATAAGCTACAAGTCTGATTTTCTCTATGATCTTATACAACCCAATAAACTGCAGACTAAGCTTTCCTTTACGGTCAAATTGAAGAACTTTCTTCGAAGGCGATACTTTCAAAAACACTTTGTCGTCGACTTGGAATTTGATGTCTTTCCTTTTCAAATCTACATAGGATTTCTATCAATCCAAAGCTACTTTCAAACTGTCACGTATCAAGTTAACCTTTTCTTCAGTTTCTCGTATCTATGCAAAAGCTTAAAAATATTTTACTGGATGGTTCGGTGAAATAGAATATAATAGGTTGTTTACCTTTCTGTTAGCTTTTTTTTATGATTGAAGGGCTTTGGCTGAAATCCTTTTATTTTATCAGGATGAAGGCACGTGAGGGATTATGTAACACCCCAAACCCGACCTAGACATTATGGCCGAATCTGGCGGTGTCTCATTGAAGTGTTAAGCGAAAAACTTGTTGTCGTTGGAAACCTCAAAATCAATTAATCAGTTCGTTACTAGATGGTGTTTCCAAAATGGGTCGTTCATTTTCAAAATATGCGTCCTTGAAGAGTTATTCACTTTTTAAACCTGATATCGTTTGGAAAGCCCAATCTTTATCTAACCTCTTTGTGTGATTTAAAAGACGATTTTAAATCTTGCGTCACTATCAAAAGTACCCTCTTTAAAACGTTATTAAAACTCAAGTCCTAATACTAGCAGTCATAACCAAAGCAAATTAAAATCCCAAAATTAAAACTAAAATCCAAAAAGGCCTTATTGCAAGCAAAAACCCAAAAATCGAAATCATAAATATTAAAAAGTACTAAAAATTTTAATTTATACGTAGTGTGGCCACCGCTGAGTCCTCTGATGCACCGATTGGCCTAAGGTTGGAGATTACCTGTACAGTTAAAACAGAAGGGTGAGTTTACGAAAAATCAGTGTACAATCCCCTAACGAGAAACAGTCAATCATAAAATAGAAAAATGCAATTTGGGCCTGAGCCTGATACAATATCAGTAGCAGTGTGGGCCTTAGCCCAATATAGTAATAGTAACAGAATATATAACATACAACATGCTCACCAACCCTGCACACCAGCTCCATCCAACCCATCACACCATGTGGGGATAAAATCGACCTACACAGCCCTACACACTAAGATTAGCACCGGTTGTGGCACTAAACAGTATTGCAGCAAAGCTAGCAATAGTATAAAGGGCATTAAGCCATTAGTAGGTCCACAGTCATCTTGGGCGACCCGTGCAATCTTATCAGTACAGTACACTTCCTCCAAAATAATAATCCCATCCCCATGCAACATGTCATGCATCGTATCATAATATCATACATGGATGCAACATAAATATAACATAGCATGCTCAAATACAGTCAGACACAAAATAAGGGCAAAATAGTCATTTTGTCTCATGGGGGTATAACAGTCATTTTACCTCTTAAGGGCATATCAGCTATTTAATCAGTTTGGGGTCTAGGTATACTTACCAACCCAACAGTGGGTCCACAGCCGTCTTGGGTGACCCGTGCAACCCTTAACAGTCAAACAATGTAAATGGGCCCAAAGCCCATTATGCAGCCCAAGTGGGCCCACAGGCCCGTGTGGCCCACGAAGCCCAGAAATGACCTTGGCCATGTGAAAGACATAGCCGAGTCCAACATCCTCCACACATCCGTGTGGTTTACTCGTGTGGGGCCCACAAACTCGTTGGGCCCTCACGACCAATCTCGGCCCAACAAGGCCCAAACCGGCTTTAGCCCATGAAATCGTCATGGTGGCCTTTGTGATCCAGTACCTACATCCATGCATTTGGATTACCATATGAGCGATCGCACGCCCATGTGGCATCAACGGTCTTATTTTTCGGCTTTTTCCAATTTACGGTTAAGACAGTGTGATTACACATCTGTTTGCAAAATGTGTGACTAACCCACAAGCACCAAACCTACATTCAATCAAGATATCCTATTAGTTAACCGACAATTGATGTAACACCCCCAAACCCGACATTAAAAACCCTTCTTAAAGAAATTTTAAAGAAATCACTAAATTCTGTCTATCTTTGATTAATCAGATTATGGAATGTAGTTTACTTTGGAAAACATAACCGTTACGGAAGCTTTGTTTGAATTCTTGTTTATTGTGGAAACGTGGTTTTTGGAAAATAGATATCATTTTGTAAAACGCGCCTTAGAGCTAATAGATTTAAACATGCAAATAAATAATCTCAAAACTTAAGAAAAATTAAATGGTGGCCTTATTACCTACCCAAATTAAAACCATAATTAAAATAAATAAAAACCAGAAACAATATAAAACAGAGTGTGGCCGCCTCCAAGTCCACGTAGCACCGAATCGCCTATGCCTCGGAATTTCCTGTACAGTTAAAATAATTGGGTGAGTACACGAATACTCAGTGTGTAATCTCGGTAAAATAATATAACAGAATTAGACTGGGCTAGAGCCCATTACAGTAGCATATCACAATTAGCGGGCCTAAGCCCATTACAGTAAATAGTATAGCATGTAATCTGAATCCAAATACAGTATCAGTATGTCATGCAATCAGAATCCTACCCAACCATCCGCTACACTCCATCTCCATCCAGCCCTACACTTCATGTGTGGATAAAATCAACCCACCCAACCTTACACTCCACAGTGTAGTACCAATGCGGCACTATCGATAAAATGCAGCAGAGCTACCAGAATATTAGGCTAGAGGCCTCAGAATAATGGAGCGAAGCTGCCAGAACAGTACACTTCCTCTAAAAATATATATACCCAACCCCGATGCAATGCAACATACTCAATGTCATGTGATGTCAATTTACAGAATCTACACACATATATATATATCAGAGCATACATAATAATTCATACATTATAAAGGATCAAAATGGTTAATTTACCCACGAGGGGTATTTTTGTCATTTTGCCCTTAGGGGCATTACATTCATTTATCAGTGTGGTCCTTTGTATGAGAAGGCCCATTAGTAAGCCCATGGTCGTCTAGCGACACATGCAGCCAAACAGTCCAAATATCTGAATTCGACTTAAAGCCCTTATAGTGGGCCCACGGCCCATTTGGCCTATTTGGCCCGTTTCGGCCTAATTCATGAAATTGCTCATGAAAACCATTTTTTGATATAAGGCCATAATCCGTGGCCTTAATCAAACAAAAGAACGTTCACACGCCTATGTGGCCAGCTCTCGATTCGTCGGCTTTTTGGCACTTATCGTTTCGGCATTTCACCATCAAGATCTAAAAGTGTGTTTAACACACCTGACTTGCGAACAGAAGATCACCTCAGGATACAGGACCTATAAATCAATCATAGTGTCCGATTAGTTAACTAAACAGAATAAATCTTATATAGGACCTATAAGCTGATGTTTGATGCCAGCATCACTGCAGAGAGCTTGAAACTGAGCTGAAGTATACTCAGCTCCATTGTCTGACCTAATGGTCTTAAGTTTGCAGCCTGTTTCTATTTCAGCTACAACTTTAAACTTCAAAAACACTTGAGCTACCTCAGACTTGTGCTTTAAAAAGAAAATCCAAGAATATCTAGTACTATCATCAATGAAAAGAATGAAGTACCTGCTGCCATTGAGTGATTCAGTCTTCATGGGACCACACACATCAGTGTAAACTAGCTCCAACTTGTTTGATGCTCTCCAGGTTGTATTTACAGGAAATGGGAGCCTAGATTGCTTTCCCATCTGACAGACTTCACAAACATCTTCATTTTGAACTGATTTAGTAAAATTTTCAACCATCTCCTTGCTAACCATTCGAGCCATTGATCTAAAGTTGGCATCACTAAGCCTTTGGTGCCAAAGCTTGGACTCTTCAGCAGAAGCTACACAGGCTAAATATGAGTCACTTGACCAGTTAACTTTAAAACATTTATCAGTCATAGTGACTGTTATGAGGCTTGATCTATTTGGATCAGCAATTTGGCACTCATGACCCTTGAACACAACTGAGTACCCCTTTTCAAGTAGTTGAGCAATGCTAAGGAGGTTCCTGTCAATCTCAGGCACCAGTAGTACATTTGTGATGACCTTATCTCCTGTGGAAGTGCATATTAGCACATCTCCCTTTCCTTTAGCCTTGATGAACTGACCATTGCCAATTTTCACCTTGGCTTTGCAACTTCTGTCCAAGGTTTTGAAAATGGTTGCATTTGGTGACATGTGGTTAGTACACCCACTGTCCAGCAACCATCCTTTTGGCCCTTTGCTCTGACCAGTTAAACAAGACACAGTAAAGACCTGCTCTTTATGGTCACTGCTGTCTTCAGCCACTTGAGCTTTAACGTTTTTGTGTTGTGCTTGATTCTGCCCAGGCTTGCCTTTTTCTTTGCAAACCCTTTCAACATGCCCTTTCTTCTTACAATGTTGACATACAGCATCTGGTCTGAATCAGCATTTGGCCTCTGGATGACCAGGCCTTTTACAATATCTACAGAGTTGGCCTCCTCTTCCTGTAGCATCAAGCTTAGGCCTGCTTCTCCAGTTCTTTTTGCCTTTGTAGGCAGAGGTGCTTACGGTAGCCTTGGCCTTGGCTTGAAAAACACCTTCTTGGTGCTCGTCCATCCTACTGGCTCTCCTTTGCTCCTGAGCATAAAGGGCATTGATGAGCTCAGTTAAGGAGATACTTGCAAGATCTCTCGAATCCTCTAGGGATGAGATTTTTGCCTCATATCTTCAGGCAGTGTTGAGAGCACCTTCTCCACAATCCTTGCCTCACTGAACTATTCTCCTAGCAACCTTATGCTGTTCACAATAGCCATAATTCTATCTGAGTGATGTTTCACTATTTCTTCCTCCTTCATCTTCACATTTTCAAAATCTCTTCTCAAGTTCAACAACTTTTGCTATCTTGTTCTTTCAGTGTCTTGAAATCCTCATTGAGCTTATCCCAGGCCTATTTTGGAGTCTTACAGGCCATAATTCTAGTGAAAATAACATCAGAAACACAGTTCTGAATACAAGACATGGCTTTATACCTCTTAGTCCTCTCATCTACGTGATGTCTGACTTGAGAAATTGTGAGGCTAGCTCTGAGTGGAGCTGGCTCAACATCCGAGTTTATAACTTCCCACAGATCAAAGGCCTGTAGGTAAGTCCTCATCTTAACTACCCATATGTAAAACCCTTCACCATTAAAGACTGGTGGTGCTGCAGGAGAAAAACCTGAAGAAGCTATCGATTTTGAAGGTATACAATGACAGGTCCACTAAAACAAGGGCTCTAGATACCAATTGTTGGTGTTTAGAGCAAAGCTAAGCAAGTAGAACAAGAAGCTTGTTCAGCAAGCCTCGTGCCTTAATGAAGAAACAAAAGCAAAAATTTGCTTGAGAACAAGAATATAATCGAAAGTAAAAGAAAATTTATGGAGCATGTGAATGAAAACTAATAATTTCATTGAGAAACTTTTGTTGGCATTATGCCATTACATATATGAAACATAAATTGAACAATACAAGCAAATTTTACCTAAACTTTCACCTAACAGCACTATAGCTAATTAAAACTTGGAAAATTAACTTGTACAACAAAACAAAGCTTATTTTCAGCTCATTCACTACCTAATTACATCAATCATCAAACAAACATAGTTCCAAATAAACTAGAATGCATTACATTAACTAAAGTTACAAAATAGAACAAAATGAACAGTAGCAGCACTCGGCTTAGCAGCTTCTAGTCTTGGCCTGAGCTTCTTGGACTGCTTGCTAGTGCATGTGCTGCATAGAAGGCCACTTTCTAATAGAATCAATGTGAAATTGGTATCTAAAGCTGGAGTAGAAGTAATTTCTAGTAGGGTTGTCAAAGGGCATGCTGACCATGTCTTAACATCTGGTCATGATGGCGGTACTGGAGCCGCTAGATGGACCGGCATAAAACATGCTGGGCTCCCATGGGAACTTGGTTTGGCAAAGACCCACCAAACTGTAGTCACCAATGATCTCCGTGGTCGCACAGTTTCCAGAATGATGTCCAACTTAAAACAGGAAGAGATGTTGTCATTGCTGTACTTCTTGGTGTTGAAGAGTTTGGCTTCAGCACTGCCCCTCTCATAACTATGGGTTGCACCATGATGCGAAAATGCCACAAGAACACCTGCCCTGTGGGCATTGCTACCCAAGATCCTGTGCTTAGAGAAAAAAATTTTGGAGAACCGGAACATGTTATTAACCTTTTCTTTATGCTAGCTGAGAAGGTCAGACAAATAATGTCTCAACTTGGTTTTCGAATACTTAATGAGATGGTTGGCCAGTCAGATATGCTTGAAGTTGATACGGAAGTCCTTAGTAATAATAAGTAGCTTCAGAATATTGACCTCTACTTGCTTCTCAAACATGCTACTGACATTCGCCCTGAAGCTGCTCAATATTGTATTCAGAAGTAGGATCATGGCTTGGATATGGCTTTGGACCAAAAGCTCATAGAGCTATCTAAACCTGCTCTAGAGAAAGGTCTTCCTGTATACATTAAAATACCAACACACAATATAGACCGTGCAGTTGGAACAATTCTTAGCCACAAAGTTATTAAGCGTTACCATCTGGGAGGACTTCCTGCTGGTATGATTCATATCAAACTTTTTGGAAACGCAGGGTAGAGCCTAGGAGCTTTCCTATGCCATGATATCACGCTGGAGCTTGAGGGTGATAATAATGATTAGGTTGGAAAAAGATTATCAGGTGGCAGAATTGTTGTTTATCCTCTGATAAATGATAAATTATACATGTTTTTACCTCATGCTTAGCCCAAATTCTGGATGAATTAACCCTTGATTTGTGTAAATTGATGCTCTTAAACCTTTAATTTCATGTTTATTACTCAGGTGAGCATAGGAAAGTCAAAAGAACGAGAAATGGACCAAAAACGGAGAAAATGGGCTAATGTATGAAAACAACACGGCCTGGAGGATTACCACACGCACATGTCACATGACCGTGCAACATTAACAGGCTCGAACACGGCCTAGGCCTTGATCCACACAGGCATGGCACACGGGCGTGTCCCTATCGTGAGGAAGCTCAATTTCACTTGGAAAAGGTTGCTTAGGGACTGAGAAAGCCATTCTAAACTCTATATACAGACCCTAGGAGGCAACTTCAAGGGGGACATTATTTCCCGCCAAGACGGGGAGTTAAAGGCAGGGAATTATTCGAAGGGAAGCCGATTGATCCATCTTAGAAGCTGAATTCTCCTTCAAGACTAAAGATCTCCCTTCAAATTCCTACAGGGGTTTTCAGGCTCTTTATGTTTTGTTATCATTATTCTTCTGAGATATTTTCTTTATTAATTATGAACTAAATCCCCCAAATACTTGAGGGGGATGAAACCTAAGACAGATCTTGTTATTATTTTATCTTGAGTTATATGATAAATACCTGATTTGTTCTTAATTATGTGTTCTTAATTCTTGTTTTAATAGTCCTAGGTATTAATTCAAGTATTGATGTGCTTATTCAGAGGAGCAAAAGTCCCTGTTTAAGAGTAGGTCTAGCATAATTAAACGGAGTTGCATGCAACCCTAGACATAGGGCGACATAAATCTACCGGATTAGGGTCAAACCTAATAAGGGGATTTATAGATCGAGTTAATGCAAGACTAGGTGTTTTAATTAGAAAGAGATTTCAGTTAATCAACCTAGGATTAGTTGTTCTTATCCTCGACGGAGGTATTTACATAAATCAGGGATGTCTACGATCAAGTCAAGTGAATAAATCGTCTAGCTCAAGAATCGATAACAAGTGAAGTCTAGGTGGATTTTCCTTGAGTATTGTCCAAATCAATCAATTTTCCCTAAGAGTTTTTCCCCAATTCACTTTTTGTGCATTCATAGTTTAGTTTTAGAATTAGTTTAGTTTCATAAAAACCCCTTTTATTTCTAGGTTAAATAATAGAGAGAAAGTTAGTAGCAGTACTTTTGGTTCCTTTGGGTACGATATCTTGGTCTTACCACTAAGTTATACTACTGTTCGATAGGTACGCTTGCCTTAAAGTCGTGATAATAGTTAGTTTTGGTGTGATCATTATTATAAATTTTATTACTTCATATCACGCATATCAAGTTTTTGGCGCCGTTGCTGGGGAACTAAAATATTAAGAACGCTCGATTTCTATTACTTTAGCCATATTTATTTTTATTTATTTTCAGCTTATTTTTATTTTTATTTTTATTTTTATTTTTATTTTTATTTTTATTTTACTGAATTTTTCTTTTCCTCTAGGTATCTCTAGTTTATGACTAGAAGAAACCCAGCAACCATTGCTTTTTGACGAGGATTTGAAGCTACAGTTCGCAGAAATCGTAGAGAAATCAGACAAAGCCTTCATTGTCTGGAACAACGACAAGAACAAGAGCCAGAACCTACGGAAGAGATGGAAGCAAATTAGGACAATCTACCACCTCCCATGATAGTCACAGAACTGGTGAACCAAAATGATGCACCTCGTACTATGTATGATTATGCTAAACCTAATTTGGCTGGTACTCAATCTAGTATTATTAGACCTGCTATTGCTGCAAATAATTTTGAATTAAAGCCTAACACTATTCAGATGACCTAGTAATTTGTGCAGTTTGATGGTTTACAGGATGAAGATTCCAACTCACACTTAGCCAACTTTTTGGAATTTTGTGATACCTTTAAAATCAATGGTGTTTCTGATGATGCCATTCACCTCCGATTATTTCCTTTTTCCTTGAAGAATAAAGCTAAACAATGGTTAAATTCTCTACCACGAGGCTCAATCACTACATGGGAACAGATGACCGAAAAGTTTAATTTTCCTCTAACTAAAATAGCTAAATTACAAAACAATATCTCTTCTTTTGTGCAGATGGATTTAGAGACATTTTACGATGCCTGGGAGAGATACAAAGATCTTTTGAGAAGGTGCCCTCACCATGGGTTACCTTTGTGGTTACAAGTTCAAACCTTTCACAATGGTTTGAATCCATCAACAAGGCAAATGATCGATGTAGCTGCAGGAGGAACAATCAACAACAAAATACTCGAAGCAGCTTTTGAGTTTATAGAAGAGATGTCACTGAATAACTATCAGTGGCAAGTCATGAGGACAAAGCCGACAAAAGCTGCAGGAGTTTTTAATATTAATGCTGTCACCATGCTTACTAATCAGGTAGAACTTTTAAATAAAAAGTTTGATAATTTTGTTGGTTCTACGTAGGTACATCCAGTCATATAGTGTGACTCAAACCTAGGAGGAGCAAGTAACTCAGAGTATCATCCCTACGGACACAACACAGAGAATAAGCAATTAAATTATGCAGGTAATAATTCTTGACCTCAAAATAATCCTTACAGTAATACTTACAATGCAAGTTGGAGGAATCACCCTAATTTCTCATGGGGCGGTCAAGGAAATCAAAGACCACCACCACCTCCTTCGAGATTTCAGTAACCACATTATCAGTAAGAGAAAAAGTTGAACCTTGAGGAGATGCTCACAAAATTCATCCCGATGTCAGAAACCCGTTTTCAAAGCATCGAGAAAGCACTAAAAAACCGGCAAGCATCCATCCAAGGACTTGAAAATCAGATTGGTCAACTTACAAAACTGATATTTGACAAACCACAAGGTAGCTTGCCAAGTAACACAGAAACTACCCCAAGAGAACAAGTTCATACTATTACCACAATTAGCGTCGAAAGGTTAGACGAACCAAAACTGATGCAAGACACTCCGGTAAGCAATATTAAGGATGAGGTAAGTCAGGACACACAAAAGCCAGTAACCAAAGAGTATAGACCTCATGTGCCATATCCCAACGTGACCAAGAAAGATAACACAGATGAACAATTCGGTAAGTTGCTTAAATTGCTAAAGAAACTACATATTAACTTACCGTTTATTGAAGCTCTATCGCAGATACCAAATGTTGTTAAGTCTTTCAGAGAGCTCTTGACAAACAAGCGGAAGCTAGATGAGAAAACTCATGTGAAGCTGAATGTAGTATGCTCAGCTATTCTATAGAAAAAGCTGCCCAACAAACTGAAGGATCTAGGGAGTTTTACAATTCCTTGTTTATTTGGTAGCTTAGACGTCAAAAATGCTTTAGCTGATTTAAGGGCTAGTATTAATGTCATGCCTTATAAACTGTTTAAGCAAATAGGTCTTGGAAAACCTAAACAAACTAAGATGAGCATCCAATTAGCTGATAAGACCATTAGAATTCCAAAGGGAATAATTGAAGATGTGCCTGTCAAAATTGATAAATTTATATTCCCAGTTGATTTTGTTGTTTTAGATATCGATGAGGATAGCAATGTACCTTTAATTCTAGGGCGTCCCTTTTTGGCAACGGCTAGAAAAATAATTGATGTAGGAACAGATGAGCTTACACTACGTGTAGGTGATGACAAAGTTACTTTACAAGCTCGAAACCCAATTAAGACTGTTGATAATAAGAATATAGTGACGAGTCCTTGTAAAAACATTGATCTCACCACCCAACCTTCTGTGCAAGATACACTCCACCTAAAGGCAACCCAACCACAGACAAGTCCATCCAAAGGGGACGCACCTGAAAAGCGAATGCTTCAGATTGAGGAACTAGATGGGTGGCTGAACTATCACGAAAAGCCCAAAATATGCCACACCAACCCAGAGCATTACCAAGACGACCCTCAGATACAAACGAATCAACTCAAGGTAGGGGATAAGGTAATCTTAAGGGAAGACAATCCTCGAATCTTGAATTCAAAAGAACATACAAGTGATACACCTTACTTAACAGTAATGAAAATCTTTCCCTATGGTGCAGTCGAGATAGAACATGAGTCACTCGGCACTTTCAAGGTAAATCACACTCGACTCAAATCTTATGTTGACAATGAAATTGAAAGCAAGATAGAAGAGTCTCAACTCTTCAAACCACCATAATCAAACAAGCTTGAGAAAAGTCAAGCTTAGACTATAAACAAGCTCTTCTCAGGAGGCAACCCGAGTACTAACAAGTTTGATTTTCTTACATTTTTAACTAACCCCTTAAAATGCAGATTTCCCAGGACCACATGACCAGACACACGGGCGTGCCTAAGGCCGTGGACACCCCACGAGTAGAAACACGACCATGCGATACTGCCATGGCCAAACCTGTCCATTCATACATGAGCGTACGATTACAAACACGGTTGTGACCAAAGCGAACACAAAAAGACACGACCGTGCTATAAGGCCGTGTGACTCAACATGCCCGTGCCAATTAACTGTGGGCGAGACTGAGAAATTACCACAGGCATAAGACACGCCCGTGCCAACCAGCCGTGGCCGAACTAATAGGAGCACGAAACACACGGGCTAGACCTAGGCCACACGGCCGTGCCCAACGGCCATGTGCCCAATTCCCTATTTATTTTTTTATTTTATTTTTTATTTTTATTCCCTACACTTTATATTTTTCCTTTTATTTTACATTTCACTTCTTATCGAGTAAGACTTAAATTCCCCACGCAGTTGTGCTTTAAGTTACCTAGGATCATGAACTTCAAGTAGTCATCTCTCTAATCCAGCTTTCACTACTTTCAAGGAATTCATCCAGTATTCAGGGAGTTTCACTTCTCTCCCTATCTTATGATCTTATGCTTCTATTGCTACTAATGTATCTTTGTACATTGAGGGCAATGTACATCTTAAGTGTGGGGGGAAACTTACTTTCAATCATTGCATTCAATTTGAAACCCCTGAAAATTTTTACAACTAACTTTTTGCATTGTTCTCAAAATTTTGAATTCTCACTTTCACTCTCTGCATTATCTTCAATCTCCTATTAGGAATTAATTCTAATTGATTTATGATTTTTATTAATGTGTTGAGAATTAAGACATAGGTGCTTATGCTTTGATTATTCAAACTTTAAAACACTAGGGAATCAAACATGATAAGTTGAAATTTTTGAGAATTTAAATTTTTTCTAGGTTATTTTCCCTAATTTTAAGTGTTATCTTGAGATTTGAAATTCGCAGGATTGACATCAAAAGCCATAATTCTGGTGAGATTTTTGAGCCTTTTGCACATACATCCTTCCGTGCTCACTTTTATTGTTGCTTTGAGTGAGTCAATATTGATTTGCTATTCTAGAACTTGCTTCGATTATACATGTCAAGACCACATCATTGATTTGATATACCGAAATGATAAAGGCACCTAGGTTTAACCCACTTACTCTACAAAAAGCCTACCTCCATAAACTAACCCCTAGTGATTGAGCCTGACAACCCATTCTTTAACTTACCTCTAATATTAACCCATAACCTGTTTTTGTTGAATTCCATTCAATTATTTTGATCCCTATTTTTATCGAGATTTGAGTTGAATTATTATCTAGCTTTGTTCTCTTTTCCAGTTTGTAAAGTTGTAAATATTCAATTTATTGTATTTGATTTGATTTAAAAAAAAGAAAAAAAAAGAAGAAAAAAAAGAAAAAATGTGTATATACAGTCAATTCAGTTGTAATCCGTAATAGTTCAATAGTTTTTGTATATTTCTACAAGCTTCCAAATCCAGAACGATGTCATTATAAGGCTTAGCTCTAGGAATATGTTCCAGTGATAGAGGTTTTTTTTAGCTAAATGATTTTTCAATTTGATCTTGATTCTAACCCTCTTTTTCAGCTTGTGACAACACCCCTAACCAAAGCCCCATTACAACCATTGAAAGACCTTTTGATGGATGTGTCATATCAATCTATAGTGGTGGAGATTTGATTTTCTTGCAAGCCTATGGTAATAACTTTTCAGGTTGACTAAACAGTGCTTAATTCTTGAACCCTAAACACTTTGAGTGGATAGAGTGAATCTTTAGTAAGGATGTCAAATCTTGTTGATTTTGATTGAAAGGTGATTACTTAAGAGAAGGGAAGAAAACCTATGTTTCTGTGATAAAGTTCTCAACTTAAAGTGTTTGAAACTTAATGGTCTTCTAGTTGAATTTTCATTGTATGTGTACGTGTGGATTAGTTTGAAATATTATTAATAAGGATTATAAGTTGAGAAGAATGATTCTTAATTGTGAGTTGAGATTTTGCTTGAGGACAAGCAAAGGCTTAAGTGTGGGGGTATTTGATAAACGATAAATTATACATGTTTTTACCTCATGCTTAGCCCAAATTCTGGATGAATTAACCATTGATTTGTGTAAATTGATGCTCTTAAACCTTTAATTTCATGTTTATTACTCAGGTGAGCATAGGGAAGTCAAAAGAACGAGAAACGGACCAAAAACAGAGAAAATGGGCTAAAATATGAAAACAACACGGCTTGGAGGATTACCACATGGCCGTGTCACACGGCCATGCCACATTAACAGGCCCGAACACGGTCTGGGCCTTGATCCACACGGGCGTGGCATACGGACGTGTCCCTATCGTGAGGAAGTTCAATTTCACTCAGAAAAGGTTGCTTAAGGGCTAAGAAAGCCATTCTAAACTCTATATAAAGACCCTAGGAGGCAACTTCAAGGGGGACTTTATTTTTCCGCCAAGACAGGGAGTTAAAGGCAGTGAATTACTCGAAGGGAAGTCGATTGATCCATCTCAGAAGCCGAATTCTCCTTCAAGACTAAAGATCTCCCTTTAAATTACTACAAGGGTTTTCGAGTTCTTTATGTTTTGTTATCATTATTCTTCTGAGATGTTTTCTTTATTAATTATGAACTAAATCCCCCAAATACTTGAGGAGGATAAAACCTAAAACAGATCTTGTTATTATTTTATCTTGAGTTATATGATAAATACCTGATTTGTTCTTAATTATGTGTTCTTAATTCTTGTTTTAATAGTCCTAGGTATTAATTCAAGTATTGATGTGCTTATTCAGAGGAGCAAAAGTCCATGTTTAAGAGTAGATCTAACAAAATTAAGCGGAGTTGCATGCAACCCTAGACATAGGGCGACATAAATCTACCGGATTAAGGTCAAACCTAATAAAGGGATCCATAGATCAAGTTAATGCAAGACTAGGGGTTTTAACTAGAAAAAGATTTCAGTTAATCAACCTAAGATTAGTTGTTCTTATCCTCGACAGAGGTATTAATATAAATAAGGGATTTCTACGGATCAAGTCAAGTGAATAAATCGTCTAGCTCAAGAATTGATAACAAGTGAAGTCTAGGTGGATTCTCCCTTGAGTATTGTCCAAATCAATCAGTTTCCCTAAGAGTTTTTCCCCAATTCACTTTTTTTGCATTCATAGTTTAGTTTTAGAATTAGTTTAGTTTCATAAAAACCCATTTTATTTCTAGGTTAAATAATAGAAAGAAAGTTAGTACTAGTACTTTTGGTTCCCTTGGGTACGATATCTCGGTCTTGCCACTAAGCTATACTACTGTTCGATAGGTGCGTTTGCCTTAAAGTCGTGATAATAGTTAATTTTTGGTGCGATCATTATTATAAATTTTATTACTTCATATCACGCATATCATCCTCCAAAAGGAAGTCATTTTGATCCTACGGAAAACGTAGTAATTGGTAATGTGGCTCTCTATGGAGCTATTACTGGGGAAGCATATTTCAATGGAACACCAGCAGAAAGATTTTGTGTTCGTAATTCAGGTCCCAAAGCAGTTGTAGAAGGTGTTGGCGATCATGGTTGTGAGTACATGACAGGTGGGATTCTTGTTGTGCTGGGGAAAACTAGCATGAATTTTGCTACAGGTATGAGTGGTGGTATCGCTTACGTCTTTGATTTGGATGGGAAATTTCAATCTGGATGCAATCCTGAGCTGGTAGACCTTGATAAAGTTGAAGAAGAAGAGGATATTTTTACTCTTAGAACGATGATTCAGCAACATCAGCGTCATACAAACAGCCAGTTAGCCAAATAAGTAGTTGCTGACTTTGAGAATCTTCTGCCTAAATTCATTAAAGTCTTCCCCGAGGATTACAAGCGTGTTCTAGCAAAGATGAAAGATGAAGAAGCCTCCAAGGAGGCACTTGAACGCGCTGAAAATGAAGCTAAGGTGGAGTTGGTGGAAAAAGATGCTTTTGAACAACTCAAAAAGTTGGCAGCTGGATCCTTGAATGAGAAAGGAAGTCAAGTATGTATTATCTGTTCTTATTTAAGTCATATCTCTTTAAAAGGTCTATGTTTTTGCTTCTTGAATGAACAACTCTTTCCACATTTTCCAATTGAACATTTTTTTTTAATTAAAATTCGTGTTGGTGAGGTAAACCTGCCTTCTTCCTCTTTTCTTCTTTCCCCATTTCTTTTGTATTCTTTATTTTGAACTTTTCTGTTAACTTATTTCAAATGTTTTCACTATTTTCAACATATTATCCTGTTGTTACCCTGCGCTATATGTATTTTTACATACTAATTTGACTTTGTGGAATTTGTAGAAAGTAAAGGCTGAACCAGTCAAGAAGCCTACTCAGGTTTCAGATGCTGTGAAAAATCGTGGTTTTATTGCTTATGATCGTGAAGGTGTTCAATATATAGGGATCCTAAAGTTCGGATGAATGACTGGAAGGAGGTCATGGAGGAATCAAGACTTGGCCCAGTTCCGAAACGCAGTCTGCTCGCTGCATGGACTGTGGTACTCCTTTCTGCCATCAGGTATTACTGTTTTTTACTCTTGTTCGTTATTTTGGAAGTTGAATTGAACAAAAGATAAATCTAAAATGCAGGAGAACTCTGGATGCCCTCTTGGAAACAAAATACCAGAATTCAATGAGCTAGTGTACCAAAACAGGTGGCGTGAAGCACTGGATCGTCTTCTAGAGACAAATAACTTCCCGTAGTTCACTGGCCGAGTATGCCCTGCACCATGTGAAGGGTCATGCGTTCTGGGTATTATTGAGAACCCTGTGTCCATCAAAAGAATTGAATGTTCTATCATAGACAAGGCATTTGAGGAAGGGTGGATGGTGCCACGACCTCCGTTCAAGAGAACAGGGTATCGCCCTGCTCTTCCCTATCTAGAAGGCTATGCTATTTCTATACTTGTTCACTTCAAACCACTACATTTGGTTTTCGTTAGTGGTATTCACATTTAAAAATCAGTTCCTGGGCATGATTCAGTTGAGATGCGTGCTGCATTGCAAGATTGATGTATTTTTTAAGTTTAAGCATTTACTAAAGAGTATGACTTGAATATATGACCACAGCAAAAACATAGCTATTGTTGGAAGCAGACCGGCTGGTTTGGCTACTGCTGATCAGCTGAACAGAATGGGTCACTCGGTGACTCTATATGAGCGTGCCGATAGAATTGGGGGGCTTATGATGTATGGAGTCCCTAACATGAAGACTGACAAGGTGAATATCGTTCAGCGACGGGTTAACATTATGGCTGATGAAGGAGTTAAATTCGTGGTCAACGCAGATGTTAGAGTTGACCCGTCTTACTCCCTTGACCGGCTACGAGAGGATAATGATGCCATTGTTTTGGCAGTTGGAGCCACAAAACCCAGGTAAATATTAGAGGGAAGAAAGCTGTTGATTGGTGATAATCTTGGGAGATGTTTTTCATTTCTTTTCTAATAGCTTTTTTTTTTGAGTTCTTTATTGTCTCCACAATCAGATGATAGTGGATTGATTAGCCACAAAGAAAACTATATCTTTAGATAGTCAGTACTTGATGTTCATTATTTTTTATGGTTGAATAATTTAATGCACTTATCTGCCTGATGCAGGGACCTTGCTGTTCTAGGGGGCCAGTTATCCGGTGTTCATTTTGCTATGGAATTCGGTCATGCAAACACTAAAAGCTTGCTAGATAGCAATCTCCGAGATGGTCAATATATATTTGCTAAGGGCAAATAAGTAGTGGTCATTGGTGGAGGTGACACTGGTACAGATTGCATAGGGACATCCATCGGCCATGGATGTAGTAGCATTGTGAACCTAGAGTTGCTTCCTCGGCCGCCACAAAGTAGAGCTCCTGGCAATTCCTGGCCACAGGTTACAGTTTATCTTATTCCTCCAAGAATGATATGGGTAAAAGTATCATGGAGGCCCCTGCACTAGGAGTTACATTACATTTTATCTTCTTTATTTGAAAAATAGATAAATTAGTCATTGTACATTAGATTAAATAGTAAATTGGTTTTTTTGTTAAAAATTATCCATTTCTGTGGCTAAAAACTCATTCATATTCTTCAGCATGAGGTACTGTGGCAGGTCAAATGTCATTATTAGTTATTTTGTCAACAATACCAGCTTTTAAAAGTACAAATAGATTAAATTTTTGATAAAATTGATTAACTTGTTCTTTAATTTGATTTATAGGGATTAATTTATCTTTTTTTAATAAAGAAGACAAAATTCAATCTAGCTCTTAATACAAACACCTCCATAATACTTTTATCAAATTATATGCTATAGCTTCGGATGTGAAATATGAAAACTCGTATTAGACTAATAATGAAGACAGAAATTGTCCTTTATTTTATTTATTTTCATTTTCCTTTTTTGCTTAATCTTTGTAGACAACCAAAATGTATTAAGATGCTACATGGAATAGCATTTGAAGTGGAATGTTTCATCTTATGCGTTTGTTTCCACTTGTGGTTGGAATTGCAGTGGCCTCGAATATTCCATGTAGACTATGGGCACCAAGAAGCTGCAGCCAAATTTGGAAAAGACCCAAGATCGTATGAGGTTTTGACAAAGAGGTTCGTGGGAGATGAGAATGGAGCTGTGAAAGGGCTAGAGGTGATATGTTAGAATTAAGTGACCCAAATTCTTATTTAAATAAAATAAGATGGAAAATAAAATAAAAGTAATATCCAAATAGAACTAGACTTCTTTTATTTTATTTTAGACTAAGGTTTTTTAAACCTTATTAAACTCCATCTATTTTATATTGATTAGGATAAAGTGTTTCAATCCTAATAGAATATGGCTTTACAAGCCTATAAATAGACATAGTCTATTCATCTTGTATCGATTCGAATTTTCGACATAGTGAATTTTCTTCTCCTCTACCCGTGGTTTTTTTTTCCCGAAAGGGTTTCCACGTAAAATCTGTGTGTTCTTTATTTTTATTTTATTTTTATTTATTTGTTTGAGACATTTTGTCATTACCGACATTATATTTTTCACAAATTGGTATCAGAGCTTCCGGGTTTTTTTATCTCAATCACGTTAATGGCGTCTTTGAAGTATGAAATTCTGCTGTTGGATCGCAACACCAGATTTGGGTTGTGGCAGATTAAGATGCAAGCAGTTCTTGCGCAGATGGATCTAGAGGATGCCCTGCTAGGGATAGATAAGATGTCTTCAACATTAACAGATGAAGAGAAGAAGCGTAAGGATCGAAAGGCATTAACACAGTTACATCTGCATTTGTCTAACGAAATTTTGCAAGATGTGATGAAGGAGAAGACCGCCGCTGGATTATGGAAAAAGCTGGAACAAATATGCATGTCGAAAACTCTAACCAGCAAGCTGCATATGAAGCAACGTCTTTATGCTCATTGTTTGGAGGAAGGTGCATCTGTGCACGAACACTTAACAGTGTTTAAAGAAATTCTCTCAAACTTGGAGGCCATGGAGGTTCAGTATGATAAGGAAGATCTAGGGTTGATTCTACTTTGTTCGTTGCCCCCGTCTTATTCAACCTTTAGAGATACAATTTTATATAGCCGTGAGTCTCTCACAGTCGATGAGGTTTATAATTCTTTAACCTCGTATGATAAGATGAAGCATCTTGTGGCTAAAACCGACTCTCAGGGGGAGGGTCTCATTGTTCGTGGGAGACAAGATCGGAATGTTGATGATGATCGTGGAAGGACACAAGAACGAAATCCTCGCAGTAAATCTAAGGGTAGATCAAAGTCTTCAAACAGAGGTAAAACTTGTAACTTCTGTAAGAAGAAAGGGCACATTAAATCTGAGTGCTATAAGCTACAGAATAAGATCAAAAGGGAGGCTGCGAATCAAAAGGGAAAACAACCAGAAAATTCCAGTGAAGTTGATGTTGTAGAAGACTATAGTGATGGTGAACTTTTAGTCGCTTCAGTCATCAATTCTAAAGTGAGCAATGAGTGGATCCTTGATTCGGGCTGCACCTTCCACATGAGTCCCAATAGAGATTGGTTTACAAATTACGAGATAGTGCCTGAAGGTGTTGTTTTGATGGGAAATAATGCTTCGTGTAAAATTGCAGGTGTTGGAACGATTAAAGTTAAGATGTTTGATGGAGTTGTCAGAACACTTAGTGACGTACGACATGTTCCAGAATTGAAAAGAAATTTAATTTCATTAAGTACTCTTGATTCAAAAGGATACAAATACACAGCTGAAAGTGGGGTTTTGAAGATTTCTAAAGGTTCCCTCGTTGTGATGAAAGGGCAAAGAAAGACTGCCAAGTTATATGTTCTGCAAGGTTCTACTGTTACTGGTGATGCAGCTGTCGCCTCCTCTTCCCTGTCAGATGATGATATTACTAAACTTTGGCATATGCGCCTAGGGCATATGAGTGAGAATGGTATGGCAGAATTAAGCAAAAGAGGACTTCTTGATGGGCAAGGAATTTGCAAACTGAAGTTCTGTGAGCATTGCGTTTTTGGGAAGCAAAAAAGAGTTCGATTCACCAGAGGAATCCATAACACAAAGGGAACGTTGGAGTATATTCATTCTGATTTGTGGGGGCCATCCAGAGTACCTTCGAGAGGTGGAGCTAATTATATGCTAACTTTTATTGATGATTTTTCCAGAAAAGTTTGGGCGTTCTTCTTGAAGCAGAAAAGCGATGTGTTTTCCGCATTTAAGTCTTGGAAAACTATGATTGAAAAACAGACGGGAAAACAAATAAAACACCTCCGCACAGACAATGGCTTAGAGTTCTGTTCTGATGAGTTTAATAAACTGTGCAAGTCAGAAGGGATCGTGAGGCACTTGACAGTTCGTCATACTCCACAGCAAAATGGCGTTGCAGAACGAATGAATAGAACAATAATGGAGAAGGTTCGATGTATGTTGTCAAACTCCAACTTACCAAAGTCATTTTGGGCCGAAGCAGCCTCTACTGCATGTTTTTTGATCAACTGATCTCCATCCATTGCCATTGAGAAAAAGACTCCACAAGAGGTATGGTTTGGTAACCCTGCTGATTATTCTGATTTAAAGATTTTTGGGTGTCCTGCTTATGCTCATATTGATAATGGAAAATTGGAACCAAGATCTATTAAATGTGTTTTTCTTGGTTATAAAACTGGTGTTAAAGGATATAAGTTATGGTGTCCTGAAGATAGAAAAGTTGTGATTAGCAGAGATGTTATTTTTGATGAAACTGCTATGCTACCTAACTTATCTCTTAAAGATCCTTCCAATAAAGAAAATCAAAAGCAGGTGGAGCATCAGATTAATACAGAGTCAACTCCTCAAGCCAGTACAAAAATTGAGAATAAAGTTGCTTCTTCACCACAATACTCTATCGCCAAAAACAGAACTAAAAGAGAAATTAAACCTCAAAGAAGTATGCTGAGGATGATCTAGTTGCTTATGCTTTAAATGTGGCTGAAGATATAGATGCAAATCAAGAGCCATCTAATTATTCTGAGGCGGTTAGTTGTGAAGACTCAGAAAAGTGGATGTTTGCTATGTAAGAGGAGATGGAATCACTCCACAAAAACAAAACATGGGATCTTGTAAAACTTCCAAAAGGTAAAAAGGTTGTTCGTTGTAAATGGGTGTATAAAAAGAAAGAAGGGACTCTAGGAGTTGAAGAACCCAGATATAAAGCAAGGCTTGTTGCAAAGGGTTACAGTCAAATTCCAGGAGTGGATTTCATAGATGTGTTCTCCCCAGTTGTGAAGCATAGTTCGATTCGAGCGTTGCTTGGTATTGTGGCCATGCATGATTTGGAGCTTGAGCAGTTAGATGTTAAAATTGCTTTTTTGCATGGAGAACTTGAGGAGGATATTTACATGCAACAACCAGAGGGTTTTACAGTCTCAGAAAAGGAGGACTATGTTTGCTTGCTGAAAAAGTCTCTTTACGGTTTGAAACAGTCACCAAGACAGTGGTACAAGAGGTTTGATCTTTTATGACTTCTCATTATTTCAAAAGAAGTAGCTTTGATAGTTATGTTTACTATAAGAAAAACAATGATGGTTCTTTTGTATATCTACTCCTTTATGTTGATGACATGTTGATAGCAGCAAAAGATAAAGGAGAGATAAGAAAAGTCAAAGCCCAACTAAGTGAAGAATTTGAGATGAAAGATTTGGGACCAGCAAAGAAGATACTTGGTATGGAAATTCTTAGAGATAGAAAAGTAAGTAAATTGTACCTAAGTCAGAAAGGGTACATTGAGAAAGTTCTTTGCAGGTTCAATATGCAGAGTGCTAAGCCTGTTAGTACTCCTTTAGCAGCTCATTTTAGACTTTCATCAGCTTTGTCTCCACAAACAGATGATGAGGTTGAGTACATGTCACATGTTCCATACACTAGTGCAGTGGGATCTCTCATGTATGCTATGGTTTGTTCACGTCCAGATTTATCATATGCAGTCAGTGCAGTTAGCAGATACATGGCGAATCCCGGTAAAGAACACTGGAAAGCAGTTCAGTGGATTTTAAGATACTTACGAGGTACTACTGATGTTTGCTTACAGTTTGGAAGAACTAGAGATGGAGTCATTGGATATGTTGATGCTGATTTTGCTGGAGACCTTGATAGAAGAAGATCTCTCACAGGTTATGTCTTTACAATTGGAGGTTGTGCAATCAGTTGGAAAGCCACTTTGCAAACTACAGTCACTTTGTCTACCACTGAAGCTGAGTACATGGCGATTACTGAGGCTTGTAAAGAAGCTATTTGGTTGAAGGGACTATTTAGTGAACTCAATGAAGACCTTCAAATCAGTACAGTATTTTGTGACAGTCAGAGTGCCATCTTCCTTACAAAAGATCAAATGTTTCATGAGAGAACAAAACATTGATGTTCGGTATCATTTTGTTCGTGATATTATTGCTCGTGGTGATATTATTGTGAGCAAAATTAGTACTCATGAAAATCCTGCAGATATGATGACTAAGTCACTTCCTATAACCAAGTTTGGGCATTGCTTAGACTTGGTTGGTGTTCATCGTTGAAGTTAAACCCTTAAGGGGTTTTTTGGAAGAGGTGGAGAACTTGTTCGTTGAAAGTTCGCGATGAAGAACTTGTTCATTGAGAATTCATGTCAAGGTGGAGATTGTTAGAATTAAGTGACCCAAATTCTTATTTAAATAAAATAAGATGGAAAATAAAATAAAAGTAATATCTAAATAGAACTAGACTTCTTTTATTTTATTTTAGAATAAGGTTTTTTAAACCTTATTAAACTCCATCTATTTTATATTGATTAGGATAAAGTGTTTCAATCCTAATAGAATATGGCTTTACAAGCCTATAAATAGACATAGTCTATTCATCTTGTATCGATTCGAATTTTCGACATAGTGAATTTTCTTCTCCTCTGCCCGTGGTTTTTTTTTCCCGAAAGGGTTTCCACGTAAAATCTGTGTGTTCTTTATTTTTATTTTATTTTTATTTATTTGTTTGAGATATTTTGTCATTACCGACATTATATTTTTTCACATGATACGTGTGTATTGGGAAAAGGATGCCAGTGGGAAGTTTCAATTCATGGAAATTGAGGGCTCCGAGGAAATAATCGAGGCTGATCTAGTCCTGCTAGCCATGGGTTTCCTTGGGCCTGAGTCGGTGAGTATTAAAACTTTTTACAAATATTAAAAAAGGGAACAGCATTGTTATTTCATTGAACCATTCAAGATCCAGCTATTGTATGTAATTTGCTTTCTTTTAACAGACAGTGGCAGAGAAGCTAGGTGTGGAGCAAGACAACCGATCAAACTTTAAGGCAGAGTTTGGGCGTTTCGCAACCAACGTGGAAGGTGTTTTTGCAGATGGAGATTGTCGACGAGGTCAATCATTAGTTGTGTGGGCAGTCTCAGAGTGAAGGTAAGCAGCTGCACAAGTTGAAAAATACCTCACTGCTGTTGATGGCACCAAAAGGTGATCTTCATTGTCTTCGAAAATGCGCTCAAACAGCTTCCATTGGGAATTAACCATAGTCTTGTGGATAAATCAGATGGGATGTTTTAGTAGAGATAAATGATTTGGGAAGGTTTCGTAGGGTAAAGAAATCAATAAACATCGTCCTTGGCTACTGGTGCTGCTATAGATTTAGGGATATCATGCCTTTCCCATTTATCATCTTTGTTTATAGTTTTTGCCCAGCCTGTTTTAAGGTTTGCAGCTCAGCAGTATGATGCCTAAAATATAGAACTGATAAATCCAGTATTTCTTTTGTATTTATTCTATTTTGATGTGTTAATAATATTAACCCAGGTATTTGAGTGGTACTTCATATTTGCTGCATAGGAAGGAATAATACTTAGATGATCAAACAGAGTCGAAATAGAAAAAGAGTTTCAACATATTATTTCACTGAGAATGAAGTCTCATCCCACAATGGTTTTCTAAGACCAATTTTGATTCTTTTGAGCTTTTTAAACTTCAGTAAACAGTTCTTTACATATCAGAGAACTAAGATGGGAGAAAAATAACAGATCAGAAATTTTATTTCGAGCTTCAGGAAAGCTAGCTTTGACAGCTGAAAATTCAGAAGCAGCCGCCTAACTGCAAGGCAGTAAGATTTAATACATGTTAGAATCATCTCTAGGCCTTAATTTGGCATTTAAAAAGTGGAAGTTCACGAATAAGAGAAGAGATTGTAGAGGTTGAGATTTGAATTTCGAAAAGATTAGCTGCATTTACGATGAGAGGCAGCTTGTCAGGAGTTCAATTTTACTTACCAGAATAGCCTCGATTTCCCTCTCAGAGACAGGAGTACGTTTTGGCAAAAGAGATGCTTTTCCTCCTACAGCAGTGTTGGTGGGCGGAGCAGGAACATCTGAGCTCAACCTTGACCTTGCAATGAAGTTACCAATGACACCTCCATCTTTGCGTGTTGCTTGTGTTTCAGAGATTGAACCTATACAACAACACAACCTTAAAAGTGGTTTCAAATATAAAATGGCAACTTAAAGACCACATGCCACTACAGGGACTAAAATATCCTAATTCTATCCTGTTCAGTCGACCAACAAACAGAGCAAAGCTCAAGCAAATGTGGTTTCAATCTGGTTCTGCTGTTAGAAGTAGAGGCGATAAACAAACCCCAATTTCAGAAAGCTCAAATCCAAATCCAAAACTTCATCCCATCCAAACCCAAACTCAAAAAACAAGCTAAAGTCAATACATATTCTATAAAAAGTTCAAAAATGATCTAACAAGCTTAAACACAAATCCCAAATCCAATCTGAGAAAAAAGTAAAAATCTAAACTTGAGAAACCCGAAAAAAAATTGTAAACCACCTAGGAGCTTGCAATATCACTAAACTTATCCCAATAGCCCATCCTCATCCAAAAAGAAAAGTAATACTATCACAGCAATGCTTCAATACTGTAGGTAATTATATCTGCTTTGAAGGAGAAGATTATCTTTATGCTTTTGTCCTTTCGAGAAAAGCCAATGATGATGAAAAGGTGACCCTTGCTATATGTAGCCACAGTCCAATCCTTATTAGTAGACCTGACCCCTGGACAAACTATGACGCCCCTTAGCTGACCTTCATCTTGTAGGAAGCTCAGCAGCTCCATTTCAACTTACATGTCCAAAGACTCGACCTCTAGCTCAGCTCTCTACCAGAAGAAGTGTAAACAAACGATGCTGCCTGTGGTAACGTGTCCTGGATCCATCCAATTCTCGACAGTTCACACGCTTATCTAAGGGGCTAGTTTTTGAGAGGGAAAAACAATCCCACATCGACTAGTAAAGCATTGGAATGTGGTTACATAGAGGGAAGGGCATCTTCCCCGCACCATTTCCAAAAGAATAAAAGCATGAATTCGATCTTCAACTCTGACCTCATCGCCAATGCAGTCCAAAATCCTCCCACCAACAAAAATCTAATTTGGAATTCGACCTTTAATCAAATCTATCCCACTTGTCTCAAGCTCTACTGTGCATACCATCTAATTTCTATCAAAACGATCAGTATATGCTCTTAGCAAATATCCATCTCATCTGACTCGCTCCTTCCATCAAAGAAGATCACAAAAATAGCAACTCCCAAGAACGAGACCGAAGAAAATAAAAAAGAAATAATCTAACTCAGTATATACTAAATTCAGCATCTGTACTTCAAGCTTAGTACTTTGATGTTGAAATTCAGAAGACAAAGCAAGAATTAAAACAAAAGATAATAAATTCAATTAAAAACTCAAAGCAGACGTTTTGAGTTTTAGAAAAGTTTTCAATTTCAACGCACTAAAAACCAGAACCCCAAAATTATTACCAAAAAGAAAAAAAAGAGAGAAGAGAGGAGCAACCTGAAGGCGAGGGTTTAGGGTGCCTTTGAGGAAACTTAATGCGTGGAATTCTCTTCAGTGCTTGCTCTGCTCCCATCTTCACTCAACCTTTTGTTTTCCCTATCTGCTCTGCTTGGATTTCGGAAATTGGAACAATCATTGTTTTTATTCTTTTATCTTTACCCATTGATAGAGGTGTGCATGGGCCGGGCCGGGCCGGGTTCGGGCCGGGCTCAATTAAAAATTTAGGCCCGTTCGTCGGGCTCGGGCCGGGCCGGGCCCGGAAAATGGGCCTAAAATTTTGCCCAAGCCCGACCCGAATAAAAATATTAAAACCCGGGCCCGGCCCGGCCCGTCCATATTAATTTTTACACTATTTTTATATAATTTTAAAATATATATAAACCATAAAAAAATACTAAAAAACCAAAATAAATATTTCTCAATAAATAAAAAATAAATTTTAAAAAATATGTATACTTAAATAACAATAAAATAGATGTAACTTAACAAACAAATGCCTCTAAAATAATAACAAAATTAACAAATGTCTTTAAAATAATAACAAAATTAACAATAAAATAAGTTTTATACAATATCTAAACAATAACAACAAAATAGTAGCAATATAATAGTAAAATGATAGCAAAATAGGGAGAAAATAATAGGAAAATATTATTAAAAAATAAATTATTTTTTGTCTTTAGTGAATTCGGGCCGGGCCGGGTCGGGCCCGGGCCGAAAATATCTTACCCGAGCCCGGCCCATTTTTTAAACGGGCCGTATTTTTTTGTCCAAGCCCATTTTTCGGGCCTATATTTTTGCCCAAACCCTCCCACATTTCGGGCGGGCCTTCGGGCCGGGCCGGGGCGCCCGGCCCATGCACACCTCTACCCATTGAGTGAAAAGTAAAGTTACCAACTTTTCTTTTTTAGCAATAATTATTGGTTTTTTCAAACACAATTTTTGGCATTCACCGCCGTTGTTTCCTGTTGTGTTACTTTATTCTTATTTTGAAACTAGACAAAGGTCAAAAGGGAGAGGTTCTGCTGTGAGTTTCTTTACCCAATATTTTTTTTTTTGTTATTGCAACTTATCATTAAAAATAAAACTTACAAAAACATGTTTTTTTATAATCCTCAAGGTTTTTTTTTTTTCTTAAGCAATATAAGATATGGAACTATATTTTTATTATAAGTAACACTAAAACAAAAAAGATATTAGGGACAAAAAACCCTTCTAATTAGAAGTATTTTTTTATTTATGAATCCCCTAAAAATGCTTTCAACTCTAAAGCGTTTTCATTATTTTGATTTAATCCTATAATTTTTATAAATATTGTTTAATCTAATAATTATTTAAAAATGACATTTTAAAGATATTTACTCAAATAACTAATGAATTTGAAGTAATAATTGGTATATTTGTATACTTATAATTTTTTATTCCAATTAAATATTTTGATAGTTGTTTTTGGTATGAGGTATAATTTTAGAATAAATAAAAAATTGTTTTAAATATTAAGAAATTTTAATGAAATTTTATAAGGAAAAAATTTATAATTCTAAAAGTTAGTAAAAAATTATATTTCATGATAATTCTAAAATATACGAAAAATTAAATAAATATAAATAACATTGAGATGACCTCTCATGTTATTTGATATTTTCATAATTTTTTGTATTTATTCTTTTTTTTTTTTTGATACATTCCCATATTCCTTTTAGTATTTTCTCATATTTTTTAATATTCCCTCATATTTTTTTATTTTTTTTTGTATGTTTTAGTATATCCTCATAATGTTTTGTACTTCCTTTTCTTTTGGTACTTTCTTGTACATTTTCGCACTTTTTTTTTTTTACTTCCTCTAATTTTTTTGATACTTTCTTATATTTTTTATACTTTCTCATATTTTTTTTGTAGTTCCTCATATATTTTAATATTCTCTCATAATTTTTTGTATTCCATCAAAACTTTTTATTCCCTCAATTTTTTTGGTATTTTTATTTTTAGTATACCCTCAAAATTTTGGTACGGTTTTGAAATGATACTTGGTATGAGATACAATATTAAAATAAAAAAATTATTTCTAAATATTAAGAAAGTTCAATAGGATTATGTAACGAAAAAATTGTGTAACTTTTAAATTATTATTTTTCATGCTAAATTTTATAAGGAAAAAAATATCTTTCATGATAATTTTAAAATAAAATAAAAAAATTAAATAAATGAAGTAAATTTAATAAGAAGAACCAAAATTGGTATACGTCAATTTTTTTATATTCCCTCATTTTTTTTTGGTGCTTTTTATTTTTTTTTTACTTGGGTGAGTATAAAAAGTTATAAGAGAGTACCAAATATTGATTCATCTTATAAAATTTATTTTTTAAATTTTTTAAATTTTATTAATATATATTATAAATTTTACTAATATGCAAAAAATTAAAATAAAAATTAATTTATCAAGTCTAGACTTCATTTTAAAAGTATTTTTTTTTTGTGAAAAAGAAATTATAACTCAAGTATCAAATATTAAGAAGATTCGTTACATAATTCTTATCAGCCAACTGCAATCCCGATTCTCTGTCTCGCCTAAGCTTGAATATCCTGTCAGCAATTCTATTCTTGTCTCTGGGAATATGTTGAAGATTCTAGTGACTCATAAACTTCAAAAACAAAAGTATTCTTCTAATTAAGGCTGAATTAGAACCTTCATGAACTCCTTCATAAATGAGATTAACACCTTCAAGGTTGTTCATCCGAATGATAACTTTTTGAAAGCCGCAATCAAAGCAATTTGCAGCCCATCTAAAATGCCCCATAATTCTGAATCTAGGACTTCACAATTACCCAGATACCTAGTGAAACCAACAATCCAATTCTCATTGTGATCTCGCAAAAGCCCTCCAGCTATGGCAAACATATCCATAGATTTAACCGAACCATCTGTGTTTAAATAGACCTAACCATCTAAAGAAACAGGAGCAAAATTCGATCTTGAAAATTTAGTGGCATGCGAACTTAACACCGAAACATACTGCTTTGCCCAACATAGAAAGGCTTTAATAACCTCGCTAGTGCTCCACGAAATACCTTGAAATATGCGTAGATTTCGATTCTTCCAAATGCGCCAAATAATAATCCTGAACATACAAGACCAATTGACACCTCCCACTAGATTTATGACTTGCTGATTCCGTCAATTAACCTCCATCCATTCACATAAAAACCCTGTAAAAAAAGATTGTTTACCTGTAGGGATTAACTGCATCCATATTTCCCTAGTCGTTATGCAGTCCTATAGAACATGAAGGCCATTATCATAATTATGGCCACATGTACTACAAAGCAGTATCTATTCCCAAACCTCTTCGTATCCTTTCAACATTTGTGAGCAAACAGTGTTTAATAGTAAGCCAAATGAATACTCTAGCCCTTTGTGGTCCCTGATATTTCCACGGTAATTTCTAAACATCCTCTTTTGCATTCCATGAATCTTCCGAAGTTTCTTGTACGCACTTTTAATTGAGAAAGAGCCAGACGTGTTCCCCCCAAATAATTTTATCCATGCCAGAATTAAGATAAGGTGGCGGAATCGCTACAATCTGTTGAATGATATCTTCAGATAACCAAAGATGAAAGAAGTCTAAATGCCAATCCTCATTTTTCGTGACCATATCGCTAAGGGTACAATTTATATCCAAACTAGAATTGCAAGCTTTTTTTTTTTTTTGCACAAATTCCCAACATTAGGAACCCAAGAATCCTTTCAACAGTTAATACTGTGCCCATCTCCAACAGACCAAAGTAGATTCTCATATATGAAAGGCCAAATCTTTGATAAAGATCTCCAAAAGAAAGAACACCGTCCCCTCGATAATGATTCTGGCAATCCACTAGGAACCCCATACTTAGACCGAAGCATATTAACCCGTAGATAAGAAGAATCTGTCACTAAATTAAACCCCAACTTCATCATGAAAGAAGTATTATGATCACATAATGACCTTATACCAAGACCACCATGCGATTTAGGTTGGCATATCGAATCCCAACTTACCAAAACTATTTTTTTATTTCCACTAGTGGATCCCTAAATGGATTATCTAACCATAAGTTCGATCTCATCACACAAACCTTTTGGGATCATCATTAATTGTATAAAGTAACTTGGAATTGATAACAAGACCGATTAAGCTAAGGCAATTCTACCTGTAAGAAAGAGTTGTCTAGCATCCCAACTGTAAAGTTTGCTCCACACCTTATCAATGACAAAGCACAAAGTATTATTAGTAACCTTCTCATGAAAGAGGGGGACCTCTAAATACAATCCAAGATTTTGCACCACCTAGAACCCAAAAAATCCACTAATACGCCTTTGAATGTCATTATCCACCCCTTTAGAGAAAAATATATTTAACTTTTGCAGATTAACATTATGCCCCAAAAAATCGCAGAATGTGTCTAAAATTTCTTTTATCACCCTTGCCTGTTTCGCCTTCGCCTGACCAAAAAGGATCAAGTCATCTGCAAAAATATGTGAGAAAGGGACGGACCTGATCTAGACAACTAAATAGCCGACCATCTACCATCTATTGTGGCCGCGTGAATACCATACCCTAGCCACTTCATACATAGAATGAAAAGGTAAGGTGAAAGCGGGTATCCTTAACGAACTCCTCTTGCTAGTTTGAATTTCTGATATGGTACTCTATTCCAAAGCACCTGCATAGTTGATCTAGAAATAACTGACATAATGACATTACGAAGAAAGTTAGAAATACCTTTAGCCTGAAGATATGCATCTATGAAATCCCAACGAACGCGATCATAAGCCTTCTAGAGATCAATATTAATGGCCATCCATCTTTTGTTCTTTTGCTTGCTCTTCATAGAATGTATGACTTCTTGAACAATGATGATGTTATCATTTATATTCCTACCTGCGACAAATCCTGCTTGTTCAGGTCCAATGATCTTTGAAAAGACCACTTTAAATTTATTAACAAAAACCTTTATCACTAGCTTGTATAAGAAAGAACAACGACTGATAGAGCGAAACTGTAAGAAACATTCCGGATGTTGAACTTTAGGTAAAAGGACAATAAGTGAATTATTAAGGTCCGAATCAATGTTCTCTCCAGAGAAAATCCATAACCCACTCACAAATCAAAGGACAAACAAGCTCCTACTGACTTTGATAGAAAATAGCATGTAAGCCACCACTACCTAGTGCTTTTAAAGGTGCCATATCAGAAAGGGCCTTCTGGATCTCGCCATCAGATACCGGCATACTAAGGAATTGAATCGCTTCCTGCTCAAGAGACAGGAATGAATCATACCCAAGACTACCCGTTATTCTAGGTTGCTCGCGAAAAAGATTCTTATAAAAATTAACTACTTCCTACTTCAAATCGTCCTCATCCATATCCCATTCCCCCACTTGATTTTTAAAGGCAATAATATGATTATGCTTCTTTCTCTGTAAAGTTCACCTATGGTAGAATTTTGTATTGCGATCCCCAAAAACTAACCAATCACACTTAGCCTTCTATCGCCATAAATATTCCTCATGATGCAACATTAACTCCAACTCTTCTCAGATTTCTAACTCAACCTAAATCAAATTAAGCGAGCTTTTTCGATCAATTGCCTTTTGAACATTATCAAGCTTCTTCTTTAAAGGGTTCTTCCGATGTGTAATGTGCCCATATACCTCCTTATTCCATAATTTCACTTGACCGGTGAAAGTAGCATGGGTAGTCGCCATATTCTCTAAAAATTCTCAATTCTTTTTAACAAAATCTGAAAACCCCGAATGTTCAACCCAACTAGCCAAAAAAACTAAAAGGTCTCCTTGTGGAAGGCTAGGCCTCAAGCATAAGGGTTAATTTAAGAGGTCTATGATTCGATTTAAGCTTTTGTAAATGCACAACGCTTGATGAAAGAAACTTAAAGCTCTAAGCATCATTACAAATCACTTCATCCAGTCTCTCAAAAACTCACCCTCTATTCCATGTAAAGTTAGGACCATTGAATCCTAAATCATGAAGCCCCATGGAATCCATGAAATTGCTAAAGAAAGCAATCTTTTCCCAATGACCCGACCTCCTTTTTTCACATAAGGAAAGAATAGCATTGAAATCTCCAATCACTAGCCATGGAGTCTCATCCACTAGTAGAATACACTTAAAAGCTTTTTATAACTCCTTCTGCTTTTGACCATTAGGACTACCATACACAAAAGTGACCAAAATCGGTTGCCTATCAGAATTTCCAAAAATTATAAGTAAAATAAATTGGGAGTGATTACCCAAAATATGCATAGAAATTATATCTTTCCACCCAATCCAAATTCCACCAGAGAAACTCACAGCCTCTACACGATGTGAAAAATTGAAACTGAGTTTAGAAATAACTAAATCAGCTTTGGCACCACTTACCCTTCTTTCTAAAAGGCCAATCAAATTAAGCTTATGCTCTCTATTATACTCTCAAAAAATAGGAGGAAATTTTAAACTAGCACAACCTTAACAATTCCAGTAGAAAATAGTAAAATTCATACTTAAAATAAAAATTAAAAATTAAAAAATTAAAAATATCACCATATTATGCGGATGTGGAACCAAGGCCACCAATTTGTCCATCAGCACTACCACTAATTCAGTTCCAAGCCCAACTTGCGAATTGGTTAGATTAGCCATAGAGCTTATAGCCTCTTTCAAAAGAATTCGAGAAATTCCAGCATTTTTTAATCTTCCTCCATTTTCCTTGAACGTATGATTAAGAGAAGCTCCACTACAACTATTGACCACTTTATTCTCAAAACCACGCCCTTTGGAAATAGAAAAAGATTTATTAGTGTTCACCAAAATATTTTCCTTATTACCTTTGAGTGGTTTTGACACATTGGTGTTATTAATAATAACAGTTGAATGATGATTTGGGTATAAAAGATTAGTATCTAATTTGACCATAGTTTCACTAGGGCCTTTGAACATGGGATTATTAGGAACCAACTTATTCTCTGCATTTTCAGAAGAACAAGACTGCATATCTACTAATTTCGATCCCAATAAATCATTAGGAGAAATCCCACCAAAATATTGCTTATCCAAATTAGTGTTTTTCCCATTCAAGAACATGTTGTCCAGTCTACTAGGCCTTAATCCTTCCTGCACTAAAGGACCAACCTGCCCAGGGCTATCCTCTCTTGGCCTACCAAGCTTCTCATTCAATGACCCATTTATCCTTACATCATCCACCTTTGAATACGCCAAGCCTGCAGACAGAAGAATAGAAATAGAATTAGTAAAGGTTAATTCTTTTCTCAAGTCCCTATCATTTTGAAAAAACCTGTCTGACCCTACAAGCCTTTTCCTCAAAGATTTAAGGCTAACAGTACCCTTAACCTGGCCTGTCCCAGCAACCACAGGCTTGTTATCACTTGGACCCATAGTGGACCCAATAATAGGCCTAACATTCACCTTATTTCCACAATCCACACCAGTGGCATAGCCCAAAACTCCTTTAGTACCAGCCCTAGATTTATTCACCCTCACAACCACAGCCTCCCCGCCAGCTTCCTTCTCCTTCGAAAAACCCTCATCAGATGCTCCTAAATCATCGCCTAGTATATCTTCCACATTCAATGGCGAAAATCTAGTCCTCAACGTATTCTGCCCCAATTTTACAACCTTATTAACTTGAGAATCCCATTGGCCATGCCATGATTTCCTCTCGACCAAGATCCATGGCCCGTAATCACCTCTCTTCCCTTCACCACCTTTATTGACAGCATCTCCAGAAGACGTTATCTTCGCATCCATAAAGCTCCCCGAAGCTAGATTCACCACTGTCGACGGGCACAACTCCTTAACGTGACCATATTTTCCACAACAAAAGCATATCATTGGGAGAGCCTCATACTCAACCCGTTGAATGACACCATCAACCAAAACTTGAGAAACCAATGGTTCATCCAGGTTTATGAACACTACCAAGCGAGCAAATTGTCCTCTGGTTCTGTTGTCAGTTTGTAAGTCTAATTTGACAACTTTCCCGATAAGTTATCCAATAACTTCAATGATTTTTCGTTTGTACTAGTAACCTGGAAGACCCTGTAATTAGATCCAAGCTATCACCACGATAGGGTAAGGCTGTGCAGGATTAAACGTTTTTTTCCACTATTACACAGTAAGGTATTGCCCGAAAATGATCCATGGACCCTGAGTTAAGACTTTATTGTAATCTTCAATATCTTGAAACTTAACCAAAAAAAATCCATTAGTGATATCCATTAGATGAAAAGATCTTGCAGGCTTCCAGAGATTAAGGATATAATTGTGAAGCATGTTATAGCCAATGCTATGCCCCAACAGATTGAGAATGATTGTCAATTCCATTTCTTTGAACAGAATATCCTCAATGCGATCCGAGAAAGTGATTGCCGGAATCCCATTAACCATGAACATATTCACATCCCCTTCCAGTAATTCAAAGTCACTCTCATTTCTTCCGGAAATCCCTTCAAGATTCCCATTAGAGGAGGCAACCCCTCCCCCTAAAAGCTTGTCTTTAAAAGACATAATCGGCTGTTGATCAGAGTTAACAACCATATTAGTGTCTCCCTCATCAATAGCCTCATTGAATCTTACTTTTCTGGTATTCCGTTCACCATTAGCACGAGGATCTCCATCAGAATCATTGCTAAAATTTTACTTCTCCATTTCCTAAACTGTTCAATTTTAAAAGCAAAATTTGATGGCATATAAAAAATTACAAAAGAATATTAAAGATTATGAGAGATTAGCGTGCCCAAAATTATAAAGCAATAACAAAAATGGAAAGAAATTTTCTTTTTAATTTTTTACTTATTTATTAGGTAACTCATTTACAATTACAAAAACCTTATGAGAAACTCATTGTAACGAAATTTTTCTAGAATTTCACGTCAAGAGGTAAGTAATGGCGGGCACCCAAGTTTAATGTTGTTTAGGGCATTTTGGATATTTCCAACATCAAATTAATAAATCGGTTCATTGTGCCAACTGTTTGAGAATTATTTTATTATCTTTTTCTCAACTATTACTAAACTCACCTAATTTTGTGTGTATCTATTAATTACTAAATTTGGCCTTTCAAATGATTTTGAAAATTATAAATTATAAATTAATATTGATTTAAACTTGGTAATTTGAATATTTTTATGGTATTAATTTAAATTTGAGTGATTTTACTACTTGGGCTATGTTTTGGGCTTTCACCCATTGCTACATAATTTTTTTTATTATATTTTGTTGAATTATAAAATTTCAAATTATATAAAAGAAGAGAAAAAAATAGAATTTTATAAACAAGCCCCTGTTTTTACAAGATTTGTAGATAAATTCCTTCTCCCAGCATTTGTCAAGTGCTATCCCTTTCTTATATGTATAACATTGTAACGCCCCAAAATTGGGCCTGGAAGAATGGGCCGTGTAGGCCCAATGGGCTTGTGGGCCCACACAGGTCGTTTTCTTTGGACTTACGAGAATTAGTGGTCCGGCTGTGTCGTACATGTGGCTGTAGGTAAATTTGGCTTGGCGGGCCATGCGAGCACGTGGGCCCCACTTGGGTTGCGTAATGGGCCCCGGGCCCATATTTACTGAATGACGTGTTGGTGTGATGGCTAAGAGGTTTGGAAGTGTTGAAGAAGTCTTGGGTTCAAACCTGGGCCTTAGCAAAAATTTATGTTTTTCTCTTATGGGAGCCTTGACGTTAGTGGGTAGGCTTTAAGAATATTTTTGGTGAAAGCATGACAAAAAGGAGTGTGGTGTAGTGGCAAAGTGGTGCCACTTAGGGGACAAGGAAGTGACGCAATAAAGGAAGCAAGGGGTCCAAGGTTCAAGTCTTGGCTCTTGCAATTTATTTTAGTTTTTCTTTTAAATAAATCTGGAAGCGAGTAGGCAGGCTTTAAAGATAAATGTGTTGAACTTATGACACAAAGGGACTTGTGTCTGAGTGGTGGTGCCTTGACATGACTAATCGAGAGGTTTATGGTTCGAATCCCTTTGCACGCAAAGGTTGATTATTTTGCTAATACTTTAGTTTTTAGAGATTGATGGAGGATCCCACATCGGGAAGCTAGCATGGGAGTAGGCGAGAAGTTGGCTTTAAATAGAGCGATTCATGAGGAGAGTAGGCATGTCTTTCTTGGCTTACCCCCTTTCACGTTGAAGCGTGTTCGTTTGGGTTAGGCATTGGATCATTCGTTGATCTGTATGCCGTTGGGTCATAATGATGGTGACCGTAGTTGATCGACACCCCGGGGAGTCAAGGGTGCGATTATTGTTGGCTTCTGAGCATAGCAGCATTCAGAGGGTGGATTAGCTTCAGATGCCTATCAGGTGTGCATTTCTCACCACTCTAGCGGTAGGATGGCTACTTCGGGCCGTGATGGGCTGAATGGTGCCATGTGGGCCCAATGGGCCTACAGGCCCAATTGGATAAGTTGTTTGATTATATAGTAAATATTGGACTAGATTAGGTGAATCTCATATTTGTGGCTAGATTTGGGCTAAAAGGGCCACACGAGCATGTGGGCCCATTTGGGCCGAGAATGGGCCCTAGGCCCATTTCCATTGTTATCTCTGTTTAGAATGCTTTAATTTACCAAATTATTGAAATACCCTCGACTTGTAAAATTACCAAAGTACCCTTGATTTACCAAATTACTGAAATAGCCTTGATTTACAAAATTACTGAAACACCCCTAATTTACAAAATTACTGAAATTCCATTGGTTTGCAAAATTACTAAAATACCCTTATAGGGTAGAACTACTATAATACCCCTGATTTGTAAAATTACCGTTTTACCCCTGATTTGTAAAATTACCATTTTACCCCTGATTTGTAAAATTTCTATTTTACCCCTAATTTGTAAAATTACCATTTTACCCCTGATTTGTAAAATTATCGTTTTACCATTGATTTGTAAAATTACCATTTTACCCCTGATTTGTAAAATTTCCATTTTACCCCTGATTTGTAAATTACCGTTTTACACTTGATTTGTGAAGTTACCAAAATACCCCTTTAGGGTAGAATTACTGAAATACCCTTGTAGAGTAGAATTACTAAAATACCCCTGTAGGGTAGAATTACCATTTTGCCCCTAGTGTGTCAAATGATCGTTTTGCCCTTGTGGGCAAGTGACTGACTTGGACTGTGTGTTTGACGGATTTGATTGTGAATATATGTTGGTGATATGAATGACTCGACTGTGATTGTTTGATTCAAATATGGGCATGACATTCTGCATACATGACATGTTGCATGGGATTTGGTAATTATTGATGGAGGAAGTGTTCTGGTGGCCTCGCCACATATATCTGTTCTGGTGGCCTCGCCACAATATCTGTATCTGGTGACTCTGTCACAATATCTGGCAGCCTCGTTGCAAATTCTGTGGTGTGTAACGGATGGGTGGGTCGAGTAGTTTCCCCACATGGTGTGTTCGCTGGTATGGGTGGTATGTAGCGGTTGGATGGGTTGAGTAGTCTCCCCGTATATTTTGGGCTTTGCATTCATGCATGTTATCTATATTGTTACTGTTATGGGCCTATGGGTCGCACTGCTATATGTAAAGGGCTAGGGCCTAGTTTACTGTTATCTGAATAGGGCTTCGGCCCAAATATTACTGTATCTGGTTAGGGCTTAGGCCTAGTAGGCTTGAGCTGACTTGGGCTTTGAATAGGCTTCTTTGCATACTGATTCTGATTCTGATTCTGTTTAATGATTTTGATTCTGTTAATTGATTCTGATTCTGATTCTGATTCTGATTCTGGTTCTGATTCTGTTAAATGATTCTGATTCTAATTCTAGTTCTGATTCTGTTAAATGATTCTGATTCCGTTAATTGATTCTGATTCTGATTCCGTTAATTGATTCTGATTCTGATACTAATTCTGGTTCAGATACTGTCTCTGATTTTGTAATGGGTTAAGGCCCAATTGATACTGGAACTGTGGTAGGGCAAACTTTTAAATTCTTTTACATGACCGACTGTTCGTACTTGTAGTAGGGGATTACACACTGAGTTTTTGTAAACTCGCCCCGTTTATTAACTTTTCAGGTAATCCCCAGCCTTAGACGGATCGAAGCTGCGAGGGACTCGGAGAAGGCCACACACTCTGCTTATGCTTTCTATTTTGATTATTTACTCTCAAGTACTTTATTTTGGGTTTTGTTTGTAATAAGGCCTTTTATAATTTCTAAATTTTTATTTTAAGGTTTTTATTTACTTTGAATTATATCTACTAGAGGTGAATAGCAGTTTTCCAAAATGTTAACTGTTTTCAAACACTACGTCTTCCGCAACTAACTAAATTAAGAAGGGATTAACTTTTAGTTGACCATGTTTTGAATAAACAAACACAAGCTGAGGTTTTATACAAGTTTAACAGTAGAAGTTTTTAAACACTAAGAAAGGTTTTCAATGAAAACATGGTTTTCAAAAAACACTTCAATGTGACATACCAGACTTAGCCGTAACGTCTAGGCTGGGTTTGGGATGTTACAGACATTGTTGGATCTAGAGTCCTGAGTGTAGTTTTTTATCAGTTTATACTTGTAATTATTTTGAACAGATTAATTAATAAAAAATTTCATTGATTACATTAATATACCTTGTATAATTGTCCTCATATGATTTTTGCACACAAATCAAAATGAAAATCAATGTTGCTCATTGGTTGCCTAAATGTTTACTAATACTAAGCGGTATTACATGGCTGTATCGTAGCACGAAAAGACAGCCTATATTAGTAAATGAACCTAAACATATCCTTAGTCTAACTGGAAATGAACAAACCAATTAAAAGACTACTATCTCGTCTATCAGGTCCAACTAGGGAGATGCATTGTATTTGGTATCAGAGCGAATGACTCTCAAAAGATAGAGACATAGATGTGACTGATTGGACTAATAGTACATCGGATAGGACCCAAGCAGAATAGATCTTGAATCCGTTTATGGACTTATTCACTTCTAACGTTCATAGTGTTGCATACCTAAATCTTGAGTGGTTGGAGGACTATGTATGTCTGACTTGTACACTTTGATGTAAATAAAAGCTTAAATTCAAATAGATAATGAATCGAAAGCTAGTGCATTGGGTGTACGACTTCTATAGTATGTAGTGTCATTCACAACAGTGGAATTCATATCTCAAAACATGAGTAAATGATATCCTCTTATTGGCATTACATGGTTGATGAAAAATAAATATGGCCATAAGTCATTTGTCTTTGTGATGGATGACTTGATCACTATTTGATAGTAATTGACTTTTCATGAAGGAAGATGTAATGGTTACCATGACATAAAATAGGATCATATTAGGAGAACAAATTTTATCCCAAGGATATCAAAGATATCAAAGTTATCCTATAAAGGTAACACACTTATGACAAGGTCATTGGACGAGCATTGAGTAGTTGCTTTCGTAATGGTATGCTATTGGGGAGAGCTTAGTCACGATACTACAAAGGAATGACTTCGTGACTAAATGAGTTTATAATTAAAAGGCGAAAAGCCAAAACTGAATTATAAATCATTTGAGCCTTAACTACATATGTCCAATCGATCCCTCCGCTAGCTCATTGAAACCATAAATGAATTGTGTGTTTGAATAGATATCAACGGGATGAATAAAAAAGGAGAAATGAGAAACATTCAAGAATTATTATGGTTTTCTCCGAAATGGAGAAATGGAACCATTTGGAAATGAATGTAGGTTTTCAAAAATAGAAATGGAAATATCCTATATAGGATTACTTAAAAAAATTATGGAAGGATGAGCTTATGTTTTTAGACTATTTTGAAGCATGAAAATAAAAATAAATCATTCAGTCATAGTGAACATGTTGAGTTGTGACATATTGAACAAATTTTCTCGAAATTTTACCAGGGTAAAATTGTTAAAATTTTAATGGGATAAAATTGGGATGATAAAATTATTTAATATGTAAATATTAAATTTAATTTTGGGAAATAGAAAAACTGGATCGGGTTGGATCATATTACAGAGTACTTGTAACAACTCATTTTTAGTGAAATCGAAATAGTGGTTTTGGGACCACAAATTCCGAGTTAAAATATTTATTTTCAAATTATTTTAAGGTCTACAGCATGATAGTATGATTGCATGAAAATTTTGTTAAGAAATTTTACTGTTTGCATGCTTAATTTGATAAAAAAAGACTAAATCGTGTAAAGTGCAAAAGTTGGATTTTAATACCTAAAGGTTTCTAAAAGCTATAGAACTTTACATGGAGGTCCTTAAGTGGTAATTAGACCATTACAAGAGTTAGTGGACTTTTATGGTCATTAAAATAATATTTTTAAAGGTTAATTACAAGGTTATATATGTAATTTAATAATATAACCAAAAAAAGTAAAAACAAAACCATTTTTTTTTGTCCATCTTCTTCACCTAGCCAAAAATTAGAAGGAGAGAAGCCATTTTTAAGGTTAAAGCATTTGGCCAAGTCTCTTAGCTTGCATGTAAGTGAATTTCATCCCATTTTTAATGATTTTTATGTTTTTGAGGTCGTTGTAGCTTAATCTAGCTAGTCCAAAGACTAATTTATAAAACTACTAAAATATTTAAGTTTTTCCATTGCTGAATATGTGAGTATTTTGATGTTTAATGATAGAAAATGCATCCTTGTTGTTAGTTAAACAACATTTGTAAATTGATTTTGGATGAAAATGTTAAATAGGGATTAAACTAAAAAAAGTGAAAACTATGTGGTAAAATGTGTGAAATAATGAAAAATATGGGTTGTAATAAGCATGGATGAAATTCGGTTAGCATGGGTGTAGACTAAATTGCATGAATTTGCATTTTTATGAGATAATGACTAAATTGTGAAGAAGTTAAAAGTATAGGGGTAAAATAGTAATTTTACCAAAAATATAAAATTGGATTGAATTGAATAGAATGAGAATTAAAATTGCTATATTTTATTATATAGATCAAGAAAAACAACGTGTGAAATTAGATCAAGGAAAGGACAAAGTTATCGAGTAAATAGTCGTTTTTCATCAATTCAATTCGAGGTAAGTTCGTATGTTTAATAAGCATTAAATTTATAAGTGTTTAAATGATTAATTGATATAATTGTGATATTACAACACTGCGTAGATTCACGACAAGTTATCGGTAATATATGGATCCCGGTTGAATCTTAAGAATATATAGGATACAAATGACATGTCATTAGAGGTTACCGTGTTATGGGTGCTGGTCCTATACGTTCTATCGGTGACTGAGTTTTTCGGTATGTGTTACGGTTACTCGATAGCTTGTGTGAGTAGCACCATGTAGTTACAACTTGACTTCTAGCTTGTGTGAACAGACCCAGTGATGGCTCGACAGTGAGCATCTATATGAGATATGAGATAGAGGTGGTTTAACTACGTATATGGCACTTAGTGTGTGAGATACCCAAGTATCCGATATTATTCCAAATGGTTCAACGGGCTAAGATGATGGTACGAGGATATAAGAGATGATATGGATCACTTTAGGTATTCGTGAGAAGTATGACAAGTAAGTTGTAGTGGATATATTCATACATAACTAGCATGATGGTATTTATGTGCCAATATTTGGATTAATTGAAACTCAATTATGTTTACTTATGCTTCTTTAAATTGTAAATGAATAGTAAGTTATACTTATTAGCCATACGAGCTTACTAAGCTTCATAGCTTACTTTGCTTACTTTTTCGTGTTTTATAGTGATTTGGAAGCTCGCTCAGATTGGAAGTCATCAGAGATCTCATCACACTATCCAGTAGTTGTTTTGGTACTTTTGAACTTTAAGTATTTTGGTTATATGGCATGTATAGGTCATTTTGGCTAAGGAAGCCTATATGTTTTGATATGTGATTAGCCATGTGATTTGGCTTGATTTGGAATATGTATGGTATGTATATATATAATTGTAATTAGCTTTGTGTGATGTGTTGATATATTGATATGTGAATACCTTGTTGTGAATTGGTATGGTGAGGAACAAGTGGTTGAGATTGTGATAGGGTATGCATGCTATATTATAGGTAAGATAATGTATATATGTTGTAACAGCCCAATTTAGGACCAAGTCGAAACAGTGGTTTTGGGACCATAAATTCGAAATAGAAAATTTTATTGTGATAAAGTTTTAAGGTTTATAGAATGATTGAATGCATATGTGGAAGTTTCGTTACGAAATTTTATCTATAGAGGGTCTAATTTGGCTATTAGGACTAAATTGCAAAAAGTGCAAAATATGTGTTCTAGAAGCTTTGGGTGCTTAATTGAAATGATTTTGTAAATTAGATGTCCTTATTTAGTAATTAGACAATTATATATCATGATGGACAAAAATGGACATGGAGGGGTAAAATTTTAAAGAAAGGCTAAAAGGGCATTTTGGTCATCTGGTTATTAAAAGAATAAAAAGGGAAAATAAAGTGAAAAGTTGTCCATCTTCTCCATGCCTTATCCAAAATTTTGAAGGAAGCCATAGCTAGGGTTTGGCCAACTTTCAAGCTTGATAGTAAGTGCATCCTAGCCTGTTTTTAATGCTCTTTACGTTTTTGAAGTAGTTATCAATCGATCTATTTATTTCTACCATTATTTTGAAGTAGGGTTCATGTATAAAAATTTACACATGTGTGACATGCATGTATTTTGATGTCTAATGGTATAAAATGAAAGTTTGATGTGTGCTTAACAACTTTTACTAAGTGATTTTTGATGAAATTGCATAAAATGCACTTATTTGTGAAAGTTGATAAAATGGTAGTAGTAATGTGAAATAAAAGAGAAATGTGGGCTGTTATAAGCATGAAAGAGGTTCGGCTAGGCTTGGGTAACAAAGAAATTGAGTACATTTCATTTTACGAGCTTAGGGACTAAAGTGTAAATAAGTGAAAAGTTAGGGGCAAAAATATAATTTTACCATAGTATGATATTCGGGCTGAATTGAATAATGTGATAAGTTAATGAACTAAATTCGTTATTATAGATTAAGAAATCAATGAAAGAACAAGGTTGTAGACTAAATTGCAATATTAGCAATTATTTGGTACCGAGGTAAGTTTGTATGTAAATAATGCATCGTTAATTTATGTTTTAATACTTTAATGCTGCATGTAATGTAACACCCCTTACCCATGTTCTACGCTGGAATAAGATACGAGGCATTACCGGACTTAAACACAAGAAATCGTACAAAACCGGGCCATAAATTTCCATCCAAATTTAAAACTTTTCACATTCATTCACATCATCCCTAAAATGAACCTACGAGGCCCAAAACATACTTTGGAAGCGGTTTGCGACTAAACCGAGAACTTCTAAAATTTTTAGAATCTAATAAAAATTTTACCCTAAACAGGGGTCACACGCCCGTGTGGATATAGGACATGCCTGTTTGGGTAGGCCGTGTGGTCACATACATCCGTGTCCCTACCCCGTGTAACTCTCTATTTATAATGTCATCATCATTTTAGCGTCACATGGCCAAGTCACACGCCCGTGGGCTAGGTCTTGTGGTCAATTTAATTTCCATAATTTTTCATAAAATAGGTGCAGACTTCACACACCCTGGGCACAGACCGGTGTTCCAGGCCGTGTTGTCCACAAGGCTAAGACACACGCCCGTGTCTTTGCCTGTGTGCTCCATAGTAGGCATTTTGTTTCTTAAAATTAAGTTGCAGGGACACACGACCTATTCATACGCCCATAGGGTTGACCGTGTGTCACACACAGCTTAGACACACGCCTGTGTGTCTACTCGTGTGGACAATATATAGGCTATTTACTAAGCCGTTTGCCACCCTGAAACTCATACACACCAACACCAATTCATAGGTACAAATCATAGCATTTTAAAGCAACCATAATGTCCACAACAAAGACATCAACACATCATTCTCATGCCAATTTCTATCACACTCAAACCAACACATACTCGTCAACTTAATCATGCAAATTACTACATCTATGAAATGCATCATCATGTCATTAAACTTATAAGCAACATTAGCCATTTTTCCATGGCCTTATACAAAATATTCACTTAACCATTATAAGCCAACATCATTGGCCCAATCAATTATGACACATATACAAAATAACCAAGTCCTTATACATGCCATACTTTCAAAATATCAAGATCATAAATACCCGAAATAAAGCCTTGATAGTGTGATGTGAACTCCGACGATTCCTGATTCCCGAGCTAGCTTAGTGACACTATAAAACAATGGAAAGAAAAGGCGGGTAAGCTATATAGCTTAGTAAGTTTATATGCAAATAATAGACATCATAACTACATCTTTCATGCAAAGCTTGCATAATGAGAGATAATATAATTAATATTACAATCTCATAAACATAGCTTGTCCAATCATAACCCTACCAAGTGATCATCACTTATCATCACTTAATAGTTCATCCCTATTCTTCTATTCGATAATCACAAGAATTTTGTACGTACTTGTGTTACATACCTTGACTTTACTTTCATTTTCATCTAAATTAGACCCGTGAACCAATTGGAATCACTAAGGACACTCAGGAGTCATACATAGGCCGTACAATGCCATATCCCAGATATGGTCTTACATGTATTCCGATATCGATGCTAATAGCCCAACTATTGTCTTACACGAGACATGGTCTTACACAAAATCTCATACCGACGCCATGTCTGAGACATGGTCTTACACGTACTATCATACTAATGCCATATCCCAGATATGGTCTTACACGTAATCACATCTCATTAACCTTCATGTCAAGACCTTTGTATCTTGTAGTATTCCTAAGGTTCGTACTGGCTTTCACACTTATCGGATTATTGTCAAACTCATCCATACAACTAAACTCATCCACATGGTCAATTAAATAATTCATGCAACATTAAGGTATTTAAACGTAGTTTAACGATGCATTATTTACACATTAACTTACCTCAGTACAAAATAATTACTAATATTACAATTTAGCCCACAACCTTGTTCTTTCCTCGATCTAGGTCAGAACCTCATCTTTCTTGATCTATAACAATAAATTTAGCTCATTAAATTACCACATTATTTAATTGATTCCAAAAATCATATTATGACAAATTTACATTTTTGCCCCTAACTTTTCACTTATTTACACTTTAGTCCCTAGGCTCGTAAAATGAAATGTATTCATTTTTCTCAAAACCAAGCCTAACTGAATGTCATACATAGACATACCAGCCCATATTTTCCATTTATTCACATATTTCTATAAATATTTTACAACTTTTGCGAATAGGTCCTTTTCGACGTTTTCACCGAAAATCACCTAGCAAAAGTTTTTTATCACACATCTAACATTCATATTCTACCATTAGACATCAAAATACATGCATGTCACACATGGGTAAATTTTTAAACATAAAGTCTACTTCAAAATAAAGGTAGAAATAGGTAAATCGGGTGATAACGACTTTAAAAACGTAAAGAGCATTAAAAACGGGGCTAGGATGTACTTACAATCAAGCTTGAAAGTTGAAGAAACCCTAGCTATGGAGTGATTGGGAATTTTGGCTTTGGGAGGAAGATGGACACCAAATTTTGACTTTATTTTCCTTTTAACCTTTCTTTGAAATTTTACCCTTCCATGTCCATTTTTGTCTATCATGATATATAATGGTCTAATTACTAAATAAGGGCTTCTAATTTTAAATTTCATTTCAATTAACCACCCAATGCTTTTAGAACACATATTTTGCACATTTTACAATTTAGTCCTACCAGCCAAATTAGACCTTTTATCGAAAACATTTCTTAACGAGATTTTCACACATCATTCAATCATGCTATAGACCTTAAAAATATATCACAATGATTTTTTCTACTTCAGATTCGTGGTCCTGAAACCACTAGTCTAACTTGGCCCTAAATCGGGCTGTTACAACTCTCCCTCTTTAGGGATTTTCGTCCCCGAAAATCTTATTGGAAAAGAGGTTTGGGTATTGTTATCTCATAGCTTCCTCAGGTTCCCACGTAGCCTCTTCAACTCTATGTTTTTGCCAGAACACTTTCACTAGGGCTATACTTTTATTTCTCAACTGTTTAACTTCCCGAGCCAGAATCTTAATCGGTTCTTCATCATATGTCATATCTGGTCAAATCTCAAATTCTATTGGAGAAGCAAAGGATCAGAACGATATCGTTGCAACATTGACACATGAAACACATTATGAATCCTTTCCAACTCTATCAGTAAAGTTAATTGGTATACCACTGGCCCAATTCTTTCCATAACCTCATACGGCCCAATAAAGCGCGGACTCAATTTGCCTTTCTGACCAAATCTCAAATCTTCTTCCACGGAGACACTTTCAGAAACACTTTATCACCAACCTAAAATTTGATCTCTTTTTTTTCAAATCTGCGTATGACTATTGCCGGTCTGAAGCAGCTTTCAAACAATCACGGATTACTTTCACTTTTTCTTTGATTTCCTTAACCAAATCAGCCTCATGAATCTGCCTCTCACTTAACTCAGTCTAATACAAAGGAGTTCGACTTTTGCAGCCATACAATGCCTCATATGGTGTCATCTTAATACTCAACTGAAAGTTGTTGTTGTAAGCAAATTGGACTAAAGGTAGATATTTCTCCCAACTACCTTCGAATTCTAAAACACATCATCGGAGCATGTCCTCAAGAATCTGAATTACTCTTTCGGATTGACCGTTGGTTTGTGGATGGAACACGGTACTAAAATTTAATTTTGTACCCAAAGCTTCTTGCAACTTTTTCCAAAATCTCGAAATAAACCGTAGATCTCTATCCGAAATAATAGAAATGGGTACTCCGTACAATCTTATAATCTTAGCTATGTACAGTTCAACTAGCTTATCAAGTGTATAGTCGGTACATACCAAAATAAAATGAGTTGATTTCGTCAATTGATCAACAACAATCCAAACGACATCTTTCTTTTTCGAGGCCAAAGGTAAACCCGTTATGAAGTCTATCGTAATCCTATCCCATTTCCATTTAGGTACCATCACTGGTTGAAGCAAACCCGAAGGTACTTGATGTTTGGCTTTTACTTGTTAACAAATCAAACACTTTGATATGAGCTCAGATATATCTCATTTCATACCTGGCCACCAATATAATTTATTTAAATCATTATACATTTTCACACTGCTCGGCTGCACTGACAAACAACCACTGTGTGCCTCATGTAAACTTTTCTGAATAAGCTCATTATCTTTTGGAACACAAACTCTGTCTCAGAACATCAAGCAATCATTAGCCCCGATTTGAAAATCTGAATCACTAGTCAATTCGCACTGAACTCTTTTAGCTTACAAATCACTGTCATTCTTCTGAGCTTCACAAATTTGCTGAAGAAACATTAGTCTAGCTTTTAGCTCAACTAGGATCGAACCATCATCAGACAAAGCCAATCTCACGTTCATAACTCTCCAAGCAAATAAGGATTTCCTACTCAAAACATCAGTGACTACATTCGCCTTTCCCGGGTGATAATCTATCACTAGCTCATAATTTTTCAACAACTCGAGCCATCTTCATTGTTTCCAATTCAAATCCTTTTGTGTCACCAAATACCTTAAACTCTTATGATCGGTGTATATACAACACCCCTCACCAAACAAATTGTGTCACCAAATCTTTAGGGCAAACACAATGGCAGCCAACTCCAAATCGTGCGTCGGATATATCTTCTCGTGTGGCTTCAGTTGTCTCGAAGCATAAGCTATCACCTTGCCCTTGCATCAATACACATGCAAGACTATTCAAAGACGCATCACTATAAATTACAAATTCTTTTCCCAACTCAGGTAGTACCAACACTGGTACCTCAGTTAATAAAGCTTTCAACTGCTCAAAACTCTTTTGGCATTTTTCTAACCATTCAAACTTAACATTCTTCTGTAACAACCTTGTCATCGGAGTAGCAATCATTGAAAATCCTTTAAAAAAACGTCTATAATACCTGGCTAAGCCCAGAAAGCTTCTAACCTTGGATACATTTCTTGGTGGCTTCCAATCAACAATTGCCAATATCTTACTCAGATCAACCCCTATACCTTCAACAGATATAATATGTCCCAAAAATCTGACTTCTCGAAGCCAAAACTCTCTTTTACTGAACTTGGCAAACAATTTCTTATCTCAAAAAATCTGTAACACAATTGTCAAATGTTTGGCTTACTCGAGCTCATCCTGAGAATAAATCAGGATATCATTTATGAATACATTTAACATCCTGAACTTGGGCCTAGTCGAAACAATGGTTTTGGGACCACAAATCCAACGAGGAAAAATTTATTTTTATTATATTTTTAAGGTCTACACTTTTAGGAAATGATTCGTGAAAATTTCGTTCAAAAATTTTGACGTTTGGGCACTCAATTTAGTCAAAAGGACTAAATTGTAAAAAGTGCAAAAGTTGAGTGCTACATGTTAGAGGTGTCCAATTGTTATGAAATTTTAAATTGGAGGTCCTTAAATGATAATTAGACCATTGGTTAATTTTTTGGACTAAAATGGACATGAAATAGGTGAAATAGAATATTTTTAAGTTAGGGGCATTTTGGTCATTTAGTGATTAAATGATTAAATAAACAAAATTAAAAGCCAATTTTTGTCCATCTTCAAGCCTTGGCCGAATTTCACAAGGGGAAACCATGGCTAGGGTTTTTCAAGCTTCCAAGCTCGATTGTAAGTCTGTTCTAGCCCTATTTTTAATGATTTTTATGTTTTTGAAATCCTCGTAACAAGATCTATATATTTTTACCACTAAATTGGAATATAGTTAAAGTATAGGGTTTTGAAACATGATGAATATAAGTGTATTTTGATGATTAATGGTAGATTATGCATGTTTATGGTTAGACAAACAACTTTTATTGAGTGATTTCGGTGAAAATGCATAAAAGGACCTATTTGTAAAAGTTATGAAATATGTGCTCAAAATATGTTTTAATGAAAAATGTGGGATGCTATAAGCAGGAAAATGGTTCGGCTAGGCTTAATGTCTGAAGAAATTGAATGAAAATCATTTTACGTGCCTAGGGGTAAAATTATAAATATGTGAAACTTTAGGGGCAAAAATGTAATTTTTCCATAATATGATTTTTGGATCACATTGAATAATGTGACTAATAAATAAGTTAAATGTGTTATTATAGATCAAGAAAGACGAGGAATTGACCTTGATTGGGGAAAAGAAAATATTTTTGGACTAAAATGCAAAAATTGTCATTTTTGTACCGAGGTAAGTTTGTATGTAAATAATATATCGTTTTTACTTATGTTATAATATTTTGTTATATTACATAAGATGTGGTTGTATATTGAATGATTATTTGATGTAAATTATGAATTGAGATTGACTATGGATGAAATTGACAAAGTGAGAATAAGTGAGAAATTCCCTGGTTGAATTTTCAGAATAAAAAAGGATATGAAGGATGTCATGAGAACTCATGTGTAGTATTATGTGTAGGCTACTATGAGTATAAGATAGTTATGGTCACATGTGTAGTACTAAGTGTAAGCTACAATGTGTACTGGATAGCTTTGGTCACGTGTGTAGTGCTATGTGCAGGCTATTACGTGTATCGGATGGTATTTGTCACATGTGTAGTACTAAGTGTAGGTTACTATGTGTATCGGATAACACTGATCATAAGGGTGGTGCTATGTGTGGAACCACCATGTATTTGTTATTATTCTGAAGTGTTCATTGAGAAAATCGACTAAGTGAAATTATGTGTGACTATCAACTAAGTGAAATTATGTGTGACTATCGACTAAGTGAAATTATGTGTGACTATTGGTGATAAGTGCAGGTATATGTATGTGTATACTCATGAGTAATGTGTTCGGTATGTGATCAAAATGTGGTAAAGTTGCAAATGAGTAAGTGAAGTGATAAAGTCTTGTATCATGCATGCAAGCTGAATTATGTTATTGAATGTTGAGCATATTGTTATGATGTTTCATGAAAGAGTGAAATTTGAAATAAAACAGTTTTGGACAGCAGCAGTTGTGTGAATTTGAAAAATAACCAAAAATGGTGAAAATTGAATTATAGGTTAAATAAGGTATGAAATGAAATCTTATTGAGTCTATTTTCACATAAAAGAAATAGAGTAAGAAAAATAATTCTATATTATGAGATATTTGAATTTTAGTGAGACAGGGTCAGAATGATTTTGGAATCCCCTGTTCTAAATTCATCAAACGGCAAAAGCATGAGGTTAGTTGGGAAACAATGACCCTTAATCATCAAAGGACAATCTCTATATACTTTGTCTACTAGCACATATTTTCCTAGGGGGTTGGAGACTTTTATAACAAATTCCGTAGACTCTACGGTATATTCATGCTAGAGACTAGTTTCATGCAAACATATGAGTGGGTAGATCCTGAATCAATCAAAGCAATAATAAAAGTTTCATAGAGAGAAAATGTACCAGTAATTACATCAGGTGATGAGCCCTCTTCACGAGCGCGAATGGTGTACGTCCTTGTTGGTGCTCTACCCTCGGGTCTCGCAGTCTGTTCTTTCAGTGTGCCTTTACTATTCGCTCCCGTACCCGGGTTTCTCTGGTGTCTACCTCTAAAGGGAGCATTACCCGATCTTGCACTCTGATCTTTGTCTTTTCTGATCATCTCGAGGCACTCTTTAATGAAATGGTCTTGAGAACCATATTTGAAGCAAGCCCGTTCATGTGTCCGACATTCACTGAGATGACATCTACTACATTGGGGGCATTCAGGCCTACTGGGTCGAGTATTACCCACGCTCGTAACCGAGGTAGTCTGAGCTTTAGAGATTGAATATTATTTACCTTTGCCTTTGCTTGAAAATCCCGTTGAAGTAGCTGATCGTGTAGTAAATTCTTTTGATCTCTTGGATGAGGATTGGAATGACTTACCCACTTGTCTCTTCCTTGAGTCACGAGACTCCATCTCAGCTTTCCTTTTCTCCTTTTCCAATTCCTTGGCCTTGCAAGCTCTATCCAGGAGCATTACAAACTCCTTTAGCTCTAGAATACCAACAAATATTTGGATGTCCTCATTTAAACCATCTTCGAATCTTTTACACATGAGGGCTTCGATGGATGCACATTCTCGAGCGTATTTACTGAGTTTCACGAACTCACACTCATACTTAGTCACAGCCATTCGACCTTGTTTCAATTTCAGAAATTCCTTACGCTTCTGATCAATAAACCTTGGATTGATGTACTTCTTACAAAATTCTTCTTGGAAAAATTCCCAATTAACTCTTTCCCATGGTACTACTGACACAAGGGTGATAAGTCACTTGAGACTCGTACAAAATTTAAGAGGAAGTTAACCTCATAGAAAAAAAGTTTCATCTAACAAATTGGTCAAAAGTCCCTTACAAAAGGCTGATTACAAATATTTATAGTACTAAAGTGAGGCTAGCCAAATGGTCACTTTTGTTCAACTTAATGAGCTAATAATGAGCTGAAATGTAAAGTCACAACTTTTGAAATTCTAGGCTAATTGTAACTCCATTCTTAAATATGATTTCAATGAATTGGAATGCTTGGAAACAAACCTTTGAAGTCTCCTTTGGTCAACCGAATGGACACCAACAGCTTTAATGGAATTTACGCTCATGAAGTGATTATTGAAGCAACAAACAGTTTATGGAATATGGATAGGCTACTACTGAATTCAAAGGTTGTGTAATGCTTCCTTTAATTGATATAACAACTCCTTTTAATGATAAATAATGCTCCCCTTCTATGTAACCAATTTTAATCTTCAAAAGTCACATAATTCAATTTTAATAGACCCTGAATGTAACGGTTTCTAGCTAAAAAGACACCTTCAATTAAACACATTAAACAAACACATTAAACAAATTTTAAACACATATTAAACCCAAACACATTAATCACTTAAATAAATAAACTTAAAACATATGTTTCAAAAAATTATTCCAGCAACTAGATTAATTAAGAGAAGCATAATTAAATAAACTTAAAATTCATGCATCCATAAATTATTCTAGCAACTAGTTTAATTAAGAGAAACACATATTAAATAAAGTTCGTCAATAACTCAATTATTCAAAATAAAATAAGTTAAATAAAGTCTAGCAACTCATTTATTAATTTAAGATGAGTTAAATTAAATTAAAGTTTAGCTTGCAATAAATTGCAAGGGACGCCTATTGGGCTGAGTTCAACTTGCACAAAGGTGCAAGGATTCATTAACAGGCTGACCCAAACTTCTTCTTTAACATGGAACTCATTCTTATTCCAAAGTTGAGCAAATAAGACTGAAACAGCCTCTTGAAGGTGCTTAGCTCGAGCGCGAGTCATGAGTCCTTTTTGGGAGCTCGATCAAATTAGAATTGGAACTTGATTAGCTCCGAGGCATGGTCACGTCATTATGGATGCTAAATGTTTAGAAATGTGAAAGTATCGACAGAGCTGAGATATTCGACAGCCCCGTATGAACCAAAGGAATTGTATAGGATACTTATGTCATGACATAGGATTTCGAGATGTGATATCGTATAAGACCACGTCTGGGACGTTGGCATCGATTAGAGATTACATGTAAGGCCATGTCTAGGACATTGGCATCATATATGATTTTGTTTAAGATCATGTCTGGGACTGTGGCATCTATATTTGATAACATGTAAGACCATATCTGGGATATGGAATTGTATGAACTTTACGAGCTACTTGAGTATCCTTGTCGATTTCGAACGGTTCAACAGGCAATATTGAAATATGAAAGACTATGTGAATGACTATCCGATTTAGGTATGTATGAAATATATATGAAATTCGGGAATGAAAGGTGAGTATGAATATGATCATTGACATGTGAATATATGAAATTGAGATGTGATTATATGCAAGTGGACTATAAACAAATGAGTTATATGAGAATTATGAACTTGTATTTATGACTTGCCATGGTTTACAAGAATAAATTGGTCTATACTTGTTTTATGAGCTGAGTTTATTTGTGTATGGCTTACTAAGCTTTGAAAGCTTACTTTGTGTGTTTGCACTTGTTTTATAGATTACAGAAGCTACCATGAGCTCGGGGATCGTCAAGGATTGTCGTCACACTATCAAATGATATTTTGGTACTTTTGATGTTGTAAATATTAGTGTATGGCATGTATAGGTTAGTGAAGTTGTGGTATAATTAAGTTGTGAATCTTGCCATGAGATGTGGCTTAAGAATGATAATGATATTGATCTCGTTTTAGTAGATGATATGTGTTGAAATATGATGTTTATAATGTGGTCATTTATGGCCTAGTGAAAATGGTCATTTTTAGTAAGCTTGACATGAAGTTGATTTGGTATGTTTCATGGTTGAAATGGTAATGATTTGGTATGTTTTGTAATGGCTTATAATGAGATATGTCGTATAGGGTTATGGTATGATTTATGTTCATGAAATTGGTAAGCTTTGAAATAAAATTGAATATGAAATTGATTGGTCATATTATGGCATGGTTTGGTGATGTTTTGGCTGCAAATTAGGTATGAATTATGTGTCATTTGTGCTTGTAGGGATGACCCTTAAAGGGTGTTTAATTGGGCCTTGCAAATGGCTTATTTTTGCCACACGGGCTGGGACACGAGCGTGTGTCTCTACCGTGTTGCTCGAAGGCCAATTCGAATTGAGCCTAAGCACTCCACACGGTCTTACACACAAACGTGTGGCAGGCCGTGTGGCCAAGTCAATATACCCTACAAGTTTGACACGGCCAAGCACAAGGTCCAAACACGGGCGTGTGAGGCCATTTTGAATAGCCACACGAGCTGGAACATGGGCGTGTGACTGGACGTGTGAGCAATTCAGTAACCTCCCTAATTTTCACACGGCATGGCACACGGGCGTGTCTTGTGGCCGTGTGGTTAAGTAAGTATCTATGCCTTATTTTGCCACGGCCTAAACACACGGGCGTGTCTAATGCCATGTGAGGTACATGGCCTGTTCACACGGACGTGTGACCTCTATAACTTAGAACAATTGTTAAGTTCTAATTGACCTATGTAAGGGACATTGTGAATATGACTGAAAGTGACTTGATGATGTGTAAGCTATGTATGTGATATATTTGTATTATGCTATGAAATGTTTGGTAATGCCTCTTAACCCTAGTCCGTCGACAAATACGGGTTAGGGGTGTTATAAGTTTCACTTCAACATGTTGTCGTGAAATCATTCTTTTGTTGATTTATTCAAAAAGATTACTGCCTCCTTTGTCTGCATTGACCTGGGGGATTCTAATTCACGGACTTAATCATAGAGGACGCATGTTCTCCAATAGATTTGGTGGCTTTCTTGACCGATCCTGTTGTTTTTGCCATCTTTTGTTGAGGGAAAATGGTTTAGATTTGAAAGGATATAATCTTGATAAGAGAAAACAAATAAAAATGGTTGCTTGAATATGTGACAGTAGGTACAGTGGAAGAGGATTTATAGTGAGTGAAAGAGGAAGATGAAGAGGCGTGTTGTTTTGTGGAGAGATATAAGGTTGGCAGGAAAAGTTGTGTCCAATAGAAATTGTGCCCGCTCAGAAGGATCAATAGCTGAATGATTTTTTATCCAACGATGGAATCTGAATTTCCCTGAATTCTAATGAGATATAAATTGTAGTACAGACTTATGTAATGCGCCAACAGCAAAATTTTAATGCATCGACAAAGGTACCTAATTTATTCGGCAAAAAGGAAGGAAAACAAACTTTAACAAAACATAAATAAAATAAACTAAAATCATGGAGTACTAATTAAAAAATTAAAACTTTTTGACCAATTTAATGGTCTATGCCTGCTTTTGATCATTGTTGCTAAAATAGGGTTTTAGCCTATTCTGTTTACTTTGAATTGGTGTATATCACATAAATCTAGAATTGTGACTACAGCATGAGGAAATATGTTGACAACTTCAAAAGGCCCAGACTAATGTGAAAGCAATTTACCTGGGTGCAATTTGAGTCGAGAATTGAATAATAAAACCTATTGACTCGCGATAAATTGTCGCTGCAAAATAATCTTGTCATGCCATTGTTTGCTCTTTTCCTTGTAAATTGCATCATTTTCATAAGCATTTCTCCTAATCTTCTCTAGTTTAGTGATATCCAATAGTCTTTTCATCCCAGCCACTTGATAGTCTATGTTCACTTGCTTAATTACCCACATTGCTTTGTGTTCCAGTTCAACTGGCAAGTGACATGCTTTCCCAATAACCAATTGATACAGCGACATCCCTAGTGGAGTTTTGTATGCTGTCTGCAATGCCCATAAAGCATCATCCAATCGGAAAGATCAATACTTCTTCGAAGGGTTTACAAACTTCTCAAATATGTTCTTAATTTATCGATTTGATACTTCAGCTTGTCCATTGGTTTGTGAATGATAAGTAGTAGCTATTCTATGATTAACTCCATATCTCTTTAGCGCGGTTGCCACTTGGTTTCAATGAAAGTGTGTACCCTGATCACTAATAAATGCCTTTGGTCTGCCAAAGCAGGTGAGCATATCCTTGTGAAAAAAATTTAGCACTGTCCTTGCATCATACTTTAGGACTACAACAGCTTCCACCCACTTCGAGACGTAGTCAACAGCTACTGATATCTTTCCAATGATGCTTCACTACTTCATGAAGAAATCTTTCTTTTTTATGGCCTGTGACACCCAATTGGAGTTTTCCATACACAAGATAATTAACAAAATCTGCATACTAAGGAGCTGCATCTACAACAAATAACTTTTCATCTGGGAATGCGTTGACAAATTGAAGTATGTTTTCGTCTTCGCTACCAACTTCCAATCGAGACAGATAGTCTGCAACTTGATTCTCTGAACCCTTACGGCCTTTGATCTTGATGTCAAATTCTTGCAACAGTCATTTTCAGCGTATCAATCTTTGTTTGGCATCCATTTCCGCAAAGAGATATCTCAACGCTGAATGATGAATGAATACAGTAACCTTTGCACTTACAAGAGCTTTCCTAGCATAATAGATGGTGTGAAATATTTTTCCATTTCGTTGTCCTAGAACTGCACCCACAACAAAGTCACTTGCATTGTACATAACTTCAAAAGGTTGAAACCAATCTGGTGCAATGACAATGGGTGCATTTGTGACAGCCTGTTTTAGGGCCTAAATGGAATAGTGGTTTCAAACCCATAAATTCAAAGTAGAAAAATTTATTCTGATTAATTTTTATAATTTATCGAGTGATTAGACGCATGTGTTAGAGTATCGATAGAAAATTTTATGAATTACATGTTAAATTTGCCTATTAGGGCTTAATTGCAAAAGTTGATAAATATGAGTTCTAGATGTTAAAGGATTTATTTGAAGAGCATAATTGAAGTACAGGTCCTTAAATGGTAATTATACCATTAGGTTTCCATGGACAAAAATAGACATACATAGGTAGAATAATTTTAATGAAGGGTATTTTAGTCATTTAGTAATTAAAAGGAACTAAAAGGGATATAGACGGCAAAATATGCTCATTTTCTCCATAAGGGCAGAATACATCAAGAAAACACCATAGCTAGGGTTTCTTCAACTTCTCAAGCTCATAGTAAGTGATTCCAAGCCCTGTTTTTAATGTTCTTTACGTTTCTGGAGTCCCGATAACTTGATTTAGCTTATTCTAGCAATAATTTAACCTAGGGTTCATATTTGGAAAAATACCCATAGCTGACATGTGTTTATTTTGATGTTTTATGATATAATAAGAAGTAAGTAATTATGTTAAACAACTTGTGCTACTCGGTTTTAAGTGAAAATGAGTAAAACGACATAATCGGTAAAAATACCTAATGTTCATAAGTATATGTTAAAGTGAGAATTTGATGTTGTCGTTGGTAAATAAATGATCAGCAGGTCCTAAAACATAAGAATTAAGGATAAAGTTTAATTTCTGAGCTTTAGGGCAAAAGTGTAAATATGGAAAAGTTTAGGGGCAAAATCATAATTTTTCCAAAGTTAGAGTTAAGGACTGTTTTGATAAATGTGAGTATTAAATAAGCTAAATGTGTTATTTTAGATCAAGAAAGATGTGGAATCGACTTTGATCAGGGAAAGGAAAGATTGTGGACTAAATTGCAAAATTTCTATATTTTGCACCGTGGTAAGTTTGTATGTAAATAATATATTATTTTTACTTATATTATAATATTTTGTTATTATATGAGATGTGATTGCATATTGAATGTTCAGTTAAGGTTAAAATATGAATTGAAATTGAGTGTGGATGAATTGGTAAAATGTTGAAAAGTGAGGGATTTTCCGGTTGAACCTTCAGAATAGAAAAGATATGAATGATTTGGGGTTAGAACACCTGTAGTACTATGTGCAGGCTACTATGTGTTCATGATGACTTAGGTCACGTGTGTAGTACTAAGTGCAGGCTGCTACGTGTACCATATGGTTAGGGTCGCATGTGTAGTACTATGTGCGGCTACTATGCTAGTCGATAACTTCGATCATATATGTGGTACTAGGTGCAAGCCACTATGTGTAAGGAATGATTTTGGTCACAAGTGTAGTATTAAGTGAAGGCTACTATGTGCACCAATTAATCTTAGATTCAAAGGTAGTACTATGTGCAAGCCACCATGTATTTATTATCGTTCTATTCGGAAGTGTTCAATGAGAAAGTAGCCAAGTGAAAAATGAATTCGATTATGTAAAGATTAAGTGTAGATATATATGTATATAAGCATATGAGTAATTTGTTTGATAAATGATCGAACGTCGGTAAGTTTAATGTGGACAAGTGTTATTGGAAAATGGATTTGAGAAAATTTATGAAAAATGTGAAATCAGAAATAAAACAGTTTATGGCAGCATTAGTGGGGTTTGAAAAATCACCAAAAATAGTAGACATTGAATTGGACGTTGAATGAGAAATTTAATTAAATCTTATTGAGTCTATTTTCATATAAAAGAAACAGGGCCAGTAAAAGAATTCTATATTTTGAGTTATTTAAATTTTTGTAAGACTGGTTTAGATTGATTTCATGATCCCTTATTCTGATTTTGAAAAATCATTAAAATTTGTACAAAAAAAGTTATGGAATATAATTTATATGGTTAGATTCATTATTGATTATATTTTTAGAAGAAACAAAGGGGAACATCTTTTTAATTTTGTATAAAGAGAAATCGTAACGTTGCTTAAGAGTGGTCGGGACTGTCGAGTGGCAAAATAGGGGAAGATTTAATGAATAAACTGTATTAATTGGCTTAACCAAAAATTATAAAATTTTTAGGGTAAGAAGAAATATGAGTCTAGTTTCTAGAAAAATTTACGGATCTTAATTCGGAGCTTCGTAGCTCCAGATAAAAATAAGTTAGTGACTGGGACTCAAATGGACAGCTTGTACTGAATTCTAGTAAATGGTAATTTCATGTGAGATTAAGGTTGTATAATTGTGGAAACATATTTTAGGATTTATAAATGCCATTAATAGTATACTATTTTTATTATTTACATATTACTTACTAAGCTATAAGCTTACTTTGTTTCCTTTTCTTTCTTGTCTTATTTTATAGTGTAATCCAGTTTGTTCGTGACTCGAAAAAGTTGTTGGAAGCTCAACAACACTATCCATCCTTCCTTTTGGTATTTTGTAAACATATTTTGGAACTATGGCATGTATAGAAGGCTTAGTATGTTGTTGTAAATTGTAGTAATATTACTTGAAATATTGATTTCTAATATTTGATATATCACTCATATTATGTTATCGATGTGGTTTAATATTAGATAAATTACAAGTTTATGATATATATGAATTTAATGTCTAGAGTATGAATGAATAGTTGAAGGGTTTTAATTTAGATAATCATTTTATGTCTTGATTTATTATGATTACATGTATGCTACTCTGGTAATACTCGTATCCTATTCCGATATTGAATACGGGTAAAGGGTGTTACACTTCTAGTGGTATCAGAGCTGTGGTTTAGTCAGTTCTCAGACCAGTATAGTGAGTGTTAAAGTTTATCTATACATGCCATAAATATATTGTGATAGTGTGGTGACTCTTGACATTACTAAACTGTGTTTTGTTTTATATAGTAATGGATCCTGATTGAGCAGCGGCTAATGATGCTGCAAGTAATGCACCGGCTCTCGTGCAAGGGACGGCGCTTGTAAAAAGTAAACATGAGACATCGAGTTAGGAAGATGAACCTAGGAAAGCTTTTCTACAAATGATGAATGACTGGTATGCAAATTTTATTAGAGCAAACCCTAGTGCTCAACCTCCTTTTCCCCCACATATACCATAACCGGTCCCCATAACTCCACAGAGTATTGATATGGTACGATCAACAAAACCTCCGGTAGATAAGATCCGTAAATAAGGGGCTGAAGAATTTAGAGCAAACATTGATGATGATCTAGAAAAAGCAAAGTTCTGGCTTGAGAATTCTATGCTGATATTTGATGAATTATCTTGCACACCTGAGGAGTGTTTAAAATGTGTAGTATCATTACTAAAAGATTCGACCTATCCTTGGTGAAAGACTTTGATATCTATAGTTCCAAAGGAAAAAGTAACTTGGGATTTCTTCTTGGAAGAGTTTCGAATGAAATATATTAGTCAGCGATTTATCGATCAGAAACGGGAGGAATTTCTAGAATTGAAACAAGGTAAGATGACCGTGGTTGAATATGAACGCGAGTTTGTAAGACTCAGCAAATATGCGCAAGAATGTGTTTCTACAGAAGCAATGATGTGTAGAAAGGTTTGAAGATGGACTTAATGAAGACATTAAGGTGTTAGTGGGAATTCTAGAATTAAAGGAAATGGTGGTACTGGTTGACAGAGCTTGTAAAGCTGAGGAGTTGAATAAAGAAAAGAGAAAAGCTGCTATTGAAGCCTGAGATCAAAGAAAGATACCAATGAACAAGTCATTTCAATCCAAGTCAAAGAGGTCCAGGGAGATAAATCCTCAAAAGACAACTTCAGTTGAGTATTCACGCTGAGATCATGGGAAACCCTATTCAAGTTCTAGAACTTCAGCTACGTTAATGGTTAGTATAGGTAATGTGAGATCTAATAGACCCGAAAGCCAGCATTATGGTAGACTACACTTCGGTGAGTGTTATATGATTAGTCATGCCTGTTATAGATGTGGTTCTAGAGAGCATTTTATTAAGGATTGTCCCGAGAAAGTGGAAGAAGAGGAAGTTCAGAGTGTTAGGCAGAGTAATAATACTGGTAGAGGTAGACCCCGTGGAATGTCGGAGGTGGGACTAGTAGTAGAGGTATGGTAAAAGACTTAGCTGCAAGGTCAGAAACAAGAACACCTGCTAGAGCTTATGCTATAAGAGCTCGTGAGGAGGCATCCTCTCCCGATGTAATCACTGGTACTTTCTCACTTTATAATATTGATGTTATTGTATTGATTGACCCCGGGTCCACTCATTCTTATATTTGTGGAAATTTAGTACATAGTAAGAAATTGCCCGTGGAATTAACTGAATTTGTAGTTAAAGTATCAAATCCTTTAGGCGAACATGTGCTCGTAGATAAGGTTTGCAGGAATTGTCCTTTGATGATTCAATGCTACTATTTTCCGGTAGATCTAATGTTGTTGCCATTTGATGAGTTTGATGTTATTTTGGTATGGATTGGCTAACTCAGCATGATGCAGTAGTATATTGTAGACAAAAATATATTTTGTTAAAATGTCAGAACGACGAGTTGCTTTGGGTTAAATCTAATCAGATAGAGGGGTTACCTGATGTGATTTCAGTGATGGCAGCGTAGAGATATGTTAAAAAAGGGTAATGCTTACTTGGCTTATATAATCCATACTAAAGTATCAGAGTCAAAGATTCATGCAGTGCTGGTAGTATGTGAATTTTCTGATGTGTTTCCCAATGACTTACCAGGGTTACCACCAGAAAGAGAAGTGAAATTTTATATAGATTTGATTCTAGGAACTACTCTGATTTCCATTGCTCCGTACCAAATGGCTCCTACAGAATTAAAGGAGTTAAAGACACAGTTACAGGAACTTGTGGATAGGGGTTTTGTTTGACCAAGTCATTCACCTTGGGGTGCTCTGGTTCTGTTTGTGAAAAAGAAAGACGGGTCCTTGAGATTGTGTATCGACTATCGGTAGCTCAATAAGATAACTAGATTGATGACTTATTTGATCAGCTGAAAAGTGCCACAGTATTCTCAAAGATTGTTCTCTGATCAGGATATTATCAGTTACGGGTAAAGGAGTCAAATGTGCCAAAGACAACCTTCAGAACCAGGTATGGACATTATGAGTTTCTGGTTATGCCGTTTGGGCTAACTAATGGACCTGCGGTATTTATGGATTTGATGAACCAGATATTCAAACCTTATTTAGACAGATTTATAGTAGTATTCATTAATGATATTCTGGTTTATTCTCGAGATGAAAAGGAACATGTAGAACATTTGAGAATTGTGTTGCAAATTTTGCAAGAGAAATAGTTATATGGTAAATTCAGTAAATGTGAATTTTGGCTTCGAAAAGTGGGGTTTCTTGGACATATTGTATCGCCAAAGGCATCAGGGTGGATCCGAGTAAAATCTCAACTATTACGAATTGGAGTCCACCGAAGAATGTATCTGAAGTTAAAAGTTTCTTAGGTTTAGCTGGTTATTATCGAATATTTGTATAGGGTTTCTCTATGATAGTTTCTCCGATGACCCGTTTATTGTAGAAAGATGTTAAATTCGAATGGACTAAAGAATGTCAACAGAGTTTTGATAGATTGAAAGAATTGTTGACAAAAGCACCTGTGTTGGTACAGCCTAAACCGAGTAAAGAATTTATTATTTATAGTGATGCATCATTAAATGGTTTAGGTTGTATCTTGATGCAAGAAGGTAAAGTAATAACCTATGCTTCAAGACAACTTAAGCCACATGAAAGAAATTACCCGGTACATGATCTGGAATTAACTACTATTGTATTTGCATTGAAGATATGGCGGCATTACTTGTACAGTGAGAAATGTCATATTTATGCTGATCATAAAAGCCTGAAATATTTGATGATACAAAAAGATTTGAATTTGAGACAGCGCAGGTGGCTTGAACTGATAAAGGATTATGATTTAATTATTGATTACCATCCAGATAAGGCTAATGTTGTAGCTGATGCTTTGTGCCAGAAATTTTTATTTGCTTTACGATCTATGAATATTCAGTTATCCTTATCTGACGATGGTTCAGTTAAAGCCAAAATGAGAGCTAGACTAGTGTTTATATAGCAGATCTATGAGGCTCAGAAAATTGATGAAAAGTTACAAACTAAACGGGCTCAATGTGAGTCGGGTACTAATTCTGAATTTCAAGTAGGGATCGATGGTTGTTTATTATACAGAGGCAGGGTATGTGTACCTCAGAATTCAAAGCTCATATAGAAGATTCTACATGAGGCTCACAGTGGTACCATGTCTGTACATCCGGGGAGTAATAAAATGTATAATGATTTGAAAATGATGTACTGGTGGCCAGGTATGAAATGTGATATCTCTGAATTTGTATCAAAGTGTTTGATATGTCAGTAGGTTAAAGCTGAGCATCACGTACCTTCGGGATTACTTCAACCAATCACTATACCAAAATGGAAATGGGAAAGAATTACTATGGATTTTGTATCTAGGTTACCGTTGTCTCCAAGGAAGAAAGATGCCATTTGGGTGATTATTGACCGATTAACAAAATCAGCGCACTTTATTCCATTACACATAGATTATTCTTTAGATAAACTGGCTGAATTGTATATATCTAAGATTATCAGGCTACATGGAGTGCCTGTTTCCATCATATCAGATAGAGATCCCCGATTTACATCTTCTTTCTGGAACAAATTGCAAGAAGCCTTGGGTACTCAGTTGTATTTTAGCACTGCATTTCATCCTCAAACTGATGGTCAAACTGAGCGTGTAATTCAGGTATTGGAAGATATGCTCTGATGTTGTATACTAGAGTTTGAAGTTAATTGGGAGAGGTATCTACCTTTGATTAAATTTGCTTATAATAATAGCTACCAGTCCAGTATTAAAATGGCTCCGTATGAAGCTTTATATGGTAGAAAATGTAGAACACCATTATATTGGACAAAGTTTAGTGAAAAGAAGATACATGGTGTAATATCCCGAATTAGGGCCTAATCGGAATAGTGGTTTCCTGACCACAAATCCGAGATAGAAATAATTATTTTATAATTTTTTTGATGTTTATGATATGATTTTATGATGGTGTGAAAATTTCGTGAAGAAATTCTAAGTGTAAAGTGCTTAATTTGAAATTAGGGGCTAAATCGAATAAGTTGCAAAACTTGCATTCTAGAAGTTTCTAGTATGAAATTTCTTTGGAATATTAATTAGGATGTCTTAAATAGCAATTTGACCAATTTTAAGTTCATGGACAAAATTTGGACATGGATGGAATTTTTGAAAGTTTAGTAAGGAGGGGCATTTTGGTCTTTTGGATATTAACATGAAATAAAAAGGGAAAAATAACACAAAATTGGTCATCTTCTTCATTACCACGAAATTTCAAGGGTTCTCCATAGCTAGGGTTTGTTTCAAGCTTCCAAGCTTCATAGTAAGTGATTCCAAGCCCCGTTTTTAATGTTCTTTACGTTTTCGTAGTCCCGGTAACTCAATAAAGCTTATGTTAGCAATAATTTAAGTTACGGTTCATATTTGGAAAAATACCCATAGGTGAAATTTGTGTATTTTGATGTTTTATAATAGAATATGAGGTTTTAAATTATCTTGGACAACTTGTGCTACTCGGTTTTAAGTAAAAACGAGTAAAACGACTTAATCGGTAAAAGTACATATTGTTCATAAGTATGTGTTTTAGTGGGAATTTGAGCTTGCCAATGGTAAATAAATGATCAGCATGTCCTAAAACATAAGAATTTGTGATAAAATTAAATTTCCGAACTTTGTGGCAAAAGTGTAAATATGCAAAAGTTTAGGGGCAAAATTGTAATTTTGCCAAAATTTGAATTTAGGACTATTTTGATAATGTGAGTATTAAATAAGCTAAATGTGTTATTTTAGATCAAGAAAGACGTGGAATCAACCTTGATCGAGGAAAAGAAAAGATTTTGGACTAAATCGCAAAATTACTATATTTTGTACCGAGGTAAGTTCATGTGTAAATAATGTAACATAATTGCTATTTTAAGTGATTTAATGCTATTTATATGATATGATACTTGTTATTATGAATATTATGCTTTGTGAAATATTATGTATTGGTATGAAAAGTATGCGATTAAATTGATAAGTATGAGATGCAAGCAACGTATTGGTTCCGATATTCCGAGGAGAACGACGAGGAAATGTGTGATTGAGGAAAATCCCGTTTGAACCTTGGGAATAGATTAGGATACAAGTGACATGTCACTAGGATGGTTGGGCATCCGAACTCGTTGAGTTGAGTCCGAGTTCACTTATGGATGCAAATGTCCGAACTCGTTGAGTTGAGTCCGAGTTCGTGAGATGTAACTAGGCATCCGAGCTTGTTGAGCTGAGTCCGAGTTCACTTATGGATGCAAACGCCCGAGCTCGTTGAGTTGAGTCCGAGTTTGCTTATGGGCGGGTTACATGATTGATTGATTACATATGTGGCACTTATGTGCAAATGATCTGTGTATCCGAGTTATATTCCGATGTGTTCAACGGGTAAAATTCTAGCGGAATGGAAGAATACTCAAGATGAAAATGATATTTTGGTAAGTATTGTGAAATGGACAATTTGGACAGGTATGTACTTAACCCTCGGGTTGAAACTTGAGACAACAGAAATAAGGTGGTAAGATGATACACGATAGCTAGAAATGTGGTTTGTATCTTGGTGATATCATGCTATTGTTGTTGATATAATTGCTTTGTTATGTTACTTGTTATTTGCATGTGAACTTACTAAGCATTTATGCTTACTCCCTCCTTTACATTCATTGTATTTTTTAGCGAGCCAACTTGGATATCGGGAAGGTCGAAGAAACGCTCACATTATCCGAGGAAGAATTGGTATATTGGTTTGTATGTTTTGATATATGGCATGTATAGCAATATACTTGTTTTGTGTAAATAATCTTGTGATATGGTTGTGGTTTGGTTGAGAAAATGCTTGATAATGATTAGTAATTGGTATGGCTAGCCCAGATAATGTTGGAGGCCTTGTGAGTTTAATATGTTATATAGTTCATGAGAATTTATAAAAAAGATGAAACTTGCCATAAAACAGAACACTACAGCAACAACGATGTGAGTTTGAAAAATCACCAAAAATAGTATAAAACGAATTAGGTGAAGAATTAACTATGAAATTGAAGCTTATTGTGTCTACTTTCAAATGGAAAAATCGAAATAGGTAAAGGAGTTATATGTTATAAGATATTTGAGTTTTAGTGAAACAGGGCCAAAGCGATTTCTGGATCCCCTGTTCCAACTTTGAAAATTCACTATAAATTTTAAAAAAATAATTTGGAGGTGTAATTTATATGCTCAGAATCCTTATTGAATCTAATTTTAAGAGAAATAAACGGTATAGTTATATGAATTTTTTACAGGGAGAAAAGTGGTTCGTAGTAAGTAGAGGTCAGTGCAGTCAAGTCCTAAAATAGGGGTAACTTTAACTAATAAACTGTACTAATTGGCCCAACCAAAAATTTTAGAAAAAACTAGTAGATAGATATGTGAGTCTAGATTTAGGGAAAATTTACAGATCTTGATTTCGAGTTTGGTAACTCGAGATATGATTTTTTTAGCGACCATGACGCAGAAAAACTGCTTATTCCGAAAATCAAAATAAATGATGTAAAGTTGTTTAAATGATAAATTATGTTCAGTAACACCTCAAGCTTGACTCCGGCGACGGTCTCGGGCGTGGGGGTGTTACATTTGGTGGTATCAGAGCAGGTTTAGTCGGTTCTCGGACTAACGTGTTTTATGTACGGATTTTGCTATACATGCCATTTGTGTATATTATGATAGTGTGACGACTTCTGACCTTTTAAATGATTTTTTTTATAGTAAATGGATCCCGATCCAACTGTGGCCGATGATGTAGAAAGTAATGCACCAGCTCCGGCTGAAGGGGCGGTGCCGACTGAAAATCCACCTCTCACTATTAGTTAAGGAGGAGGAGAAAGGGGTCGAGAAGCCTTTCTCCAGATGATGAGTGCTTGGTATACTGAGTTCGTTCGTACGAACTCGAATGTACAACCTCCCCCACCTCCCCCAATTCCTCAACCTGTACCTCCGATGCCTCAAGATGTGGGTATGATGAAATTCCAAAGAACTCCAGTTGATAAAATCCGTAAGCTAGGGGCCGAAGAATTCAGAGCTAATGTAGATGATGATGCCGAGAAAGCAGAGTTCTGCCTTGAGAATTCTATCCGGGTATTTGATGAACTATCTTGCACACCTGAGGAATGCTTGAAATGTGCTATATCTTTGTTGAGAGATTCAGCTTATAATTGGTGGAAGATACTGATTTCGGTGGTACCGAAAGAGAGGGTAACTTGGGAATTCTTTCAAGAAGAGTTTCGGAAGAAATACATCAGTGAAAGATTTATTGATCAGAAGTGCAAGGAATTTCTTGAGCTAAAGCAAGGTAATATGACAGTCACTGAATACGAAAGAGAGTTTGTTCGATTGAGTAAGTATGCCAAAGAATATGTTCCTACAGAGGCCAAGATGTGCCGACGATTTGAAGATGGGCTCAATGAAGAAATTAAGGTATTTGTTGGGATTCTTGAATTAAAAGAAATGGTGGTACTTGTCGATAGAGCTTGCAAGGCTGAAGAACTACTTAAAGAGAAGAAAAAGGTAGAATCTGAGACACGAAATTGGAAGAAAAGACCAATGAGTAATGCACCCTCACAGCAACCCGGAAAATCAAGAAATATGAATCCTCGTTCCCAAGTTTCAGCTGGACAGTCATATGGGAATTTTAAGAAGCAAAATATGGGTCCTAAGTCCCAGACTACTTCGGCAGCTAGTGTAGGGAATTCGAGATTTGTTAAACCCGAGTGCCAGCGGTGTGGTAGAAATCATTTTGGTCTGTGCAGAGCAAATGAATGTTTCCGATGTGGTTCTCCGAATCATTTTATTAGAGACTGCCCAGAGAGGATTGAAAAAGAAAAATTTCAGAGTACAAAAGCAGGTGGTGCAGATTCGAGAGGAAGGTATCCAAGAAAAGCTGGGAGTGAAGCAAGCAGCAAGAATGTAGCCAGAGATGCAGCAGTTAGACCTGAAGGAAGGGCTCCGGCTAGAACTTATGCTATTAAAGCTCGTGAAGATGCTTCCTCACCCGATGTGATTACTGGTATATTTTCTCTCTATGATGTTAATGTTACTGCTTTGATTGACCCCGGTTCTACTTATTCATATGTGTGCATGAAATTAGTATCTAGCATGAATATACCTGTTGAGAATACAGAATTTATGATTAAAGTGTCAAACCCGTTAGACCAATGTGTTATAGTTGATAAAGTATACAAGAACTGTCCTTTAATGATTCGGGGTTATTACTTTCCGGCCGACTTGATGTTGTTGCCATTTGATGAGTTTGATGTTATTTTGGGTATGGATTGGTTGACATTGCATGATGTTATAGTAAATTGTAAACAGAAAGTTATTGAATTAAAGTGTGAAAATGGTGAAACTCTACGGGTCGAATCAGATAAATCAGAGGCATTGTCTAGTGTGATTTCTTCAATGTCGGCTCAGAGATATTTGAGAAAGGGTTATGAAGCTTATTTAGCGTATGTGTTGAATACAAAGGAAATTGAAAAGAAAGTGGAATCAGTGCCGATTGTATGTGAGTTTACGGATGTATTTCCAGAAGAATTGCCGGGTTTGCCTCCAGTTAGAGAAGTAGAGTTTGGTATTGATTTGATGCCGGGAACAGCTCCGATCTCGATTGCTCCATACAGAATGGTACCAACAGAGTTGAAAGAATTAAAGTCGCAGTTGCAAGAGTTGACCGACAAAGGCTTTGTGAGACCGAGTTTTTCACCTTGGGGTGCTCCGGTATTGTTTGTGAAAAAGAAGGATGGTTCGATGAGATTGTGTGTAGACTATCGGCAATTAAACAAAGTGACAATTAAGAACAAGTATCCGTTGCCGAGAATTGATGATTTGTTTGATCAGCTGAAAAGAGCAACATGGTTTTCAAAGATTGATTTGAGATCTGGGTACTATCAGCTGCGGGTAAAAGAGTCAGATGTGCCTAAAACTGCTTTTAGGACAAGGTATGGTCATTATGAATTTTTAGTTATGCCGTTTGGATTAACAAATACTCCTGCCATGTTTATGGATTTGATGAATCGAATATTTCGATCATACTTGGACAAGTTTGTTGTGGTATTTATAGATGATATCTTGATTTATTCGAAAGATGAGACAGAGCATGCTGAGTACTTGAGGATAGTTTTGCAAACTTTGCAAGACAAGCAGTTATATGCCAAGTTTAGTAAAAGTGAATTTTGGCTTCGGGAAGTTGGATTTTTGGGTCATATTGTTTCGGGTGATGGTATACGGGTTGATCCCAGTAAAATTTCAGCTATTGTTGATTGGAAGCCACCGAAAAATGTAACCGAGGTTAGGAGTTTCTTGGGACTAGCTGGATATTATCGACGGTTTGTAAATGGATTTTCTATAATTGTTGCTCCTATGACTAGATTACTTTGCAAGGATGTTAAATTTGAGTGGACGGAAGAATGTCAACAAAGTTTTGAAGAATTGAAAAAGTTATTAATAGAGGCACCAGTGTTAGTACAGCCCGAGTCAGGTAAAGAATTTGTGGTATATAGCGAAGCTTCTCTAAATGGTTTGGGATGTGTACTGATGCAAGAAGGAAAGGTTGTGGCTTATGCTTCGAGGCAGTTAAAAACTGACGAGAGGAATTATTCGACTCATGATTTGGAATTGGCTGCAGTGGTGTTTGCTTTGAAGATTTGGCGACATTATCTATATGGTGAAAAGTGTCGAGTATATAATGGTCACAAGAGTCTTAAATACTTGATGTCACAAAAGGACTTGAATTTGAGACAGCGAAGATGGTTGAGTTATTAAAAGATTACGAGCTTGTGATTGACTGTCATCCAGGAAAAGCAAATGTAGTTGCTGATGCTTTGAGTAGAAAACTGTTGTTTGCTTTGAGAGTTATGAACACACAGTTGGAAATGTCAGATGATGGTTCCATTCTGGCCGAGCTAAAAGTAAGACCGATGTTTTTACAAGAGATTTGTGAAGCTCAGAAAAGCAATGAAGACTTGCAAGCCAAAAGAAAACAATGTGAGGTTGATACAGAGTCAGATTTCAGAATCGGTCCTGAGGGTTGCTTGATGTTTAAAGATCGGATTTGTGTACCGAAGAATGAGGAGTTAATTCAAAAGATTTTGCAGGAAGCACATGGTAGTTATTTGTCGATTCATCCAGGCAGTACGAAAATGTATAATGATTTGAAGAAAATGTACTGGTGGAATGGAATGAAAAGGGATATATCAGAATTTGTATCGAAATGCTTAATTTGTCAACAGGTGAAAGCGGAACACCAAGTGCCTTCAGGATTACTTCAGCCTATTATGGTTCCTGAATGGAAATGGGATCGGATTACTATGGATTTTGTTTCAGGGTTACCGTTGACTCTAGGAAAGAAAGATGCCATCTGGGTAATAGTTGACAGATTGACTAAATCAGCTCATTTCATTCCAGTACGTACAGATTATTCTCTTTACAAGTTAGCTGGATTGTATGTTAGAGAAATTGTTAGACTACATGGAATACCATTGTCAATCATTTCAGACAGAGATCCGAGATTTACTTCGCGGTTTTGGTAAAAGTTACAAGAAGCGTTAGGTACAAGGTTAAATTTTAGTACTGCTTTTCATCCACAAACTGATGGGCAATCAGAAAGGGTAATTCAGATTCTTGAAGACATGCTTCGATGTTGTGTATTAGAATTTCAAGGAAGTTGGGAAAGATATTTACCGTTGGTGGAATTTGCTTACAATAACAGTTATCAGACGAGTTTGAAAATGGCACCTTATGAAGTATTGTATGGTCGTAAGTGTCGGACGCCTTTGTATTAGACTGAACTCAAGGAAAATCAGATCTATGGGGTTGATCTAATAAAAGAAACCGAAGAAAAAGTGAAGGTAATTCGAGATTGTTTGAAAGCTGCTTCGGATAGACAGAAATCTTATGCAGATTTGAAACGAAAAGAAATTGAGTTTCAAGTTGGTGATAAGGTATTTTTAAACGTGTCTCCGTGGAAGAAAGTCCTCAGATTTGGACGGAAAGGTAAATTAAGTCCGCGTTTTATCGGGCCGTATGAAATAATTGAAAGAGTTGGACCGGTAGCTCATCGGTTAGCATTACCATCTGAGTTGGAGAAAATTCATGATGTGTTCCATGTATCTATGCTACGTCGGTATCGTTCGGATCCTTCACATGTGGTTTCACCGATAGAAATTGAATTACAACAAGATATGACCTACGAAGAAGAACCGATTAAAGTTTTAGCTCGAGAGGTCAAACAACTAAGAAACAAAAGTATTGCTCTTGTGAAAGTGTTGTGGCAAAAGCATGGAATAGAAGAGGCTACATGGGAACCCGAGGAAACTATAAGGAAACAATACCCACACCTGTTTACCGGTAAGATTTTCGAGGACGAAAATCCTTAAAAGGGGGGAGAGTTGTAATATCCCGAATTAGGGCCTAATCGGAATAGTGGTTTCCTGACCACAAATCTGAGGTAGAAATAATTATTTTATAATTATTTTGATGTTTATGATATGATTTTATGATGGTGTGAAAATTTCGTGAAGAAATTCTAAGCGTAAAGTGCTTAATTTGAAATTAGGGACTAAATCGAATAAGTTGCAAAACTTGCATTCTAGAAGTTTCTAGTATGAAATTGCTTTGGAATATTAATTAGGAGGTCTTAAATAGAAATTTGACCAATTTTAAGTTCATGGACAAAATTTGGACATGGATGGAATTTTTGAAAGTTTAGTAAGGAGGGGCATTTTGGTCTTTTGCATATTAACATGAAATAAAAAGGGAAAAATAACACAAAATTGGTCATCTTCTTCATTACCACGAAATTTCAAGGGTTCTCCATAGCTAGGGTTTGTTTCAAGCTGCCAAGCTTCATAGTAAGTGATTCCAAGCCCCGTTTTTAATGTTCTTTACGTTTTCGTAGTCCCGGTAACTTGATAAAGCTTATGTTAGCAATAATTTAAGTTAGGGTTCATATTTGGAAAAATACCCATAGGTGAAATTTGTGTATTTTGATGTTTTATAATAGAATATGAGGTTTTAAATTATGTTAGACAACTTGTGCTACTCGGTTTTAAGTAAAAACGAGTAAAACGGCTTAATCGGTAAAAGTACATATTGTTCATAAGTATGTGTTTTAGTGGGAATTTGAGCTTGCTAATGGTAAATAAATGATCAGCATGTCCTAAAACATAAGAATTTGTGATAAAATTAAATTTCCGAACTTTGTGGCAAAAGTGTAAATATGCAAAAGTTTAGGGGCAAAATTGTAATTTTGCCAAAATTTGAATTTAGGACTATTTTGATAATGTGAGTATTAAATAAGCTAAATGTGTTATTTTAGATCAAGAAAGACGTGGAATCAACCTTGATCGAGGAAAAGAAAAGATTTTAGACTAAATCGCAAAATTGCTATATTTTGTACCGAGGTAAGTTCATGTGTAAATAATGTAACATAATTGCTATTTTAAGTGATTTAATGCTATTTATATGATATGATACTTGTTATTATGAATATTATGCTTTGTGAAATATTATGTATTGGTATGAAAAGTATGCGATTAAATTGATAAGTATGAGATGCAAGCAACGTATTGGTTCCGATATTCCGAGAAGAACGACGGGGAAATGTGTGATTGAGGAAAATCCCGTTTGAACCTTGGGAATAGATTAGGATACAAGTGACATGTCACTAGGATGGTTGGGCATCCGAACTCGTTGAGTTGAGTCCGAGTTCACTTATGGATGCAAATGTCCGAACTCGTTGAGTTGAGTCCGAGTTCGTGAGATGTAACTAGGCATCCGAGCTCGTTGAGTTGAGTCCGAGTTCACTTATGGATGTGAACGCCTGAGCTCGTTGAGTTGAGTCCGAGTTTGCTTATGGGCGGGTTACATGATTGATTGATTACATATGTGGCACTTATGTGCAAATGATCCGTGTATCCGAGTTATATTCCGATGTGTTCAACGGGTAAAATTCTAGCGGAATGGAAGAATACTCAAGATGAAAATGATATTTTGGTAAGTGTTGTGAAATGGACAATTTGGACAGGTATGTACTTAACCCTCGGGTTGAAACTTGATACAACAGAAATAAGGTGGTAAGATGATACACGATAGCTAGAAATGTGGTTTGTATCTTGGTGATATCATGCTATTGTTGTTGATATAATTGCTTTGTTATGTTACTTGTTATTTGCATGTGAACTTACTGAGCATTTATGCTTACTCCCTCCTTTACATTCATTGTAGTTTTTAGCGAGCCAACTTGGATATCGGGAAGGTCGAAGAAACGCTCACACTATCCAAGGAAGAATTGGTATATTGGTTTGTATGTTTTGATGTATGGCATGTATAGCAATATACTTGTTTTGTGTAAATAATCTTGTGATATGGTTGTGGTTTGGTTGAGAAAATGCTTGATAATGATTAGTAATTGGTATGGCTAGCCTAGATAATGTTGGATGCCTTGTGAGTTTAATATGTTATATAGTTCATGAGAATTCATAAAAAAGATGAAACTTGCCATAAAACAGAACACTACAGCAACAATGATGTGAGTTTGAAAAATCACCAAAAATGGTATAAAACGAATTAGGTGAAGAATTAACTATTAAATTTAAGCTTATTGTGTCTACTTTCAAATGGAAAAAGCGAAATAGGTAAAGGAGTTATATGTTATAAGATATTTGAGTTTTAGTGAAACAGGGCCAGAGCGATTTCTGGATCCCCTGTTCCAACTTTGAAAATTCACTATAAATTGTAAAAAAATAATTAGGAGGTGTAATTTATATGCTCAGAATCTTTATTGAATCCAATTTTAAGAGAAATAAACGGTATAGTTATATGAATTTTGTACAGGGAGAAAAGTGGTTCGTAGTAAGTAGAGGTCAGTGCAGTCAAGTCCTGAAATAGGGGTAACTTTAACTAATAAACTGTACTAATTGGCCCAACCAAAAATTTTAGAAAAAAACTAGTAGATAGATATGTGAGTCTAGATTCAGGGAAAATTTACGGATCTTGATTTTGAGTTTGGTAACTCGAGATATGATTTTTTTAGCGACCATGACGCAGAAAAACTGCTTATTCCGAAAATCAAAATAAATGATGTAAAGTTGTTTAAATGATAAATTATGTTCGGTAACACCTCAAGCTTGACTCCGGTGACGGTCTTGGGCGTGGGGGTGTTACACATGTGGTTGATTTGATCCGGGAAACAGAAGAAAAAGTAAAAGTGATTCGAGAAAGTTTGAAAGCTGCTTCTAGCCGTCAAAAATCATATGTTGATCTTTAACGGAAAGAGATTGAATTCAGGTAGGGGATAAAGTATTTTTAAAAGTATCACCTTGGAAGAAAGTTCTTCGATTTGGTCATAAAGGTAAATTGAATCCAAGATTCATCAGACAATATTAAATCATAGAAAGAGTTGGACCGGTTGCTTATCGATTGGCATTACCGCTGAAACTCGGTAAAATTCATAATGTTTTTCATGTATCTATGCTACGACGGTATCGATTAGATCCTTCACAAGTTATTTCTCCTACAGAAGTGGAAATTCAGCCAAATATGATTTACAATGAAGAACCAGTTAAGATTTTGGCACAAGAGACCAAGGAACTCAGAAATAAAAAGATAGAGTTAGTAAAAGTATTGTGGCAAAAACATGGAGTAGAAGACGCAACATGGGAACCAGAGGAAGCTATGAGAAAACAGTACCCAAACCTTTTTAACGGTAAGATTTTCACGGATGAAAATCTCAAAAAGGGGGGAGAGTTGTGACAGCCCGATTTAGGGCCTAAACGGAATAGTGGTTTTTAAACCAAAAATCCGAAGTAGAAAAATTTATTCTGATTACTTTTTTATAATTTATCGAGTGATTAGATGCATGTGTTAGAGTATCGATAGAAAATTTTTGAATTACATGTTTAATTTGCCTATTAGGGCTTAATTAAAAAAGTTGATAAATATGACTTCTAGATGTTAAAGAATTTATTTGAAGAGCATAATGGGAGTAGAGGTCCTTAAATGGTAATTATACCATTAGGTTTCCATGGACAAAAATGGACATACATAGGTAGAAATAACCAAAGTTTTAATGAAGGGCATGTTAGTCATTTAGTAATTAACAGGAATTAAAAGGGAAAAAGATGGCAAAATATGCTCATCTTCTCCATAAGGGCCGAATACATCAAAGAGACACCATAGCTAGGGTTTCTTCAACTTCTCAAGCTCATTGTAGGTGATTTCAAGCCTTGTTTTTAATGTTCTTTACGTTTTTGGAGTCCCGGTAACTTGATTTAACTTATTCTAGCAATAATTTAACATAGGGTTCGTATTTGGAAAAATACCCATAGCTGACATGTGTTTATTTTGATGTTCTATGATAGAGTAAGAAGTTGGAAATTATGTTAAACAACTTGTGCTACTCGATTTTAAGTGAAAACGAATAAAATGACATAATCGGTAAAAATACCTAATGTTCATAAGTATATGTTAGAGTGAGAATTTGATGTTGCCATTGGTAAATAAATGATCAGCATGTTCTAAAACATAAGAATAAGGGATAAAGTTTAATTTCTGAGCTTTAGGGGAAAAGTGTAAATATGCAAAAGTTTAGGGGCAAAATCATAACTTTGCCAAAGTTAGAGTCAAGAACTGTTTTGATAAATTTGAGTATTAAATAAGCTAAATGTGTTATTGTATATCAAGAAAGACGTGGAATCGACCTTGATCGGGGTAAGGAAAAGATTGTGGACTAAATTGCAAAATTTATGTATTTTGCATCGAGGTAAGTTTGTATGTAAATAATATTTTTTTTACTTATATTATAATATTTTGTTATTATATGAGATGTGATTGCATATTGAATGTTCAGTTGAGGTAAAGTATGAATTGAAATTGAGTATGGATGAATTGGTAAAATGTTGAAAAGTGAGGGATTTCTCGGTTGAACCTTCAGAATAGAACAGATACGAATGATTCAGGGTTAGAACACATGTGTAGTACTATGTGCAGGTTACTATGTGTTCATGATGGCTTAGGTCACGTGTGTAGTACTAAGTGCAGGCTACTACGTGTACCATATAGTTTGGGTCGCATGGGTAGTACTATGTGCAGGCTACTATGCTGGCCGATAACTGCGATCATATATGTTGTACTAGGTGCAAGCCACTATGTGTAAGGAATGATTTTGGTCACAAGTGTAGTACTAAGTGAAGGCTACTATGTGCACCGATTAATCTGAACTTCAAAGGTAGCACTATGTGCAAGCCACCGAGCATTTATTATCGTTCTATTCTGAAATTTTTTCGGTTAATTCGGTCGGTTAATCGAATTAACCGAATTTTTTTAAACTTTTAGTTAAAAATTAATCGAATTAACTGAGTTAACCGAATTAACCGAATTAACTGAATTAATCGATTAACCAATTAACTGAATTAACCGAATTTAATTTAATTTAAGACAACATGAAAATGCTCAATTTGATACACTAAAACACTAATTTTAATTCAATTTATGACAGCATAAAGATGCTCAATATGAAACACTAAAACAACATGCAAACAGTGACAATAATAAAAATTCCCTAAAAAATATTAATAAAACTTATATTAAGCTTATAACAAAAGCATTATGTTTAAGTATAAAAACGTAGGTTGAATTCTTAAAAATCCCATTTCTTTCCTAATTATAAAATAAATTAATTAATTAATTAAAAATTCTTAATGGATTTGTTTTGCTTTTCGACCACTTTAATGAATCATTTATAATAGCTCAACTCATTGGAAAAATTCCCTTTTCTCCTAATCCTTTTTCTTTTTCTTTTTTTTTCCCTAATTAATGAAGCCATGAATGTGATGACTGTTCATGGTCACTTCACGTCTGCAATTTTATAAACTTTCCAGTTTTCCAACAATTAAATAAATTCATGAGATGGCCATGCTCTTCAAATCCATTTTACAACTCACCGCCCAAATGCCCAAATGCCCAGTTTTCCAGTTTTCCAATTTTTTGCTTCCAGTAATGGCGTCATCCCGAATATAACCTCTTTCTATATAGATCGATTTTATCTTGGATGAATTTCAAAACTGAAATCTGTGTTATTAAAGAAGACGATGAAATTCGAAGATTTTTTATGGAACGAACCGAGGAAAAGAAGAAGAAGATCGAGCTTCAAGAAGAGGTAAGCATTTGAGCTCCATTATTTAAAACTTTTTGTTAATGCAAGAATTAATGGAGTATTTTTAAGGATCTAGTGAGTGTTTGTTGACAAACAGATCAATAAATTGCAAGCGGAATTAGATGAAGAGAAAGAAGTGAATAGGGTTACCTCAAGTCGCAGGTGATGGATGGACCTGGTAGTCGCCGGAATGCCAGACGGAAGGTGGCTGGCCTGGTAAAGTAGAGATATTAGGAGTTTTCAAATTTCAATTAGGGATTTGAAGTTAAAGTTAAGTTTTTTTTTTTTTTTAGTTTGTCGTCTTTACTCTTTAGTTTAGGTTTTAGTTTTAGATTTTTATTTTTATTTTTATTAAATTATTTGTAATTTCTATTATTGGGTTGGGTTGGGTTGGATAATTGGGTTAGATAATTGGGTAGTTGGGTTTGGGTTTGGGTTGGGTTTGGGTTTGGGTTGGGTTTAGGTGAATAATAAGCCTATTTATATATTATAATTTTTATTATTAATTTTTTCAATTAAACTGAAAAATTTCGGTTAACCGACTGGTTTCGAACCGAATTAACGTTAACCGAAAACTCAAAAAATAATTAACCGACCCCCGACCAAAAAAATTCGGTTAACCGACTGATTAACCGAATTCGGTCAGTTAACCAAATTTTTTGGGTTTTACCCGAATTTTGCACACCCCTAGGGATGGGTACGAGGCGTTACCAGACTTAAACGTAAGCAAACATACATTTCTGAGTCATAAAATTTTATTCAATTTAGAATTATTTATACACAAGTATATCGTCCCTTTTACGGGCCAACGAGGCCCTAAACATAGGTGGTTAGGGACTAAACCGAGAAGTTTCAAAACTTTTACAACACTTAGAAAATTTTCATGTTTTGGAGACTCACACGCCTGTGTGGGCAGGCCGTATGGTCACACGTGCCCGTGTGGCTCAGGAAACGCCCGTGTCCTCTACCAGTGTAACTATCTATTTATGACGTCATCACTCATTTAGGTCACACTGCCAAGTCACACGCCCGTGTGCTAGGTCGTCTGGTGAATTTAATTCTCACATTTAATGTGCAAACTTCACACGACTTGGGCACACGCCCATGTCTTGGGGCCCTATCTCTCACACGGTTGAGACACATGGTCATTTCTCTGCCCGTATGTTTACTATTGGTCATTCTTGTAGCAGCCCGATTTTAGAACCTAATTGGAACAGTGCATTCGAAACCACAAATCTGAGGTCAGAAAAATATTTTAATATTATTTTTAATATTTACAGCATGTGATAAGGTATGTGTGAAAGTTTTGTGTGAAAATTTTAGCGTTTGAGTGCTTAATTTGACAAAAGGACTAAATCGCGTAAAATATAAAAGAAACATGCTTTAAGTTAAAAGTGCCTAATTGCTATGGTTTATTAAATGATAAGTCCTTATTATGTAAATTGACCATTAATAAGACTAGTGGAAATTTATGGACAACCATTATATGATTTATAAGTTTATTAATCAAGGGTAAAAAGGTAAACTATGTTTTAATGATAAATAAATAAAACCAAAATCAAAATTATGTGTTATCATCATCCTTATAGCCAAACATTAAGAGAAAAAGAAGAGGAAAATGTGGTTTTAGGGTTCAGCCATGGTTGTTCTTGATTAAGGTATGTATTGAGCTCGGTTTTTTATAATTTCTACATTTTTGTGATCGTTGCTTTGAATACTAGCTAGCCCATGCCTCAATTTTTGAAAGTGTTGATGATTTTGAAAGTTGCCATTGATGAATCTATGAGTTTTATGATGTTTGATGATGAATTATGCAAGCTTGGTGTTTGATATATATGTTTTGTAAAGTGATTTTTCACGAAAATGTCAATTAGGGGTTAAATTGTGAAAAGTGTTAAATGTGTTGTTAAATGTGTGAAATATTGACAAATATGGGCTGCTAGGGAGCAATAGAGAATTCAACTAAGCATGGGTCATATTGAATTTTGTGAATTTTGTGTATTTATGAAATAGGGACTAAATTGAATAAATGGTAACTTTAGGGGCTAAAGTGTAAAAATGCCCAAATATGTATTTTTGGATTGAATTGAATGAAATAGTGATTAAATAAGTCAAATTTGAATTTATATAGATCAAGAATGAAAGAGATCGAAATTAGATCAGGGGTAGTCGAAGGTTAACGAGCAATCGCCTCCTGTTACTGTTGTCATTTCCGAGGTAAGTTCCTATGCAAATAAATGTGTTTTATGTCAATTATATGTGTTTATTTGATATTGAAATGTTCTGAATGCTGAATGTTCAGAAATATGAAAGTATCGATACAGTTGAGATATCTTGAAGCCCTGTACGAACCATTGGAATAGTATAGGATACATATGTCATGGCATAGGATTCTGAGGTGTGATGTCGTGTAAGACCATGTTTAGGATATTGGCATCAGATATGATTTCGTGTAAGACCCTTCTAGGACAGCGACATCTATATTTGATAACATGTAAGACCATATCAAGGATATGACATTGTATAAGCTTTGCGAGCTATTTGAGTATCCTTGTGAATTTCGAACGGTTCAACGGGGATTATCAAGAGCTGAATGAATATGTGATTGAGCATCCGATTCAGGTACATATGAAATCTATATATCATTTGAAAATGAAAGGTGAGTATGAATATAAATGTTGATATGTGAATTATATGAGGAAGAATGGTGATTATATGTTTGTGAATTAAGAACAAGCGAATTAGATGAGATTAATAAAGCTTGCATATGTGGTTTGTTATGGTTTCCATGGATAAAATGGTTAAAGATTGTTTTATGTGTTAAGTTTATTTGTATATGGCTTACTAAGCTTTTGAAAGCTTACTTTATATGTATTTTTATTTTTTTTATAGATTTTCAAAGCTACCGTGAGCTCGGGGATCGTCAAGGATCATTGTCACACTATCGAATGACATTTTGGTACTTTAATGTTGTAAATATTAATGTATGGCATGTATAGGCTAAGATTGATGTTATGATATGTATGTAAATGGAATCTTGCCATGTGATGTGGCTTGAGATGAAGAACTTGTTTTGGTAATGCTATGTGTTGAAATATTGTATTTATAACATGTTCATTATGGCCTAGTTCAAATGGTCATTTTGGTAAGGTTGATAAGAAGTTGATTTGGTATGTTTTGATATGAAGTTGAGATATTGAATTGATATGATTTTATGGTTTGAGTTTGGAATAATATGCATGTTTGAAATAGGTTAAAACGGATAGTTATGATATGTTGATTTGGTATGCTTTTGTTAGACAAATGTGTAAAACATGAATTGATGAATTGGTTGAATTGGTATGGCATGAATTGTGCACAAAATGGCATTGATTTGGCTGCATATTTGATTATGAAATGGTGCTATTTGAGCTTTTGTTGGTGAGTGAAATTGTGTGAGAAAATATGGCTTAAACCAAGCCTATTTTTCACCCATACGTATGAGCACAGGGGCGTGTGGCTAGACCATGTGTGACACATGGCCTTAGTACACGTGGAAATACAAAAATTTATATATTTTTTCATGCCATTTTTAACTTAAATTCATGCAAATCCGATTAAATTCTTGTCGAAAAATAATTAAATATTATAAACTAATTAAATTGTGTTAAAAATATGAACATGATGAATTTTAATCAATTTTATAGTTAATTTTGATTAATTTAGGTTATTTTTGACAGAATTGCACAAAGGGTGAAAAATGGTTTGGCGGACATTACGAGAAGAACAAAACCGAGAAGCAATTTGAAGTATCGAGGCAAATTAATTTCCAGCCCGAGATAGTCCAGAAATGTGTATTCATTCATAATTAAATTAATTTTAATTTATTTCCTATTTAATTTAGGTTAAATAAATTAATTTTAATTAATTATGGAGAAAGGGCCTAGTGAACCGCACTGGTTGAACCGAATGGAGTGAGCCGAACCAGCCACTAATTGGGCTGATCAAAACCGTCCATTGGCTGACCCAAATAAGAAATTTAGCTAATTAAATATGCTTGCAAAAATGCCCTTAAGAAACCTCCAATTTGCATTCAAACCCCACCTTTATTTAAGGCTTTTTAGATTTGCCCCATGCCTAAAATAGCAAAGTTGAAAGCTTCAACCATGCCATGCGTGTGGCCGACCATTGGGGGGCTCTTTGGCTGCTGGAAATTCCTATTTTTAGCAGCCACAATCAGCTATAAAAGCCACCCCTTGCTGCTCATTTCACTCATCACTCAATCATCCCTTATTCACTCATATTCTCTTATTCTCTCTTCACTCCTCTCAAGTGTTCTCTCATTTTTTCCATTCCATTCCCCCTTTCTCTTGAGCCAATTTCTCCTCTTGGAAAAGAGGTGCTATTCAGCCATCTTGGACAGCAATCAAGGATTCATAAAAGCCTTGCTCAGTGAGGACAACGGAGACGAAGAACGGAGCATCAGTCAAGCCACGGAGAAACACTGGATTTGCCTCTTGTTCCCTTTCTTTTTTAATTTCTATTGTTTTTATGATGAACATATATATGAATATTGTTGTTGTTAAAATGGTTATTTTAATCAATTTAGCTTGAATTTAATTCGTGTTGGGTTGATTATATTTTGCCTGCTTGAATTATTAAAATTGTGCTTATGTTGTTATAGGCCTTAGTAAAAATGCTTGATTAAGTAAAATCATGCCTAAGTTATTCTTGCATTAAATTTGTTAGATAAATAAAGAATTAATTGTTTAAACGGATTGAAATTGCAGTTAATGGACACAGTACTTAATTAGTGCATGTTTAATTCTTCTAAGGTAGCTGAAAATTAAATTAGCATTGTATTTGGCAATACATATGCCTTGCATAACTTGCAAGATTGTTGTGATTAAATTGTTTTAAGGTATGGCTACCTTGTTACTTCACATAATCTTTTATATGTTTATTAAATTGAGTTAATTGTTTGAATTGACATGGGAACATGCAAGAGATTAGTTTACTTTAATAAATATGTATGAGCAATAGTTAGCAATTTTTCCGAGTTGCCATGAATTTATTCGTAACAGCATAAGCATGAGTTTAATAATTCTAAGTTAACGAAATGTAATTAATCCAACACAATCATATCATCTTGATTAAATCTTTTTGAAATTGTGCAGCAAACCTTTTTCTTTTATTTAAATTGTTTTATTTAGTTTTAAAATCTTAGTTTTTAAATCACTCTTTTCAACCCAAAATTATTTTTCTCACCAAAGTGTTTTTAAATTAATTTCATAAATAATTCTTTTTACAGTCCCTGTGGGTACGATAACTCAACATTTACTTGTCACTTTATTACTTATTACGATTGTGTACACTTGCACATTTCCACCGTTCCAAGTTTTTGGCGCCATTGCTGGGGACTGTTTTGAAAAACATTATTTGTGAATTTATTTTTACATTTTGGTTCATATATTTTCCTGTTCAATTTTCCTTAATTAATTTTTCTTTGATTATTTTAGGTGTTTATGAGTATTGACCGAATTATCGACTTACTCCTTTTGGACCCTGAAATAGAACGAACCCTTCGACAACGAAGAAGACAAGCGAACCAGAGAAGGACCGAAGAGATGAATCAAGGAAACGAAGCAAACCTTGCTCAAAATCCTATCCTTCTTGCTGATGATAGGGATAGAGCCCTACGACAATATGCCGTGCCCGTGTTCAATGATCTTAATCTGGGTATTAGAAGACTCGAGATCGAGGCACAACAATTCGAGCTGAAGCCAGTCATGTTCCAAATTCTTCAGACAGTAGGCCAGTTCAGTGGAATGCCTACTAAAGATCCTCATCTTCACTTACGACTATTTATGGAGGTGAGCGACTCTTTCAAGATAGCCGAAGTACCTGAAGATGCATTACGATTAAAGCTGTTCCCGTACTTGCTGAGGGACAGAGCTCAAGCCTGGTTAAACTCACTGCCACCGAAGTCGATTTCTACATGACAAGAGTTAGCAGAAAGATTTCTTGTGAAGTATTTCCCACCTAGCAAGATTGCTAAGCTGAGAAATGAGATTACTGCTTTCCAACAAATGGATGATGAGTCCTTGTATGAGGCATGGGGAAGATTCAAAGAGTTATTATGAAAATGCCCTCATCACAGAATCCCGCATTGTATCCAACTTGAGACATTTTATAATGGTCTTAATGCTCACACAAGGATGGTAGTAGACGCTTCTGCTAATGGTGCCATCCTATCTAAGTCTTACAATGAGGCTTATGAGATTATCGAGAGGATCGTCAGTAACAATTATCAATGGCCAACCAATCGAGCAACGTCAGGAAGACGAGTCACTGGAATACATGAAATAGATGCTCTCACTTCACTCGCATCTCAGGTATCATCAATATCTTCGATGTTAAAGAATCTTACCACTAATGGGTCTAATAGTCTTGTAGCCCAACCTCCTAATCACTTTGAGAATATAGCCTGTGTCTATTGTAGGGAAGGACATGTGTTTGAAGAATGTCCATCAAACCTAGGATCCATGTACTACATAGGTAATCAGAACCAGGACCGAGGGAGGCAAGGACTGTAATCCAACTTTTACAACCCATTGTGGCAAAATCACCCCAATCTTTCCTGGAGTAACCAAGGGGCTGGGGGCAGCAACAACTACGCCCAACCTAGACCAACCCAGCCGCCTAGTTTTTCACAGCAAGCTCAGAAACTAGTTCAAGCTGAAGCATCCAATAGCTTAGAGAATTTATTGAAGGCATACATGGCAAAACATGGCAAAAAATGACGCCACTCTAAGGAATTTGGAGAATCAAGTGGGCCAGCTTGCTACTGAACTCAGGAACTGTCCACAAGGTACTCTACCTAGTGATACGGAGAATCCGAGAAATTCAGGGAAGGAGCATTGTAAAGCACTAACATTGAGGAGTGGAAAAATGATAGAGCCCAACACTGTCGAAGTAGAGAAGGAGCCAGCTGAGGCTTAAGATTTGGAAGAAGTTCAACCGAGTGTTGAAGTTCCAGTTGCACCTAAACCAGAACCTACAAGGCCTGGTAAGGAAACCCCAGAACCAACCAATTCTGATCAGCAAACCACTCTGCTAGCAGTAGAATTGCCGCCAAAGACAAATCGTCCAGTACCAGTTCCAGTATATAAACCTCCACCACCTTACCCTCAAAGACTCCTAAAGTAGAAGCAGGAGATTCAATTCAAGAAGTTCCTTGATGTACTCAAACAACTTCATATCGACATCTCGTTGGTTGAAGCACTCGAGCAAATGCCGAATTATGTTAAGTTCATGAAAGATATCCTGTCCAGGAAGCAAAGAGTTGGAGAATTTGAGACGGTAGCCCTAATGAAGGAATGCAGTGCATATCTTCAAGACAAATTACCTCCTAAGCTGAAGGATCCTGGGTGTTTTACCATACCATGCAATATTGGAGCAACATACTGTGGTAAGGCACTATGTGACTTGGGTGCAAGTATCAACTTGATGCCTATGTCGATATTTAAGAAGTTAGGGATAGGTGAAGTTAGACCGACTACGGTTACACTTCAGCTAGCAGATTGATCCTTAGCACATCCAGAAGGAAAAATTGAGGACGTATTGGTACGTGTGGATAAGTTTATATTTCCTGTTGATTTCATAATTTTAGATTTCAAAGCAGACAAAGAAGTACCAATTATCCTAGGAAGACCGTTTTTAGCAACTGGGAGAACACTCATTGATGTGCAGAAGGGCGAACTTACTATGCGTGTTCAGGACGATCATGTAACATTTAATGTTTTTAAGTCAATACGATTTCCTGACACCGTTGATGATTGTTCTGCAGTATCCGACTTAGAGGATTTAGTAGTAGAGAAGGAACTCAACTCTATTGAAGATCCACTAGAAAGAATTCTGACATCAGACCCTCCAAGTGATGAAGAGAAGGACCAAAACTTAGCTTTGCTAGAAGCTAATCAAAAGGGATTTAATCCACAATCCCGTTTTGAATCTTTGGATTTAGAGGAGAGAGATTACACAGAGCCGAAAGTGTCAATCGAGGAGCCACCTAAACTAGAACTCAAGGTATTACCATCTCATTTAAAATATGTTTATTTAGGTGACGCTTCTACTTTGCCTGTGATTGTTTCAGCAGAATTAACTACCGAGCAAGAAGAGAAACCTATTTTAGTCCTGAAACAATTCAAGAAGGCTATCGGATGGACCATAACCGATATTCGTGGTATTAGTCCATCTGTATGCATGCACAAGATCATCTTGGAAGATGGCGAAAAAGGGATGATCGACGGGCAACGAAGGCTGAACCCCATCATGAAGGACGTAGTAAAAAAAAAAGATTACCAAGTGGCTAGATGCGGGTATCATTTACCCCATCTCAGATAGTTCATGGGTAAGCCCGGTCCAGTGCGTACCAAAGAAAAGAGGTATCACAGTCATAGAGAACATGAACAACGAGGTGATACCGACTAGAACACTTACGGGATGGAGAATCTGCATCGATTACCGAAAGCTAAACAAGGCAACTAGTAAGGATCACTTTCCTTTGCCGTTCTTAGACCAGATGCTGGATAGACTTGCGAGACGAGATTACTACTATTTTCTAGATGGATACTCGGGGTATAACCAGATTATGGTAGCACCGGAAGATCAAGACAAGACCACATTCACCTACCTGTACGGTACATTTGCATTTAGACGCATGCCATTTGGTTTATGTAATGCACCTTCTACATTTTAAAGATGTATGATGTCAATTTTCACTGACATGGTTGAGAAGTTTTTGGAAGTTTTCATGGATGGCTTTTCAGTATTTGGAGATATGTACGATGATTGCCTAGCCAATCTAGGTAAAATACTTAAGTGATGCGAAGAAACAAACCTAGTACTTAACTGGGAAAAGTGCCATTTCATGGTACAAGAAGGAATTGTTCTGAGGCATCGGATATCGAGACATGGGATCAAGGTAGACAGAGCAAAGGTAGATGTTATTGAGAAACTCCCACCTCCAACATCTGTAAAGGGTATTAGGAGCTTTTTGGGCCACGCCGGTTTCTATCGAAGGTTTATTAAGGACTTCTCCAAAATTGCTAAACCTTTGTGCAAATTGTTGGAGAAGGACACGCCATTCAAATTCGATGATGAATGCTTAAGAGCTTTCAAGACTTAAAGAATCGATTAGTTACGGCACCCATAATTGTCACACCAGACTGGGACTTGCCATTTGAATTGATGTGTGACGTAAGTGACTTCGCAATTGGAGCTGTCATGGGCCAGCGGAGGAACAAAGTTTTCATCCCATCTACTATGCAAGCCGGACTCTTACAGGAGCTCAATTAAACTATACGGTAACAGAAAAAGAGTTACTTGCTATTGTGTTTGCTTTCGACAAGTTTTAATCTTACCTTGTAGGTACCAAAGTGACTGTCTATACAGACCACTCGGCAATCAAGTACTTACTTGCCAAGAAAGACGCTAAGCCAAGATTGATTCGGTGGGTACTTCTACTCCAAGAGTTTGATTTGGAAATTCAAGATCATAAAGGAGTAGAAAACCAAGTAGCAGATCACTTGTCCAGATTGGAGTCGCAAGAAGGAAATACTCCACTTATACCGATTCATGAGACCTTTCCGGATGAGCATATACTTAAGGTAAATCATGTCCATAATACCCCTTGGTTTGCTGATATTACTAACTTTTAGCTTGTGGTTTGTTGCCAATTAATAAGACATATCAACAAAGGAAAAAGTTTCTTGCCGATGTGAAGTACTATTTTTGGGAAGAGCCATATCTATTTAAAAATTGTGCAGATCAGATGATCAGGATATGCATGGCAGAAGAAGAAATACCAAAGATCTTATACCATTGTCACTCAGCTCCGAGTGGGGGACATTTCGGAGGTACTCGTACCGCTGCCAAAGTATTACAAGCCAGATTCTTTTGGTCAACACTCTTCAAGGATGCATATGCATACGTAAAAAGCTATGACTGATGTCAAATAGTTGGAAATGTCACAATAAAAATGAGATGCCTCGAACAAACATCATTGAGGTTGAATTATTCGATGTTTGTGGTATTGATTTTCTTGGGCCTTTCCCTCCTTTTGGTCACAAGTATATATTGGTAGCAGTAGATTATGTGTCGAAGTGGATCGAGGCGGAGGCATATCCTACAAATGATGCAAAGGTTGTAATGAAGTTCTTGCAGAAGCACGTGTTCACAAGGTTTGGAACCCCAAGAGCTATCATTAGTGATGAAGGGTCCCACTTTGTAAACAAGTGGTTAAAATGGTTACTAGACAAGCACGGGGTAAAACACAAGGTTGCAACAGCTTACCATTCGCAGATGAATGGGCAAGCTGAACTGGCAAATAAAGAAATCAAAGGCATACTCGAGAAGGTAGTTTGCCCGAACTGACGAGATTGGTCCAAAAGACTAGATGATGCTTTATGGGCCTACAGGACAGCATACAAGACACCTTTAGGGATGTCACCCTATAGGCTGGTCTTTGAGAAAGCATGTCATCTACCCCTGGAGTTAGAGCACAAAGCTTACTGGGCTCTTCGATAACTCAACGTAGATCCTAAGCTCGCAAAAGAAAAATGGATGTTCCAACTCAACGAGTTAGAGAAATTCCGAACGTTCTCGTATGAAAATGCCAAACTACTCAAAGAAAGACTCAAGAAATGGCATGATAAACACATCCGAGTTCGAGAATTTGAAGCAGGTCAGCAAGTATTGTTGTTCAACTCTAGATTGAAGTTCTTTCCAGGTAAGCTAAAATCACACTGGTCTGGTCCATTTATGATTCACCGAGTCTATCCATACGGAGTTGTTGAACTCCAACGTAAGGGAGGTAATTTATGAGTTAATGCTCAAGTTTGAAAACTATTAGGGGGATAAAATCGAACGGGACAACATCTCGTTCATTTTATCAGATATTTAATATTTCGTTTTTTCATAAATGATTTAGGGTTTATTTTTCGGGTTTAATATGTTTAAATAATTTCTGTCTAGGAGGTTGGAACTTAAGTGGGACCGTTTGTAACCCCTCTAATCTTTCCTGAGAATTTATTTTAACATAATTTTCCAAGAAATTATTCCCTAATCAATAAAATAAATTTTTGTTTTTTGAATAAAAGGGTCAATTTGATCCAACTTTTAATTTGCAACTCAATTTTTAATCTTCATTAAGTCTAAGGACCTAATTGAAATATTTTTAAAATTTGATTGCTCTTTTCGTGAATAATAAAAATTAGATGCTTTTTCTTTGTAAATATATTTTTAAGGCATCTAGAAGAAATATTTTTATTTTTATTAATAATATGATAAACTTTAATATATAATTATATTCATTATAATTTATATATTAATTTTTATCAACTTAGAGTAGAATTAGGATTAATTTAATTTCAATTTCTATTTTATGTTTATCTTAATAATTAATAGCAATTAATAATTTTGTATGCTTATATTTAATTATTAATTGTTGTTAAACTTGAGTAGGATTAGAATTAAACTCTTATTATTAATTATTAAATTTTACTAAGAGTTCTATTCTAATTCCTATTGATTATTCTGTAAATACCACCTTATATCTCCCATCCAAGCATCATTCAACCCCAAAAATCACCAACCCATCCTTGTGCCGCAACACCCCTAGCTCCAGCAGCCTAGTCGGCAAACACCCAGCGGCATCACGCTGCACGACCTGATCAGAACCCAGCTCCCACTCGTGCACCTGCTGCTTCAGTCCAGCAGCTACCCAGGTCACATCCTGTTCCTCTAGCGCCTAACCTGCGCGCCCTTGCTGCTGCTGCCCAGGCCACGTCCCGGACAAGCTCAGGCCTGCTCGACGAAGTGCCGTGCGCTTCTTGCTGCACACCCTTGTGTGCTGCTGCTTGTTCTCTAGCCTTGTGCGGCACCCTCTTTGCACACCAAGCCTTAAGCCAAAATTCTTCAACCCTCCTCCTTTTGATTTGCCATCTTTTTCTTGCATTAATTTTCTTTGAGTTCTTATATTTTTTGCAAAAAAGGTGGTAAGATTTAATTTTTCTTTTAAATTTTAATTTATTTAAATTATTTAATTTTTCAATTCTTTGAATTATTAATAATTTTTATGATTTAAATTTTTGAAAGAATAAATGTTGTTTTTTCCATCTCATGTTTAGGTTAATTATGCCTCGCAAGAGAACTCGTGCCTTCGTTCAAATCGATGAAACACACAGCAAGTTCCATTGTGTTGAAGCTAAAGTGAGATATGAAAGTATCTACAAAAATCAATAGATGCATCCTGAGAAAGGCTTCACACTGAAGGAGAGCAATTACAAAGACTTCATGGCACGTATTCGTCAAATTACTGAAGCTCTCAATTGGGTACTATTTTCTGAAAAGAGATCTAGTGTAGATGAAGAGCTAGTTCATGAGTTCTATGCGAATTTAACTTCAAGCGAGATGACAGAAGTCCCTGTTCGTGGAATCAAGGTACCTATAAATTCGAATGCTATTAATGAGTTCTTTGAATTGCTTGATTTCGAAAACAACGAGTATTCATCTTTGATGAGCAATATCAAGCCGGAGCTTCTGCAAGAAATTCTCAAGGAGCTTACAATTGAAGGTTCCAAGTGGACTATGTCAAAACAAGGAACCCACACTTGTTGAAGAGAATACTTGACACCTATTGTGAAGGTATGGTTCTATTTCATCCGTTACAGCCTTCTGCCTAGCTCACAGGGGACTACAATCTCATTAGAGCGAATGGTCTTACTATACTCAATCTTGACGGGTAAGACCATTGATGTGGGAAAGAACATTCTGAAAGAAATTCAAAACTGTGCCGCTAGACGTTTTGGCCCTGCTTACTTTCCCTTTACAATAACCATTCTGTGCTTGAAAGTAGAAATTCTTGCCAATGTAAAGAAGACAGGGTACACTCAAGGCACAATTACAGATTGGGACCTCTACTGAGTAGCCGGAGACTTAGTTCTGCAACAACGAGTTGAAGAAAGTGAAGAACCTGAGGACCCTGATGAAGAAGAAGATCCTACGATGCAATCATTTGAAGTCCCTAATAAGGTGGACCCAGTGGAGCCAAAAGATGAATCGGATGCTGGAACTCCAATGTTTAGAGCTCAGTTGCCTAGCCCAGACTTTCGAGATGAGCTGTCAAATTTGATGGACTTGATGCAACACATGCAATGGCAGCAACAAGAATACTGGAGATACTCAAAAATAAGGGATGACTAAATTCGAAGCGCTTTCCAGAGAATATACAATGACCCATTTATTTTTGTGCCTGAATTTCCAGATTTCATATTTGAGCCATGGACTCCACTCTCGAAAAAAGAGCGAAGCGATTCATGCAAAGGCAATAATGATGGAGCAAAAGATGAATCCAAGTTGGAAGGATCTGCAAATAAATAAAAGGGAGGGATCTTGACTTTATTTAATTTTTGTTTTTAGGTTACTTTAGGATTAGGTTAATTAGGAACTTTTATTTCTGCATAATAAAACAAGAGAAGGAAATCCTGAATAAATATGGACAAGTCATAAAGTATAAAGTGTGGCAATAGATATATACATGTCTAGGATTGGATTTCGAAAGAGCTTGGTATTTAAGCAGTCATATTGACTCACCTCCTCTTTTTTGAATTCCTACCTGGTGTATAGTATTTATTCACTTTAAATAATAAGGACATTGTTCATTTTAAGTTGAGGGGACCGAAATTTGAAATTATTTTCATCCAAAATGAAAATTTTCTTTTAATTATGATTAGGGTATATTTCTATTCCATAAACTTGAATTTTGTTAAGTATGCTGAACTTGAGTATGAATAAAATTCTATTTTTTCCAATAAATTATTATGTAGCTTAATGATGACATGAATGTATTTTAATAAAGCATGCAACTTTATGCCATAAAATTTTTATCTCTTTAGGAAAGTTAGGTATGCATGAAAGTTTAAGTCTTTATAATTGACTTAGTAGTTTCTTGAGGCGAAATCCTAGGAAGCATGGAACATTAAAAATGATTTAGGCAGCTATTTTTTGGACTGTTTGAGCCTTTCAAGCCTACCATGGTAAATTTTATCCTTTGAAACCCAACTTTGAGACTATATGGCCTAATACAAATTTAGTCTATCACGTTTCTCTTAATTATCTTTAATTTGTCCCAAACACTAGACTCAGTACTATTCAAGAACATAGTTTGAAAACAAGTTCGGGGAGTTTAAAAGAAATCTTAAATGCTCAAAAATTGTATGCATAAAGCAAGTGCTCAAAAAAAAATAAAAAGAAGTACATATATTTGAAAAAGAGCATGTGAAAGTTGGTGATTGAAGGTAAAAAGCTCCGAAGGTTCGAATTACACTGAGTCTAGGGTTTTTAGCCAAAATTTATCTATCTTTTTACCTAACCCTAAGCCCAGCCACGTTACAACCTTGTTAAAGACCTATTGATTCAAAGTTCTAATGTTACATACTTTAGTGGAGAGAAATTGCTTTGTTCAACATATGAAGACACAAGTTAAGCTTAATGATTGCAGCTTAATCTTGAACAAAGGATTAAAAATTAAATTGATAAGAATTAGCATGTATTTATTAGGAAACATTTAGTCTAATTTTGCTGTTGTAATAATTGTTGAGATTAATTTGAATAATATGCACACTTGAGTAGCATAAGGATCAAAGTTCTTATTTTTAAGCATGAGTATATCAAATTCATAATTTTGAGAAAAGTGTTGTTCTGAAGAAGGTTTTCAAAAGTGTTTTCGAGAAATTCTTTTCAAAATTTGTGCATTACTCGGGACGAGCAATGAATTAAGTTTGGGGGTGTGGAAACACAAAAATTTATATACTTTTTCATGCCCTTTTTGACTTAAATTCATGCAAATCCGGTTAAATTCTTGTCGAAAAATAATTAAATATTATAAAATAATTAATTTGTGTTAAAAATATGAACATGATGAATTTTAATTAATTTTATAGTTAATTTTGATTAATTTAGGTTATTTTTGACAAAATTGCACAAAGGGCGAATAATGGCCCAGCGGATACTGCGAGAATAACAAAACCGAGAAGCAATTTGAAGTATCGAGGCGAATTAATTTCCAGCCCGAGACGGTCCAGAAATGTGTATTAATTCATAATTAAATTAATTCTAATTTATTTCCTATTTAATTTAGGTTAAATAAATTAATTTTAATTAATTGTGGAGAAAGGGCCTAGTGAACCGCACTGGTTGAACCAAATGGAGTGAGCCGAACCAGCCACTAATCGGGCTGATCAAAACCATCCATTGGCTGACCCAAATTAGAAATTTATCTAATTAAATATGCTTGCAAAAAGGCCCTTAAGAAACCTCCAATTTGCATTCAAACCCCATCTTTATTTAAGGCTTTGTAGATTTGCCCCATGCCTAAAATAGCAAAGTTGAAAGCTTCAACCATGCCATCTGTGTGGCCGGCCATAGGGGGGATCTTTGGCTGATGGAAATTGCTATTTTTAGCAGCCACAATCAGCTATAAAAGCCACCCATTGCTGCTCATTTCACTCATCCCTCAATCATCCCTCATTCACTCACATTCTCTCCTTCTCTCTTCACTTCTCTCAAGTGTTCTCTCATCTTTTTCCATTCCATTCTCCCTTTTTCTTGAGCTAATTTCTCCTCTTGGAAAAGAGGTACTCTTCAGCCATATTGGGCAGCAATCAAGGATTCATAGAAGCCTTGCTCCTCGAAGACAATGGAGATGAAGAACGGAGCATCAGTCAAGCCACAGAGAAACACCAATTTGCCTCTTGTTCCCTTTCTTTTTTAATTTCTGTTGTTTTTATTATGAACATATCTATGAATATTGTTGTTGTTAAAATGGTTATTTTAATAAATTTAGCTTGAATTTAATTCGTGTTGGGTTGATTATATTTTGCCTGCTTGAATTATTAAAATTGTGTTTATGTTGTTATAAGCCTTGGTAAAAATGCTTAATTAAGTAAAATCATGCCTAAGTTATTCTTGCATTAAATTTGTTAGATAACTAAAGAATTAATTTTTTAAACGGATTGAAATTGCAATTAATGGACACAGAACTTAATCAGTGCATGTTTAATTCTTCTAAAGTAGCTGAAAATTAAATTAGCATTGTATTTGGCAATACATATGCCTTGCATAACTTGCAAGATTGTTGTGATTAAATTGTTTCAAGGTATGGCTACCTTGTTACTTCACATAATCTTTTATATATTTATTATATTAAGTTAATTGTTTGAATTGACATGGGAACATGCAAGAGATTAGTTTACTTTAATAAATATGTATGAGCAATAGTTAGCAATTTTTCCGAGTTGCCATGAATTTATTCGTAACAGCATAAGCATGAGTTTAATAATTCTAAGTTAAAGAAATGTAATTAATCCAACACAATCATATCATCTTGATTAAATCTTTTTGAAATTGTGCATCAAACCTTTTTCTTTTATTTAAAATTTTTTATTTAGTTTTAAAATCTTAGTTTTTAAATCACTCTTTTCAACCCAAAATTATTTTTCTCACCAAAGTGTTTTTAAATTAATTTCATAAATAATTCTTTTTACAGTCCCTATGGGTACGATAACTCGACATTTACTTGTCACTTTATTACTTGTTACGATTGTGTACACTTGCACATTTCCACCGTTCCAACACGGCCGTGTGTCCCCTGAAGCTTAATTAAGAACCCAGTCCGTGAGTTACATGGCTTAGACGCACGAACGTGTCCTCGGCTGTGTGACCCAAGTCAGTATGTGTGCCTTGTTTTCACATGGCCTGTGGCACTGGCGTGTCTATAGTCATGTGAGGCACATGGCCTGTTGACACGGGTGTGTGATGTCTATAAGTAAGAAAATTTTCTAAGTTTCCCAAAGTTTGCATATGTTATCAGTTTAGTCCCGAATGATTTCTAAGCATGTTTTAAGGTCTCGTAGACCTGCATAAGGGACATTATGGCTATGAAAGAATGTTATTTGATTGTGAATTATTTATGTTTGTGAAATATTTCTATAATGATGTGAATGATTATGTAATGCCTCTTAACCTTAATCTAGCGACAGATACGAGTTAGGGGTGTTACATTTTATTGGTATTAGAGCTACAGTTTAGTCGATTCTAGGACTAACGTAGCAAGTGAAGGTCTAGCTATACATGCCATATCTGTGATAGTGTGATTATCCCTGATAAATAAAATGTGTTTTTCATTTAGTAATGGATCTCGAACGAGCCGTAGCTGATAATGTCGAGAGCAATACGTCCGCTCCTGCTCAAGGAGCAGTGCCAACTGATTCTTGGCCAATTTCTAGTGACCATGAGGGAAAGGAAAAGCAGGCCTTCTTTCAAATAATGAGTGAGTGGTTCACAGAATTTGTTCAAATGAATCTGGCTGCTCAACAACCTCTACCTCCACCTATTCCCCAACAAGTCCCAGTTGTGCCACAATTGATAGATCTGATACGATTGAATAAGCCACCTATCGATAAAATAAAAAAATGTGGGGCTGAAGAGTTCAAGGCCACTGCAGATAATGATGCTGAGAGAGCTTAGTTCTTGCTCGATAATACGATCTGAGTGTTTGATGAAATGTCATGTACTACTGATGACTGTCTTAAATGTGTTGTTTCACTTTTGAGAGGTACAACATATCAATGGTGGAAAATATTAATATCTGTGGTTCCAAGAGAATGAGTCACTTGGGATTTATTTCAACTGAGTTTCGAAAGAAATATATCAGTCAACAGTTTATAGATCAGAAACGTAAAGAGTTTCTCAAACTGAAACAGGGTCGTATGACCATTATGGAAAACGAGCGAGAATTTGTGAGACTGAGCCGTTATGCACGGGAATGTGTTTCAACTAAAGAAATAATGTGTAAATGATTTGAAGATGGTTTAAATGAAGACATCCGCTTGTTAGTCGGGATTCTGGAAATCAAAAAATTTGTTATACTTGTTGACCGAGCATGAAAAACTGAAGAACTAGGGAAAGAGAAAAGAAAAGCTAATTTGGAAGTTGGAGATGGAAGAAAAAGATTATCGAGTAAGTCATTTCAGTTGGTATCAGAGAAATTTCAAGATGATTATAGCCGTTCAAAGGCTAATGTGTGTCATTGTAACACCCCTAACCCGTATCGATTGCCGGAGGGGTTACGAGGTAGTACAGAACCAATTCTTATGCAAACATTCACTAATAATTTTAGCAATTACAAAGTTATTCTATCTCGAAAGAATCGAAACAAATCATATCTTTGAACAAAGATTAATAAAGGATAATCATCATATCGACCTTTGTAACTAATCAAAACCGAATTCTCAAGTTATTGATTTATCAAATACAAACTTTACTTAAGCATGCTTTACACTCATGTATGCATCATAATCTAATTCACTATTCATTTGGTAATTTGCCATTATATTCGATTACCTAACCATTCACAAAAGCATATAATACTTAGCTTATTCATAAAAGTAGCAAATACATCCCATAAGTCTAACTTATAATTCAACCTTAAGTGGCCTATCTAATTTAATAAATAACCATCCATTTAGTAACTCAATTTACTTAATCAAAAGAGATGTATTATACTAATCATAACCATCTATAAATATAAATATTTAGGCCATCTTCGTATAGCCATGATTACAAAATGGATCATTAAAACATTTGAGACATAACTTAAAGTCTATACATGCCAATATGTTAAAATTAGAACTAGATAAAGGAGATACCAAAATGTTGAGGGTAAGTGTGATGACTTCGACGATAGTCCCGAGCGCACAATGGATCAAAAATCTAAATAAGAAACAAGCAATCACACCACATGAGTTTATAACTCAGTAAGTTATAAGCAATATAATACTAATAATCAACTTAATCTATCGAAATAGAAATTTAACCTTTTCATTTAATTGTTCAAAGTTCATATTACTTCTTGTGTTTCACTTCTATAATCATATACTCATTATACAAGCTCTTGTGCAAAAATCCGTTATTATAATCCTACTAATCCATGACACATCACATTTAAATTATTAATCTCATCACAATTCAAGTAGTAATATTCAATCCCATTTATACACAACCAATCTCCCAAAATCTTTTCTTCAAAGCAATCAACAATGGCGAAATATATATAAATACACACACACATACAATTCACATGTACAGATTTTCATTTCATTCATTATCTCCATTTCTTCCAACGATTTAATACACTTATTGTCCTACGATTTTATACACTTATTATACTATTAGCTAATTTCGCACACATAGTGCTCGATCATAGTAAACCGTACACATAGTGCCACATAATTCCGCACACATAGTGCCACATAAATCCGCGCACATAGTGCCATGCTAGATCATTTTTAAACCCATCAAATGGTTTAATCCAAAATATACTTATTATCACATAACTATCAATCAAGTACACATATGTAGGCATCATTCATGTATAACTTAACTAAACTTTTAATTACTTATAGACTTACCTTATGTGGGATGGAATAACTTCAATCGGCTACTCAATCACCTTTGTCTTCCCTTTATCCAACTCTCCTCCTTTTTGTTCTTGAGCTTAATTCAATAACATAAATAGTTTAATCTCTTGATCAACTCATTGCCAATAACAAAATAATTCTTTAATAAAACACATGCGTACAGCAATTACTTTTAGTTAAACATACATACATTCGACATTTACATCTCTATTCATTTCAATATAATTAACTAACTTATACTTTTGCACAAAAGCACATTAACTAATCGTTATTTATCCTCAAATTCAACTTTCACTAATCTCATATTACAAATAACATTCGTTTCATCAATTAAAAAGGTCATTCGGCAACTCAACAAAAATTCATCATCCAATAGACCAAAACCGAATGCTCTCTTAACAATTTAAACCATCCCAAACATAACCTTCATATATTTGACTTACAATTCAATGTTCACATGTATTTTGATATCACAAAGCTCATTAGACATTCCTAAGTCCATTCCTATTTTTTTAAATCACTTTAACTAAACCTTGCATTGGCATTAATTCATTCGACCATCATAAAATAATTTGCTTAACACTCAAACCTTAGCTACATCACTTAACATGAATTTTATTATTTAATAACCATACCCGTATGTCAACTTTGAAATTTAAACATTCATTTCCCATCTTAAACAAAATTTCTCATTAATCCACAATAACAGAATACACCTTTACCCTTAAGACTCCAATTATCTAATGGCCAAATACTTCACTATTTAAAACATGAAAACTTTAATCATTGAAATAAATACAAACATTATCTTAACCTTTGCCTAATTTCTCATTCGGCAACTCCTACTATTCGGCAAATTCTAAATTTCCATTCATCAAAAGATCAATTCATATTAGGTAAATCACAAAACACTTCTTCCCCATCTAATGTTTCATTTATCACCCTATGCTTCTAATCTCACCATTTAACAACAATTTACCCAATGTAAAGCTCATATTCATTATTCGGCAATTAAGTTTCCACATTGAACACACAAGTCGATTCTAATTTCCCAATTAATCCACATTTTTTTTTACATTCAATGAGCTCCACATCATCTATTTTCCATTACTAAATAGAGTATGAAATCCACAACCAATTCATACTTTTATTTCATAACCGAAAGCATGAGTGAACACAAATTCTAGAAATTTTTACATGGGCTTTGATAACTACTTAACAAGCATCTCAATTTCATAAAAATTCAAAGAAATAAACTTCAATTCTTACCTCAATTTTGCACACAAGCTAGCCGAATGTCTTTGCTTCTAAATTTTCTTTTCTTCCTTATTTTTTTCTAAGTGATTCGGCTAAAAGTGAGAGAATAACATAACAACTTTGTTTTTATCTCCCACTCACTTATAATAATATATTTTATTATATAACATAATTATAACTTTATATTTTATAAATATAAAATACATATAATGGTTTCACTCATCACTCATTACCGTGCACAACATAGAAATGGTTTAATAACCATGCAAATGCCATACAATTTAACCTCATCATTCAGCCACTATAATATTTGACTACCTTATTTTCTAAATTTTACAATCAAGTCCGATTTAATGAAATAGGCATCCAAAAAATTCAAGTTATCAAATTAATTTATCACACATGCTAATTCACGTATTTTAAGCACAAGATATGGCATTCATATATTTTTTTGACTCGGTTTAGTGGTCCCGAAACCACTTTCTGACTAAGGTCAAATTAGGGCTGTCACAGTCATTCAAGTAGAGATCGTGTAAGGTTACATTCGAGTTTTAAAGCTCTAGCTACTTCGATAGCTAGTGTTGGGAGTGTGAGATCTGATCGATCTGAGTGCAGACGTTGTGGTAAAAGACATCCCGACAATTGTAGACTGAATGGTCGAGCTTGTTTTAAATGTGGATCTTTGGATCATTTTATCCGTGATTGTCTCGTGTTAGTTGAGCAAGAGATTGTGCAGAATCTGAGGCCGAGTAACACTACAGCTAGAGGTAGACCACCTTGAAGCACTGGAAATGTAAGTGGTAGCCAAAGAGCAACTAAAGATACAGTTGTGAGATATCAGGCAAGAGCACCTGCCAGAGCCTATGCTATTTGCGCTCGCAAAGAAGCTTCATCTCTAGATGTCATTACTGGTACTTTTACTCTTTATGATACTTCTGTGATTGCATTGATAGATCTAAGATCGACACATTCGTATATATGTATGAACTTAGTATCCAGTAAGACTTTGCCTATAAAGTCTACTGAATTTGTGATTAGAGTATCGAACCCCTGAGGCAAGTTTGTCATGCTTGACAAAGTGTGCAAGAACTGTCCGTTGATGTTTCAAGATATTTGTTTTTTGGCTGATCTGATGTTATTACCCTTTGATGAATTCGATATAATTCTAGGTATGGATTGGCTAATATTACATGATGCTACTGTGAACTGCAAATGGAAGACTATAAATCTGAGATGTTAGAATGATACGATAATCAGGATTGAATCTAATGATTTGAATGGGTTACCGGCTATGATTTCGTCAATGAAAGCTTTGAATTATGTGAGAAAGGGTTGTGAAGCTTATTTCGCTTATGTGATCAGCACGAAAGTGACAGAAAAGAAGATTGAATCAGTGCCTGTTGTTTGTGAGTGTCCATACGTATTTTCTAAAGAATTATCGGGATTACCACTGATCTGAGAGGTTGAGTTTGGCATTGAGTTAATTCTGGGAATGACCCCTGTCTCAATAGCTCCATATAGAATGGCTCTGACATAATTTAAAGAATTAAAGTCTCAGATGCAAGAGTTGACCAATAAAGGATTTGCATGACCAAGTTTCTCACCGTGGGGTGCTCCCGCACTGTTTATGAAAAAGAAAGATAGCATGATGAGAATGTGCATTGACTCGACAGTTAAACAAGGTGACGATCAAGAATAAGTACCCTTTGCCCAAAATTAATGATTTATTTGATCAGTTGAAAAGAACTATTGTATTTTCAAAGACAGATCTGAGATCAAGATATTATCAGTTGCAGGTTAAAGACTCAGATATACCGAAAACTGCTTTCCGAACAAGGTACGGGCACTATGAATTTTTAGTATGCCTTTCGGACTAATGAATGCTCCTACAGTCTTTATGGATATAATCAACAGAATTTTTAGACCGTATTTAGATCAATTTGTTGTTGTATTCATTGACAAGATATTGATTTATTTGCGTGATAAATCTGAACATGTCGAGCATCTAAGAATTGTGTTGTAGACCTTGAGGGATAAGCAATTGTATGCGAAGTTTTGTAAATGTGAGTTTTGGCTTCGAGAGGTTAGATTTTTGGGACATATAATATCAGCTGATGGCATTCGAGTCGACCCAAGCAAGATTTCAGCAATTCTAGATTGGAAGCCTCCGAGAAATGTGTTAAAAGTCTGTAGTTTTCTAGGACTTGCCGGTTATTACAGACAGTTCGTAAAAGGCTTTTTGATATTTGCGACTTCGTTGAAAAAATTACTTCAGAAAGATGTAAAGTTTTCAGGTCTGAAAAGTGTCAAGAAAGCTTTGATCAGTTGAAAGCCCTATTGACTGAGGCTCTAGTGTTAGTACAGCAAGAATCGGGTAAATAGTTCCTGATTTATAGTGATGCTTCATTAAATGGTCTGGGGTGCATTTTGATGCAGGAAGGCAAAGTTATAGCTTATGCCTCGAGAAAATTGAAGCCACATGAAAAGGATTACCGAACACACAATCTAGAGTTGGCAGCTATTGTGTTTGCGTTGAAGATTTGGCGCCATTATTTATTTGGTGAGAAATGCCATGTTTATTCAGATCACAAAAGTCTGAAATATCTTATGACTCGAAAAGATTTGAATTTGTGACAAAGAAGATGGATAGAATTGTTAAAGACTATGAGTTAATAATTGATTATCATCTGGGAAAAGCAAATGTTGTTGCTGATGGTTTGAGCCATAAATCTTTGTTTACTCTACGTGAAATGAATGCTCAGTTGGATCTATATGATGATGGTTCAGTTTTAGCTGAGTTGAAAGCGAGACCATTGTTTTTACAGCAAATATGTGATGCCCAGAAAGTTGACTAAAATATTAATGAAAAGAGCTCAATGTAATTCAAATCCTAATTCTGAATTTCGATTTGATGTTGATAATTGTTTGAGATTCTGAGACCGAACTTGTGCTCCGAGATCTTCAGAGTTGATTTAAATGATTTTGAGTGAAGCACATAGTAGTCCCTTATCTGTTCATCTCAAAAGTACGAAAATGTATAATGATCTAAAACATTTTTATTGGTGGCCTGGTATGAAATGGGACATCTCACATTTTGTTTTGAAATGTTTGATTTGTCAGCAAGTCAAAGCTGAACATCAGGTACCATCCGGTCTGTTACAACCAATTATGATTCCCAAATGGAAATGAGATAGAGTGACTATGTGTAACACCCCTGTCCCGTAATCGTCGCTGGAATAGGAAAGGGGCATTACCGGACTTGTGATTGAAAACATTCATTTACGATTAGATTCAAAACATGTGAAAGATAGAGACAACATTTGAGAAAATTTTCAAGATAGGGACATACGGTCGTGTCCCTAGCCTGTGTACACCAACACGATCGTTCCCTACAAGACACGCCTCACACACTCAGCCCATGGTTGAAACTGACCAACCCCACACGGCCACTAGACATGCCTGTGTGTCTAGCCCGGGCGCAACATTGTCAATTACCACATGGCTACCAGACACGTCCGTGTCTAGGCCAAGTGCAAAATTACCTAAAACATTTAAGGTGCAGGGGTTACACGGCTGAGTCACACGCCCGTATGCTCTGCCCGTGTGGCATAAGGTAGGCTTGGTTTAAGCCATTCTTGCCACCCAAAATGGGTCAATTCCTACAAGCACTACATAGCCATACTAGCCACAACATTTCATGCTCAAATACAACCATTCATCACCATATAAACATATGCCAAATACATACCATTTTATACCAAAACATTCCACAACTCCATAGCTAATTAATCAACATCACTACTTCTCATATTTATCACATATCTTACCATATAAACACTTCATATAAAACATTCAAAATGGATTAAACATTTACAAAACAAGCCATATCTCATAGCTTGAATTAGTACCAAAACATATCATTTTCATTAACAAGCTAACCATAAACATAAACTTAGTAACTAGCCTATACATGCCATGGCCATTTCAAATATATGGATCCAAAAGTACCAAATAGCTAGATGGATAGTGTGATAGCGATCTCCGACTCGTCCGAATATCAAGCTAGCTTCTGAATCTATAAAACAAGGGATAAATAAACAGAGTAAGCTTCAAAAGCTTAGTAAGCCCGTATAATTATAGAAATTAAACCTTACCGAATCAATAAGATAAGTACATTAACAATGCCAATTCAATTCATATACTCAAGTTGCCTATTTCACAAGCATACACTTGTTAGTCCATGTAATCTTATAAATCATTCATGTACAAAATGAAACATCCATACATCATAAGCACAAGTCCATTTCTTTGTACATGTAAATCATATCATATAGTCTATGTAAGTTTCAGATCTCATATAACATATAATACATATGTCTTTTAAATTCTCATGTAACATGTATCGAAAATTACCCGTTGAACCCTTAAGAACATCGAGGGATACTCGGGTGATACACACACAGTGTATATACGTATAACCTGCAATCCGTCAATGCATCATGTATGCTCTTTTGCGCCTGAAACTGTAAGCCTGAAGGCTGAACATGTAATCCCGTAGGATGATCGGTAAGCCTGTAGGCTGAACGGTAAGTCCGGAAACTGAACATGTAATCCCGAAGGATGAACATATAGCTCATGAGCTATGGTGAGTCCAAAACAAATGCAGGAGCTCAAACTACCCTGTAACCCTAGTGACATGTCACTCGTATCTTACGGCTTTCTACGGTTCAAACGGGACTCAGTACTCAGATCGTATTTGAAATTTTTAAACATTTCCATGTCATTTCATATATGTATAACCAATATGCAATTCAATCCAATAATCTCATACATCCACTTGACAATTAAGCAATAGTTATAAAAATATACAAATTCAATTCTAATTATATGAACTTACCTCGGTTTAGTCGAATCTCGAGTCTATTGTCTACCTTTCTCTTTCCCCGATCAAGTTTCGGGATTCGATTATCTTGATCTATATTAATGCAAATTTAGCTATTTAATCACTAACATATTCAATTTAATCCAAAAACATATATTTTGACATATTTGTAATTTAGCCCCTATACTTCTAACTACTTTGCAAATTAGTCCTTTTAACACAAAATAACAAATTACACAATAAGTCCCTCAATTCACCATAGCCAAATATTCATATACTTCATATAAGCACATATATTTCATAAAATCACATTTTTAACCACAAAATTTCTATTTCTTTTCAATTAAATTGTAACACCTCGAACCCGGCCCAGACGTTATGGCCATGTCTGGTGTGCTACATCACCTAGACTATCCTACGCCGCCCTAATTACTAAGTCTGATGGTGAGTTTTGAAAAGCAACGCTTGATTTTTGGAAATTCCCGTTTTAATAATTATTCAACTTAATCTCTATTCCATTTGTTAAGCGATTCATTTTAACCTTATCATCCTTCTTAGCCATTTGTAATGTTAGATTGGTGAAGAAAACGTTTGTTTAATTTTCGAAAACGGTGTGTATTTGTGGTTGAAATAAGACAGTTGAAAATCCCAAATAAAAACAGGTATAGTGGCCTTATTACAACCCATAACAAAATAAAACCAATAGTAAAAAGTAATTAAATTAATAAACCAATTAAAATGCGAGTTCAGTCTTCGTGGCCACCCTGAATCCCTTCCAGCCTCCAAGTCACGCTTTAGGGCTCTCCTGCAAGGATGGAAAAGAAAAGGGTGAGTTTGGGGAAACTCAGTGTGTGCAGAACCCATCCAAAGCCCACATCAGCTCGAGCCCACTAGGCCTGAGCCCTAACCAGTCTCAGTCAGATACTAGGCCGAAGCCCTATTCAGATAACAGTTTGGCCCATAGGCCCATAATAGTGCAGTACAGTAAATAGTATGAATGCAACCCAATTGGGGAGACTACTCAACCCACCAACCGCTACACACCACTCGTACCCACCTACACACCATGTGGGGAATAACTCGACCCACCCAGCACACACACCACAGTTGCAGCATGGCTGCTCAGATAAACAGTATACGAGGCAAAACCCCTTTCAGAACAGTACGAGGCATAGCCCCTTTCAATAACGTGGCAGTGCCACTCACACTTCCTCAAATACAAACCCAACCCATGCATCAGACATACATACATCATGATATGCAGTAACAGAAACAGTCATGTCAACAGTACAGTCAATTTTAGCCCTGGGGTATAATGGTAATTTTCTACCTAGGGGTAAACCAGTAATTTCTCACCCTAAGGGTATTTCAGTAATTCTGTTCTCTTATTACAGTTTTTATTATTACAGTCTCTACTATTATAGTGGTTGTTACAGAAACTCATTTAATTCAGTTTATCAGTTTTAGCCCTTAGGCCCTAAAACCCCTAATGGGCCCTACCATGTCAATTATCCCGTTAAGCCCATTTAAGTCTTAATCTTTAATCCATTACTCGTTTTAATAGTTTTTACGACTATAGTCCATATTATTATTACCTTTAAACCTATTCTTATCCCAAATGGGCCCAAAAGCCCATTGGGCCTATATTCGACCCATGAGGCCCAACTTACCAAAGTGCCCAAAATTTCACGGCAAACTCTCTTACCAGTACCGGTTCCAAATCCAACTTTTCCCTACCAACTTGAGAGCATTCGCACGATCACAAGCCCTCAAAATGCTGGAACTTCGGCATTTCGGCTTTTCGACTTTTATCGATTTGAACAATAAAGGTGTTCGAAGCACACACCTGTTTTGTAGTTCCACTGACGAGATTTCCTACACGTCCGTTCCTACAATCCATTATCTAAGTGACTAATCAGTAGATCTATGAAAAACTACAACCAAAATCCCTTACCACATTTGGCCACACCTTTAATGGCCATGAAAACTTACCTCTGTCTATTTAGATGCACTAGATCTAGATCTGATGATACCGATGCCTTCCACTCCTTGTTTGATCACCTTCCTTGCTAACTAACACCCAAAAAGAACCAAAATACTACTTTAAACCACTAATAGACTAAATCGACAACCTCCCTAACTTTAGGGACTTTCGGCTTTTCCAAAGTATGAAATATCTTAAAGATTTGAGTTGATAACCACTTACCACTGCTTTTACCTTGATTCTAACTCAGATCTGAAGTAGATCTAACCCTTAAATGTTAGTAGAACCCTTATCTCTGAGATCTAAAATTTTCGGCTATCTCCCTAAACTAATAGTGATTTCGGCTTTTAGAAAGGTAAGGAAGAAAATGATTCGGTGTGGGGAGTTCAGTATAGGTGTTGTCGACAGGGATTTAGAGTGTAGAAGGAGTGAGATTTGGCCAAAAGAACGAAAGAAAGTTGAGGAATCTTGGCTTAGGAAATTCGGCACAAAGGTGAGTTCTTTTCGGGATTTCGGCTTTTTAAGGAAATTGATTATGGTGATTTTATGGAGGGTGTGATGAAAAGAGAAGATGAATGAGGGGATGAGGGGGTTTCGGCTAAGGAATGAATCAAAGAGGAAGAAGAAAAGTGAAGAAAAGTAATGGTAGAGGTGGAGAGAAAGAATTCGGCTATGAGCTTCCTAGGGAGGCAAATTTCGGCTTTTCTGACAGTAGAAGAGAGAAATAATTCCTAAGCTAATTCTTATGATAGAAAATAGAAAAAGATCTAACCCTGATATCACACTTGAGTAATCGGCCCAAGTCCCTAAAAGCCCTTGCCGAAATTCCTACTTATATTAGTCACATGCCCGGCACATGCTTAAAAATTAAAAAGAGCACTACGCTTACCTTGCAACTCGAACCCTTGTCCTTCAATACCCACTTAGGCGCCACTTTTTTAGGAGCTTAGTGGCGCCACCTTGCCACTCTACCAAGGCTCCCTTTGTGACATATTTTACACGATTTTTCTTAAAGGCCCACTTAACCAAGTCCCCTTTCACTTGAAAATCCAACTTAATATTTTACCGGGTTTTAACTTAAGCTTGGGCCTTCTAAAGGCCCACTAACACATGTACATACATTTTCAACCTTCAGAACACCAAAATTTTAAAACTTCACTAAAATTCACAAAACCCAAAAAATCCCGAAAATTAGGGCGTTACAACTCTACCCCCTTAAAGAAATTTCGGCCTCGAAATTTACCTTATCCAAATAACTGAGGGTACTGTTGACACATAGTCTCCGTTGGCTCCCAAATAGCTTCTTCTCTACCATGATTACGCCATAGAACCTTTACCAATGGAACAGACTTCCTCCTTAAGACTTTGACTTCACGATCTAAGATCTTCACAGGTTCCTCCTCCAAGGTCAAATCGGTATTTACTACAATCTCCTCCACCGGTACAATATGCGAAGGGTCCGACCGATACCGTCTTAGCATAGACACATGAAAAATGTCATGGATACGATCTAACTCTGGTGGCAACTCCAACTGATATGCTGCTGGCCCAATCCGCTTGAGAATCCTATAAGGCCCAATAAACCGCGGACTTAATTTGCCCTTTTTACCAAACCTCAAGACTTTCTTCCACATTGAAACCTTAAGGAATACTCTATCTCCAACAGTAAACTCAATTTCCTTACGCTTAAGGTCAGCATATGACTTTTACCTATCAGATGCTTCCTTTAACCAATCACGAATCAACTTAACCTTACTTTCAGTATCTGCCACTAACTCTGGTCCAAGCACTTTACGTTCTCCTAACTCTGTCCAACACGTAGGAGTACGACATCTCCGCCCATAAAGTGCCTCATATAGAGCTATCTAAATACTCGCTTGATAGCTGTTGTTGTATGCAAATTCCACCAATGGCAAATAGTCTTCCCAACTACCATAGAAGTCAATCACACATCCTCTCAACATGTCCTCCAACGCTTGAATAACCCTCTCAGACTGACCATCTGTCTGAGGGTGAAATGCAGTACTAAAGTCCAATCGCGTACCTAACGCCTCATGCAACTTCCTCCAGAATAGAGATGTAAATCTAGGGTCTCGGTCAGAAATTATCGAAACTGGCACCCCATGCAAACGCACAATCTCGGCTACATACAGCTTGGCCAACTTCTGAAGTGAATAATCAGTTTTAACCGGTATAAAGTGAGAAGACTTCGTCAATCTATCCACGATTACCCATACAGAGTCTTTCTTTGAAGGTGTCAAAGGCAACCCACTCACAAAATCCATCGTTACTCTTTCTCATTTCCACTGCGGAATCTTTACTGGCTGCAATAGTCCAGAAGGCAACTGGTGCTCAGCTTTAACTTGCTGACACGTCAAACATTTCCCAACGAACTCAGTCACCTCTTGCTTAAGTCTAGGCCACCAATTAACCTCTCGCAAGTCTTTATACAACTTATTACCTCTAGGGTGCATAGCGCAAGGTCCACCATGAGCCTCACCCAAAATCAACTGCCTTAAATCAGAGTCCTTAGGAACGCAAATTCTCCCACGGAAACAAAGAACCTCATTAGAATTCAGTCTAAAATCCTCACTCTCACCATTCTTGACTTGCTAAAATCGAGGAATCAACGAATCATCCTTCAACTGTAACTCTTTGATTCTCTCAGTCCAAGTCAGTCTTACTTGTAACTCTGCTAGCAAGTTCCCATCATCATACAAACTCAAACGAGCAAACATGGCCTTTAACTCAGCAACGGTCCTTCGACTCAGTGCATCAGCCACTACATTAGCCTTGCCAGGGTGGTATTCAATCGAACAGTCATAGTCCTTAAGCAACTCTATCCATCTCCATTGCCTAAGATTCAACTCCTTCTGAGTTAACAGATATTTGAGACTTTTATGGTCAGTGTATATAATACACTTTTCCCCATAAAGGTAGTGTCTCTAGATTTTCAATGCAAACACCACCGCTGCCAACTCCAAATCATGTGTAGGGTAATTTGCCTCGTGAGGCTTAAGCTACCGTGAAGCATAAGCAACCACCTTACCCTTTTGCATCAACACACAACCTAACCCCACATGCGAAGCATCGCTATAAACCATAAAGTCCTTTCCAGTTTCCAGCTGAATCAACACTGGCACCTCAGTCAACACCTTTTTCAGCTTGTCAAAAGCTTCTTGCTGCCTCTCAGTCCAATTAAAGGCTACTCCCTTCCTGAACAATTTCGTTAACGGAGCCGCGATGATAAAAAACCCCTTAACAAACCTTCTATAATAACCTGCCAAACCCAGAAAACTACGAATTTCAAACACTGTCCTTGGTGGCTTCCAATCCAGAACTGCCTCAATCTTGCGAGGTTCCGCCCTAATTCCCTCAGCGGAAACAATATGCCCCAGAAAAGTCACTTCTCGCAGCCAAAATTCACACTTACTAAATTTCACATACAGTTGCTTTTCTCTCAGAATTTGTAGGACAATTCGAAGATGCTCATCGTGTTTCTCTTCTGTCTCCGAATATACCAATATATCGTCAATAAAGACGACCACGAATCGATCCAAGTACGGCTGGAAAACTCGATTCATTAAGTCCATAAAAGCTGCCGGTGCATTCGTCAATCCAAATGGCATAACCAAAAACTCGTAGTGACCATAGCGAGTTCTGAATGCTGTCTTATGCACATCCAACGACCCAGAAATTTCACAAGCAACATACGAATGCGTCGAACCCACATCAATTAAAGTAGAATATGGTGTATGAGATATTAAGAACGTACCAGTTATAACATCAGGTGCATCACCCTCCTCGCGACGGCAAGCAGTATACACTAAGGCTGGCTGACGAGCCTCAGCATTACCAGCACCCCTGCCAGGTGCTCCACGACCACGTCCATTACCATTGCCTCCTCTACCTTGACCACGGCCCCTTGGCTGTGGCAGTCTTCCTCGTACAGGCTAAGCAACCCTTTGATCAACAGCTTGAGCCTGAGCTGGCTTCTGTGGGCAGTCCTTAACCTGATGATCCTTAGACCCACAACGAAAACAAGCTCCACTGCATTTCCAGCATTCTCCTCGATAAACTCTGCCACAGTCTCTACAAGCCTGTGGTCTAACAACATTTACTGGCACAGCTCGCACTGGTTCTTCTACTCTAGCCCTCTTAAAATTCTGGTTTGCAGCACCTGATGTTCCAGAATCTCTCTTAAAATGGTTGCGATCCCTATCGCGATTCTGCCTTTCAGCTAGCTTCACTTCCTCGGCTATCTTAGCCTTCTCCACCAGTGCAGCAAAGTCGCGCTCCCTCTGCGACGCTATCAAAACTCTCAGCTCATCTCTAAGGCCATTCTCAAACCGAACACTGCACTCATATTTGGTGGAAACAATACCGCTAGCATACCGGCTTAGTCGTAGAAATTCTGCCTCATATTCAGCCACAGTCTTACTACCCTGGGTCAGGTTCAGAAATTCCTTCCTTCATGCGTCCACATAACTAGCCCCAACAAATTTTGCTTTGAAAGACTGCTTAAACAATTCCCAGGTTACCCTCTCAGCTGGGGTACCCTCTCTCACGGTGATCCACCATTGATACGCCTCGTCCCTCAGCAACGATACTGCTCCTTTTAACTTCTGCTCCACTGAGTAGTCCAAGTCATCCATAATTCGCTCCTTGGCCTCCAGCCAGTACTCAGCCACATTCGGGGCTACTCTAGATATGCCCCTAAAAACTTCCGCTCCATTGGCCTAGAGTCGCTCAGAAATGGACCCCCTATTCATGGGCCCGACATTGGCTCTGGCCACCCTTTCCAGAACTCTCAGCATGGCCTGGGACAGAGTGTCGTCCCCTGCGGCCCGATCGTACAGCCCATTATCCTCAACTGGTGGTCGTGCCTCTCCAACTGGCATATGCTCAGAAGACGATGATCCAGCTTGAGCACGAACTCGGCCTCGTCCACGAGCAGCTCTTGTACTCATGTCGATTATCTGATTTACGAATTTTATGACATCAGTTAATGTTTCAGTTGTTTATTACAGAATATCTTATGAATAGATAAAGTTTCAGAGTTGTGTTCGCGCGATCGTAGCCTAGCTACTATCTCAGTTTCCTAGGGTTTAGTTTACCCTACAGTCTCAGTTTTATAGCCTTAATACTACCTCACCTATAGTATTACAAAATTTAAAGCAGGACATACTTACAACTTGGAGCCGGGAATTCAGTGTGCCACTTTTTGATTTATCAGATTAAATAGTTTGAGGCCTCGTTAAAAATCAATCTTTCAAAACAACTTGTTTTAAAAACTACAATTTGAAGGAAAAAAACCTTTTTAAAACCAAAAATTTTTCGAATATCTGATTTTCCAAAAATACCCTTCTAGACTCTAACTTTTTAAAAACCCTTTTTGGACCCGATCCACAGCCGAGTTGTTGCAACTGAGCTCTGATACCACTAAATGTAACACCCCGAACCTAGCCCAGACGTTATGGCCATGTCCAGTGTGCTACATCACCTAGACTATCCTACGCTGCCCTAATTACTAAGTCCGATGGTGAGTTTTGAAAAGCAACGCTTGATTTTTGGAAATTCCCGTTTTAATAATTATTCAACTTAATCTCTATTCCATTTTTTAAGCGATTCATTTTAACCTTATCATCTTTCTTAGCCACCTGTAATGTTAGATTGGTTAAGAAAACGTTAGTTTAATTCTCGAAAACAGTGTGTATTTGTGGTTGAAATAAGACAGTTGAAAATCCCAAATAAAAACAGGTATAGTGGCCTTATTACAACCCATAACAAAATAAAACCAATAGTAAAAAGTAATTAAATTAATAAACCAATTAAAATGCGAGTTCAGTCTTCGTGGCCACCCTGAATCCCTCCCAACCTCCAAGTCACGCTCTAGGGCTCTCCTGCAAGGATGGAAAAGAAAAGGGTGAGTTTAGGGAAACTCAGTGTGTACAGAACCCATCCAAAGCCCACATCGGCTCGAGCCCACTAGGCCTGAGCCCTAACTAGTCTTAGTCAGATACTAGGCCGAAGCCCTATTCAGATAACAGTTTGGCCCATAGACCCATAACAGTGCAGTACAGTAAAACAGTATGAATGCAACCCAATTGGGAAGACTACTCAACCCACCAACCGCTACACACCACCCGTACCCGCCAACATACCATGTGGGGAATAACTCGACCCACCCAGCCCACACACCACAGTTGCAGCATGGCTGCTCAGATAAACAGTATACGAGGTAAAGCCCCTTTCAGAACAGTACGAGGCATAGCCCCTTTCAATAACGTGGCAGTGCCACTCACACATCCTCCAATATAAACCCAACCCATGCATCAGACATACATACATCATGATATGCAGTAACAGAAACAGTCATGTCAACAGTACAGTCGATTCTACCCTGGGGTATAATGGTAATTTTCCACCTAGGGGTAAATCAGTAATTGGTATTTCAGTAATTCTGTTCTCTTATTACATTTTTTATTATTACAGCCTGTACTATTACAGTGGTTGTTACAGAAACTCATTTAATTCAGTTTATCAGTTTTAGCCGTTAGGCCCTAAAACCCTTAATGGGCCCTACTATGTCAATTAGCCCGTTAAGCCCATTTAAGTCTTAATCTTTAATCCATTACTCGTTTTAATAGTTTTTACGACTATAGTCCATATTATTATTACCTTTAAACCTATTCTTATCCCAAATGGGCCTAAAAGCCCATTGGGCCTATATTCGGCCCACCGAGGCCCAACTTACCAAAGTGCCTAAAATTTCGCGGCAAACTCTCCTACCAGTACCGGTTCCAAATCCAACTTTTCCCTACCAACTTGAGAGCATTCACACGATCACAAGCCCTCGAAATGCCGGAACTTTGGCATTTTGGCTTTTCAGCTTTTACCGATTTGAACAATGAAGGTGTTCGAAGCACACACCTGTTTTACAGTTCCACTGACAAGATTTCCTATGCGTTCATTCCTAAAATCCACTATCTAAGTGACTAATCAGTAGATCTATGAAAAACTACAACCAAAATCCCTTACCACATTTGGCCACACTCTTAATGGCCATGAAAACTTACCTCTGTCTATTTAGATGCACTAGATCTAGATCTGATGATACCGATGCCTTCCACTCCTTGCTTGATCACCTTCCTTGCTAACTAACACCCAAAAAGAACCAAAATACTACTTTAAACCACTAATAGACTAAATCGACAACCTCCCTAACTTTAGAGACTTTCGGCTTTTCCAAAGTATGAAATATCTTAAAGATCTGAGTTGATAACCACTTACCACTGCTTTACCTTGATTCTAACTCAGATCTGAAGTAGATCTAACCCTTAAACATTAGTAGAACCCTTATCTCTAAGATCTAAAATTTTCAGCTATCTCCCTAAACTAATGGTGATTTTGGCTTTTAGAAAGGTAAGGAAGAAGATGATTCGGTGTGGGGAGTTCAGTATAGGTGTTGTCGGCAGGGATTTAGAGTGTAGAAGAAGTGAGATTTGGCCAAAAGAACGAAAGAAAGTTGAGGAATCTTGGCTTAGGAAATTCGGCACAAAGGTGAGTTCTTTTCGGGAGTTCGGCTTTTTAAGGAAATTGATTATGGTGATTTTATGGAGGGTGTGATCAAAAGAGAAGATGAATGAGAGGATGAGGGGGTTTCGGCTAGGGAATGAATCAAAGAGGAAGAAGAAAAGTGAAGAAAAGTAATGGTAGAGGTAGAGAGAAAGAATTCAGCTATGAGCTTCCTAGGGAGGCAAATTTCGGCTTTTCTGATAGTAGAAGAGAGAAATAATTCCTAAGGTGGCTAACCCTAATTCTTATGACAAAAAATAGAAAAAGATCTAACCCTAATATCACACTTTAGTAATCGGCCCAAGTCCCTAAAAGCCCTTGTCGAAATTCCTACTTATATTAGTCACATGCCCGGCACATGCTTAAAAATTAAAAAGAACACTACGCTTACCTTGCAACGCGAACCCTTGTCCTTGAATACCCACTTAGGCGCCACTTTTTTAGGAGCTTAGTGGCGCCACCTTGCCACTCTACCAAGGCTCCCTTTGTGACATATTTTACACGGTTTTTCTTAAAGGCCTACTTAACCAAGTCCCCTTTCACTTGAAAATCTAACTTAATATTTTACTGGGTTTTAACTTAAGTTTGGGCCTTCTAAAGGCCCACTAACACATGTACATATATTTTCAACGTACAGAACACCAAAATTTTAAAACTTCACTAAAATTCACAAAACCCGAAAAATCCCAAAAATCAGGGCGTTACATAAATCCTTAAAACTCATTTTCATAAAAAATTACTTTATAAAACTTTTATATTTCAAAACATCTATCAATAATTCACCAAAAACTATCAAAATAACCATGTATTCATTAATGGCATTTTTCAAAACATAACCAAATTCAAAAATTAGGGCATGGGCTTTGTAGATTATTAAGCAACGGTCTCAACAACGTAAAAATCATTAAAAACGGATCAAAATCGTACCTTAATTGATGAATCACAGGTTACCGAATTCAAAAGCTTTAAAACCCTCTTGTTTTGTTCATGAAATCGGTGGAAGGTAATAGAATTTAGGCCATTTTGTGTTTTAGTTAAACTATTATAACACATATTTGATAGAAACCAAAATTAACCTTTTAATAACCATTATAAAATCATAATAATGACATAAATGTCCACTACCATTTATAATGGTAAAATAACTATTTAAGGACTTGCATTAATAAAACCAAAGCCATATAAACCCTTTATGAAATATAACTCAAGTTTATCTCTTTACGTGATTTAATCCTTTTTATTGAATTGGCTAATCAAACGATAAAATTTCTATACGAAACTTTCACACAATGAATCTATCATGCTGTAAAACATATAAAAGCAGTTAAAACAATATTTTGACTCGGTTAAGTGGTCCTAAAACCACTCGTTCCAATTAGGGTCTAAAATGGGCTGTTACGTTATGGACTTTGTTTCGGGTTTGCCCCTATCTCCAATAAAGAAAGATGCAATTTGGGTTGTGGTTGATAGACTGGTGAAGACAGCTCATTTTATTCCAGTACAATCAGACTACTCACTTGATAAGTTAGTTGAGTTATACATTTCTAATATTGTGAGATTACACGGAGTACCTATCTCTATTGTTTCGGACAGAGATCCAAGGTTTACTTCGTGGTTTTGGAAGAACTTGCAAGAAGCTTTAGGTACGAAATTGCACTTTAGTTCTGCTTTCCATCCACAAACAGATGGTCAATTCGAGCGGATTATTCAGATACTCGAGGATATGTTGAGATGCTGCATTCTTAAGTTTGAAAGTATGTGGGAACAGTATTTACCATTGATTGACTTTGCATATAATAACATTTTTCAATCGAGTATTAAAATGACACTTAATGAAGCTTTATACGATCGCAAATGTTGAACACCATTATAATGGACTGAGCTTAGTGAGAGTAAGATTCACCGGGTCAATCTGATGAAAGAACCTGAGCAGAAAGTGAAAGTGATTCGTAATAGTCTGAAAGCAGTGTTAGATCGTCAGAAATCATATGCAAATTTGAAACGAAAAGATATTGAATTTTAGATCGGGGATAAAGTTTTTTTGAAAGTGTCTCCATGGAAGAAAATGCTTAGATTCGACAGAAAAGGCAAATTGAGTACGAGATTCATCGGGCCATGTGAGATTATCGAACGTATCGGGCCGGTTGCTTATAGATTGTCTTTGCCACCTGAGTTAGAAAAGATTCATAATGTATTTCATGTATCAATGCTTTGACGATATAGATCTGACCCATCACATGTGATTTCCCCATCCGAGATAGATATTTAATCTGATATGACTTATGATGAAGAACCGATCCGAATTTTAGATCATGAGGTTATAGAATTGAGGAATAAGCAAATCGCATTAGTAAAAGTGTTATGGCTTCAACATGGGGTTGAAGAATCTATGTGGGAGCACAAGGATGCAATAAGAGAGCAATACCCAAACCTATTCACTGGTAAAATTTTTGGGGATAAAAATCCTTAAGAGGGAGAGTTGTAACAGCCCAATTTAGAGCCTAGTCAGAACAGTGATTTTGGAACAAAAATTTGAGGTCAAAAAAATATTTTAATATTATTTTTAATGTTTACAGCATGTGATAAGGTATGTGTGAAAGTTTCGTGTGAAAATTTTAGCGTTTGGGTGCTTAATTTCACAAAGGACTAAATCGTGTAAATGCTATAAGTTAAAAGTCCCTAATTGCTATGACTTATTAAATGATAAGTCCTTATTATGTAAATTGACCATTAATAAGACTAGTGGACATTTATGGACAACCATTATATGATTTATAAGTTTATTAATCAAGGGTAAAATGGTAAACTATGTATTAATGATAAATGAATAAAACCAAAATCAAAATTATGTGTTATCATCATCCTTATAGCCAAATATTAAGAGAAAAAGAAGAGGAAAACATGGTTTTAGGGTTCGGCCATGGTTGTTCTTAATTAAGGTATGTACTGAGCTCGGTTTTTGATAATTTTTATGTTTTTGTGATCGTTGCTTTGAATACTAGCTAGCCCATGCCTCAATTTTTGAAAGTGTTGATGATTTTGAAAGTTTCTATTAATGAGTCCATGAGTTTTATGATGTTTCATGATGAATTATGCAAGCTTGGTGTTTGATATATATGTTTTGTAAAGTGATTTTTGACAAAAATGTCAATTAGGGATTAAATTGTGAAAAGTGTTAAATGTGTTGGTTAAATGTCTAAAATGTTGACAAATATGGGCTACTAGGGACCAATAGAGAATTCGGCTAAGCATGGATCATATTAAATTTTGTGAATTTTGTGTATTTATGAAATAGGGAGTAAATTGAATAAATATGTAACTTTAGGGGCTAAAGTACAAAAATGCCCAAATATGTATTTTTGGATTGAATTGAATATAGTAATTGAATAAGTCAAATTTGAATTTATATAGATCAAGAACGAAAGAGATCAGAATTAGATCAGGGGTAGTCAAAGGTTAACGAGCAATCGACTCATGTTACCGTTGTCATTTCTGAGGTAAGTTCATATGCAAATAAATGTGTTTTATGTCAATTATATGTGTTTATTTGATATTGAAATGTTATGAATGCTGAATGTTCAGAAATATGAAAGTACCGTTAGAGTTGAGATATCTTGAAGCCTCGTACGAACCATAGGAATAGTATAGGATACATATGCCATGGAATAGGATTCCGAGGTGTGATGTTGTGTAAGACCATGTCTAGGACATTGGCATCGATTTGAGGTTACATGTAAGACCATGTTTGGGACATTGGCATAGTATATGATTTTGTGTAAGACCCTGTCTGGGACAGTGGCATCAATATTTGATAACTGTAAGACCATATCTGGGATATGGCATTGTATGAGCTTTGCGAGCTATTTGAGTATCCTTGTCAATTCCAAACGGTTCAATGGGCAATATCAAGAAATGAATGAATATGTGATTGAGAATCCGATTCAGGTAAGTATGAAATGTATATATTATTTGAGAATGAAAGGTGAGTATGAATATAAATGTTGATATGTGAATTATATGAGGAAGAATGGTGATTATATGTTTGTGAATTAAGAACAAGCGAATTAGATGAGATTAATGAAGCTTGCATATGTGATTTGTTATGGTTTCCATGGGTGAAATGGTTAAAGATTGTTTTATGTGTTAAGTTTATTTGTATATGGCTTACTAAGCTTTTGACAATTTACTTTATGTGTATTTTCATTGTTTTATAGATTTTCGAAGCTACCGTGAGCTCGGGATCGTCAAGGATCGTTGTCACACTATCGAATGATATTTTGGTACTTTGATGTTGTAAATATTAATGTATGGCATGTACAGGCTAAGATTAATGTTATGATATGTTATGTAAAGGGAATCTTGCCATGTGATGTGGCTTGAGATGAAGAACTTGTTTTAGGAATGCTATGTGTTGAAATATGGTATTTATAATATGTTCATTATGGCCTAGTTAAAATGGTCATTTTGGTAAGGTTGATATGAAGTTTATTTGGTATGTTTTGATATGGAGTTGAGATATTGAATTGTTATGACTTTATGGTTTGAGTTTGGAATAATATGCATGTTTGAAATAGGTTAAAATGGATAGTTATGATACGTTGATTTGATTTGCTTTAGTTAGACAAATGTGTAAAACATGAATTGATGCATTGGTTGAATTGGTATGGCATGAATTGTGCACAAAATGGAATTGATTTGGCTGCATATTTGAATATGAAATGGTGCTATTTGAGCTCTTGTAGGTGAATGAAATTGAGTGAGAAAATGTAGCTTAAACCAAGCCTATTTTTCATCCACACGGTAGAGCACAGGGGCTATGTGGCTCGACCGTGTGTGACACATGGCCTTAGTACATAGCCGTGTGTCCCATGAAGCCTAATTAAGAAATGAGTCAATGCGTTACACGGCTTAGACATACGGGTGTGTCCTCAGCCGTGTGACCCAAGTCTGTATGTATGCCCTATTTTCACACGGCCTATGACATGAGCTTGTCTATAGCCATGTGAGGCATACGGCCTGCTCACATGGGCGTGTGACTCTATAAGTAAGAAAATTTTCTAAGTTTTCTAAAGTTTGCAAATGTTATTAGTTTGGTCTTGAACCATTTCTAAGCATATTTTAAGTTCTTGTAGACCTTCATAAGGGACATTATGGCTATGAATGAATGTTATTTGATTGTGAACGATTCATGTTTGTGAAATATTTGTATAATGATGTGAATGATTCGGTAATGCCTCTTAACCCTAATCCAGCGACAGATATAGGTTAGGGGTGTTACAATTCTATTTTGCAAAATGAGGGTGCAGGGGACAAACGACCTATCAACACGCCCATATGGCTGACCGTGTGTCATGTAACGCCCTGATTTTTGGGATTTTTCGGGTTTTGTGAATTTTAGTGAAATTTTTAAAATTTTGGTGTTCTAAAGGTTGATAATGTATGTACATGTGTTAGTGGGCCTATAGAAGGCCCAAGTTTAAGTTAAAACCCGGTAAAATATTAAGTTGGATTTTCAAGTGAAAGGGGACTTGGTTAAGTGGGCTTTTAAGAAAAACCGTGTAAAATATGTCACAAGTGAGCTCTTGGTAAAGTGGCAAGGTGGAGCCACTAACCTCCTAGAAAAGTGGCGCCTAAGTGGATATTCAAGGACAAGGGTTCGAGTTACAAGGTAAGCGTAGAGTTCTTTTTAATTTTTAAGCATGTGCCGGGCATGTGCCTAACTTAAGTGAATTTCGGCAATGGGGCTTTAGGGACTTGGGCCAATTGCTTTAGAGGGACTACTAGGGTTATATCATTTTCTTTTTTCTGTCATGACAATTAGGGTTAGCCACCTTAGGAATTTTTCTCTGTTCTACTGTCAGAAAAGCCAAAAGTTGCCTCCATGGAAAGCTCATAGCCGAATTCTTCCTCTCCACCTCTACCATTGTTTTTTTTCATTTTTCTTCTTCCCCTTTGATCTCTTCCCTAGCCGAATACCCACCTTGCACAGATCCACTCTTTCTTTTGCTTCCATTCCTCTTAAAATCAACCATAACCGATTGCTCAAAGTGCCAGAAATCCCGAAAACTGCTTCCTTTCTTGCCGATTTCTTGTAAGCCGAATCACCCCTATTCCTTTCACCTGTTGTGGCCGATTACTACACTCCCTTGAATCACACCATTGTCGACACCATCACCCAAAATCTACACCCAAAACGCCATCCTCTTCTCTTGTTGAAAAGCCGAAATCACCATAGTTGTAGGGAGATAGCCGAAATTGCAAATCTCAGAGATAAGGTTTCTACTGACGTTTAAGGGTCAGATTTACATCAGATCTGCATAGGAACTGAAGGGAAATCGTTGGTAAGTATTTAATACTTCAGATCTGTTCAATATTTCATATTTGGAAAAGCCGAATGTCCCTAAAGTTAAGGATTTTGTCGTTTTGGACTTTTGGTAAATCAAGTGGTGTTTTCTTTGTTCTTTTTGTGTGTTAGTTAGAGAAGAAGGTGATCAAACAAGGAGTTGAAGACATTGGAACATCAGATCTAGATCTAAAGGGATCTAAATCGGCAAGGTAAGAACATTAAGGCCATTGGAGGTGTTGGCCGAATGTGTAAGTAAGGCTTTGGGTAAGTTTTCAATTCAGATTAAGTGTTAATATGGTCTAATCAATTAAGTATTGGATTGTAGGGATTAACGCATAGGAGATCTTGTAGGAGAAACTGCAAAACAGGTGTGTGTTTTGAACGCCCTTCAATGCGCAAATCGGCAAAAGCCGAAAAGCCGAAATGCTGAAGTTTCGGTATTTCGAGAGCTTGTGAGCGTGCGAACGTTCTCAAGTTAGTAGGAGAAGGTTAGTTTTGGAATCGGCACTGTTAGGCGTGTTGACCGCTAAATTTTGGACATTATGGTAAGTTGGGCCTCGATGGGCCAAATATGGGCCCAATGGGCGATTTGGGTCCATGTGAGTAAAAATGGGTTTAAAGGTAATATTATGAACTGTAGGCGTGAAAACAGTTAAAACAAGATAACTGATTATGAAATTGGGACTAAATGGGCCTAATGGGCCAATCGACGTAATAGGGCTCATTAGGGGTTTTAGGGCTTGAATGCTAAGACTGAAAAACTGAGTTAACCGGACTTCTGTGACAACTATATGGTTAATAAATACTGTAATAAGCATAAAATCTGTAACATGAGAGCAAAATTACTGAAATACCCTTAGGGTAAGAAATTACTGTTTTGCCCCTAGGTAGAAAATTACCATTATACCCCTAGGGCTAAAATTGACTGTACTGTTTGACATGACTGTTACTGTTATTGCATGCCATGATATGTATCTATTGCATGGGTTGGGTTTTGATAATGGAGGAAGTGTGAGTGGCACAGCCACGTTACTGAAAAGGGGCTATGCCTCGTACTGTTTCTGAAAGGGGCTTTGCCTCGTATACTGTTTAACTGAGCAGCCATGCTGCGACTGTGGTGTGTGGGCTGGGTGGGTCGAGCTATTCCTCACATGGTGTGTTGGCTGGTTCGGGTGGTGTGTAGCGGTTGGTGGGTTGAGTAGTCTCCCTAATTGGGTTTGCATTTATACTGTATTACTGTACTGTACTGTTCTAGGCCTATGGGCCAATCTGTTATCTGAATAGGGCTTCAGCCCAGTATCTGTTATAGGGCCTTGGCCCAGATTACTGTTTCCTGAATAGGGCTTCGGCCCAGTATCTGACTGAGACTGGTTAGGGTTTAGGCCCAGTGGGCTTGAGCCAATTTGGGCTTTGGATGGGTTCTGCACACACTGAGTTTTCCCAAACTCACCCCTTTCTTTCCATCCTTGTAGGTGAGCCCTAGATCGTGACTTGGACGCTGGGAGGGATTCAGAGTGGCCACGAGGACTGAACTTTCATCATAGTTGGTTTTTTTTTATTATTTAATTACCTTTTATTGGTTTTATTTTGACATGGGTTGTAATAAGGCCGCTATAACTGTTATTCGGGATTTCTCTACCGTTTTATTTCAAACACAAACCTACACCGTTTTCAAAATTAAACAAACATTTTATTAACCAACCTGACTTTACTGAAGACTAAGGAGGACAATAGGACTAAAATGAAACGATTAACAAATGAGATAAAATTAGGTTGAATAATAATTAAATCGGGAATTTCAAGAAAAACAAGTATTACTTTTCAAAAATCTCAAACATCAGACTTAGTATATAGGACGGCGTAGCATAGTCTAGGTGATGTAGCACACCGGACATGGCCATAACGTCTGGGCCGGGTCTGGGGTGTTACATTTAGTGGTATCAGAGCCAAGTTGCAACAACTCGGCCGTGGATCGGGTCCAAAAACAAAGGGGTTTCAAAAATCTAAAAGTCTAGAAGGGTATCTTTGGAAAATCGAATTTTTTGAAAATTTTCTTTTGGTTTTAAACAAACTTGTAGTTTTTAAACATTGTTTTTTGAGGCCTCAAAGTATTCGAACTACTAAACCGGAAAGTAGCACACTGAATCCCCGGCTCCAAGTTGTAAGTATGTCCTGCCTTAAATTCTGTACTGTACTGATAATAAAACTGTAGATAGCACTAAGCCTTAGAAAGAATACTATGGATGAGGTAGTATTAAGGCTGTAGCACTGAGACGGTAGGGTAAACTAAACCCTAGGAAACTGAGACAGTAATTAGACTACGTTGCGCGAGAACAACTCTGAAATTCTACCTCTTCATAAGATATTCCGTAATAAAAACTGAAACATTGAGTTAATGTCATAAAACTTTGTAAATCAGATAATCGATATGAGTACAAGGGCTACTCGTGGACGAGGCCGTGGACGAGGCCGAGTTAGTGCTCAAGCTGGATCGTCGTCTTCTGAGCATAGGCCAGCAGGAGAGGCACGACCACCGGTTGAGGAAAATGGGCCGTACGATCGGGCTGCAGGGGACGACGCTCTGTCCCAGGCCATGCTGAGAGTTCTGGAAAGGGTGGCCGGAGCTAATGTTGGGCCGGTGAATAGGGGGTCCATTTTTGAGCGACTTCGGGCCAATGGAGCGAAAGTTTTTAGGGGCATATCTGGAGTGGCCCCGAACGTGGCTGAGTATTGGTTAGAAGCCACAGAGCGAATTATGGATGACTTGGATTGCTCAGTGGAGCAGAAACTGAAAGGAGCAGTATCGTTGCTGAGGGACGAGGCGTATCAATGGTGGATCACCGTGAGAGAGGGTACCCCAGCTGAGAGAGTAACCTGGGAATTGTTTAAGCAGTCTTTCAAGGCAAAATATGTTGGGGCTAGTTTTGTGGACGCACGAAGGAAGGAATTTCTGAACCTGACCCAGGGTAGTAAGACTGTGGCTGAATATGAGGCGGAATTTCTACGATTAAGTCGGTATGCTAGCGGTATTGTTTCCACGGAATATGAACGCAGTGTTCGTTTTGAGGATGGCCTCAAAGATGAGCTAAGAGTGTTGATAGCGCCACAGAGAGAGCGTGACTTTGCTGCACTAGTGGAGAAGGCTAAGATAGCTGAGGAAGTGAAGCGAGATGAGCGTCAGAACCGCGATAGAGATCGTAATCGCTTCAAGAGAGATTCTGGATCGACTAGTACTGCGAGCAGAAACTTTAAGAAAGCAAGAGTGGAGGAACCAGTGCGAGCTGTGCCAGTGAATGTTGTTAGACCGCAAGCTTGTGGAGACTGTGGCAGAGTTCATCGAGGAGAATGCTGGAAACGCATTGGAGCTTGTTTTCGTTGTGGGTCAAAGGATCATCAAGTCAAAGACTGTCCACAGAAGCCAGCTCAGGCTCAAGCTGTTGATCAGAGGGTTGCTCAGCCTGTGCGAGGAGGACCGCCACCGCCAAGGAGCCGTGGTCAAGGTAGAGGAGGCAATGGTAATGGACGTGGTCGTGGAGCACCTGGAAGGGGTGTTGGTAATGCTGAGGCTCGTCAACCAGCCTTGGTGTATGCTGCTCGTCGCCGCGAGGAGGGTGATGCCCCTGATGTTATAACTGGTACGTTCTTGATATCTAGTATACCGTACACTGCTTTGATTGACGTGGGTTCAACACATTCATATGTTGCTTGTAAGATTTCTGGGTTATTGGGTGTGCATTCTGAGGATACTGTGAGGGGTGTCACAGTAGTTAGTCCTTTAGGTCACTCTGTTACAGTAGACAAACTATTTAGGGAAGTGCCTTTAGAGAATCAAGGTAGGATCTTTACTGGAGATTTAATGGAGCTACCTTTTGGTGATTTCGTTTTGATTTTGGGTATGGACTGGTTAACCAAGCACAAGGCAACGCTGGATTGCGCGGCCAAAAGGATGGTACTGAGAACAATTGAAGGTGAGGAGGTGATGATTATTGGTGAACGTAGGGACTATTTGTCTAATGTGGTCTCTGCCTTAAGGGCTGAAAGATTGATGCGTAAAGGCTGTGAAGCATACTTGGCGTTCATAAGTCAAACTGAACCCGAAGGGGTGACAGTAGAGACAGTGAGGACTGTTAATGAGTTTCAAGACGTTTTTCCTGAGGAGCTTCCTGGTTTACCTCCTAACCGCGAAGTTGAATTTGGGATCGATCTGTTGCCTGGAACGGCTCCAGTGTCTATTGCGCCCTACAGAATGGCACCAAAGGAGCTAGTGGAATTGAAAGCCCAGATTCAAGAGTTGCTCGATAGGGGTTTCATTAGACCGAGTGTGTCTCCGTGGGGAGCACCGGTGGTGTTTGTGAAAAAGAAGGATGGGACGATGCGTATGTGCATTGATTATCGCCAGTTGAACAAACTGACGATCAAGAATAAGTATCCTTTACCGAGAATTGACGATCTGTTTGACCAGCTTAAAGGAGCTTCAGTGTTTTCCAAAATTGACCTTCGATCTGGATACCATCAGTTAAGGGTAAAGGAGGTGGACGTGAATAAGACCGCATTCAGAACTCGTTATGGTCACTACGAGTTTTTGGTTATGCCCTTTGGATTGACGAATGCACCGGTAGCTTTTAGGGATTTAATGAACCGAGTATTTCAGCCGTACTTGGATCGTTTCGTGGTCGTCTTTATTGATGATATATTGGTGTATTCGGAAACAGAGGAGAAGCATGACAAGCATCTTCGAATCGTTCTGCAAGTATTGAGGGAAAGGCAACTGGATGCGAAATTTAGCAAGTGCGAATTTTGGCTTCGCGAAGTGACTTTTCTAGGTCATGTTGTTTCTGCTGAGGGGATTAGGGTAGATCCTCGTAAAATTGAGGCAGTTCTGGATTGGAAGTCTCCAAGATCAGTTTCAGAAATTCGCAGTTTTCTGGGCCTAGCAGGTTATTATAGAAGATTTGTTGAGGGATTTTCGTTAATCGCGGTACCACTGACGAAATTGTTAAGGAAGGGAGTAGCATTTGTATGGACTGAGAAACAGCAAGAAGCTTTTGAGAAGCTGAAAAAGGTGTTGACTGAGGCGCCAGTACTGATTCAGCCAGAATCTGGGAAAGACTTTACGGTTTATAGTGATGCTTCGCATGTGGGATTGGGTTGTGTACTGATGCAAGAGGGTAAGGTGGTTGCTTATGCTTCGCGGCAGCTTAAGCCTCACGAGGCGAACTACCCTACGCATGATTTGGAATTGGCGGCAGTGATATTTGCGTTGAAAATCTGGAGACACTACCTTTATGGAGAAAAGTGTGTTATATACACTGATCATAAAAGTCTCAAGTATCTGTTAACTCAGAAAGAGTTGAACCTTAGGCAACGGAGATGGATAGAATTGCTTAAGGACTATGATTGTTCGATTGAGTATCACCCTGGCAAAGCTAATGTAGTGGCTGATGCACTGAGCCGAAGAACTGTTACTGAGTTAAAGGCGATGTTCGCTCGTTTGAGTTTGTATGATGATGGGAGTTTGCTAGCAGAACTGCAAGTGAGACCGACTTGGACTGAGAAGATTAAAGAGTTGCAATGGAAGGATGATTCGTTGACTCCTCGATTTCAGCAAGTCAAGGAGGGTAAGAGTGATGATTTTGGACTGAATTCTGATGGAGTCCTATGCTTTCGAGGAAGAATTTGTATTCCTAAGGACTCCGACTTAAGGAAGTTGTTATTGAGTGAGGCTCATGGTGGAGCCTATGCGATGCACCCTGGCAGTAATAAGTTGTATAAGGATTTGCGAGAGGTGTATTGGTAGCCTGGACTTAAGCGAGAGGTGACTGATTTCGTGAGGAAATGTTTGACGTGTCAGCAGGTTAAAGCTGAACACCAGTTACCTTCTGGATTGTTGCAGCCAGTGAGGATTCCGCAGTGGAAATGGGAAGGAGTAACGATGGATTTTGTGAGTGGATTGCCTTTGACACCTTCAAAGAAAGACTCTGTCTGGGTAGTTGTGGATAGATTAACGAAGTCTGCTCATTTTATACCGGTTAGAACTGATTACTCACTTCAGAAGTTAGCCAAGTTGTATGTAGCAGAGATAGTGCGTTTGCATTGGTTGCCAGTTTCGATAATTTCTGATCGAGACCCTAGATTTACTTCTCGATTTTGGAAGAAGCTGCACGAGGCGTTGGGTACGCGTTTGGACTTTAGTACTGCATTTCACCCTCAGACAGATGGTCAGTCTAAAAGGGTCATTCAAGTGTTGGAAGACATGTTAAGAGGATGTGTTATCGACTTTCGTGGTAGTTGGGAAGATTATTTACCGTTGGCAGAGTTTGCATACAACAACAGCTATCGGGCAAGCATTCAGATGGCTCCATATGAGGCACTTTATGGGCGGAGATGTCGTACTCCTACTTGTTGGACAGAGTTAGGGGAATGTAAAGTTCTTGGACCAGAGATAGTGGCAGATACTGAAAGTAAGGTTAAGCTGATTCGAGATCGGTTAAAGGAGGCATCTGATCGGCAGAAGTCATATGCTGACCTTAAGCGTAAGGAGATTGAGTTCACTGTTGGGGATATGGTCTTCCTAAAGGTGTCGCCGTGGAAGAAGATCTTGAGATTCGGTAAAAAGGGCAAGCTAAGTCCGCGGTTTATTGGGCCTTATCGGATTCTCAAGCGGATTGGGCCAGTAGCCTATCAGTTGGAGTTGCCACCAGAGTTGGATCGTATTCATGACGTTTTTCATGTGTCTATGCTGAGACGGTATCGGTCGGACCCATCGCATATTGTACCAGTGGAGGAGATTGCAGTGAATACCGATTTGACCTTCGAGGAGGAACCTGTGGAGATCTTAGATCGTGAAGTCAAAGTCTTAAGGAGGAAGTCCGTTCCATTAGTTAAGGTGCTATGGCGTAATCATGGTAAAGAAGAAGCTACTTGGGAGCCAGAGGAAGCGATGCATCAAAAATACCCTCAGTTATTTGGATCAGGTAAATTTCGAGGCCGAAATTTCTTTAAGGGGGGTAGAGTTGTAACGCCCTGATTTTTGGGATTTTTTGGGTTTTGTGAATTTTAGTGAAATTTTTAAAATTTTGGTGTTCTAAAGGTTGATAATGTATGTACATGTATTAGTGGGCCTATAGAAGGCCCAAGTTTAAGTTAAAACCCGGTAAAATATTAAGTTGGATTTTCAAGTGAAAGGGGACTTGGTTAAGTGGGCTTTTAAGAAAAACCGTGTAAAATATGTCACAAGTGAGCTCTTGGTAAAGTGGCAAGGTGGAGCCACTAAGCTCCTAGAAAAGTGGCGCCTAAGTGGATATTCAAGGACAAGGGTTCGAGTTACAAGGTAAGCGTAGAGTTCTTTTTAATTTTTAAGCATGTGCCGAGCATGTGCCTAACTTAAGTGAATTTCGGCAAGGGGGCTTTAGGGACTTGGGCCGATTGCTTTAGAGGGACTACTAGGGTTATATCATTTTCTTTTTTCTGTCATGACAATTAGGGTTAGCCACCTTAGGAATTTTTCTCTGTTCTACTGTCAGAAAAGCCAAAAGTTGCCTCCATGGAAAGCTCATAGCCGAATTCTTCCTCTCCACCTCTACCATTGTTTTTTTTCATTTTTCTTCTTCCCCTTTGATCTCTTCCCTAGCCGAATACCCACCTTGCACAGATCCACTCTTTCTTTTGCTTCCATTCCTCTTAAAATCAACCATAACCGATTGCTCAAAGTGCCAGAAATCCCGAAAACTGCTTCCTTTCTTGCCAATTTCTTGTAAGCCGAATCACCCCTATTCCTTTCACCTGTTGTGGCCGATTACTACACTCCCTTGAATCACACCATTGTCGACACCATCACCCAAAATCTATACCCAAAACGCCATCCTCTTCTCTTGTTGAAAAGCCGAAATCACCATAGTTGTAGGGAGATAGCCGAAATTGCAAATCTCAGAGATAAGGTTTCTACTGACGTTTAAGGGTCAGATTTACATCAGATCTGCATAGGAACTGAAGGGAAATCGTTGGTAAGTGTTTAATACTTCAGATCTGTTCAATATTTCATATTTGGAAAAGCCGAATGTCCCTAAAGTTAAGGATTTTGTCGTTTTGGACTTTTGGTAAATCAAGTGGTGTTTTCTTTGTTCTTTTTGTGTGTTAGTTAGAGAAGAAGGTGATCAAACAAGGAGTTGAAGACATTGGAACATCAGATCTAGATCTAAAGGGATCTAAATCGGCAAGGTAAGAACATTAAGGCCATTGGAGGTGTTGGCCGAATGTGTAAGTAAGGCTTTGGGTAAGTTTTCAATTCAGATTAAGTGTTAATATGGTCTAATCAATTAAGTATTGGATTGTAGGGATTAACGCATAGGAGATCTCGTAGGAGAAACTGCAAAACAGGTGTGTGTTTTGAACGCCCTTCAATGCGCAAATCGGCAAAAGTCGAAAAGCCGAAATGCTGAAGTTTCGGTATTTCGAGAGCTTGTGAGCGTGCGAACGTTCTCAAGTTAGTAGGAGAAGGTTAGTTTTGGAATCGGCACTGTTAGGCGTGTTGACCGCTAAATTTTGGACATTATGGTAAGTTGGGCCTCGGTGGGCCAAATATGGGCCCAATGGGCGATTTGGGTCCATGTGAGTAAAAATGGGTTTAAAGGTAATATTATGAACTGTAGGCGTGAAAACAGTTAAAACAAGATAACTGATTATGAAATTGGGACTAAATGGGCCTAATGGGCCAATCGACGTAATAGGGCTCATTAGGGGTTTTAGGGCTTGAATGCTAAGACTGAAAAACTGAGTTAACCGGACTTCTGTGACAACTATGTGATTAATAAATACTGTAATAAGCATAAAATCTGTAACATGAGAGCAAAATTACTGAAATACCCTTAGGGTAAGAAATTACTGTTTTGCCCCTAGGTAGAAAATTACCGTTATACCCCTAGGGCTAAAATTGACTGTACTGTTTGACGTGACTGTTACTGTTATTGCATGCCATGATATGTATCTATTGCATGGGTTGGGTTTTGATAATGGAGGAAGTGTGAGTGGCACAGCCACGTTACTGAAAAGGGGCTATGCCTCGTACTATTTCTGAAAGGGGCTTTGCCTCGTATACTGTTTAACTGAGCAGCCATGCTGCGACTGTGGTGTGTGGGCTGGGTGGGTCGAGCTATTCCCCACAAGGTGTGTTGGCTGGTACGGGTGGTGTGTAGCGGTTGGTGGGTTGAGTAGTCTCCCCAATTGGGTTTGCATTTATACTGTATTACTGTACTGTACTGTGCTGGGCCTATGGGCCAATCTGTTATCTGAATAGGGCTTCAGCCCAGTATCTGTTATAGGGCCTTGGCCCAGATTACTGTTTCCTGAATAGGGCTTCGGCCCAGTATCTGACTGAGACTGGTTAGGGTTTAGGCCCAGTGGGCTTGAGCCAATTTGGGCTTTGGATGGGTTCTGCACACATTGAGTTTTCCCAAACTCACCCCTTTCTTTCCATCCTTGCAGGTGAGCCCTAGATCGTGACTTGGACGCTGGGAGGGATTCAGAGTGGCCATGAGGACTGAACTTTCATCATAGTTGGTTTTTTTTTATTATTTAATTACCTTTTATTGGTTTTATTTTGACATGGGTTGTAATAAGGCCGCTATAACTGTTATTCGGGATTTCTCTACCGTTTTATTTCAAACACAAACCTACACCGTTTTCAAAATTAAACAAACATTTTATTAACCAACCTGACTTTACTGAAGACTAAGGAGGACAATAGGACTAAAATGAAACGATTAACAAATGAGATAGAATTAGGTTGAATAATAATTAAATCGGGAATTTCAAGAAAAACAAGTATTACTTTTCAAAAATCTCGAACATCAAACTTAGTATATAGGACAGCGTAGCATAGTCTAGGTGATGTAGCACACCAGACATGGCCATAACGTCTGGGCCGGGTCTGGGGTGTTACATGTCATACACGGCTTAGACACATGCCCGTGTATTTACTTGTGTGGACAAATATAAGACTATTTAACAAGCCTTTTGCCATGCTGAAACACAAGCACACTTACACCAATTCAAAGGCATATAACATAACATATTTAAGTTGTCAAATATCTCAAAACCAAGTTATCCACACATCATTCACATACCACACTTATGAAGCCTATACATCACATACTTAGCAACTTAAACATGCAAGCTATCACTTCCATGAATAACATCATCATATGCATATATCGAGTATCAATATTGGCCAACTTTTAATGGCCTTATACGAAATGTATCAAGTGTCATCATAAGCAAACATATTTGGCTAGACCAATATGACATATAACAGAAAGAACAAGTTCCTATACATGCCATACTCAAAATGTTAAGACTAGCTATACCCAAATTTTCTAATTGATAGTGTGATCGAGTCTCCGATGTCCTTCGATCCTTGAGCTAGCTTGGCGATACTATAAGAAAAATGGAAAAAAAGGGGGAGTAAGCATAAAGCTTAGTAAGTTTGCATGTAAATAATTAACAATATTAGTCATACAATATCATACACATGACATAAATATAACTTGTTATATTGTCATCAAGAAGCATAGATACATGTTAAGTCATGTCATTTATATAATGTACCATAAAACTCATGTTAGCGATTCCTTCATTTACTTTTTACCGAGACCTTATCGATACATAACTCAAGAATTATAAGCTTCGTGTACATACCTGTACACTTTCAACATGTTCATAACTTGTCATTTCTTTAACATACTTTTGAATGACCCATTGAACCACTTGGAATACTAAAGGATACTCAGGAAATCTCATACACATGGTAGGATGCCAATGCCATATCCCAGATATGGTCTTACATGGGATCACAAATCGATGCCGATGCCATATCCCAGATATGGTCTTATTCGGGACGTCATAATTATGCCATGTCCCAGACATGGTCTTACACAAAATATCGTAACGAAGCCATATCCCAGATATGGTCTTACACGTAATCACACAATCAGATGCCGATGCCATATCCCAGATATGGTCTTACACGGGATCTCATAACCCTAATGTCATGACATTTGTATCCTATCTATTCCTACAGTTCAACCGGGATTTCGAGACATCAAAACCTTATCACATCGTCATCTAGTCATTGTAAATCAAAATTCATAAAACAATTATACATATCATGCTATAATAAAGCATTAGACACATATTGAAGTAACGTCGCATTATTTACATACAAACTTACCTCAGTAACAAAATATGACTAGTTATACAATTTAGTCCGCAACTTTGTTCTTTCCTTAGTTTAGGTTTGAACTCCGTTCCTCTTGATCTATAATAGAAAATTTCACTTATTTACTCATCACATTGTTCAAATTAGCCTATAGATCATACTCTGGCAAAATTACAATTCTGCCCTTAAACTTTCACATATTTTCAACTTAGTCCCTCGGCTCGTAAAATGAAACGTATTCAATTTCTTTAACATACAAGCCTATCTGAACCATTTTCAAGCTTATAATAGCCCACATTTTCTTTTAAAACACATTTTTACTACCCAATTTATAACTTTTACAATTTTGTCCTTTTTAGGTGTTTTCATGAAAAATCACTTGGTAAAAGATGTTTATCACACATGAAACTTTCTTATTCCTTCATTAAACATAAAAATACAAGCATGTCACACATGGGTAAATTTTTGAACATGAACCCTAGCTCAAAATAATGGTAGAAATAGTTAGATCGGTTGATGACAACTTCAAAAACGTAATGAACTTTAAAAACGGGGCTAGGATGCACTTACTTCTAAGCTTAAAAATATCGAAAACCCTAGCTATGGAGGGCTTAGAATTTTCGGCACCTACTTAGAGAAGATGAGCAAATTTTTGCTTGATTTTTCCCTTTTTATTAATTTATTAACCAAATGACCAAAATGCCTTTTTTACTAAACTTTCAAATTTTACCCATGCATGCTCATTTTTTGTCCAAAAATATAATAATTAGACAATTTGCTATTTAAGGACCCCTAATTAATAATCCAAAGCTATTTAATACTTAAAGCTTCTAGAATATCATATTTTGCAACTTTTGCAATTTAGTCCTAAAAGTTAATTTGGGCTCTTATTTACAAAATTTCTTCATGAAACTTTCACCCAATTATGTAAACATGTCATGGACCTCAAAAAAATCATAACACAAGTATTTCTACTTCAGATTTGTGGTCTCGAAACCACTATTCTGACTAGGCCCTATATTGGGATGTTACATCTCTCCCCCCTTTAGGGCTTTTCGTCCCCCAAAATCTTACCGGTGAGAAGGTTTGGGTATTGGTTTCTCATACCCTTCTCGGGTTCACATGTAGCTTCTTCAACTCCATGTCTTTGCCATAACACTTTCACAAGGGCAATAATTTTATTCCGTAATTGCTTGACCTCTCGAGCCAAATTCTTAAACGGCTCTTCGCCATAAGTCATATCCAGTCGAATCTCAACCTCTATTGGTGAAATTACATGTGAAGTTCTGATTGATATCTTCACAAATAGACACATGGAACACATCGTGAATCATTTCCAACACAGATGGCAAAGCCAACTAGTATGCTACCGGCCCTATCCTTTCGATAATCTCATACGGTCCAATAAAGCGTGGACTTAATTTGCCTTTCCGGCCAAACCTCAGAACTTTCTTCCATGAAAATACTTTTAAGAATACCTTATCACCCACTTGAAACTCAATCTCTTTTCATTTCAGATCTGCGTAGTATTTCTGTCTATCTGAAGCGGCTTTCAAACAATCAGAAATAACTTTTACTTTCTCTATGGTTTCCTTAACCAAATCAACCCCATGAATCTGACTTTCTCTGAGTTCGGTCCAATACAAAGGCGTACGACATTTATGTCCGTACAATGCCTCATAAGGTGCCATTTTCAAACTTGACTAAAAACTGTTGTTGTAGGCGAACTCTATAATGGTAAGTACTTTTCCCAACTAACTTGGAATTCCAATACACAACATCGGAGCATGTCTTCGAGTATTTGAATTACTCTCTCTTACTAACCGTCGGTCTATGGATGGAAAGCAGTACTAAAATTTATCTTTGTACCCAAAGCCTCTTGCAACTTTTTCCAAAACCTCAAAGTAAACCTCGGATCTTTATCTTAAATGATTGACAAAGGTACTCTGTGAAGTCGCACAATTTTAGAAATATACAATTCAGCTAGCTTGGCAAGTGAGTAGTCGACATGTACCGAAATAAAATGAGCTGACTTCATTAGCCTATCAATCACAATCCAAACAACATCTTTCTTTCTTGGAGTCAAGGGCAACCCCGTCACAAAGTCCATAGTAACACGGTCCCATTTCCACTCGGGAACCATTACAGGCTGAAGTAAACCTGAAGGTAGTTGGTGTTTAGCTTTACTTGCTGACAAATCAAACACCTCAATACAAACTTAGAAATGTCTCTTTTTATTCCCGACCACCAGTACACTTTCTTCAAGTCATTATACATCTTTGTACTTCCCGGATGAATAGAAAAACAACTACTCTGTGCCTCACATAAAATATTTTAAATCAACTAAGTATTTTTAGGAATACAACTCCTATCTTGGAACATCAAACATCCATCAAAACTAATCCAAAATTTTGATTCCATACCTGACTCACATCAGACTCTTTTGACTTGCAATTCACCGTTGTATTTCTGAGCTTCATAAATCTCTTGGAGAAGCATCGATCTAACTCTCAACTCAGTTAGAATAGAACCATCATCTGATAAAGCAAACCGTGTATTCATAGCTCTAAATGCAAACAAGGATTTTCTACTCAAGGCATCAGCGACCATGTTCGCTTTTCCCGGGTGGTAGTCAATCACTAGCTCGTAATGTTTTATCAACTCTAGCAATCTCCATTGCCGTAAGTTCAAATACCTTTTAAGTCATAAAATATTTTAGGCTTTATTGATCAGTGAATACCCAATATTTCTCACCATACAAATGATGTCTTCAGATCTTCAATGCAAACACAATGGCGGCTAACTCCAAATCATGTGTCGGATAAGTCTTCTCATGCGGCTTCAGCTGTCTCGAGGCATAAGCTATCACTTTGCCCTCTTGCATCAACACACATCCAAGACACTCAACTATGAGCCACTATAAATTACAAATTCTTTGCCCGGTTCAGGTTGTACTAAAACTAGAGCCTCAGTCAACAATGCATTTTGTTTCTCAAAACTTTGTTGGCCTTTTTCTGTCCATTCAAACTTGATATATTTCTATAATAACTTTGTCACCGGAGTAGCAATCATAGAAAATCCTTTAACGAATCGTCTGTAGTAACTAGGTAAGCCCAGAAATCTTCGAACCTTAGATACATTCCTTGGCGGTTTCCATTCAACAATAGCCAAAATCTTACTTGGGTCAACTCTAATCCCATCACTTGAAACAATGTGTCCCCAAAATCCAACTTCTCGAAACAAAAATTCACTTTTACTAAACTTAGCGTACAACTGCTTGTCTCTCAAAGTTTGTAAAACCATTCTCAAATGCTGGGTATGCTCGGTCTCATCACGAGAAAAAATCAATATATTATCAATAAAAACAACAACAAATTTATCCAAGTACGGTTAGAAAATAGAGTTCATTAAATCTATAAATACAGCAGGAGCATTCTTTAAACCAAAAGGCATGACAAGAAATTCATAATGACCATACCTCATCCAAAATACAGTTTTGGGCACATCCATGTCTTTAACTCTGAACTGGTAGTAACCAGACCTCAAGTCTATCTTCGAAAACACCGTGGCTCCCTTCAATTGATCAAACAAATCATCGATCCTTACCAAAGGATACTTGTTCTTTATGGTTTATTGGTAATCAATGCAAAGCCTCATAAAGTCATCTTTCTTTTTCACAAATAATACTGGTGCACCCCACGGAGAAAAACTAGGTCTTGCAAAACCTCTATCCGGTAATTCCTATAACTAAACTTTTAGTTCTTTTAATTCTGTCAAAGCCATCCTATACAGGGCAATCGAAATAGATGTCATACAAGGAATCATATCAATATCGAATTCTACTTCTCTAATAGGAGCCGATCCGGGTAACTCTTCCAGAAACATATCAGGATACTCACATACTACCAGCACTGATTTAATTTTCAATTCAGACTCTTTTGTATTCAGTACAAAGGCAAGATAAGCTTCACAACCCTTTCTTATACATTTCTAAGTAGTCATAGAAGAAATCACTACAGGCAAGTTATCCGATTCACTTGGTTCAACCCGAAGAGTATTCCCATTTTTACATTTCAGTTCAATAATTTTCTTTCCACAATTCACTACCACACCATGAATGGTCAACAAATCATACCAAGAATTATATCAAATTCATCAAACGGCAATAGCATAAGATTAGCCAGAAAACAATGACCTCTAATCATCAAATGGCAATTCCTACATACCTTGTCAACTAATGCACACTTGCCTAAAGGGTCTGACACTTTTATAACAAATTTTGTAGACTCAACAGGTATATTCATACTAAATACCAATTTTATAAAAACATACAAATGGTAGATCTCGAATCAATCAAAGCAATAACAGAAGTATCATAGAGAGAAAAAGTACCCGTAATCATGTCAGGGGATGAAGCCTCTTCGCGAGCACAAATGGCATAAGTCCTTTTAGGTGCTTTACCCTCAGACCTCATAGCCAAGCCTCTAGGTGCACTTTACTACTCGATCCACTTCACTGATTTCCCTGTGGTCTACCTCTAGAGGGAGCATTGATCGATCTCACACTTTGATTTCTATTTTTCTCAACCATCTCAAGACAATCACGAACAAAATGATCCGGTGAACCACATTTGAAACAAGTTCTATCATTCACTCGACACTCACCGGGGTGACGTCTGCCATACTGTGGACATTCCAACCTACTTGGCTGGGCATTACCAACACTCGCAATCGAAGTGGTCTGAGCCTTATGACTAGAATACTATTTATCCCTATTTTTGTATGAGAATCCTATTAAAGTATTTGATCGAGCACTAAACTCTCTCAATTTCTTGGACGAGGACTGAAATGACTTTCCCATCGGTCTCTTCTTTGAGTCATGAGACTCCCATTTAGCTTTTCTTTTCTCTTTAGCCAATTCCTCGGCCTTACAAGCTCTCTCCACAAGCACTACAAATTCTTTCAGTTCAAGAATGCCAACAAATAATCAGATGTCCTCATTTAACCCATCCTTAAACCTCTTACACATAATGACCTTAGTAGATATACACTCTTGAACGTATTTGCTAAGTCTCACAAAGTCACACTCGTACTCAGTTACAGTCATTTGGCCTTGCTTCAATTCAAGAAATTTCTTTCACTTTTGGTCAATAAACCTCTAGCTAATGTACTTTTTACGGAACTCTTCTTAGAAAATTTCCCAGTTAACTTTTCCCCTTAGTATAACCGGCACAAGGGTGTTCCACCACTGATAAGTCAAGTGATAACCGATAAATTATACATATTTTTACCTCATGTTTAGCCTATATTTTGGATGAATTATTATCAATTTTGAGAGAATTGGTGCTCTTAACCTTTCTATTTCATGTTGTATACTCAGGAAAGCATAAGGAAGAGAAAAGAATGAAAACGGGCCGAAAACAAAGAAAATAGGCCAAAGTGTGAAAACAACACGGCCCAAGGACTCACCACACAACCGTGCCACATGAGGTCCAACACGGCCCAATCCCAACAAGCATGGCCAGGCCACACGATCGTGCCACCCTCAACAGGCCCGTACACAGCCTCTTGGCGACCCACCGGGCGTGGTACACGGGCATGTCCCTGTCGTGAGGAAGTGCAATTTCACTCGGATTTGGATACTTAGAGGCTAAGAAAGGCATCCCAAAGCTCTATATAAAGACCTTAGGAGGCAACTTCAAGGGTGTACTCTTTTCTCCCAAAAGGAGTGTCATATTTCTGCCAACACAAGGAGTGAAAGCAAGGAATTACTCCAAGGGAAGCCGATTGATTCATCCTAGAATTCCACATCAAGACAAAGGATCTCCCTAAATTCCTTTAGGGGTTTTGGGGTTCTTTATGTTTTGTTATCTTATTTCTTCTGAGATGTTTTCTTTATTAATTATAAACTAAACCCCTCAAATACTTGAGGGGGATGAAACCTAAGACAGACCTTGTTATTATTCATTCTTGAATTATATGATAAATACTTGAATTGTTCTTAATTATGTGTTCTTAATTCTTGGTTTAATAATCCTAGGTATTAAGTTAAGAAATTGATGTGCTTAGGCAGAAGAGCAAAAGTCCCTATTTTAAGAGTAGATCTACCATAATTAAGAGGAGTTGCATGCAACCCTAGACATAGGGTGACATAAATATGTCGGATTAGGGTCAAACCTAATAAGGGGATCCATAGATCGAGTGAATGCAAGACTAGGGGTGTTAACTAGAAAGAAACCTTAGTTAAACAACCTAGGATTAGTTGTTCTTATCCTCAACGGAGGTATTAACATAGGTTATGGATCTCTACGGATCAAGTCAAGTGAAGAAATCGTCTAGTTCAAGAAGTTAATAACAAGTGAAGTCTAGGTGGATTCTCCCTTGAGTATTGCCCATATCAATTAGCTTTCTCGAGAGTTTTCCTCAATTTACTTTTTGTGCATTCTTAGTTTAGTTTTACAATTAGTTTCATACAAACCTCTTTTACTTTTAGGTTAGATAATAGAAAGGAAGTAAGTCCTAGTACTTTTGGTTCCCTTGGGTACGATAACTCGGTGTTGCCCCTAAACTATACTACTGTTTGATAGGTGCATTTGCCTTAAAATCGTGATATTAGTTAGTTTTTGGTGTGATCAGTTTTTATAAATTTTATTACTACATATCACGCGATATCAAGTTTTTGGCGCCGTTGCCAGGGAACTAAAATATTACGAAAACTCGATTTCTATTACTTTAGCCATTACTATTTTTATTTAATTTTGATTTTTATTTATTTTACTTTTATTTATTATTTTATTTTATTTTAATTTTCTTTGCTTTTTCCTTCTAGGTATTTCTAGTTTATGACTAGAAACAACCCAGCAAGACCATTGCTTTTTGACGAAAATTTAGAAGCGATAGTTCGCAGAACTCGTAGAGAAATCAGAAGAAGCTTACATTATCCAGAACAAGGACAAGAACAAGAGCCAGAACCTACAGAATAGATGGAAGCAAATCAAAACATTCCACCACCTTCCGCAATAGCCGCGCAACCAGTGTATCAAGATGATGCTCCTCGTACTATGTATGATTATGCTAAACCTAGTTTGGCTGGAACTCAAACTAGCATTATTAGACCTACCATTGCTGCTAATAATTTTGAATTAAAACCTAACACTATTCAGATGATACAGCAATTTGTGCAGTTTGACGGTTTACAGGATGAAGATCCAAATTTACACATAGCCAACTTTTTGGAACTTTTAAAATTAATGGCGTTTCTGATGATGCCATTCGTCTAAGGCTATTTCCATTCTCTTTGAGAAATAAAGCCAAACTGTGGTTAAATTCTTTACCATGAGGCTCAATCACTACATGGGAATAGATGACAGAAAAAATTTTCCTTAAATATTTTCCTCTAGCTAAAATAGCTAAATTACGAAACGATATCTCTTCTTTTGTGCAAATGGATTTAGAAACACTTTACGATGCCTGGGAAAGATACAAGGATCTTTTGAGAAGATGCCCTCATCATGGATTACCATTGTGGTTACAAGTTCAAACCTTTCACAACGGGTTGAATCCATCAACAAGACAGATGATTGATGCAGCCGCAGGAGGAACAATCAACAATAAAATGCCCGAAGTAGCTTATGAATTTATTTTAGAGATGTCACTGAATAACCATCAGTGGCAAGTCATGAGAACAAAGCCGACAAAAGCCGCAGAAGTTTATAATATTGATGCTGTCACTATGCTTACTAACCAAGTAGAACTTCTAAATAAAAAGTTTGATAATTTTGTTGGTTCTACGTAGGCACAACCAGTAATGCAGTGCGACGCAACTCCACGAAATATGTTCAATCCAGACTACTCATCTTATGGACACAACATAGAAACTAAGTAAGCCAACTATATGGGTAACAATTCTAGACCTCAAAATAACCCTTATAGTAATACTTACAATGCAGGATGGAGAAATCACCCCAATTTTTCATAGGGAGGACAAGGAAATCAAATACAACAGCCTCTTTCGGGATTTCAGTAGCCACCACCACAATAAGAGAAAAAGCCAAATCTTGAAGAGATGTTCACCAAATTTATGGCCGCATCAGAAATCCGTTTTCAAAACACTGAAACGACACTAAAGAACTAGCAAGCATCAATTCAAGGGCTTGAGAATCAAATCGGTCAACTTGCAAAATTAATTTCGGAGAGACCACAAGGTGGACTACCAAGTAATACTGAGCCAAATCCTAGAGAACATATCAAAGCAATTACTTTAAGGGATGGGAAAGTACTGGCTGAACTAGAAAAGAAGCCTATTCAAGAAACTCCAAAAGATTAGGTAGAGGAACGAAAGGAAAACACTCCATCAACACTCAAGGAATACAAACCGCCTATTCCATATCCAGCAAAGTTGAAGAAAGACCGCACAAATGCTCAATTCGGTAAATTTCTTAAACTTTTTAAACAATTACATATTAACTAACCTTTTGTTGAAGCAATTTCGCATATGCCGAAGTACACGAAGTTTCTTAAAGAACTTCTAACAAATAAAAGGAAGTTGGAAGAATTAGCCACAGTGGAACTCAACGAGGAATGCTCAGCTATTCTCCAAAATAAACTACTGACAAAACTGAAAGATCCAGGGAGTTTTACTATTCCTTGTTTAATTGGTAGTTTAATTATTGATAAAGCCTTAGCTGATTTAGGTGCTAGCATTAATCTACTGCCTTACAAAATGTTCAAGCAACTAGGTCTAGAGGAACCAAAGCCCACTAGGATGAGTATTCAACTAGCTGATAGATCTGTTAAATATCCTAGGGGAATCATAGAAGATGTGCTAGTAAAGGTAGATAAATTTATATTCCCTGTTGATTTTGTTGTGCTTGACATGGATGAGGATATTGAGGTGCCTTTAATTTTGGGACGTCCATTCTTTGCTACTGCTAGAGCTGTCATCGATGTAGGGGATGGTAAATTAGTACTTAGAGTTGGTGAGGAAGAAGTCGTTTTTAAAATCTATGATGCCATGAGATTTTCTAAAGAACAAGATGATTCCTATTATTTTGTTGATATTATCGATTACTTTGTTCAAGATAATTTTCAGGAACTTTCTCTCGCAGACACATTGGAACTGTGTCTTATTCAAAGTGGGGGGATGATGAAGCCACCACTGAAATTGAAGAAGTAAGAAAGCAGTTAGATTCTAATGAAATTATCACGAGACACATAAGTTATGAAAGTATAAAGATGAATGATGAGTTGAGACAGAAACCTTCCATTGATAAACCCCCTAAATTAGAGTTAAAACAACTGCCAGATCATTTAGAATATGCCTTTTTAGGGGAAGATTCAACTTTACCAGTTATTATCGTATCAGATTTGAGCATTGCAGAAAAAGAAGAACTACTCCATGTGTTAAGGGAGCACAAATAGGCTGTAGCTTGGAAAATTTTAGATATTAAGGGAATTAATCCTTCTTTTTGCACCCACAAAATTTTAATGGAAGATGAATATAAACTATCGGTGCAAGCTCAGAGACGATTGAATCCTAACATGAAGGAAGTCGTAAAAGTCGAGGTAATTAAACTTCTTGATGCAGGTATTATTTATCCTATTTCTGACAGTTCTTGGGTAAGTCCTGTGTAGGTTGTTCCTAAAGAGGGAGGCATGACCGTGGTGTCTAATGAAAAAAAAGTCAATACCTATAAGAACAGTCACTGGATGGAGAGTCTGCATTGATTATAGAAAGCTGAATGACGCAAGTCGAAAAGATCATTTTCCCTTACCTTTTATTGATCAGATGTTGGAAAGATTATCAGGTTACATGTATTATTGTTTCCTAGATGACCTCTCTGGTTACTTCCAAATCCCGATAGCTCTAGAAGATCAGGAGAAAATGACATTCACATCTCCATACGGTACGTTTGCTTATCGTAGAATACCTTTCAATTTATGTAACGCTCCTGCTACTTTTCAGCGATGCATGCTAGCTATCTTCAATGAATTCGTGTAAGACATCATGGAGGTATTTATGGATGATTTTTCAATTTTCAGTAATTCTTTCCAACTTTGTCTTAATAATTTAACATGTGTTTTGATAAGATGTGAAGAGACAAATTTAGTGCTAAACTGGGAAAAATGCCACTTTATGGTTCAAGAGGGTATTGTATTAGGACATAAAATTTCTAGTAAAGGGATAGAGATAGATAAAGTAAAAATTGAAACCATTAAAAAATTACCTCCCTCTAATTCAGTTAAGGCTATAAGAAGCTTTTTAGGACATGTCGATTTTTATCACAGATTTATTAAAGATTTTTCTAAAATAGCTAAGCCTTTAACGAAATTGCTAGAAAAAAACGTGCTTTTCAACTTTGACCAAGAATATTTGGAATCTTTTAACACTCTTAAGGAAAAGTTAGTCAATGCCCTGATTATGATTTCACCTGATTAGAATCTACCTTTTGAACTAATGTGCGATGTGAGTGATTTTGCAGTAGGTGCAGTTTTGGGACAGCAAAGAGACAAGCACTTTCAACCGATTTATTATGCTAGCAGAACTTTGACAACTGCTCAAGCAAATTATACTACCACAGAAAAAGAATTGCTAGCCGTTTTTTTTGCATTTGACAAATTCAAATCTTATTTAATTTTGTCAAAAGTCATTGTTTATACTAACCATTCTACTCTTCGCTATCTTTTAACTAAAACTGATGCAAAACCTCGATTAATAAGATGGATTCTATTGTTACAGGAATTCAATTTTGAAATAAAAGACAAGAAATGAGCTGAAAACTTGGTAGCAGATCACCTTTCAAGACTAGAAAACACACAACCCAAGTACCTCGATAAAATAAACGACTTGTTTCCTGAAGAACAACTCCTAGCCTTAGTAGATGCAGCAGTTCCTTGGTTTGCTGATTTTGCAAATTATTTAGTAGCTAACATAACCCCAAAGAAGCGATTCTTCACTGATGTGAAAAACTACTTTTGGGAAGATCCTTTTCTTTTTCGAATTTGTGCAGATCAGGTTCTTCGAAGATGCGTTGCTGAGACAGAAGCATACCAGATTTTAAGTCACTGTCATTCAGGACCCACAGGAGGACATCACAGTGGAGTTAGAACTGCTCATAAGGTACTCGAATCAGGCTTTTACTAGCCTACACTTTTCAGATATGCCAATAGGTATGTGACCTCTTGTGATAAATGCCAGAGGACAGGTAATATTTCTCAACATAACGAAATGCCTCAGAACTATATACTTTCATGTGAAATATTTGATATATGGGTTATTGATTTCATGAGTCCATTCCCTAATTCATTCGGGAATAAGTACATCCTAGTAGCAGTAGATTATATGTCAAAATGGGTGGAAGCCCAAGCCTTAACTACTAATGATGCTAGAATGGTAGTATGATTTTTGAAGAAACTTTTCTCTCGGTTTGGAACACCTAGGATAATTATTAGTGATAGGGGTACCCATTTTTGCAATGCCCAATTTGAAAAAAGTCTTAAAAAGGTATGGAGTACACCATAGAACAACTACTCCTTATCATCCACAAACCAGTGGCCAAGTGGAAGTAACAAATAGGGAACAAAAACGCATCTTAGAGAAAACAATAGAAATAAATAGAAAATATTAGTCAAGAAAGATAAACGATGCTTTATGGGCCTATAGAACAGCTTTTAAAACACCCATAGGAACATCTTATAAACTTGTCTATGGAAAAAGTTGTCATCTGCCATTTGAACTTGAACATAAAGCATTCTGGGCTATTAAATTTTTAAACCTTGATTTTAAGCTTGCAGGTGAGAAAAGATTAATGCAGCTAAATGAGCTAGATGAATGATGTTGTAATGCCTACGAGAGCTCACGACTATATAAGGAAGCCATGAAGCGATGCCATGATAAACGACTAAAACAACCTAAGCAGTTCAAACCAGGTGATCTTGTCTTACTCTACAACTCAAGGCAGAAACTATTTCACGGAAGACTCAAGTCAAGGTGGTCAGGTCCATTCACTATTCAAACTATCTTTCCATATGGCACAATTAAGGTAACTCACCCTAACCACAGCACGTTTAAGGTAAACGGCCATAGGCATAAACACTATAGAGGTGAGAATTTTAAAGATAACAGGTAGGGGCTTAAGCTCCACGAAATCCCTTCATGATACATCCAGGTAGAGTCAAGCTTAGACTCTAAATAAGTGCTTCTCGAGAGGCAACCGAGCACTAACTTAGTAACTTTTCTTTTATTTCTGATTTTATTATTTTTATGCATCAACTAACCCTTTTCAATGCAAAAATTTAAGACCACACGGCCATGCCCACGAGCGTGCCTAAGGTCGTGTGAACATTTAAAGCAGAGACACAGTCGTGCACCTTGACCGTGTGTAAACAGAGCGTAATTTTCCCAAAACACGGGCTACTGACAAAATGACATAGCCGTGCGACATGGTCGTGGAAACCTTTCAACTTAGACATGGGCTTGCACAAAGCCACACGCCCGTGTCCCCAGACCATGGCCAACACTGTCGATCTAGAAACGGCCGTGTGACTACTTACACGACCGTGTGAATAACAAAACCTCATCGCAAACGACCGTGTGACCAATTACACAACCGTGTGAAAAGTGAACAAGATTGCAAACGGCCATGTGAGATGGCCAACACGAGCGTGTACTTTGAACCAGGCGTGCCAAAACCACCGAATCTCGAATCACCACGGGCAAAACCTGAGTCACACGAGCGTGTGCCATGCCCGTGTGACCCAAAAACTATAAATAGGGGCCACTATTCATTTTCTCCCTCACTCAAACCCTAAAATCTTTCTTCCCCAACCTCCATAAACACCACCGTCGATCCTCAAAACACCACCATGCTCGTATAGGACCATCCCATGCCAGTGGAAAGTGTCCCACGACTGTTCAAATCCTTTCCCACGACTGTGCACCTCTCCCATTCGGTTCTATTTTCTCATTTTTCTAATTTTTACTAATCTATTATATTTATTATTTATATCATGATTATATTTAGATTTAGAATTGATTCAAGCATGGAATTAGTTACACTAAGATGAATAATCTAGAATATTATACAACATTTCATGATTGCCTGCTTAAAATCATATTTGATTGCCATTTATCTCATGCATTTAGTATAAATACATACTCATGTTGCTTACTTTTAGGATGGATAATTTATACTATTTAGGTTAGTCCCCATTTTTAGGAACATTTTCATATTATTTTTATAGTTTTTTTTCGGTATCATGTCATCGTCATCACGCGGTAAGAAAGCTGCCGTCCCCGCTTCAAAGAAACGCAAGGGACCCGGTGGTTTATCCTTGCGACCCATTACTGAGAACCGCCATCCATTTCTCTAATTTCCGCGAGCCTCCCAGGAAGAATGATTTCAGATACTCTAAGCTTGCCTTGTAACTGCTGGCTGATGCATAGATTGGGCCGCCCTAGAGCAAATACACCTAACAAATGAGATCCGGGCCCTATTGATGATCGATCCATGGGAGCAGTTTTTCCAGATCGTAGAGCCTACATACTTAGAACTTACTCTCGAGTTCTGCTCCACATTCCATCTTCAGACTGTGATGAGTAGATACGATGATCCAGGAACAGTCCAATTCCGTTTAAGAGGTCTCGTACACCATCTCAGTGTCCTAAAGTTTCGGCATAACCCTCGGTCCCTACATCGAGCAATTTATGGAAGAGGAGGATCTCTCCAAGCTTCATTGCCATATCCACCTATCACCATCTAAGTGTTGGGAGGCCCTAGTCCCTGTATCATCAACATACGACCCTAGTCACTCCAAAGCGACTGCCCTTGTCCCACCTCTGAGGAACATTCACTCTTTACTCGCGCATACATTGACGGGACGACGCGAAAGCATGGGTGTCGTAAACACCCACGATGCCTACTTCTTGTGGTGCATGGCAAACGTGCATGTTATCAACTTAGCCTACTTCATCGCCCATGCAATCCAGCATCAAACAGAGAGGCACCATAAAGGCGTAATTTCCATGGGCCCATACATCACGAGATTAGGCCGCTATTTCGGCCTATTCAACACCGTAGCCCAGACATCCTCATATACTTTAGTAGGCCAGATGTCCCCACAAGGCATCCAGAGCATGCTTCACATGAGGATGATCCAGCGCCGACGTAGGACCGATCATCCACAGTACCAGCTACTTAGAGATGCCGAGCAGGAGGATCCCGAGGACATTCCTGATGATGTCCCACCACCACCACTGGAGGAGGATGCACCTACCGAGCCACCACCCCCTCGCCGCCCATCTCATGCAGCAGCCACCTATGCTGACATATCTGAGCGCCTATCCAGATTAGAGCAGCAATGCTTCCAGCCCTTCGATCACATCGATGCGACATTACAGTAGATATGCCAGCACCTTCACATCACTTCACCACCGCCACCGCATGATCCATCTGAGGATTAGAGATTTCTATTCCTCTTAACTTTATTTTTATCTTAATTTTTATTTAAACATTGATCCCTATTTTTACCTTTTCTTTTCTTCTAACTTTATTTTCCTTTTTACTTTTACTTTTATTTTATTTCGTTTTATCTTTTTTATTATTTGAATATTAGTATTTTTAAATCTTTATTTATTTTATTTTTCATAACAAATACCTCCTAACGAGTAATTTTTCTAATCCTAAAATTCCCTAAAAATGATAAGTACTTTCGCAGTTTCAAAGAAGCTTTACAGCTCAAATCTAAATTCTAAAGGGAACCTTGCCACATCCTCACCAAGATGACATCTCCGAAGCCTACACTCACAATATGAAAGCTGTGGACAAACAAATACTACCATCACCGGAGTATCTACCTTTGTACCTTCCTTTGTCCCAGACACTCTATAGGCACCACTACCTCACTAATCCATCCAAAGCAGGGAGTTTCATTCCTTTCCCTATCTTATGATCTTGTGCTTCTATTGCTACTAATGTTTCCTTGTACATTGAGGGCAATGTACATCTTAAGTGTGGGGGGGAATTTACTTTCAATCATTACATTATCTGTGAAAACCCTGAAATCTGATGCATTGTTCTCAAATTTGCATTATCTTCAGTCTCCTATTAGGAATATATTCTGATTGATTTATGATTTTTATTGATATGTGAGAATTAAGACATAGGTGTTTGTACTTTGATTATTCAAACTTTAAAACATTAAGGAATCAAGCATGATAAGTTGAAATTTTTGAGAACCCCATTTTTTTTCATAAGTTGAAATTTTTGAAACTTGTACCACATGCTCAGTAAATTCAATACACAATTTCTTATTAGACATTTTACTCACACAAACATATGAATGAGTAGAGCCAGGGTCAATCAAAGCAAGAACAGAAACTCCATAAAGAGAAAATATACCAGTGATTACTTCGGGGGAGGATGCTTCCTCTCTAGCTCGAATAGCATAAGCTCTTGCTGGAGCCCTCACTTCAGACCTTACAATGACATCTTTCGTTGTGCCTTTACCACTATTCCCAATTCTCACGTTTCTCGGTGGTCTCCCTCTGGACACATTACTTGACCTTACATTTTGCGGCTTTTCTAGTTCTTCCGGCTCTAGACAGTCCTTAACAAAATGGTCTTAAGACCCGCAACAGAAACAAGCTCGATTCATCACATAGCATTCACCCAAATGCCTCTTCCCATAGTGTCGACATTCCAGTCTATCAGATTTAACACTTCCAGCACTAGCTACCGAAGTAGCCTGGGTCTTAGAACCCGAATAACGCCTATCACGGTCTCGACGAAAATAACCAGTAGAAATGTTCGATCGGGAACTCATTTCTTTTGACCTCTTTGATTGAGATTGAACTGATTTGCTCATCGATCTCTTTTGGAATTCTCTATTCTCATTTTCAACTTTCCTATTCTCTTTACTTAGTTCTTCAGGCTTAATGGCTCTCTCCACCATTACCACAAATTCTTTAATTTCCAAAATTCTAATTAGTAGTCGGATATCTTCATTAAGTCCTTCCTCAAATCTTTTACACAAAGTAGCCTCATTAGGCACACATTCTTGAGCATACTTACTCAGCTTAACAAATTCTCTTTCGTACTCAGCTACAGTTAACCAGCCTTGCTTTATTTCAAGGAATTCTTTTCTTTTCTGATCTATGAAGCGCTGGCTAATATATTTCTTTCTAAACTATTCTTGGAAGAAATTCCAAGTAACCCTCTCTTGTGGTACCATCGATATCAACGTCTTCCACCAGTGATAAGCAGAATCTCTTAAAAGAGATACAGCACATTTCAGATTCTCCTCAGGAGTACACGGTAATTCATCCAACACTCTAATAGTGTTCTCCAACCAAAAATCGGCCTTCTCCAGATCATCATGCACATTAGCTCGGAACTCTTCAGCCCCATACTTTCTAATCTTATCCAGGGAGGCTTAGTCAATCGAACTACCTCTGGTTGTTGGGGAGCTATGGGAGCAGGTTGAGGTATAGGAGAAGACGAAGAGGGTTGAGCATTCGGATTTGCCCGAATGAATTTAGTGTACCATTCACTCATCCTGTGTAGGAAGGCTACTCGGGCCTCCTCACATTGACTTTGACCCGCAGGTCCAGAATCAACAGGCGCTGTCCCTTGAGCGGGAGCAGGCGCATTACTTTGGGCATCATCAGCCACATCACGATTAAGATCCATAACTATACAAAAAAACAATTTTAAAATGATCAAGAGCCAACACACCATCAAGTTCAATTTATGGCATGTATAGACAGAATACCACACTAGCTACGTTAGTCCGAGAATCGGCTAAACCTGGCTTTGATACCAATAAAATGTAACACCCCTTACCCGAAAACGTCGTCGAAATTGAGTAGTGGGTGTTACCGGACTTACCGGATTACAGACTCAAAATTGTAACCAAATCATTACAATTTTACTCTTATAAAGGTTTACTATCTCAATACTACCATTTCGGATGATTAGGATTCGAATACTATTGCGTCGAAAACCCGAAAAATTTTTCACTTTTGAAACAACGTCACACACCCGTGTGACACATAGCATGGCCGTGTGATAAGACCGTGTGGCCTTCAAACGCCCATATTCAGAGACCGTGGTCGAAACTGTCCAATTGGCCATGGCCACCCCACACGGTTGTTTGGGAGCCGTGTACCCCACACGGTTGAGACACACGGCCGTGTCTCATGCCCGTATGGTACAATAAAATTTAAACTAAAGTGCAAGGGAGGCACGATCCAAGGGCACACCCTTGGGGTCAAACTGTGTGTTGCACACGGCCTAGGCATGCCCGTGCTATGTGCCCGTGGAGCATTCTACCGAATCCTACATGGTTGTAGCACACGCCCGTGTGCCCTACTAGCAAGGCCGTGTTTGGCTATATACCAAGCCTTGACCTCCCTAAAACACATTCAAACACATACACAATCCAACTAGCCATTTCAAGATAAGTTTGACTCAAAAGGACTTCATTAAACCATTAACAACAAAATATCATACGAGTAATAAAATTTAGGTATACAAAAACGACTATTTACAACCACAATTGCTCTATACATGCCATAATTTACTCTCAAAATATATTCTATACACAAAAGAAGCTTGATAGTGCATCGCGTGGCTCTGACTTTACGATCCCAATTCAACAATCTCAAAGTCTACAGAGGAAAGGAAAAGAAAGGGAGTAAGCTACAACAGCTTAGTAAGTTATATGAAATTCATAGCAATGAATCAATTCAATATATCATTAAATTAGCACCCTAGATGATATCACATATCAGTATACAAATAGCTTACTCTTTGTGCTCATTCCACATGTCTACCATAAATATGCTTAACAATAACATCCTCAATATACTGTACCATTTTTCAGTTTACCTGTACAATCACTTCATCACAATATGATTAATCTAATTCCCATTGAGCAATTTCAGAATATGAACAGATATACAGAGATAAGCACATAAGTGCTATACAGACATGGCAAAGCCATGAAGTAGTCGAAACTACTAACAGTAAGGTAGCCGAAGCTACAATCAGTGCGGTAGCCAAAGCTACAATCAGTAACAGCACAGAAGTTAACCACGAGCCTGCTCACATAAGCTGACAGGTGTCTGCAACACATGCAAGACTACCTAGCACTCGGGTAACTATAACAGTCGGAACAGTAAGTCTTAAGTGACATGTCACCCATATCTATGTCTATTCCTACTTGCTCAATCGAGATTCACGGACAATGCATAAATCGGTAATTTCAAAAGTAGATACAATAATCAATCAAAATTTATAGTCGATACTATTTTTCATAAATTCAGTGATAACACTCGATATTCAACACTTCACCAAGCAATTGTCCATATATCATCATAGAAGCAAATATTTAAACAGGATTAATCAAGTTCGCTAGAATTACATATAACTTACCTGGGTTGTCAAAAAGGACTATTTCTTGAAATTAGTCGAGAGCTTTCTATTTTTCCCTTATCACGGGTTCTTTCCGACCGTTCTTGATCTAAATTAACACATATAATACAAATATCAATTATCTATTTCAATAAAGACACAGTTCACATTTGAGGTAAATTTCCAAATTTACCCTTCAACTTTTCGATAATTACTAATTAGTCCATCCGACATCAAAATTTCATTTTCTTTATTCCATGGGCTTATATAACCCATTTTCACAATTATAACACTTAAATCCCATTAATGCACACATTTACGAACAATTTGTAATCTCTTCAAATTAGTCCCTATTTATGCACTTTCAATCAATTTCATCCATTAAAACATATATATAACATAATAATCACTCATTATCTACCATTAGTGGGCTAAACAAACTCATATCACAAATGGGTAAATTTCTAGACTTCAATTTTTCTTCAAATAAATGATAGAATAATGAAATATAAGCTCCAAGGAGTCCAAAAATGCAAAAATAATTGAAAAATGGACCAAATTGCACTTACATGGAAGCTTGAAAATTTTTGAAACCCTTGGTTATGGAGTTAGGGATTTTAGGCTGAACATGGGGTGTTTCATGGAGAAGTTGATGTTTTATTTCATCAATTTTGTCTTTTACTCACTTTTGACAAAAATACCCTTAAAGCCCTTACTAAGATATTTTTCCATGTAAGGCTATTTTGGTCCATAACACTCATTAATGGTCCTATTACCACATAAAAGCTCCCTATTTCATGTGATAATCCAATCAAGTCCAATTATCATTTAATAAGCACATTTTGTTCTTTTCTCGATTTAGTCCCTATCGAGCAATCAAACATTAATACAGTAAAATTTTCACATAGTATCTTGACTCTAATATTTAATCAAATAGATATCATCAAAAATTCACATAATAAAAAAAAATTCTCACTTCGGATTTATGGTTATGAAACCACTATTCCGACTAGCCCCTGATTCGGGTTGTCAGATGGCATGTATAGCTAGACCCGTGCACACGCTAGGTTAGCCTCAGAATTGACTATACACTAGCTATGATACCACTAAATGTAACACTCCTTACCGATGTCTGATGCCGGGATGGGGTACGAGGCGTTACCAGATTTAAATGTAAGCAAATGTTGTAACAGCCCGAATTAAGGGCTAAACAGAATAGTGGTTTCGAAACCATGAATCCAAAGTCTAAAATATTTTTTTCGATTAAGTTTTGATGTTTATTGGGTGCTTGAATAATTATGTGAAATTTTGGTATATGAATTTTGTTGTTTGCATGTCCAATTTGGTAGGTTGGACTAAATTGCAATTGGTGAAAAATATGGGTTTTAATCCATAAAGGTACTTGATTGAATTGGGTTTTTGAATTAGGGGTCCTTATATGGTAATTAGGCCATTTTAACCTTGTTTGGACAAAAATGCCCAAGGAAGGATAAAAATAACAAAGGTTTTAATGAAGGGCATTTTAGTCATTTGGATAATTAAAGAAATAAAAAGGGAAAATGAACAAAAAATTTGTCCATCTTCCTCATGTGTTGGCCAAACATAGCAAGGGACCATAGCTAGGGTTTTGACAACTTCTTAAGCTCATAGTAAGTGACTCCTAGCCTCGTTTTTAATGCTCTTCGTATATTTAAGATTCTTGTAACTTGATTTAGCTATTTCTACCACTATAATTTGAGCTAGGGTTGATGTTTAAAATTTTATCCATGGATGACTTAGATGTATTTTGATGACTAGTGGTAGAATATGAAAGTTTAAAGTGTGGTGAACAACTTCTACTAGGTGTTTTTTGGTGAAAATTGTAAAAATGACCTAATTGTAAAAGGTGAAATATTGTATGCATAAGAAAAATGAAGAACATGGCTTTTTGTTTCGGCACTTTTAAAGCTTTATTCAAGGTGAGTTTTAGCTCGATTTTTGTTAATTTTTACCTTTTTGAGATCGCTGCTTCGACTACTATCCGACCCATGCTTGAATTTTTTATTTTGATGAATATTTTAAGATATGTCATTGATGAATAGTTGTGTTTTGTAGTTTTTGAATGAGCTTAATTTGAAATTGTATAGATCAAAAACTAAAGAAATCAGACTTGGATCGGGGGAAAACAAAAATAGCTGAATAGTCGATCTATATCATCTGTCGATATCCGAGGTAAGTCTATAAGCAAATAAGCGTCGTTAAATTTGAATGTATATGAACTTTATATGCTGAATTTAATTGTATGAATTTTTATTAGTTATAGTCGAATGTATAAATACTTATGAGATTTTGGTACAAGTTCGATTCAACTGAGATATGACATCCGAAAAGCTTCGTATGAACCTTAAGGAATAATTAGGATTTCTGATATATGAATTATGTGTAAGACTATCTTTGTATCAGTGATAATCGGGCTCTATGCCTAGTAGGCTTTGGGCCAGCGAATTATATCAGGCTTTATGCCTAGCAGGCTTTATGCCGGTGTAATATATATTAGGCTTTGAGCCTAGCAGGCTTTATGCCGGTGTATTATAATAGGCTTTACACCTAGTAGGCTTTATGCTGATGTGGTATCGAATGTGATTAATGAGTTAAAGTGAATAGGTACGTAACAGTATTTGCTTACTTGAAAATAAGGTAAGTTTTGGTAGTTAAAATGAAGTTATGTATTATACATGTCATAATGTGAATTACATGTGTATAAAATGCAAGATTATATTCGGCCAAGTGATATATACATATGAAACTAAAATGTGATATTTGTGTATACTTGTATAAATGTGTATATATATATATGTTGGTTTTGATATGAGAATGTGATTTTGGATATAAATGATGAATCTATTATTGAATATATGGGTATTTGGCTTTAAGACTATGGAATGTGAAAGTTATGAGTGGATTATGAATTATAGATATGATTATATGTTTTTGATTGTGATTATATTAAATCGGCCTTGGTAATATAATAGTATTATGTATATGTTATTATGTAATTGCTTAAGACTTACTAAGCTATGGTGGCTTACCTTGTGTATATATGTGTTTGTCTTTGTTTTATAGATTTCGGAGATCATTGCATGCTCGTGGATCGTCAGTAAAGTCAATCACACTATCGTCTATTTTCGGTACATTTAAAAGTTTTAATTCGAACCTATGGCATGTATAGGCTAATTTGTATTTTTGTCTAATTTTGGATGTGTATACAATGTGCCATGCGAAAATGGCTAAGTGGAATTATTAGTATATGCTATCTCAAGTATAATTTTTATGTGTGCTATGTGTGAATGATGGTGGTGTGGATTTGAATATGATCTTGGTGATTTGGTTAGGTGATTGATATATAAATACTAATGGGTAATGAGTTGGCTAAGTGTTGAATTTGTGAAATGAATATAATAGGTTAGATATTCGGTTATGATATGTATAAATGTGTGTGAATCTTTGTTGTTATATTTGGTTAAGACTTGCCTATGAGTTTCAGTAATGATGTTATATCATATGAATGCTCAAATGTTTGATCACTTGTGGATGGGTTAATTGTTGTCTTTTCGTAATAGCAAGTTTGCATTCATGTTATGCTTATATATTAGGTATTTATATTTACTTTAATTTGACTTAATGCATGAGCATGTATGATGTTTTAGACATGATTGTACAAATAGATTATATGAGAAATAGGTTATTTGAGTTCAGCTTTTATATCTATGTTCATGTGGTTATGGTATACATGATCAATGCATTACATGGAATACAAAATTTTATTATGTATACATATTGTTCCATGTGAATTAGCATAATTATGTTTTAATGAGGGAAAAGAGAAATCATTGTTCTTAGTGGATTGATTTTATGCAAAATTTGGTAATGGTGAAATAGCACTTTCATAATTAGCATAAGTATTAAAAATGACCATATGTATAGTAAATTTATTTATATTTGAATCGGACACTTGGATATTATTTGTATTAAAATTTTTATATGCCGAATGAGGTAGGGTAAAGTTGGTATGTATTTCGAATATGCATGCTTTAAAAATTTCATGTATGAAATCCTTAATTGAATCAATTGGCTTTGTAATTGATTTTGGTTTGGTAGCGAAATGTCCTTTGAAATGAAAAGCATGTGTATATTCGGCTAACAACTTATAAGAGTGACCAAATGAATAGTGATTTTAATGTTATAAAGTCATAATGGTTTGTATGCAAAATTTGGTTCTTGTACTCTTTTATATTTTATACTTGCATTAGTTGATTTGAATTACTTTACAATGATTTTGATATGCGCATATGATTTGTGCCATAATGCCATATTTGACATTATATATTTATCATTTTATATTTGACATACCTTGGTTAATATGTTAATAAATGATTAGTAATAATGTTTAATTGACTATTTATGCTTATAACTGCTTGGTAATTGAACTATACGCCTAATTATGTTTGTAATAATTTGAAAGTTGTGTCTTGTCTAGTAATACCTCGTAACCCATTCTGGCAATGGATACGGGTTAGGGGTGTTACATTCAGAGCCCTCCAATTCCATTCAGAGGCTTAAGAAAGGGTCAGAGATGGGCCAGTCAGAGTTGGGCCCCCTTTTGCTGCTTTTGGATTGCCACCTTGTGTTGATTGTGGGAAATACCGTCTAGGCAAATGCTGGAAAAGGACGAGAGCCTGTCTAAGTTGCAGATCGATGGAGCATCATATCAAAGAATGTCCTCGAAGGCTAGAATAGGCACAAGATTATTGGTATCGGTAATGTACGGCTGCCAAGGGGTGATCAGTAGTCGTTGAGAGGACATGGTCAGGCCAGGGGTGGAAACGGTTTGGGATGTGGTCGTGGAGCACCAGGTAGAGGTGCTGGACATATTAAGGCGAGTACGCCCCAGATGTGATTACCGGTATGTTCTTTATCCATGATGTACCTTATGCTGCACTAAATGACATTGGGTCTACACATTCATATATTGCATGCACTGTGACTGAGACTTTGGGTGTAAGGTTTGAGACTACTGTAAGTGAGGTTACTGTGTTAAGTCCTTTAGGGCAGTCTGTGAAAGTGAACAAGATATTTAGGGATGTGCCTTTAGTGGTTCAAGGGGTTACCTTTGTAGCGAATTTGATAGAACTACCTTTTGGTGAATTCAATCTAATATTGGTAATGGATTGGCTGGTAAAACATTGGGCAAGTTTGGATTGTACTACGAAATGTATGGTATTGAAAACAACAAAGAATGAGGAGGTAGTTGTGATTGGGGAGCGTCAGGATTATTTTTCGAATGTGATTTATGCACAAAGGACCGAGAAATTGGTTCGTAAAGGTTGTGAGGCGTATTTAGCCTACATCAGTAATTCGGATTCTGAAGGTCCTTCTGTCAAGGATTTTAGAACAGTTAGAGATTTTCCTAATGTTTTTCCCGATGAGTTACCTGGATTACCTTCTAACCATGAAGTTGAATTGGGAATCAAGCTTTTACTTGGTATAGCTCTGGTGTCCATCGCCCCTTACAGAATGGCACTGAAGGAGTTAGTGGAACTTAAAGCTCAAATTCAGGAATTATTGGACTGAGGGTTCATTTGACCTACTGTGTCTCCATTGGGAGCACCAGTGTTATTTGTGAAAAAGAAGGATGGATCCATTCGAATGTGCATCGACTATCAGCACTTGAATAAGCTGACCATCAAGAATAAGTACCCTTTGTTTAGTATAGACAATCTTTTCGATCAGCTATGAGGAGCTTCAATTTTCTCCAAAATTAATCTTCGTTCAGGGTACCATCAACTGAGGGTTAAGGAGGCTGATGACTACAAGACAACATTTAGGACTCGTTATGGTCACTATGAGTTCTTTGTGATGTTATTTGGGCTAATGAATGCACCAACAGCCTTTATGGATTTGATGAACCGAGTGTTCTAGCCCTATGTAAATCGGTTTGTAGTTGTGTTTATAGATGTTATCCTGGTGTATTCGAGAACCGAAGATGAACATGATGGACATCTCCGAGTTATTCTACAAATTATGAGGGAAAAGCAATTGTATGCCAAATTCAGCAAGTGCGAGTTTTGGTTGAGGGAAGTTACTTTTCTAGGTCTTATGGTTTCAGCTGAGGGGATTAGGGTTGATCCTTGAAAAATTGAAGTTGTTCTAGATTGGAAACCACCTAAGACTATATCTGAGGTTCGAAGTTTTTTGGGTCTAGTAGGGTATTATAGACGATGTGTTGAGGGATTCTCGTTGATTGCTGCACCTTTGACTAAGTTACTGCATAAAGGGGTACAGTTTAACTGGACTGATAAGCAGCAAGAAAGTTTTGAGAAACTTAAAAAGGTTTTGACTGAGGCCCCTGTCTTGATTCAGCCAGAGCCTAGGAAAGAGTTTACTATTTACAGCAATGCATCACACGTAGGTTTAGGTTGTGTGTTGATGCAGGAGGGTAAGGTGGTTGCATATGCGTCTCGCCAGCTTAAGGCTCACGAGGCAAATTACCCAACCCATGACTTGGAGTTGGTTGCTGTGGTATTCGCACTGAAAATTTGGAGACATTACCTGTATGGTGAGAAGTGTATAATTTACACGGATCACAAAAGTCTCAAATACCTCCTTACTCAGAAGGAGCTAAACCTTAGGCCGTGTAAATGGATTGAGCTACTTAAGGACTATGATTGCACGATTGAATACCACCCGAGTAAAGTGAATGTGGTAGCCAACGCGCTGAGCCGTAGGGCTATGTTTGATCTAAGGGCAATGTTCGCCCGCCTAAGTTTGTTTGATGACAGTAGTCTGCTGGCCGAGCTTCAAGTTAAACCGTTGTGGATTGAGCAGATTAAGGGTAAACAGTTGGTAGATGAATCACTAGTTGCGACTTGTAAATTTGGCTATTCATATTATGTTTAATGTTTATGATGTGATTATGTTTGGTTTCCATGCATGATTGGTATATAAGAATATGTTGGAATGCCAATTTAGGGCTAATAGTTGAGAATAAAAGTCTTGGTATGGTTGATTTTGCATTCGGTCTTGTTTCAGGGTGGTAAAGAGGTTTGGTAAATAGCCTATTTTTGTCCACAAGGGTAGATACACGGGCGTGTCTCTAGGCCATGTGTGACACATGGTCCGTCCCATGGGCGTGTGCCACAACCGTGTATCTGCTGACGTCAGAAATAGAATGTCAAGGTTTTTACACACGGGCCACGACACGGGCATGCCATGACCGTCTGAGGGACACGAGCTAAGCACATGGGCGTGTGCCAGGCCGTGTGAAAACCCCCGTAGGTTCGATGTTGGAAAATAAACCCACACGGACGAGGGGAATAGATCTGTCCCTAGATGCTTAAGCCATGTGAGCCATACGAGCCATTAGCACGACCATGTCTAAAGGCCACACGGGTGTGTGCCCTGTTTTTAGTAGTTTTTGAAGGAATTTTATTAAGTATCCGAAATGGTCCCGGTTTATTTCCAAATCATGTTTTAGGCCTCGTAGGCCATAGGAAGGTCTGTGGGACAATGTTTGAAAAAGTTTTAAATTGGGATGCATTTCGTTGGCTCAAATTCGAATGATTACATGAGTATTAGTAAGGTAATGCCTCGTACCCTATCCCGACGTCGGATACGGGTAAGGGGTGTTACACCTATGGCCGGCCACCCCTATAAAATGGGTGTATTTTCTCATTAAAGACCCTCAATTAAGGTTCTTTGACCTCATATTTATGGTCCCGAAACCACTGTTTCGACTAGGCCCAAATTTGGGCTGTTACAATTCCCCCTTAGGGATTTTCATCCTCGAAAATCTTGCCAGGGAATAAGTTCGGGTATTGATCTCTCAAAGTCTCCTCATGTTCCCATGTGGCTTCTTCAACTCCATGTCTATGCCACAAGACTTTTACGATTGCTATAATTTTTTTCCTCAATTTCTTGACCTCTCAAGCCAAAATCTTAACAGGTTCTTCACCATAAGTCATATCCGGTTGAATCTCAACCTCTATCAGTGTAATCACATGTGAAGGGTCAGAACGATAATGGCGCAACATAGACACATGGTAGACATCATGAATCTTTTTCAACTCGGATGGCAAGGCTAACCGATATGCTACTGGTCCAATTCTCTCGGTCACCTCATAAAGTCCAATAAACCGTGGCCTTAATTTTCCTTTCCTATCGAATCTAAGGACTTTCTTCCATGGATATACTTTCAAAAACACTTTATCCCTGACTTGAAACTCAATCTCTTTTCGTTTCCAATTTGCGTAGGATTTCTATCTATCCGAGGCGGCCTTTAAGCAATCATGAATCACTTTTACTTCTTCTTCAGTCTCCTTGACTAAATCGACCCCGTGTATCTAATTATCTTTAAGTTCTGACCAATACAAGGGCATTCGGCACTTGCGTCCATACAAAGTCTCATCAAGTGCCATTTTCAGACTTACTGATAACTACTGTTGTAGGCAAATTCAACCAGCGGTAAGTACTTTTCCCAACTGCCTTGAAACTCAAGAACAAAATACCGTAACATATCCTCAAGGATCTGGATTACTCTTTCAGACTGTTCGTCAGTTTGCAGGTGGAAAGTAGTACTGAAATTCAGTTTGGTCCCTAAAGCCTCTTGTAATGTTTTCCAAAATTGAGACATAAATCTCGTATCTCTTTCTGAAATAATCGACAAAGGAACTCCGTGAAGTTACACAATCTCAGAGACGTACAAATTGGCTAGTTTCTCAAGTGAGTAGTTCATACGAACCGGTATAAAATGAGCCGACTTTGTTAGTCTACGCATAGCAACCCAAAACGCATCTTTCTTCCTTGGTGTTAATGGCAACCCCAATACGAAATACATGGTAACACAGTCCCATTTCCACTCGGGAACCATCACCAGCTGAAGTAAACTCGAAGGAACTTGGTGTTCGACTTTAAATTGCTGACAAATTAAACACTTAGAGAGAAACTCTAAGATGTCTCTTTTCATTCCTAGCCAACAATATAGTTTCTTCAAGTCGTTATACATTTTTACACTACCGGGATGGATAGACAAGCAACCACTATGTGCCTCACGCAAAATCTTTTGAATAAGTTGATCATCTTTAGATACACAGACCCTATCTCTGAACATTAGACATTCGTCGATACCAATCCGAAAATCTGATTCATTTCTCATCTCGCATTGAGTCATCTTGTCTTGCAACTCCCTATCTTTCTTCTGAGTTTCATAAATCTCCTGTAAAAATATCAGTCTAGCTCTCAACTCAGCTAGGATCGAACCATCATCAGTTACAGACAACTGAGTATTCATGGCCCTCAAGGCAAAAAATGACTTCCTACTCAATGCATCGGCAACTACATTCGCATTCCCGGGGTGATAGTCAATTAGCAACTCATAATCCTTTATCAAATATAATCATCTCCTTTGTCATAGGTTCAACTCCTTTTGGGTCATTAAATACTTTAAACTCTATTGATCTGTGAATACCGACATTTCTCACCATACAAGTGGTGTCTCCATATCTTCAAAGTGAACATGATGGTTTCTAGCTCTAAATCATGGGTCGGGTAGTTCTTCTCGTGTGGCTTTAGTTGTCTCGAGGCATAGGCTTCTACCTTACCTTCCTGCATGAGCACACACCCTAATCCATTCAAGGATACGTAGCTATACACCACAAACTCTTTTTCCTATTCCAGTTGCACTAGAACTGGGACTTCAGTCAACAAAGCCTTTAGTTTCTCGAAAACCTATTGCCACTTTTTTGTCCATTCAAACTTGACATCCTTTTGACATAGCCTCGTCATCGTAGTAGCGGTCAATGAAAATCCTTTAACAAACCGTTTGTAGTAACCCGCGAAGCCTAAGAAGCTTCTAATCTCTGATACATTCCTTGGCGGTTTCCACTCCACAATAGCTGAGATCTTGCTAGGGTCAACTCTAATCCCGTCACCCGGCACAATGTGTCCCAAGAATCTAACCTCTCGTATCCAAATTCACTTTTTCTGAACTTGGCATACAACTGCTTATCTCTCAAGGTTTGCAATACAGTCTTGAAATGCTCCACATGCTCACTCTCGTCATGTGTATAAATTAATATATCATCAATAAAGATGACGACGAACTTGTCCAAGTAGGGTCGAAAAATGCGATTCATTAAATCCATAAAAACCGCAGGGGCTTTGGTTAAGCCAAAGGGCATGATGAGAAACTCGTAGTGACCATACCTCGTCCAAAATGCAGTTTTCAGCACTTATTGCTTGTGAACTCTCAGTTGGTAATAACCAGACCTTAGGTCTATCGTAGAAGACACAGTAGCCCCCTTTAATTGATTGAACAAGTCATCGATCCTGGGAAAAGGATATTTATTATTCACTGTGACCTTGTTAAGCTGACGGTAGTCTATGCATAATCTCATCGAACCATCCTTTTTCTTTACAAATAATACCGGTGCACCCCATGGAGAAAATCTCGGTCTCACAAAACCTTTGTTCGTTAGCTTTTTCAACTGAACCTTTAATTCATTTAACTCTGTCGGGGCGGTCCTATAGGGGCAATCGATATAGGTGCCGTACCAGGGACAAGCTCAATACCAAATTCAACTTCCCTAATCGGAGGTAATGCGGGCAACTCTTCCAGAAACACATCTTGATACTCACAAACTATTGGCACTGACTCAATCTTTGCTTCTGACACTTGGGTGTTTAACACAAAGACAAGATACGACTCATACCCCTTCGTCATGTATCTTTGAGCTATCATGGGAGACATAACTACATGCAAGCTATACGATTCACCTGATTCAACTTGAAGAACATCCTCGTTTTCACATTTCAGCTCAATAAATTTTCTACCATAATTTACTACTGCATCACGGGCGAACAACCAATCCATACCCAAGATTATGTCAAATTTGTCAAATGGCAATAGCATTAGGTCAGCTGGAAAACAATGACCTCTAATTGTTAAGGGACAATTCCTACACACTTGGTGAAGGACTCTGACTATGAACACTATAACATCTTGGGTTTACACGGCCAAGGCACACGCCCGTGTGTTTAGCTTGTGTGCAATACTGACTTAACCCTAAAACAACTTGGGTTTAACATGGCCAAAGCCTGTGTGCAATACTGACTTTTCTTTAGGGGTAAAATTGTCTTTTAGCGTCTAGGGGTAAAACGATAATTTTCACCCTTTAAGGGTATTTTGGTCATTTTGCTATGTCTCTAAGTCTCATGCTTAATACAACTTTCTAACAGATCTAACATCACTCTAAGCGACTGAAATAGCTCATTCATATATAAAGTGCCATCGGGCCCTAAAACCCCTAATGGGCCCGATGGAGCCCACAAGCTACTGTGGCCCGCTAAGTCTCAATTTTACACATATTTTTATAGAATTAATATCCAGTTTACCAGAAAACACTTACCGTATAATTTCACTCATATGGGCCCGTAAGCCCATTGGGCCTAATTTCGGCCCATCGAGGCCCAAAACCCCTAAGTGCACGAAAATGCGCACAGCAGCCTTACCATCCATTATTTCCAATTTCACGATTTTGTATCGACCGACAAGCGCTCGCACGCTCGTAAGCCCTCAAAATGATTGTATTTTGACATTTCGGCTTTTGCTGATCTAATCTACTAGAGGGTGTCGATTACACACCTGTTTGCGTACTACATCGAGATTCTGCACACGATTAACCTACAACAAACCCACTACAACATTAAACTATAATCCAAATGAAATCAAACGAAATCGACATCACTTAATACCATCACATTCGGCCATCACCACGCAAAATCATTATTCACTTACTTTTGTCGAAATCTACAACTAGATCTAGATCCAGATTGCTTCAACGCCCCTAGCCTCGAACTGCTCCTCACTAGATTGCCCCTTTACCACACTAATACACATAAGAACCAAGAGAAAAGAGGCTAAAATGGGTGTTTATCCAAAAGGGGTCAAAACCGATAGCAACTATGGGAAGATAGAGGTTTTCAGCTTTTCTTAAATCACAAGAACATGAAAGAAAAGATTCGAGTACTGATTTCTCGTGATTGTGATGAAGTAATAAAATCTGATCGTACCTGGAAACTAACTAATATCATGATAAAAAGGCAAGTTCACCTATCGAATAGTAGTATAGTCAGTAGCAGGATCGGAATATCGAATCCAAGGAACTATGAGTACCAATAATGACTTTCTTCCTATTATCTAGCCTAAAAATAAAAAAGGGGGTTTTGTTTCTAAATTAACTAATCTAAACTAAACTGAAAAGAAAAGACAAAGAGTAAAGAGAGAGATTGCTTTTGGGAAAACTAATTGATTAAGGCAATACCTAAGGAAGAATCCACCTAGACTTCACTTGTTATCTAACTCTGAACCAGATGATTTCTTCATTTGATTTGATCCGTAGAGATCGCTAAATTATGTCAATACCTCCGTCGAGGATAAGAACAACTAATCCTAGGTTGATTAACTGAAATCTCTTTCTAGTTAAAACCCCTAATCTTGCATTAACTCGATCTATGGCTCCCCATATTAGATTTGACTCTAATCTGACAGATTTTCGTCATCCTATGTCTAGGATTGCGATCAACTCCGCTTAATTGTGTTGGATCTACTCCTATGCAGGGACTTTTGCTCCTCTACATAAGCACATTTGACTTAAATCAATGTCCCGAAAATATCAATTTAAGTATTAAAAACACAATTAAGAACAAATCAAATATTTATCACACAGCTCAGATAACAATAACAAGATCTGTCTTAGTTTTCATCCCCCTTAGATATTTGGGGATTTAGTTCATAATTATAAAAGAAAACATCTCAAAAGAAATAAAATAACAAAAAATAAGAAAACCCAAAACTCTTGAAAGGATTGAGGGGAGATCCTCTGTCTTGACGTAGATCCTAGCTTCTGAGATGGATCAATCGGCTTCCTTTCGAGTAATTCCCTACCTTTAACTCCCTGTCTTGGCGAGAATAAAGCACCCTTGGCGGGAATAAAGCACACCCTTGTAGTTGCCTCTTAGGGTCTTTATACAGAGTGTTGGAATGCCTTTCTTAGCCCCTAAGTAGCCTTTTCCGAGTGAAATTGAACTTCCTCACGACAGGGACATGCCCGTGTGCCACGCCCGCGTGGATCGACTACCAGGCCGTGCTCGAGCCTATTAAAGGGGCACGACCGTGTGACACGCTCGTGTGGTGAACCTCCTGGCCATGTTGGTTATTGATTTGGGCCTAATTTGCCCGTTTTCGGCCCGTTCCTTGCTCTTTTCTCTTCCTTATGCTCACCTATGTATAAAACATGAAATAAATGGATTAGGAGCACCAATTTCCAAAAATTCAATGACAATTCATCCAAAATTTAGGCTAAGCATGAGGTAAGAATATGTATAATTTACGGTTTGTCAAGTACATACCATAGGGATTTGCTAGATTGATTTCACTATCGCTATAAGTTATTTCCACCACTCTAAACCCAGATCTGCACATGATTTAATTGAATCACAAGAATAGATCAAAGGGGTTGAACAAATCCATAGAGTAAAGGAGAAGGCTTCAGTTTTAAGAAGAGATCACTAGAGAGAGTTAAGGTTTCGGTTTTTGGAAGAAAAGAAGATGAAAGAAGAAGAGAAGAGGTTGTGAAGAGGTTTTGGCTTGTTTCAGAGTAAAGATGAGAAAGGTTTGGTCAAGAGAGAAATCGGCTAGATGTAAACCAAATGGTTCGGGTTTTAGCTTTTTGAGGCAATCGGCCAAGGGGGTTTTAGATGAGTCAAATTAAGCGATGGAGAAAAGAAGAATGAGAAGAAGATGATAGATTCGGCTTGAGAAGAAAAAAAGATAGAAGGGTTTGGTTCTTTCAACAAATCGGCACAAGGAAAGTTTATGAATTTCGGCTTTCGGCTTTTAGAATAAAAGGAAGAAGGAGAAAGAAAGAACAAAGAGCCCTCAAAATCACTATACCTATTCGGCACAAAGAACTAACCCACAATCGTGAAATCCCGAAAGATTTGCCAAAAAGAAATCGGCACACATATACAAGGAATGCCGAAAATGCAACTTCCTAATAACCCTAACCGAATTTGTACCTACAGTCTTACAATCGGCCAACTGTTGCTCCCCATTCAAAATTCCTAAATTTTTTCCTTGATAAACTCCCCCTTATCACCCATTAACCCAATCCCATGAGCACTTCAAACTCCTTCTTTCAGAATTCAACTTGGATTCCACCTCTTACTATGCATATGTAATAAAAATAAAACAACACTTTGCTCACCAATGGATTTGAACCTTGCTCCCTCACAAGCCTTCACACACCAACTCCTTGAGTTCTAACTGGAACTACCTTGCCACTTTACCATAAGTTTTGTTGTGTCCTAAAACCTCAAATTTAATTTAAAAGCCCACTTAGCTCCAACCCACTTTCACCTAAGGCCAAAAATAGAAATTTTGCTAGACCTTAGGCTTAACCCTAGGCCTTCTATAGGTCCACTGGGCACACTTAATTCACTGCTTCAGCATATCAAGACATGCAAAGATAAATTCAAGCAACATTCGAAAACCCAAAAAATTGGGGTGTTACAACTCTACCACCTTAAAGAAATTTCGGCCTTGAAATTTACCTGGTCCAAACAAGTGAGGGTATTATTGACAAATTGCGTCCTCTGGCTCCCACGTAGCTTCTTCTCTACGTGATTGTGCCAAAGCACTTTAGCAAAAGGACTGGTTTCTTTCGTAACACCTTGACATCACGGTCCAAAATTTGCACAGGCTCTTCTTCGAAAGTCAAATCAGATCGAACTTCGATTTCCTCAACTGGTACAATGTGAGAAGGATCAGACTGATACCGCCTTAGCATGGAGACATGAATGACTTCTTGAATCTGGTCCAACTCTAGAGGTAGTTCTAGCTGATATGCTATGGGGCCCACTCGTTTAAGAACTCAATAAGGCCCGATAAACCGTGGACTTAATTTGCCCTTCTTTCCAAACCTTAAAATCTTTTTCCAAGGCGAGACCTTTAAGAAAACCAAATCTCCCACTGAGTACTCAATTTCCTTACGCTTTAAGTAGGCATAAGACTTTTGCCTATTAGATGCCTCCTTTAACCGATCCCTGATTAGCTTAACCTTATCTTCTGTATCCGCTACCAAATTTGGCCCAAGAACCTAACGTTCTCCCAATTCTGACCAATAAGTAGGCGTACGACACCTTCGACCATACAGCGCCTCATATGGTGCCATTCGAATACTCGCCTGGAAACTATTGTTGTACGCAAATTTCGCCAGCGGCAAGTAGTCTTCCCAACTACCTCGAAAATCAATAACACATCCTCTCAACATGTCTTCTAGAACTTAAATCACCCTTCCCAACTGTCCATCCGTCTGAGGGTGAAAAGCAGTGCTGAAGTCCAACCGTATACCCAACGCCTCATGTAACTTCTACCAGAATTGAGATGTAAACCTAGGGTCCCGATCAGAAATAATCAAAACTGGCACTCCGTAAAGTCGTACTATCTCCGCTACATACAACTTGGCCAATTTTTGAAGTGAGTAGTTGGTTCGGATGGGTATAAAATGAGCAGATTTGGTTAGCCTATCCATAATCACCCAAACCGAGTCTTTCTTGGTAGGTGTCAAGGGTAACCCACTCACAAAGTCCATGGTTACCCTTTCCCACTTCCATAGTGGAATCTTCACCGGTTGCAGAAGTCCAGAAGGCAGTTGATGCTCAGCTTTCACCTATTGGCATGTCAGGCACTTACCTACAAACTTCGTTACTTCCCGTTTAAGTCCAGGCCACTAATACAATTCCTGTAAATCCCGATACAATTTATTCACTCCAAGATGCATGGCACAAAGACCACCATGAGCCTCTCTCAGAATTGACTGTCTCAAGTCGGAGTCCCTCGGAATACAAACTCTTCCCCGGAAACACAGAACTCCTTCACTACTCAATCCAAAATTAGAAGTCTCACCACTCTTAACCTGCTGAAATCGAGGAGCCAGTGAATCATCCTCTAATTGCTTCTCCTTAATTTGCTCTACCCAGGTTTGTCTTACTTGCAATTTTGCTAACAAGCTACCATCGTCATACAGACTAAGATGAGCAAACATCGCTCTCAGCTCAATTACAGCTCTTCGACTCAGTGCATCAGCTACAACATTAGCTTTGCCTGTGTGATACTCAATGGAACAGTCGTAATCCTTAAGCAACTCTATCCATCTTCGTTGCCTAAGGTTCAACTCCTTTTGAGTCAACAGATACTTGAGACTCTTATGATCCATGTATATAGTACACTTTTCTCCATATAAATAGTGCCTTTAGATCTTTAACGCAAAAATCACTGCCACCAACTTCAGATCATATGTAGGGTAGCTCGCTTCGTGAGGCTTAAGCTATCACGATACATAAGTAACCATTTTACCCTCTTGCATCAGCACACAGCCCAATCCAACATGCGATGCATCACTATACACAGTAAAATCCTTCCCAGATTCCAGCTGAATCAATATAGGTGCCTCAGTCAAATCTTTCTTCAACTTCTCAGAAGCCTCTTGTTGTTTCTCAGTCCAGATAAATGGTACTCCTTTTCTTAAAAGTTTCGTCAACGGTGCAGCAATCAAAGAAAATCCTTCCACAAACCTCCTGTAGTACCTTGCCAAACCCAGAAAACTTTAAATTTTTCACACTGATCTCGGTGGCTTTCACTCCAGAACCACCTCGATTTTTTGAGGATCCACCCTAATCCCCTCAGCAGAAATAACGTGACCTAAGAACGTCACTTCTTGCAACCAGAATTCACACTTGCTGAATTTTGCATACAGTTGCTTCTCCCTCAACACTTGCAGAATAATTTAGAGATGCTCATCATGATCCTCCTCAGTTTTCGAATACACCAAAATATCGTCTATTAAGACGACCACAAATTGGTCTAAGTAGGGCTGGAATACCCGATTCATCATATCCATAAAGGCCATTGGTGCATTCATCAATCCAAACGGCATTACCAGGAACTCGTAATAACCATACCGAGTCCTGAATGTTGTCTTATGAATAACCACCTCTTTGACCCTTAGCTGATGATATCCCGACCAAAGATTGATCTTGGAAAATACCGAAGCTCCTCTTAGTTGGTCAAATAGGTCATCGATCCTTGGCAGAGGATACTTGTTCTTAATAGTCAGTTTGTTCAACTGACGATAATCGACGCACATGCGCATCGTCCCATCATTCTTCTTCATGAACAGTACCGGTGCTCCCCATGGAGACACACTTGGTCTAATAAATCCCCAGTCCAGAAGCTCTTGGATTTGCACTTTCAACTCCACCAACTCATTCGGTGCCATCCTATAAGGTGCAATAGACACCGGAGCCGTTCCAAGCAACAAGTTGATTCCAAATTCGACTTTACGGTTCATAGGCAATCCAGGAAGCTCATCTGGAAAAACATCCTGAAATTCCTTGATGGTTCTAACTTCTCCTATGGTCAAACCCTCAAATTCAAACTTACTTACATACGCCAAAAATGCCTCGCATCCTTTGCGAATCAACTTTTCAACTCTTAAAGCCGAGATAACGTTGGACAAGTAATCTCTTTGCTCCCCTATTACAATTACCTCCTCATCCTCTGTAGTCTTTAACACCATCCGCTTGGCAGCGCAATCCAAAGTCGCCCTATGCCTAGCAAGCCAATCCATACCCAAGATGAGATTGAACTCTCCAAAGGGTAGCTCCATCAAGTCCGCAGAGAAAATCCTACCTTGTGTCTCTAAAGGTACCTCTCTAAAGAGTTTGTCTACCCTAACTGAGTGACCCAGTGGACTTATCACAGATACCCCACTCACAGTTTTCTCAGATTGCACACCCAATGTACCAGACACATCACAAGCAACATACGAATGGGTAGATCCAATATCAATCAAGGCAGTGTATGGCATGCTATAAATTAAAAATGTAACACCTCTTACCTGAAACCGTCACCGGAGTCGTGTACGAAGTGTTACCGGACTTTGAACAACGCTTTCAGAATTTACTTCCTGTGTCTCTTACCCGTGTCGTACACTAAATAATATTTCAAGTGCAGGGGAGGCACGATCCAAAAACATGCCCATGCCATCCATCCGTGGCACATTCTGTCAAAAGCCCCACGATCAAGGCACACGCCCGTGTGCTTTGCCATGTAGACCGTGTTAGGCTATTTACCAAGCCTTTGCCTCCCTGAAACACAAGTAATCATATTCGCAACCAATGCAAAGAACAATATACCATAACATTTTAATATAACAAATTACGAATAACTAATCTTTATACATGCCACCATATAAATATACAAGTAAATGAGGATTAACATTTTCCCCCAAGTTGACAAGTTGATAGTGTGACGCGGCCTTCGACGATTTCCAACCCCGAGCTAAATCCTGAAAACAATAAGAGAAATGGAAAGATGGGGTAAGCTTCATAGCTTAGTAAGTTGGCATATCAGATGTTATTCAATTAATGAGGTTTGCCCATTCCTCAATAAGTATTTTAAGAAGGTAAATAATTATTCACTTAGTTACACGTTTTACTCAAGTTCAACTTGAGCTGTTTTTCTGAGTCACGGTCGATAATTTAATTATTTCGTAAGCTACAGAACTCAAAATTTAGTTCTATAAATTTTTCTTGAAACTAGACTCATATTTCTTCTTTCCATAAAATTTTTAGAATTTTTAACTTAGCCAATTAGTGCAGTTTATTCAATAAAATTTCCCCTATTTCACTAATCAACTACACTAACCTTTGTCCATTACGAAGTAAATATCTCACTGTACAAAATTCGAATAACATTTCTGTTTGCTTCTATTGAAAGTAGACTCATCAAAGAATTTAATCATATAAATTACACATTATAACCATTTTTACACAATTTTTGGTGATTTTCCAAATACGGAACAGAGGATCACAATGTTATCCAGAACCAGTCTCACTAACGTTTAAATATATCACAATTTACACTTCTTTTGCTTACTTCGTTTCTTCTATAAGAAAATAGACTCAAAGAGATTTTGATTCATATCCCATTCGCTTTCTAATTAAATTTTCACCATTTTTGGTGATTTTTCAAACGTACACAACTGCAACTGTCCAATACTATCTTAATGCAATTTTCACTTTTTCATGCTTTCTTAATAAAGCTTTAATGGTAGCACTTACCCCTTATCATTCTTACCATAATTCGATCAATTATCGAATTTATTGCTCATCATTTACACTTACATACCTGCACTTTTCATTAGATTTCATATTCACACTTATCATATAAATGCATCAATCATAATATTCACTTACACATTCTTAACAATTCATTTGCATATACATTCACACACATAACCTTTATCACAAGTGCTCATTCTTTCAATAGTGCCTGCATACATACTTCATTTCATAATCACTTGCATGTTCACTTTACTTTAATACAGTTAATCTAATCCCGTTGAGCAAATTTCAGAATATAACCAGATAAGCAGAGGTTAGCACATAAGTGCCATACGGAAGTGGCAGAGCCATATCAAATAGGTAGCCGAAGCTACTAACACATAGGTAGCCGAAGCTACTAACAGATAGGTAACCGAAGCTACAAAACAGAAGGGTAGCTGGAGCTACTATCAGAAATAGAACAGAAGTTACCACAGGCCTGCTCACACAAGCTGATAGGTGTCCGCAACACATGCTAGACCACCCAGCACCCGCGAACTATATCAGACAGAATCATCAAACCCTCTAGTGACATGTCACTTATATCTATGTTAATTCCTATTCGCTTAACCGGGATTCACATTTTATACATCATTTCCAAAATTACAGAGGCATATTCAGTTCACAATGATTTCAATACATTTTCCATAACACTTTGTACCATAGGTATATTTCTAAATCAATTCACCAACTTGGCACATTAAACATTCATTCCACATAATTCAATTAATACACAATTTTAGGCTTCAAGCACAAGCTACAATACTATTGCACTGTTATCATCATACCAACTTACCTCAATTGCCGAAACGGCTAATTTTCCCGCTTTAGCCCACCATTTCGTTCTTTCTCGATCCTAGTCCAAATTTCACATTTTCATCATCTAACATATCAAATAACATTCATTTAACACATTTTATCAACACACTAATCATTTCAATTCACATATCATGTTTTGGCAAATTTTACAATTTTGCCCATATACTTTACCATAATTACCAAATTGCCCCTAGGCTCGTAAAAATGATTTTTATTCAATTTATTACTCCTCAGGCCTAAATGACCATTTTATGACTATAGCAACTCATAATTTCAACTATCTCACACATTTACAACTTGTTTTACCATTTTTGCAAAATACCCCATTTTAGGTGTCTTCATGCAATTTCTTTCATAAAGGTTGTCTATAACACTACCAAGACTCATATTCTTCCATAAAAACTCAGCAAACAATACATATGCTTTCATGGCAAAACTCTAGACTCTTAATCATTTTGCAAAATAATTCCCTCTCTTGAAAGCTCATGCTTTAGGGGTTCCAAAAACACAAAAATCATCAAGAAAAAGCATTAAAATCACTTACTATCAAGGGAGTTTCTTTGTTGAAATTTTCCAGCTTCAAAACCATTTCTTTGCTGCCATTTTCGGTGAAAGAGAAAGAAGGGAATGAAAGAAAATGACACCCTTTTCTTTATTTATTTTATTACCCAATTTAGTCACCTACCCATCACTTTTGACTTTTCAACTCAATTTTTTTTTTCATTAGGCATAGCCGGCCAACTATCTTGGGAAGGGTTAATTTCCTTTTTAAGCCTCCCAAATTTGGTGCTCTAGCTATTTAATGCCTTCTGCTAATAAACCATAACTTTTACCTTCTACGCGATTTAGCCCTTTTTCGAAATTAAGCTAGAAATTGCTAAAATAAAATTACCAAAATTTTCATGCACCTTTATAAACATGCTATATCACATAAAATAATATCAAAATCATTTTCTTCAGTCTCGGAATAGTGGTTTCAGAACCACTGTTCTGACTAGGCCTAAAATCGGGTTGTTACAAAAAACGTACCAGTTATGACGTCAGGTGCGTCACCTTCCTCTCGGTAACGAGTAGCATAAACCAACGTCGGCTGACGAGCCTTAGCATTTCTAGCACCCCTGCCTGGTGCTCCATGTCCACATCCATTTCCATTGACGCCCTTAGCCTGACCACGGCCTATCGATGGTTGTGGCCCAACTCTCACTGGCTGACCAACCCTCGGTTCAGTAGCTTGCATCTGTACCGGCCTCTGAGGACAATCCTTAACTCTATGATCTTTGGAGCCACACCAAAAACATGCTCCAGTACGCTTCCAACATTTACCCAGATGCACTTTAGCACAATCCCTACAAGCTTACGGTCTAACCACATTCATCAAAAATGCTCGAATCGGCTCGTCCACTCTAGCCTTTTTTACAGTCCTACTCGCAGCACCCGAGGGTCCCGATTCCCTCTTGGATCGATTTCAGTCTTTCTCATGGTTCTGGCGCTCCGTGTGCTTCACCTCCTCAGCAATCTTAGCTTTTTCCACTAGAGCAGCAAAATCATGCTCCCTCTGTAGAGCAATCAGCACTTTTAGCTCATCTCTGAAGCCATCCTCGAATCGCACGCTACGTTCATACTCTGTAGCGACTATACCACTAGTATACCGGCTTAACCTTAGGAACTCAACTTCATACTCCGCGACAGTCTTATTACCCTGAGTTAGATTTAGGAATTCCTTCTTTCGAGCATCCACATAGCACCCCCCGATGTACTTCCCTTTGAAGGTTGTCTTAAACAGCTCCCAAGTCACCCGCTCAGGTGGGGTACCATCCCTCATAGTGATCCACCACTAGTAGGCCTCGTCATGCAGCAAAGATACTGCTCCTTTCACTTATGCTCCACTGAGCAGTCCAGGTCGTCCATTATCCACTTTGTGGCCTCCAACCAATATTCAGCCACATTTGGGGCTACACCAAATACACCCCTAAAAATTCCACTCTATTAGCTCAGAATCGTTCAGAAATAGATCCTCGATTTACAATTCTAGTACTCGCTCCAGCAACCCTTTCTAGAACCCGTAACATCACCTAGGACAAAGTATCATCCCCTGCAGCTTGATCATAGGACCCAGTCTCAGTTGCCGGTGGCACTCGTGCCTCCCCAGCTGGTATATGTCCCGAAGATGAAGACCCCGCCTGAGTACTTCCTCGGCCATATCCATGGCCTCTTCCACGTGCTACCCTCGTACTCATATCTTATTATCTGATTACGAATTTTATGAATTAGTTCAATGTTCTAGTATTTATTACAGATGTTTTATGCTGGGATAGTATTTTAGAGTTTTTGTTTTCACAGAATAGTAGCCTAGCTACAGTCTCAGTTTTCTAAAGTTTCCAGTTTTCCTACTGTCTCATCCTCTACAGTCTCAGTATTACCCTAACTACGAAATTTTAGTAGGGTCGTAGCACTATCTACAGTAGTGTAACCGTATTACAGTAAAGTAGAGTAAAGTAGAAGATACTTACGGACTTGGCGCCGGAGATTGGTGTGCCACTATAACACCCCAAACCTGGCCCAGACGTTACGGACAAGTCTGGTGTGTCACATTGAAGTGTTTTTCGAAATCCATGTTTTCATTAAAAACCATTCTTAATGTTTAGAAACTTCTATCGCTAAACTTGTATAAAACCTTAGCTTGGGTTTATTTTTCCAAAATAGGATTCATTGTAATAATCAAAACATTGTTAACAACTTTGTAAAATCTTATGAAAAATTGTGAAAGTTTGTAAACCTTTGTAGTTGCGGAAACATGTTATTTTAAAAATAGTTTAAGTATCAAAAAATTAGACCCCCTTTGTTATGGCTTAAAGTGAATGGATACTACACACCAGGTAGGATTCAAGAGAAGAGGAGGTGAGTCATTTAGATTGCTTAAGTACCAAGCTCTTCCTAGATCCAATCCTAGAAATGCACACATCCATTGCCACACTTTAAGCTTATGACTTGTCCATGAACAACAAATTAAGTTTAAGTCTATTTAAGATATTTATTTATGAAAACGTTTACGTTGCGGAAGCTTTGCTCGGTTATCGTGATATTTTGAAAACAAGTAACTTTTATAAAAACGCGCCTTAGAGCTAACCGATTTCAAAACGATTTAAACAATATCCTACTTAAGCTAATTTAATTAATTAAAAACCCAAAATAAAAATAATAAGAGCAGCCTTATTACAAACCCAAAATTAAAATAAAAATAATTAAGACTAAATTGAAATAAATAACTTAATTAAAAACCAATAGTCCAGTTCATGTGGCCACTCTGAATCCCTCCCAGCTTCAAGTCCACCAGTCTAGGGCTCACCTGCGAGGATGGAAGGAAAAAGGGGTGAGTTTGGAAAACTCAGTGTGTGCAAAAAGCCCATCCAAAGCCCAAATCAGCTTAAGCCTATTGGCCTAAGCCCTAACCAGTCACAATATTAACTAGGCTGAAGCCCTATTCAGATACAGTAATTTGGGCCTTAGCCCTTTTCAGATAGCAGTACGGCCTATAGGCCCATAACAGTAATAGTATAGATAACATGCATGAAAGCAAAGCCCATCACATGTGGGGAGACTACTCAACCCACCCAACCGCTACACACCACCCGTATCAACCCAACACACCATGTGGGGAAGCTACTCGACCCACAGAGCCACTACACTCCATAGTCGCAGCATCACCGCTCAGATAATGTAGCCACTAACAGTAATACGAGGCAAGGCCTCTTTCAGTAAACAGTATGGGCAAAGCCCTTTACAGTAATCAGTACGAGGCAGAGCCTCTTTCAGTAAACAGTAGGAGGCAAAGCCTCTTTCAATAATCGTGGCAATGCCACTTGCACTTCCTCCATCAATAATCCCCAAGTCCCATGCAACAGATAATCATGATATGGCATACAGTAAACAAAAACAGTAAATCATGCATTCAGTCAAATTTAGCCCTGGGGGTATAACGTCATTTTACACCTAGGGGTATAACGTCATTTTACACCTAGGGGTAAAACGGTAATTTCCCACCTATGAGGGTATTTCAGTAATTCTTCCACCTTTTTAGGGTTTTATGCACTTATAGTCACTAATAATCCAATTTTCGTCTCAGCAGTCTATTTAACTTGTTTTAACAGTTTTTAGTTACTAGGCCCTAAAACCCCCTAATGGGCCCTATCGTGGCCATTAGCTACTTAAGCCCATTTAGTCCAAGTTTCATAATCAGTTTACCAGTTTTAGCAGTTTCGATCCTACATTCTAACATAACATACTTATTGCCTATTTTTACCCATATGGGCCCGTAAGCCTATTGGGCCCACATTCAGCCCATCGAGGCCCAACTTACCGAGACGCACGAAATTGTGCACCTAACCAACTTACTACTCGCGATTACAGATCCATCGAATTCCAACTAACTTGTGAGCATTCGCATGCTCACAAGCCCACGAAATGCCAGAACTTTGGCATTTCGGTTTTTCAGCTTTTGCCGATTTGAACTATAAAGGGTGTTTGATACATACACCTATTTTGCGATATTCCCCGTCGAGATCTCCCACGCGATTATCCTACATTCATTCACTATGATAATCAGATTACAAAGCCATATTAACCAACGTAACACTTACTCATCATATTCGGCCATACTTAGGCACTATTACCCACTTACCTTCGTCGACCTTTAACTACTAAATCTAGATGCTCCAGTGGTGTTATCCTTCAATACTCCTTGATTGCGAGCCTTTTGTCCACACTAAACACATAAAATCAAAGAACGAGGCTAGTAAAGCCCTTAGTCCCAAAACGATAGCCTCCCTAAGTGTTTAGGGATTATTCGACTTTTCTTAAATCCGGAAATAACGATTGAGAAAGAGTTTCAGTTACTTACCAAAGATCTACTTGTCAAAAACGTTCCCAAGTACCTCCTTTTTCCAGATTTGTTGTAGATCTAATCCCCAAAATACGAGTAGAAAACAGATTTAATGATTCGGCTTTTGCAAAACTAATAATGGAAAGAAGAAGAAGTTTGAACCAAGAGAAAATCAACCACAAAAGATTTGGTTTCGGCTTCTAGCACTTATTCTGATGTATGCTTATTTTGGTTTAAGAAGAAATAGAAGAAGAAAGGGTTACAAAAAATAGAAGAGGTTATCAACAGATGAGAGGTTAAGGTTCAGCTTTTAGGGGAAATCAGTTACCAACATTTTTGAAGAGGGACAAAGGAGAAAAGAATTTTAAGAATAGAAGATTTCAGGCTTAGCGAAGGAAAGGTGAGTCAAAGGGTATGGAAAACAAATATGATAGAAGAATTTGAGTTGAAAAGAAGGAAAATAAAAAAAAATCAAAGTCCAAATTTGCTAGCTATTTTGGCATTTAATTACCCATAGCCAAATGAGTCCTATTCGGCACAAAAAGTTCTTTTCCAATTTAATCTCCTTGTTTTGCTCCTTAATTTTAGCATCAAATGGATTTGGATTTCATCCAAATCCCTTTACCGAACAGCAGCCCCCTTATCCACCACTTGCACTGCATGGTTCCCGCACAGCACGCTGCTACAAGTCCTCTAGTCCCACACGGCTCTTTCCACGTGTGCATAGCAAAAAGGCCATCCTCCTGCGCGCACCTCAACTCGAACACGGGACCTCTAACTAATCAAGCGCGCTGCTGGCCACTGCGTCGCAGCTTTGTTCTCAACATAATATAGTTGCATTTAATTTTAAACCTTACCTATCGCAGCCTCGTCCATTTAAAAATAAAACTAAAATTTACCTGCGCCTGGACTTAAACCCGCGTCCCCTTAGAGTTCCTAACGTGCTGCTGCCACTGCGCCACAGGCGCTCTTGTGGCATAATCCCATCGCAACTTCTCTTAAGGCCTCCTTAACGCCATCTTGATTTCTAAAATAAACACAAACTATGCGCGCATCGTGCCTTGAACCCAAGTACCTTCCCCATCAACCTAGCGCCACAAACCACTTGACCGAATACTCCTTTGTGACATAATCCGGTTGCAGTTATTCTTAAACCCTATCTTGTCGTACCCCTGCTTACTTAAAAAAAATAAAACATTTTGCGCATGCTAGGAGTCGAACCCTAGCTCCTCCTCCTGCTGCCTAGCATGCCTAACCACTGGGCCAGGCGCTCCTTTATGTCCAGTTTTTGCCCAACTAATTTATAAGGCCTTAACCCCAGATTTTCCTAAGAATGCAAAAATTAAGAATTTTTGCTAGAGTCTTGGATCGAACCCAAGACTTTTCTTGCACTATAAATCATTCATAATTTATTTAAACACTAAATTTAAACACCAAATTAATAACAATAAAATTATATATATTTATCTAATAATAATTATAATTTTCATAAAAATTTAAAACATCAATAATAATAACAGTGATATTTTATCAATAATAATAATAATTTTTTTCTTTATAACAATAATATTTAAAACTTCTCAATTATTCAGGTTTTCTTTTATCCGAACCCAGACTTAAGGCCCAATTTTTCTAGGCCCAAATTCAGGGTGTTACAGCCACTATTTAGGAACCAGATTCAGAAAAACCAAGTTTTGTCGATGCTAAATACTTTAAGTAAACTTTGCTTCCAAAAACCCTAGACTTTTAGTAAAATGAAACATTTTTTGAGAACAAAATCAATTTTAAAAGAATCTCTTACGGGAATTTTCGACAACCGAATTTTCAAAATACAAATTTAGACCTTAATTTAAATTTTAAGAAAACATTTGGACCCGTTTCACAGCCGAGTGGTTGCAACCGATCTCTGATACCACTAAATGTAACACCCTAAACTCGGCCTAGACATTATGGCCAGATTTGGTATGGCATATGGACAAACGAATAAGCTTTGATCTTAAAATGTTATGTTGATTTCTATAAAACCTTATTTCATATCTTGTAATTAAGTAACACCATTAGTTTATAAAAACCGTATCTACTACCAAATAAAGTCCATTTTTTGAAGATCTCATCATTGTTGAGTTATCATTGTTCAAATATCCACTCGTTACGTATCCAATGTTTTGAAAATGTTTGATTAAGTTTGAAAGCCCGTATGAACTAGTTTATCATTGTAAAAACAAGAAATAAAAAAATCCAAAACAAAGTCCCCAAGCAGCCTTATTACAACTTAAAAACCAAAATTTAAGAAAAAATAAAAATAAAGTAAATTTAAGAAATCATAAAAAAAAAAACCAAAAGCATGAATCACGTGGCCACCCCGAGTCCCTCGCAGCTCCAAGTCCTTTATGGTTAAGGGTTACCTGCATGGATAGAAAAGAGAGGGTGAGTTTGTGAAAACTCAGTGTGTAAGCTAACCCAACCAGTGTCAGAGATCAGTCCAAGCTCAGTCTGGGCCGAAGCCCTATTCAGTTACAGATTAAACTGGACCTTGGCCCTTACTAGAAACAAAGTGGGCCTTGGGCCCATTACAGAACAGATCAATGTATATATATGCATGTATGCAAAGCCCAAGCCCAATCCAGCCCTACACACCACCCGTATCAGCCCTACACACCATGTGGGGAATAACTCAACCTACCCAACCCTACACACCACAGTCGCAGTAGAGCTGCTAATACAAATATCGTGGCCAAGCCACCAAAATAGTAATATGAGGCAGAGCCTCTAAACAAATCACGTGGCATTGCCACTTTTAGCACTTCCTCCGTATCAATAACCCAACCCCATGCAAATCAGAATATAACATGGCATAGCATACAGAATATTAGATACGGTAACATGCAAACCAGTCAACTTTTCTCTAGGGTTAAAATTGTCTTTTAGCGTCTAGGGGTAAAATGGTAATTTTCACCCTTTAAGGGTATTTTGGTAATTTTACTATGTCTCTAAGTCTCACACTTAATAGAACTTTCTAACAGATCTAACATCGCTCCTAACGACTGAAATAGCTCATTCATATATAAAGTGCCATCGGGCCCTAAAACCCCTAATGGGCCCGACGGAGCCCACAAGCTACTATGGCCTACTAAGTCTCAATTTTACACATATTTTTACAGAATTAATATCCAGTTTACTAGAAAACACTTACCGCGTAATTTCATCGATATGGGCTCGTCAGCCTATTGGGCTCAATTTCGGCCCATCGAGGCCTAGAACCCCTAAGTGCATGAAAATGTGCACAGCAGCCTTACCGTCCATTATTTCCAATTTCACGATTTCGTACCGACCCATGAGCGCTCACACGCTCGTAAGCCCTCGAAATGCCAGTATTTTGGCATTTTGGCTTTTTGGCTTTTGCTAATCTAATCTACTAGAGGGTGTCGATTACACACCTATTTGCGTACTATGTCGAGATTCTGCACACGATTAACCTACAACAAACCCACTACAACATAAAACTATAATCCAAATGAAATCAAACGAAATTGACATCACTTAATACCATCACATTCGGCCATCACCACCCAAAATCATTATTCACTTACCTTTGTCGAAATCTACAACTAGATCTAGATCAGACTACTTCAACGCCCCTAGTCTCGAACTGCTCCTCGCTAGATTGCCCCTTTACCACACTAATACACATAATAACCAAGAGAAAAGAGGCTAAAATGGGTTTTTATCCAAAAGGGGTCAAAACCAATAGAAACTATGGGAAGATGGGGTTTTCGTCTTTTCTTAACTCACAAGAACATGAAAGAAGAGATTCGAGTACATACCACAGGGTTGTGCTAGATTGATTTCGATATCGCTATAAGTTATTTCCACCACTCTAAACCCAGATCTACACACGATTTAATTGAATCACAATAATAGATCAAAAGGGTTGAACAAATCCACAGAGTAAAGGAGAGATCACCAGAGAGAGTTAAGGTTTTAGTTTTTGGAAGAAAAGAAGATGAAAGAAGAAGAGAAGAGGTTGTGAAGAGGTTTTGGCTTGTTTCAGAGTAAAGATGAGAAAGGTTTGTTCAAGGGAGAAATTGGCTAGATGTAAACCAAATGGTTCGAGTTTCAGCTTTTTGAGGCAATCGACCAAGGGGGTTCTAAATGAGTCGAATTAAGCAATGGAGAAAAGAAGAAGGAGGAGAAGAAAATGATAGATTAGGCTTGAGCAGAAAAAGAGATGGAAGGGTTTGGTTCTTTCAACAAATCGGCATAAGGAGAGTTTATAAATTTCGGCTTTCGGCTTTTAAAACAAAAAGGAGAAGGAGAAAGAAAGAACAAAGAGCCCTAAAATCAATATTCCTATTCGACACAAAGAAACTGACCCATAATCGCGAAATCCCGAAAGATTTGCCAAAACGAAATCGGCACAGACATACAACAAATGCTGAAAATGTAACTTCCTAAGGACCCTAGCCGAATTTGCACCTACAGTCCGACAATCGGCCAACTCTTGCTCCCCATTCAAAATTCCTAAATTTTCTCCTTGATAAACTCCCCCTTATCACTCCTTAACCCAATCCCATGAGCACTTCAAACTCCTTCCTTCAGAATTCAACTTGGATTCCACCTCTTACTATGCATATGTAATAAAAATAAAACAACACTTTGCTCACCAAAGAATTCGAACCTTAGCTCCCTCACAAGCCTCCACACACCAACTCCTTGAGCTCTACGTAGCGCTACCTTGCCACTTTACCACAGGTTTTGTTGTGTCCTAAAACCCCAACTTCAATTTAAAAGCCTATTTAGCTCCAATCCACTTTCACTTAGGGCCAAAAATAGAAATTTTGCCAGACCTTAGGCTTAACCCTATGCCTCCTCAAGGTCCACTAGACACACTTAATTCACTGCTTCAGCATATCAAGACATGTAAAGATAAATTCAAGCAACATTCGAAAACCCAAAAAATTGAGGCATTACATTTCCCATAAGTTTATGCAATTTCATGCTAATACCATTGACATTCACTTAACAATTCAACTTGATTAATATTAGCCTCCTTTCAAAGGCCATTACAAAATGTCTTGAGCAATACTAGTAGCCAACACATTAAGCTAACAAAAGGACACATCTCAAAATGACAAAGTTTCTTATACATGCCATACACAAAAACAACTCACTATACAATACCCAAAATGGATGGCTTGATAGTGTGACTTTGAGCTCTGACTTTAACAATCCCTGAGCTAGTTCAGCAACTCTACATGGAAAAAGGAAAAAGAAGGGGTAAGCATAAAAATGCTTAGTAAGTTGCATGAATAAAATAACAACATAGATCATGAAATATCGTTCAAACAAGATATCATAAAATGTCATATACTTTCTTGCTTATTCTCATAACTTACTCATTTTCTCGACTTACTTGTTCTCATGACTTACATTCTCATTTTCTCATGACTTATTCAAGTGTACCTGTAACACTCATCAGGAAACTTTAGTCTCTCTTATTAGCTAATAAACTTGAATACAATCTCTATTAACATACTTAGAATATCAAAGGATACCTATAAAGTCGTTCTCATAGAAAGATGCCAAAGCCATATCCCAGATATGGTCTTACATGGGATCTCAAGTCAGTGCCGAAGCCATGTCCCAGATATGGTCTTACACGGGATCTCATATCAATATCGATGCCATGTCCCAAACATGGTCTTACATGGTACCTACATAACTCATGTCATGACTTTGGTATCCCTCGTATTCTTTTAAATTTTAGCCAAGATTTCTTATCTATACTTCATCCTTTCTTGATGAAAATCATGTTAAACAAATTCATGGAATTTACATGATTACATAGAATATCATCATCATAGATTTACAATATGCATAGGGCTAAATTATTACATACAACTTACCTCGAATCCAAACTGCGGGTGAATGCTTGGTTTAATCCACCACCTTACTTTTTTCCCCAGTTTCGGTCTAGGCTATGTGTTTAGTACCCATATTGGCTAAATAGCCCATAATTGACACTTTGGCAAAATTTATAATTTTACCCCTAAACTTTTGCATATTTGAAAAATAGTCCTTAGGCTCATATAATGAAATAAACTTATTTTCTTGGTTACCCAAGCCTAGCCAAACTTTATTTATGCTCATAATAGCCCTATTTCTCATCAATTCACAACTTTTACTACACATATTCATACTTTTATAATTTAATCCCTATTAGGGATTTTCATGAAAAAATCACTTAGAGAAAGATGTTTACTACACTTCAAACTTTCATATTCTACCACTAGATATCAAAATACTTGCATGTCATGCATGGGTATATTTTTGAACATAAACCCTAGCTCAAATTAGTGGTAGAAATAGCTAGATTAAGCTACGAGGATTTCAAAAATACAAAGAGAATTAAAAACGGGGCTTGGAGTTACTTACTTGGAGTTTGCAAATGTCAAAAACCCTAGCTATGGAGAACCCTTCAAATTCGGCACACTTGGGGAAGAAGATGGACACTTTTTTGGTTTTTTTTCCCTTTTTATTTCATTAATTTACCTAATGACCCAAATGCCCTTAAGCCCTTTCTTTAGAAAATTTTCAGTCCATGGGCATTTTTGGCCATCATACTAGTAAATGGTTTAATTGCTAAATAATGACCTATAATAATTTTTCTAATGCTATCTCATCCTTAAAACTTCTAAAAACTCATATTTTACACTTTTTGCAATTTAGTCCTAAAGGAAAAGTTAATCACATTTCATAAAATTTCCTTTAAGAAATTTTCTCACTATCATGCAAGCATGTCATAAACTCAAAAATATTCATGAAATATATTTTCTACCTCGGATTTGTGGTGTTGAAACCACTATTCTAAGTAGGCCCTAATTCAGGATGTTACAATTCTCCCCCCTTAGGGATTTTTATCCCCGAAAATCTTACTGGTGAATAGGTTTGGATATTGGGTTCTCATGTTTTCTTCAAGCTCCCATGTTGCCTCTTCTACCCCATGTCTTTGCCACAATACTTTCACAAGGGTTATTATACTTTTGTTTCTTAACTGTTTGACTTCTTGAGTTAGAATCTTAACCAGTTCCTCACCATAAGTCATATCCAGCTGAATCTCAATCTCTATCGGGGTGATTACATGTGAAGGGTCTGATCGGTAGTGTCGTAACATGGACACGTGAAATACATCATGGATCTTTTCCAACTCAGATGGCAAAACTAACCGATAAGCTACCAGCCCTATCCTCTCGATGATCTTATAGGGTCTGATAAAATGTGAACTTAGTTTACCTTTTCGGCCAAATCTAAGAACTTTTCTTCATGGAGATACTTTCAATAACACTTTATCCCCAACTTGGAATTCTATTTCCTTCCTTTTTAAATCAGCATATGACTTTTGTCTATCGGAAGCAGCTTTCAAGCAATCACGGATTACTTTTACTTTCTCTTCTATTTCCTTGATTAGATCAACCCTGTGAATCTGATTTTTCTTGAGTTCAGTCCAATACAAAGGCGTTCGACACTTACTCCCATATAATGCCTCATAGGGCACCATTTTTAAGTTCGACTAAAAATTATTGTTGTAGGCAAATTCAACGAAAGGTAGGTATTTTTCCCAACTACCTTGGAATTCCAATATGCAACATCTAAGCATATCCTCGAGCACCTGTATTACTCTCTCCGACTAGCCGTCGGTCTGTTGATGGAAAGCGGTATTGAAGTTTAGCTTTGTACCCAAAGCATCTTGTAGCTTCTTTCAAAATCGTAACGTTAATCTTGGATCTCTATCCTTAATGATCGACAATAGTACTCTGTGTAGCCTTACAATATCTGAAATATACATGTTAGCTAATTTGTCAAGTGAATAATCTATACGCACTGGAATAAAATGAGCCGACTTTGTAAGCTTGTCAACTACTACCCAAACAGCATCATTCTTTTTTGGTGTCATCGGCAAACCCATCACGAAATCCATGGTAACACGGTCCTATTTCCATTCAGGGACCATGATAGGCTGTAATAAATCAGAGGGCACTTGGTGTTTAGCTTTTACTTGCTGACAAATCAACCACTTCGACACAAACTTTGAGATATCTCGTTTCATGTTCGGCCACCAATGCCATTTCTTCAAATCATTGTACATCTTGGTACTACTAGGGTGAATGGACATTCGACTACTATGTGCCTCATGAAAAATTCTCCGAATCAGCTCATCATCTATTGGTACCCAAATTCGGCCCCAAAAATTTATGCAACCATCTGAATCAATCTAAAAATCTGAATTGGTGCCCGACTCGCACTAAGTTTTCCTGGCTTGCAATTCTTCATCACTTGACTGTGCTTCACAAATCTCTTGAAGAAACATCAGTCTAGATCTCGTCCCTGCTAAAATCAAACCATCATCGGTTATGGTCAACTGTGTGTTCATAGCTCTCAAAGCAAATCGCGATTTCCTACTTAAAGCATAAGCCACAACATTCGCTTTACCTGGTTGGTAGTCGATGACCAACTCATAATCCTTTAATAACTGGAGCCATCTTTGTTGCTGTAAGTTCAAATCTTTTTGCGTCATCAGGTACTTTAAGACTCTTGTGATCGATGAACACTCAGCACTGCTTGCCATATAAATAGTCCCTCTATATATTTAACGCAAACACTATTACGGCCAACTCCAAGTCATGAGTCGAATAATTCTTTTCATGAAGTTTTAGCTATCTTGAGGCGTAAGCAATCACCTTACCTTCTTGATTAAGCACGCAGCCCAATTCGTTTAAGGAGGCACCGCTGTAAACTACGAACTCCTTTCCAGATTTAGGTTGCACTAGAATATGAGCTTCAGTCAATAATGACTTTAATTTCTCAAAACTTTTTCGACACTTCTCTGTCCACTCAAACTTAACATCTTTTTACAAGAGCCTCGTCATTGGAGTGGCGATCATGGAAAATGCCTTAACAAATCTTCGATAATAGCTGGCCAAACCCAAGAAGCTTCTAACCTCGAATACATTTCTCGGCAGCATCCATTCAACAATTGTCGAGATCTTATTCGGATCAACTCTGATGCCATCACCCAAAACGATGTGGCCCAAAAATCCAACTTCTTTAAGCCAAAATTCACTCTTACTAAATTTGGCATAAAGCTACTTATCTTGTAGAGTATGCAAAACTATCCTCAAATGCTCGGTATGCTCTTCCTCATCACGAGAATAAACTAAGATGTCATCAATAAAGACTACAACAAATTTATCCAAGTATGGTTGAAAGATACGGTTCATTAAATTCATGAATACTGCAGGGCATTAGTTAGGCCAAATGACATGACAAGAAATTCATAATGGCCATACCTCATCCAAAATGCAGTCTTCAGCACGCGGAGTCCTTAACTCTTAATTGGTAGTACCCAGATCTCAAGTCTATATTGGAGAATATCGTGGCTCCTCTCAACTAGTCAAATAAATCGTCGATCCTTGGCAAGGGATACCTGTTCTTTATGGTCACCCTGTGAAATTGTCGATAGTCTATACACAACCTTATTGAACCATCTTTCTTTTTCACAAATAATACGGGAGCAGCCACAGAGAATAACTTGTTCTTACAAAACCCTTGTATGTCAATTCTTGTAGCTGAGCCTTCAATTCTTTTAATTCGGTCAGAGCCATTCTATAAGAAGCAATAGAAACAAGTGTAGTACCTGGAGCCAAATGTATGCCAAATTCTACCTCTCTAACCAGAGACAATCTGGACAACTCTAACAGAAATACATCTTGGTACTCGCACACTACTGGCACTGACTCAATTTTCAACTCTAACTCTTTTGTATTCATCAACAAAAGTAAGGTAAGCTTCATACCCTTTTCTTATACATTTTTTAGCAACCAAGGTAGAAATCACTGTAGGCAGACTCTCAGATTCATCTAATTCAATCCGAAGTGTATCACCATTCTCACATTTCAGTTTAATAAATTTTCTACCACAATTAACTATCACATCATGAGTGGTTAACCAATCCATACCAAGGATCACATCAAATTCATCGAATGGCAAAAGCATGAGGTTAGCTGGGAAACAATAACCCCTAATCATCAAAAGGCAACCTCTACATACTTTGTCTACTAACACACATTTGCCTAGGGGATTGGAGACTTTTATCATAAACTTCGTAGACTTTACGGGTATATTCATGCTAGAGACTAATTTCATGCAAATATATGAGTGGGTAGATCCCGGATTGATCAAAGAAATAATAGAAGTTTCATGGAGAGAAAAATGTACCCGTAATTACATCGAGCGATGATGCCTCTTCACGGGCGCGAATGGTGTATGTCCTTGCTGGGGCTCTACCCTCAAGTCTCACAGTCTATTCCTTTGGTGTGCCTCTACTACTCGCTCCCGTACCCGGGTTTCTATGAGGTTTATCTCTAGAGGGAGCATTACCCGATCTTGCACTCTAATCCTTGTCTTTTTCGACCATCTCAGGGCACTCTCTAATGAAGTGGTCTTGAGAACCATATTTAAAGCAAGCTCGTTCATGTGCCCGACATTCACCGATGTAACACCCCTTACTCGTATTTGACTTTGGGACAAGGTTCAAGGCATTACCATACTTGAACATACTTAAACTTCTTAAATCGGGCAATAAAATTTCTTTCCAAATTAAAACTTTTCAAGTTCAATCTTAATGTCCCTTATATGGGCCTACGAGGCCCTAAAACATAAACTAGTAAGGGTTCGAGACTAAACTAAGAACTTTTGATAGTTTTGGGACACAGTTAAAATTTCCATATTTTGGAGAGTCACACACCAGTGTGGGCAAGCCCTGTGGTCTCACACGCCCGTGTGGCTCAAGACATGCCCGTGTCCTCCACTCGTGTAACTCTCTATTGATGATGTCATCAATTTAAGGGAACACGACCAAGTCACACGCCCATGCGCTAGGCCGTGTCCTCCACATGGATAAGACACACGGCCGTGTCTCTGCCTATGTGGCCAACACTTAGGCTATTTTCCAAGCCCTTTTGTTGCCCTTAATTATTTTCACAGTTATACATTCAAATACATGTAATATATTGCTAACCATTCATGCCAAACAAACATAATCATATCACACAAGATCTTAACACATGAATGCATAAATAAGTTTACATATTAATGGCTAATATGAGCCACATCTCATTGCCTTATACAATGAAGCAATATGAGCGAATACATTTGGCCAAATATTAAGAATACATATTACCAATATCTAAGTCTCTATACATGCCACTCACTTGAAAACACCTAAGGCTTGTCATTACCCCGAACTTACAATTTAATAGTGTGATGCTACCTCTAACGATCTCCAACCCCGAGCCAACCTGACAACACTAAGAAGAATGGAAAGAAAGGAGTAAGCTTTATAGCTAGTAAGTTCACATATAATAATAAACAATTAATTAATATCATTTTACCAATATACACAATGTATTCTTGAGACCATACAAGCATTAATTAGCATGTTTTCACTTTTACTCATGTTCATTTTAGGCTGTTATCCTAAGTCAAGGTCACTAAATTAATTATATCTTAAGATACAGAACTCCAATTTAAGTTCCATAAATTTTCCTTGAAACTAGACTCAAATATCTTCTTACATAAAATTTCCAGAATTTTTTTGTTTATCCAATAAGTACAGTTTATTCTTTAAATTCTCCCCTATTTTGCTATCCAATGGTTTTGATCCCCCTTCACTAAAAATCAATTTTCTCTTCATATTGAATTTAGATAATTCTCACATTTGTTTCATTTGAAATTAGGTTCATTCAGGGTTTTAAGAATACATATTCTAACCCATAATTATTTTTATACAATTTTTAGTGATTTTCCAAAGTCAAAACAGGGGATTCCAAAATCCATCTGACCCTGTCTCACAATATTATAGAAATCTCTTGATATAAGATTCTTTTTCTTACTCTGCTTCTTTTATGTGAAAATATACTCAATAAACTTTAATTTCATTTCTCATTAAGCCTAAAATTCAATTCACACCATTTTTGGTGATTTTTAAAAGTCATGTAACTGCTGCTGTCCAATATTATTTGACAGCTAATTTCACTCTTTCATAATTTCATATTTTTAACTTCTTTTTAGGCATACATATCATCAATCAAATTTATCACGTTCTCATACATCATAGGTATTGACTTATAATCACAAGGTCATCATAAGAGCATCTCAATATGCATTACTTACTCGTTTATATTTTCACCAAAATTTGTTCATATATCGAGCACATTGCTCATGAGTTTGCGTACATACCTATACTTTCTCATAACACTTCGTTCATAAAATCATAACATTATCTTCATAATGCATAATGATGATTTATTACATACAACTTACATACTTTTTCTCGTTAAATTACTTAGAATACCGAAGGACACTCAAATGACATTCTCATGATATGATACCAATGCCATATCCCAGATATGGTCTTATATGGGATCACATGTCGATGCCGAAGCCATATCCCAGATATGGTCTTACACGGGATCTCATATCAATGTCGATGCCATGTCCAAGACATGGTCTTACGCGAGATCATAAACTGATGCCGATGGCGATGCCATGTCCCAGACATGGTCCTATACGGGATCGTAATCTGATGCCAATTCCATGTCCCAGACATCGTCTTATACGGGATCGCTCTTAGATGCCAACGCCATGTCCCAGACATGGTCTTACAGGGGATCTAATCTCATCTTGGTGCCGAAGCCATGTCCCAGACATGGTCTTATATGGGACCACATGTCGATGCCAAAGCCATGTCCCAGACATGGTCTTACATGGGATCTCAATTCGGTGCTAATGCCATGTCCCAGACATGGCTTACACGGGACCTACAAATACTCATGTCATAACTACGGTACCTTTCGTATTCCTTAAAATTTAACCGAGATTTTTCTATTATATCTTCTTCATTTCTTGATAAAAATTATATCCCTGAATCTCATGGAGATAACATACATTTCAATTCATTACAATGTCATCAAGTATCGTAGACATATTCTTAATTATTTCGTATGCATAGCATACCATATAACTTTCTTGGAGTACTTCAATATCATGTACATATCATCATAATATTTAATCCAACATAGTCTAATTAACATACTAATTTAGATTTCAACCATAAACAACAATAACATTGCATTATTATCACACCAACTTACATTAGTCGCGAAAGTGGCTAATTTTCCTAACTTAGTCCATAACCTCGTTCTTTCCCGATCTAAGCCTGAATCTCATTTTCCATGATCTATAATACCAGAATTAGCTCATTTATTAGTCACATTATCCAATGTGACCCAAAAATCACATTATCACAAAATTACATTTTTGCCCCTAAACTTTCACATAATTACACTTTTGCCCCTAGTCTCGTAAATTGATTTTTATTCAATTTCCTTATATTTTGGACTTATCTGAACCATTTTCATAACTATGGTAGTCCACATTTCTCAAAAAATCACATACTTATGACCAATTTATAACTTTTACAATTTAACCCTTTTTATACTATTTCATCAAAAATTACCTAGTAAAACTCGTTTCTCTCATCATAGACATGTATAATCTATCATTAATCATAAAAATACACAATTATTCAACATGGGTAAATTTTTGAACTCAAACCCTAGCTCAAAATAAGGGTGGAAATAGCTAAACCGAGTCACCGGGATCTCAAAAATGTAAAGAACATTAAAAACAAGGCTTGGGTGCACTTACTATTGAGCTTGGAAAGCTTGAAAACCCTAGACATGGAGAAGATGAAAGGTTCAGCCAGTTTATGGAGAAGATGAGCATGTTTTGGCCTATTTTTCCCTTTTCATTTCTTTTAATTAACAAATGACAAAAATGCCCTTCATTAAAAACCTTTGGTATTTTATCCTTCCATGTCCATTTTTATCCAAATTGAAGTATAATGGTCTAATTTCAATTTAAGGACCCTCACTTTAAAAACCCATTTCAATTAAGTACCTTAGCTTCTAGAACTCACGTTTTTCACATATTGCAATTTAGCCCTAATTATTAAATTGGACACCCAATCGATAAAAATTATTAACGAAAATTTCACACAATCATTCTATCACACTATATATCTTAAAACTTAATCGTAATAAATTTTTAAACTTCAAATTCATGGTTTTCAAAACCGCTGTTCCGTTTAGGCCCTAAATCAGATTGTTACAACTGAGGTGGCATCTACCACACTGAAGGCATTTAGGCCTACTAGGTTAAGTATTTCCCACACTCGCAACTGAGGTGGTCTGAGCTTTTGAGACTAAATACTATTTACCTTTGTCCTTACTTGAGAACTCAGCTGAAGTTGCAGATCGTGCAGTAAATTCCTTTGATTTCTTGGAGGAGGATTGAAACGATTTGCCCATTTGTCTCTTTCTTGAGTCATGAGACACCATCTTGGCTTTCCTCTTCTTTTTGGCCAACTCCTCAGCCTTGCAAGCCCTATCCAGAAGCATTACAAACTCCTTTAACTCAAGGATACCGACAAACATTTGGATATCCTCATTTAAACCGTCTTCGAACCTTTTACACATGAGTGCTTCGGTGGATACACATTCTCAAGCATATTTAATGAGCCTCGTAAATTCACACTCGTATTCTGGTACGGTTATCTAACACTGTTTCAACTCTAGAAACTCCTTGTGCTTCTAATCAATAAACCTTGGACTGATGTACTTTTTATGAAATTCCCCTTGGAAAATTTCCCAATTAACTCTTTCCCTTGGTACTACCAACACAAGGGTATTCCACCACTGATAAGCAAAATCTCATAAAAGGGATACAACATACTTCATACGCTCTTTAGGCATGCAACATAATTCATCGAATACACTAATGGTATTCTCTAGCCAAAATTCTGCTCTTTCTAGATCATCATCATTAGTAGCCCGGAACTCTTCTGCTACTTGTTTTTGGATTCTATCAATCGGGGGCTTTCTCGCCTTGCCACCTCTACAATTTGGGGAGCTACCGAGGTAGATTGAGGAATTTGATAGGTGGAGCTTGTTCTTGAGCGGCTGGGTTCGAACGAACTCGGTGAACCACTTGTTCATCATTTGGAAGAAGGCTTTCTAGGGCTCTCCTCCCTGGCTTATAGTAGTTGGTCTATTCTCTGTCCCAGTTGGCATCGTCCCTTCAGCGGGAGTCAGCACATTACTGTCAACATCATCTGCCTCAGCTCTACAGGGATCCATTTAGTATAAGAAAACACATTTAAACTGTTAGGAGTCGTTACACTATCATATTTCATATATACATAAGTATGGCATGTATAACTAAACTTGTGCATATGCTAGATTAGTCCTAGAATCGACTAAACACTAGCTCTGATACCACTAAATGAACACCCCTTACCCAAGCCTGATGTCGGGATAGGGTACGAGGCATTATAGTACTTAATCATGCTTGAATATACAAACTCGGGCTATAAAATTCATTTCTATTTAAAAACTTCGCATACAATCTCTTACTATCCTTACCATAGGCCTAAGAGGCCCAACACACACACATCATGAGTAGTTGAAATCCAACTTGTGGACTTTTGGGCACCTATAAAAATTTTGCTTAAAACAGGGCCACACACCCGTGTGAAGTGGGACACGCCCGTGTAGGTAGGCGTATGGTCACACATGCCCATGTCCCTGGGCCGTGTTGAATTTATTTTTTTCTTTTCAAACCTACAAGGGTTTTCACACAACCTAGACACACCCGTGTCTTCAGCCCGTGTCCCTCATACGACCTAGACACGCCCGTGTTATCAAACTGTGTGACCCTCTGATTTTTCTCAAAGAATAAGTGAGATTCACACGGCCAAGGTACACGCCCGTGGCGCAACACTGACTTAGTTAAACTCAGATGCAAGGGACCCACGGTCTATCAACATTCCAAGGTGGCTGACCGTGTGTCACACATGGCCTAGGTACACGTTCGTGTGCCCATCCGTGTGGACAATTATAGGTTATTTTCCAAGCCTTTTGCCACCCTAAAACTTATCCAACCACAAAATCCATTTCAATATCACATAATATAACATTTAATAACATCTAATACTCAAAACTTAAGGCATTCATCATCATTCATTCATCCTACCTAAACATGCAACTTGTATTTCCCTAACTTCATCAACATTGCATAGAATTAACTAAAGCAATATTAGCTCGTTTCCAAACGCTATTACAACATGACTTGAGTAATACCAATAGCCAACACATTTGGCTACCCCAAAATGACACATATCAAAATGACAAAGTTTCCTATACATGCCATACTCAAAATAGCTATCTATACTATACCCAAAATAGACAGCATGATAGAGTGACTTTGAGCTCTGACTTTAACAATCCCCGAGCTAGTTCGACAAGACTACAAGGAAAAAAGGAAAAGAAAGGGAGTAAGCATAACTGCTTAGTAAGTTGCATGAAATAAAATAGCAACATAACCCATGGAATAAACATTCAATGTAAAATACCATGAAATGTTATAAACTTTCCTTATGCAATAATAGGGCTTACTCATGCTCTTTCTTACCGATCCATTCATGTCATTTCATTTTTTTACTCATGCTGTTCTTATCATCATACTCATATCGTTGTGTACCATTTCTCGTAACTTAGTCATGTACACCTGTATCACTCATCACAAAGCTTTAGTCTGTAACGCCTTAATTTTAGGGTTTTAATGATTTTTCTTAATTCATAATTATATGTTTGGGTGTGCTAAATTAAGGATTTGAGCGTGTTGGAGGGCCTTAGGAAGGCCCGAGGTTAAGCCAAGCCTTTAGCAAAATTTTATTTTTGGGCTTAGGGGAGTATGGGTGTTGGTTTGTAGGGCTTATGTGTAGTTGTTGGAATTTAGTGGCACAAAGAGGCTGGTGGCTGGTGGCAAGGTGGCAATGGCGCTACATGTGGGATATGGTGACGTCATGAACAAGGGGATCTAAGGTTCAAATCCACTTGCAAATGAAGGAGTTTATTTTGCTGAATGTGGGAGGCAAGTGGTTCAAATGAATTCAAACTCTAGAAGGTGGTTGTGACTAGGTAAGAGAAGAGTTGGTCATGGGAATTTGATTTGAATTCAAAAGTTGAAGGTTGAGTAAATCAAGGAGTAAAATGAGGAGTGGATCAAGGAGATTTTTAGGGAATTGGGTTGGGGTTTGAGTGCTAGCCGAAAAGGATAGCTAGGAGGAGAATTTCGACTAGTGGTCATTTGTGGGTGTATGCATATTCGGCATTTGGGTGAGAGTGGGTGCCATTTGCATTTTGATTCATTCTTCCCTCTAAGGGTCAATTTTGCTGATAGCCATTCGTGCCATTTGGGTTTTTTTCTTCCTCTCTACGTGAGTAAATTAACTCTCCTCTACTTTTCATTCTTTTTGGTCAATAGTACCAATTGTCGGATTCTTGCTTTTGCATTTTCTCTCATTTTCTTATCTTGCTTAGTCGAATCTCATTCCTCTCTTAAACCTCATCCTTGTTGCCATTCTATTATTTGTCGAATCCTTCCTAGTTTTTCTCTAAAAGCTGAATCCCCAAATCTTCTTTCTCTCTATCGTTACTTCTTCTCTTTCTGGCCGAATTCTACTTCCACTATTTCTTTTCTTTGACTTGTATTTCCTCATTTGGCCAAACCCTACTATTCTTTCTCTCCATCTTTTCCAATTTACTACTATATTTTGGAACCGAATCTCTTGAACCCCTTGGTCAAACCTTGCTTCCTATCTTTTCATTTCGTCAAACACTTCTGTTGGTCGAATACCCTAGTTCTTTCATCTACTTGGTTTCGGTTTGATCTAGTATAGTTTTGAACTTAGTGGTTGGTGGCTCCTTCCTTCGTCGGTTTAGTCAAGCAAACTTTTGGGGTAAGAACTTTGGTCTCTTTTTCTTTTCTTTTAGGGAATTATAAGAAAAGCCGAAACCCCCTAACTTCCTTTTTGTTAATCAGCTTTGATCATTGGAAACCGAGTCAAAGTTCTCTCTTTTTATTTATGTTCTGTGGCCATCGTAGAAGGTTGATCTCGTGGAGGCTAGTTGGTGGTTATTTTTGGCAAGGCAATCTAGATCTACTAGTTAGATCTCGGCGAAGGTAAGTAGTGGATGTTATAAGTTGGTATGGCCGAATATGTCAAGGTTAGTGGATGATGGTTTTCAATCGGGTTATAGTCTAATAATGTGTTTGGGCAATTGTAGGTTGACCGTTCGCAGAATTGTCTTAGTTGGTTCATAATCAGGTGTGTAACTGCACCCCATGTAGTGTAGATCAGCAAAAGCTGAAAAGCAAAAATGCCAGTATTTTAAGGCCCCATTGGCGTGCGAGCACTTGTGGGCCGATCTGAACCAGCAGTGATGGGTTTCAAACTGAGGAGATCGATTTGCACTATTCTGCGCATCTAGACCATTTTTGGCACTCGATGGGCCGGAATGGGCCCAGTAGGCCTACGGGCCCGTTTGAGTAAATTACTGGGAAAGTGACTGTGGCTGTTAGATAGTAAAATCTGCAATTCTGGACGTAAAAATAGGCTAAATATGCCACACAGGCATGAGGGGCCGCACAGGTCCAATAGGGGTTTCCGGGCCCATAGACACTTTTGACCTAAATAGTGATTTTGAGTTGCCTAAGGCAACGTAGACCTACATGAGGGTCGCACTTGGTATGAAATACTTAAACTTGGTAGGATGATTGAAATACCCCTGAGGGATAAAATTACCATTTTACCCCTAATTGCTAAAAGATCGTTATACCCCTAAATGGTATACTTGTATGTATGCATGAATATTTCTGTATCTGTTAATCTGTAAGCATGATGTAATCGTTTCTGTGAGTCTGCATGGGGTTGGGTTTTCTGAGGAGGAAGTTCTGTTAAAGTGGCTCTACCACATAATCTATTTCTGGTGGCTCTACCACAAATTCTGACATGGCAGCTTAGCTGTATTTTGGTGTGTTTGGCTGGGTGGGTCGAGCTATTCCCCACAGGTGTGTTTGGTTGGTACGGGTGGTGTGATGGTTGGATTGGGGTGGGTTCTGCATATTATCTACTTTATATCTGTTAGGGGCTATGGCCCAATCTGTATCTGTCCTGGGCTCCGACCCATTCTGTTCTAATGGGTAGTTGCACACTGAGTGTTCACAAACTCACCCTTTCAGTTGCTTCAATGTGCAGGTAACCCCCAGACTTAGCGATTTAGAACCGAGAGGGACTCGAGGTGGCCACATGCTTTTCTATTTGGTTTTTATTTATATCCGTTGAATTTTTTTATCATTTTTCTCTACATTATTTTGGGTTTATGTTTTATAATAAGGCCACTACGGATTTTAACTTTAAATTCGGTTTATTATTTGCTTTGGAATTGATATTAATATAAATCGGCTAACTAATCAACTCGGATATCTAAAACTGGTAACAAACGTTTTCAGGATCAAACCACGCTATGTTTTTTTTCTTAAAATGAGTCTAACAAACTTATGATCTAAACCAAACCTGTTTTTAGACCTACTTTTGCAATGCGGTTTCAACTTTTAACAAAAGTTTAATTTAAACTTGAACCAAATATCCAAAACTAAATAGAATGTTTCAAAACTAAAGTGAGTTTTCCTTAATTGAATAGATGGTTTTCGAAGCCAATCGCCATGTAACTCGCCAGATCCGCCATAACGTCTAGGCCGAGTTTGGGGTGTTACATAGTCTTTCTTGGTAAACTCATTAATTTGCATACTTTTCTTGTTAAATTTACTTATAATACCGAAGGATACCTAAATGTCACTCTCATGATAAGATGCCAAAGCCATATCCCAGATATGGTCTTACATGGGATCTCAAGTCGATGCCGAAGCCATATCTCAGATATGGTCTTATACGGGATCTCTCTTAGATGCCAACGCCATGTCCCAGACATGGTCTTACAGGAGATCTAAGTCTCATCACGGTGCTGACGCCATGTACCAGACATGGTCTTATACGAGACCACATGTCGATGCCAATTGTAATAGCCCAGTTTATACACTAGCCGAAAAGTGGTTTCGAGACTATATATCCGAGTCTGGAAGTTGTTCTAATATTATTTTCTGTGTCTGTGATACATGAATTAGCATCTGATAAATTTCTACAATTTAATTTGTCTGACTCTATGCTTAATTGTGATAAAGGACTGAATTGTATATGCGATAAATTTGCATGTCAAAATAGAATATGTGTATTTGGAATGGTTTCCAATTATTGTGGCCTTATGTGGCAATTATGCCATTTAAGGATTAAGTGGTCATAAATGACCTTGATGTACATGTTTTTCATGTTTATAAATAAAGGGTAAAATGGGAAATTGGATTATTATTATGTGTTATCACTAAATGAAACATAAAATAAAGGCCTAATTCATGCATTTTCTTGCTGATTGTTAGAAGAAAAAGAAAGATTTTATGCTACTATTCATTCGGCACTTATAAAGCTCAATCAAGGTAAGTTTTGAGCTCAGTTTTTGATAATTTCTACGTTTCTGTGATCGTTGCTTCGTGTTCTTCAAAACCCATGTCTTAATTTCTATTTTTGATGAAGTTTGTGAATAGTGCCATTGATGATTCTTGAAGCTTTGTGATAGATTTGAGTGTATAAAGATGAGTAAATATTGATTTAACATGTTTTACCATGAGATTTTGATGAATTTGAGCTATATGAGCTAATTTAGGAAAATGTGATTGTGGGATGACTAAATTGCAAATAAAATGTGAAATATAGGCTCATATGAGAACTATGAAAATTCGGTTAGGCCAATTTGTAATGAAATTGTGTTTAATTGATGTTTTGTGAATTTGGGACCAAAGTGTTAAAAATGTGAAATATGTGGGATAAAATGCAAAATGCCCTAATTGTGTGATTTTGGATTGAATTGAATAAGATAAATAATTGAATGATTGAATTTGAATTGATTTAGATCAAGAACAAAGAAAAACATATTTAGATCGAGGGAAATCCAAAATCGTCGAATAGTCGACTCACATCCGTTAACTCCGTACGAGGTAAGTCAATATACAAACATGTGTTATATTAACTGTCTAATAATATTACTATTTTGAATTATAAACTGCATTGGACGGCCTTGAGAGCCTGATTGAGAAATTAAGAATCGTATCTGGTTAAGAAATGTAAAAACGATATCATGTAAGACCTCGTCTGGGACGAAGGCATTGGTTTGCGATAGTGTGTAAGACCGTGTCTAGGACACTGGCATCACTTATGTTTCATGTAAGACCCTATCTGGGACAGTGGCATCGACATTGAATAACATGTAAGACCACATCCGGGACGTCGGTATTGTATAAGGCCTATCTAAACTCTTAATGTTTCTGAACGATTGACGAGAGAGTCGATTAAACGAATAAACGCTTACCTTATGTGTCTGATTCAGGTATGTTTATATCGTACTAAAATTTTGAGAATAGAGACTTGTGTTATGTGATCTGTCATATGAGAAATATGTGATGAATAGTGGAAATAAAGTATGATGTATGTACGAGAAGTGGATGATGGTTTGTCTCATGAACTAGCTTGGAAGTGGCTAGGTTTATCTACTTATATTTGTTACATTATGTGACTTAATAGTTGAATTGTTGTATTTAACTTACTAAGCTCTTTGTAGCTTACTTTGTTTGTGTTTTCAACTATTTTACAGATATCGTAACTACGAAGGTTTGGGATAAGTCGAGGATTGTCACACGCTATCGAACTTGTTTTTGGTACTTTTAGAATTGTAAATATTTGAATTATGGCATGTATAGACTAGAAGGTCTTTTTGTTAAGCTTTGATATGTGTAAATGCTATGTCGTGAGAAATGCCTAGCAAATGAGGTGTTTGGGTTAGTTTTGGTATGCAAATTCATGAAGTCCTTGTGGTTAGTTACAAGCTTGATTGAAATGGTCATTTTGAAATGTGGAATATAGTCATTTTGGTATGAGATTTGGAAGTATTTGGTTATGCAAGTATGCTTGTGATGGATGATGATGAATTGGTTACTCTATGGTATAAAATTGATGCTTGTTTAGTTGACATTGAGGTCCATTTGTGTTATGTATATGCTTGGAGGATTTGACCCATCTTGGGTGGCAAGAATGGCTTAAACCAAGCCTACATTGTGCTACACGGTCTGAGCACATGGGCGTGTGACTCAGCCGTGTAAACCCTGCACCTAAAATATTTTTGACAGTTTGCACACGGCCAAGACACACAGGTGTGTCTGGTAGCCGTGTGGTAATTGACAGTGTTGGCCATGGCCTGGATACACGGGCGTGTCTAGTGACCATGTGGGGGTTTCGCAGTTTCAACCACGAGCTGAGTGATTAGGGCGTGTCTAGTACGACACAGCCATGTGGGTGTACATAGCCCAAGGACACGGCCGTGTGTCCCTAACTTGAAAGTTTTTCTCAATGTTCTCCCTATCTTTCACATGATTTCAATTTGATCCTGTATGAATGAGTATATGATTATATGAATTTTTAAAGCATGATTGGATGAATGATTATTGAACTGTATTGTGATTGAAAAGTTGAAAATTTTTACTGATCTGATCTGAGTTACAAGTCCGGTAATGCCCCTTACCTATTCCGGTGACGGTTACGGGATAGGAGTGTTACAACAATGCCATGTCCCAGACATGGTCTTACATGGGATCTCAGTTCAGTGCCGATGCCATGTCCCAAACATGGTCTTACACGAGACCTACATAACTCATTTCATGACTTTAGTATCCCTCGTATTCTTTGACATTTTAACCGAGATTTCTCATCTATACTTCATCCTTTCTTGATGAAAATCATGTTAAACAAATTCATGGAATTTACATGATTATATAGAATATCATCATCATAGATTTACAATATGCATAGGGCTAAATTGTTACATACAACTTACCTCGAATCCAAAATGCGGGTGAATGCTCGTTTTAATCTACCACCTTACTTTTTCCCTGATTTAGGTCCGGGCTTCGTGTTTCTTGATCTAAAATGAAAATTTTAACTTATTTTATACTCACATTGGCTAAATAACCCATAATTGACACTTTAGAAAAATTTATAATTTTGCCCCTAAACTTTTACATATTTCCAAAATAGTCCCTAGGCTTGTATAATGAAATGCACTTATTTTCTTGGTTACCTAAGCCTAGCCAAGCTTTATTTATGCTCATAACAGCCCTTATTTCTCATCAATTCACAACTTTTACTACATATTTTTGCACTTTTACAATTTAGTCCCTATTAGGGATTTTCATGAAAAAATCACTTAGAGAAAGATGTTTACTACATTTCAAAGTTTCATATTATACCATTAGACATCAAAATACTTTCATGTCATGCATGGGTATATTTTTTAATATAAACCCTAGCTCAAATTACTGGTAGAAATAGCTACATTAAGCTACGAGGATTTCAAAAATACGAAGAGAATTAAAAAAGGGGCTTAGAGTCACTTACTTGGAGCTTGAAAATATTAAAAACCCTACCTATAGAGAACCCTTCAAATTCGGCACACTTGGGGAAGAAGATGGACACTTTTTTAGTTTTGTTTCCCTTTTTATTTCATTAATTTTACCTAATTACCCAAATGTCCTTAAGCCCTTTCTTTAGAAAATTTTCCTTCCATGGGCATTTTTGGCTATCATACTAGTAAATGGTTTAATTGCTAAATAAAGACCTATAATAATTTTTCTAATGCTATCTCATCCTTAAAACTTCTAGAAACTCATATTTTACACTTTTTGCAATTTAGTCCTAAAGGACAAGTACATTTCAGAAAATTTCCTTCATGAAATTTTCTCACTATCATGCAAGCATGTCATAAACTCAAAAATATTCATGAAATATATTTCCTACCTCGAATTTGTGGTCTTGAAACCACTATTTTGACTAAGCCCTAATTCAAGCTGTTAAATGTAGCTCGATAATGTGCTTCCTGATTATGTGCCCTAATGGGTACCCCAAAACATGAATTAACAAAATACTAATTCGTATACCTCACGTATACTATCCAAGTATCCAACAATATTTCTACAATTCAACGGAATAAATTCCTAACGTGAGAAATTATAAGATTAAAAGAGTCATATCTCAAATGCTTCTGAAATACCTGAAAGTTTGTAGTATGATCAGCTCATCCATGTTTAATTGATGTACATGAGAAATATATGACTAACTTGCTTATTTGAGTGTTTATGATTAGGCAAATTTTGTCAAATTGTTGGAAAGCATGTTATTGTTATGCTTGTCTAAATGAATACAATTTGGTAAGTTTAATTCCTATTATACGAACTTACTAAGCATTAAATGCTTATTAGGTTTTCTTTTCTCTGTTTTATAGTTCTTGAAAGCTTGCAAGGGTTGGAGATTGGTTGAAGCATATTCACACTATCCTCTAGCTAGTTTTGGTATAAACAGTAAACTTATTTTGGAATAATGGCATGTATAGGTTAATTAGTTCATACGTTAAAATATTTTGGTTGTAATTAGCCATTGGAATGGCTAATGTTTAATATACTTTGATGTATTTATAAAAGGGATTAACATGTTTAATATGTGTTGGAAATGATTGATAGAAAAAGGTAAGTATTGGAAAAACATGAACGCATGTGATGATACATCATGTTAGATGATAGAGTTAGCTTGGTTATAATGCTTGAATTGGTTGGTATATGATTGCAAGTATTGGTGTAGGTTTTTGGAAAATTTAAGTGAGAAATAAGGCTAGAAAATGGCCTTATTTTGTCCACATGGGTAGACACACGGGCGTGTGTCTTGACCGTGTGTAATTGTTTGGCCGTGTGTCCCCTACATCTTAAAATTTAGAAATAGAATGCTTAAAATTAGGCACACGGGCAGAGACACAGGCATGTGTCTCAGCCGTGTGAAACACATGGTCTAGAACACGAGCATGTATCTTGACCCTGTTAAACCTGCACCTAATTTTCAAAAAATGACGTGTGGCTTGGTTATGTGACCCCTGCATTTAATTAAATTACAAAATAGAGAATTACATGGGTTAGGGACATAGGCGTGTGCCCTACCTTATATGCCACACGGTCTGAGACATGGGCATGTTATTTAGTTGTATGAGCCACATGGCCTGACCACACAGGCGTGTGACCCTTGTGTTTAGGAAAAATTCTTAATTTTTGTGAAAATTTTTCTGAGATTTCGATTTAGTCCCACAGCCTCAAAGGTCCAATCAAGGGACAATATGATTAATTTCAGATATGAATAGTAAATGACGAGAATTATCTATATTTGTTCTGTAAACTCTGATAATGATTCGTAACCCTGTTCTGGTAATGAATATGGGTTAGGGGTGTTCCATAGATATATTTGCATGGAATCTAAACTAATCTTTATCAGTTATCCCTTGCAAGTCAATCTTGTGAAGTTCATCGAGCTCCTAGGGTGAGGGCAGAATATTTTGCTCAAATAAAAACTATCATATCACTCGACCAGATTCATGCATCTCAACCATTGCAAAAACTATCAACGACACTTTGACGTGCCAGATATTTGATTCATCAAAAATTTGACCGACATGCATTCTTGAATTCTCGAATCAAAGTATGGCATACATTCAAACTATAGTACAACATTATAATTTTTATTACATACCTAATATTAAATTTCAAATCCTTACATAATTATTATATAATTGAAAAATTCAAAAGCTAACCTCAATTTCTGACCATTAATCTAACAATAACCAAATATTTTCGAGCTCGTTCAGTATAACCACATGGATCGCATCATTGTTCCACCTATTCAAATAATATGTTATTTCAAATATATAACAATGAAAAAATTAATATGAAAACTATGTTATTAAATGAATCTTACATTATTACGAGTGTGAATTGATAAGGGAAGTTTACTCGGGGACGTAAAACTGGAAAGTGTTACCAATCCCATGACTGAAGAAAGAGTATACAACCACTTATTTTAATTTTTTGTGCTTCAGTTACCCGACACATCTCTTGATACAATGTAGCCAAGGCTACTGATCCTCAATTGAGTCATTCGACTTCTTTTCATTCGATTAGTTCTAAGAGTCACTTCAAATATACCAAATTTCGAGATTTATCTAACATTAGAAGACTCCCAATCAACCTCGGTATGAATGCTCAAGCGAATTATTATCTTTCAACTGCACTGGAAGAGTTGTCGAGATGTAAGAAATTTTCTTCTAACAATTTCATTTCTATCTGGCTAACATTAAATTTGTTCGGCACCTTGCCTAAAAGTTGTTGGAAAATTGCACTCCAATAGCCAATGTACACTACCCCATAACGACTAGGCCATCAACTAGTAAACTGAGTTATAATGCCACATCCTTAAGTGTAATCATACACTTACCACACAAAAAATGGAATGTGTATGTCTCCAATCTCCATCTTTCCAACAAAGTGTTGATAACTGAGGGATCCAATTTAGTCCCGCTGAGCATATGGGACATGTGGAAGAATTCTGCCTCTTCCAAGTGTTGTTTAATAATACATAGTGCCCATGCACTTAAATTGTGTATATATGTCTCGATAATTCGATATTCGATCTAATTATATAAACATAAAAAAATTAAAAATAATAATATTATTAACAACTTAATAATTATATTAATTAAAACAAAAATGTAAAAATATTTTCTTAACATTTGTAATTGGACATCGGAATCCAAACAAATTAGAGGTATTGACATTTTTAAAATTATTCAAATTATGAAAATCAAATAAATTAAAAAATAAAAAATTGAGAGAAGAATTTGAGATAAATTGAATGAAAAATATTGAGAATAAAATAATTGAAAGAATAGAATTGACTGAGATTAAAAGAATAGAGAGAATATGATTGGATGGAAAAAATATTGAAAATAGGCAAGGTATATATAGGGAAAAAAAGTAATCACTGGAGAAAAAAAAGTAACTGTTAGAGAAAAGAAAATGTTATTGTTGGAAAAAAATCAAGCTGCATTTGGAACTAGCCATTTTTGCTAACGGAGTGTTTTTGGCACTTTCTCTAAAAAAAAAGCCTATTTCATTAAGTTCTAAACAAATCGACTTAAATCCCTAATATTTTTAAATGACATATTCACCATTTTTTTCTAATTCGATTTGATGAGTGGTTTTGAATTAGACAAAGATTTTGATTGAGCAAACCTTGTTCACTTTAGAAGTTTTATAGTGATGATTATCTTTAATAAAGGAAAAAAAAAAAAGGGTTGGGTTCACTTTGGAATTAACATGCGGCAAAATTATCTTCATTGGATAAATACGCCAAGGAAATATGACCATGATGATGGACACATTGGAATAGGATGATGGTGTTTTTTCTTATTATGATTTCAATGGAATGTAATTCCTAGAAATATGATTGTTGGAAATGTAATTATTGAGAAAGTTATTTTATAAAGATTGGTATATATTGGAAGATGTTGATTAAAATTTTAAAAAAAATTATATTATGTCATTTGGTTCACTAAGTATTTTCTCAAGAATGAAATGATCATTTATGAATTTATCCTTATTAAATAAAAGATATTATTCTTGTATTTAATTTTTATAATAAATTTTATTCTTAACAAATATTTAGATTAAATATTTAATAATAAATTTTAATTGATATTGTTTAATTTTTTTAATTTATAATGTTAATTGAAATCAAAATTATTTCAAATTTATCCTATATATTTTTTTTAAGTATAATAATGCACATATAAAATTATGTATATATAAACCTAAATATATATATAGATATAATATTTGCGAAGAATCCATTGAAGTAATAGAGAAAATTAAGTAGTAGGACAAATAAAAAAGGCAATAACTTCTTCTTTTTTACAGTTATTAATAGATTAATATCCTAAATCAAAATAAAATAAGGTTAATCTTGTTTTTATATTTTTTTTTAACTTTCTAATGTACATGGGAAAGTGACTTTCTCACCTTTTATCATGAGAATCACATTGCAATGTTCCTAGGAAGGTAACTATAATAGCCCGATTTAGGGCCAAATCAGAACTGTGGTTTTGGGACCACAAATTTGGAGTAGAAATATTTATTGTGATAATATTTAAGGTTTATAGTATGATTGAATGCATGTGTGAAAAATTCGTTAAGAAATTTTATCGATAGGGGGTCCAATTTGATTAGTAGAACTAAATTGCAATAGGTGCAAAATATGTGTTCTAGAATCTTTGGGTGCTTAATTGTAATGAATTTTTAAATTGGAGGTCCTTAAAAGATAATTAGACCATTATTTTATAGGATGGACAAAAATGGACATGGTTAGGTGAAATTTCAAAGTTAGGCATTATGGGCATTTTGGTCAATTGGCAAATAAAGACAAAATAACACAAATAAAAAGTCTTCATCTTCATCAAATTAGTCCCTTGTGTCGAAATTGAAGAGGAAACCATAGCTAGGGTTTGGCCAAGCTTTCCAAGCTCAATTGTAAGTCCATCCTAGCCCCGTTTTTAATGATTTTTATGTTTTTGAGATCCTCGTAACCTACCCTAGCTTTTCCAAGGGCTAATTTGAAGTATTAGCAAAGTTTAAAATTTTACCCATGTTCGACATGCATGTATTTTGATGTCTAACGGTAGAAAAAGTATGTTTAGTGTTAGATAAACAACATTTACTAGGTGATTTTTGATGAAAATCTTAAAAAGGACCTTTTTGTAAAAAGTAATGAAACGAGTAGTAAAATTGTGATTAAATGGAAAATATGGGCTGGTATGAGTATGCAAATTGTTCGGCTAGGCTTGGGTTTTGTGGAAAATGAGCACATTTCATTTTACGAGCCTAGAGACTAAAGTGTAAAAATGTAAAACTTTATGGGCAAAAATGTAATTTTGCCATAGTGTGATTTTTGGGCTTAATTGAATAATGTGATAATTAAATGAGCTAAATTTGTTATTATAGATCAAGAAAAAAAAAGTTTGGACTTAGATCAGGTGAAGAACACAGTATTTGACGATTAGATCCCATTTCTACTATTTTTGTACCAAGGTAAGTTTATATGTAAATAATGCATCATTATATTATGTTTAAATGTTTAATTATTTATTGAACTGTATAATTGACCATGTGGATGAGTTTAATTGTATGAATGAGTTCAACGATAATTCGATAAGTGTGGAATCCCAGTATGAACCCTATGAACATTATAGGATACGAGGGTCATGACATTAAGGTTATTGAGATTTGATCATGTGTAAGACCATATCTGGGATATGGCATTGATATGGTAGTACATGTAAGACCATGCCTGGGACATGGCGTCAATACGAGTTTTCGTGTAAGACCATAGTTGGGCTATTGGCATTGATATTGGATTACATGTAAGACCATATCTGGGATATGGTGTTGTACGATCTATGTATGACTCCCGAGTATCCTTAGTGATTCCTACTGGTTCAACGGGCCTAGTTTAGGCGAGAACAAAAGTTCATTCAAAGTAAGCAATACAGGTACGTACAAAGTCCATATGACTATCGAATGGAAGAATAATGATGAGTTAATAAGTGACGAGTAGTGATGAATTTATGGTAAGGTTATGAATGGGTGAGCAATGGCTATGAGATTTTAATAATATCGATATTAACTCCCATTATGAAATTTGTATGATAAAGTTGTAGTTATGATGCCTATTATTTTCATATGAACTGACAAGCTATATAGCTTTCTCCCATTTCTTTCCTTTGTTTTATAGTGTTACCAAGCTAGCTCGAGGATCGAAAATCGTCGGAGTTTCAGATCACACTATCAACTCTCACTTTTTGGGTATTGATGATTTTAATATTTCACAAGTATGACATGTATAGGGGACTTGGTCATTTTGTTGTATATGTCATAGTTAATTTGGCCAAATGTGTTCGCTTATAATGATGTGATAGTTATTTTGTATAAGGGCATTTGAAATGAGCCAATATTGATTATAAGTATATCCAATTAATGAAGCATTTCATGAATGAAGTATTGATGCCTTGGTTGTGGATGTTTAGTTGTATTTATATACTTGGATTGGGGGCTTGGTAGATAGCCTTTATTTTGTCCACACGAGTAGACATACGGGCATGTGTCTAGGCCGTGTGTGACACACGGTCAGCCCCATGGGCATATGTTTAGGCCGTGTGTCCCATACACCTTAGTTTGATGAAATAGAATGCTCAGAATTGAGCATATGGGCAGAGACACGGGCATGCGTCTCAGCCGTGTGAAAGGCCCGGCCTCAAACATTGGCATGTACCCTGACCGTGTAAAGTCTACACTTACTTTGTGAAAATTAATTTTCCACACGGCCTAGAACACGGACAAGTGACTTGATCATGTAAGCTCAATTTGGTCATGAGTTACAAGTTAGAGAATTACACGGGATCGGGACATGGGCGTGTGTGACCACACGGCCTGCCTACACAGGCGTGTCCCAAGCCACAAGGGCGTGTGACCCCTATTTTGTGGAAAAATTTTCTAAGTGTTGTAAAAATTTCTAAAGTTCTCAGTTTTGTCCCGTACCACCTCCAATGCATGTTTTGGGCCTCACAGGCTTGTATCAGGGACCTTATGATTAATTGCAAAAAGTTTTAATTTGGACATAAAATTTATGACTCAGGATTTTATGTCCGATTGTGTGATAAGTCCGGTAATGCCTCGTACCCTATTCCTGCGTTGAATACGGGTAAGGGGTGTTACAGTAACTCCTAAAGGAAAGTTAGATTCCAGGAAATGTAGATAAAATTTGGCATACCAAGCATTGGAATTACTTTCCAACCAATTAAATTTCCAGAAAAGTAACTACTTTCTATGTAACGTCCCGAATTTTGGGTCTAGATGAATTGGGCTTTGGGCTTTGGGTCTCATAAATTTTTTTTAGTAAGCAAGAAATTGACAAATGGCATGTTGGCTTTAAGGGTTTAATAAATTTGGAGTGTCTAGGGGTGTTGGAGAAGTTCTGGGTTCGAACTTTGAGGTGAAAGAATTTTAATTTAATAATTAAAGGAACCTTGATGGCAAGTAGCTTGGCTTTTAAATAAATGGAGATAAAATAGGGCACAAGTAAGGCTGTGGTGTAGTGGATAAGTGACGCCACTTAAGGTGTAGGGAGGTGGCGTTAGTGGCAAGCAAATGGATCCTAGGTTCGAGTGCTAGCTTGGTATTTTTAGGAATTTTATTTTTGCCTTCTAGATGGTTGGTAGCGGCATGGAACTGGACTCTAAGAGAAGTGATGAGAGGAGAAATTTTTGGAAGGGATTGAGGAGCTTATCGTGGAGAAAAGTTAGGAGATGGGGATAGAAGAAGTGGTGGAGCCGAATTGGCAATTAAGGGAAGGCAATTTTAACTAGTATATATATAGGTGCCAATTTTGGGGTTCTAGGCTAATGCCAAGTTCTTTCTTCTTATTTTGCCGAAAACTACTTTTCTCTCTAAGTACCCAAAAGTCGAAATACCCTTATTCTTTCCCTTTAAGTTTGTGCCGATTTCTTCCCCTCCTTTCTCATTAAACTCTTCTCTTTCTTGCTCCTAGTTCACCTTCTCTAAACCAAATACTTTGTTGGCTGAACCTTCTCTGTGCCGCACTACTCCTCTTTTGGGTCGATTGCTTCTTAGGTAAGTGTTCTTGATCTTAGTTGGCTGAATGGTCATAGTTAAAGAAAGGGGACGTGTGTTGGATACAAGTCACGTGTTATTCTGGTTTTAATAGTTAAGATTGGCACAGATCTAGAAGTTGATTGTGGTTAATGATTAAAGAAGGGGCTGTTATAACTTGTCGCGCAAGGTAAGGTGAAAGGTGAGGTTTCGGTTTTGGTAAAGATATGTATAAAGCATGCGATTAATTGAAGGGTGATATCGATTGTAGGTTCAGAGATAAGGAAATCGCAACACGCTTTATTACAAGGTGTGTACAATACACTACACACACAATAGTCTGCAAATCTTGAAATGCCGAAAAGTCGAAATGCCGAAAAGCTGAAATTTTGGCTATTGTAGTCTTGCGAGTGTGCGAACACTCATACTAGGGTATTCGATATGTTAATAGAGGCCCCATGAGAAATCTCATGGACTTGGGTCATATTTTGGCTAATCGAGCCAGAATGGGCCAAATGGGCCGACGGGCTTGTGGGCCTAAGTTAGCAAAATTTGATATGTTGATAATAAGTGATGAGTTGATAAAGTTTGTTGAATTGTTTGGAATGGATTGGGCCTAATAGGCCGTATGATTGTGATTGGGCCTAAAGGGCCATATAAATGCGATTGGGCCGATGGGCTATATGAAGGAATGGAAGCATGTAGACTTGCTAGGGTTTTATAATGGACTTTTTAGGTCTAGTTTCTAATGAATTCTCAAGTGCATAAAACTTAATTAATTTATCAAGTGCGGCTGTGGACAAGTCATAAGGTTAGAGTGTGGCAATGGACATATGCATGTCTAGGATTGGATCTAGGGAGAGCAGTCTTAATGACTCACCTCCTCTTTTCTGGAATCTACCTGGTGCATAGTGTCTGTTCACTCTAGCCAATGAGGACTTGTTCACGGGCTAAAGTTCGTAATTAAGACCCATACGTTAGTAAATTATTGAAATACCCCTATAAGGTAGAATTACTGAAATACCTCTATAGGGTAGAATTACTGAAATACCCCTGTAGGGTAAAATTACCGAAATACCCCTGTAGGGTAGAATTACTGAATTACCCTTGTGTGTTATAAGTATGACTGTATGTTATATGTTACACTCATGTGTTATGATGTTGCATGTGGGTGGGAATTATGTTGGAGGAAGTGTTATATGAGGATCGTATAGTCGCTTGACGACCGTGGATCCAACGAAGGCTTTTAAGCCCAATATATGATCAGTAGCTTTGCTGCAATGTTAGGTAGTATCGCAACCGGCACTAACCTTGATGTGTATCAGATGGGTGGGTCGATGTAGTCACAGAATGTGATTCGGTTGGACGGAGATGTTGTGTATCGGTTGGATGGGGTGGGAATTGCGTAATTGCATTATTACATACATGATTGCTGTAAATGTTGTTATTGTATTGGGCTCAGGCCTAAGATGACTTGCGTTGCATGTTATTTGTTTGACGAGGGTCGTACACACTGAGTTTTCGAAAACTCACCCCCTCTTTTATTTTTCTCAGGTGAACCTTAGTAGGCGGTTTGATGAATGAAGGGACTAGGAGGTGGCCAACTAGCAAGACAACTTAGACTTGATTCTTTTTCTTTATTAAAAGTTCTAGTATTTTTATTGTTTAAGTCCGAATTATAATACGGCCTTTTCTCTGGTTATTACTGTTCATTATGATGCTTTAAGACTGGAACATGGATTTATTCGTTTTAAACACATTTTAAGTTTCTTTTCTTTCCTAAAACCACTTGTTGTTTTTTTTTTTAAATAAGCTTCCGCAGTTAAAGTAAATTTTTCCAAAGTAACTTTTAACATGAGGTAAAAAGTTAAAAATGACTTCTGAATATATCTTGTTATAAAAGAACGTACAAACTGGGTTTTTACTTAAAATTTCTTTAGAAGGGTTGTTTAATGAAAACAATGTTTTCGATAAAACACTTCAATGTGACACGCTGGATTTGGCCATAACGTCCGGGCCGGGTTTGGGGTGTTACATTCTATCATACCAAACGCTACCTATGTTTGATTTTGCATGAATACTAAATCAAAATTGATGATAGTTTCTTTTGTAGAGCAAAAATATGACGAAGCAATGAAGTTTTGCAAATCATTTCAAGTCAAGCACCAAATGTTGATGAAGTCAGATATCAAAATTAAATTTTAAGACTAGCTCACTTGCTACACTTCAAAAATTGTGTATGCAATCAAGTCTTGAGGAGACATTTGTAAATGAAGAAAATTTTCAAATTAATTATAATGCGACACATGTCGAGCTAAACTTATTTTTCTCTAATTAATTTAAATTAATTAGGAGATAAGCATTAAAATTTTACATTATCACTAATTAAAAATAAAAATAATTAAGTGATAACACTGTATGTTTATTTTATCTTTAAATTAATTAAATTAATAAGATATAAATAATAAATAAAAGAGTTTAAATTATTGTAGAACTGTCAAATAGAGAGGTGTTTATGGTTCGGGTTCGGACTGGGCCTATGCATGATATTAATACACTTTATATTTCCTCAAGCTTAGCTCGGCCCGAAATTTGGGCCTAAAATTTTGCCCTAGCCCATTCAAATAGGTAAATGACTAATCCAAGCTCATTTTAAGCCTACCCATATTGTTTTTTAAATATATATATATTTATATTATTTTTAATTTAATATTTAAGAGTTTTATATATTTTTATTTATTAAAATTTTATATGTAGTCACCTTAACAATTTTTAATGTTTACATCATAGTAGTAGTATTATACACTACTATAGATTTAATTTTTTATATCTTACAAAGTATATAATATATAAAAATAACATAACATAAAACATTACTAACTTAAAAATGGACTAGGTCAGCCCGAACTAGGCTCGAACCTTAAATGTTCAAGCCTGAGCCTAACCTTTATTTTAAAAAGGCCTATTTTTTGCCCAAGCCCATTTTTCGAGCCTAATATTTTTGCCCAAACCCTCCCAAAATTCGAGTGGACATTCGAGCTTAAGCAGATAGCCTAGCCTACGTACAAATCTCGTCAAATGGAGCAGTTAAATTCTACAATAACTCTTTTTTATTCAAGTAATTGGCATTATAAAAAGGAGTTATCCTAAGCCATTCTACATTCATAAGTTCAAGAAGCCCAGAAAAATCTCTAAAAAAGTTGAAGAACTTGAAATTCTAAAGAATACCGTGTTAATTTTGAAGAAAAGTTGCCTTCCGAATCAATGCAACCATGGAGAGCAAGCCAAAATCTATTTTTGAAGAAAACCACCTTTCAATCCAAATCAACCAAAGAAAGGAGATTCAAACATGTTTCAAGAGCAAGTTAAGAGCAAGTTAAAACGGCACTTGAAGCAATCCATGTCTATCCAAGATCAAGTCAGACGACCCTTAGATCGAAGTCAAACCAAAGAGAAGAATCAAAGGAATTTTCTTGTAAAAATTGCGAGAGATTGTAATTTTTTTCAAGTTATTAATTAAATTTGACTCCAAATTTGCAGGTCAAATTTCGATTAGAAATTTGTGTGTATTAGCCTTCCTATAAATTTTCTATTTTCCCATATTTTTGGTAATTTATTTTTTTATAGTTTATAATAATATTATGATATTAACCATTATAAGTTACATTTCTTTTCCAAATTAACTTTTGCCATAAAAATATAACCTTACATGATTTGTTGCTAACATATAATGTTTCTAATCAGGTTCTTCTATATTGCATATTTTTATTCATTTGCCATTTTTTTTATTTTTGTTCATTTTTTTTGTTGAAACCATTTTTTTATTTTGAAAAACGGGGACCGACCTTTAAAAAACGAAAATGGGAGTCGCCACCAATCCCTTTTTACTTAGGTGTGATCGGATCACCTTATAAAACGTTTTATTTGGAAAACATTGATTTTGGCTTACGAAATTCAAGAAAGCGGGTTCGGGACTTGGTTATGTACGAGGAAGGATTAGCACCCTCGTAATGCCCAAAATTGGTACCAAATTGATTAGTTTTTTGTCCTAATGTTGAAAATTCGAAAAGATCTTAAAACATGATTTCTTTAAAAACTTGAACAATTTGAGTTGGAACTTGAGATTCCTTTGTTTCGAAAGAATACAAACATCACATCCAGCACGTTAGGACATGATGTTTTAAACCTTTGTGATCAAAATTATCTCATGATTTACAAAATTCATTAAAAGGATATTTAGTTATTTAGTCGAACGGAAAATCGAAACACAGCACGTTAGGGCACTATTTCCCGAATTTCTAAACACAAAACATTACCTTATTTAAGAAAATTTTTGGATAAAATGTGGCAAATAAATAAAATATATTTTTCAGAACAATGGTTTGAAATTCACACATTTTAAAACACCAAAGAGAAATTTACTAAAATTGTGAAACATATATACAATTAGTACTAATATAGACAATTAAGTAATAGAATGACATAACATAACAAATAAGGTAAATCATATAATATCAATACTAAGGTAAATAAAGACAAAAAACTTGAATTTTAAGAGAATGAATGATCAGATAAAAGATATAGAGTAAACAATAACAATTTCAAATCTATGCAAAAAAATAAGAAATAAACATGAAACTTTACACACAAGAATAAATATGTATATAAAATAATAAAATAAGGTAAATAACATATACAAGACAATAAAATACTATAACAATTTTTGAAAAAAAAGAAACATAAAATGATATGGCAAAATTTAAAATGGAAAGTATATGTATATAATGAAATAAATATATTTTTAAATAAATAAATACTATATATAAAACCTTAAATATATAGAAAATATATATAAGGGATAACATATAATATAGTAATATAAGATATATATATATACACATAAATGATTTACATATTTAAAATATACGATATATAGAAAATTTTATATTAATGATAAAACAATTCAAATAGTATATAATATACAAATTTATAAATAATATAAAAAACAATATAGAACTTAATAAAATATCTTAATAAAAAATGAAATATTTTGATATAATACTAAAATTATTAAAAATAAAATATGAAAAAGAATTAAAAATCGAGGAAACAAGGATTAAATCAAAATAAAAAAGGTTGAAAAACGAAGATGAACGAAGAATAAAATAAGAACAAACCGCAGAAAATACGAACGCAAGAAAGAGAGAAATTTGAGTGAATGCTCCCAAGAATTCTTATTATTTCCCAAAACTCATGTAACACCCCAAACCTGGCCCAGACGTTACGGCCAAATCTGGTGTGTCACATCACCTTCAACTAACCATGTTACTTAGTTACTAAGATTGGGGTGAGCTTTGCAAACTGATACTGTGGGTTTAAGAGAAATTCCCGGTTTTTGAAGAACGTCCTAAGCATTACTAGTTATTAAGAGGAGAACATTAAAACTTAACTTTGTTACTCGTTTGAAATGTGTGATGAGATTTTGAAAACATTTGATTAATTTTAAGAAAAACTTGAGCAGCTATATTCAAAATAATTAAAGTAGTGTATGAATAAGTAATTAAAAACCCAAAACAAAAATAATTAGAGCGGCCTCATTACAAACCCAAAACCATAAAAAAAGTTAAAAATGAATACGGAAATAAAATAAATTAAAATAGAACTTAAATAACTGCAATCCATGTGGCCACTCCGAATCCCTCCCAACTCCAAGTCCACCAATCTAGGGCTCCCCTGCATGGATGGAGAGAAAGGGGTGAGTTTGGAAACTCAGTGTGTAAGGAAAGCCCATCCAGAGCCCAAATCAGCTCAAGCCCACTAGGCCTAAGCCCTATCCAGTCTCAGTAATAACTAGGCCAAGCCCTATCCAGATACAGTAAATTGGGCCTTAGCCCTTTTCAGATAACAGTATGGCCCATAGGCCCATTACAGTAACAGATCAATGAATATGCAGATATGCAAGCCCAAACCAAGCCTATGTCCATCCGCTACACTCCACCCGTACTAGCCCTACACTCCATGTGGGGAATACCTCAACCCACCCAGCCCTACACTCCACAGTTGCAACATAGCTGCTCAAATAACAGTAAAATGAGGCAAAGCCTCTAGTACATGGTCAAGCCACTTTCAGAACTTCCTCCATCAATACCCAATCCCATGCAACAGATATTCATGATATGGCGTACAGTAAACAGAAATAGTAAATCATGCATTTCAGGCAAATCTAGCCCTAGGGGTATAACAGTCATTTTGCACCTAGGGGTAAAATAGTAATTTCGCACCTATATGGGGTATTTCAATAATTAAGCCAATTTCTAGGGTTTCATGCACATTTTAATCAGTAATGGTCTAAATTTTATCTCAATAGTTTATTTAGTCCATTTTTGCATATTACAGTCTTTAGGCCCTAAAACCCCTAATGGGCCCTATAGTGACATTTAGCTAATTTAGGCCATTTAGTCCAAATTTTATGATCGATTTACCAAGTTTAGCAGTTTTGGACCTACAGTCTATTTGTACACACTTATTGCCTATTCTTACCCATATGGGCCCGTAAGCCTATTGGGCCCACATTCAACCCATCGAGGCCCAAACTTACCGAAGTGCACAAAATCACGCACTCACCAAATTTTACCGATTTCGATTACAGATCTTACTTCTTCTATCCAACCCATGAGCGTTCGCACGCTCGTAAGCCCACGAAATACCAGAATTTCAGCATTTCAGCTTTTCAGCTTTTGCCGGTTTGAACTACAAGAGGGTGTTCGATACACACCTGATTTGCGACGACTATTAACGAGATCTCTCATGATATCCTACAATCGATCACTAGACACATCAGATCCAAAATACAATGGCAATCATCATAATCCTACTTACCATAATCGGCCATCAACACCTAAGGCCCTTGAGATCTTACCTTTACCGAAACTAGTGACTAGATCTAAATTTAGTCGGTCCACTTGTCCAAGCCTGGATCAGTTGCCTCTAGAACACACTAACACCAAAATAAATCATTTCTTAATAACCTTTAGAGCCCTAAGCCCCAATCGACAGCCTCCCTAAAACTCAAGGGATTTCGGCTTTTCTAAATCCCGAAATAGAGAATAGATCTAAGATGTCGAGTACTTACCACAGATTCCCCTTCCATTTCTACTCAGATCTGATGCAGATCTGGCCCTTAAACACTAGCAGAGATCGAGTCTCAGAGATCTAAAGATTCGGCTACAAGTCCCTAAAAATATGGTGCTTTCGACTTTTTGAACGGTAAAGAATGAGATGATTTGGTGTTATGGTTTTGAAGTAGTGTTGCCGACAGGGGTTAGGGGTTTAGAGGATATGAAAATCGGACAAAGAGATGCAAGAAAGGTAGGAGGATTCGGCTAGAAGAAATCAACACAAGAAGCAGCCTTTTGGGATTTCGGCTTTTAGCAGTTGATGGGTTTTAGAAGAAAAGAATGGAAGATTCAATTTTTGAAGTAAAGAAAAGGGAAGATGAATAAGGAAGAGAGGTAGTTTCGGCTATAGAAGAAAAGAAAAAGAAAAGAATGGAAGAGAGGAGAAGAGAATGGAGAATTCGGCACCTAAGAGAACTAGCTTGCGTTTTCGGCTTTTTGGTATACTGAGAAGAGAATGGACAAAAATGAAACCCCAGGTGGCTAACCCTAATTCGACAAGATAGAAAAGAAAATAAAACTTACCCTAATGGCCATTCAAACCAACAGCCCAACCTTCTTAAAGCCCTAGTCGAATTCCACTTGAGCTCCATCACATGCCCGGCACATGCACAAAAATAAAAGTATCATCTGCTTACCTTGTGACTTGAACTCTAGCCCTTAATCTCAGTCCACACGACACTTTTTTAGGAGCTTAGTGGTGCCCCCTTGCCACCTTACCAAGACCCTCTTTGTGTCTCAATTTACTAATTTTTTTCTTAAAGGCCCACTTAACCAAGTCCCTTTCACTTAAAATCCAAGTTGATATTTCTGTCGGGTTTTAACTTAGGCTTGGGCCTTCTAAAGGCCCACTAACACACTTAAACATAATTTCAATAACCAAAATACCAAAATTTCAAGATTTCACCAAAAATCACAAAAACCCGAAAAATCCCAAAATTCAGGGCGTTACAACTCTACCCCCATTAAAGAAATTTCGGCCTCGAAATTTACCTGATCCAAATAGGTGAGGGTATTGTTGACGCATCGTCTTTTCTAGCTCCTAAGTAGCCTCATCTCTACCATGGTTATGCCAAAGTACCTTCACTAACGGAACTAACTTCTTCCTCAATTCTTTGACCTCTCGATCTAGTATTTGTACAGGCTCCTCTTCAAAGGTCAAATCAGTCTTCACCTCAATCTCCTCCACTGGTATGACATGTGAAGGATCCGATCGATACCATTTTAGCATGGACACATGAAAGACGTCATGGATTCTATCCAACTCTAGTGGCAACTCCAACTGATACACTTCTGGCCTTATTCGTTTAAGAACCTGATAAGGCCCAATAAACCGGGGACTTAGTTTGCCTTTCTTACCAAACCTCAAGATTTTCTTCCAAGGCGAAACCTTCAAAAAGACCAGAGCCCCAATAGCAAACTCAATCTCCTTATGCTTTAGATCCGCATATGACTTCTGCCTATCAGATGCCTCCTTTAACCGATCTCTAATAACTTAACCTTACTTTCAGTGTCTGCTACTAATTCCAGTCCAAGAACTTGCCGCTCTCCCAACTCCGCCCAACAGGTAGGTGTACGACACCTTCGCCCATATAGTGCTTCGTATGGAGCCATCTGAATACTCGCTTGATAATTGTTGTTGTACACAAATTTCACCAATGGTAAGTAGTCCTCCCAACTACCTCGAAAGTCGATGACACAACCCCTTAACATATCCTCCAGAACCTGAATAACCTTTTCTGACTGTCCATCAGTTTGAGGGTGAAAAGCAGTGCTGAAATCCAATCGCGTATCCAACGTCTCATGCAACTTTTGCCAGAATCGAGATGTAAACCTAGGGTCTCGATCAGAAATAATCAAAACTGGCACCCCATGCAGTCACACTATCTCCGCCATATACAGCTTAGGCAACTTTTGCAGTGAGTAATCAGTTCGGATAGATATGAAATGGGCAGATTTCATTAACCTATCCACAATTAGCCACACAGAGTCCTTTTTGGAGGGTGTCAATGGTAGCCCACTCACAAAATCCATGGTTACTCTCTCCCACTTCCAAAGTGGAATTTTCACTGGCTGTAGCAATCCAGAAGGTAGTTGGTGCTCAGCCTTAACTTGCTGGCACGTTAAACATTTTACCACAAATTCAGTCACCTTATGCTTAAGTCCAGGCCACCAGTACACCTCTCGCAAGTCTCGATACAGCTTATTCCCTTCAGGATGCATGGCACAAGGTCCACCATGAGCCTCTTTCAAAATTGACTGCCTCAATTCAGAGTCCTTTGGAAACAAACTCTTCCACAAAAGCAAAGAACTCCATCAGCATTCAGTCTAAAATTTGAATTCTCATCATTCTCAGCTTGCTGAAATCGAGGAACCAATGATTCATCCTTTAATTACTTCTCTTTAATCTACTCAGTCCAATTTGGTCTTACTTGCAACTCCACCAATAGACTCCCAACGTCGTACAGACTCAAACGAGCAAACATCACTCTCAACTCAGCTACAGTCCTTCGGCTTAGTGCATCAGCCACCGCATTCGCCTTGCTTGGGTGGTACTTAATTGAACAATCGTAATCCTTAAGTAACTCTATCCATCTTCGTTGCCTAAGGTTCAACTCCTTCTGAGTCAACAGATACTTGAGACTTTTATGATCTGTGTATATAATACACTTTTCCCCATATAGATAGTGTCTCCAGATTTTCAACGCAAAGATCACTGCTGCCAACTCTAGATCATGCGTAAGGTAATTTGCTTCGTGAGGCTTCAGCTGTCACGAAGCATAAGCGACTACCTTACCCTCTTGCATCAGTACACAGCCTAGACCCACATGTGATGCATCACTATACACAGTAAAATCCTTCCCAGACTCTGGCTGAATCAACACTGGTGCTTCAGTCAAAACCTTTTTCAACTTGTCAAAAGCTTATTGTTGTTTCTCAGTCCAAACAAACACTACTCCTTTCCTTAACAATTTCGTCAATGGGGCAACAATTAGGGAGAATCCTTCTACAAATCTTCTGTAGTGGCTTGCCAGACCCAGAAAACTTCAAATTTTCGATACTAACCTTCGTGGCTTCCATTCTAAAACTGCCTCAATTTTCCGAGGATCTACCTTAATCCCCTCAGCAGAAACAACGTGACCCAGGAAAGTTACTTCTCACAACCAAAATTCACACTTACTAAACTTTGCATAGAGTTGCTTCTCTCTCAGCACTTGCAGCACAATACAGAGATGCTCATCATGCTTTTCCTCAGTTTCTGAATATACCAGAATATAGTCGATAAAGACGACTACGAATCGATCTAAGTAAGGTTGGAACACTCGATTCATCAGATCCATGAAAGCTACAGGTGCGTTCGTCAGTCCAAACGGCATAACCAGAAACTCGTAATGACCATACCAAGTTCTGAATGCTGTCTTATGAATATCTACTTCTTTTACCCTGAACTGATGATATCCAGATTGTAGATCGATCTTGGAAAACACTGAAGATCCTTTAAGCTGGTCAAATAGATCGTCGATTCTTGGCAGTGGGTATTTGTTCTTTATCGTTAGTTTGTTCAGCTAGCGATAATCGATGCACATACGCATCGTCCATCCCTCTTCTTCACAAACAGCACTGGTGCTCCCCATGGAGACACACTCGGTCTAATGAAGCCCCTATCCAACAACTCTTGGATTTGTGCTTTCAGTTTCACCAACTCCTTCGATGCTATCCTATAAGGCGCAATGGACACTAGAGCCGTTCCAGGCAGCAAGTCGATTCCAAACTCAACTTCTTAGTTTGGAGGTAATCCAGGAAGCTCCTCAGGGAATAGGACTAAAGCTTGACTTTATGGACATTGCAATTGATGCATCTTGAAATTCCTTAACAGTCGGACTGTCTCCACAGTCAAATCTTCAGTCTCAATTTGGCTCACAAAAGCCAAGTACGCCTCGCATCCCTTGCGAATCAGTTTCTCAGCCTTTAAGGCCGAAACAAAATTGGACAAGTAGTCTATTCGCTCCCTAGTAACCATTACTTCCTCATCATTGGCAGTCTTTAACACCATCCTCTTAGCTGCACAATCCAAAGTTGCCCTATGCTTGGTCAACCAGTCCATTTCTAAGATCAAATCGAACACTCCGAATGGTAACTATATCAAGTCTCCACAGAAAATCCTACATTGAGTCTCTAAAGGCACCTCCCTAAATAGTTTCTCTACCCTAACCGAGTGACCTAGAGGACTTATCACAGTTACCCCACTCACAGTTTCCTCAGAGTGCATATCCAACAACCCTGAAATGCCACATGCAACATATGAATGGGTTGATCCCACATCTATCAGAGTAGTGTAGGGCATGCTAGAGATAAAAAACGTACCGATTATGACGTCAGGTGCATGACCCTCCTCTCGGTGACGAGCAGCATACACCAAGGCTGGCTGATGAGCCTCAACATTGCCAGCACCCTTGCCAGGTGCTCCACGACCACGACTATTTCCATTGCCACCTCTACCTTGTCCACGACCTCTGACGGTAACAGTCCACCTCTCACTGGTTGAATAACCCATTGTTTAGCAAATTGAGTCTGAGCCGGTCTCTTAGGACAATCCTTGATCCTATGTTCCTTAGATCCACATCGGAGACATGCTCCAGTACGCTTCTAGCATTCTCTAAAATGCACTCTCCCACAGTCCCCGCAAGGCTGTGGTCTAACTGTATTCACCGGAACTGCTCGAACCGGTTCCTCCACTCTAGCTCTTTTAACATTTCAGTTTGCAGCTCCAGTTGGTCCAGTATCCCTACTAAAGCGGTTCCGATCCTTATCACGGTTTTGCCATTCAGCTCATTTCACCTCTTCGGCTATCTTAGCCTTCTCCATCAGTGCAAAAAAATCTCGCTCTCTCTGCGGAGCTATCAGCACCCTTAGCTTATCTCTGAGGCCATCCTCAAAGCGAATACTACGCTCATACTTAGTGGCAACTATACCGCTGGCATAACGACTCAACCTCAGAAACTCCGCCTCATACTCAGCAACGGTCTTATTGCCCTGGGTCAGGTTCAGGAATTCCTTCCTATGTGCATCCACACAGCTCGCTCTGACGTACTTTCCCTTGAAGGACGTCTTAAACAATTCCCAGGTTACCCGCTCAGCTGGGGTACTTTCCCTTACAGTGATCCATCATTGATAAGCCTCATATTGCAGCAACGACACCGCACCTTTCAACTTTTACTCCATCGAGCAATCTAGGTCGTCCATAATCCGTTTCGTAACTTCCAGCCAATACTCAGCTACATTTGTGGCCACTCCAGATTTGCCCCTAAAGACCTCCGCTCCATTAGCCTGGAGCCACTCAGAAATAGATCCCCTATTTATTGGCCCAACATTAGCTCTAGCAACCCTTTCCAGAACCTTTAACATGGCTTGGGACAGAGCGTCGTCCCCTGCGGCCCGATCATATGGCCCATTTTCAGCTATCGGTGGCTATCGTACCCCACCAGCTGGCATGTGTTCCAAAGATGAAGACCCAGCTTGAGCACTACCTTGGCCACGTCCACGGCCTCGTCCACGAGCAGCTCTCGTACTCATATCGACTTATCTGATTATAAATTTTATGACATTAGTTTAATATTTTAGTTGTTTATTACAAATGTCTTATGCACAGATAGAGTTTCAGAGTTTGTTTTCGCGAAATCGTTGCCTAACTACAGTCTCAATTTTTTTAAGGTTTAGTTTCTCTACAGTCTCAGTCTCTATAGTTTTCAGTACTACCCAATCTACAGTATCATAGCAGGGCCTCAGTTCTACCTATAGTGATATTTCAGTATAGTACAATATGAGAAATAGTAATACTTACAGACTTGGTGCCGGGAATTCAGTGTGCCACTTCTTTAGATACCAGATTTCAGAAAACTCAGAAAGATTTAAACTTTTCAAAATCAAACCTTTAAAACATGTATATTTTGAAGAAAACAAGTTTGAAAAGGGTTTTTCTAAATTTTTTAGAAACTGATTTCCAAAAATACCCTTCTTGGACTTAAATTTTAAGAATTTTCAAAAACATTTTTAGACCAGATCTACAGCTGAGTTGTTTCAACCGGGCTCTGATACCACTAAATGTAACACTCTAAACCTGGCCCAGACATTACTGCCAAATCTGGTGTGTCACATCACCTACAACTAACCATGTTACCTAGTTACTAAGATTGGGGTGAGCTTTGCAAACCGATACTGTGGGTTTAAGAGAAATTCTCGATTTTTAAAGAACATCCTAAGCATTACTAATTATTAAGAACAGAACATTAAAACTTAACTTTGCTACTCGTTTGAAACGTGTGATGAGATTTTGAAAACATTTGATTAATTTTAAGAAAAACTTGAGCAGCTATATTCAAAATAATTAAAGTAGTGTATGAATAAGTAATTAAAAACCCAAAACCAAAATAATTAGAGCGGCCTCATTACAAACCAAAAACCATAAAAATAGTTAAAAATGAATGCTAAAATAAAATAAAATAAAATAGAACTTAAATAACTGCAGTCCATGTGGCCACTCCAAATCCCTCCCAGCTCCAAGTCCACCAATCTAGGGCTCCCCTGCATGGATGGAAAGAAAAGGGTGAGTTTGGAAACTCAGTGTGTAAGGAAAGCCCATCCAGAGCCCAAATCAGCTCAAGCCCACTAGGCCTAAGCCCTATCCAGTCTCAGTAATAACTGGGCCGAAGCCCTATCCAGATACAGTAAACTGGGCCTTAGCCCTTTTCAGATAACAGTATGGCCCATAGGCCCATTACAGTAACATATCAATGAATATCCAGATATGCAAGCCTAAACCCAGCCTATGTCCATCCGCTACACTCCACCTGTACCAGCCCCAAACTCCATGTGGGGAATAACTCAACCCACCCAGCCCTACACTCCACAGTTGCAGCATAGCTGCCCAGATAACAGTAAAATGAGGCAAAGCCTCCAGTACGTGGTTAAGCCACTTTCAGAACTTCCCCCATCAATACCTAGTCCCATGCAACTGATATTCATGATATGGCATACAGTAAACAGAAATAGTAAATCATGCATTTCAGTCAAATCTAGCCCTAGGGGTTTAACAATCATTTTGCACCTAGGAGTAAAATAGTAATTTCGCACTTATAATGGGTATTTAAGTAATTAAGCCAATTTCTAGGGTTTCATGCACATTTTAGTCAGTAATGGTCTAAATTTTATCTCAGTAGTTTATTTAGTCCTTTTTTGCAGATTACAGTCATTAGGCCCTAAAACCCCTAATGGGCCCTACAGTGACATTTAGCTAATTTAGCCCATTTAGTCCAAATTTTACGATCGATTTACCAGGTTTAGCAGTTTTGGGCCTACAGTCTATTTGTACACACTTATTTCCTATTCTTACCCATATGGGCCTGTAAGCCTATTGGGCCCACATTCAGCCCATCAGGCTTAAACTTATCGAAGTGCATGAAATCACGCACTCACCAAATTTTACCGATTTCAATTACAGATCTTAGCGCTTCTATCCAACCCACGAGCGTTCGCACGCTCGTAAGCCCACAAAATACCAGAATTTTGGCACTTTGGCTTTTCGGCTTTTACCAATTTGAACTACAAGAGGGTGTTCGATACACACCTGATTTCTGATGACTACTAACGAGATCTCCCACAATATCCTACAATCAATCACTAGGCACATCAGATCCAAAATACAACGGCAATCATCATAATCCTACTTACCATAATCGGCCATCAACACCTAAGACCCTTGAGATCTTACCTTTGCTAAAACTGGTGACTAGATCTAGATCTAGTCGGTCCACTTGTCTAAGCCTCGATCAGTCGCCTCTGGAACACACTAACACCAAAATAAATCATTTGTTAGTAACTTTTAGAGCCCTAAGCCCCAATCGACAGCCTCCTTAAGACTCTAGGGATTCGACTTTTCTAAATCCCGAAATAGAGAATAGATTTGAGATGTCAAGTACTTACCATATATTCTCCTTCTGTTTCTACTCAGATCTGATGCAGACCTAGCCCCTAAACGCTAGCAGAGATCAAGTCTCAGAGATTTAAAGATTCGGCTACAAGTCCCTAAAAATATGGTGGTTTCAGCTTTTTGAACAGTAAAAAAGGAGATGATTTGGTGTTGTGGTTTTGAAGTAGTGTTGCCGATAAGGGTTAGGGGTTTAAAAGATGTGAAAATTGGCCAAAGAGATGCAAGAAAGGTAGGAAGATTCGGCTAGAAGAAATCGACACAAGAAGCAGCCTTTTGGGATTTTGGCTTTTAGCAGTTGATGGGTTTTAGAAGAAAAGAATGGAAGATTCAGTTTTTGAAGTAAAAAAAAAAGGGAAGATGAATGAGGAAGAGAGGTAGTTTCAGCTATAGAAGAAAAGAAAAAGAAAAGAATGGAAGAGAGGAGAAGAGAAGGGAGAATTTGGCACCCAGGACAACTAGCTTGCATTTTCGGCTTTTTGGTATACTGAGAAGAGAATGGACAAAAGTGAAACCTAAGTGGCTAACCCTAATTCAGCAAGACAAAAAGAAAATAAAACTTACCCTAATGGCCATTAAAACCAACAACCTAACCTTCTTAAAGCCCTAGCCGAATTCCACTTGAGCTCTATCACATGCCCGGCACATGCACAAAAATAAAAGTATCATCTACTTACCTTGTGATGGAAAACTCTGGCCCTTAATCTCAGTCCACAAGCCACTTTTTTAGAAGCTTAGTGGCGCCCCCTTGCCACCTTACCAAGACCCTCTTTGTGTCTCAATTTACTAATTTTTTTTCTTAGAGGCCCACTTAACTAAGTCCCTTTCACTTAAAATCCAAGTCGATATTTCTGTCGGGTTTTAACTTAGGCTTGGGTCTTCTAAAGGCCCACTAACACACTTAAACATAATTTTAGTAACCAAAATACCAAATTTCAAGATTTCACCAAAAATCACAAAAACCCGAAAAATCCCAAAATTCAGGGCGTTACAACTCAAGTGGTTTACAATGAAGGGAGAGGCCTCTATTTATAGTCGAGCCTCCCCAAATCCAACGGTATAGATCATTTACATCAACGGCTAAGATTAAAGGGTATCTACAAATTAAATCTCTAAGATTACAAAATCATATCTTCTAAGATTGCATATCATATCTAAGATTGTATCATCTCGAAGATTGCATATCATATCTAAGATTGCATATCCTTGAAGATTATATTTCCATATGAGCTAAGCTTGTAGATAGACTTTAAATCTTTTCAAGTAATGGGCCATTCCGATCGGGCCAAATTTTATATTTGTAATTTTGGACTGGACTTAGACTTTGTTTTATTTTTTTGGGTTTATTATTTTTGGTTTTTTGTATGGTATGGGCCCGGGCTAAAATTGGGCTCTACAGTTGTCGAAACCATTTTTTTATTTTGAAAAAATGGGGTCAGCTTTAAAAAAATAAAAATGGAGTCGCCACCAATCCTTTTTGCTTAGGTGTGATCGGATCACTTTATAAAACATTTTGCTTTAAAATATTAATTTTGGCCTACGAAATTCAAGAAAATGGGTTCGGGAGTCAGTTATGTACAAGGAAGGATTAGCACCCTCGTAACGCCCAAAATTGTTACTGGATTGGTTAGTTATTGTCCTAATGCCGAAAATTCGAAATGATTTGAGAACATGATTTCTCTAAAAACTTGAACAATTTAAGTTGGAATTTGAGATTCCTTTGTTCCGAAAGAATACAAATATCACATCCAGCACGTTAGGACATGATGTTTTAAACCTTCGTAACGAAAATCATCTCACGATTTACAAAATTCATTAAAATGATATTTAGTTATTTAGTCAAATGGAAAATCGAAACCCAGCACGTTAGGGCACTATTTTCTGAATTTCTAACACAAAACATTACCTTATTTAAGAAAAATTATTGGATAAAATATGGTAATTAAAGGAGATAGATATTTTTAAATGAAGATTTGAAAGAAGAAACATTAAGTTATTATAAAAAAATACAATTTACTAAAGTTACAGGTCATATTAACAATTAGCACTAACGTAAACAATTAAGTAAAAAAATGACAAGCAATAATAATAATGTTCAGGTCAACAAAAATAATGGATTCTAATTTTTTTTTTTAAATGAATAATCAAAATAAAGAAAAAAATATAAAGTAGATAATAGCAATTTTAAAAGAGTCTATGAAAAAAAATTAAGAAGGAAAAAAATTTTATTCACAAGATTAAATTCATGTATAAAAAAAATAGTAATATAAGGTAAATAATATACTCAAAACGATTAATGAATATTATAATAATTTTTAAAAAAAGGAAATATAAAAATGATATGGCAAAACCTAAAACGGAAAAATATATGTATATAATGAAATAAATAATATATTTTTAAATAAATAAATACTATATATAAAACTTTAAATATATAGAAAATATATATAAGGGATAACATATAATGTAGTAATATAAGATATATATATATACATAAATGATTTAGATATTTAAAATATACAATATATAGAAAATTTTATATTAATGATAAAGCAATTCAAATAGTGTATAATATACAAATTTATAAATATTATAAAAAATAATATAGAATTTAATAAAATATCCTAATAAAAAATGAAATAATTTGATATAATACTAAAATTATTAAAAATAAAATATAAAAAAGGATTAAAAATCAAGGAAACGGGGATTAAATCAAGATAAAAAAGGTTGAAAAACGAAGATGAACGAAGAATAAAATAAGAACAAACTGCAGAAAATAAGAACGCAAGAGAGAGAAATTTGAGTGAATGCTCTCAAAAATTCTTGTTGCTTCCCCAAAACTCTAGTGATTTTCAATGAAGGGAGAGGCCTCTATTTATAGTTGAGCCTCCCCAAATCCAACGGTACAGATCAATTACATCAACGGCTAAGATTAAAGGGTATCTACAAATTAAATCTCTAAAATTACAAAATCAAATCTTTTAAGATTGCATATCATATCTTCTAAGATTGCATATCATATCTAAGATTACATATCGTATCTCCTAAGATTGCATTTCATATCTAAGATTGCATATCATATCTAAGATTGCATATCCTTGAATATTATGTTTCCATATGCGTTAAGCTTGTAGATGGACCTTCAATCTTCTCAAGTAATGGGACATTCCAATCGGGCCAAATGATATATTTGTAATTTTGTATTGGACTTGGATTTTGTTTTATTTTATTATTTTTTTGTATGGACCCGAGCTAAATTGGCCTATTACAGTTGCCCCTCTTTGCTTATTGCCGTGTAACGAGAATAGAGTAAAGACTTTAAACAGGCCAATTTTGCCGGGTCTTGCCGAATCTTGACTTCTTGGCACTTCACTTCAAGTAGCTTCATTCCATCCCACTGCATCTTCAGGGGCATATAAATTAGTGCTTCTATCCACTCCAACGTAATTTCAGGGAGAAGAGATTCGTAGCTTCGATCTACTCCGCTGGAACTCCAAGAAGATAAGAATTGGTAACTTCAACCTGCTCCACTGCAATTTCAGGGAGATAAGGTTTGTGTATTTTTATCCTGCTCCGCTACAACTTCAGGGAGATAAGGATGGTGGCTTTGAACCGCTCCAATGTTGTTTCAGAGAGAAGAGGCTTGTAGTTTCGATCTACTATGCTGCAACTTTAAGGAGATAAAAACTGGTAATTTTAACCTGCTCCACTGCAACTTCAAGGAGATAAGGATGGTGTCTTCGATCTGCTTCACTGCAACTTCAGGAAGACAAGATCTGCTATCTTCAGCCTGCCCTACTGTAAACTCAGGGAGGCAAGGCTGGTGACTTCAATCTGCTTCACTGCAACTTCAGGAAGACAAGATCTGCTGTCTTTAGTCTACTCCACTACAAACTTAGGAATGCCAGACTGGTATCTTCGATCTGCTTCGCTGCAAACTCAGGAAGACAAGATCTACTATCTTCAGTCTGCTCCACTGCAAACTCAGGGATGCCAGACTAGTATCTTCAATCCGCTTCGCTGCAAACTTAGGAAGACAAGATCTGCTTATCTCCAGTCTGCTCCACTACAAACTCAGGGATGCCAAGCAGATATCTTCGATCTGCTTCACTGCAACTTCAGGAAGGCCAGATCTGCTATCTTCAGCCTGCTCCCTGTAACCTTAGGGATGCCAGACTGGTATCTTCGATCTGCTTCACTGCAACTTTAGGAAGCCCAGATCTGCTATCTTTAGTCTGCTCCCTGCAACCTCAGGGATGCAGACTGGTATCTTTGATCTACTTCACTGCAACCTCAGAAAGGCGAGATCTACTATCTTCAGTCTGCTCCCTGTAACCTCAGGGATGCTAGACTGGTATCTTCGATCTGCTTCACTGTAACTTCAGAAAGGCCAGATCTACTGTCTTCAGTCTGCTCCCTGCAACCTCATGGATGTCAGACTGGTATCTTCGATCTGCTTCACTGTAACTTCAAGAAGGCGAGATATGTTATCTTCAGTCTGCTCCTTGCAACCTCAGGGATGCCAGACTGGTATCTTCGATCTGCTTCACTGTAAACTCAAGAAGGCGAGATCTGCTATTTTTAGTCTGCTTTCTGTAACCTCAAGGATGCCAGACCGGTATCTATGATCCGCTTCACTGCAAACTCAGGAAGGCGAGATCTGCTATCTTCAGTCTGCTCCACTACCAACTTAGAGAGACAAAACTGGTGTCTTTGATTTGCTCCACTGCAACTTCAGGGAGACAAAATCTGCTACTTCAACCTACTCCACTGCAACTTCAGGGAGATAAGGTTAATATCTTTGATCTGCTTCCTGCAACTTCAGGAAGATAAGATCTTCAGTCTGCTCCACTGCAACTTCAGGGAGATAAGACCTGCAACTTCAACCTGCTCCACTGTAACTTCAGGAAGATAAGGTTAATATCTCTGATCTGCTTCCTACAACCTCAGGGATAAAATCTTCAGTCTACTCCACTGTAATTTTAGGGAGATAAGACTTGTAACTTCAACCTGCTCCACTGTAGCTTCAGGGAGATAAGGTTAATATCTCTGATCTGCTTCCTGCAATCTCAAGAAGATAAGATCTTCAGTCTGCTCTACTGCAACTTCAGGGAGATAAGACTAGTAACTTCAACCTACTCCACTGCAACTTCAGGGAGAAAAGGTTAATATCTTTAATCTGCTTCCTGCAACTTCAAGAAGGTAAGATCTTCAGTCTGCTCCACTGCAACTTCAGGGAGGTAAGGCTAATATCTTCAATTTGTCCTCTAGAGGACATAACCTGTAGAATGAATATATGCTCATACCTAATAATTAGGAAGCCCTAATCGAAATAAGTCAAATGCTCTTATTTAGACATGCTATGAATGCAAAAAATCTTATGAGAATGATTCCTATTTACGATGTCATCGCTCATTTTTCATCAAGGTTTCATCTTCGTTCCTCTTGAAATATCATATCTTGCTCAAATAATTTGCCCCATGGTAATTTAAGGCTCACTCTATTTGAGCCTTGGAGACCCAAGGTTTGTATCGCTTTCAAACCATCCCCCCAAGATTTAGGTTTTGAAACCTTTTAATCCCTTCTTATTGCAATTTAAGGGTAAAAGATCTGTTCCAACTTCAATCTGTTCTACCGTAATTCCTCAAAGGCTATGACCCAATTAATATTGTCCAACCATCATTTGGACAAAAAGAGATAGTCTCAATTTAGACATTTCTCAAGTACCTCCGACCTTTACACATGGGAATTCTTAAACAATTGTCCTGTTTCAATTTCTTGTATTATTTAGAAATTTCTAGAGTAATATGTAGAACCTCTTTTGTGAAAATATTATTAGTTCATCAATTATTATTTCCATGCAACATGCTTATGAATAATGTACAACAAATAACTGATCTCGAAGATAGTTAGAATTGAATAAATTATCAAAAATACAAAAGAAATTAGCTGGGAACATATCTTTGAGAAGAAAAAGAATCCAAAGATAATAAATTCAATATGAATAGGACAAAAACTTGGTGCCCTAGATATCGCAGCTTGGGCTTCCATATACAAACTTCATGAAGATTGCTTTGAACTTAACATGTGTTGATCCAAAGTACTTTGTTGATGCCCTAATATGTAACATGCTTCATTTCTTGTTGATTCAAGCGTAGCAAGATCACTATACGCCTTTCCAAATTTGAGCCGCCCTTTTTAGGTTTTCAACTCAAAATCCCTTTGGTTTCAAGGTGCCCTTTGCAGGTTTTCACCCTGGCCTCTCCTCTTTTAGGTATCTTTGGACTGAATTTGAATTTATAGGATTAGATAAGTTTATCTCAGTCAAAATCAGTGCTCTTCCGGGGAAAGCCTTTGTTACTACATAAGGTTCTTCCCCGTTTGGCATTCATTTCCCTTTGAAATCCTTTTGTATAGAAAGGATCTTCCTCAATACCAGGTCCCCATCATGTAATTTCCTTGGGTGAGCATCATCCATTTTTGACACATTTGGTTATGATGAATACTTTTAAACCCTTTTCTTCAGCCAAGTTCACTAGAGACATTCTACTTCATCCAATTCTTGACTCAATCAAAGCTTGGAGAAAAGGAATCTTGATTTTCATGGGCAGAACCACCTCTATTCCATAAACCATGGGAAAGGTGTTGCCCCAGCAAAAGTCTTGGTCGATGTTTGATAAGCATAGCGAATAAATGGTAGCTTTTTATGCCAATCTTTACAAGTCTCAATCATCTTCCATAATTTTTGCTGTTTTTTTTCTTTTTTCTTTTTTCTTTTTGGCGGCCTTTGTTGCACTGTGATATGACACCTAATCTTTGAATAGACAGTAAACTTTTGACATTGTACAGTTGTGCATTATTAAACATGATCCTTTCTGCCATTCTTTGTCGGCACTTGGTCCTTTTCTCTTTTTTTTAGGGAAATTTGATAACTGTTGACTTTGTAATATTGGCATATAAAGCTACTTTCATCCTCTTAATGGAGTAGTCAACGACCACAAAGATAAATCAATATTAGCTAGAAACTTTTAACGAGCTCGGCCTTACAACATCATTGCCCCACATGTAGAAAAATTTGTGAAGAAATGGAAGAGGCACATAAATCGTGTGTTCTTCAATTCGATATTTGTGGTATAACTGATCAACCCCCTTTCATGGTAGATCAGCGGTGCCCAAACCTCATGTTTAGTCTGGCCATTGTAAAACCACCTGCATGCATTATTCTGACATTCTTATGGACCTCTTTTAGCCTTAACAACATCCACAGGTCTTATTAGCCCAGGCATATCTTGGTATGACCATGCAAAAACGTCTTTGAACTATCGCAATAACTCAGCAAGGTCTCATTTTGTCTATCCTACTATGTGCATTCCAATTTTCACAATCTTTCCTTCCTCTAAGATTGTATTCTCTACTACCTCTTCATGGGGTAAATTTTGTCTCTCTTTCTGCTTTACCATTCTTAACAAATCTTGAGACAAGTCACAATCTCTGTCACCTTCAAAATCCTAAGATTCCTCTAAACACATGTCGCACTCAAAAAGGAACTCTGAATCTGTAGTATCATTGCTCATGTCATTGATATCTAGGGACCTATGGTAGGTACAAAAGAATGTACAAAGAATAAATAAATTTAAGAACAACTATTTTCATGGTATGAATGAGAATAACAAAAGAAAAATTTTTGGATGGAAATTAGAAGATCAGAAGAATAAATAATGAGGGAACATTCGTTCGAATTGATAATGGAAGATATATTTTATTGAAACAAAGATGTCTGAACATCATCCTATATCACAAATGAAATCTTATTGTTTCTAGGCTTTAAAACAATAAGTGTGTTCTGAATATTACTCTGTATAATCTTGTGTTCTGAATATTACTCTGTATAATCTTTAAAAATTATAGGAAGTTCTTCTATAGTCCAGTTGTTCAAAACACTTCCAGGTTCGTAAGGACGAATGCCCCACAGGTTTCTTTGCTCAATTCCTTCCTCGTGTATGGCATTAATGTGGAGATTCTTTAACATTTCCTTATTACTTTCATTTTTCAACAATCCTCTCTCAAGGTGAGTTTCCCCTTCACCTGAGCCTTCTTCATAAAATACCATTTCCTTGTTGTCTATAACGCTTTGCACCAAGACCCTGAACTCAGTGCATTCCTAGATCTCATGCCCTTTTACTTTGTGAAACTCACAGTAATCCCCTATTCCTCCATATCCTTCCTCAGAATCTAATATCATCAATCCTCTTCTTATCATTTCTATCGAGACCATTCCCAATGGAGTTTTTATTTCTGCAATATTCCCATTGCTTCTTCTTACAATATTTTCACCAATTGCATTTACCCTCTTATCACTATGGTTAGGTAATGGGTTCTCTGCACTAGGTGTATCATCAAACTTTACAATCCCCATCTTGATGAGTCTCTCAACTACCTTTTTGAAGGCAGTGCAGTTTTCTTTGAATGCCCCGGTATTTTTGCATGGTAGTCACATTGAGCATTTAATCATACCATTTAGGGTATAGAGGCTGTAACGGTTTTAAATAAAATGGGGACACCACGTGTGAGTCAAATAAACTTTGATATAGCTCCCTGTACGACATTGGGATTGGCATAAATTAGAGCTTTTCAGAGTTTTACCTCGTGCCAGATTCCTGCCTTAGCGAACCCTGTTGCCCAGCTGTGTTTGGTTGACTAATAATTATTGACTTTGAGTACCCTTTGTTGTACGTGCTCGTATTATTCACTTCATTCTCCCTTTTCCTTGGAGCTGACCTTTTAAGAGTTTCCCCTTCAATCTTGCCACCTTTTATGGCATTTTCAATCATTTCACTTGCCATTACTATATCTGCAAAGCTCTTGGTGGTACTTCCTATCATATGAGTAATGAATGGAGCCTTAAAGGTATTGATAAAGAGCATCGTAGTCTCCTTTTCTAAGAGCGGTGGCTAAACTTGCATGGCAACCTCCCTCCATCTTTGCACATACTACCTGAAACTTTCATTTAACTTATTCTCCATATTTTGCAAGGTGATTCTGTCAGGCGTCATGTTTGTCACGTGATTGTATTACTTCATGAAAGCTTGCGCCAGGTCTCTCCAAGAGCTAATCTTAGCACCGCTTAGTTGATTATACCACCTAGACACTGCCCTAACCAAGCTATCTTGGAAACAATGGATCAACAGTTGATCATTGTTAACATAGCCAATCATCCGTTTATAAAACATGATGATGTGAGCTTCAAGACAGCTAGTCCCATTGTTCTTCTCAAATTCCAACATTTTGAACTTGTAAGGAAGCACAAAATCAGGAACGAAACTCAAGTCTTTAGCATCAATTTCATGGTAATTATCAGCATTTTCCAAGGCTTTGAACTTCTCCTCCAACCATCTACAACGGTCCTCTAACTGACCTGAGGATTCAATTCCCATCCCTTCCCTCTCTGCTATGTCTAAATCAAGCAAAACAGGATTAGCAAGATTATCCCCTGGGTTAGATCCGGAGCCAACTTGGAGATTTATGGGTACCCTAGTATCATCTTTACCTTGTTGAGGCCTAATTGTGACAGATGGCCTTCGGGGATGCACCTCAGGTTGTACTTTGCATATGGTAGGGTAAAACCCGGAGGGTAATCCTCATTATCTTCTCTGGTATTGTCATGTGGCCCTTTCATTTGTCCATTGTCCCGTTTAGCAACTCAGCCATTTGAGCCATCATATTTCTTTGGGCCTCCAACATTTGTTCCCTCATGTTTTGTTAGATCTTTGCCAACTACTCTTGCAACTGGTCTTGCATGTCTTTTTGGATCTGTTCAAGTCTTTGATCCATGTTTTTTGTCTTGGCGCGTGTACTGTAATGGTGCTTAGTTTCTAGATTAACTTTCCTTCTTTCTCTTTCCCTCTCTCTCTAAAATAACTACAACGAATTAGGGACCCTTTGAAAAAGTCTAATGCAAATAATGCAATGCGATGCAGATGCATGTAATGAATGCAAAAGAAAGAGAGGCGTTGATTATAAATTCAATTCCATTAGAATAAATTTTCTAGAAAACAAATTTCTTTCCATGAAATGGATTACATATGCGGCCTTGCCCTTCATAGTCTAGGTAAAAACATTGATCTTTTCTTCATTGTCAAATCTTGCAAATTTTCCAAAAGATGACTTCGCTAGCTCCTTGTTGCTTCATTTGGGCCACGACCCATTGCTCACTTATCTCCATGACACTCATTAGCTTCTTCAAAAAAAAATCAAGACGTGACGACTCTTGAATAATCTTCGTTGGCTTGAATCTTTGGCGATGAAACCAGGTCATGTATTCCTCCGTGGACTACTAACACTATTTCGTCGTGTTTACTTGGACTATATTCGGATGACCGTATTATAATCTACTTTATCAAAATATTCGTTTCCTTATAACAAACTACTCTATTTAGCAATTGAATATGAATCAACACCTCCCCTTTATAATGATGTAATGCAATGCAGACATAAACAAAACAAAACACCTTAGCACAAAAGAAATAAACAATAGAATAGAGTACCTAATTGGGATGACCACTAGGGTTTGGTACGATTCTACCTAAGGTAGGCCCTTAGGGCTTACTATGTGTGGTTTTTGTTCTAAAGAAAGGGTACTTGAACCAGCAGATTCCTCAACCCTTACCCATTATAGGCTCATATGGATCGAGTTCAGTTCAGGGGAATACATTTCCCTATGGCCATGCAGAGGTGAAAACCTCACGAAGACATAGGTATAGATGTATCCTGAAAGCAATTCACTAGCCCATATGGAGGTGAAAACCTCACGAAGGCATAGCTTCTCACTCCCACTTAAAGGTGTGACCACAACGGTCATGCAGTGCCATGCAAAAGTACTTTACAAGACCAACCAAATGCAATAAAAGAAGCATGATTTTTTCAAATCAAAGTTTTCATATTTTCGATAAAAGGACAGAAAATAATCAATTTTATGGCTTAACTCTCTTATAGGGTCCCCAGTGGAGTTGTCAAGCAGTCGAAACTATTTTTTTTATTTTGAAAAAACGGGGTCGACTTTAAAAAAATGAAAATGGAGTCGCCATGAGTCCTTTTTGCTTAGGTGTGATCAGATCACCTTATAAAATATTCTGCTTTAAAATATTGATTTTGGCCTACGAAATTCAAGAAAATGGGTTCGGGAGTCGGTTATGTACGAGGAAGGATTAGCACCCTCATAACGCTCAAAATTGGTACCGGATTGTTTAGTTATTGTCCTAATGCCGAAAATTTGAAAAGATTTAAGAACATGATTTCTTTAAAAACTTGAACAATATAAGTTGGAATTTGAGACTCCTTTATTCCGAAAGAATACAAATATCACATCCAGCACGTTAGGACATGATGTTTTAAACCCTCGTAACCAAAATCATCTCACGAATTACAAAATTCATTAAAAGGATATTTAGTTATTTAGTCAAACGGAAAATTGAAACCCAGCACGTTAGGGCACTATTTCCTGAATTTCTAAACACAAAACATTGCCTTATTTAAGAAAAATTATTGGATAAAATGTGGTAATTAAAGGAGATAGATATTTTTAAACAAAGATTTGAAAGAAGTAACATTAAGTTATTATAAAAAATACAATTTACTAAAGTTACAAGTCATATTAACAATTAGCACTAACATAAACAATTAAGTAAAAGAATGACAAGCAATAATAATAATGTTCAGGTAAACAAAAATAATGGATTCTAATTTAAAAAAAATGAATAATCAAAATAAAGAAAAAATATAAAGTAGATAATAGCAATTTTAAAAGAATTTATGAAAAAAATTAAGGAGGAAAAAAAATTATTCACAAGATTAAATTCATGTATAAACAAATAGTAATATAAGGTAAATAATATACTCAAAACGATTAATGAATATTATAACAATTTTTAAAAAAGGAAATATAAAAATGATATGGCAAAATCTAAAATGGAAAAATATATGTATATAATGAAATAAATAATATATTTTTAAATAAATAAATACTATATATAAAACTTTAAATATATAGAAAATATATATAAGGGATAACATATAATATAGTAATATAAGATATATATATATATATATATATATATATATAAATGATTTACATATTTAAAATATACAATATATAGAAAATTTTATATTAATGATAAAACAATTCAAATAGTATATAATATACAAATTTATAAATATTATAAAAAATAATATAGAATTTAATCAAATATTCTAATAAAAAATGAAATAATTTGATATAATACTAAAATCATTAAAAAATAAAATATAAAAAATGATTAAAAATCAAGGAAACGGGGATTAAATCAAAATAAAAAAGGTTGAAAAACGAAGATGAACGAAAAATAAAATAAGAACACACTGCAGAAAATAAGAACGCAAGAGAGAGAGAAATTTGATTGAATGCTCTCAAGAATTCTTATTGCTTTCCCAAAACTCTAGTGATTTTCAATGAAGGGAGAGGCCTCTATTTATAGTTGAGCCTCCCCAAATCCAACGGTACAGATCAATTACATCAACGGCTAAGATTAAAGGGTATCTACAAATTAAATCTCTAAAATTACAAAATCATATCTTCTAAGATTGCATATCATATCTTCTAAGATTGCATATCATATCTAAGATTGCATATCCTTGAAAATTATGTTTCTATATGCGTCAAGCTTGTAGATAGACCTTCAATCTTCTCAAGTAATGGGTCATTCCAATCGGGCCAAATGATATATTTGTAATTTTAAATTGGACTTGGACTTTATTTTATTTTATTATTTTTTTGTATGGACCCGGGCTAAATTGGCCTATTACATTTTTAACATATTTATTCAACATTTGACTTAGATTATGTATAATTTGGGTATTACATATCAATTGCATCTCATTATTGTTATTGCATTCCATATTTTACTTGTTTATTTGAATTTTGGAAACATAAATTATAATCAATTTTTTTAAAAACAATTAATGTTAATAAACTAACTATTTATAAATTACAAATCTTTACAAAATTATTTTCAACATCAATACTATGCAAGAGTGTTTTGGGTTGGTCAAAGAATAAACAGCAGTTTTTTAGGTTCTGAGCGTTTGTTTATGCGTGGTTTGTTTGGTCAGGTGTTCGACTCTATATACTTTTTGTAATGTGTTATTTTTCAAAAGAAAATTTATATTATTGTCATGTTGCTTCCTTTTACATGAATTAGATATTTTTGTTTTTTTGGTGAATTACAATAATAAAGTAAAGTTAGAGCAACAAATGTAATTAACGCGACTCAAATTCAGGATACACTTGCAGTGGTAAACACTCTTAACCATCAGGCCATCACATGAAGTTCGAATTAAATATTATTTTTTTATTCTTGCTATTATATATATACACAAATTTTAATATTTTTCCAGTTCTTTATAAAAATATTATTAAAATTTTAGCTATTTACAAAAATAGGGTGTATATCAAAGTAATTACAAAAATAGGGTGTTTACTACAATAACTTTGGATGTTGCCCGACATATTGACGACACCGGTGAACTTTTTTTTTTAAGTTTGACAAAAAAAAAAGCTGAAAAAGTGAAAAATAATAGTTGATGCCGCCAATCTTAAACATCCTTAAAACCCCATTGGTCGTAAATAATATGATATAAACTTTTAGTGAAATAAGGTATAACATCAAAGAAAGTGAAAGTTGCAATATATAAAAAAAAAGTTAAATAAAAAAGCATGACATGATGTATTAAATTAAGAAAGAGACTAAATTGTAATTATGCACAAAATAGTCAATTAGCAAGAGAGCAAATTCTAGAAGACAAATAATGATGTTAGAGATATTTGATGATATTTTATAATTATTTAATTAGATAAATATTAATTTATTAATATTTTAATAATATATTTTATTATAAATTGTTAGTATAAAAGGAGAGAACGATGAAAAAGAAATGGATCATCCTCCCATCTTTCCAATGTGAGTGAAGGGGAGAGAAGAAGAAAATTTTAATTTTTTTACAATTTGGTCCTTCCACAAAATAAACACCATTTTCACCTAGAATTTTAAGGAATTTCCATAACCACCAAGAGAGAAAAATGATAAGGAGAATATGGAGAATAATAATATTACCTTGGATTCAAGAAAATAGAAGTTGGAGGAGAGAGAAAATCAAGTTAAAGTTTGAAATTAATAGGAGAAGATAAGAACATCAAGATTTCAATATATTTTAAAGTTTGATATTATTGAAAAAGCATGTAAATGACGTTAAAGTAGAGTTTTCATATATAAAGTGTTATGTTCTTAATATATTACTAAAATGAAATAAGAGGAAGTGATAGGAAATATTGTAGAGAAAGGAAATGAGGGTGTTACAAACTTGGTTATCAATATTTTGTACTAAAACAATTTTGGACAGCAACAATAGTTTGGCTTTGAAAATTCAACAAAATTTGTAAAAATTGAATTAGAGGTTAACTAAAGTATTAAATTAAAGCCTATTTAGTTTAGTTTTATATAGAAGAAATGGTGTAAGAAAAAAAATTATATTATGAGATATATGAATTTATTGTGAGACAATGTCAGAATGATTTTGAGTTCTCCTGTTATGACTTCAAAAAATTATTATAAATTTTAAAAAAAATGTTTACGTGATGAAGTTTATATTCCTAAAATATAAATGAGCCTTTTTTTTTCAAGGGAAGCAAATGGTAACATAAAGCAAGATTCTTACTAAAAGATATTTAATTTTTAGTAAAGAAGGGTCAAAGCTACCTAACAGCTGGACATGGAAGAATTTAAAGAATTAATTGTATTAGTTGGACTAAGTAAAAATTCTAAAATTTTTATGGTAAAATTTCATCAAGTCTAGTTTCAAGAACAAAAGGCAGATCTTAATTTCGAATTCTTTAGGCGAGATATAAATAATTTAGTGACTATCACTCAAATAGACAGCCTTGATAAAAGTATTGTGTAATTAGAAAAGCCTTAATTAATGTCAAATGTGGGCATGATATGTTAAGATAAAAAGATTTACATATATATAAAAATATTAAGGATGCAAAATAGAGAGGAGGAGGAAACAAAATAAAAGAAGAGTGATCATGGTAAGGAATTGTTGCAAATAATGGACTTGAAAATACATAAAAGAAATTCAAATGCTTTGTTGAGGTACTAAGTGGTTGTCATAAAATGAATTGAAAAAGTCTTAATTGATAAATTAATAGGTATATATATTGGCATTAGTTATGGTATGTAGAAAAAGTAAATTGTATTTGTAAGTGGGAGCCCTCTAATGGGCTTATTTGTAAAAATTTGATAATTATGTCAATTTTATAATCCTTGCTATCTTTGATTGAATATCATGTTATATTATGTGGAAATGAGAATGATTTTGCTATGTGAAATGAGTTGAATTGATTGAATTTTGAGCTTTGGAAAAGGAATTGGATGTTAAAAACTTGAAATATAGTAAAACATGGGAAACAGATTCTCGATGCAACGACGAAGGAACCACGTCGTGACGACATAAGTCAATTTGTGACGTCGTGGCAAGGAATCCCCGATGTCGCAACATCACTCCTAAATTTTGAAAACCTTTCACTCTAGTCCCTATTCCTCTGTAGATTATTTTAAAGGTTGTAATAAACTCATATAAGACTCAAAAATAATACTAAGGCATATTAAAAGCTTAAATTGATCAGAGTGATTAAATAAGTACTCAAAATGAAACGAATTTGACTGTCATTGCTTCTGCAATAAATATAGCATCCCGATATCTTAACTTGGCGATTGGGTCGGGTATAGGGGTGTTACAAATGTGTCACGCGACACCCCTTAATTGAATAAGATAATGTGGTTTTAGGGATTAAATGCAGGGAAAAGGCATTAAATGCAAAGAAAATGCTATTGTTGGTGTTGGAATCACAAACCAACTTTTTTTTTTCAAATTTTTAACTTTTTTTTTTCCTATCAGACTTTTTTTTTAAATTCACCGATATCACCAATGCGTCAAAGGATACCCAAAGCTACTGTAGCAAACACTCATTTTCGTAATTAATTTATTCCCCACTATTTTTGTAATGAATTAATTTTTAATATTTGTTTTTATAAAAAGAAAAGCCTATATTTTCCTATTTCAATTAACTTTTATTATTGCTTTATTTATTTATAAATTTTAATATCTTCACTATTTATCATATATTGATTTATTCTATTAATAGTTAATATTATTTTTCAAAATATTTTTATTACTTTCCTATTTCAATTATTTCTATTACTGCTTTATTTATCTATAAAATTTGAGATCTTCACTATTTATCATATATTGATTTATTGTATTAATAGTTAATATTATTTTTCAAAATATTTTTATTACTTCCTTATTTCAATTTTTTTTTTATTACTGCTTTATTTATCTATAAAATTTATGATCTTTACTATTGATCATATATATAATGATTTATTTTTTTTAGTAATTAATATTCCTATTTCAAAATAATAAAAATGTACATATTAAAATATAAATTCTAAATTATTTTAAAGAAGTACTTGAATAGTTAGTTTATTATTTTGTTATGAATAACAAGTTTATTTATAATATATATATCATACTAGTATAAAAATTAGTTAGTATTATATATTATACAACATCATATATCTAAAATAACCCCTATAAAATTTAATGACACATTTTATAGCAGGCTATAGATTTTATTATAATATTTAATTGTGAAAAATAATATCTAGATAATAAAACCATTTTAGAAAAACACGTGACTTATTTTATTTTTTAAAGTAAGAACAAGAGAATCTAGCATTTTACATCTTACAAGATTTTGTTGTCTTGAAACGTCTCCACTCCTTTTGTAGGAACTCTCATCAATCGAATTAATTTTTGTTTAAAAGGATGAGTTCTTTTTAGCATATATTACAAATGGGTTAATGTGGCATTTAACCCTTAAACTTTCATTCATATGTAATATAGTACTATTATATCCCTTCCCAACTTGTACACATGTCGGCATAATAGAAGGCTTTGGCCTTCTCTTTGACATCGCTTGGAAGTACGACATACCTGGCCACCCACCCTAGCTAAGTGAGTACAGAACTCCCATTCTCAAAATCAGCCGCTTGATAAGCCTCCTAACCAATCCCTCCACTTATAGAAAATGGGACAAGCACCCACTTATTAAGTCTAAGCATTCCTCAAGTGTATACACACCTTCAAGGCCACTGAGACCCACTTAGCATAACAATCTCATACTGATCAAGTGAATAACAAAATGGATCCCACAGTGCACATCTTTCGTGTACTGCATGATAACAGCCTTCCTCGTAACAATTCATCACGTCATAGTAACAACAAGACGACCTCTCCTATAAATACTTTCCTAACGATGAAGAAATGATCCACCTCTTAAGTCTTGGGTATACTCTAAGCAATTACTCGCTCTTCCAACAATTAGTCTGTCCTCTTGTCCGTTTCTAGCTCTCTACCTCTTTAAGTGAACTGGCCTCCTTAACATCACCACATGCTCCTCATTCCCTCCTTTATTGTACACTGTCTCAATAAGTACTTATATAAAGAAAATGTCTAATTTGATATTTGTACTATTCTACCATAAGTACCCTAAAATTTTAACATCATTTAGTTTACACATTAATTTGGCAGCAATAAATAAATGTCGCATGTTGTTATATGATTGGTTTTGGATTTTAAACATATTTTTGCTATCCAATTTTCAATAGATAAGTTTTAATTTTTTTATTGCTTAAAAATAGAAATAAAATGAAAATATTAAATAATTTAATCAACTTATAAAAATCATATTTAAAATCCAAAACTAATATCTAACACATGGTATTCATTTATTCGTTGTTGTCGTAAATTAAACAATATTAAAGCTTTGGGGTACATTGATACATGGTAGAAGAGTACATGTATAAATTGGACATTTTCTTTGTATAAGTATCACATTGCATATCAAATAAAAGTGCAAGGACTAATTGTGATATTAACCCATTACATATTGAGATTACATATTGAGGGGTTGACGCGTGGTGCGCGTTTTGATGTAGGTAGGCTTTCGAGCCAATCAATTACATTTTGGTGGGCTCCATGAAAATGAAAAATGCTTCAAAATGTGTTTCGGTAGCCATTGTGGCTTGTCTTCACTTTCATCCATTGGAATTCTCTCTTTTTCTTTTCTTTTTTTTTTTTTACCACATCAAGATGAAAGAAGAGAATTTAATATGTTTTTGTTATAATATGGATGGCTAGATTGATTTCATTACAAAATCTATTCCATAAATTATTAGTGGAGTTTAAAAAATTTATTATAATACATATATTAGTAAAATACAATAAAAACATTTAAAATTATAATTTTAAAAAATAAAATAACATAAAAAGCACTTTTAGTTTTTAATATTGCTTAAAAACATCACCCTAATTGCATAAGAAATCAATACTATAACATGGTGGAAGTCAACAATTTGTGATAGGGCTTATCATCAAATAATAAAATTTTCAGAGATTTGTTATACCTTTGCTAATAAGGATATGTGGCAACACAAAAGATTCTTTGAGGAGCATACTTCATCCACTAGAAACTAAGAGGTCATTGGTAGTTTCACTTTTTAATTCAACTATCTTGTCAAGCGAAAGGTAGCTGCTCAAGCAAGCTATCCAAAATGAAACTACCACTTGTTCCTCTTGGTTAAGCGAAAGATAGTTACTTTTGTTAAGAATATGATACTTTTGGTTACCAAACTCCACTTAAGTTTAACTACTACGTACCTTAGATTAGAAGGAATGACATAACATGTCCCATCACATACATCATTGTCCCATTGAAGACATCTGCCCCACACATCCCGTGATGGTGACCTGATTGTAAATTTGATACGTTAACACAACCCAACACGGGACTTCACCTAAAAATAGCCCCTAACACAATGAAGAAAGGATTGACTCTCCAACACACTTGTCTACACTCTGCCAATCTACTCCCAGCAAGCACCTTCACCATCTCCACTCTTTCTTTACTTATCGGTTCTTCACCTAGACAGGGTGAAATGGTTTTCATCAAAACCACCACATTCTCATTTGTGTCTCCTCCTTGATCTCACACATCAACTAGATCATAATTAAAAATTTTGTACTAAATTAGTTTAAATTGAATTAATAATTTTTAGAAGAAATCAAATATGCAAATTATTCATTTAATGTAAGTACTAAAAGAATTTAAATTAAATTATTAATTTTTAAAGAGTCACTTTTTATTTAACTAAAATACTAAAAGGAATGAAATTAAATTATTAATTTTTTTAACGAATTAAAACTGCTACTTTTTTATTTAACCCAAGGGCTCAGACCCTTACCCCTGACTATGTCCCTACTACATTGCATAAAAGGACTAAATTGTTTACAAAATTGTTGTTAGATGATTTGAAGGAGCTGTGTCGTGTTTAGCTGTGCGAAAGATAAGAAGACACGGAGGGAAAGCTTATTGAGGCCACTGTAAGATTTTTTTTTTTTTAGTGCTGGAAACCTAGTGAATTTGAGATGTAGGAACTTTCATTGCTGAAAAAGACGTGTACAAAACATTCAAGAGGGAAACAAGCCAAAATATAAGTCCATCATAAACCCAGACCACGTGAAAAATGAGGCTTTATTCAGGCGTTAGCAAACCAGTTTTTTTTTTTTTTTAAATAAAGTTATTGTTACAAGTACTTTTATGATAAATGTACTTTGGATGAACCCCACTATGTTTAACTTTTTATTGCCCAATTAATTCTATTTTTCGGGTTTTTTTATCTCAATAATACAAATGTAATTATTATCTCCAAATGGTATGGACATGAAATTATTTACTAAAATAGTATGTTTGCAATAGTTACTATGGGTGGTGCCTTACAAGTTGTTACCATGGGTGGTGCCCATTTTTTTTCTCCACAATCATTAGGCCATCATGTGGCCATAATAGAATTTAAAAAAATCATTTTTTATTGGTGGTGCCAACTTATACGATGTACGGCGGCACAATAAACTGAAAAATATATAGGATTTTTCCTATGTAATTTATCACCTTTTTAATTAAATTTGTTGTTAAAACTAAGTAATTGTTTACTAAATTAATGAAATGTGTGAAAATATGAAATTAGGACATAGAAATTATTACAATGTGATTTTATACTTTATTATATAGTTTTCATACATAAAATGGCTTATTTTATATTTATTTGAACATATTATATTTTTAAGACATAAAATAGGTCATGCATGATTAAATTGAATAATAAAATATAAAATTATATTTAATAATTCATTTTAAAATATTTCATTAATAATTTAGGTTTTAATTAATTATTTAAATTGGATAAATTTTATTCTTTGGTCCTTTAATTTATTGATTTATTTTGAACAGGTCTGATAGCTTTGTTGGATTACAAAAACCATCCAAATTGAAGACCAAGTCAACCCAATTTCGGCTACACATGGCTGTCCACATAAACCACTTTTTGGTTTAATTGCACAAGGTCCTTGCAATATTGAAGAAGTTAGAGATTTGCCCGAAGATTTACATTTGATCGAGTTTCAGTCCTAAGTTGTTATGGCATTTAAATTGCTTAAAAATCAAGCAAAATTCAACTCAAAATCCACTAATCATGGCCCACCACTCATTGAAAAAGCTTGAAGAGACTAAACATCCCTTCATCCCTCATCCCCTTATCCTCTCATCCTTCATCCCTCATCATTCTCTTTTTTCTTTCAATTCTCTTAGCATTTTTCATTCCTCACGCTTAGCATCATCTTTTCATAGAGATTTTTAGCAATTAAGCCTCTTAAAAAGCCCTTGGTCGGCCACCTTTGAGAGCCATCAGCAAAGGAGCAAAGTAAAGGAACAAATGAGCCCTCGTCAGTTAGAGTCTTGGGTGACAACCACTTTGATTTGGGTTTAATCTTTCTTTTCTTTAATTTAATCTGAAAATGTTTGCTATGTGTTCTTTGTTCTTTTTTACAATAATGTTAGCTTAATTTTATTTAAGCTAGGATGATTGCTTTGATTAAATAATATTTATTTGATTCATGCTTATGATGTTTGTGCCTCAATCGATCATGTTTTCAATTAAAATCAAGTTTGTATTTTATTCATACGTGATTGGAATGCACTTGAATTAGTCGAGCGATCCTATCTAGACAACTGCTAGTGGACACATAATTGAAATGTGCAGGCTCAATTTAGATCCTAACCCGATTAAATTGCAGGTTGCATAACAATTCTAAACAAGCTCTGTTATCTACATAGTTTTTAGCTTTGTGTGATTAAACTATTTCAAACCTAACACTTCCCTGTTACCTGGCACAAATGCTAAGAAACCCTTAGTAAATAAAGATCAGTAAAATGCATATTTACTAAGTAAAGGATTTCAAAAGGACCTAATGTGGTTTCCGAACTCATGAAAGATCGAGTTGCCATGAAATATTTTTCCGAATGTTATTAAGCATGTTGATAATGAATTGAGTTTAATTAAAGTAATTGTCCTAGTTTATTTATATTATAATTGTTGCAGATTGTGTTTAATTTTGCTAAAATCTATTTCATTCATATAGTTTACATATTTAGGATAATTTGCATTGGGGATTATTGCATTTAGTTTAATATATTTAATTTTAATCATCACTTCTCAATCATATTGTGTTTTTAAATTTACCAAGTTGTTAATATAATTTTACAATTAAGTGATTTAACACAAATACAATCCCTATGGAGACGATAACTCGATACTTACTTATTACTTGATAACGACAGTGTACACTTGCACAAACCTACACGTTACAAGTTTTTGGCGTCGTTGCCGAGGATTGTTAACTATTGCCATAGTCTTTTTTTTGTGAAATTATTTACTTTCAATTTGGTTTGTTTCTAACATTACTAACTTATTCTTTTTAATTTTGTGATTTTCTTTTCAAGGTGTTTATGAGCATAGATCGAATTATTGATTTACTCCCTATAGACCCTAAAATTGAGCGAACTTTCAGACAAATAAGACGTGAATGAACAGCTCAAAGACAAGTCGAGATGGACCTTGAAAATCAGAATCAAGACCAAGGTAATGAAGCCGGTCGTGTACGAAATCCCATCCTCATGCCAATGATAGGGATTAATGCATCAGAAAATATGCTGTGCCACTTTTTAGTGAGTTAAATTCAGGAATTAGGAGGCCAGATATTGAGGCAACCCAATTTGAATTAAAACCAATGATATTTCAAATGCTCCAAACAGTGGGCCAATTCAATGGTATGCCCACGGAAGATCCACATCTCCACCTTCGATTATTTATGGAGGTAAGTGATTCATTCAAGATAGTTGGTGTGACTGAAGATGTACTAAGGTTAAAGTTGTTTCCGTACTCATTTCAAGATCGAGCATGAGCATGGCTCAATTCATTACCACCAAGTTCCATATCTACATGGCAAGAATTAGAAGAGAGATTTTTAGTTAAGTATTTTCGTCCTAGCAAAAATGCTAAGTTGAGGAACGAGATCACAACTTTCCAACAATTGGATGACAAGTCTTTATATGAGGCTTGAGAGCGATTCAAGGAATTACTTTGTAAGTGTCCTCATAATGGGATTCCTCATTGTATATAGTTGGAGACATCCTATAATGGTCTCAATGCACATACAAGTTTGATGGTAGATACTTCTGTGAATAGTGTAATTTTGTCGAAGTCTTATAATGAGGCTTATGAGATCATCGAGAGGATCGCAAGTAATAACTATCAATGGCCAACAAATCGAGTAGCTTTAGGAAGACGTGTAGCCGGAGTTCACAAAGTTGATGCTCTATTTCCTCTATATTAAAACAGTTTATCGCTAATAGTGCTAATAATTTCGTAGCTCAGCCACCAAGTTCGTTTGAAGTAGTTTCTTGTATGTACTATGGGGAAGGTCATTCTTTTGAGAATTGTCCATCAAATCCCAAGTCAGTGTACTATATGGGGAACCAACATCAAAATAGGAGTGGACAAGGACCCCAGTCCAACTTCTACAATCCTTTATGGCGTAATCATCCTAACTTTTCTTGGAGAAACCAAGGAAATGAATCGAAAAACTTATTGCAGCATAGACCCAACCAATCTCAAGGATTTAATCAGTAAGCTCCAAAACCACCTCAAGTTGAATCATTAAACAGTTTGGAGAACTTGTTGAAAGCATACATGGCAAAGAATGACGCTTTGATCCAAAGTCAAGCATCAACATTTAAAAATTTGGAAAACCAAATAGGTCAGTTAGCCATGGAGCTTCGTAATAGACCACAACGAACCTTGTCGAACAATACTGAGAATCTAAGAAATTTGGTAACGAACACATCAAGGCAGCGACATTGTGAAGTGGTAAAATTTTGGAACCCTAGTTGATTGATATCGAAGATAAGCTCGTTGAGAATAATCAATCAGTTGTTGAAATTCCTACACCAAAAGAGTCAGAATCTACAAAGACTGACAAGGTAAATCCTAACTTAGTAAATTCAGATACTTTAACATTTTCTTTGGATGCAGATTTACCTACTCAGAAGAGTTATCTGAATCAACCGAAAGTTCCATCACCTCCATATCCGCAAAGATTATAGCAACACAAGCAGAAATATGAGGTGCAGTTCAAGAAGTTCTTAGATATTCTGAATCAATTACACATCAATATTTCATTGGTGAAGGCTTTAGAACAAATATCGAATTATGTGAAGTTTATAAAGGTTATACTGTCCAAACCTGCCAACTCAAACACGAGCTTCTACAACTTGCCACAGTCGTGCGATATGGCCGTGGCTGAAACTGCCAATCTCAACACGGGCGTGCGACACGCCCGTGCCCAACGGCCGTGTGCCCAATTCTCTATTAAATTTTATTTTATTTTATTTTATTTTATTTTTATTCTCTTCACCTTATATTTTTCCTTTTATTTTACACTTCCTTTCTTATAGAGTAAGACTTAAATTCCTCACACAGTTGTGCTTCAAGTTACCCAAGATCATGAACTTCAAGTAGTCATCTCTCCAATCCAGCTTTCACTACTTTCAAGGAATTCATCCAAAAATTCAGGGAGTTTCAATTCTCTCCCTATCTTATGATATTATGCTCCTATTGCTACTAATATTATATTTGTACATTGAGGGCAATGTACATCTTAAGTGTGGGGGGAAACTTACTTTCAGTTATGGCATTTTCTTTGAAACCCCTGAAAATTTTTAAAACTTACTTTCTGCATTGTTCTCAAAATTTCAAATTCTCATTTTCACTCTCTGCATTATCTTCAATCTCCTATTAGGAATTAATTCTAATTAATTTATGATGTTTATTGATGTGTTGAGAATTAAGACATAAGTGTTTATGCTTTGATTATTCAAACTTTAAAACATTAGGGAATCCAACATGATAAGTTGAAATTTTTGAGAATTTAAATTTTTTCTAGGTTATTTTCCCTAATTTTAAGTATTATCTTGAGATTTGAAATTAGCAGGATTGACATCAAAAGCCATAGTTCTAGTGAGATTTTTGAGCCTTTTGAGCATACATCATTTCGTGCTCACTTTTATTATTGCTTTGAGTGAGTCAATACTGATTTGTTATTCTAGAACTTGCTTCGATTATACATGTCAAGACCACATCATTGATTTGATATACCGAAATAAGAAAGGCACCTAGGATTTAACCCACTTACTCCATAAAAGCCTACCTTCACAAATTAACCACTAGTGAATCCCATTGATCCTAACAACCCATTCTTCGACTCACCCCTAATATTAACCTATAACCTATTTTTTTTTAATTTCATTCAATTATTCTGATCCCTATTTTTGTCGAGATTTGAGTTGAATCATTATCTAGCTTTGTTCTCTTTTTCCAGTCTGTAAATATTCAAAGTATGATATTTGATTTGTTCTTAAAAAAATGTATATACAGTTAATTCAATTGTAATCTGTAATAGTTCAATAGTTTTTGCATATTTCTACAAGCTTCCAAATCCAGAACGGTGTCATCATAAGGCTTAGCTCTAGGAATATGTTCCAGTGGTAGAGTTTTTTTTTAGCTAGATAATTTTTCAGCTCGATTTTAACCCTTTCTTTTTTCAGCTTGTGACAACACCCCTAACCAAAGCCCCATTACAACCATTGAAAGACCTTTTGATCGATAAGTCATATCAATCTACAGTGGTGGAGATTTGATTTTCTTGCAAGCCTATGGTAATAACTTTTCAGGTTGACTAGAGAGTGCTTAATTTTTGAACCCTAAACACTTTGAGTGGATAGGGTGAATCTTTAGTGAGGATGTCAATTCTTGTTGATTTTGATTGAGAGAGAATTACTTAGGAGAAGGGAGAAAACCTATGTTTCCGTGATAAAATTCTCAACTTAGAGTGATTGAATCTTTAATGTTTTTCTGGTTAAATTATCATTGTATGATTACTTGTGGATTAGTTTGAAACATTATTGTAACACCCTACACCCCCGTCCGTCGCCGGAATAGGGTATTAAGGCATTACATAACTAGATACAGCCTACCGAGGTTCTTAGTTACGCACTAGACATAGATTCATTTAGTTCTTTAACCGAATGTAACACTACCAAAAAGTTCGGTCAGTACGTCATATCTCCTAAAAGAAAACGTTTCATAAGCATAGCATGCTAGTATATTTCTACTATGTGGCTACTAACAACTAGGCCGAATCAAACTTTTCAATGACAGAACATCATATTAGAAATTCATCACATATTGGTTACTAACTAAATAACATACCACAACATTAAACCATACGAATATCATCCACACATAAATTCAACTCGAAGACTAAGCAAGCCATTTTCACATGGCTAGAATAATTACAGCTCAAAATGTAGTTTGAATCGACAAAAGGAGATTAGCCTATACATGCCATTGACCCGAAAATAACCATCAAATGTACCAAAATAACAGCGATAGTGTAGGTGATTAAGGCTTCAATCCCCGAGTCCGTAGCTTCCAAAATGAGATCTATAAAACAGAGGAAACAAGGGAAACAGAGTAAGCATTACAATGCTTAGTAAGTTTTAAGCAATGTCACAGATAAGCATTAAATTCTAACATGGTTGATCATATATTTGTTTCCCTCTCCTATTTGGGTAAGACACCCTTTTTCCAAACATAAACATTCACATCACATACGAAAATGGATAGCTTCCACTCATAGTAAGTTCACATTACATATATATGTCACAAAAATTCGCATAACATTTCACATAGGCCAATTGTACTTTGATCATATTAATAATCTCGTTTCATGAACACATATGAAATCACATAATGACCTTAGTATTCAGTCCAAAATCCAGCTTGCATATAAGCCAAGGGTACATACCTGTATAGCTTAGCACTTTCAGCGCAATTCATTAGCGATCGTTACCTTGAAGACCATTAGTCTTAGGCTTTATTCTCATCATCATCGAGATCTTTAGCTCGGATAAACTCTATACATAGCCATCGGGTCTCTACCCCGGACGCAATCTCCGCATATAGCCTTCGGGTCTTAACCCGGACATCATCTCTGCATATAGCCTTCGGGTCTTAACCCGGACATAGTCTCCACATATAGTCAGCGGGAATTAATCCCGGATTCACATTACAAATTCTCATACACAGATATATTCGCATGTAGCCAAATTTCACATAACAAGATTTCAGTTACAATTCAATCAATTCATGTGCATACCAACATGTAACATGCTTCTCAACTTTATATCATAAATATACATATAATTCAAACTTATACACATATACACTTCTTTTCTAAACTTTCGGCCCAATGATCAAACATACATAAGCAAATGCATTTCAAAGCTCCATTTCGGCCCTTTTCTCTATGAGCCATTCGGCCATATCACAAACATGAATAAGGTTTCTTTCTCAATGGGACATCATTTAATATCAGCATGTATATCATGGCATTTTAACTTAAATACCAAATTCGATTACTCAAAACTTACCTTGAACTTTCACGAGGAATTACGAGTTGGCTATTCGACCACTTTAGCCTTCCCTTTATCCGAACTCGTCCCTCTATGCTCTTGAGCTAAATAAAACATTTAATTCTATTAATTCTTATTCAAGCACCTCAATGAATCATTTTCAGTCATAGTCAAATCATACATGCATATTCTTCTCATTACAAACACACATGCACATTGGAGCATTTCACATACATGTCATAAGTCACAACAAGCTGATTTTCTGAGCAGCATTCAGTAATTTATTCATAACTGGAGATACGAAACTCCAAATGTAGTGATGTAAATTTTTCATGAAAATAGACTCATTTATCTTTAATCCATAAAATTTTCATAATTTTTGGTTTGGTCAATCAATACCAGAATTTTCTTAAAGTTCCCCTATTTCACTGCTTGATTAAACTGACCACTCTATACTACAAACCGAATTTCTCCTTGTACAGAATTCCAATTATGTCCTCACCTATTTTATTCGAAACTAGACTCATTAAGGAGTCTAAGCATATAAATTTTGTCTCATAACAATTTTTATACAATTTATACTGATTTTTCAAAAAACAGAGCAGGGGACTTCGAAGTCAATCTGACACTGTCTCACTCTACTCTAAAAATCTTTTTATCGGGAATTCCTTTTCTTGCAAGGTTTCTTTTATAAGAAACAAGACTCATTAAGCTTCAATTACACAATTTATTCAGCCTCTAATTCAACTCGCACAATTTATGGTGATTTTTCCAAAACACGTTACTGCTGCTGTACCAAGCAGATTTTTATACAAAATCCACTCTTTAATGTTCTTATGCACATACTTAAAACATAGCATTTTCTAAGGCACCATTTAGAGTAATCCGTAACCTTAACATATATATACCTACACAATACACATCCATTCAAGTTACAACATATAACCATGGCCACATTAATCAATTATCAAATTTCTTGTTTCACATAGAATTAGCACTACTATACTAACTCCAAGCACACTCGGCAATCACATACTCAATTTCAATATCAAAACATAAATTCCCTTGTCATATTACCACTTAACCGAAATTAACAATGAAACTCGAGAATGCTAAGTCTTCAAGGCCACATTGAGCAATTGTATATGCATGTATTATGCATTGAACATTAAGCTTCTTAGTTCTAAATTCTCTTAAGGCCAAACATCTTATAAGACATTTTAGACAAATTTCATACCACATACTACTAGTCGAAACTCAATTAACTCCACCTTTAAACAATTTTTCTTTAACCAATAACACATTCGGCCATAATAAGGACCAAATGACAAACCTTAATCCCAACTTATAACAATGCAATCTACCCCCTTGGCCGAATGTTCCTTTGAACAATTCACTATTACAAAGCCTAATTTCACCAATTATACTTACCACACTAAGCTCAAATTCGGCTAATGCACATACATAGAATGTTTCCTTTAAGCAAAAATTTCTAAATCATACATTAATCTTGCATTTCACATAGTAGCAAATTGTCAATAATTTCATTAGCCACAACCATCCTAGTTTAGCAATCTCAACTCAATTATCCTCAATCTTAATACCAAAACATCAAAACACCTACCAAGAAAACACAACACTCATGGCCGAACATCCTCCCTAACAAAATCAAGCCCTTGAAAACACCAATTGTTTAATTTAGGTTTATAAACCCAAAATCACATGAATTCAACCTCATAATACCCTTCACACACTCATTTATCAATTTTTTTCTATCAAATTCAAAATCCACAATTTTTTTCTCCCATGACCGAATATCAACATAGCTCCAATCTTAAAATCAAAAACATAGGTCTAGGAGGGTATCAAACAAAGATTTCAAACATCAAAATACAAAGAAAAATTGCCCAAAATCTTACCTTCAACCTAGACCTTCATGACCGACCACCAAAGTGTTTTTTTCTTCTCTTTTTTTTTTCTTTAGTTTCGGCAACCATAAGAAGAAAATAGGAGAGCCTTGTTTGTATCATCCCTTATTTTATTATTTCATGCATTTTCATAGTTTAGAATTATTAAACCTATTTTTCTTATTATAAAATACACATAATACACACTCATCACAAGGTTACAAAACACAAACAAACAAATGTGTCATCATGATAGTAGGTTGGCCGGCCATCATAATAAAAAGAGGGAAATTTGACATGCAAATCCCTTATTTTGCATGCATGAAGTTATTGGTCATCACACCTTTGTCTAGCTCATTTTCAAAGTTCTTAATTTAGCCCTTTTAGGTGCAATTCATAATTATAACTCTAAATTGACAAACCAAACATGTCACTCAAGAATCAACACATATTATAGGCATCAAAATGAACATTAAATATATTTTATGCCTCGATTTTGTGGTCCCGAAACCACATTCTGACTAGGGTCGTTTTAAGGCTGTCACAATTATTGATAAAGATTGTGGGTTGAGAAGAATGATTTTTAATTGTGAGTTGAGATTTTGCTTGAGGACAAGCAAAGGCTTAAGTGTGGGGGTATTTGATAAATGATAATTTATACATATTTTTACCTCATGTTTAGCCTAATTTCTGGATGAATTATCATTGAATTAGTGCAAATTAGTGCTCTTAACCCTTCTATTTCATGTTTTATACTCAGCAGAGCATAAGGAAGAAAAAAAGAACGAAAAATGGGCCGGAAACGAAGAAAATGGGCCAAAGTGCAAAAATGACACGGCCCAAGGATTCACCACACGGCCGGGTCCCATGGCCGTGCCACAGAAAGTCCAACACGGCCTAGCCCCGACAAGCACAGCCAAACCACACGGCCGTGCCACCATCAACAGGCCCACACATGGCCTCTTGTCGATCCACACGGGCGTGGCCCACGGGCGTGTACCTGTCGTGAGATAGTTTAATTTCACTTGGAAAAGGATACTTAGGGGCTAAGAAAAGCATTCCAAAACTCTATATAAAAACCCTAGGAGGCAACTTCAAGGGTGTGCTTATTTCCCGCTAAGGGAATACTTTTCTCTTTACAAGAGAGTGCCCGTATTTCTGCCAACACAGAAAGTGGAAGCAAGGGATTACTCCAAGAGAAGCCGAATTCTACATCAAGACAGAAGATCTCCCTAAATTCCTTCAAGGGTTTTTGGGTTCTTTATGTTTTGTTATCTTATTTCTTCTGAGATGTCTTCTTTATTAATTATGAACTAAATCCCCCAAATACTTGAGAGGGATGAAACCTAAGACAGATCTTGTTATTATTTTCTTTTGAATTATATGATAAATATTTGATTTATTCTTAATTGTGTTTTTAACTCTTAAATTTATATTTTCGGGATATTGATTTAAGTCGAATGTGCTTGTGTAGAGGAGCAAAAGTCCCTGCATAGGAGTAGATCCAACAAAATTAAGTGGAGTTGCATGCAACCCTAGACATAGGGCGACATAAATCTGCCAGATTAGGGTCAAACCTAATAAGGGAATCCATAGATCGAGTTAATGCAAGACTAGGGGTTTTAACTAGAAAGAGATTTCAGTTAATCAACCTAGGATTAGTTGTTCTTATCCTCGACGGAGTTATTAACATAAATTAGGGATTTCTGCGGATCAAGTCAAGTGAATAAATCGTCTAATTCAAGAGTTGATAACAAGTGAAGTCTAGGTGGATTCTCCCTTGAGTGTTGCCCAAATCAATCAGTTTTTCCTAAAGAGTTTTTTCCCCAATTTACTTTTTGTGCATTCATAGTTTAGTTTTAGAATTGGTGTAAGTCTTCATAAAAACCCCTTTTATTTTTAGGCTAGATAATAGAAAGGAAGTTAGTACTAGTACTTTTGGTTCCTTTGGGTACGATAACTCAGTCTTGCCATTAAGCTATACTACTGTTCAATAGGTGCGCTTGCCTTAAAATCGTGATAATAGTTAGTTTCTGGTTTGATCATTATTATAAATTTTATTACTTTATATCACGCATATCAAAAAGCGACGATTAAATTGAATATATTTTAAAACGATGCTTTGAGCAAAATGCAACATTAATACATTACAAAATATAAGTACGAAAACAACATGTAAATTACATGATACACTACATCTCACACAAATATAGACAAAAAAAAGAAAAAATAACATAAAATAATAGATTATACATATAATAAAATGACTATGCTAAATAAATTTAAAAAAATATGTGAAATATAACTTAGAAATGAATACCAAACTCATAATGAAGAATGAAGGCAAAATAACAATAGAAAATAACTGAAGTGTTTAAAACAACAAATATGTAAAAAAGATATAAAAAATGACATTTTAAAAAGGGTTTATATATATATATATATATATAATTAATGTATTTTAAATGAACAACATATAAAAAACTTAGGATATAATATATATATATATATATATATATATATAAAAGATAACTTATATTAAATATATAGTATAACAATTTAATATATTATTTTATAAAAAGATAGTATACCTATTTTTAAAACAAAAATATAAAAACTTTACATTATTAATAAATTAACTTAAATATTATATAATATAAAATTTTTTAAAATAATGCATAATATATATAATTAATAAAGAACTTAATAAAAACTTAATGAGAATAAAAAAATACTTAAATAATTAAGGATAAAACAAAAATATAAAACAGGACTAAAATAAAACAAAATTCAAAGAAATAAGGGCTGAATTAAAATAAAAGTAAAATCTGTAAAAGGACTAAATTAAAACGCGCGCTACACTATAGGGACTTATTGGGCAATTGTGCCTTATCTCCTATACGGCGCCGTTTAATATCTGCCTTTATATAGCCTCAGGATTAAATTGAAACTAAAGACAAATTTCAAGGCTAATTTTAAAAACAAAAGAAAAAATTTAAAACGGACGAAAACAAAAAAATAATATTACGGAAGGATCAAAAGGGTAAATTTCCCTTTTAACAGAAACACGCGGATCCTCCTCGAGTCGGGTCATACGCGCGGGCCATGCCTTAAACGGCACCGTTTTGGGACTATTAAAATTAGCCCCAAACGGCGTCGTTTCGAGAGGGTATAAAATATGCATTTTTCTTAAAATTTTCATTCTTTTCTTCTCCTAAAAAAACAAAATCTGAGAACCCCCCTTTTCTTCTTTGGCTAGGCGATTTTTGGCCCAGCACCGACGATTGCTCCGTCACACGCGCCATCGTTCGTGGCGGTCAGAAGGTCAAAAACCTTCCTTTTTCAGGCGAATCGAAGGTAATCCTTTTTTGTTTATTTTTTAGCGGTATTTGTAAACAAAAAAAAAAGATTTGTATGTGTTTTTAAAAAAATAAAAATGAAATATTGATAAAGAAAACCAAATGAAATAACAGTAAAAAAAAATTTCACCTTTTCTCTGATTTAAAACTGTTTGTATACATGCCTTCGTATACATGCGTGTCCCTTACATTGTTTCTATTCGGGCTTTTATAGTCACTGTAAATCGAAAATAAATGTTTACAATCTTTGATTCTTGCCATATCTGCTATGTCTTTCTTTCCTTTTGCAGGTTGATAACGCGAATCACGGTGGTGATGAGGCCAAATCTACGCGCCGATGAAGTCCGAAGGAAAGCTGCGGCGCAAAGTCTTTTCAAAAACCCTTAGGGTTTTTGGAAAGTTTTAGAGTATTGGGCCTTTTGGGTTAGTTTTAGGTTGGGCTAGATTAGGATTGGGCCAATCGGGTTTGCATTTGGGCTGAAGGGTTTTAGTTTTAGGTGTAATGGGTTTTGGGTTTCTGGGCTATATTCGGTTATGGGTTACTGGCCCTTTTGTGAAATATGGACTATAAATTGTAAAAAGACTTTTATTAATTGGGTTTTTGTTTTTATTTTTGTTTTGGGTTTGTATACGGGCCTGTGAAATGGACTGTAAGGGTCTGTAAAAAACTTTTATTATTATTATTTTTTAGTTTTTTAATAAGGTATGGGCCCAGGAAAATTGGGCCTATTACACTATTTATCATTTCTTTACTTGAACTTTCTTGTAGCATAACCTGTTTATTAGCCCAATGAACCGTTTGGAATACTCAGGATACTTGGGTTTTCCTGCCTGATAATAGCCTGCCAATGCCATGCTCTAAGCATGGTCTTACATAGGATGTTCCCTGTCCTGCCAAAGTCATATATCTGATATGGACTTACATGGGATGCTCCTGAACTGTCTCAACCTGCCAATGACATATGTCTAATATGGACTTACATGGGATGTTCCTCAACTACCTTAACCTGAAATGTCATGACATTCCATATCACATACAATCCTCAGGTACAAACTGGCTTTCTAATACTTTTTCTTTGTTACCTCATCTTTGATTCAACTTGGAATATTCTCATAAAATAAATGTATATATGCTGGAAATTAATAACATTAATATAAAATATTGAAATATTTCATTTATTTACTGTAAACTTACCTCGGAGCAAAATACGATCAACTTGACAACTTAATCTTCTCCCTTTTTCTTTCCTTGGTCTATCCCCAATTTTCATTCTTCTTGATCTATTATTAGCAAATTTAGCTTATTTGATACTCACATTTATCAAAACAGTCCTTAACTCTAACTTTAGAAGAATTATAATTTTGCCCCTAAACTTTTGCATACTTACACTTTTGCCCCAAAGCTTGAAAATTAAACTTTTTCCCTAATTCTTATGTTTTAGGACATGTTGATCATTTTCCCTTAATGGCAACATCAAATTCTCACTCTAACATGTACTTATGAACATTAAGTATTTTTACCGATTATGCCGTTTTACTCGTTTTTACTTAAAACCGAGTAGCACAAGTTGTTTAAAGTAATTTAAAACCTCATATTCTATCATAAAACATAAAAAAAAAACAGATTTCACCTATGGGTATTTTTCCAAATATGAACCCTAGGTTAAATTATTGCTAGAATAAGCTAAATCAAGTTACTGGGACTCCAAAAACGTAAAGAACATTAAAAACGGGGCTTGGAATCACTTACTATGGAGCTTGGAAGCTTGAAACAAACCCTAGCTATGGTGATACATGGAGTTTTGGCCCTATGATGAAGATGATAACTATTTTGGCATCTTTTTTCCTTTTAATTCCTTTTAATTACCAAATGACTAACATGCCCTTCATTCAAACTTTGGTTATTTCTACCTATATATGTCAATTTTTGTCCATGAAAACCTAATGGTATAATTAACATTTAAGGACCTCTACTTCAATTATGCTCTTCAATTTAATCCGTTCCTATCTAGAACTCATATTTATCAACTTTTGCAATTAAGACCTAATAGGCAAATTTAACATACAATTCATGAAAATTTCTATCAATATTCTAACACATGCATCTAATCACTCGGTAAATCATAAAAATTAATCGGAATAAATTTTTCTATCTTAGATTCATGGTTTCACAACCATTGTTCCGTTTATGCCCTATTTCGAGATGTTACAGATATTGAGTGTAACATACTGCATACAGGTAATATTTATGACAGACCATACTGTATGGGGTTGGGTTACTGTTACAGAGGAAGTACTAGTGGCTTTGCCACGTATTTAGTATTTCTGGTGGCTTTGCCACAAATTCTGATATTGGTGGCTATGCCACGCTTACTGTTACTAGTAACTTTGTTGCGTTATTGTTACTAGTAGCTTCGCTGCGATATTGGTGTGTTGGTTGAGGGGTCGAGTTAATCCCACATGGTGCGTTGGTTGGTTCGGGTGGTGTATTGGTTGGATTGGGATGGGTTGCATATCTACACTGTACTGATACTGTATTAGGCCTAGGTCTACACTCTTACTATATAGGGCTAAAGCCGAGACTATTCTGTTACTGAATAGGGCTTAGGCCCAGACTGTTTCTGCCTGCACTGTTTGCTATTTGACTGATAAGGGATTACATACTGAGTTGTCATAAACTCACCCTTTCTTTTAACTATATAGGTAATCCCTAGCCTTAGGCGATTTGGAGCCGCGTGGGACTCAGAGGTTGTTACACGATCGCAGATGTTTTACTTTTGAATTCATTTATTTAAATTTCATACGGGGTTTTGGTTATGTAATAAGGCCATTTTGGTAGATTTAATTTTTGATTGGGTTTTTTTTCTTATTTTTAAACAGCTAGAATAGGGAAAAACGAGTTTTCAAAATAATAATTAGTTTCAAGAAAGACACGCATTTAAAACTTCAAGGTTTTTAATTAGAAAAGCTTCCGCGATTTTATTCGGTTTAAGAAACCAACGGTAACAATTATGGCTAATGTTTTAATAAGTCGATTTCAAATTGTAATAACAAAATTTTGTTAGATTTTTACAAGAAATAAGACTAAATGGGTTTTAACTGAAATATGGATTTTTATCAATGAGTCCAAGTTTTGCAAAGCACTTTAATGTGATACGTCAGATTCAGTTGTAAAGTCTAGGTCGAGTTTAAAGTGTTACATTCAGTGGTATCAGAGTCGAGTTGCAAAACTCGACTGTGGAATGGGTTTTGAAAATTTTTCCAAAAATTGGGTTTTGGAAGAGATGATTTTAAAGAATTTGAGTTGTTTTAAAATGTTGTTACTGGAAGTGTGGCACACCGAGTCTCCGACGCCAAATCTGTAAGTTCTCTGACACTGTTTACTATTATAGACTGAAACGTTATACTGTGAAACTACTCTAGATAGTAGTACTATACTGAAACTCCATAGTCAGAGTAAACTGATACTGTAGGAAACTAAAAACTGTAGTGAGATTCTAATCTACGAAAACAAAACTTCAACTACTACTTCTTCATAAAATATCCGTTAATAATTACTGGAATTATGAATGGATTCATAAAATTTTTAAATCAGATAATGCGTTATCCAATATGAGCATAAGATGTACTCGTGGAAGGGATACACGAGGCCGCGATAGAGGTCGAGGAAGTGCTAAAGCTAGGTCTTCGGCATCGGGTCACATACCTGCTAGAGAGGCACCAGCTTTGCCAGTTACTGAAACAGGGTCTTTTGATCGAGCAGCTGGGGATGATGCTCTATCCCAAGTGATGCTCTGCATTCTAGAGAGGGTGGTTGGAGCTAGTACAGGAACAGTGGGCGGTTCCGTCAATTTCAGAGCGACTCTAGTCTAATGGAGCGAAAATTTTTAGGGTTATTTTTAGAGTAGCCCCAAATGTGGCAGAATACTAGTTAGAGGCCATTGAATGAATAATGGATGACCTCAACTGTATTGTGGAGCAAAATTTAAAAGGAGCAGTGTTCTTATTGCTAGACGAGGCCTACCAGTGGTGGCTCACCGTGAGAGAGGGTACGCAGGCCAACCGTTTGACATGGGACTTCTTTAAGGTGGCCTTTCAAGGAACATATGTAGGGGTGAGTTATGTGGACGCCCGAAGAAAGGAATTATTAAAACTGACCCAGGGGAATAAGATTGTGGCAAAGTACGAGATAGAGTTTCTACGGTTGGGTCGCTATACTCGTGGGATAGTAGTGACTGTGTATGAACGCTGCGTTCATTTTGAGGATGGTCTCCGGGATGAGTTACGAATATTGATAGCTCTATAGAGGGAGCGAGACTTTGTTGCCATTGTAGAAAAGTCTAAAATTACAGAGGATCTAAAGCGCTCTGAGCGCTAGAAGTGCGAGAAAATAGGGGTAGAAACATGAGGGGTTTAGGGTCCTCGGTTCTTCTTGAAGGCCTACTAAGAAGGCCAGATTGGATGGGCTAAACCGACCAGTTCCTATTGCTGCTGTTAGACCACAGCCTTATAGGATTGTGGGAGGTCTCATCAGGGTGAGTGCTAGAAAAGAACTGGAGTGTGCTTCAGATGTGGGTCCATAGATCATCGGGTTAAGAATTGTCTTCAGAGGCCTGGTCAGATGCAAGCTATAGGACAGGGTCATGTTCAACCAGTAAGAGGTGGTTAGCAGCCACTGTGAGGTCATGGGCAGGCCAGAGGTGGAAACAGTATTGGACGAGGTCGTGGAGCACTGGGCAGAGATGCTGCTAACATTGAGGCGAGACAACTAGCCTTGGTCTATGCTAGTGGCCAAGACTGAAGCGCGAGGTTACTAAGTTTGTGGGTAAGTGTCTGACATGCCAACAAGTTAAGGCTGAGCATCAACTGCCTTCCGGGTTACTGCAGCCAGTTAAGATTCCACTCTGGAAGTGGGAAAAGGTAACCATGGATTTTGTGAGTTGGCTACTCTTGACGCCTACTAAAAAGGATTCGGTATGGGTTATCATAGATCGATTGACGTAATCTACCCATTTGATACCGGTCCGCATTGATTATTCACTGTAGAAGTTGGCTAAGTTGTATATGGCTGGGATTGTGAGACTACATGGGGTATCGATTTCTATCATATCTGGTAAAGATCCTAGATTCACATCCCAATTCTAGAAGAAGTTACACGAGGCACTAGGTACAAGGTTGGGCTTCAGTACTGCATTCCACCCTCAAACAAATTGTCAGTCAGAGAGGGTGATTTAGATACTGGAAGATATGTTAAGGAGTTCTGTAATAGACTTTCGAGGTAGTTGGGAAGATTACTTGCCATTAGCAGAGTTTGCGTATAACAACAGCTATCAGTCCAGTATTCAAATGGCACCATACGAGGTGTTATATGGTCATAGGTGTCGTACTCCTACTTGTTGGACTGAGTTGGGTGAGCGGCGAGTTTTGGGGCCAGAGATAGTTTCTGATACCGAAGAAAAAGTGAAGTTGATTCGAGATCGATTAAAGAAAGCATCTGATAGACAAAAGTCATATGTAAACTTGAAGCGTAGGGGGATTGAGTACTCTGTGGGGGATTATGTCTTTCTGAAGGTTTCACCGTGAAAGAAAATTCTGAGATTTGGACGGAAGAGTAAGCTGAGCCCTAGATTTATTGGGACTTACCAGGTACTGAAGCGTGTGGGGCCATTGCTTATCAGCTTGAGTTACCTCTAGAATTAGACAGAATTCATGATGTGTTCCACGTCTCCATGCTGAAGCGATACTCTTTGATCTCTCACACATCGTGCCAGTTGAAAAGATCGAGGTCAGACCCGATCTGACCTTCGAGGAAGAACTAATACAGATCCTGGATCATGACGTTTAGGTGCTAAGAAAGAAATCTGTTCCATTGGTCAAAGTGCTTTGCTATAATCACGATTCAAAAGAAGACACGTGGGAACCAGAAGAGGCGATACAACATCAATAGCCTCACTTATTTTAACCAGGTAAATTTCGAGGTTGAAATTTCTTTAAAGGGGTAGAGTTGTAACGGCCCAAAAATATAGGGTCTTTAATTTTGCATGACTTGACATAAATACCACGTTTGCTTTATTGGCTGAGTAATTTGGGGGTGTTTGGGGGTTTTTAGGAAGCCTGGGTTCAAGTCTTGGCTTTTGCAAAATGTTTAGTTTTGCTTTTTAATGAATAGGGATGCTAGCTTGTAGGCCTTATAAGTAAATGTCGTTGTGTTTTTCACAAAGCGTGCTTGTAGTATAGTGGCAAGGTGGTGGGTGGGTATGCAAGTGGTTTGGGGTTCGAGTGCAGGCATAACCAGAAGGGGTATTTCTTTTGCTGCATGGAACGATTGGTATTTGAGTTAGATGGGGACTCTAAGTTTGAATGAGTCTTGATGAATTTGAATGGGATGTGGGAATAAGTTAAGGAGAAAATCGTGGAGGGATAAGGGGAGTGAATCAAGGAGCTTGGTTTGAGGGAGATGTTGGCCAAAAATGGGAGTTTTTGGAAGTGCTAATCAGTTTGGGCACTAGTTGCCGAATGTAGTCTATGGGCATGAGAGGAATTCAGTTTTTGTCATTTTCATTTTGGTCTTTTGCTCTAAAATCCTGAAGTGCTGAAACAGCTTTCATTCCTGTTCTCTATTTTGGTTGTTAGTGTACTACCGAATTGACATTTGGGGGACTGGTTACTATGTATTATGTTTAATATAGGTGACGGCACTCGTGATTATTTAGTACTCTACGTGATAAGGTGTGTAACCGTACACACTATTGTGATTGATGTTCAGCTGAAAAGTTGAACGTGCATATTTCGCACTACTTGACTGTAGCTCGGCAAAATGCCGAAAAACCAGAAATATGGGAATGATGCCATATGGGTGTACGATCCCACGTGTGCTGGACCGAGCCCACGAATATGGGTATAGGATGTTTGAGACCACCATAAGCATCCTCCCGCGTTGGGCCAAAATGGGCCGTGTGGGCCTAATGGGCTCGTGGGCTCCATACTGACGGAATTTTTGATAAGTGGCAAATATTGAATTGGGCCTTGTTAATCACATGGACTGGTTGGATTTGGGCTAGAATGGGCCGAATGGGCTCGATGGGCCTATGGGCTTGTTGATGTAAATCTGACTGTTAGGTGGGAAATAATAAGGTTTGTCATGTCGCCTACATGGCATAGGCTATTTTGGGCTTCTATGGGCTAAGCTGGGCCATTTGGGCTCGATAGGCTTGTAGGCCCAGATGGACAAAATGTATGTTATGTGGTAAGATTTGACCTGGGCTATGGTTTTCGCATAACACCAACTAATTTTGAGCTAAATGGGCCACATAAGTGTGTGGGCCACTTGCGTCAAGTAAGGGCCTTAGGCCCATTTACACCGTTAAATTGATTTAGGTTACTTTAGTCGCTCGGGGCAATAGTGAACCTTCTGTTGGGCTGTTAAGACCTCGGTGTGTAAAATTACGGAAATACCCTTTATTTGCAAAATTATAGAAATTCCCTCGATTTGCAAAATTATCGAAATGCTCTCATTTGAAAAATTACCGAAATGACCTTAATTTGAAAGATTACCAAAATACCCCTGTAGTGAAAAATTACTGAAATGACTTCAATTTGTAAAATTACCAAAATACCCTTGTAGTGTAAAATTACCTATTTACCCCTGGAAGGTAAAATGAATAATTTACCCCTATTAGGTAAAAATGACCAGTAAACCCCTAGAGATAAAATGACTGTTTTATTAGGGTTATGTATGACTGATGTGCGTTTGATATATACAAATGACTGGGGTGTGATATGACTTGACTGTGATTGTATGACCGATTAAGGGTATGACATTCTACATACATGGCATGTTGCATGGGTTGGGATTTTGTACGGAGGAAGATCTGATCTATTAGGGTTGCATGGTTGCTTGACGACTGTGATCCACCGAAGGCTAAGAGCCGTTTATCTGTATTGATATGATAAAGTCACACGAGTCGCCTGAGAAGACTGTGGACTAATCGATGGCTGAGTGCCGATTATGTTATCGAAAGCTGTGTGTCGTTATTATGGCTTCGTGCTGTTATTATGGACTTCGTGCTGTTATTGTGGGCTTCATATTGTTCTTATGGGCTTTGTGCTGTAGTTATGGGCTTTATGCCATTACCAAAGGCTTTGTGCCGATATCATAGGCTTTGTGCCGATATCATAGGCTTTGTCGATTATGGACCCGTTATCGATGGCTTTGTGCCACGCATATTATCATGGCTCTGTGACGTTCTATTTACAGCTTTGAGCCGTTCTGTTGATCTAGTGCCACAACCAGTGTTAAGCTTGGTGTGTTGGATGGGTGGGTTGATTATATCCCCACAGACTGTGCAGGGTTGGACAGAGTGGTGTGCTGGTTAGATGGGTTTTGCATGCATCATGCATCATGCATTATTCATTTATGCTTTGTCTCTGATATGGGCTAGGCCGAATTGATTCTGTCTTGGGCTAGGCCCAATTGATCCTTTTATGGGCTATGACCCAAAATGTTATGGTAGTGGGCTTTGGCCCATGTATGCTCTGAATTGGACTGCACTGTTACTATTAAAGGGCTTTGGCCCAAATTGATTTTGTTTTTGTTTTTGTTTACTGACTGTTACTTTAACAAGGGGATTATACACTGAGTTTTTGTAAACTCGCCCCATTTATTAACCTTTCAGGTAATCCCCAGCCTTGGACGGATCGGAGTCATGAGGGACTCTGAGAGAGCCACAGACTACTTATGTTTTTGGTTTTGATTATCTACATTCAAGTATTTTGATTTGGGTTGTAATAAGGCCTTTAAGATTTCTGAATTTTAAATTTTGGAATTTTATTTATGGTTTTATAATCGTTAGAGGTAGGACACGGGTTTCTCTGAAACAACAATTGTTTTTCAAATATCCCGTTTCCGCAACTGTTTAAAAGTAAGCTTCCGCAACAAATAAGGTTTTAAAGGTAATAACGGTTTTTAAAAGGGATTAACTTTTTAATAAGCCATGTTTTGGAAAACAAATAAACAAAAGTTTTTTAAGTTTTAAATAAGTAGGGTTTTCAATGAAAACATGGTTTTCGAAAAAAACAATTCAATGTGACACGCCAGATTCGGGCCTAACTTCTAGGCCGGGTTTGGGGTGTTACACTGTTACTGTCAAAAACCAAAAAGGTGTGTATTTACACCCCTGTTTAACTGTGAATCGGCAAAAGCTGAAAAACTGAAATTCCAAAACTTCAGCATCTCGGGCCTCACGAGCGTGCGATCACTCGTAAGGTAAATCGAGCTCACAATTCATAGGCGACAGACTATAAAGGCCACCACGAACGTTCTCGTGGGCTTGGGCTGTTATGGGCCGAAATGGGCCATGTGGGCCCAATGGGCTCATTGGCCCCCCACGGGTAAAATCAACGGTAAGTGAGAAATAATGGATTGGGCTATGAAGTTCACATAACCGTGATTGAATTTGGGCTACATGGGCCACACGACTGTGTGGGCCCACTTGGATCGAGTAATGGGCCTTGGGCCCATTTACACTGTTATGACCACTTAGGTCATCTAAGTCGTTCGAGACGACTGTAGACCTATTGAAGGGTTGTTATCTGTACTGAGATCCCAAAATTAGTAAATGACCAAAATACCCTTGAGGGATAAATTACTATTTTACCCCTAACTAATGAAATGACTGTTACACCCTTAGTGGTAGGTTGATTGATGTGTGTATGATAATTACATGACTGATACTGAGTGTGACATACTGCATACACGTAATATTTATGACAGGCAATACTGTATGGGGTTGGGTTACCATTACATAGGAAGTACTAGTGTAACACCCCTATCCTATAACCGTCGCCGGAATAGGAAGGGGCTTTACCAGGTATTCAGAACAAATTAGGACAAAATATTCACAGATTTCCAAATTCAAACAATATTATAATTCAGTAACTATAGTAACATAATATGCTACAAAAGATCAGATTTAACATCATTAAATCATTAGGGATTAAACTAAAAATAGGCAAAAGATATGAAGAATCTTAAGAAAATTTTCAAATTAGGGCCACACGGCCGTGTGCCTTACACGGTCGTGCCCTAAACTTAACCCTGGCTGTGGACAACACTGCCAATCGCAGCACGGTCACCAGACACGCCCGTGTGTCCAGCCTGTGAGCAACACTGCCAGCCACCACACGGTCACCAGACACGCCCGTGTGTCCAGCCCGTGTGCAACACTGACCAAAATGTTTCAAATGCAGGGGTCACATGGTTGAGTCACACGCCCGTGTGCTCTAACTGTGTGGCACAATGTAGGCTTGGTTTAAGCCAAAATTCCAACCACTAAGGGTCAAACCTACAAGCCAAATTCATGCCACAATAATGCCACAATTTCAACTCAATTCAATGCTTTAGAACAAACCTCAACATGATCAAATCATTCATATACATGTTCATTTCAAAACTCATCTCTTAGTATATACATATCATAAAAAAGGTTCACAACTAGCATGTAATACATAACTTATTCATACTGTATTCAAAACTTACCATTTCTCCTCACTAGCATAATTCATGATGATCAGAACATACAAAATCTTATAGCCATTGTAAGTTTACTCAACTTTGCATCACAAACCATATACCAAAATGAGGCACAAGCATAACATTTACTATTCAATTCACATGGCATTACAAACTAACATATTCAACCTCAAAACATGGATACACTAGCCTATACATGCCATACTTGAACTTTGTACAATTAAAAGGTACCAAAAACAAACTCGATAGTGGTGACAATCCTTGACTATCCTCGAGCCTTTAGTAGCTACGATATTTGTAAAACAGTTGAAAGAATGAACAGAGTAAGCTACAATGAGCTTAGTGAGCCAAATACAAGGATATGTAGTTTAAAAATACACATTGATATCCATTTCATACATTTGTATGTAATTATACTTCAGACCTACTCCTTACTCATTCATTCCCATAGTTCACAGTATCATATTTCCATTCTCAGAAATTCAGTACAGAACAGACATACCTGAATCAACATCAATAAAATGCATTCATTCATATTTCAGAATTTTACTTCAGTTTATTCGGAGATATTACAAAACATGGAAGCCTCGTACAATGCCGACGTCCCTAACGTGGTCTTACATGTCATTCAATATTGATGCCGCTGTCCCAGACAAGGTCTTCACGAAATTCATGTGATGCCAATGTCCCAGACACTGTCTTACACGAAAACAGATATCGACACCAACGTCCCAGATGTGGTCTTACACAAAATTCTCTAATCAATGCCTACATCACAAACGAGGTCTTACATGATATCATTACACCATTCAATGATCAAAATTATACATCAGGCTCTTATGGCCATCCAATACAGTTTATAATTCGAGCATTAATACACACATCAATATAACGCATACTTGTATATTGACCTACCTCGTACGGATTTAAACAGTTTCAAGTCGACTATTCAATGACTTTGGACTTCCCTCGATCTAAGTCTATTTTTATTTGTTCTTGATCTAAATCAATTCAAATTCAACTATTCAATTATTCATTTAATTCAATTCAATCTATGAACACTAATTTAGGGCATTTTACATTTTAGCCCTTACAGTTTCATACTTTAACAAATTAGCCCATTTTTCATAAAAATCACAATATTCCAAACTCACCAAAACTAAGGCTTGACCGAATGTACATGTAGCTCATATCAATTCATATATTTCATTTATTTTACAAATTAATCTCCCAAAGTCTTATTTTCACAAATTAGCCCATATAACTTAAATTCATCAAAATCTCATGGAAAAACATGTTTATTCAACATCTTTTCATCATAATTCATTAAATTTCACTACAAAGCTTCAAATATGAACAATGGCACTATTCATAAACTTTATCAAAAATAGAAATTGAGACATGGGCATGAAAGAATAAGAAGCAACGATCACAGAAACATAGAATTTATCAAAAACAGACGAAAACTCATACCTTAATCAAGGATTTAACTTGCCGAAACCTAAGAGGTTTATTTCCTTCTCTTTTTCTTGTATTTCAGTTGAAGAACATGCATGAATTGTTTAATTTCATGCTTTTAATTCATTAAAACATTATTAATAATTCAATTCCCATTTTACCCTTCATTTAAAAACATACAAAGCATATGCATTAAGGTCAATTACGACCACTTAAACATTAAATGGCATATTTGCCACATAAGGCCACCATTATTTAAAAGCCATCTTAATTGAACACTTGGACATTTAACATACTAATTTTATCACATATACAATTCAGTCCTTTTTCACAATTAAGCACAGAAACAGACAAATTAAATCGTAGAAATTTCACAGCTACAGATTCATATACCACAGACATAGAAAATAATATTAGAACATTTTTCAGACTTGGATATATGGTTTTGAAACCACTTTTCTGACTAGGGTCCAAACTGGGCTGTTACAACTAGTGGCTCTGCTACATATTTATTGTTTCTAGTGGCTTTGCCACATATTCTGATACTGGTGGCTATGCCACGCTTACTATAATTAGTAGTTTTCTTGCGTTATTATTACTAGTCGCTTCGCTGCGATATTGGTGTTTTGGCTGGGTAGGTCGATTTAATCCCCACCTGGTGTGTTGGTTGGTACAGGTGGTGTGTTGGTTGGATTGGGATGGGTTGCATATTTGCACTATACTAGTACTGTATTGGGGCTAGGCCTACACTATTACTATATAGGGCTAAAGCCCAGACTGTTCTGTTACTAAATAGGGCTCAGGCCCAGACTATTTCTACCTGTACTATTTACTGTTTGACTGATAAGGGATTACACACTAAGTTTTTGCAAACTCACCCTTTCTTTTAACTGTACATGTAATCCCTAGCTTAGGCGATTTGGAGCCGTGTGGGACTTGGAGGTGGCCATACGATCGCAGATGTTTTGCTTTTGACTTTATTTATTTAAATTTCACACTGGGTTTTGGTTATGTAATAAGGCCATTTTGGTGGATTTAATTTTTGGTTGGGTTTTGTTTTCTTATTTTTAAACTACTAGAATAGGGAAAAATGAGTTTTCAAAATAATAACTATTTTCAAGAAAAACATGCATTTAAAACTTCAAGGTTTTTAATTAGAAAAGCTTCCACAGTTTTATTCGGTTTAAGAAACCAACGGTAACAATTATGGCTAATGTTTTAATAAGTCGATTTCAAATTGTAATAATGACAATTTGTCAGATTTTCACAAGAAATAAAACTAAATGGGTTTTATCTGAAATATGGATTTTATCAATGAGTCCAAGTTTTAGAAAGCACTTCGATGTGATACATTGGATTCGGTCGTAATGTCTAGGCCGAGTTTTGGGTGTTACATATGGGGACTCGGTCTTGTGGCCATATGTGTTGGCCTATAATGGTTTGTGGTTCATTTTTTGATTAATGTTTGTTATGAGTATATTTTATAAATGTCATTGTGAATGTGGAAATTTGCATAAATTGATGTGGAAAGGTTGAGAATGACGTGTTATTGTCTTAAATATGGATGACTTTGTTTCCTAAGTATATTATATTTTGTGGTTTTGAATTGAGGTAAGAGCATGTATGAATAAGGGTGGCAAAATTACTTGGTAAATAACCTAGTTTTTGTCCACACGGGTAAACACACGGACGTGTGTCTCGGCAGTGTGGACGACATGGCCTTGAACACGGGCGTGTGAAGTCTGAACCTATTTTATGAAAAAATATGAAAATTAAATTGACCATACGGCCTAAGCACACGAGCGTGTGAATTGGCCGTGTGACCTTCAAATGTTGATGATGTCATAAACAAAGAGTTACACGGGGTAGGGACACTGGCGTGTATGACCACATGGCCTGCCCACGGGCGTATGACCCCTTTATAGTAGAAAATTTTCTATGTTTTTGTAAAATTTTCTAACGTTCTCGGTTTAGTCCCAAATCGCTCCCAATGTATGTTTGGGCCTCGTAGGCTCGTATTAGGGACTTTATGATTAAATACAAAAAATTTTAATTTGGATGAAAATTTGTGACTCGGTTTTGTATGTTTGCTTATATTTTAATCCGATAATGCCTCGTACCCTGTTCCAGCGTTGAACACAGGTAAGGGGTGTTACAGACTGAGTGAGTATGAGACTGTTGCCTTGACAAAGGAGTGCAGTGCGTTCTTGTAGAACAAACTGCTACCGAAATTGAAAGACCTAGGAAGCTTTACTATACCTTGTAACATTGGTGAAACTTACTATGGTAAAGCTTTGTGTGACTTAGGTTCGAGTATCAACTTGATACCTAAGTCTATTTTCAAGATGCTAAGGATAGGTGAAGTACGACCTCCAACTTTGACTCTTTAGCTAGCGGATCGATCTTTAGCATATCCCTATGGAAAGATCGAGGATGTTTTGGTAAGAGTCGATAAATTTATTTTTCTTGCTAATTCATTGTCTTAGATTTTGAAGGAGACAAGGAAGTGCCGATCATCCTTGGGAGACCTTTCTTAGCCACAAGAAGAACGTTAATTGATGTGCAAAAAGGTGAACTCACTATGCAAGTTCAAGACGATAAGGTAACCTTTAACATTCTTAAAGCGATGAAATTTCCCAATTTGACAGAAGAGTGTTCAGTTATGGAAGAGATAGAAACCTTTGTTTCTATGGAAAGCAATTTTGAAGTGTAACAGCTCGAAGTAGGGGCTAAATGGAATAGTGGTTTTGAAACCATGAATTCGAGGTCTAAGGTATTATTCTGATTTAGTTTTGATGTTTGTTTGGTGTTTGTATAATTATGTGAATTTTTGTTGCATGAATTTTAATGTTTGCATGTCTAATTTGGTAGGTTGGACTAAATTGCAATAGGTGAAAAATATGTGTTTTAAAGCCATAAAGGTTCTTAATTGAATTGGGTTTTTAAATTAGGAGTCCTTGTATGGAAATTAGACCATTTTAACCTAGTTTGGACAAAAATGCCTAATGAAGGAAGAAAAATCAAATGGCTTTTAATGAAGGGCATTTTGGTCATTAGCTAATAAAAGGAATAAAAAGGGGAAAATAAGCCAAAATTGTCCATCTTTTCTTCTTCCTTGGCCGAATGTAGCAAGCTCTCCATAGCTAGGGTTTTGTTGATTTTCAAGCTAACAAGTAAGTGTAATCGAGCTCGATTTTTATTTTTCGTATTTTTAGAATCATCGTAAATTGCTCTAGCTAATTATACCAATTATTTTGAGCTAGGGTTTATTTTTAAAATTTTACCCATAGATTTCATGAATGTAGTTTGATGTCTAATGGTGAAATATGAAAGTTTAAAGTGTGAAGAATAATTTGCACTAGGTGATTTTTTATGGAATTTGTAGAAAGGACTTATTTGTAAAAAATAAAATGTGGTGTGTATAAGTGGTGATATGGTAGAAATTGTGGGCTGTTGTAGGAAAAAATAGTTCAACTAGGTTTAAGATGCATGGAAGTTGCATGAAAATCATAAACTGAGCCTAGGGACTAAAGTGTAAAATTTAGAAAGTTAGGGACTAAATTGTAAAAATAGTCATAGGATGATTTTGGACTAAATTGAGTAATGTGTATATTAAACGAGCTGAATGTGCTATTATAGATCAAGAAGATAGAGGAATCGACCTTGACCAAGGCAAGGGCAAGGTTACAGGCTAAATTACAAATTATCGCTTGTTGTTGTCAAGGTAAGTTTATATGTAAGTAATATATTGATTTTAATTACAAAAAGTATATTTATTGTATGATATGGATGATGTTGGATGGATTCTATATGGAAAATTGGTGTTCTTGATTGAACCTTCGAAAAAACGAAATACAAGGAGAATGTGTAGCTAGGTCACATGTGTGTTTCCAAGGGTAGGACACCATGTGTACAAGAGAGCTATGGGATATTCTTACATACGTAGCTAGGTCACATGTGTAATACTTTGTGTATACCATGTAGACACAAGAGCTACAGACTAAAAATAGCTAGGTCGCATGTATGTTACCAATGGTACATCATGTAGACACGAGAGCTATGTTATATGTAGCTAGGTCGCATGTGTGATTTCGAGTGTTGGACACCATGTAGACACGAGAGCTACGAGATTTGATGGCTAGGTCACATGGGTGATGATAAGGGTTCACCATGTACACGAGAGCCAAATCACATGTTGGTGGAGCTATGTACTGAAAGCATTGAGTATCGGATGTTATTCCAAAGGGTTTAATGCGAAAGTTTACAAATAATATTTGCATGGTTATGTGATGTGTAAATGCAGGTACTTATGGGACATAGAATATGTAGGAAAATACATGAGTATACAAAGGTGGTTATGAATTTAAATCTAGGTGTATATTGTGCTTGGTGTATATATATATGTATGAAACTTGGTAATGGTAGGTGGTAAGTTGTTATGAGGTGGCATGATCTATGGTTATTAAGAAAGTTGGTAAGATGTTAATTATTTAAATATATACTTACTAAGCTTCTTAAAGCTTACTTCTTGCCTTTTCCCTTGTTTTATAGATTAGTCAAGCCAGCTTAAGGATCGGGAAGCGTCAGAGGATCATCCACACTATCCACAAAGTTCTTTTGGTATTATAATACGTATTTTTTTAGATCTATGGCATGTATAGGGACTTAATGGTGTTGTAAGTGTTAAGTTGGTTTGGCTATATTATGGTAATTATCATGAGATAAGTCATTTTGTAATTAAGGCCATGTGATATGGCAATGATGATATTGTTTTGCTTATCTATCCTTATAAGGTATTTCATAAAATGATTGGTGTGTTTGTGTGTGGTTAAGTTGAAATGGATGGTTGATGAATAAATGAAGCCATTTAGATGCCTAAAAATGTGTAAGTTATGTGGTATTAAAAGTGATAAAGTTGGCATGTGTTTTGGGACAAAGGATGGCTTGGAAAATAGCCTAATTTAGGGCCACACGGCCAGCCCCCACGACCATGCGTGTAGGGCGTGTGAATTTTGCATAGGATTTTTGGAGACTAAAGACGTCACACGGCCTGGTCACACGGGCGTGTCCCGTGGCCATGTGACCAAAATGGTATGCTGACGTCATAAACAGTATGTCCCAATTATTCATACGGAGAGGCTATACGGGTGTGTCGAAGCCGTGTGAAGGACACGGGCCAAGGACACGGCATGTGCTCAGCCGTGTGGAAACCCCTGTAGGTTCGAAATGGAAAATATTTTTGAAAAATTCAACACAGGTTGGGGACACAGGCATGTGTGACTACACGGCCTGCCAGCACAGGCATGTCTCTGTCTCACACAGACGTATGCCTGTTTTTGACCTAATTTTCCAAAACTTTTCTAAGTTCTCAGTTTAGTCTCGGATCACTCCCAAATCATGTTTTAGGCCTCGTAGGCCCATTTTAAGGATCGTATGATATATTATGTAAAAATTTTAAATTGAAACAAAATTTTATGGCTTGATTTTGTATGATTGGTCGCGATGTTGTCCGGTAAGGCCTCGTACTCGATTCTGGCATCGAATCTGGGTAAGGGGTGTTACATGAAGAAGATCCATTGGAGAAAGCCTTAGATCTTGACCCTTTAGAGGATGAAAAATGTGAAGAAAACATGGCTTTGATGGAAGCCAATCCGAGAAATTTTATTCAATCCACATGGTTTGAACCGTTGGGGTTAGAAGTCGGAGAATTTGTGCAATCCAAGTTGTCAATCGAAGAACCACCTAAACTAGAACTAAAGGTACTTCCTTCCCATTTGAAACACGTTAATTTAGGTGACTGTTCCACTTTGCTTGTGATTATTTTAGTAGAACTGATAAAGATCAAGAGGATCAACTAATTTCTATTCTAAAGTAATTTAAGAAGGCAATATGTTGGACCATAGCTGATATTTGAGGTATAAGCCCTTCTTTTTGCATGCATAAAATTATTTTAGAGGAAGGTGAAAGACTTAAATTGATGGGCAAAGGAGATTCAATCCTATTATGAAAGAAGTTGTAAGAAAGGAAGTGATCAAATGGTTAGATGCATGAATCATTTATCCTATTTCAGATAGTTCATGGGTAAGTTCGGTGCAGTATGTGCCGAAGAAAGGTGGAATGACGATTGTTAAAAATGAGCGTAACAAGTTGATTCCAATGGGAAATGTTACTGGTTGGATAATTTGTATTGATTACAGAAAGTTGAATAAAGCAACACGGAAGGACCATTTTTTGTTGCCTTTTATGGATCAGATGTTAGATCGACTGGCAAGTAATGAATTCTATTGTTTTTTAGATGGCTATTCGGGATATAACCAAATAGTTGTAGCTCTGGAGGACCAACATAAAACAAGCTTTACTTGTCCGTATGGTACGTTTACTTTTAGGTGAATGTCTTTTGGTTTATGGAATGCATTTGCAACATTTCAACAATGCATGATTGCAATATTCACTGATATGGTTGAAAATTTTGTTTAAGTTTTCATGGATGATTTTTCTATTTTTTGTAACACTTATGATATTTGTTTGATTAATTTGGCTAAGGTACTGAAGAGATGTGATGAGACGAATCTTGTCCTTAACAAGGAAAATGTCATTTTATGGTTAAGGAAGGGATTGTCTTAGGGCATAAAATCTTAAAGAGAGGAATTGAAGTTGATAAAGCAAATGTGGACGTAACTGAAAGATTACCGGCCCCAATTAATGTGAAAGGAGTCAGAAGTTTCTTAGGCCATGCTAGTTTTTACCAAAGAATTATCAAGGATTTCTTGAAAATTTCTAAACCATTGTGTTTTTTGTTAGAGAAAGATACAATGTTTGATTTCAACAAAGCATGTTTAGAAGCTTTTGAAGATCTAAAAAAAGGTTAATCTCAGCCCTGATAATTGTTACACTTGATTGGAGCTCACCCTTTGAGTTGATGTGCGATGCAAGTGATTATGCCGTTGGATCTGTAATGGGTCAAAAAAGAAACAAAGTGTGTCACCCTATTTACTATGCAAGTAGAACTTTGACGGGAGCCCGACTCAATTATACAAGAATTGAAAAGGAACTCTTTTCTATAGTTTTTACTTTTGAAAAATTTTGCTCATATCTTATAGCTACAAAATTTACAGTATTTACTGACCATACAGCCATTCAATACTTGCTCACAAAGAAAAATGTGAAACTAAGGCTAATTCGTTGGATACTTTTACTCCAGGAATATGACCTTGAGATCCAAAACAGAAAAGGTGTTGAAAATCAAGTAGTTGATCATCTGTCGAGGTTGGAGCAAGATGAGGTAACTCAATCATGTGTGCCTATCAATGAGAATTTCCCAAATGAACACTTATTTGAGGTAAGTCGAATTGATAAAACACCTTGGTTTGCTGATTTTGCCAATTATCTTGCATGTGGAATAATTCATTGAGAAATGACATACCAACAAAGGAAAAAATTCCTTCATGATAGTCGATATTATTTTTGGGAGGATCTGTTTTTGTTTAAATAGTGTGCAGATAATATAATTCGAAAGTGTGTAGCTGAAAGTGAGATTGCTAAGATCTTGTATCATTTCCATTCATCTCCAAGTGGAGGACACTTTGGTGGTTCATGTACTGTAGCAAAGATTTTGCAAGCATGTTTCTTTTGGCCTACACTATTTAAAGATGCTTATGCTTATGTGAAGAACTATGATAAATGCCAAAGGACCGAAAATATATCAAGGAGGAATGAGATCCCATTGATAAACATTTTGGAGATTAAATTATTCGACGTATGGGGCAATGACCTTTTAAGCCTGTTTCCTTCTACGTATGGGAGCAAATACATCTTAGTTGCTATGGACTATGTATCCAAGTAGGTTGAAGCTGAAGCATACCCTACAAATGATGCTAACGATTCCTACATAAGCATGTGTTTACATAATTTGGGACACCAAAAGCTATTATTAGTGATGAAGGTTCTTACTTTGTGAACAAATGGCTTAAGTGGTTGCTTCAAAAATATGATGTGAAGCACAAGATTGCTACTGCATCACCTTTAGTCTAATGGATAAGTTGAAAGAGTGAACCGTGAAATCAAAGGTATCCTTAAAAGGGTAGGACGCCCTAGCAGAAAAGATTGGTCTTTAAGGCTCAATGATACATTATGGGCCTATCGAACAACATTTAAAACATCGTTAGGAATGACTCCTTATCAGTTAGTTTTTGGAAAGGCATGTCATTTGCCATTAGAGCTGGAGAATAAAGCTCACTAGGCTTTGAAGTAGTTGAACTTTGATCTTAAACAAGCCAGTGAGAGAAGGATGTTACAAGTTGATGAGTTGGAAGAGTTGAGGTTGTTGTCCTATGAGAATGCCAAAATGTGTAAAGAAAGATCAAAGAGATGGCATGATAGTCATATACAGCCTTGGGAGTTTAAAGAAGGTCAAAAGGTTTTGTTGTTTAATTCAAGGTTGAAGTTATTTGCTGGGAAGCTTAAATCTTGATGGAAAGGATCTTATACCATCTATTGAGTTTGTCCTTATGGAGCTATTGAATTATACGACAATTATAGAAGTACGTTTAAAGTGAATGGTCAATGTTTCAAACACTACTGGAATGGTGAAGTTGAGCGAGTTGAATCCTCGTTCAAATTAGCAGACCCTTGATTTTTCATGAACTCGTTTTGTAAATAAATAAATAATTAGAACTTATTTTCTTAACTTAGTACATTTAATTAATTCTGTCAAAGGAGATTGGAACTTAAGCGGGACTGCTATGACCCCTCCAACCTTTTCTAAGAATTAATTTAATGTAGTTTGTTAAGAAGAAAATTTCTAATTAAGATCTAAAAATTTTAAGTTTCATTTGTTTTGTTTAAATTTTAAATTTTTATGTTAATAAAGGGGGTCAAATTTGGCCCAAGTACTAATCAGTTTTTTTCTTGAGTAAGTATGTAAATACAGTCTGAGGTTGAGGCCCAGGACATCAAAAAGGAGGGAAAAATTCATACTTTGCCATCACTCCCATTACTTGCTGCCCAAGTAACCCTAATGTAGCTAAATTTTTGCTATATGTTGCCCTAATTCTTCCCCATATAAACCCCCTCTTCATTCTACTATTTTTCATATCCCTCAAAGCAATTTGCTTCACCCTAAAAATTCCTAAATCTATCTCTTGTGCCGCTAACCTCAAATCCCGAAAGAAACCCTAGTTTCTCTTCCCTTTTTGTCGAAATCACCTATTGCTGACGCAAGAAGATTGCCGAAGCACCAACGTTGCTGCCGCATATCACCATTGTCACCGCTGTACACTTCTATTACTATTGCACGCTATCGTTGTTGCCACACCATCCTTAACGTCACAAGGTTTTTGTCGTAGCAAGTCCTTATCTACCTTGCCGATTTCTCTTTTCCCCCTTTTGTAGAAAGTTTGCAAAATTTTCAAGAAAAGATACCATGTCTTTCAAAAGAACTAGATCTTTAAAGACTACTCTTGAAAACCCAATTTTGATTGATGAAGAAGTGAAAGAGAGATTTGATTCAATCTTTAAGCATCAACCTATGATGCCAGAAAAGGTTTTAACTTGAAGTGTCATGATTTGATGGTTGTTCCTATACCGATTAGAAAGAAAATCAATGCTATCAAGTGGGAACGACTTTCTAATGCTCGTTCACTTCCCGATGATGAACTAGTTCGAGAGTTCTATACTAGTTTGACTATGGAAGATACTACTAAGGTCATCGTTCGAAAGACCTCTTACTTCTAAGTCCATCAATGATTTGTTTAACTTACCTGATGTTTAAGAAGATGAATACTACCCTATGATGAACAATATCAATTGGGATTTTCTTCAATAAGTGCTTGATATTGTGAAAATCAGGGATCCCAATGGATTATAAGAAAGTTTGGGAGCCATTCTTGTCGAAGCGAATACCTAAAACCAATAGCAAATGTATGGTTTTATTTTGTTTGCTATAGTTTTATGCCTATCTTATATAGTTCCACCATCTCGATACAATGGATGCTCTTGTTATATGCAATTTTGACAAAAAAGTCCATTAATGTTGGGAAAATTATTCTCAAAGAGATTCATGATTGTGCTAAAAAGAAGACAGGAAGTGCTTATTTCCCATCATTAATCACTTCACTTTGCTTAATGGCCCATGTTAAAACACAAGCAAATCTGAAGGGGTAATATGTTCAAGGATGCATCACAAATCATGATCTTGAAAGGTTAGTAGAGAAGGTGCATGAGCTAAATCAAGGCGAGCAAGAAGAGCCAACTGAGCTAGATACCGAGTAGTCAACAAATGAAACTAAAACTGAAGCTAATTCAGCTATAGACACTGAAGAAGAAGAATCAGATAAGGAACCGAACAGTCTTAAACCAGTTGAAGGATCTGCAAACTCTGAACCAAAGGTTGAGCTAGAAGAAGAAACAATCAAGCTAAGTGTTGAACTTGAATTTACAACTCCAATGTTGACTTCTGCAAGTACTTCAAAGAAATCAGAGTTGTCAATTATGATGTATATGAGCAAGTTCATGCACAATTAACAACAAACTTACTGGAAATATACAAAAACTAGAGATGACTCAATTCAAAATACTTTTAAGAATATCTCTAACACTTTTTGTTCCTGAGTTCCCAATGATATCTTTGAGACATGGATGGAAGATACTAAGTATGCAAGAGGAGATGGAGCTGAAGAAGACAAGGGGAACGAGTCAAAAAAATAAAAGGGGGTATTTTTGTCTTATTATTTATTTAATCATTTTTAGGTCTTTAGGAATTTATTTCTTTCGTAATTAGGATTTAATTTCTACAAAATAAAACATAACAAGCATGAATAAACTTAGCACTTCTTTAGAAAGAAAAGACTAAGTGATGTGGTAATGGGAATGAACATGTCTAGGTTTGGGTTATTAGGAAAGACTTGGTATTTAAGCAGTCTTAATGACTCACCTCTCTTTTTTTACAACCTTACCTGGAGTTCAGTTTTCATTCATTACTTTGGTCTTGCAATGATAACATTACTTCTTTTTAAAGGGGGTAAGGTAAATAAATTGTTCAAATTTTTAAAATTTTCAACATTTCAATCATTTCTTTCATAAGTATGTTTTAATAAACGAATGTTTAGAGACTTTTTTTTTGTTAATGAGATAGTTTGTATGCAAGTATGAATGATGATTCTATCTGAGTGAATGTATGTTATCATGAAGAATGGAATGCTTGTATGATCTTAGTCATGGGTAATGTTTGCCATGAAACTTAGTTTCTCTTGAGATTATACATTCATGAAGGTTTATATCTTTAAAATTGACTTAGTAACTTTCTTGAGGCAAAATCCTAAGAGATATAAAAATCTAAAATGATATAAGCACTATTTTTTTGGATCGTTTGAGCCTCTTCGAGCCAACCTTATGATATTAGACCCTTGAAACTGTAATTTTGAGCTTAAAGGCCTGTTTATTGCAATGAACCTACATTATAAGCCATATTACCATCTTTTTAAGTTATCCTAATTTTGTGTACCCATCTTAACTAAAGTTGTCTTGGTAATCAACATTTGAGGAAATTTTCAAAAAGATGTATGTGTTCATGCTAAAAAAAAAGACGAAGAAAGAGCAAAGAGAAGTTGCTCAGTCTCCAAAAAGAAAAATGTATAAGCATGGGTTCAAAATAAGTTTGGGAGTGTTCCAAAGGTTCACTTAAAGAAAAAGGCTGTATTTCGAGAAATCCAGGACAAAGTTAAAGGGTAAGATTTTGAAACCAAAATGTCTCATCTCTTAAAATCCCTACCTTTAACTAAGTCCCATTATAACCTTATAAAAGACCTATTGATTTGATGATTATGTCACCTACATTAGTGGAAAGGAAGTACTAAGTTCAACATATGAAGATCATAAATAAGCCTTATGTTTATTTGCTTGATTGATCAAAAATTATGTTGAATGAAGAATGTTATTTGTGGCTGTGACATACATACAAACTATGATTCATGTTGGCATATTTTGAAACTTAGTATAATATTCTAAAAATGTTTGCATATGATTTACTTGTTAATAAAGAAGATATATGAACATGAAGTTATTAATGCATGATTATGGGACAAAGATTGGTGTTGCTTACACAGTTAGCAATTTTGCTTTAGTAAACTGAAAAATATATAGGATTTTTCCTATGTAATTTATCACATTTTTACTTAAATTTGTTGTTACAACTAAGTAATTGTTTAATAAATTAACGAAATATGTGAAAATATGAAATTAGGATATAGAAATTATTAAAATATGATTTTATACTTTATTATATAGTTTTCATACATAAAATGGATTATTTTATATTTATTTGAACATATTATATTTTTAAGACATAAAATGGGCCATGCATGATTAAATTAAATAATAAAATATAGAATAATATTTAATAATTCATTTTAAAATATTTTATTAATAATTTGGGTTTTAATTAATTATTTAAATTGGATAAATTTTATTCTTTTGTCCTTTAATCTATTGATTTATTTTGGACAACTCTGATACCTTTGTTGGATTACAAATACCGTCCAAATTGAAGACCAAGTCAACCCAATTTTGAATACACATGGTTGTCCACATAAACTGTAACAAACCTGCTTTTGAGCCTAGTCAGAATAGTGGTTTCGGAACCACAAATTCGAGGTAGGATGTAACGCCCTGAATTTGGGCCTGGAAGTATTAGGCCTTGAGCAAGGAAACGGTTAGGAAACTGTGCATAAAATTATGTGAGCTAGGAAATGACAGAATTAAAAGTCTGCTCAAGTGGTTGAGGGTCCTGAGAGGTGTTGGAGAAGTCCTGGGTTCAAACCTTGGCTTTAGCAAAAATCTTGGTCTTAAGTGAATTAAACCTTGGATGCTTGGGAGTAGGCCTTTTAAAATTATTATGGTTAAGAAATAACACAAAAGAGCCAAGTGGTCTAGTGGCAAGGTGGTGACACATGAGAGGCAGGGAGGTGGCATCATAGGGGTGGCAAGGAGGTTTAGGGTTCCAGTGTTGGCATGGTACACTGAGGGGTATTTATTTTGTACCTTTGGTCAGCCAGTGGTTAAGTTGAAATTGAACTCTAGTTGAGAAAGTTTGAATTGGTCAAGTGAGGAAATCAATGAGTGGATTATGGAGGAAATTAAGGAGGGGATTATGGAGTGATAAGGGGAGAAAATCAAGGAGATTGGATTTGTGGGGAGTTGGAGCCAATTTGGGAAATGTGGGAGTACAAAATTCGGCTTTAGGGGCTTTGCTTGTGTGCATTCTGCAATTGGGAAGCTTTTAGGGTGGTGTTTTGTTAGTTGTGCCGAATGAGGGTTATTTTTATGGAGAAATCATTTTGGTCTTTTCTTTCGTGTTGGTTTTTTCTTAAAAATCCCCAAAGTGCCGAAATTGCCTTTTTTTCTAGCCCTCTTGTGTTTTGCCGAATTGTCTCTCCTTTCACTTGGAGTTTTGCTCCTTTTCTCCAAGACTGAATACTATTTCTTTCTCTTCTTCAAGCTTCCTACTCATCTTTCCTTCCTTTTCAAAACCGAACATTCCATTACCCTCACACTAGTGCAATTGATCATTTTCTTCTCTTTTCCTTTGATCTCTAGACACTTGAAGTCGAATCTTTGGTCTTCTTTCCTTTATCTCAATTATGGGGGCCAAATCTTCTTCTCTTGATCACTCATAAGCCGAACCTCTCCTTTAAGCAATCTAGTTCGTGGGGTCGAAGGTTAACTCTAGGTAAGCACTTATCTTTCTTTCCTTTTAGCACTTTTGGGTAAAAGCCGAATGTGTTGATCATTCGAGTGCTAACTGTGAATCTCTTCTTTTTCATGTTAGGTTCGAGGTACTTTCAAAGAAGTAAAGAAACATTTACGTTAGGGAAGCAATCACAACCCGTAGCTCCATTGTGCAAGAGGTAAATGGTTACCTTCATTCTTTTGAGATTTGGTCGAATATGCTATTGTCCCAATATCACAGTATATGTGGTTTTGAATCACATTGGTGAATGACTAATTTTGTGAGATCTGTTACATTACAGATTTGTGTTAATGGTGTGAACCGATTAGGGTCATTGATCTTGGAGGGATCAAGACCGTACGTGCAGATAAGGTAAGGAAGGAGTATGTATGACTATGTGATTAAGTGATTAACCTTATTGGATAGCTAACTAACGGGTTATTCTAATTGGGTTATAGGTTCGGTACGAGTGGGTTAATCACATGTTCCATAAACAGGTGTGTACTCACACTATTAGATCTAGATCGACGAAATGCCGAAATGTTGAAAAGTTGAAAGATCGGCAACTGTTGCCATAGAGCATGTGAGCGCACGTGTGGAGGATTCGATGCGATAGTAGAGGCCACCATGAGCGACCTCATGGGCTTAGGCTGATATTGGCCAAAGTGAGCCTTATGGGCCCAATAGGCTCGTGGCCCCACACAGGGTTTTTTATGGATATGTGAAAATATTAGACCTGGCTATGTCACTTATATGGCTAAGGTTAATTTTAGGCTTAGTGGGCCAAATAAGCACGTGGGCCCCATGGGTCGGCTTAGTAGGCTTTGGGCCCACTTGCACTGTTTATTTGAAAAAGGTTGTACGGGTTACTCGAGATGACTGTGAACCCACTGATGGGTCGATGTGTGTATTTAGACCCTAAATTGTGAAATGACGGTTGTGCCCCTGAAGGGCAAAATGACTGAAATACTCCTACATGATATATGACTGGTTTTTTATGCCATTTGATGATATGTTTGCATTCATGCATGTAATATTATGCTGCATTGGGACGAGATCTTGTAGTTGGACGAAGTGATTGTTCTGTTAGGGTCGCACGGGTTGACTGAGATGAATGTGGACCCACCGATTTGAATTGTTATGGTCGTACGGGTCGCCCGAGATGACTGTGGACCTGGTCACACGGGTCGCTTGTGACAACTGTGGACCCATTTTGGTAAGGTTACACGGGTCACCCAAGATGACTGTGGACCTATCAAAGGCTTAAAGCTGCTTATATTTTTTGCAATCCTGCTGCGATATTGGTTAGTGCCACAACCGGTGCTACATTGGAAGTGTAGGGTTGGACGGGACATGAAGTGCAGGGTTGGTTGGGGTTATATGCATTGCATACATTTATTCTGATGTTGCTATGGGCTTAGGCCTAATTGAGGCTATTGCGGGCTAAGGCCCATTTTCCACTGCTACCGTAATGGGCTTAGGCCTAGATTGATGTGACGTATGTTGTTTGATTGTTGGGGGTAGTGCACACTGAGTTTTTTGTAAACTCACCCCTCTTTTTAATTTTTCAGGTAATCGTCAGTGAGTAGGTGGTTTGATGTATGGGAGGTCTCGTAGGTGGCCACGCTGCGAGTAGCTTTAAGATTTTAGTATTTTACGTTACATTATTTCTTTTTTATTTATTAATTACTTTCTTTTGGGTTTGATGTAATAAGGCCTTTTCTCTGGTTTCGATTTGGTTTTGGGACTTTATTAGGTTGATTGCACAATTTCTAATTTAAGACGGGTTTTCTAAAAACATAAAATAACATTTTATGTTAAACAAACGTTTTCAACCAAAAGCTTCCGCTAACAACCGAAACATGAGGCTTTAATAAGTAATAAGGTTTCTCAAATAGCAACCTAAGGTTTTAATTGAGCTCTCAAATAAACAAAGTTTACAATGGTTTTCATATTAACTTAAGTACTCCTCATATGAGGCTAATTTCCATAATAAAATATGTCATGCGAACACTGTTTTAACCTGCGAACAACCAAATGTTTTTTTCATGGTTTTCCAACATCATCGGTTTGTATGGACTACCTTTCAATGTGACGCCGCCAGATTCGACCATAATGTCCTAAAATTATTTTATGTGTGTACAATATGGGATTATGCATGTGTGAAAGTTTCGTGAAATAGTTTTAGCATTTGGTTGGTTAATTTGGCAAAATGACCAAATCCCGTAAAATGCAAAATTAGCATGCTATGTGTTAAAAGTGCTTAAATGCTATGTTTTGTTAAATGTGAGGTCTTTATGTTGATATTAAACCATGGATAGTGTGCAACGTCCCGAAATTGGGTCTAGAAGAGTGGGCCCAACTTGGGTTGCGTAATGGGCCCTGGGCCCATGTACGCTGAATGGCATGTTGGTATGTTGGCTAAAAGGTTTGGGAGTGTTGGAGAAGTCCTGGGTTCAAACCTGGACCTTAGCAAAAATTTATGTTTTTCTCTTATGGGGGCCTTGACGTTAGTGGGTAGAATTTAAGAATATTTTTGGTGAAAGTATGACAAAAAAAGAGATGTGGTCTAGTGGCAAGGAAGTGATGCCATAGAGGAAGCAAGGGGTCCAAGGTTAAGTCTTGGCTCTTACAATTTATTTTGGTTTTTCTTTTAAATAAATCTGGAAGTGAGTAGGTTGGTTTTAAAGTTAAATGTGTTGGACTTATGACATAAAGGAGCTTGTGTCCTAGTGATTGTGGCGTGACATGGTTATTGAGAGGACTATGGTTTGAATCCCTTTGCATTCAAAGGTTGATTATTTTGCTAATGCTTTAATTTTTGGGGATTGATGGAGAATCCCACATCGACAAGCTAACATGTGAATAGGCGAGAAGCTAGCTTTAAATAAAGCAAATCGTGAGGAGAGTAGGCATACCTTTCTTGGCTTATCCCTTTCACGTTGTGGCATGTTCGTTTGGGTTAGGCGTTGGATCATTCGTTGATCTGTATGCCGTTGGGTCACGGTGGTGGTAACTGTAGTTGATCGACACACCCCCTAGGGAGTCAAGGGTGCGATAATTATTGGCTTCTAGGCATAGCAGTGTTCAGAGCGTGGATTAACTTGAGATACCTATCAAGTGTGTACTCCACCCTACTCTAGTTGTAGAACGGCAAATGCCGGAATGCCGAAATGGGCCATGTGGGCCCAATGGCCCGTGGGCCCAATTGGGCAAATTTTATGATTGTGTAGTAAATATTGGACTAGACTACGTGAATCTCATATCTGTGGCTAGTTTTGGGCTAAAGGGCCACACGAGCGTGTAGGCCCACCTGGGCCGAGAACGGGCCTTAGGCCCATTCGAAACGTTATCTCTGTTTAGAATACTTGAGTCGACCAATGTGACTGTAGGCTTTCTGAGGGATTGATAAAATTACCGAAATACCCTTATAGGGTAGAATTATTGTAATACCCTCGATTTGCAAAATTACAGAAATACCCCTGATTTGTAAAAGTACTGTTTTACCCCTGATCAGTAAAATTACCGTTTTACCCTTAATTTGTAAAGTTATTGTTTTACCCCTGATTTGTAAAGTATTGTTTTACCCCTGAATTGTAAAATTATCGTTTTACCCTTGGTTTACAAAATTATAGAAATACCCTAGTTTACAAGTTATGAAAATACCCTGGATTTCAAAATTACCAAAATACCCCTGATTTGCGAAATTATGAAATACCCCTGGGTTGCAAAATTACCGAAATACCCCTAGTTTATAAAATTACCGAAATACCCCTGGGTTGTAAAATTACCGAAATACCCCTGATTTACGAAATTACTAAAATACCCCTAATTTGTGAAATTACCGAATACCCCTAGGCTGTAAAATTATCGATATACCTCTGGTTTATGAAATTATCGAAATACCCCTAGGTTGCAAAATTACCGAAATACCCCTAATTTTTAAAATTACTGAAATACCCCTGGTTTGTGAAATTATCGAAATACCCTTAGGTTGCAAATTATTGAAATACCCTTGTAGGGTAGAATTACCAAAATACCCCTAGGTTGCAAAATTCTGAAATACCCCTATAGGGTAGAATTACTGAAATACCCCTGTAGAGTAGAATTACTGAAATACCACTATAGGGTAGAATTACCGAGATACCCCTGTGGGGGTAAAATTACCATTTTACCTCTAGGGTGTTAAATGACTGTTTTACCTTTATAGGCAAGTGACTGACTTGGACTATGTATTTGACGGATTTGACTGTGTTCGTATGACAGTGATTTGACTGACATGACCGTGGTTGTGTGATTGATATGTTTTAATATGTGTTTAAATGACTGATACTGAACATGGCCATTCTGCATACATGTGTGATGATTGAGCATAGCATACACGACATATTGGGTTGGGACATTGATTTGGAGGAAGTTCTGTGCTAGTGTCTTTGCCACGTATTCTGATTTTGGTGGCTTCGCCACGTTATCTGTTATTAGCAGTATGGCGGCGTCATTGGTGTATAGGGCTGGGTGGGTCGAGTTATTCCCCACATAGTGTGTTGGGTTGGTACGGATGGTGTGATGGCTGGGTTGGGTTGGGATTGCATTCGCATATTGTTCTGATTCTGCTATGGTTTGGCCCACACTGTTCTGTATAGGGCTAAGGCCCAGACTGATCTGTTCTGTATAGGGCTTCGGCCTAGTCTGTTCTGCATATCTGTATTATACTGTTAATGGTTCTGTTTTGGGCTTAGGCCCACCTGATTTTGATTTTGATTCTAATTTTGATAATGTTTCTGATTTTGTAATGGGCTAAGACCCATTTGGTACTGTTTGTTATAGTGGGCTAAGGCCCAATTGATACTGGAACTGTAGTAGGGCTGGCTGGCTGGGGCCCAAACTTTTAATTCTTTTGTATGACTGATTGTTCGTTTTATATAGTAGGGGATTACACACTGAGTTTTCATAAAACTCACCCTATTTAATAACTGTGCAGGTAATTCCTAGCTTTAGGAGGATCGGTGCTACGAGGGACTCGGAGAAGGCCACATATTGCTTATGCTCTGTTTTGATTTACTTTTAAGTACTTTATTCTGGTTTGGGTTGTAATAAGGTCTTTTAAACTTTTCGATTTTTATGTTTCGGATTTTATTTATTGTTTTATAATTGCTAGAAGTCGGACACGATTTTTCCAAAACAACAACTATTTTTCAAATTATCACATTTCCGCAACTATTTTAAATTAGGCTTCCATAACAATTAAGGTTTTAAAGGTAATAACATTTCACAAGAGAACATCTTTTAATAAACCACGTTTTAAAAATATGCATAAGAAATTTGAGATTTTACACAAGTTTTAAATGGCAACAAGTTTTAATAAGAAAGGTTTTCAATGGAAACAAGGTTTTCGAAAAACACTTCAATATGACACGCCAAATTTGAACCTAACTTCTAGGCCGGGTTTGGGGTGTTACATAATGGGATTGGTCATAAATGACCTTATAATTGATGTTTTAAATGGTTTTTCACTAAGTTTAAAATTGTAATTTGATTATTACGTTAATATTAATAAAATAAAAGCCAAAAATTCATTCATTCATCTTTTTGGCAGCTAAAAATTGAGAAGAAAACTAGCGCTTGAAGCTTGTTTAAATTTGACACTTGGATAGCTTATTAGGTATGTGGTTTTAGCTCAATTTTTGATAAATTCTATGTTTTCGTGATCGTTGCTTCGAATACTAGCTAGCCCATGCCCTAATTTTTGAGTTTATTATTGATTTTGAAAAGTTCCATTGATGAATATTCAAGCTTTGTGATGATTGATGATGAAGGTTAGATGTTAGATTACTATGTTTTGTTAAGTGATTTTTAGTGAAATAACATATTAGGGATTAAATTGTGGAAATGAGAAATTATGTGGTTAAAATGTAAAATAAATTGAAAATATGGGCTGCTAGTAGCATGTAATAAATTCAGGTAGCATGGGTTGCCAAGAAATGTAGTGAATTTGTGATTTTATGCAAAAAGGACTAAATTGATAAAAATATGAAAGTTTAGGGGCTAATGTGAAAAATGCCCAAATGTGTGTTCTTGAATTAAATTGAGTGAATTGTTGATTGAATGAGATGAATTTGATATTATATAGATCAAGAAAGGAGGAAGCCGGACTTAGATCGAGGTAAGAATAAAATACTCAATTGATCTGCTAATTTCGTCGTTTCTACGTCCGAGGTAATTTCATATGTAATACATATTGTTTTAACAATGGTTATATGTGATGAAAAGAATGGAATTGCAAATGCAGTGTATAATTATGTTCAAAGATGAATCAAGGATATGTGGCACTAAGTGTGCAATAATGAAATAGTTATGGTTATATCAATGGTACTAAGTGTGCGAGATCAAGATAGCTTCGGCTAAATAATTGGCACAAGTGTACGATACCGAGACTTCAGTTTAATGTGATGGCACTAAGTGTGCAACCTCATTATAGCTTCGGCTAATTATTTGGCACAAAGTGTGTGAGTTCATTGAATGATTAAAGACTATTGAATGATTTAGCGTATCGAGCAAAGAAGTGATAAATGCTGTAGATAAATACGTGATGATACAGGTACGTATGGAACCTATGTGGTTGATGAAATTTGTGTTTGAAATAGATGGAAGGATATGAGAATTAATTTTGACAAAGGAGTTGGATTGAACAAAATTATGAATACAATTAATTTGTCAATTTGATTGAGTAGTATTTAATCGATGAGTAGATTGTATTATATCATGAACTTACTAAGCTTTAAAGTTTACTGTGTGAAATCTTCTCTGTTTTACAGTGAACTAAAGCTAACTCGTATTAAGGGATAGTAGGCGACATCATCACACTACGAACATCTTTTTGGTACCTTTTTAAATTGTATAAAATGGTATATGGCATGTATAGGCTACTAGTAGTATTTTGGTTATGAATGTAGCAATGTGATATGGCTTGTTAATGAACATATTTTGATGTGTATATACCTTGTCTTATGAAATGGTATGTTTAGTATGAATTTTTGTTTATTATGGATGAGAATTGGCATATTATTAGCAAGTTTGACTTTGATTTGCTAGTTGGATATGTGAAGAATTGATGAATGAGATATGTGGTTTTGGGTAGGATTTTGGCATATAAATTCGGTGAGTTTTGGTGTGACAATTGTGTATTGAATTTGAGTTGATGAAATGGTTGGAAGTGGTATTGTATGTTTAGTGCATAAAATAGCATGTTTTGGCTGCCTATTAATGTATTGAAATGGCATGAAATGTTGTGTTTTAAGTATGCTTGAGGAGGGGAAAGAATGTGGCTTAAACCAAGCCTATTTTCGTGCCATGCGGCTGAGCACACAGGCGTGTGACTGGGCCGTATGATCCCTAATGTTTAAACAAATCAAGTCAGTGAGTTACACGGCTTAGACACACGTACGTGTTTATTGGCCGTGTGTGGTGTAACACCCCTTACCCGTATTCGACGTCGGAATAGGGTATGGGGCATTACCGGAACACATACACTTGTAAACGCATAAACTGAGTCATAAAATTTCATCCAAATTAATACTTTTCAAACTTTTATCTTTGAATCCCTAAATAGGGTGTATGAGGCCCAAATCATACTTTGGAAGTGGTCCGGGACTAAACCGAGAACTTTTGAAAGCACTGAAAAATTTCTTGAAAAACAGGGGCACACACCCGTGTCTAAGGCCATGTCCTTCACATAGCCGAGATACATGCCCGTGTGTTAGGCCATGTGACATTTTGAATTTCCAAAAATAAAGTGCAGATTGCACACACCCTGGGCACATGGCCGTGTGGCTGCCCGTGTGGCCACAAGTAAGGCTGTTTACCAAGCTTTTTGCCACCCCAAATCACTTATACACTTATACAAATTTATCATCACACAACATAGTATTATTAAGCATTCAAACATCCACATTAGGACATCCACATACCATTTACAAACCACATTAATCATGCATAATTACACACAACCAACCACATTTACCACTCATAATTATCACACATGCAAGCATACACATCCTTGAAATGCATCATTATAGACTTATAACATAACAAGTATTAGCCACATTAAATGGCCTTATACAACAATAGCCTTCATATAGCATAGGCCAACATTCTAGGCCAACTCATAATAACATATACACACATAATCAAGTCCCTATACATGCCATAGACTTAAAGATACTTGAAAATCATTGATACAATACCAATCAATAACTTGTTAGTGTGATAGAATCTTTGACGGCCTCCAACTCGAGCTAGCATTTGTGACATTATAGGAAAAAGGAAAGGAAGGGGGAAAGCATTATAGCTTAGTAAGTAGGTATGTAAATAATAAGTAATTTATTAACATGCTTTTATAAATATTCACAATATGTTCTCAATATAATACAATCATAATTGCACATAGTTCCACTATTTACTCATGTTCATCTCAAGTTCTCTAAACGAGTCACAGTCACTAAATTATTTATATCTTGAGGTACGGAACTACAAATTAAGATCTTCTAATTTTCCCTGAAACTAGGCTCATATAACTTCTTACTATAAGATTTTCAAAATATTTGGTTTAGCCAATAAGTACAGTTTCTTCTTTAAAGTCACCCCTATTTCGCTGTGTGATAGTTCTGACCTCTCTTTACTAAAAATTAATTATCTCCTCATATGAGATTTGGATGATGTTCTTATTTGTTTCTCTTGAAAATAAACTCATTAAAGATTTTAGGAATATAAATTATAACCCAAAATTATTTTTGTAAAATTTTTAATGATTTTTCAAAGTTAGAATAGGGGATTCTAAAATCATTCTAACTATGTTTTACAAGAATTCAAATATCTCATACTATGAAATTATTTTGCTTACACCGTTACTTTTATATGAAAATAAACTAAATAATATTTAATTTCATCTCTTTTTCAACCTCTAATTCAATTGCCACCATTTTTGGTGATTTTTCAAATTCACACAACTGCTACTATCAAAAACTGTTTTATTGCTAATTTTACTCTTTTATGTTTTCTTCGTATTAATTCTCATTTACACACATATAACACTAAAGTATATCCATAGTTAGCCATTCCAATAACTAGTAATTATCAAATATTTTCAAGTCTTCATTGTAACACTTACTCCACATCAACCTTACCAAAGTTCAATCACATATCGAGCACATTGCTCATGAATATATATACACATGTACCTGCACTTTTTCATCACATAATCACATTCAATTACACTTTGTCATTTTTCTCACTGACCACATCAGAATATTAATGGATACATTAGAAGTTTTCACATAAATGCCACATTTCTAGTCAAAGCTACTTCACATCGCTTTTCACATAGAGGTTTGTTCTCGAGCAATTTACTTTCACAGGCCTGCTCACACAAGCTGTCAGTCATTCGTTGCTACTCAATGCTGCTCACACAAGCTGTCAAGTATTCGCAACACATGCCGGTATACCTAACCACTGGTAGAACTTAAGACTAGCACCCGGATTCACTTAGTCACATTTTCACATAGATTTCACATAGGTCCCTAGTGACATCTCACTTGTATCCTATTCTATTCCTAAGGTTCAACCGGGAAATTTCTCAATTTTCAATACTTTATCAATTTCATTCAATATTCAGCCACATCTCATAAAATATATCAAAACATAAAAACGTAAGTAAAAATGATGCATTATTTACATACAAACTTACCTCGGTACAAAAATGACAATTTTTGCATTATAGTCCAAAACCTTTTCTTTTCCCCGATTAAGGTCAATTCCTCATCTTTCTTGATCTATAATAACACATGTAGCTTTTTTATTTAACATGCTACTCAAATTAACCCAAATTCACATTTTGGAAAAATTTACATTTTTGCCCCTAAACTTTGTCATATTTACACTTTTACCCCTAGGCTCGTAAAATGATTTTTATTCAATTTCCTTGTATTTTAGGCCTAGCCAAACCATTTTCATAACATTTTGCATTTATTGACACACTTACACACATTTTACAACTTTTTACAAACAAGTCCTTTTATGAGATTTCATCAAAAATCGCTTAGTAAAAGTCGTTTGTTACACTCTGAACATTTATATTCTACAATTAAACATCAAAGCACAAGCATTTCACATATGGGTAAATTTTCAAATCTCAACCCTAGCTTAAATAAATAGTAGAAATAGATAGACTGTGTTACAGGAATTTTAAAAACGTAAAATACATTAAAAACGGGGCAAAGACGGAAGCTTGCAAGCTTGAAAACCCTAGCCATGGCTTCCCCCATGCTACATTCAGCCAAGGCTTGAAGAGGAACAAGAATTTTGGCTTGTTTTTTCTTTTTAATTCGTTTTAATTACTAAATGACCAAAATACCCTTAATGAAAAAACTTTGGTATTTTATCTCACTATGCCCATTTTTGTCCATCTTGAGATATAATAGTCTAATTACCATTTAAGGATCTAACCTTTCACAAAACATGTTTAGGGTTTTGTAGACCTCTTAAAGGGACTTTATGTTTATGTTTGATTATGATATGATGAGATGTGAATAATGTATGAGAAATGCTTGTATATTGATGCCATTTGTTTGGTAATGCCTCTTAACCCTAGTCTGACGATGAATACGGGTTAGGGGTGTTATATTTGATTGGTATCAGAGCTACGTTGTAGTCAATTCTAGGACTAACGTAGCCTGGAGAGCCTAGCTATACATGCCATATATATACCTGTGATAGTGTGATGATTCCTAACATCTTAAAATGTGTTTTTTGTATAGTAAATGGATCCCAATCGAGCTGAAGTTGATGATGTTGAAAGTAATGTGCTCGTTCCCACTCAAGGAGCCATGTAGAATGATCCTAGACTGGTTTGTAGTAGCCACAAGGGAGAGGCTAAGCAAACCTTCTTCCAAATGATGAACGAGTGGTTCACAGAATTTGTTCAAATGAATCTGGCTACTCAACAACCTCCACCCCACAAATTACTATCGTGCCACAAGTTACTGAGCCGATACGTTAGAATAGACCTCTTGTTGATAAAATTAGAAAATATGTTGCTAAAGAATTCAGGGCTACTGTTGATGATGATGCCAAGCGAGCTGAATTCTGGCTAGAAAATATAATCAGAGTATTTGATGAGTTATCTTGTACCCCTGAAGAATGCATTAAGTGTGCAGTTTCACTTTTGAGAGATGCTACGTATCAATGGTAGAACATGTTAATATTTGTGGTTCCGAGGGAACTGGTCACCTGGGAGTTCTTTTAGAAAGAGTTTAGAAATAAGTATATTAACCAGATGTTTATTGATCAAAAACGGAAAGAGTTTCTCGAGTTGAAACACGGTCGTATGACCGTGATAGAGTATGAACGTTAGTTCATGAGGCTGAGTAAGTATGCACGAGAATGTGCTTCGATAGAAGCTATTATGTGTAAACGATTTGTTGATAGGTTGAACGAAGATATTAAGCTTCTAGTCAGAATTCTGGAATTGATAGAATTTTTTGTATTGGTTGAAAGAGCTTGTAAAGCCGAAGAGCTTAGTAAAGAAAAGAAGAAAGTAGACTCAGAGGCTAGAGACGAGAGAAAAAGATCGATGCATAAGTCGTATCAATCTTTGTCAAAAAGATTCAGAGATGCACCTGGTAGTTCAAATGTTTCAGTTGGACATTCAAGTAGGGACCGTGTGAAACAATACACTAATCCTAAGGCCCAAGTTACAATGGAATCAAGTTTGGCAGTGTTAGAAACAATAAGCCTGAGTGTCGACAGTGTGGAAGATGACATATTGGTGAATGTTGGGGCAAGTATAACAATAGAGTTTGTTACAAAAGTGATTGATACAAAAGTGACTGAAAAGAAAATTGAATTAGTAACTGTTGTTTGTGAGTATCCAGACATGTTTCCTGATGAATTACCGAGATTACCACCAATTCGAGAGGTTGAGTTTGGCATTAAGTTAATGCTGGGAACCATAGCTATTTCGATAGCTCCGTATAGAAAGGTTCTGACAGAGTTAAAAGAATTAAAATATCAGTTGTAAGAGTTGACAGACAGAGGTATTACACGATCGAGTTTCTCGTCCTGGGTGCTTTCGTATTGTTTGTGAAAAAGAAAGATGGTATGATGAGAATGTGTATTGACTACCGACAACTTAATAAAGTGACTATCAAGAATAAGTATCCTCTACCCAGAACTGATGATTTATTCGATCAGTTGAAAGGGGCTACTATGTTTTCAAAGATAGACTTGAGATCGGGATACTATGAGTTGTGAGGAAACATACTGAAGACTACATTCAAAACACGGTACAGACATTACGAGTTTTTAGTAATGCCTTTTGGACTAATAAATGCTCCTACAGTCTTTATGGATTTAATGAATCAGATATTCAGATCGTACCTAGATCGAATTTTTGTGGTATTCATAGATGACATTTTGATTTACTTGCGTGATGAATCTAAGCATGCTGAGCACTTGAGAATTGTGTTATAGACCCTGTGTGATAAGCAGCTATTTGCTAAGTTCAGTAAATGTGAATTCTAGTTATGCGAAGTTGGTTTTCTGGGACATATTGCGTTAGCATCTGGTATACGGTTGATCCGCGCAAAATTTCAACAATTATAGATTGGAAGCCTCCGAGAAATGTGTCAGTAGTCTACAGTTTTCTAGGACTTGCCAGTTATTACAAACGGTTTGTAAAAGGCTTTTTGATGATTGCGACTCTGTTGACGAGATTACTTCAGAAAGATATAAAGTTCGAATGTTCTAAAAAGTGTCAGAAAAGCTTTGAGCAGTTGAAAGCCCTATTGACTGAGGCTCCAGTGTTATTACAGCCAGAATAAGGTAAAGAGTTCGTAATTTATAGTGATGCTTCGTTGAATGGTTTGGGCATGTTTTGATGCAAGAAGGTAAAGTCATAGCTTATGCCTTGAGACAATTGAAGCCGCATGAAAAGAATTACCCGATGCATGATTTAGAGTTAGCAGCTATTGTGCTTGCGTTAAATATTTGGTGCCACTATCTGTTCGGTGAAAACTATCATGTATATTCTGTCACACCTCTATCCCATAACCGTCACCGGAATAGGTAAGGGCATTACCAGACTTGAAACACAGTTCGGAACAGTAAAATTTTAAACTTTTATCAAATGTTAACTCAATTCAGCAATACAACAATATCAATCATTCATATCCATATTATACTTAAAACAGACATATAAACCTCCAATAGTACAATAGGGATTAAACCGATAACATTTGAAAGCTTATAGAAGACTTAGAAAATTTTTCCTTTAAAATAGGGCACACGGCCGTGTGACTAGGCCATGTGCCTCACACGGCTGTGCCTCGGACTATGCCTTAGCCCGTGTGCAACACTGGCTTAGTCACATGGTCAACAAAAACGCCTGTGCGTCCAGCCCATGTGTCATCCTGAATTAGCCATACGGTCACCAAACACGCCCGTGTGTCTAGCCCGTGTGCCATACTAACTTAAAAACTACAAAATAGGGGTTACATGGTTGAGACACATGCCTGTGTGCTGAGGCCGTGTGGCACGAAATAGGCTTGGTTTAAGACATTTTTCATACCCCATTTTGCCTCGTACCTTCAAGCATAAAATGCACAACATTTATAGGCATAAATAAGCAACCATTTCAGCCAATTCAAGACACATAATATACCATTTAATAATCAACCGATGCAATGCCATTTATAATACAAACATACACCAACTTTCATGTATCCATTCCATACCAAGTACCAATTTTTCATATTTCAAACAAACAAATTCATACCTATACAACTTACCAAAATCTCAAGTAAACACTTTTCAAAATGACCATTACAATTGGTCACACATACGCATATAAATCTCACTTAAAAATCCATATCAACCCCATTTTATCATTCATATCAAGATAATCATAATCACATATTATTCATGCTAAAATGCTAATAACCAAGTTTATCACAAAATGAACACATCATATAATACTTCCACAACAAGCCAACCATTTCCAACTCAAGCCATATCACATAGCTTGATCAAAAATACTAAGATTCACATCACATTCATATACACAAGTGACCATACAATTCACCTTATAAACTAGCCTCTAAATGCCATATTTACAGCATTTGCATAAGTTCCAAAAGTACCAAAAGCTTGCTTGGATAGTCTATGGCAATCTCTGACTTTGTCCGAAATCGAGTTAGCTTCTGAAATCTATAATACATAGGAAAAATAAACAGCCTAGTAAGCCCGTATAATATAGAATTAAACTTACCAATTCAACATTTAAAGCATTAAAAGCATTATAAAACCAAGTCATGTGTCCACAATGCCAAATCAAAACACCATTCACATGTTAGTTACATAACAACCATATATTCATCCGTTAAAGAGGGTGAAATCAAGCATAACATTCATGTAACATTCCAATACATATATCATGTCACATATCATCTTTCATTTTCATAATTCTTATGAACCATATAACATTTCATCTATACATCTCAAATACCTTTTGTGTCTATTCATCTCATAACATATATACTTTTGTGTCAATTCATTCATATCTTCTTCACTCATGTACATAAAAATCATGTAAACCATGTAATTCATGTAACATATGTCATGTAAATCATCATGTAAACTTTGTAATTCATGTAAACCATGTAACCTTTATAACATATAATCTTTATGTTTCAAATCGGTATAGTGCCCGTTGAACCTTCGAAAACATCAAGGGATACTCGGGTGATACACACTAAGTGTATAATCGGTAATCCGTCAATTCATCATGTATGCTCTTTCAAGCCAGAATCGGTATGCTCCGCTTGAGCCGATAAACTGTAACCTTAAACAAGCTGAAACAGTAAGCCCGAAGGCTGAACGGTAAGCTCATACGAGTTGTGGTGAGTCCGCAATGAATGCAGGAGCTCAACCCAACGGTAACCCTAGTGACGTGTCACTTGTATCCTACAACTTTCTATGGTTTAAACGGGATTCGGTTGTTAGTTAGAGCATGTAACTTATAGGCATTTTGATCCATCAACTCATATATACACTCATACAATATGCAATTCAATCACTTCAATTATAAACATAAATTCGATTCTAACTATACGAACTTACCTCCTAATAGCTCGTATATCCGATATCTACTCGTCTACCTTTCGTTTCCCCCGATCAAGTTCTGGTTTTGTTTATCTTGATCTATATGAATTCAAATTAATCCATTTACTCACCAAATCATTTGATTTAGTCCATATACATGTATTTTGGCCTATTTACAAAATAGCCCTTATATTTCCATACTTTGACACTTTAATCCTCAATACATAAATATGCAAAATGCACCAAATCTCCATATACTCATTCACAGATGAATATTCATATATACAATACAAGTACATATCTTTCATTTATTCACATTTCTTACCACAAAATTTTTATCTTTTTCAATTTAATCCCTATTGCTCAATTTTCTCAAAAATCACTTTATAAAACTTGGATATCTATTAACAACCTTTAATAATCTATCAAGAAACACCAAAATATACATGTATTCATCAATGGTACATTTTGAAAACATCACCAATTTTAGGAATTGAGGTACGGGCTAGCTATATCGAGCTGCAACGAGCTCAGAAACATAAAAATCATTAAAAACTGAGTAAAAATCGTACCTTAATTGAGGATTTAAGCTTAGCCGAATGTTTGAAAGCATGAACCCTTATTTCCTTCTTCAATTTTTGCAAAAATGATGAATATGAGCACATTTTATGTATTTGTTTTTATTTAACATATAATAATAAGCCATTTACTATATTAGCCTTATTAAATTAATATCATACAGCATAAATCAATGCCCACTAATGTCCATGCTTGTTAATGAAGGTAAATTTCAATGTAAGGGCTTCTAATACTAAAGCCATATTCATTTAAGCGATTTTACTAATAGAACTCATGTTTATCGCTTTACGCGATTTAGTCCTTTTTTACCGAATTAACTATTTAATCGGTAAAATTTCTTCACAAAACTTTTGTACTATAATTCTATCATGCTGTAAAACTTATTAAAATAATAAAATATATATTTTGACTCAGTTAAGTGGTTTCAAAACCACCTACTTTGACCAGACTCGAAAATGGGCTGTTATATATTAAGATCACAAGAGTTTGAGACATCTGATGACTTAGAAAGATTTGAATTTGCGACAGAGAAGATGGTTTGTAACACCCTGATTTTGGGCCTAGAAGTATTGGGCCTTGAGCTGGGATTGGTTAGAAGGCGACTTATAAATATGTAATTATGCTTGGAAATATCAAAATTGCATGTTTATCTTGTTGGCTAAGTGATTTGGAGTGTTTGGGGATGTCTGAGAAGTCCTGGGTTCAAACTAGGGCTTTAGCAAAAATTTTAGTTTTCCCTTAAGTGAACTTGGCATTACGTTAAAGGCCTTATTAATATTTGTGGTGGATTTATGACACAAGAGGAGCTTGGGCTCTAGTGGTAAGTGACGCCAAGGGTGGATTAGGAGGACTGGGGTTCAAGTCCTGGCATTTGCAAAGTTTTGAATTTTTCCTCTTTATGGGAGATTGATGCTAGCAAGTTGGACTTATGTTTAATTGTGGGTGTGTCATGACGTAAAAAGCCTTGTGCCTTGGTGGCAAGTGGCATGACTGGGCATTGAGCATACTTAGGTTCGAATCCCATAGTAGGCAAGGGTTGATTATTTTGCTACTTGGGTCTACAAGAGTTTGAAGTGGATTTGAACTCTAGTTGGTGAGAGTTTGAATCGGTCTTGGAGTTGTTGGAGGAGGGATTTTAGGGGGGATAAGGGGGAAGAAATCATTGGATTTTGAATTAAGGGGGGAGTATTGCCATAGTGGGACTTTAGTCACTTGATTTCGGCATCGTGTAGTTGTAGAGAGGTGGTGCCGATTTTCTCTTTTGTATTTCGGGTTTTGGTATCTCTGGAATCGGGGTTTTTGTGAAGTGCCTCTTATTGCCATTTTCTTTTTCAATTTATTTCTTTTACTACATTCCAAGCCAATTCTTTCCCCTAGCTCTCGGTTACACTCCATTTAGACCATTTCTCTTCTTTTGTGCTGAATCTATTTTGTTAGCTATTGGCTGATTCTCTTTCACTTCTTCTCTTCTAAATCTCTCCCTTTCCTTCCCAATCATTTCACCCCTAAATCGTACACTCCTTCTTAGCCATTCAAAGTTCTTCATTGTTTTTCTTATACCCAAAACTAATTATCATAAACCTTGGCTGAATATCTCCTTTGTTATTCGACTTTCATTCTCTGCTTGCACTCTTTATTGACATTTCTTCCTTCTCTCAAATATCCTTTTGTGGCCTAATTCTTCTCCTTATTCTACCCTTATCTTCTTCTTTTTTCTGCATCAAGGAGACCGGATATACCCCTTTGTCCCTCAATCTCTTTTTTTGAAGTCAGTCGAATCTTCTTCTCTGAATCTCTGTCAAATCTTTGTTGTTTCTGTACCAAACTACTTCTGTTGTGTTTGTAAATGGGTAAGGGGGTGTTAGTGAAAAAGTGATGGCTAAAGTGTCGGTTGAGATTGAACGCGTAGTCTCTGTCCCTAAGTTTAAGCAGCGTAAGGTGTCAGCGATTTGGAACTTTTCGTCGAGATGCGGAAGGGTGACTGCACCAGTCTCTGGATCGAGTAGGCAAATCATAGTCGATCGGTCTGGTAATGGCAAGTAATAGTCCATTCTTCGGCTGGGTGTTTGGGTTAAAGTTCTTTTGATTCTTTGATTGAGTATTGACTGTTGTTATGTGTGATTAGGTTCCGGTGGTTAGGATTTCTTGGTACTCTACGTGATCAGGTGTGTAACCGTATGCCCTAGTTCTGTGGATCGGCATAAGCCGATAAAATGTGTAATTGTATGCTTTGTTTGATAACCAACTGAAAATCTGAAAGTGTGTGTATCCGTAAGCTATGTTGATGGTCGGTTGAAAAGCTGAAAGTTTGAAGTGCACTAATTAGGCTAAATGCCGATTAAGCCGGAATACCGGCGAATGCTGCCATACGAGCGTGCGAATGCTAGTGTGGTGAATCGAGCTCATGATCATGGGTGTCAGATGATTGAGGCCACGTTGGGCCGCGTTGGGCCGAAATGGGTTGTGTGGGCCCAATGGACCTTTGGGCCCTACACGGATTAAATTAGCATTTTGTGGTGGATTTTAGACTGAGTTGTGTAGTCAATGTTATATGGCTATTTTTGGTTTGAAGTATTTAGTTCATATAGATGAAAATGTTTCTGGGATGATTGGGCCACACGAGTGTGTGGGCCCACTTGGGTCGAATAGTGGGCCTTAGGCCCATCTACGCTGTTATGTCGGTTTAGGTTATGATAGTCGCTCAAGGCGATGATGGACTTTCGGTGGGGTCGTTAATACCCATGGTTTGTAAAATTATTGAAATACCCCTGGTTTGTAAAATTATTGAAATACCCCTGGTTTGTAAAATTATTGAAATACCCCTGGTTTGTAAAATTACTAAAATACCCCTGATTTGTAAAATTATTGAAATACCCCTGATTGGTAAAATTACTGAAATACCCCTAGTTTGTAAAATTACTGAAATACCCTTGGTTTGTAAAATTACTGAAATACCCCTGGTTTGTAAAATTACCGAAATGCCTAGAAGTATTGAAATACCCCTGTAGGGTAGAATTACCGAAATACCCCTGTAGGTTAAAATGATCGTTTTGGCCCTAGAGTGTAAAATGACTGCTTTGCCCTTGTAGGCAAGTGACTGACTTGGACTACGAACTTGACTGATTTGACTGTGATCGTATGACAGTGTTTTAACTGATGTGACCATGGTTGCATGGTAGAAATGTTTTTAATATATGTTTAAATGATTGTTACTGAGCATGGCCATTATGCATACATGGGTGATGATTGAGCATGACATACACGACATTCTGCATGGGGTTTGGCTTGATTGGGAGGAAGTTCTGTGTTAGTGGCTTTGCCACGTATTCTGATTCTAGTGGCTCTGCCACATTTTCTGTTATTAGCAACCTTGTTGTGTTATTGGTGTGTTGGCTAGGTGGGTCGATTTAATCCTGACAAGGTGTACTGGTTAGTACGGGTGGTGTGCTGGATGGATTGGGTTGGGATGCATACTCACACTGTAGCATATCTATTTTTGAGATCTGTGACTGTATTGGGGTTAGGCCCATTGTTCTGTTATCGGTTTGGGCAAGGCCCAATTGATTCTATTATGGGCTGTGACCCAAATGGTGTTGTAATAGGCTTGGGCCCACGTATGCTCTGAACTGGACTGTACTGTTACTGTTGAAAGGGCTTTGGCCCAGACTGTTTCTGTTTCTACTTCTGTATACTGATTGTTACTTTAGTAAGGGGATTACACACTAAGTTTTCATAAATTCACCCTGGTTATTAATTGTGTAGGGAATCCCCAGCGTTAGGAGGATCGGTGCTACGAGGGACTCAGAGGTGGCCACGTACTGCATTTATTATGTTGGATTTTATATATGTTTTAAATTATGATTTGGGTTTTAACTTATGTAATAAGGCCTCTCTGGATTTTGTTTTAAGTTTGGGATTTTATTATGCTTTATGTCTGTTAGACGTAGACGAGTTTTGAAACTAGTTCCTATTTTCAAAAACGTACGTTTTAAACTTCTTTACGTCAAATTAGCTTCCGCAACTATAAAGAATTTTCAATGAGATTAATAACATTTTTAAAGGTGATTAACTTTTCAATGAATCACATTTTGAAATTCAACAAACACAAACTAAGTCTTTACACAAGTTCTTAAATATCAAGAAAGGTTTCAATGAGAACATGGCTTTTGAAAAACACTTCAATGTGACACGTTAGATTTGGGCCTAACTTCTAGGTCAGGTTTGGGGTGTTACATGGTTAGAATTGTTAAAAGATTACAAGCCAGTGATTGATTATCATTTAGGAAAAGCAAATGTCGTGGCTGATGCTTTGAGCCAGAAATCTTTGTTTGCTTTACATGTAATGAATACTCAGTTAACTCTATCTGACGACGGTGTGATTTTAGTTGACTTGAAAGCGAGACTATTGCTTTTACAGTAGATATGTGATACCCAGAAAGTTGACAATGAAATGTTAGCAAAACGAGCTCAATGTGGTTCGAACCCTGATTCAGAATTTCAAGTTGATGTTGATGATTGTTTGAGATGCTGAGATCAAATTTGTGTTCCGAGAACTTCAGTACTGATTCAGATGATTTTGAATGAAGCACACAAAAGTCGATTGTCTATTCATCCAGGAAGTATGAAAATGTATAACGACCTAAAATAACTTTACTAGTGGCCTAATATAAAACATGACATCTCAGAGTTTATTTCTAAGTGTTTGATTTGTCAGCAAGTCAAAGCTAAACAATAGATACCTTCTAGTTTGTTACAATCGATTATGATTCCTAAAAAGAAATGGTAGAGAATCACGATGGACTTTGTGTCGAGATTGCCCCTATCTCTAAGAAAGAAAGATGCAATCTGGGTGATAGTTGACAGATTGACGAAATCAGCTCATTTTATTCAGGTAAGAACAGATTATTCACTTGATAAGTTAGTTGAATTGTATGTTTCTGAGGTCGTGAGATTGCACGGAGTGCCTATTTCTATATTGTCGGATAGAGATCCGAGATTCACATCATGATTTTGGAAGAAATTGTAAGATGCTCGGGTACAAAATTACATTTCAATACAGCATTTCATCCACAAACGGATGGTTAATCTGAGCGGATCATTCAGATACTCAAGGATATGTTGAGATGTTGTATCCTTGAATTTGAAGGTACATGGGAAAAGTACTTGCCATTGGTTGAATTTGTGTATAATAACAGCTTTCAATCGAGCATTAAAATGGCACCGTACGAAGCTCTATACTGTCACAAATGCCAAACACCCTTGTATTGGATAGAGATTAATGAGAATAAGATTCATGAGAATGATTTGATTAAAGAAACTGAGCAAAAAGTGAAAGTGATCCGTAATAGTCTGAAAGCAACATCAGATCGTCAGAAATCATATGCAGATTTGAAACGAAAAGATATTGAGTTTCAGATCAGGGATCGAGTGTTTTTGTAAATATCTCCTTGGAAAAAATTACTTCGATTTGGCAGAAAATCCAAGTTGAGTCTGAGATTCATCAGACCATATGAAATTTTGAGTGAATTGGGCCGTTTTCTTATAGATTGTCTTTCCCGCCTGGGTTAGAGAAGATTCATAATGTATTTCATGTATCAATGTTACGACAATACAGATCCAACCTATTACATGTGATTTCTCTATCTGAGATAGAGATCTAGTCTGATATGACATATAACGAAGAACTGATCAAGATTTTAGCTCGTGAGATTAAAGAACTGAGAAATAAGAAAATTGCATAAGTGAATGTGTTGTGGCAACAACACGGGGTTGAAGAGGCTACATAGGAGCCCAAGAATGCTATGAGAGAGCAATACCTGAATCTATTCACTAGTAAGATTTTCGGGGATGAAAATCCCTAAGGGGGAGAGTTGTAACAGCCTGGTTTTGAGCCTAGTTAGAACAATTGTTTTGAAACCACAAATTTGAGGTGTGAAAATTATTTTAAAATTATTTTATGTGTTTACAGTAGGAGATTATGCATGTGTGAAAGTTTCGTGAAATAATTTTAGCGTTTGGTTGGTTAATTTGGCAAAAGGACCAAATCGCGTAAAATGCAAAATCAGTATGCTATGTGTTAAAAGTGTTTAAATGATATGTTTTGTTAAATGTGATGTCCTTATGTTAGTATTAAACCATGGATACTGGGATTGGTCATAAATGACCTTATAATGGATGTTTTAAATGGTTTCTCACTAAGGTTAAAATTATAATTTGATTATTAAGTTAATATTAATAAAACAAAAGCCAAAAATTCATTCATTCATCTTTTTGGCGACCAAAAATGGAGAAGAAAACTAGGGCTTGAAGCTTGTTTAAATTCGGCACTTGGATAGCATATTAGGTATGTGGTTTTAGCTCGATTTTTGATAAATTTTATGTTTTCATGATCGTTACTCCTGATACTAGCTAGCCCATGCCCTAATTTTTGACTTTATTGTTGATTTTGAGAAGTGCAATTGATGAATATTCCAGCCTTGTGATGATTGATGATGAAAAATAGAAGTTAGATGTTAGATTAATATGTTTTGTTAAGTAATTTTTACTGAAATTGCATATTAGGGATTAAATTGTGAAAATGAGAAATTATGTGGTTAAAATGTGAAATAAATTGAAAATATGGGCTGTTAGTAGCATGCAATAAATTCAGCTAGCATGGGCTGCCATGAAATTTAGTGAATTTGTGATTTTATGCAAAAAGGACTAAATCGATAAAAATATGAAAGTTTATGGGCTAATGTGAAAAAATGCCCAAATGTGTGTTCTTGAATTAAATTGAGTGAATTGTTGATTGAATGAGATGAATTTGATATTATATAGATCAAGAAAGGAGGAACCCGGACTTAAATCAAGGCAAGAATAAAGTACTCGATTAATCGGCCAATTTCGTCGTTTCTACGTACGAGGTAAGTTCATATGTAATACATATTGTTTTAACAATAGTTATATGTGATGAAAAGAATGGAATTGCAAATGCGGTGAATAATTATGTTCAAAGATGAATCAAGGATATGTGGCACTAAGTGTGCAAAAATGAAATAGCTATGGTTATATCAATGGCACTAAGTGTGAGAGATTAAGATAGCTTCGACTGAATAATAGGAACTAAATGTGCGGTACTGAGATAACTTCGGTTTAATATGATGGCACTAAGTGCGCGACGTAATTATAACTTTGGCTAATTATTTGGCACTAATTCTGCGAGTTCATTGAATGATTAAACACTACAGAATGATTTAGAGTATCGAGCAAATAAAGTGATAAACACGGTATACAAGTATGTACGGAACCTATGTGGTTTGTAACATCCTTACCTGTATTCACACCGGAACAGGGTACAAGGCATTACCAGACTTAAACACAAGCACTCATACAATTTCGAGCCATAAGTTTCCACCCAAAATTTAAAACTTTTCACATTCTTTCATATCATCCCTAAAAGGAGCCTACGAGGCCCAAAACATACTTTAGAAGCAATTCGAGTCTTAACCGAGAGCTTTGGAACACTTAGAAAAGTTTTTATCAAAACAGTGTCACACTCCCGTGTGACTTGGGACACGCCCGTGTGGGCAGACCTTGTGGTCACTCTCACCCGTGTCCAAACCAGTGTGAAAAACATTGAGCATTCTGTTTATGACGTCATCAATATAACACCCTAAATTTTGGGCCTAGAAGTATTGGGCCTTGAGTCTGGGTCCGGGTAGAAGACGGCCTAAATACTTTTGATGTTTTAATTACTAATAAAAATTATTATTATTAGCTTCATGTTGAGGTTAGTATTTAAGTGAATGAGGAAGGACTTGTAGTGTGGGAAAAGTCCTGGGCTCGATCCAGGGCTTTAGCAAAAATTTTAATTTTTGCTTTCTTAGGGAGATCCTGGAATTAGGCCTTATAAATAGGTTGGGTTAAAATTAGACACAAGGGAAAGCCTGGCCCAGTGGCAAGAGGCGCTAGGAAGCAAGAAGGGGGACCCTGGTTCAAGTCGCAGCATGCGCATAAACTGACTATTTTTTAGGCAACTGGAGTTATCGCAGGAAGGCCTTATAGTTAGTTGGGGAAGAAAAACGACGAAAAGAATGCTTGTGTCGTAGTGGCAGTAGCGTGCTAGGAATGCAGAATGGGCGCAGGTTCGAACCCCTATGCAGGCAAATTTTTTATTTTTATTTTAAGTAAATAGGGGCTTCAGTAGGTAAGGCTTATAAGTAATCGTAACTGGATTATAGCAAAAGAGAAGTCGCGTCGCAGTGGCAAGCAGCATGTGTGGGTGCCTGGAGGTCTCGGTTTCGAGCTGCTGTGCGCGCAATGGGCTGCCTTTTTGCTGCACGTGTGGGGAGAGTAATTCAATTGGACAAAACTTTTCCTAGTAGCAATTTGAGTCGGTCAAGCAGTGGACTGTGTGTTGCCGATGGGTGCAAGAAGTTTGAATGAAATTCAAACTTTGCTATTAGCTAAAAACAAGGTGATAAGCAGGGGATTTGTAACACCCCCACGCCCGAGACCGTCACCGGAGTCGAGCTTGAGGTGTTACCGAACATAATTTATCATTTAAACAACTTTACATCATTTATTTTGATTTTTGGAATAAGCAGTTTTTTTGCGTCATGGTCGCTAAAAAAATCATATCTCAAGTTACGAAACTCAAAATCAAGATCTGTAAATTTTCCCTAAATCTAGACTCACATATCTATCTACTAATTTTTTTATAAAATTTTTGGTTGGGCCAATTAGTACAGTTTATTAGTTAAAATTACCCTTGTTTCAGGACTTGACTGCACTGACCTCTACTTACTACGGACCACTTTTCTCCCTGTAAAAAATCCATATAACTATACGTTTATTTATCTTAAAATTAGATTCAATAAGGATTCTGAGAATATAAATTACACCTCCTAATTATTTTTTTACAATTTATAGTGAATTTTCAAAGTTGGAACAGGGGATCCAGAAATCGCTCTAGCCCTGTTTCACTAAAACTCAAATATCTTATAACATATAACTCCTTTACCTATTTCGATTTTTTCATTTGAAATTAGACACAATAAGCTTCAATTTCATAGTTAATTATTCACCTAATTCGTTTTCTACTATTTTTGGTGATTTTTCAAACTTACATCGTTGTTGCTATAGTGTTCTGTTTTATGGCAAGTTTCATCTTTTTATGAATTCTCATGAACTATATAACATATTAAACTCACAAGGCATCCAACATTATCTAGGCTAGCCATACCAATGACTAATCATTATCAAGCATTTTCTCAACCAAACCACAACCATATCACAAGATTATTTACACAAAACAAGTATATTGCTATACATGCCATACATCAAAACATACAAACCAATATACCAATTCTTCCTCGGATAGTGTGAGCGTTTCTTCGACCTTCCCGATATCCAAGTTGGCTCGCTAAAAACTACAATGAATGTAAAGGAGGGAGTAAGCATAAATGCTTAGTAAGTTCACATGCAAATAACAAGTAACATAACAAAGCAATTATATCAACAACAATAGCATGATATCACCAAGATACAAACCACATTTCTAGCTATCATGTATCATCTTACCACCTTATTTCTGTTGTATCAAGTTTCAACCCGAGGGTTAAGTACATACCTGTCCAAATTGTCCATTTCACAACACTTATCAAAATATCATTTTCATCTTGAGTATTCTTCCATTCTGCTAGAATTTTACCTGTTGAACACATCGGAATATAACTCGGATACACGGATCATTTGCACATAAGTGCCACATATGTAATCAATCAATCATGTAACCCGCCCATAAGCGAACTCGAACTCAACTCAACGATCTCGGGCGTTCTCATCCATAAGTGAACTCGGACTCAACTCAACGAGCTCGGATGCCTAGTTACATCTCACGAACTCGGACTCAACTCAACGAGTTCAGACATTTGCATCCATAAGTGAACTCGGACTCAACTCAACGAGTTCGGATGTCCAACCATCCTAGTGACATGTCACTTGTATCCTAATCTATTCCTAAGGTTCAAACAGGATTTTTCCTCAATCACATATCCTTGCCGTCTTCCACAGACTACCGAAACCAATACTCGGTAGCAATTTATATTTAACAAGTAGCACACATAATTTGCATATTATTCGATAATAACCACAAAGCATATATCTCATGATAAAAATCAACATATCATATAAATAACATCAATTAACTTAAAAATAACGATTATGTTACATTATTTACACATGAACTTACCTCGGTACAAAATATAGCAATTTTGCAATTTAGTCCAAAATCTTTTCTTTTCCTCGATCAAGGTTGATTCCACGTCTTTCTTGATCTAAAATAACACATTTAGCTTATTTAATACGCACATTATCAAAATAGTCCTAGATTCAAATTTTGGCAAAATTACAATTTTACCCCTAAACTTTTGCATATATACACTTTTGCCCCAAAGTTCAGAAATTAAATTTTATCACAAATTCTTATGTTTTAGGACATGCTGATCATTTATTTACCATTAGCAAGCTCAAATTCCCACTAAAACACATACTTATGAACAATATGTACTTTTACCGATTAAGCCATTTTACTCGTTTTTACTTAAAATCGAGTAGCACAAGTTGTCTAACATAATTTAAAACCTCATATTCTATCATAAAACATCAAAATACACAAATTTCACCTATGCATATTTTTCCAAATATGAACCCTAACTTAAATTATTGCTAACATAAGCTTTATTGAGTTACCGGGATTACGAAAACGTAAAGAACATTAAAAAACGGGGCTTGGAATCACTTACTATGAAGCTTGGAAGCTTGAAACAAACCCTAGCTATGGAAAACCCTTGAAATTTCGTGGTAATGAAGAAGATGACCAATTTTGTGTTATTTTTCCCTTTTTATTTCATGTTAATATCCAAATGACCAAAATGCCCCTCCTTACTAAACTTTCAAAAATTCCATCCATGTCCAAATTTTGTCCATGAACTTAAAATTGGTCAAATTGCTATTTAAGATCTCCTAATTAATATTTCAAAGCAATTTCATACTAGAAACTTCTAGAATGCAAGTTTTGCAACTTATTCGATTTAGTCCCTAATTTCAAATTAAGCACTTTACGCTTAGAATTTCTTCACGAAATTTTCACACCATCATAAAATCATACCATAAACATCAAAATAATTATAAAATAATTATTTCTACCTCGGATTTGTGGTCACAAAACTACTATTCTGATTAGGCCCTAATTTGGGATATTACAGGATTTAAGTTGGGATGTTCTTAGCCTCTTAGCTGACTTTGGTTGGGGCTATCCGCTTATACTCTTGTTTTTTTTTTAATTGGTTTTTGTTCTCTTATCTTCTCTTCTTCAAATCTTCTACCCCTATTCTTAATTTTTCCCTTTGATTTTCCTTCCATTATAGCCGAATATAGGGTCCTTTCTCCTTGCCCAAAAAAGTCACAACTTACATCTCTTTTCTCATTCATATACTTCTTCCTCTTTACTTATATGTTCTATAAGCCGAAAACGTGAACCATACATCCTTTCTTTTGCCGATTTGTGCAAGTAAATTAGACTTCTCTTAATTCTTCTTTTCCCTTCTAAAAGCCGAAACTACTCATTTCTCATCTTTTTCTTCTCATATCAAAGCCGAAATCTCCACATTCAAAGTAATTCAAGAATTGAACCTCTAGATCTATTCTCTACTCGCACTTTAAGTTAGATCCACAATAGATCTGGAATAAGAAGGTATTTGGAAACGATTTTGGGTAATTAAATCTTTGGTAAGTTATCAAAACCCCCTTTCCATTCGTTATTTTGGGATTTAAGAAAAGCCAAAAATCTCTAAACACTTTAAGGAGACTGTCGATTTTGGTAAAGAGTAATGCTAGTCTTTTTTTTATGTAGTTTTATGTGTATTAGTTCGTGAAAGCAGCGATCTAGCAAGGAGCGTTGTAGGCTAGGAGCGTTGCAGGCTAGGAGCGTAGCGACTAGATCTAGATCTAGTCATTAGTTTCGGCAAAGGTAAGGGTTCTAGGGCCTAAAGTGATGCTGGCCGAATATGGTAAGTAGTGTTACATTGGTTATCATCGATTCATAGTCTAATATTTTAGTGGTTGATTGTAGGATTAATCGCGTGGGAGATCTAGTCATAGTATCGCAAATCAGGTGTGTAAACGAACACCCACTAGTAGACTAAGTCAGCAAAAGCTGAAAAACCGAAGTGCTAAAATTCTGGCATTTTGTGGGCTTACGAGCGTGCAAACGCTCATGGGTCAGTTGACTCGGTAAATTTAGTAATCGCAACCGGTAAATTTGATGTGTGCGTAATTTTGTGCACCTCGGTAAATTTGGGCCTCGATGGGCTAAATTTGGGCCCAATGGGTATACGGGCACATATGGGTGAAAACGAGCAGTAAGCGTGTTCTTATAATCTGAGTAACTAAAACTATTAAACCGGATATAAAATTTGAGCTTTGTAGGCCGAAATAATTAATGGACACCATAGGGCCCATTAGGGGTTTTAGTGCCCAATAACTCTAAGCTGCTAAAAATGGGCTAGATAAGCCACTTAGATGAAAATTGGACTGTTAACAACTATAATAAGCATGAAACCCTAAAAAGTAGCATAATTACTGAAATACCCCTTAAGGGTGGAAAATTACTATTTTATCCCTAAGTACAAAATGACCAATATAACCCTAGGGTTAAATTGACTAAAATACATGCTATACTTTATCTGTTCACTGTATGCCATGACATGCTATTCTGTTGCATGGGTTTGGGTTTATGATGGAGGAAGTGCTAAGTGGCAATGCCACGTTTACTGATAGGGGCTTTGCCTCGTTTTACTATTAGTGGCTTGGCCACGTTATCTAATTAAGCAGCCATGCTGGGATTGTGGTGTGTAGGGTTGGGTGCATTGAGTTATTCCCCACATGGTGTGTAGGGCTAGTACGGGTGGTGTGTAGGGCTGGATTTGGACTGGGCTTTGCATACATGCATAATATCTATTCTGTTATTATAATGGGCCTAAGGGCCGTACTGAATTCTGAATAGGGCTAAGGCCCAGTTAAAACTGTATCTGAATAGGGCTCAGGCCCAGTTAATACTGAAATTGGATAGGGCTTAGGCCCAGTAAGCTTGAACTGATTTGGGCTCTGGTTGGGTTTACTTTACACACTGAGTTGTCCAAACTCACCCCTTTCTTTTTTCCCACGTAGGTGAGCCCTAAGCTAGTAGACTTGGAACTAGAGGGATTTGGAGTGGCCACGTGGACTGCATGTGGTGGTTTTACTTAAGTTATTTTATTTTTAGTATTTCATTTTTAATTTATTTTCATTTTGGTTTTTTTTATTGTAATAAAGCCGCTCTTAAGTGTTTTTAATTTGGTTTTTATTTCTTTATTTATAAATTGATTTAAAATGGGTAGATTAAAGCTGCACGGGTTTTTATTTAAAATCAATCAACGTTTTCAAAATGAAACACACGAATTAAATGGATAACAAAAGGACAAACAAGATCTTGTAATAGTATACACTCTAAACTGGTAGTGGATAGGACGTTCACAAACTAAACCTGGATTTTATTTCCAAACTTTAATAATGATTTTGCAAAACTCACCCTAATCGTAATGACTAAAGAACATATGATCAATCTATCGTCGATGTGACACACCAGACTTGGCTATAACATCTGGGCTGAGTTTGGGGTGTTACAATCAACAATTTAGGGTCCAACGACCAAGTCACATGCCCATGTGCTAGGCCATTCGGCAAATTTAATTTTTGCATTTAAGGTGCAGACTTTACACAGCCTGGGTACACACCTATGTCTATGGCAGTGTCCTTCACATGACTGAGACACACGACCGTGTCTCTGCTTGTGTGTTTACTATTAGACATTTTGTTTTGTAAAATTAGGGTGCAAGGGATACACGGCCTATTCACATGCTCATGGGGCTGACCGTGTGTTACACACGGCCTAGACACAAGCCTGTGTGTCTACCCGTCTGGACAAAAAAAAATAAGGCTATTTACCATGCCATTTGCCACCCTGAAACATAAACACATTCATACCAATCTCAACAACACATAGCAGGGCATAATTATACACCCAAATATTCATAAATTAAGACATTCATACATCAAATGCATACCACATTCATCACACATATACATCGCACATTACTCAACTTAATTATGCAGGCTTGCTCCTTCATAACCATATTAATACGTGAAGTTTAGACATAACTAATATTAGCCAATTCCAAATGGCCTTTTCACAAAATGAACCATCAACATTAGTAGGCCAACATTTTTGGCCAAAATAGTTATGGCACGTAACAAAATGAATAAGTCACCTATACATGCCATAATCTCAAATGTTGAAATCAAAATATGAAATCAATTGTTGATAGTGTGTAAGGAACCCCATTGATCTCCGGACCTTGAGCTAGCTTGACAACTCTATAGGGAAAAGAGAAAAGAAAGGGAGTAAGCTACATATCTTAATAAGTCTATATGCAAATAATGGAAGTCTCAAACATATAAAGCATACAATTAATATGAAAGAATTTGCATAAATCACACTAAAGATTTATGTTCACAACTTACTCATTTCAACCTTACCAAAGGTCTAATGTACAGATCGAGCACATTGCTTACGAATTTCACACTCATACCTGCATCAGCTCATAACACAACCATTTCCACTTGCTTTCACACTATGCCATATCATTTAACTACCCGTTGAACCACTCAAAATAGTAAAGGATACTCGGAAGTTTTGCACATAAGTGTCACACTTATTTATGGCCAAAGCTACCACTTATCACTTATCACTTAAGAGCTCACTCTCGAGCTAATCACGGGCCTGCTCACATAAGCTAACGGTCGTGACATAGCTACATAGTACTACTCACACAAGCTGACAGGTATCCGTAACACATGTCGGATTACCTAGCCATAGGTAGGACGTACTAAACCAACACTCGGATCACTTAATGACTTAAAAACTTGGTTTCCTGGTGACATGTCACTTGTATCCTATTTGATTCTTAAGGTTCAATTGGGATTTTCTCACTTGTCAATACTTGGTCAATATACACATTCAGATAGTTATCCACAATGCATACAATATTAAGGCATTCAAAACATAAATATAACAATGCATTATTTACATACAAACTTACCCCGGTACAAAAATAGTAATTTTTGTGATTTAATCCACAACTTTGCCCTTTCCCGATCTAAGTCAATTCCTCTTCTTTCTTGATCTATAATGACACATTTAGCTCATTTATTACTCACATTTTTCAATTCGACCCAAAAATCATATTAAGTCAAATTTACATTTTTCCCCGTAACTTTTCACTTATTTACATTTTAGTCCCTAGGCTCGTAAATGAAATGTATTCATTTTTCTCAAAACCCAAGCCTATCTCATGCTTATAACAGCCCACATTTTCTTTCAAATTAGATTTTTACCACCCATTTTATGACTTGTACAAATAGGTTCTTCTAGACATTTTCACAGAAAATCACTAAGTAAAAGTCGTTTATTACACAACTAACTTTCATTTTCTACCATTAGACATCAAAATACATGCATGTCATACATGGGTAAATTTTTACACATGAATCTTAGCTTAAATTAATGGTAGAAATAGGTAAATCGGGAGATAATGACTTCAAAAATGTAAAGAGCATTAAAAACGAGGCTAGGATGCACTTACTATCAAGCTTGAAAGTTGGCCAAACCCTAGCTATGGCTTCCCTTGAGAATTTCGGCAAGGAGAGAAGATGGACACCAATTTTGACTTGATTTTTCCCTTTTTATTCTTTTATTAACCAAATGACCAAAATGCCCTTAAAGTCTTTCTGTAACACCCCAAACCCGTGTCACATAGAAGTGTTTTTCAAAAATCATGTTTTTATTGAAAACCCTTCTTGATGTTTAGAAACTATTACTGTTAAACTTGTATAGAACCCTTTGTGTTTGTTTATTTTTCCAAAAAGTGAATAATCATTTCCCTTTCAAACATTGTTTAAAAACTTTGTAAAATCTTACAAAAAATTGTGAAAGCTTGTAAAACCTTTGTAGTTGCGGAAACATGTTATTTTAAAAATAGTTTAAATATTAGAAAATCAGACCTTCTTTGTTATGGCTTAAAGTGAATGGATACTGCGCACCAGGTAGGATTCAAGAGAAGAGTAGCTGAGTCATTTAGACTGCTTAAGTACCAAGCTCCTCCTAGATCCAATCCTAGACATGCACACATCCATTGCCACACTTTAACCTTATGACTTGTCCACGAACAACAAATTAAGTTTAAGTCTATTTAAAATATTTATTTATGAAAACGTTTACGTTGCGGAAGCTTGCTAAGTTATCGCGATATTTTGAAAACAAGTAACTTTTATAAAAACTCGCCTTAGAGCTAATCGGTTTCAAAACAATTTAAACAATATCTTACTTAACTAAAAACTATTTAAATAATTAAAAACCCAAAATAAAAATAATAAGAGTGGCCTTATTACAAACCCAAATTGAAAATAAAGCGATTAAATGTAATAGTGAAATAATCAACTTTAAAACCAGAAAAGCAGTCTTCGTGGCCACTCTAAATCCCTCCCAGCTCCAAGTCCAACAACTAGGGCTCACCTGCAAGGATGGAAGGAAAAAGGGGTGAGTTTGGAAAACTCAGTGTGTGCAGAAAGCCCATCCAAAGCCCCAGTCAGCTCAAGCCCACTGGGCCTAAGCCCTGTCCAGTCTCAGTGTCAACTGGGCCAAAGCCTTATTTAGTTACAGTACAGATAACAGTACGATCCATAGGCCCATTACAGAAATAGAGTAGATATATCACGTATCCAGAAGCCCAACCCACATCCAACCATATACACCCCCATACCAGCTTTACACCATATGGGGAGACAACTCAACCCACCCAACCACTACACACCACAAATCTATAGTAGAGCTGCCAGAACAGATAGAGTGACAGAGTCACCAGATACAGATATTGTGGCAGAGCCACCAGAAACAGATATTTGTGGCATAGCCACCAGAAACAGATATTTGTGGCATAGCCACCAGAACGTTTCCTCCATCAATAAACCCAGATCCCATGCATCAGATATACATATCCTGATATATAATGAGACAACCCTATTTTCGACCCTAGTTGGGAAGTGGTTTCATGACCACTAAACCGAATTATAAAAATAATTAAATACGATATCTTATGTCAAATTGGTGTGATAATTGTATGTGTGTAATTGAGATGTTCGAATTTGACATATTGAATGTGATTATCAAACTAAAGGATTTATGTGACAAGAACTATGATATGTGTGGCTAAATTCATAAAAGAAGTTGTATAAGGTTTCAAATTAAGGGACTTGCATGTCAAATTAACCATTTGACATTTAGTGGCCGGCCATGCATGATGATTTGGCAAAATAAATTATATTTTTTATTTTGTTATGATTAAATTATGTGAAACCATGCCTAATGGGATAATAAAGTGAATAAAATAAAAAAAGAAAGGGTGAAAAGAACAAAGTGGATTCATTGTTCTTCTTTACCGTGAACTTGAAAAGAAAAGAGGGGTGAAATAAGCTACCATTCGGTCACTTTGCTTGTTTCAATTTCTAAGGTTAAAATCATGTTAGTTTGCTTAGATTTTATGAATTCAAATCAATAGTTAAGCTTATGTTACAACCCATGTATTGATTTTTGAATTGGGTGTGAATGTTACATTCGGTCATGGAAGAATCATAGAGAACTTTGTTGCTTTTGAGTTCTATGACATATGTAGTGTATTATGGAGTCTTAGGGGATGTTTTGAAGTTAAATTTGTAGGAATTCATGATGGCATGCTTAAATTATACCAATTTTGCTTTGAATGGTTTTTAAATTAAAAGAGGGCATTCGGCTATAGGGGTTGTGATGTTTTATTGATTAATGATGTTTTATTGATTAATGATGTTTTGGGAGCAAGATTTCTTTGTTTGAATGAGAAGAAAAAACAAATTTGATGTTGGGGTGTAAGTTAGCCGAATGGAATTTTGGATGTTTAGTAAATAAGCATTCGGTCATGGTTTATTTTTTTTTGGATTGTTAAATGACATTGTTTATTTGGAAAATAATGGTTTATGAAATTGAAGTAAATTTGGAATAAAAATGATGTACATTTGGACTTTGGGGTAATGGTGCATATCGTACTTAAATTTAGAAATTTTATGTGTGTATAATTTTGTAAGGTAGGGCATTGAATTTGATAATAATGTTATTATAGGTATTTAGTTGTGGCCGAATGGAATTTAGAATTTTAATAAGGGAAGAGGTACTTTTGATAAGTGCAAATACCTTGTGATCAAACTTAGTACTTGTGCAAAAAGTGATGGGACACATTCGATTTTTGGAGAATTAGTAATTATGCTTGTGAACTAGATATAAATGCATGTGTGAGTGCCGAATGGCTTCAATTGTGATATAGCATATTTAGCTAGTCAAGGATTTAGTTGTGATGTAAGATGATTATTCATGGGACCGAATATGTATGTATGCATTTGAGTGTTTAATGAAATTTGAGTGTGGAGCTAAGATAGGTACTTGGCCATGGATACTTGTATTCATTGATAGTATTTTGGCATTTTATATTGAGTGAATAATAACTATGTGAATTTAGTAATAGATATTGAATAGTAAACATGCTTATTTTTAGCTCAAGAGCTAAGAGAACCACACTCGGACAAAGGAAAGGCAAAGGTGGTGGAATAGTCGGTTCGTAAAGAATTATCGACCATCAAGGTAAGTTTTAAGTATTAAAATTCTATCATATGAATTAATTTAATATGGTGTATGCATTTGGTTACTCATGAAGAGGATTAGTCTAAACAAGTGACCTAAGACATGCGTAATGAGGAAGAGATGAGTAATATAGCCGAAAGTCCTTTAGACCTATGAAGCCTTTAGAAAACAAATTGAAAAGCAATTTATTTAAATGCTTATTGCCGAATGTATGATGAAAATGCCATGCAATGTGTTAATTTGTGAAGTGAATGAATGAGTAATAATTTATGACTAACCCTGTGAAAATTTCAAGTGGTGAATTCAATATATGTGTATTTGTGCTATGATCCGGGTAGAATCCCGAAGGGCATATGTGCCAGAGTTTCATCCGGGTCAAATCCCGAAGAGCCTTAGGGCTAGCATTCAAAGTCGGGTCAAATCCCGAAGAGCCTTAGGGCTAGCGTTCAAAGCCGGGCCAAATCCCGAAGAGCCTTAGGGCTAGAGTGAAAAATTCGGTCTCAACAATTTCAATTAATGAGTTTACTATTATAAGCTAGCCAGGTATGTGTGGTACACAAATTGTAAACTAGTTTCTGTTGAATTATGTTTACCAATGAGTAATATCGGATCTAATGAAGGTTTAGAGATGTATAAAGACTCGTGGCTTCCTTTCTCTACGTGAATTTATGATTTATGTGGACATGGATTTAGTTGATATTCAGCATATTCGTATAATGGTGGCAAATTTAGTTTTAGTTACATTCGGCTACAAGGTAAATTAAATAAGTATTCAACACTTTACTCTAGCTATTTGATTTAATTTTATTACTTAAACTTACTAAGCACGTAAATGCTTACTCTGTTGCTTTTAACCTTCTGTTTTATAGATTTTGTTCTTTAGCTACGGTCTCGGGAATCTTGCACTCGAAGTCATCTCTATTATCAAGGCCCTGTTCGGTGCTTAATAAGCTAAACTTTTGTAAATGGCATGTATAGGATGGTTTTTGTGCTGCTAATCAAGAAACTTTATTTTGGTGTTTGTAATTAAGCTCAGCCATGCGAAAATGGCTTTTCAAAACGCTTTACTTACATGTAGACTTTAAGATGTTAATATGTATTTTGAGTTTTATGCATTGCTTGAATGAGAGTGTGTATTTCTAAATAATAAAGCTTTAGGGTTAGATATATTTACTTGTAGGCATACGTAAATCTATGTATAAGCGAATCGGATGTTTATCCCAAGTGGTAGCTAGATAGGAATTTTAAATTTGAACCTAAAATACAAATAGACTCGGGTTAAGCTTTTGTTTGGCATGAGTAGCTTTTATCCATGAAGCTAGGTGTTTTGGGATTGATGATGTGTGTATTGTTTTATCCTTGTTCGTTTAACTTAGTCATGAAATTTCAGGTAATGCTTCTTGACTCGGAGGCGATGTGTGCGAGTCTTGGAGTGTTACATTTTATTGGTATTAGAGCTACGGTTTAGTCGATTCTCGGACTACCGTAGTAAGTATGAGTCTAGCTATACATGCCATTTAGTGTCATTTTGATAATGAGATGACTTCTGATATCTGAAATGTGATTTTTGTTATAGAATGGATCCCGAACCCGATTGAACCGTAGCAGACGATGTAGAGAGTGTAGCGCCTGCTCCCGCGCAAAGGACAGCGCCGCCTGACTCTCAGCCAAATATTAGTCATCGAGATGATGACACTAGACAAGCCTTTTATGCGATGATGAGTGACTGGTTCGCTCAATTCATTAGATCAAATCCGGCTGTTCCGCAACCTCCACCCCCGAATGCTCCACTTCCGACTTATATGGCCCCTCCTGTAACCGATCCAGTGAGATCGAGTAGGCCCCCTGTTGACAAAATTAGAAAATATGGGGCTGAAGAGTTCCGAGCTACCCTCAGCGATGATGCCGAGAGGGCCGAGTTTTGGCTCGACAATACCATTCGAGTGTTCGATGAACTGTCCTGCACACCCGAGTAGTGTCTGAAATGTGCGGTGTCCCTGTTAAGTGACGCTGCCTACTACTGGTGGAATACTCTAGTTTCTGTTGTTCCGAAGGAACGGGTTACTTGGGAGTTTTTCCAAACCGAGTTCCGTAAGAAATATATCAGTCAGAGATTCATTGATCAAAAACAGAAGGAATTTCTTGAACTCAAACAAGGTCAGATGTCAGTGACTGAATACGAGAGAGAATTCGTGCGTCTCAGCAGATATGCTCGCGAATGTGTATCCTCCGAGGCTATTATGTGTAAGCGTTTCGAGGATGGGTTAAACAAAGAAATTAGACTGCTAGTGGGAATTCTGGAAATTAAAGAATTTGTCGTGCTAGTCGAGTGAGCTTGTAAAGCTGAAGAGCTCGGTTATGAGAAAAGAAAAGCTGAGGAGGGAGCCAGTGAGTTCCGCAAGAGATCTGCGGGAAAATCTGTTCAGAAATCGTCCAAAAAGACTAGAGGTGACTCGGGCCGATCTAAAAATGTATCGGGTTTTTTTATACATGAACATCATCGACCTCCCATGAGTTCTCGAGCTACTTCCATCGCTAGTGTTAGCAATGAACGTCAGGACAGATCTGAATGTAAACATTGTGGTAAATGGCACCCAGGGAGCTGTAGACATCGTGATCGCTCCTACTTCCAGTGCGGGTCTGCCGATCATTTTATTAAAGATTTTCCGAGAAATGATGAACGCACTTCCGATCCGAGTCAAAGACCTGGTAGCACAGCTGCACGAGGTAGACCACCGCGGCGAGGAGGTAATGCTAGTGGTAGTCAGAGAGGGACTAGAGATACTGCAGTCAGATCCGAGGCTCGAGCACCTGCCAGAACGTATGCTATTCGTGCCCGTGAGGAAGCTTCTTCTTCGGATGTTGTTACTGGTATTTTTCACACTCTTTAACACTGATGTTATTGCCCTGATTGATCCTGGTTCGACCCATTCATATGTGTGTGAAACTTTAGCCTTCAGTAAAACTCTACCTGTTGAGTCTACTGAGTTTGTAATTCGAGTGTCAAACCCTTTGGGTCGTTGTGTTTTGGTTGATAAAGTATGCAAGAGATGTCCCCTAATGGTTCGAGATTTCTGTTTTCCGGCTGATTTGATGCTTTTACCATTCGATGAATTTGACATTATTCTCGGAATGGATTGGTTGACCGTTCATGATGCAATAGTGAATTGCAAGCGAAAAACTATTGAGTTGCGTGGTTCGAATAATGAAATAATCCAAATTAAGTCTGTTGATCTAAACGGGCAACCCACCTTAATTACGACCATGTCGACTCAGAGACACTTGAGAAAAGGCTATGAAGCGTATCTGGCTTATGTGTTAGATAATAAAGTGTCAGGACGAGAACTTGAGACTGTAACCGTGGTTAGAGAGTATCCAGACGTGTTTCCTGAGGAATTGCCGAGATTGCCGCCTGTTAGAGAGGTTGAGTTTGGTATAGAGTTGATTCTGGGTACGACGCCAATTTCGATTGCCCCGTATCGTATGGCACCTACCGAGTTAAAAGAACTGAAATCTCAGCTGCAAGAGTTGACAGACAGAGGCTTCGCGCGACCTAGTTTTTCACCTTGGGGTGCACCTTTTTTATTTGTGAAAAAGAAAGACGGGACTATAAGAATGTGCATCGACTATCGACAGCTGAATAAAGCTACTGTAAAGAATAAGTATCCTTTGCCCCGAATTGACGACTTGTTCGATCAGTTGAAAGGGGCTTCAGTGTTTTCGAAGATTGACTTGCGATCCGGCTATTATCAGTTGAGAGTTAGAGATTTCGACGTGTCGAAGACGGCATTCAGAACGAGATACGGACACTACGAATTCTTAATGATGCCGTTGGGCTCACTAATGCCCCTGTGGTTTTCATGGATTTGATGAATCGGGTGTTTAGGCCGTTTTTGGATCGTTTTGTAGTAGTGTTCATCGATGATATTTTGATCTACTCTCGTGATGAGATTGAGCATGCCGAACATTTGAGACTTGTACTTCAGACTTTGAGGGATAACCAATTGTATGCAAAGTTCAGTAAGTGTGAATTCTGGTTGCGTGAGGTTAGTTTCTTGGGACATATAGTGTCAGCTTTAGGTATCAGAGTCGATCCGAACAAGATTTCAGCCATTCTTGACTGGAAACCTCCTAGAAATATTTCTGAAGTAAGAAGTTTCCTAGGACTTGCCGGTTATTATCGAAGGTTTGTCAAGGGTTTCTCGATGATTGCGGTGCCTTTGACAAGACTACTACAGAAAGATGTCAAGTTCGAGTGGTCTGATACATGTCAACAAAGTTTCGACCAGCTGAAAACTCGTTTGACGGAAGCTCCAATTTTAGTTCAGCCAGAATCCAGCAAAGAATTTGTAGTTTTTAGCCATGCGTCTTTGAACGGGTTAGGCTGCGTTTTAATGCAAGAAGGTAAGGTTGTCGCTTACGCTTCGAGGCAGCTGAAACCCCACGAGCGAAATTACTCGACCTATGATCTTGAATTGGCCGCTATTGTATTCGCTCTAAAAATCTGGCGACACTATCTGTTTGGTGAGAAATGCCACATATTCTCCGATCATAAAAGTCTCAAGTATCTGATGACGCAAAGGGATTTAAGTTTGAGGCAAAGGCGATGGCTAGAATTGCTAAAAGACTACGAACTTATTATTGATTATCACCCAGGAAAAGCTAATGTGGTTGCAGACGCTCTTAGCCGGAAATCCTATTTTCTTTGTGAGCTTTGAATGTGAGATTAAAGTTGTCGGCAAATGATGTGTTGATTGCTGAATTGGAAGCAAGACCTGTGTTACTTCGATAAATTTGTAAAGCTCAGAAAGTCGACGATGATTTAGTTGCCAAACGATTTCAGTGTGATTAGAATGTGAATTTAGAGTTTCGGGTCGACAGAAATGATTGTTTGAGATTTAGGGACCGATTGTGTGTTCCGAAAAAGTCCGAACTAGTTTTGACGATTTTGAATGAAGCCCATAATAGTCGAATGTCAGTTCATCCGGGTAGTACGAAAATGTATAATGATTTGAAACGACAATATTTGTGGCACGGCATGAAACAAGACATCTCTAATTTTGTATCTAAGTGCCTAGTATGTCAGCAAGTGAAAGCAGAGCATCAGGTGCCGTCGGGATTACTTCAGCCGATTTTGATACCCGAGTGGAAGTGGGATCGCGTTACAATGGACTTTGTGTCGGGCTTACCGTTGACACCGAGCAAGAAAGACTCCATTTGGGTTATTGTGGACAGACTAACAAAATCAGCTCATTTTATTCCGGTTCGTATAGATCTTTCACTCGATAAGTTAGTAGAACTATATATCTCCCAAATTGTAAGATTGCACGGAGTGCCAACCTCTATTATATCAGACCGTGACCCTCGCTTTACTTTACGATTTTGGAAGAAATTGCGCGAGGCATTGGGAACTAAACTTCATTTCAGCACTGCTTTCCATCCGCAGACTGGCGGTCAATCAGAACGGGTTATCCAAGTACTCGAGGACATGTTGAGGTGTTGTATTCTGGAGTTCGGGGGTTCATGGGAAAAATTTTTGCCCCTGATTGAATTTTTGTATAATAACAGTTTCCAATCGAGTATTCAAATGGCACCCTACGAAGCTCTTTACGGTCGAAGATACCGTACACCTCTGTTTTGGACTGAGCTTAGTGAGAATAAGATTCTCGGAGTTGATTTAGTCAGAGAAGCAGAGCAGAAAGTGGAAATAATTCGTGACAGTTTGAGAATGGCATCCGATCGTCAGAAATCGTACGCGGACTTAAAGCGTAAAGACATTGAGAATCAAGTGGGTGATAAGGTGTTTCTGAAAGTTTCACCATGGAAAAAGATACTCCATTTTGGCCGTAAAGGCAAGCTGAGCCCGAGATTCATTGGACCGTATGAGATATCAGAACGAATTGGGCTGGTTGCTTATAGATTGATTTTGCCTCCTGAACTTGAAAAGATCCACAATGTTTTCCATGTATCGATGCTTCGTCGGTATAGATCTGATCCTTCGCATATGTTAAATCCGTCAGAAGTTGAAATTCAACCTGATTTGAGTTACGAAGAAGAACCTATCCGTATTTTAGCTCGAGAGGTTAAAGAATTGCGAAACAAAAGGGTTCCGTTAAGCACGGGATCGAGGAAGCAACTTGGGAGCCCGAGAGTGCTATAAAAGAAAGATATCCGAATCTATTCTCGGGTAATATTTTCGGGGACAAAAATCTATTTTAGGGGGGAGTTGAGACAGCTCTATTTTTGACCCTAGTCGGGAAGTGGTTTCGGGACCACTAAACCGAATTATAAAAATAATTAAATACGATATCTTATGTCAAATTGGTGTGATAATTGTATGTGTGTAATTGAGATGTTCGAATTTGACATATTGAATGTGATTATCAAACTAAAGGATTTATGTGACAAGAACTATGATATGTGTGGCTAAATTCATAAAAGAAGTTGTATAAGGTTTCAAATTAAGGGACTTGCATGTCAAATTAACCATTTGACATTTAGTGGCCGGCCATGCATGATGATTAGGCAAAATAAATTATATTTTTTATTTTGTTATGATTAAATTATGTGAAATCATGCCTAATGGGATAATAAAGTGAATAAAATAACAAAAGAAAGGGTGAAAAGAACAAAGTGGATTCATTGTTCTTCTTTACCGTGAACTTGAAAAGAAAAGAGGGGAGAAATAAGCTACCATTCGGTCACTTTTCTTGTTTCAATTTTTAAGGTAAAAATCATGTTAGTTTGCTTAGATTTTATGAATTCAAGTCTGTAACACCCCAAACCCGGCCTAGACGCTACGACCAAATTTGGTGTGTCACACGATCCTAAAACTAAGTTTACGGCCCTTTTAGACTTGTTGTGTCTTAAGTGAGGTTTGAATCAAAAGAGTAAGTTTGTTAAAACCAGTTTATTAATCCTTCAAGTTATCCATATTATTCACACGTTGAGTTTTAAAAACGTTCTTTAGATTTTGAAACCAGCGCAGCCTAAACTAGCGATTCTATAAAATGTAATTTAATCATCAAAGAAAATTAAACCAAATAAAAACTTAAACAGCGGCCTTATTACCAAATAAAACCCAAAAATAACTTAATAATAAAATACTTTAAACAAAATGAAAACCAGTTCTGCAGATGCTGTGGCCACTCCGAATCTCTCGCAGCTCCAAGCCCGCTATGGTTGAGTGTTACCTGCAGAGGTTAAATAAAAAGGGGGTGAGTTTGACAACTCAGTGTGCAACATTATCTCAACCATAGGCCAAAACAGATCAAGCCTCAGAATCAGATTAGTTAGCCTTGGCCCATTACAGAAATCAGGTTAAGCCCGTAGGCCCATAACAGATACAGATCAGATAAATATGCAAACAGAAAACCCAACCCAGATCCATCCATAACACCCCCGTACCAGCCTTACACCATGTGGGGAGACTACTCGACCCACCCAACCGCTACACACCACAGATAATTGCAGCGAAGCTGCCAGATATAATTTGCAGCGAGGATGCCAGATATTGTGACGAGGTCACCAGATACAGATATTGTGGCGAGGCCACCAGATTTGCAGCGAGGCTGCCAGATAATAATGTGACGAAGTCACCAGATTACAGCGAGGCTGCCAGATAATAATGTGACAAAGTCACCAGATTGCAGCGAGGCTGCCAGATAATAATGTGACAAAGTCACTAGATTGCAGCGAGGCTGCCAGAACGCTTCCTCCATCATAAACCCATGCCCCATGCAACATAAGAATATAAATACTAGCATGCAACATATAACATCTCATGCATCAGGTATGCTCACATTAAATGGTAACTCATGCAGATACATAAAATCATACATTTCATACAGAATTGACCCTAGGGGTATAATAGTCTTTTTACACCTAGGGGTATTTTGGTAATTTTCCATATTTAAGGGTATTTTAGTCCTTTTTCATATTTTCAGAGATTTTGTGCAAATCCAATAAATTATCAGCCCCCATATAACCACAGAAGTCGATTTAAGCCAAATTTCCAATTTTGCCCTTTTTAGCCTAAAACCCCTAATGGGCCTTACTATGTCCAATATCGTCTCAAACCCGTTAAGCCCAATTTTAGGTTTTAGTTTACCAACTTAACCATGTTTTTATTATTCATGTTACCAGAAAGTCTTTAACGATCATTTTCCGATTTAGGCTCGGAAGCCCACTGGGCCCATCTTTGCCCTTCACAGCCCAACTTACCAAAACGTTCAGAATTACTCCTTCTGCAAATCCTTCACTACCGAATTCATGACTAACCCCAATGGAGTAAACGATTACTCTAAAGTTTTACACGAGTGCGTTTTCGGTCGCTTTCCACCAGTTGTCGGTCACTTTATGGCCATTTCGGCTTTTACCGCTTTAGTCTAAAAGTTGGGATTAGTTACACACCTGATTACGACGAACGATGATGATATCTGCTCCAACTCAATCCTATATTCGATTAGTAAAACATTAGACCACGAATCAATGATAACTAAATTTAACATACTCTTACCATATTCGGGCATCCATGAACAAGGCCCTAAATCCTTACCTTTGCTGAAGTTGATATCCAAATCTGGATCCGGACGCTCCACTAATCCAGGCCCTTAGTCAGCAGCCTTTAACCCTTACAAGCACAGAGTAAAATAATTGGTAACAGCCCCTTAAAGCCTTAGGCACTATTTCGACAGCCTCCCTAAACACATAGGGATTCCAACTTTTCCAAATCCCAAAAATAAGAATAGATCACAGTCAAGTCATTCATATCACCAACTTATATCCACGGTCAAACTAGCCCAATCATCACACAAGTTAGTCATTTACCCACGAGGGCAAAACAGTCATTTAACACCTAGGGGCAAAACGGTAATTTTACCCCACGGGGGTATCTCGGTAATTCTACCCTACAGGGATATTTCAGTAATTCTACCATAAAGGGGTATTTCAGTAATTTCACAAATCAAGGGTAAAACAGTAATTTTACAGATCAGGGGTAAAACGATAATTTTACAAATCATGGGTAAAATGGTAATTTTACAAATCAGGGGTAAAATAGTAATTTTACAAATCAGGGGTAAAATGGTAATTTTACAAATCAGGGGTAAAATGGTAATTTTACAAATCAGGGGTAAAATAGTAATTTTACAAATTAGGGGTAAAACGGTAATTTACAAATCACGGGTAAAATGGTAATTTTCAAATTAGGGGTAAAATGGTAATTTTACAAATCAAGGGTAAAATGGTAATTTTACAAATTAGGGGTAAAATGGTAATTTTACAAATCAAGGGTAAAATGGTAATTTTACAAATTAGGGGTAAAATGGTAATTTTACAAATCAAGAGTAAAATGGTAATTTTACAAATCAAGGGTATGTCTGTCATTTTACAAATCGAGGGTACTTCTGTAATTGTACAAATCAAGGGTAATTCGATAATTTTATAAATCGGGATATTTCTTGTAATTTTACAAATCGAGGGTAATTCGGTAATTTTGTAAACCAAGGTATTTCAGTAATTTTGTAAACTACAGCATTTCTAAACAGAGATAACAATGCGAATGGGCCTAGGGCCCATTGTCAGCCCAAATGGGCCCACACGCTCGTGTGGCCCTTTTAGCCTAAATCTAGCCACAGATATGAGATTCACCTAATCTAGCCCAACATTTACTATACAATCAAACAACTTATCCAATTGGGCCCGCAGGCCCATTGGGCCCACATGGCCTCTTCGGCCCATCGCAGCCCGAAGTAGCCGTCCTACCGCTAGAGCAGTGAGAAATACACACCTGATAGGAGGCTGAAGTTAATCCGCGCTCCAAACACTCTTAGCCGATGCCCAACCCAAATGGACACGCCATAAAGCGAAAGGGATCAGCCAAGAAGGCTGTGCCTACTCTCCTCCTGGTTTGCTCTATTTAAAGCTAGCTCCTCACCTGCTCTCATGTTAGCTTTCCGATGTGGGATTCTCCATCAATCCCCCTAAAATTAAAGCATTAGCAAAATAATCAACCTTTGCATCCAACGGGATTCGAACCAAAGTCCTCTCAATAGTCATGTCAAGGGACCACCACTTGGACATAAGCTCTTTTTGTGTCATAAGTCCAACACATATAACTTTAAAGCTCACCTACTTGCTTCCGGATTTATTTAAAAGAAAAACCAAAATAAATTGCAAGAGCCAAGACTTGAACCTTAGACCCTTTGCTTCCTTGTCCTTTAAGTGGCGCTACTTTGCCACTACACCACACTCCTTTTTTTGTGTCTTATTACACACATAATTCCTTACAACTCCTCTTTTCCAAGTCCTCTATTCCTTAAGTCCAAAAATCCAAGAATTCTCCGGGTTTTTAACCAACACTTGGGCCTTCCATAGGCCCAATAACACACTCCAAACACGAATTATACATCCATATATCAAAATTTCAACATTACACCAAATATCACAAAAATCTCGGAAATCCAGAAATTAGCCCAAAACTTTTCCCCACACTATGAATCCTTCGCAGTTCACTAAAATACCACATTAACCCATAAATAATAACCTTCCATAACAGAATTCAACACATCAATAATTTTATTTCGAACTATCTCACACCCGTACCCAGGCCCAAGGCCCAATACTTCTAGGCCCAAATTCAGGGTGTTACAACTCTACCCTCCTTAAAGAAATTTCGTCCTCGAAATTTTAAACTATCAACTAACCGTATTACTCAAGTCCAACCACTATGCTTCTGCTGCGCACTCTGATCCAAATAATTTTGGTATGACCCAGAACATCGAATAAACATTAACACTAGCGCACACAATTCGTAACCAAACATCACACATTCCTAACTAGAATCAGCTTTGCAATCAAGAGCTCGATGTTCGAGGGACCCACATAAATAGCACGCTCTTTTCTCTTGCCTAGATGATACTCAATCACACAATCATAATCCTTAAGCAATTCAATCCACCTCCGTTGCCTAAGATTCAGCTCCTTCTGAGTCAGCAAATACTTAAGACTCTTATGATCTGTGTATATAACACACCTTTCTCCATACAGATAATGTCTCCAAATCTTAAGTGCAAAGATTACTGCTGCCAACTCCAGATCATGGGTAGGATAGTTCACTTCATGAGGTTTAAGCTGTCGCGATGCATAAGCAACCACTTTACCCTCTTGCATCAACACACAGCCCAACCCAACATGTGATACATCACTGTACACGGTAAAATCTTTTCCAGACTCAGGTTGAATCAGTACAGGTGCCTCGGTCAGAACTTTCTTTAGTTTCTCAAAAGCTTCTTGCAGCTGCTCAGTCCAAATAAATGGTACCCCTTTCCTTATGAGTTTCGTTAATGGTGCTGCCATCACAGAAAATCCTTCTACAAACCTTCTGTAGTATCCAGCTAAACCCAGAAAACTTCGAATTTCGGCCACAGACCTCGGTGGTTTCCATTCTAGAATTGCTTCAATCTTTCGAGGGTCCACCTTAATACCCTCAGCAGATACAACATGCCCCAAGAAGGTTACTTCCCTCAACCAAAACTCACACTTACTAAATTTCGCGTAAAGCTCCTTTTCCCTTAACACTTGCAGCACAATACAAAGATGCTCATCATGTTTCTCCTCAGATTCAGAATAGACCAAAATATCGTCGATAAAGACGACCACGAATCGATCCAAGTATGGCTGGAACACTCGATTCATCAGATCCATAAAAGCTGCAGGTGCATTGGTCAGCCCAAATGGCATAACCAAGAATTCATAGTGACCATAACGAGTTCTGAATGCCGTCTCGTGAATATCCACCTCTCTTACCCTTAATTGATGGTACCCAGATCGAAGGTTAATCTTGGAAAATACTGAAGCTCCTCTAAGCTGGTCGAACAGATCATCGATTCTTGGCAACGGGTACTTATTCTTAATTGTCAGTTTGTTCAACTACCGATAATCAATGCACATTCGCATTGACCCATCTTTCTTCTTTACGAACAGTACTGATGCTCCCCACGGAGACACACTTGGCCTAATGAAGCCTCTATCCAACAGTTCTTGAATCTACGCTTTCAACTCCACCAACTCCTTTGGTGCCATCCTATACGGTGCAATAGACACTGGTGCTGTACCAGGCAACAAATCGATCCCAAACTCAACCTCTCGATTAGGAGGCAGACCTGGAAGCTCTTCTGGAAACACATCTTGAAAGTCCTTAATGGTTCTAACTTGATCCACAGTTAGCTCCTCAGATTCCGCTTGACTTATGAATGCCATAAAAGCCTCACATCCTTTACGAATCCACTTCTCAGCTCTTAATGCTGACACCACATTAGACAGATAATCTCTACGTTCACCAATCACCATAACTTCCTCATCCTCTGCGGTTTTTAATCTCATTCGCTTTGCAGCACAATCCAAGGTAGACCTATGCTTTACTAGCCAATCCATTCCTAAGATGAGATCGAATTCTCCGAAAGGTAGCTCCATCAAGTCTCCAGAAAAAAATTTTCCTTGAGTTTCTATAGGTACGTCTCTATATAGCTTGTCTACCCTAACCGAGTGACCCAAAGGACTTAGTACAGTTACCCCACTCACTGTCTCCTCAGAACGCACTCCCAACGACCCAAATATGACACATGCAACATAAGAATGGGTAGATCCAACATCTATCAACGCCGCAAAGTTACGCTCTCTCTGCGGAGCAATCAGTACCCTTAGTTCATCTCTCAGACCATCTTCGAAACGCACACTACGCTCATATTCAGTAGCAACTATCCCAGAAGCATATCAGCTCAGCCTCAGAAATTCAGCCTCGTACTCAGATACTGTCCTACTTCCCTGAACCAAATTTAAGAACTCTTTCCTACGGGCGTCCACATAGCTAGCCCCAACATATTTTCCTTTATAGGCTTTCTTAAACAACTCCCATGTTACCTCACCATCTGAAGTTCCATCTCTCACCGTAAGCCACCACTGATAAGCTTCATCTCTCAGCAACGACACGGCTCCTTTCAGCTTTTGCTCCATAGAGCAATCCAGATCATCCATAATCCGCTCTACGGCCTCCAACCAGTACTCGGCCACATTCGGGGCTACACCAGACACGCCCCTAAAGAATTTCGCCCCATTAGCTCGGAGTCGCTCAGAAATGGATCCCCGAAATCCATTATCGGTACTTGCCCCAGCAACCCTTTCCAAAACTCGAAGCATCGCTTGCGTTAGGGCATCATCCCTACACCCCTATCATGAGATTCCACCCCTGTTGCTGGTGGTACCGGTACATCAGCTGCTGGTGCATGACCCGAAGAAGAAGATTCAGTTCGTGTTACTACCTCGGCCACGTCCACGGCCCCTACCACGAGCTACTCGCGTACTCATTTCGTACTTTCTGTTTTAGAAATTTTATGAGTCAGATTAATATTTCAGTGTTCATTACAGATGTCTTATGAATAATTAGAGTTTCAGAGTTTATCTTCTTTCGCGGTAGCCTAGCTACAGTCTCAGTTTACCTATCAGAGTCTCTATAGTTTCAGTAATACCCTAGCTAAAGTATCATAATAGAGTCTTTAGTCAGGCATATAATCAGAATTTCAAAAAAATAATCAGAAAAGTTCAGAAACTTACAGGCTTGGGCCAGAGATTCGGTGTGCCACTATTTCGAAAGATCTCATAGGATAACTTAATTTGTTCTTTCAAAATAACTCTTTTAGGTACGATAGAAGTTTATCAAAACTAGTTCCAAGTAATTTTAAAAACAATGTTAAAAACATGACATTTCGAAAATATTTGTTTTGATTGTTTGAAAACTTCCATTTTTTTTAGACCCGTTCCACAGCCGAGTTGTTGCAACTTGGCTCTGATACCACTAAATGTAACACCCCAAATCCGGCCTAGACGCTACGACCAGATCTGGTGTGTCACACGATCCTAAAACTAAGTTTACGGCCCTTTTAGACTTGTTGTGTCTTAAGTGAGGTTTGAATCAAAAGAGTAAGTTTGTTAAAACCAGTTTATTAATCCTTCAAGTTATCCATATTATTCACACGTTGAGTTTTAAAAACGTTCTTTAGATTTTGAAACCAGCGCAGCCTAAACTAACGATTCTATAAAATGTAATTTAATCATCAAAGAAAATTAAACCAAATAAAAACTTAGACAGCGGCCTTATTACCAAATAAAACCCAAAAATAACTTAATAATAAAATACTTTAAACAAAATGAAAACCAGTTCTGCAGATGCTGTGGCCACTCCGAATCTCTCGCAGCTCCAAGCCCGCTATGGTTGAGTGTTACCTGCAGAGGTTAAATAAAAAGGGGGTGAGTTTGACAACTCAGTGTGCAACATTATCTCAACCATAGGCCAAAACAGATCAAGCCTCAGAATCAGATTAGTTGGCCTTGGCCCATTACAGAAATCAGGTTAAGCCCGTAGGCCCATAACAGATACAGATCAGATATAATATGCAAACAGAAAACCCAACCCAGATCCATCCATAACACCCCCGTACCAGCCTTACACCATGTGGGGAGACTACTCGACCCACCCAACCGCTACACACCATAGATAATTGCAGCGAAGCTGCCAGATATAATTTGCAGCGAGGATGCCAGATATTGTGACGAGGTCACCAGATACAGATATTGTGGCGAGGCCACCAGATTTGCAGCGAGGCTGCCAGATAATAATGTGACAAAGTCACCAGATTACAGCGAGGCTGCCAGATAATAATGTGACAAAGTCACCAGATTGCAGCGAGGCTGCCAGATAATAATGTGACAAAGTCACTAGATTGCAGCGAGGCTGCCAGAACGCTTCCTCCATCATAAACCCATGCCCCATGCAACATAAGAATATAAATACTAGCATGCAACATATAACATCTCATGCATCAGATATGCTCACATTAAATGGTAACTCATGCAGATACATAAAATCATACATTTCATACAGAATTGACCCTAGGGGTATAATAGTCTTTTTACACCTAGGGGTATTTTGGTAATTTTCCATATTTAAGGGTATTTTAGTCCTTTTTCATATTTTCAGAGATTTTGTGCAAATCCAATAAATTATCAGCCCCCATATAACCACGGAAGTCGATTTAAGCCAAATTTCCAATTTTGCCCTTTTTAGCCTAAAACCCCTAATGGGCCTTACTATGTCCAATATCGTCTCAAACCCGTTAAGCCCAATTTTAGGTTTTAGTTTACCAACTTAACCATGTTTTTATTATTCATGTTACCAGAAAGTCTTTAACGATCATTTTCCGATTTAGGCTCGGAAGCCCACTGGGCCCATCTTTGCCCTTCACAGCCCAACTTACCAAAACGTTCAGAATTACTCCTTCTGCAAATCCTTCACTACCGAATTCATGACTAACCCCAATGGAGTAAACGATTACTCTAAAGTTTTACACGAGTGCGTTTTCGGTCGCTTTCCACCAGTTGTCGGTCACTTTATGGCCATTTCGGCTTTTACCGCTTTAGTCTAAAAGTTGGGATTAGTTACACACCTGATTACGACGAACGATGACGATATCTGCTCCAACTCAATCCTATATTCGATTAGTAAAACATTAGACCACGAATCAATGATAACTAAATTTAACATACTCTTACCATATTCGGGCATCCATGAACAAGGCCCTAAATCCTTACCTTTGCTGAAGTTGATATCCAAATCTGGATCCGGACGCTCCACTAATCCAAGCCCTTAGTCAGCAGCCTTTAACCCTTACAAGCACAGAGTAAAATAATTGGTAACAGCCCCTTAAAGCCTTAGGCACTATTTCGACAGCCTCCCTAAACACATAGGGATTCCAACTTTTCCAAATCCCAAAAATAAGAATAGATCACAGTCAAGTCATTCATATCACCAACTTATATCCACGGTCAAACTAGCCCAATCATCACACAAGTTAGTCATTTACCCACGAGGGCAAAACAGTCATTTAACACCTAGGGGCAAAACGGTAATTTTACCCCATGGGGGTATCTCGATAATTCTACCCTACATGGATATTTCAGTAATTCTACCATAAAGGGGTATTTCAGTAATTTCACAAATCAAGGGTAAAACAGTAATTTTACAGATCAGGGGTAAAACGATAATTTTACAAATCATGGGTAAAATGGTAATTTTACAAATCAGGGGTAAAATAGTAATTTTACAAATCAGGGGTAAAATGGTAATTTTACAAATCAGGGGTAAAATAGTAATTTTACAAATTAGGGGTAAAACGGTAATTTACAAATCAAGGGTAAAATGGTAATTTTACAAATTAGGGGTAAAATGGTAATTTTACAAATCAAGGGTAAAATGGTAATTTTACAAATTAGGGGTAAAATGGTAATTTTACAAATCAAGGGTAAAATGGTAATTTTACAAATTAGGGGTAAAATGGTAATTTTACAAATCAAGGGTAAAATGGTAATTTTACAAATCAAGGGTATGTCTGTCATTTTACAAATCGAGGGTACTTCTGTAATTGTACAAATCAAGGGTAATTCGATAATTTTATAAATCGGGATATTTCTTGTAATTTTACAAATCGAGGGTAATTCGGTAATTTTGTAAACCAAGGTATTTCAGTAATTTTGTAAACTACAGCATTTCTAAACAGAGATAACAATGCGAATGGGCCTAGGGCCCATTGTCAGCCCAAATAGGCCCACACGCTCGTGTGGCCCTTTTAGCCTAAATCTAGCCGCAGATATGAGATTCACCTAATCTAGCCCAACATTTACTATACAATCAAACAACTTATCCAATTGGGCCCGCAGGCCCATTGGGCCCACATGGCCTCTTCGGCCCATCGCAGCCCGAAGTAGCCGTCCTACCGCTAGAGCAGTGAGAAATACACACCTGATAGGAGGCTGAAGTTAATCCGCGCTCCAAACACTCTTAGCCGATGCCCAACCCAAACGGGCACGCCATAAAGCGAAAGGGATCAGCCAAGAAGGCTGTGCCTACTCTCCTCCTGGTTTGCTCTATTTAAAGCTAGCTCCTCACCTGCTCTCATGTTAGCTTTCCGATGTGGGATTCTCAATCAATCCCCCTAAAATTAAAGCATTAGCAAAATAATCAACCTTTGCGTCCAACGGGATTCGAACCAAAGTCCTCTCAATAGTCATGTCAAGGGACCACCACTTGGACACAAGCTCTTTTTGTGTCATAAGTCCAACACATATAACTTTAAAGCTCACCTACTTGCTTCCAGATTTATTTAAAAGAAAAACCAAAATAAATTGCAAGAGCCAAGACTTGAACCTTAGACCCTTTGCTTCCTTGTCCTTTAAGTGGCGCTACTTTGCCACTACACCACACTCCTTTTTTTGTGTCTTATTACACACATAATTCCTTACAACTCCTCTTTTCCAAGTCCTCTATTCCTTAAGTCCAAAAATCCAAGAATTCTCCGGGTTTTTAACCAACACTTGGGCCTTCCATAGGCCCAATAACACACTCCAAACACGAATTATACATCCATATATCAAAATTTCAACATTACACCAAATATCACAAAAATCTCGAAAATCCAGAAATTAGCCCTAGACTTTTCCCCACACTATGAATCCGTTGCAGTTCACTAAAATACCACATTAACCCATAAATAATAACCTTCCATAACAGAATTCAACACATCAATAATTTTATTTCGAACTATCTCACACCCGTACCCAGGCCCAAGGCCCAATACTTCTAGGCCCAAATTCAGGGTGTTACAAAGTCAATAGTTAAGCTTATGTTACAACCCATGTATTGATTTTTGAATTGGGTGTGAATGTTACATTCGGTCATGGAAGAATCATAGAGAACTTTGTTGCTTTTGAGTTCTATAACATATGTAGTGTATTATGGAGTCTTAGGGGATGTTTTGAAGTTAAATTTGTAGGAATTCAAGATGGCATGCCTCAATTATACCAATTTTGCTTTGAATGGTTTTTAAATTAAAAGAGGGCATTCGGCTATGGGGGTTGTGATGTTTTATTGATTAATGATGTTTTGATGTTTTGGGAGCAAGATTTCTTTGTTTGAATGAGAAGAAAAAACAAATTTGATGTTGGGGTGTAAGTTAGCCGAATGGAATTTTGGATGTTTAGTAAATAAGCATTCGGTCATGGTTTATTTTTTTTTGGATTGTTAAATGACATTGTTTATTTGGAAAATAATGGTTTATGAAATTGAAGTAAATTTGGAAAAAAAAATGATGTGCATTCGGACTTTGGGGTAATGGTGCATATTGTACTTAAATTTAGAAATTTTATGTGTGTATAATTTTGTAAGGTAGGGCATTGAATTTGATAATAATGTTATTATAGGTATTTAGTTGTGGCCGAATGGAATTTAGAATTTTAATAAGGGAAGAGGTACTTTTGATAAGTGCAAATACCTTGTGATCAAACTTAGTACTTGTGCAAAAATTGATGGGACACATTCGATTTTTGGAGAATTAATAATTATGCTTGTGAACTAGATATAAATGCATGTGTGAGTGCCGAATGGCTTCAATTATGATATAGCATATTTAGCTAGTCAAGGATTTAGTTGTGATGTAAGATGATTATTCATGGGACCGAATATGTATGTATGCATTTGAGTGTTTAATGAAATTTGAGTGTGGAGCTAAGATAGGTACTTGGCCATGGATACATGTATTCACTGATAGAATTTTGGCATTTTATATTGAGTGAATAATAACTATGTGAATTTAGTAATAGATATTGAATAGTAAACATGCTTATTTTTAGCTCAAGAGCTAAGAGAACCACACTCGGACAAAGGAAAGGCAAAGGTGGTGGAATAGTCGGTTCGTAAAGAATTATCGACCATCGAGGTAAGTTTTAAGTATTAAAATTCTATCATGTGAATTAATTTAATATGGTGTATGCGTTTGGTTACTCATGAAGAGGATTAGTCTAAACAAGTGACCTAAGACATGCGTAATGAGGAAGAGATGAGTAATATAGTCGAAAGTCCTTTAGACCTATGAAGCCTTTAGAAAACAAATTGAAAAGCAATTTATTTAAATGCTTATTGACCGAATGTATGATGAAAATGCCAAGCTATGTGTTAATTTGTGAAGTGAATGAATGAGTAATAATTTATGACTAACCCTGTGAAAATTTCAAGTGGTGAATTCAATATATGTGTATTTGTGCTATGATCCGGGTAGAATCCCGAAGGGCATATGTGCCAGAGTTTCATCCGAGTCAAATCCCGAAGAGCCTTAGGGCTAGCATTCAAAGTCGGGTCAAATCCCGAAGAGCCTTAGGGCTAGCGTTCAAAGCCGGGCCAAATCCCGAAGAGCCTTAGGGCTAGAGTGAAAAATTCGGTCTCAACAATTTCAATTAATGAGTTTACTATTATAAGCTAGCCAGGTATGTGTGGCACACAAATTGTAAACTAGTTTCTGTTGAATTATGTTTACCAATGAGTAATATCGGATCTAATGAAGGTTTAGAGATGTATAAAGACTCGTGGCTTCCTTTCTCTACGTGAATTTATGATTTATGTGGACATGGATTTAGTTGATATTCAGCATATTCGTATAATGGTGGCAAATTTAGTTTTAGTTACATTCGGCTACAGGGTAAATTAAATAAGTATTCAACATTTACTTTACTCTAGCTATTTGATTTAATTTTATTACTTAAACTTACTAAGCACGTAAATGCTTACTCTGTTGCTTTTAACCTTCTGTTTTATAGATTTTGTTCGTTAGCTACGGTCTCGGGAATCTTGCACTCGAAGTCATCTCTATTATCAAGGCCCTGTTCGGTGCTTAATAAGCTAAACTTTTGTAAATGGCATGTATAGGATGCTTTTTGTGCTGCTAATCAAGAAACTTTATTTTGGTGTTTGTAATTAAGCTCAGCCATGCGAAAATGGCTTTTCAAAACGCTTTACTTACATGTAGACTTTAAGATGTTAATATGTATTTTGAGTTTTATGCATTGCTTGAATGAGAGTGTGTATTTCTAAATAATAAAGCTTTAGGGTTAGATATATTTACTTGTAGGCATACGTAAATCTATGTATAAACGAATCGGATGTTTATCCCAAGTGGTAGCTAGATAGGAATTTTAAATTTGAACCTAAAATACAAATAGACTCGGGTTAAGCTTTTGTTTGGCATGAGTAGCTTTTATCCATGAAGCTAGGTGTTTTGGGATTGATGATGTGTGTATTGTTTTATCCTTGTTCGTTTAACTTAGTCATGAAATTTCGGGTAATGCTTCTTGACTCGGCGGCGATGTGTGCGAGTCTTGGAGTGTTACATATAACATACAGAAACATAATATCATGCATTTCATACAGAATTAACCCTAGGGGTATAACAGTAATTTTGCACCTAGGTGTAAAACCGTAATTTTTCACCTATCAAGGTATTTCAGTAATTTTATCAGTTTTTAGGGTTTTCATGCATATTACTGTCACTACTAATCTATTTGTTGTCACAGTAGTCCATTTAACTTAGTTTAACAGTTTTAGCTATTGGGCCCTAAAAACCCCTAATGGGCCCTACAGTGTCTATTGGCTACCTAAGCCCATTTAGTCCAAGTTTCATATTCAGTTACTAGTTTTAGCAGTTTCGACCCTACAGTCTATTAGAATACTCTTAATCCACATCCGCCAGTCTAAACACAGATCTATCGTAGATTATGCGACAGAGAGACGAGAGACTTGTAAGTTTCAGGTTTTCGATAGACGAGACGAGAAGAAGTGATCTTGTTTACTATGGTAATTAGCTATGGTGAATTGGTTTTGGCTTCTAGAATTTATAAGTAAAGAGGAAGAAGAAATATTCGAATGGATCAAAAAGGGATGCAAGTTGTGACTTTAATTATAGGAGAAGGGACCCCATCTGGAAAAGTTAAATAGGATTTTCCTTTGGAAAAAGAAAAGGTAAGAAGAAAAGGTCGCTTCGGCTTTTGAGTGGAAAAGAAAATAAAAGCGCAAAAGAGCAAAAGAAAATAGATAGAATGATAATAAAAACAAGAACTCGATTGAAGAAAAACACAATCGGCTAACAGTCAAAACTAATCAAAGAAGAAAATAAATCATAAAAGCAAAGTAACAAAGGCAATTCGGCACTAAATTCCTATAGCCGAATGGTGTATTTCGGCATAACAAAAAAGAAGATTTCTTCCTATATTCAAATACCATGCCTTGCTCCTTAATTTTAGAAACCAATGGATTTGGATTTCATCCAAATCCCTTCACCATACAGCAGCAGCCCTTATCCACTGATTGCACCGTACAATTCCCGCACAACACGCTGCTACGAGTCCCTCAGTCCCGTACGGCTCCTTCCACGCATGCATAGCAAAAAGGCCATCCTCCTGCGCGATCCTCAGCTCGAACACGGGACCTCCAGGGTACCAAGCGCGTTGCTGACCACTACGTCGCAGCTTTGTTTTCAACAATATACGGTTGCATTCAATTTTAACCCTTACCTGCTGCAGTCCCCGCTGTTTTAAAAATAAAATTAAAGTTGCCTGTGCCTGGACTCGAACCCGCATCCTTTTGGAAATCCTAGCATGCTGCTGCCACTGTGCCACCGACGCCCTTGTGACAAATTATATCCGCAACTCCTTTTAACTCATATCTTTAACGCAACCTGCTGATTCAAAAAAAACAACACCTCTTCCGCGTGCCGTGCCTTGAACCCAGGCACTTCCACGTCCTCCTAGCGTGCTTAGCCACTGGGCCAGGCACCTCCGTTGTGTCCAGCCTCAGCCCAAATTATATATAAGTCCTATTGCCTAGATTCCCCTAAAGAAGCAAAATTAAGAATTTCTTTGCTAGAGTCTTGGATCGAACCCAAGACTTTTCCCACACTATAAATCTTTCATAATTTACTTAAACACTAAATTTAAACACCAAATTAATAATAATATTGTAATTTTCTAATAATAATAATAACAATTTTATCTAATAATAACAATTATAATTTCATAAAAATTTAAAGCATCAGTAATAATAATAACAGTAATATTTTATCAATAATAATAATAATAATATTTTTTTGACACTAATATTTAAAACTTCTCAATTATTTAGGTTTTCTTTTATCCGATCCCAGACTCAAGCCCAATACTTCTAGACCCAAATTCAGGGTGTTACACTTTCTTTAAAATTTTACCCTTCTATGTCCATTTTTTTCCAACATGACATATAATGGTCTAATTACCAAATAAGGACCCTACATTTTCAAATTTATTTCACTTAAGGACCCAATCCTTCTAAAACACATATTTTGCACTTTTTGCAATTTGGTCATTCTAGTCTAACTAGATCCTCTATCGATTAAATTTCTTAACGATATTTTCACACATGCATTCAATCATATTATAAACCTTAAAACTTTATCACAATAAATTTTTCCACTTCGGATTCATGGTCCCGAAACCACTGTTCTGACTTGGCCCTAAATTAAGCTATTAGAACTCTTCCCCCTTTTAGGATTTTTGTCCACGAAAATCTTACCAGAAAAGAGGTTTGGGTACTGTTTCCTCATGACTTCCTCGGGTTCCCACGTAGCCTCTTCAACCCCATGTCTTTGCCATAACACTTTCACTAAGGCTATACTTTTATCTCTCAATTGTTTGACCTCTTGGGACAGAATCTTAATCAGTTCTTCCTCATTTGTCATATCCGATCGAATCTCAACTTCTATCGGAGAATAACATGCGAAGGATCGAAACGATATCGTCACAACATCGACACATGAAACACATCATAGATTCTTTCCAACTCAGATGGCAAAGCTAACTGATATGCTACCGGCCCTCTCGTTTCTGTAATCTCATACGGTCCAATAAAATGCGGACTTAACTTGCCTTTTCAGCCAAATCTCAAAATCTTTTTCCACAGAGACACTTTAAGAAACACTTTATCACCAATCTAAAATTCAATCTCTTTTCTTTTCAAATCCACGTATGACTTTTGTCAATCTAAAGAGGCTTTCAAGAAATCACGGATCACGCTCACTTTCTCCTTAGTTTCCTTAACCAAATCAACTCCATGTATCTATCTCTCACCAAGCTTGGTCTAACACAGAAGGAGTTCGGCACTTGCAGCCATACAATGCCTCGTATGGTGCCATTGTTAAACTTGACTGAAAACTTTTGTTGTAAGAAAATTCGACCAATGGTAGATATTTTTCCCAACTACCTTCAAATTCCAAAACACAACATCTAAGCATATCTTCGAGAATTTGAATTACTCTTTCAGACTGACTGTCGGTCTGCAGATGGAATGCGGTACTAAAATTCAACTTTGTACCCAAGGCTTCTTACAACTTTTTTCCAAAACCTCGAAGTAAACCTCAGATCTCTGTCCGAAATAATAGAAATAGGCACTCTATGCAATCTCACAATTTCAGCAATATACAACTCAGCTAACTTGTCAAGTGAGTAATTGGTATGTACTGGAATAAAATGAGCCAATTTCATAAATCGATCAACAATGACCCATACGGCATCTTACTTTTTAGAAATCAGAGGCAAACCCATCATGATATCTATCGTGATCCTATCTCATTTCCACTCGGGAACCATCACTGGCTGAAGTAAACCCGAGGGCACTTGATGTTCGGCTTTCACTTGTTGACAAACTAAACACTTTGATACAAATTTAGAAATATCATTTTTCATGCACGGCTACCAATACAAATTCCATAAGTCATTGTACATTTTGGTACTACCCAAATGAACTGTTAAGCAACCACTATGTGCCTCGTGCAAAATTTTTTGAATCAACTTGGTATCCTTTGGAATACAAACTCTGTCTCGGAACATCAAACATTCATCGGTCTTGATTCAAAAGTTTGACTCACTTATCGATTCACACTGACCTCTCTTGGCTTGCAAATCACAATCACTATTCTGAACTTCAGATATTTACTGAAAAAACATCTGTCTAGCTCTCAACTCTACTAAAATTGAACCATCATCTGATACAGTCAACTGAGTATTCATAGCTCTCAAGACAAACAATGACTTCCTACTCAAGGATCGGTGACTATGTTCACCTTTCCCGGGTGATAGTCAATCACCAACTCATAGTCTTTTAATTGTTCGAGCCACCTTCATTGCCATAAGTTCAAATCCTTTTGCGACATCAAGTACTTCAAGCTCTTATGGTCAGTAAAGAAATGACATTTCTCACCATATAAATGGTGACGCCAAATCTTTAAAGCAAGCACAATGGCAGCCAATTCCAAGTCATGCGTCAAATAGTTCTTCTTGTGCGATTTTAGCTGTCTCAAGGCATAAGCTACCACTTTGCCCTCTTGCATCAAGCACATCCAAGACCATTTAAAGATGCATCGTATAAATCACATATTCTTTCCCAGACTCAAGCTGCACTAGCACTAGTGCCTCAGTCAACATTGCTTTCAATTTCTTGAAACTTTGCTGACACTTTTCGGTCCATTCGAACTTAACATCCTTTTGCAGCAACTTGGTCATAGGAGAAGCAATCATTGAAAATCCTTTAACATAGCATCTATAATATCCGGCCAAGCCTAAAAAGCTTCTTCCTTAGAAACATTTCTTGGTAGTTTCCAATCAACAATTGCCAAAATCTTACTTGGATCAACCAGAATACCATCACCCGAAACTAGATGTCCCAAAAATTTGACTTCGCGAAGCCAAAAATTACTTTTACTGAATTTAGCAAATAATTTCTTCTCTCAAAGTCCATAACACTGTTCTCAAGTGTTCGACATGCTCAGACTCGTCTTGAGAATAAATCAGAATGTCATTTATAAACACAACCACAAATTTATCCAAGTACGGTCGGAAAATTCGGTTCATTAAGTCCATAAAAATAGCTGGGCATTAGTTAAGCCCAATGGCATCACAAGGAACTCATAATGTCCATACCTCATCCTAAATATGGTCCTCAGCACATCTGACTCTTTAACCCTCAATTGATAGTAGCCGGATCTCAAAATTATCTTTGAAAATACAGTTGCCCCTTTCAACTGGTTGAACAAATCATCTATTCTTGGCAAAGTATATTTATTTTTTATAGTTGCCTTGTTGAGTTGTCTATAATTGATACAAAACCTCATTGATCCATCTTTCTTCTTCACAAATAATACCGGAGCACCCCAGGGAGAAAAACTCGGCCTCGTAAATCCCTTATCTGTCAACTCTTGCAACTGAGCTTTTAGCTCTTTCAATTCGGTCAGAGCCATTTTATACGGAGTAATTGATATTGGAGCAGATCCCGATACCAAATCAATAGGAAACTCTATTTCCCTGATTGGAGGCAAACCAGGTAACTCTTTTGGAAACATATCCGGATACTCACAAACTACTGGCACTGATTCAATCTTCAATTCAGAAACTTTGGTGCTCAATACATACACAAGAAATGCTTCGCAACCCTTTCTCACATACTACTAAGTTGACATAGACGAAATCACAACAGGCAGTTCATTGGATTTATCTATTTCAACCTGAAGAACCTCACCATTTTCACATTTCAATTCAAAATTTTTCTGCCTACAATTCACCTTGGCATCATGCGATGTCAACCAATCCATACCCAAAATAGCATCAAACTCATCAAATGGCAACAACATTAAGTTAGCTGGGAAATAGTGACCTCGAATCATCGGAGGACAATTCTTACAAATCTTATCAACTACCACACACTTGCCTAAAGGGTTTGACACTTTAATCACAAACTTAGTAGGCTCAACAAGTAAATTCATATTAGTTATTAAGTTCATACAAATATAAGAATGCGTAGATCTAGGATCAATTAGTGCAACTATATTAGTACCATAAAGAGAAAATGTACCCGTGATCACATTAGGGGATGATGCGTCCTCCCGAGCATGGATTGCATAAGTTTTAGTGGCTACTCTAACTTCTGATCTCGTAACTGAATCCTTGGATACACCTTTACTACTGGCCCCGTCTCTCATATTTTTCACTGGTATCCCTCTAACAGCAATGTTACTCAATCTGACATTCTGGGAATTATCTTTTTCAATTATCACAAGACAATCCTTAATGAAATGGTCTGGGGAGCCATATTTAAAACAAGCCCGAGTGATCATCCAACATTCACCGGGGTGTCGTCTACCATAGTGTTAGCATTCAGACTTTTCAAATCTCATATTACGAACGCTCGCTATAGATGCAGTTCGAGCCTTAGAACCCGAATATTGCTTCTCGTGATCTCTGTTAGGGTTCCCAGCTGAACCATTCGAATGGGTGTGCATATCCCTCGATTTCTTTGATAAAACTGGAAAGACTTCCTCATCGTTCTCTTTCTTGTACCTCTAGCATCAAGCTCAGCTTTCCTCTTTTCCTTACACAATTTTTCTATCCTGCAAGCTCAGTCGACTAACACAACAAATTCCTTTAGCTCTAGAATCCCAACAAATAATCTGATGTTTTCATTCAAACCGTCCTCAAACCTCTTACACACAATAGCCTTTATGGAAACACATTCCCGAGCGTACTTACTGAGTCTAACAAACTCTCACTCATACTCAGATACAATCATTAGCCTTGTTTCAACTCTAAGAATTTGTTTCGTTTTTTATCAATAAATCACTAACTTGCATACTTCTTTTAGAATTTCTCTTGGAAGAATCCTAGGTAACTCTTTCCCTCGGTACCACTGGTACTAAAGTTTTCCACCACTGATATGTCGAATCCCTCAAAAGTGATATAACAATCTTCTGGTGTGTAAGATAGTTCATCAAATACCCAAATGGTGTTTTCAAGACAAAACTCTACCCTCTCGAGGTTATCATCCACATTAGACCTAAATTCTTCGGCCCTGTACTTTCAGATCTTGTCAACAGGAGGCTTATTTAGTCTTACTACTTCCACACCTCGAGGAGCTATGGGAACCGGTTGAGGAATAGGAGGTGGGGGAGGTTGAGCATCTGAATTCACCCAAATAAACTCTTTATACCACTTATTCATCATGTGGAGGAAAGCTTCCCCGAGCCTCTCCTCTGTGACTAGTTGTCACGTGTCTACTATCGGGTGGTGTGGCCCCTTGGGAGAGAGTTGGCGCATTACTTTCTAAATCATCAGCTACAGCATGGTCGAGATCCTTTTACTATATGAAAACACAGTTTAAAAAGGTTAGGAACCATCACATTATCAAAATTTATATTTATGGCATGTATAGCAATACTCTCACACATGCTATGTTAGTCCAAGGAATGACTAAACCGTAGCTCTAATATCACTAAATGTAGCACCCCTTACCCGTATTCAAACTGAAACAGGGTACGAGGTATTACTGGACTTAAACACAAGCACTCATACAATTTTGAGCCATAAGTTTCCACCTAAAATTTAAAACTTTTCACATTCTTTCAGATCATCCCTAAAATGTACCTACAAGGCCCAAAACATACTTTGGAAGCAATTCGGGACTTAACTGAGAGCTTTGGAACACTTAGAAAATTTTTCATCAAAATAGTGTCACATGCCCGTGTGACTTGGGATACGCCCGTATGGGCAAGCTGTGTGGTCACACTCGCCTGTGTCCCAACCTATGTGAAAAACATTGAGCATTATGTTTATGACGTCATCAATAATTTAGGGTCACACGGCTAAGTCACACGCCCGTGTGCTAGACTGTATGGCGAATTTAATTTTCGTATTTAAGGTGCAGACTTCACACGGCCTAGGCACACGCCCATGTCTTAAGGTCGTGTCCTTCATACAGCTAAGACACACGATTGTGTCTCTGCCTGCGTGTTTACTACTGGAATTCTATTTTGTAAAAATAGGGTGCAGGCGATACACGGCTTATTCACAAGCCCATGGGGCTGACCGTGTGTTACACATGGCCTAGACACACGCACATGTGTCTACTCGTGTAGTCAAAAAACTAAGGCTATTTACCAAGCCATTTGCCACCCTGAAATGTAAACACATTCATACCAATCTCAACAACATATAGCAGGGCATAATTATACAACCAAATAGTCATAAATTAAGACATCCACACGTCAAACACATACCACATTCATCATACATACACATTACACATTACGCAACTTAATTATGCAAGCTTGCTCTTCATAACCACATTAACATGTGAAGTTTAGACATAACTAATATTGGCCAATTCCAAATGGCCCTTTTACAAAATGAACCATCAACATTAGTAGGCCAACATTTTTGGCCAAAATGGTTATGACACATAACAAAATGAATAAGTCACCTATACATGCCATAATCTCAAATGTTGAACTCAAAATACAAAATCAATTGTTGATAGTGTGTATAGAACCCCGTCGATCTCCGGACCTCGGGCTAGCTTGACAACTCTATAGGGAAAAGAGAGAAGAAATGGCGCAAGCTATATAGCTTAGTAATTTTATATGCAAATAATGGACGTCTCAAACATATAAAGAATACAATTAATATGAAAGAATTTTCATAAATCACACTAAAGATTTATGTTCACAACTTACTCATTTCAACCTTACCAAAGGTCCAATATACATATCGATCACATTGCTTACTAATTTCACACTCATTCCTGCATCAGCTCATAACACAACCATTTCCACTTTCTTTCACATTATGCCATATCATTTAACTACCCATTGAACCACTCGAAATACTAAAGGATACTCGGAAGTTTTGCACATAAATGTCACACTTATTTGTAGCCAAAGCTACCACTTACGACTTATCACTTAAGAGCTCACTCTCAAGCTAATCATGGGCCTACTCAAACAAGCTAATGCTCGTGACATCGCTACACAGTGCTGCTCACAAAAGCTGACAGGTATCCACAATACATGCCGGATTACCTAGCCACTGGTAGGACGTACTAGACTAACACACGAATCACTTAATCATTGAAACACTTTGTTTTCTAGTGACATGTCACTCGTATCTTATTCAATTCCTAAGGTTTAATCGGGATTTTCTCACTGGTCAATACTTGGTCGATATACACATTCAGATAGTTATCCACAATGCATACGATATTATGGTGTAACACCCCTTACTCGTATCTGATGTTGGAATAAGGTATGAGGTATTACCGTACTAAAACTCATGTAAACCTTTGACTTAAACTCGAGAAATGCGTCTCAATTAAAAACTTTCCCTATCATTGTCCTACGAGGCTTCTTATGCGCCTACGAGACCTAAATCATGGTTTGGAATTATCCCGAGAACATTTCGTGCACTAGAGAAAATTTCTTCAAACACTAGCAAAAACAGGGCACATGCACATGTGAGGGGGCAACAGGCACGTGTGAGGGGGCAACACCCCCGTGTGACCTCTAAACATGGCCGTGCTCATGGCCTGTATACCCCACACGGCCTACGCACACTAGGGACACTCTCGTGCCCCTCGCCCATGTGGATTTAATTTCTAACATCAACCTACAAAGGTTTTCACATAGCCTGGCGCACACCCGTGTGCCCAGCCCGTGTCCCTCACACAGCCTTGACACGCCCGTGTCGTGGCCCGTGTGCAAAAACTTGGGTATTTTGTTTTTAACGCCATCACTCGCACGACTATGACACACGTGCATGTGCTGGCTGTGTCTCACGCCTGTAGAGAATATTGATAGCATTTAATTCTATCCATGCAAGGTGTAGAGGACACACGGTCGAGCCACACGTCCGTGTGCAACCTATGTATCTCACACGGCCTAGACAGATGCTCGTGTGCCTACCCATGTGGGTAATATAAGGCTATTTACCAAGCCCTTAGCCACCCTGAAACACATACAAACAGAACCCTAATCTACATACATCATAGGATACAACCAATACACATCTAAATGCCCCTAAGTGGGTTTTCATATATCAACCAATTCAAGACTAAAATACAAGCATAACTATAAGTAACTTTGCCCAAATTCCATGTAATTTCATCTCATTTCATTAAGCAACCTGAATAGATTTAGGCTAATTCCAAAGGTCATTTACAAAATGACATGTATAAGTATAAATGGCCAACACAATTGCCTAACTAACATGAATTGTGCAACAAAATGACTAAAGGCCTATACATGCCATATTCAAACTGATTAACATAACTATACCAAAATAAAGATCTTGATAGTGTGACTTCGAGCTTTGATCAAAAACGATCCCTGAGCTAATATGACAAATCTACATGAAGAGGGAAATCGAGGAAGTAAGCACAATTTGCTTAGTAAGTTGCATGAAATAAATGTAGCAGTTATAAACAATAACACATAAGTAAACTTGATAGTGTGAAATGATCCTCCGACGAATATCTCAATTTGAGCTAGCTTGGTGACTCTATAAAACAAGGAAAAGAAAAGAAGGGTAAGCTAGATAGCTTAGTAAGTTTATATGCAAATAATAAATATCTCATTTATAACTTAATCATACAAGTTCCATAATATAAGCTGGTATAAACATCACTACACTCTCTTAGCCATTTCTTACCCAACCATAACCTTATCATACGAGCATTACAGTACATCACATTTTATTTCATCATTATTCCTCCATCCAAAAGTCATATGGACTTCGTACGTACCTGTAGTACTTACCTTAAATGTACTTTCACCCTTATTTAGATTACACCCGTTGAACCATTCGGAATCATTAAGGATACTCGGGAGTCATACATAGGTCATACAATGCCATATCCCAGATATGGTCTTACATGTAATCTAATATCGATGCCAATAGCCCAGCTATGGTCTTATATGAGAACTTATATCGAGGCCATGTCCTAGACATGGTATTACACGAAATCTCATACCGATGCCATGTCCCAGACATGGTCTTACACGTACTACCATGCCGATGCCATATCCCAGATATGGTCTTACATGGAATCTCATATCACATGCCGATGCCATGTCCTAGATATGGTCTTGCATGGAATCACATTTCGATAACCTTGATGTTATGACCCTTGTATCCTATAATGTTCTTAGGGTTCGTACTAGACTTCTACACTTGTCAAATTACCTTCGAACTTAGTCATACAAATTAACTCATACACGAAGTCAATTATTTAATACAAGCAATAGCTAAGCATTTTAAACATAATATAATGATGCATTTTTTACACATAAACTTACCTCGGTACAAAATGATTATTTTTGGCGATTTAGTCTACTACCTTGCCTTTTCCCCGGCCAAGGTCAATTCCTCGTCTTTCTTTATCTATAATAGCACATTTAACTTATTTATTACTCAAATTATTCAATTTGACCCAAAAATCAAATTAAGGTAAATTTACATTTTTTCCCCTAACTTTTCACTTATTTACACTTTAGTCTCTAAGCTCGTAAAATGAAATGTATTCATTTTCTTCAAGACGCAAGCCTAGCCAATCCATTTTCATGCTCATACTAGCCCATATTTTCCATTTATGCACACTTTCTATACACATTTTTACAACTTTGCAAATAGGTCTTTTTTAGGTGTTTTCATCAAAAATCACCTAGTAAATGTTGTTTATCTATCACCAAACATTCATTTCGTACCATTAGACATCAAAATACTGCATGTCACACATGGGTAAATTTTTTAACATGAACCCTAATTCACATAAATGGTAGAAATAGCTAAATCATGCTTCAAGGATCTCAAAAATGCAAAGAACATTAAAAACAACGCTTGGATGCACTTACTATGAACTTGAAAAAGATGAAGAAATCCTAGCTATGTTTCCTTGCAAAATTCGACCCTAGCTTCAAGAAGATGAGCAAATTTTGCTTGATTTTTCCCTTTTTATTCTTTTATTAACCAAACGACCAAATGCCCTTTTAGCCTTTCTTTGAAATTTTTCCCTTCCATGTTCATCCTTGTCCATCATGATATATAATGGTCTAATTACTAAATCAGGACCTCTAATTTACCAATTCATTTCAATTAAGCACCCAATGCTTCTAAAGTACATATTTTGCACTTTTTGCAATTTAGTCATTCTAGCCAAATTAGACCCTCTATCGATAAAATTTCTTAATGATATTTTCAAACATGCATTCAATCATACTATAAACTTTAAAACTTTATCGCACTAAATTTTTCTACTATAGATTGGCGGTCTCAAAACCACTATTCCAACTTAGCCTTAATTCAGGTTGTTACATAGATGGATTGAGCTGATCAAGGATTATGACTACACAATAGAGTATCATCCTTTCCACTTCCCACTTCCCACACTAGTTACAGATCGAGTGGGAGATCTCGGATTAAAGCATTAAAAGTCTCGTTCTTTACTAAAATACCCCATCACTAAAGAAGGGCAATCATGATATTTCTTTGATTTCTTTGAAACAGAAGGTTACGACCTCCCCATAGGTCTTTTGCTGAAAGTCTAAACTTTTCTTTCCACTTGTTTCTTCTATTTACTTAATTCCTCTACTTTGTATGCTCTATCAGCCAATACCACGAATTCCATTATTTCTAAAATTCCAATCAATAGCTTGATATCTTCATTCAGCCCCTCTTTAAAGTGTTTACACATGTCGGTCCCGGTCTGAACCCATTCTCTAGCATATTTACATAACCAAACAAATTCCCATTCATATTCAGACACCGTCATGTTTTCCTGTTTGAGTTTGAGAAATTCTTCCCGTTTCTGATCGAGGAATATCTGATTAATATATTTCTTTCTGAACTCTACTTGAAAGAATTCCTAGGTAACATTCATTTTTGGCACAACAGAAATCAGAGTATTCCACCAATGATAAGCTATATCTCTTAACAAAGACACTGCACATTTCAAACACTCGATTGGTGTACATGATAATTCATCTAAAACTGGTATAGTATTCTCTAACCAGAACTCAGCCCTTTCTGAATCATCTTCAGCCATTGCCCAGAATTCTTCTGCCCCATATTTACGGATTTTATCTACCAGAGCCTTACCTGTTCTGACAGTTTCAGTACCTTATGGTAATTCGGAAACCAGTTGTGGAGGAGTAGGCGGGGGAGCTTGTTGTACAACAGGATTAGTTCTCAAATACTAGGTAACCATTCATTCATCATTTGAAAGAATGTTTTTTTTGCCTCCTCACCTCTGCCCTCAGATACGGGCCTTCCACTACTAGACTCTCCTCTTTGAACCAAAGCTAAAGCATGGCTCTTAGCTTCCTCGAAATCAGCTCAGTTGGATGACATTACTATAAGAAAAACACAATTAAAATGGTCAGGAGATATCACACTATCATAAATAAGATAATGGCATCTATAAATAATCTCCTACTTGCTACGTTTGTCCAAGAATTGGCTAAACCATAGCTCTGATACCAACAAATATAACACCCCTAACCCGTATCTGTCCTCGAAATGGGGTTATGAGGCATTACTAGAGTTTTATAAAACATTTTCAAATAAACTGGGTCAAATACTATTTGCTTTCCAAATTTAATCATAGTGTCCCTTAAATGGACTCCCGAGGCCCAAAACATGCATCAGAATCGATTCAGGATAAAATCGGGATCTCGGGGAATTTTTTGCAAACTTCCAAAATTTTTCTCACCCATTTCATCCAAAACCTGCACAAAAATTTCCCAATACCAACCAACCAATTCAAACATGATTTTCAAGCCAATTTCAAACATTTAACATGATATGTATGCTTACAATATTAACTCATATCTTACCTTTCCATAACATACATTTTTAAATCTAATTAACCCAAAATGTATTAAGCATACATGTTTAACCATAATTTACTTTATAAACATAGAGAAATCAAGCCATTACTAGCCATTCCAATGGCTAGAATACATTCATCCAATTCATCATTAACATTGGTACTAGTAGCCTATACATGCCATTATACCAAAATAAAACATCTTTGTATACCAAAATGAGTAGGTTGATAGTGCGATGATGCTCCGACTTATCTCTAACCTTCCCGAGCTTCCGAGCACTATAAAACATAAAAAATAAAACCTAGTAAGCATTTAATGCTTAGTAAGTTCATGTAATAAGAAACTAACTTACCAAGTATTTCCATTAAATTTAATCAAACATGCATGCATTCAAGCAAATAAATCATTATCCTATCATACACAAATTCATCACTCAAACTTAGTCAAGCAATTACACATAATATTATCACATAGATGAGCTCATCATATCATAATTTACACTTACTTATAATTCCATACCACATGTACATTTTCAAGAGAAATTCATTCAAACTCCATTAACCATTTTCAAGTTTTACCCGTTGAATTTATCGGAATATCGATGGATACTCTCATATAGTACACTTAAAGTGTACGAAACTCTCGAGCCACCTTTTCAAGTCATTTGGGTAAATCATATACTTCGATGCTCACACAGAGCTACGGTAGTCCACAACATATGCGAAATTACTAACACTTATTATACTTATACCTCGATGCTCATACAGAGCTACGGTAGTCCACAACATATGTGGAATTACTACCAATCACTATATTCACAGGACTTTATCTCATAATGCTCGAGAGACTTATCAGGATTACTCGTCTGAGCTAAATCCTGTCTACAACACATGCAGAATCACCTTTACACTAATCCATCAAATTTCCTTAATTCAACCAGGACTTAATCCTTCTCTCAAGTAATATCAAACATATGATTACATTTTTATACATTTAACATTTCTATAATATTCACACAATATAACTTGTAATTTAAATATATCAGTATTCATAATTAGGTTACATGAACTTACCTCGATACTTGTTTGTATACAAAAGTCTACTAATGCGAGACTTTTTCCTTTTCTCGATCTAGCTTCATATTTGAGTTTTCCGGATCTAAATAAATAACTTTAATCATCAATTTAGTACATTTCATATTCATTTGGACTTAATTTACACTCTAGGCAAAATTACTATTTTGCTCCTAATATTTTATTAATTCCAATTTCGTCACTAGGCTCGAAAAATGAAATTCATGCAATCTAACCATTCTCCTAAGCCTAGCCAAATTTTCCATATATCATTTACAACACTTATGTTTCACAAAATTCAATTTTTTTTTGAATTTCACAAGTTTACAATTCAATCCCTATTACACAAAACTTTTAACTTATTCTTCAATTTAATCCTTTACCCAATTCTAACTTGAAATTCTATAAATTCAACCCCTAATTCATCAATAAATTCAACATAAACCATGCCCAAAAATCTACTAACTTTCAAATTTTCAACATATACTAAGTAGAATTTTGTTCTAGGATCATAAAAACTCAAAAATTACAAAAAAAAAAAAAAGAATTAAATTAACTTACCAAATTAAATTTGAACTCTTAAACCCTAATTTCTCCTTTTTCTTTTTTCTTTTTCTTTCTTTTTTTCTCCCTTGTTCGTTTCAACCTATTCTATTTCTTTGTTTCTTTTTCATTTATTTTACATATATATAATAATATAATATATAATATATATAATATAGATAATATAATAATATATTAATATAAATTAATATATTAATAAATTTTAATATAATATAATATATATTTTTAATTAAAATTTCTTTAATATTTTTATTGTAAACCCCTCAACATTTAAAAATGACATAATTGTCTATTTGGTCCTTTTAACTTTCTTTAATCTATAATTAAACTTTCACCTCTATTGTAATTTAGTCCTTTTTCCTAATTACCACTATTTTAAGCTAATTCACCAAATCAACACCTAATTAAACTTACAACTAACTTTGTAAATATTTATTAAAAAGAGTTTCGAATCTGGTTTACCGAAACGGAGTCCCAGGAATGCACCTTTTTTTTTCAATTTGGTCCTTTTTAATCAGTTAAACATATAATCAATAAAATTTTCTTATCAAAATTTTCATGCAACCTTCCTATCTAAATATAGACCATGCCACAATATTAAAATAAATTTTCTTTCTAGCTCGAATTTGTGGTCATGAAACCACTATTCCGATTTCACTGAAAATGGGCCATTACAGATATCGTTGAAGTTTTTTTTTTTTTTTTTGTTATGGTTATATATTTCAATTTTATAAGTGTTTTGGTGCAAATTCATGTCAACCTATTTACATATTTAAATATTTTGGTTTTAAGTTTAGTTCTATAATCTTAGGTTTTGGTATCTTATGGTTCCAAATATTTGGTTAAATTATGATGATATGGTTTATTGTATGAATTGTGGGTTCTTATGATGATTTTGTTTTTTTTGAGATTATTGGATTGAAAATATTTTTCAAGTATTCATGTGAATATCTATTTAATCATGAATACAACTTTGGATTTATATGGTAAATTTAGAGTAAATTTTTTCTATTTGATTATGAATACATGTATATGCGTGAATTGTTTTAATGTTTTTATCTATGCCAAAATTATGAATACATGTGCTTGTTGATTATTTGGCTTTGAACCACTACATTATTTCTGTTTGGTTTTAACATAAATGGTTTTGGAACAAAAAAGAAATAGTCAAAAGTTAAGGTTTTCGATTTTTTATTGCATTATTAAAATAACCTTATTTTTGGTTATTTCAGAGTCTATAAAATAATAAAAAAATATTATTGACATTTGACTATTGGGTAAATTTTAAATTTGAATATTGGTATATTTATATATTTTTTAAAATAACTTAATTGAAGCAATAAGTCAAGAAAGTGATTTTTTTTATATAAATTATTTTGTTTTAAAAATATAAAAGGTTGTGTACATGTAACTTAGGTTATGTTAATATTGATTGGCCCAAATGAAGGTTAATAATATTACATGTGCAACTATGGTAATAAACATGTGACAATTATTCGATTTTACATGTGAGTAATAAATTGACCCAAAGGAAGATTTATGGTTCGACATGTTCTTATTGTCAATGTTTGATTATTACTCTAATACATCACTTACAAGTTAATATTTTGTCCAAAGATAAAATATTAATGGAGTGTGCAATATCTTTAGATGAGGTTTACCTTTATTCAAATTATTTTGGTTTAAATTTGAAGTCTTATATGAAGTTGTTTATGGTTTATGATTTATTCAACTATTGTTATATTTGCCAACATCATTTTATGTTATTTTGGGATAAATATATACATATATATACTATTATCTTTTAATTTGATTGAAAGATGAAATTAAGAGAAATATTTTTAAACAAATAAATTCAGATTTTGCCTTTAGGTTTTAACTAGGGATGTCTAATATTTTAAACAGATAAATTGAAACAAAATGTCGCCAAAGTGACCTCTTTTGTGTAGATTAGTTTATTTAAAATATCAAGATGATTATATGTTTTTATGATTCATGTGTTTATTAATTGACCCAAAGGTAAGTTAATATTTGACAGAATTTCAACGAAATCTGTGGTGATAAATGTGTGACAATTATAAGTTACTTTATGTGAGCAATATGTTAGTCCAAAGATTAATTCATTGTTTGACATAATTTATTGTCAATGTTTGATTGCTACAACAAGAGTACCGCTTACTATTAATATTATTGTCCAAAGACATAATATTAATGTTGTGTTTGGTATCCTGAGATGGGATTAGCCATTATCCTAAATTTATTGTTTACTTATGAATATTGATGTGAGCTTATTTTTATTCATTTTTTGTTCTATATTCAGCTAATTCATCTTCTACTGCCACAATATCTGCTAATATAAATTCAATGAATGGAAAAGGCATTTACTTATAGTGTTGATTGTATGAACATAGACATTGCACTAAGGGAAGAACAACCCGCACCTCTCACTGTGGAAAACACCCCTTATGTTAAAAGGGATTTTGAGAGGTGGGATTTTTCACATTGCATGAGTCTAATGATCATGAAGCACAGTATTTTAGAAGCCTTTAAGGGCATAGAATCTGAAAAGATTACTCAGGCCAAGGTTTCCCTGACGAAATGGAGAAACGTTTTGCTAAAAATGATAAGGTTGAAATGACATCACTTTTGACTTCTTTTATGTCTATAAAGTTAAGGGTTAAGGAAGTTCTGAGCAATCTAAGGGCTATGAGTTTTCTGATCCCACAATTAGGAATATTTTTGAGATGAGAATTGCAACATGCTTTTAGGATGTTGAGTTTGGAGGGAGAAATAAGGTTAGAGACATTGCTTTTAATGAGAACTTGAATTCTAACTCATTTCCTACTATCACTTTTGATGATGTTTAGGTTCTTATACCTATTATTGATTAAGAAGTGAATTTAGAACCTCAATAAGATATGTTGAACAACTCCTTATTCAAGATGAGGTAATTGTTCCAGAAGAACAAACTCAACAATCTCAAGAATGAATTCCATTAAAAAGGTCCACTGGAGAAAGGGTAATAATGGCTTTAGTGAAATATTTTGACCTTAAGCTGCATCAGATGAATATTAAGTTAATAGTTTCTCAATGGTAACATTGATAATACATTTATATGGTGCAACTAGTAAACTTTGTGTCTAATGATGCAAAGTTAATGATTTGCAAATTAAAGAACTTAATCTATGGGTTTAAGCATACTTCTCGTCAATAGTATTACAATTTTACCAAATGACTATCTCATTCGATTTAAAGATGAATTTTGTCGATAATTGTATATACCATAAGTTTAGTGGGAGTAAGGTTTTATATTTGGTTTTATATGTTAATGGCATATTACTTGTGAATAATAAGTATAGTCTCAATTAATGCCCTAACAATGATTTTGAGATTACAAAAATGTATAAGATTTTTTTACATTTTAGTAGTAGGAAGCCTAATGTATGTTCAGGTTTGTATACATTGGAATATTGTGTACACTATTGGGACGTTAGGCGGATAGTTTAAACAACCCTTGTTTGGACCATTGGATAGTATCCAAGAGGGTTATAAGATATTTTCAAAGAACAAAAGATTACAGGCTCACATATTAGAGGTCTAATCAATTAGAGATCATCAGGTATGCAGACTCCGATTTTGATGAAATATGTATACAAGATTTTTTCACTAAGGTGCAAATTGTGAAAACAAATTGTACTCTTTTATTCCAATAGCAATTGAAGCATATCAAAGTCAAAAAACATATACTTTAAGTTCCTAGCTGTTAAAGTAAAAGGTCAGAGTTGTTAAGTGTCTATAAAGCATATTAGAAAAAACTCCATGATTGCGGATCTGCTTACTAAGGGACTACACTTGGGTGTAATATCATTTAAGGATATTTGGTTTTAGTGGGAGTTTGTACTTTTAAATACTTTTATGTTATAGACACATTTTAAATTATTTTAGTTTACAGATATTAAGTTTATTTTCTATAGAAATAAATTTTTTTTGGTTTATTCACACTTTGGAGGACCAGTTGGAAATAGACATGTTTAGATCATATTGCATGTAATTTCCATGATACACATCCATACTTGATCAATGTCATTTGATTGTGTTAATATACGTGATCAAGGATGGATTTAGTGTAACACCCCTATCCCGTAACTATCGCCGGAATAGGTAAGGGGCATTACCTGACTTATAACATAGTTTGGAACGGTAAAATTTTAAACTTTTATCAAACATCATCTCAATTCAATAATATCAATCATTCTTAAGCATAGTGTGCTTAAAAAAATCATAGAAAACTCTAAGGGTGCAATAAAGATCAATTTGATAACATATAAAAGATGTAGGAAAACTTAAGAAAATTTTCGAAATAGTGTCACATGACCGTGTGCTCAGGCTGTGTGCCTCACACGGTTACCAGACACACCTATGTGTCCAGACCGTGTGAAAACAGAGCATACATACTGACTTGGCCACACGGCTACTAGACACGCCTGTGTGTCTAGACCGTGTGTCATCTTGACTTGGCTACACGGGTACCAGACATGCCCGTGTGTCCAGCCCGTGTGGCATACTATCCAATTTAATCAGGGTGCAGGAGTTACACAGCTGAGACACACGCCCGAGTGCTCAGGCCGTGTACACAAAAATGAGCTTGGTTTAAGCCACATTTTCCCCACATATCTCTTGTACCTATAAGCATCATTTTGCACCAATTTCACATACTAAATAAGCAACCATTTCAGCCAATTCAATTCACATATAGACCATTCCATAATCAGCCAAACCAATGCCAATTTCTATCATCAAAATATCTACAATAAGAATTCAAATCATCAATATTAAAACCAATCTTCTTACTTACTTTCAAACCTCGTATATGCCATAAACCATTCATCAAATCTACCATATAAATGACATAACATACAGGGCTTTTGCAACACCCCAAACCCGGCCTAGACGTTACGGCCAAGTCTGGTGTGTCACATTGAAGTGTTTTTCGAAAACCATGTTTTCATTAAAAACTCTTTTTAATGTTTATAAACTTTTACCGGTAAACTTGTATAAAACCTTTATTTTTTTCCAAAACGTAATTCATTATAATAATCGAAACAACTTTGTAAAATCTTATGGAAAAATTGTGAAAGCTTGTAAACCTTTGTAGTTGCGGAAACATGTTATTATAAAAATAGTTTAAGCATCGGAAAATCAGACTTTCTTTGTTATGGCTTAAATTGAATGGATACTACGCACCAGGTAGGATTCAAGAGAAGAGGGGGTGAGTCATTTAGACTGCTTAAGTACCAAGCTCTTCCTAGATCCAATCCTAGACATGCACACATCCATTGCCACACTTTAACCTTATGACTTGTCCACAAACAACAAATTAAGTTTAAACGTATTTAAGATATTTATTTATGAAAACATTTATGTTGTGGAAGCTTTGCTCTGTTTTCAAAATATTTTGGAAACAAGTAACTTTTACAAAAACACCCCGTAGAGCTAACCGATTTCAAAACAATTTAAACAATGTCCAACTTAAGCTAAAAAAAATTAAATAATTAAAGAATTAAAAACCCAAAATAAAATAAATAGAGCGGCCTTATTACAACCCAGAAACCAAAATTAAATAATCTAAATAAATAATAAAATGAAATAATTGAAATCCAGAAATTTAAATCTTCGTGGCCACTCTGAATCCCTCCCAGCTCCAAGTCCACCAACTAGGGCTCACCTGCATGGATGGAAAGAAAGGGGGTGAGTTTGGAAAACTCAGTGTGTATAGAATGCCCATCCAGAGCCCAAGTCAGCTCAAGCCCACTGGGCCGAAGCCCTATACAGATACAGTATAGTAGGCCTTCGCCCTTTCAGTTAACAGTAGGGCCTATAGGCCCATTTCAGAACAGAATAGATAATATCATGTATGCAAGCCCAACCCAGCCTAAATCCAACCGCTACACTCCACCTGTACCAGCCCTACACACCATGTAGGGAATAACTCAACCCACCCAGCCCTACACTCCACAGTTGTAGCATAGCTGCTCAGATATCAGTAAATTGAGGCAAGGCCTCCAGTACGTGGTCAAGCCACTTTTAGTACTTCCTCCATCAATATCCCAGTCCCATGCAATAGATAATAATGGCATGCAGTAAACAGTAACAGTAAAACATGCATTTTGGGTCAAACTTAACCCTAGGGGTATAACAGTCATTTTACTCCTAGGGGTAAAACCGTAATTTTCCACCTATAAGGGTATTTCAGTAATTTTATTAGTTTTTAGGGTTTACATGCATAATACAGTCACTACTAATCCATTTGTCTTCACGGTAGTCTATTTAGCTTAGTTTAACAATTTTAGCTATTGGGCCCTAAAACCCCTAATGGGCCCTACGGTGTCTATTAGCAAATTAAGCCCATTTAGTCCAAGTTTCATAACCAACTTTCCAGTTTTAGCAGTTTCAATCCTTTAGTCTAACAGAACATACTTATTGTCTATTTTTACCCATATGGGCCCGTAAGCCCATTGGGCCCATTGTAGCCCATCGAGGCCCAATTACCGAAGTATACGAAATTCCACACGCAACTAGCTTACCACCTTGCAATTTTAGATCTAATGATTTCTAACGTCTTGTGAGCATTCACACACTCACAAGCCCACAAAATATCGAAATTTTGGCATTTCGGCTTTTACCGAATTAGACTAAAGAAAGGGTTCGATACACACCTATTTCGCGACGATTGCTAAAGAGATCCCCGACGATGTCCTACAATCGATTACCACAATTCTTAGATTGCAAACCTACAACAAAAAATCCCAATATTCACTTACCCATATTTGGCCAATGCCCCTAAGGCCCTCAAAATCTTACCTTTGCCGAAATTGATGACTACATCTAGATCTAGTCGTTCCAAAGATCCAAGCTTTTGATCAATCACCTCTAGAACACACTAATCACCAAAAGAAATCATTGGTTAATGACCCTTAGAGCCCTAAGCCCCAATCGACAGCCTCCCTAGATTTTAGGGACTTTGACTTTTTCTAAATCGCAAAATAATGTAGATCTAGGATAACGAGTACTTACCACAGTTTCTCCTTATGTTCCTACTCAGATCTGATGCAGATTTATTCCCTAAACGCTAGCAGAACTTGAATCTTAGAGATCTAAAGATTCGGCTATGAGCTCCTATGGTTATGGCAGTTTCGACTTTTTGATTGGTGAAGAAGATGGTGATTTGGGGTTATAATCTTAGAGTAGTGTTGCCGACAGGTACTAAGGGTTTAGAGAAGATGAAATTCGGTCAAAAGGAATAAAAAGAATAAAGGGAAATGGCTTGAAGAATCGGCACAAGAGGTAAGTTTGTGGGATTTCGGCTTTTATGGCAATCGGCTATGGTGGTTTTGTGGAGGATGAGATCGACAGAGAAGGTGAGTAAGGTGATAAGAAGGTTTCGGCTAGAAGAGAAAGCAAAAAGGAAGAAAAGAATGGAGGAGAAGGAGAGGAAGAAGAAATCGGCACAGGAGGAAGCTTACTTGTGTTTTCGATCACTTTTGTGAAGTTGAGAGAAAAATAACTTTAGGTGACTAACCCTAATTTGTCATGACAGAAAAAAGAAAAGAACCTAACCCTAATATCAACTAAAACAATCGGCCCAACCTCCCTAAGGCCCTTGCCGAAATTCATTTAAGTGATCACATGCCCGGCACATGCCTAAAAACTAAAAAGTAACAATATGCTTACCTTGCAACTTGAACCCTGGACCTTTAATTCCTTCCCAGGTGCCACTTTTTTAGGAACTTAGTGGCGCCACCTTGCCACTTTGCCAAAGCTCTTCTTGTATCATAATTTACGAAGTTTTTCTTAAAAGCCCACTTAACCAAGTCTCCTATTCACTTAAAATTCAAACTTGATATTTTACTGGGTTTTAACTTAGGCTTAGGCCTTCTAAAGGCCCACTAACACTTTTAAACTCAATTCCAATATTCAAAACACCAAAATTTTAAAATTTACCAAAAATCACAGAAACCCGAAAAATCCCGAAAATCAGGGCGTTACAACTCTACCCCCTTAAAGAAATATCAACCTCAAAATTTACCTGATCCAAACATTTGAGGGTATTGTTGACGCATAGCCTCTTCTGGCTCCCAAGTAGCCTCTTCTCTTCTATGATTGCGCCACAGTACCTTTACCAACGGAACTGACTTCCTTCTTAAAACTTTAACCTCTCGATCTAGAATTTGCACGGGTTCCTCCTCAAAGGTCAAATCAGTCTTTACTTCAATCTCCTCCACTGGCACAACATGTGAAGGATCTGATCGATATCGTCTCAACATGGACACATGGAAGACGTCATGGATTCTATCCAACTCTGGTGGTAACTCCAACTGATACGCCACTGGCCCTACCCGTTTAAGAACCCGATAAGGCCCTATAAACCGTGTACTCATTTGCCTTTCTTGCCAAACCTCAAAATCTTCTTTCAAGGTGACACCTTCAAGAAAACCATATCCCCAACAGCGAATTCAATCTCTTTATGCTTCAGATTCGCATACGACTTCTGTCTATTAGAGGCCTCATTTAACTGATCCCTGATTAACTTAACTTTACTCTCAGTATCTGCCACTAATTCCGGTCCAAGAACTTGTCGCTCTCCCAACTTGTCCAACACGTAGGCGTACGACATCTTCACCCATAAAGTGCCTAATATGGAGCCATTTGAATACTCGCTCGATAACTGTTGTTGTACGCAAACTCCGCTAATGGCAAGTAGTCCTCCCAACTACCTCGAAAGTCGATTACACAATCCCTTAACATATCCTCCAGAACCTAAATAACCCTTTCCGACTGTCCATCTGTTTGAGGGTGAAAAGCAATGCTGAAGTCCAATCGTATACCTAATGCCTCATGCAACTTCTACCAGAATCGAGATGTGAACCTAGGGTCTCGATCAGTAATAATCGAAACTAGCACCTCATGTAGTCGCACTATCTTCGTTACATACAACTTGGCCAACTTCTAAATTGAGTAATTGGTACGGACAGGTATGAAATGGGCAGATTTCGTTAACCTATCCACAATCACCCACACAGAATCTTTCTTGGAGGGTGTCAAAGGTAGCCCACTCACAAAATCCATAGTTACCCTCTCCCACTTCTAGAGTGGAATTTTCACCAATTGAAGCAACCTAGAAGGCAGTTGGTGCTCATCCTTAATTTGCTGGCACGTCAGACATTTCCCAACAAATTCAGTCACCTCTCGCTTTAGACCAGGCCACCAGTACACCTCTCGCAAGTCTCGATGTAACTTATTCCCTCCAGGATGCATAGCATAAGGACCGCCATGAGCCTCTTTTAGAATTGACTGCCTCAATTCAGAATCCTTTGGAATACAAATCCTTCCATGAAAGCAGAGAACTCCATCAGTATTCAACTTAAAATCTAAATTCTCCCCATTCTCAGCTTGCTGAAATCGAGGAACCAGCGAATTATCCTTTAACTGCTTCTCCTTAATCTGTTCAGTCCAAGTAGGTCTCACTTGCAACTCTGCCAACAAACTTCCATCATCGTACAAACTCAAACAAGCAAACTTAGCTCTTAAATCAGCAACAATCCTTCGACTCAATACATCAGCCACCATATTAGCCTTGCTTGGGTGGTACTCAATCGAACAGTCATAATCCTTAAGCAACTCTATCCATCTTCGTTGCCTAAGGTTTAACTCCTTCTGAGTCAACAGATACTTTAAGCTTTTATGGTCTGTGTAGATAATACACCTTTCTCCATACAAATAGTGTCTCCAAATTTTCAACGCGAAGACCACTGCGGCCAACTCTAGATCATGCGTAGGGTAATTCACTTCATGAGGCTTCAGCTGTCGTGAAGCATAAGCGACTACCTTACCTTCTTGCATCAGTACGCATCCTAATCCCACATGCGACGCATCGCTGTACACAGTGAAGTCCTTCCCAGACTCTGGTTGAATCAACACTGGCACCTCAGTCAATACCTTTTTCAATTTGTCAAAAGCTTTTTACTGTTTCTCAGTCCAGACAAACGCTACTCATTTCCTTAACAGTTTCTTCAACGGTGTAGCAATCAGAGAAAATCCCTCTACGAACCTTTTGTAATAACCTGCCAAACCCAGAAAACTCCGGTTTTCCAATACTATCCTTGGTGGCTTCCATTCCAGAACTGCCTCAATTTTTCGTGGATCTATTCTAATTCCTTCAGCAGAAACAACATGCCCCAGAAAAGTCACTTCTCACAACCAAAATTCACACTTACAAAACTTCGCATAGAGTTGCTTCTCTCTCAGCACTTACAGCACAACACGGAGATGCTCATCATGCTTCTCCTCAGTTTCTGAATATACCAGAATATCGTCGATAAAGACGACCACAAATTGATCCAATTAAGGTTGGAACACTCGATTCATCAGATCCATAAAAGCTGTGGTGCGTTCGTCAACCCAAATGGCATAACCAGAAACTCGTTGTGACCATATCGAGTCCTGAATGCTGTCTTATGAATATCCACCTCCTTTACCCTTAGCTGATGGTATCCAAATCGAAGATTGATCTTGCAAAATACCGAAGCTCCCTTAAGCTGATCAAACAGGTCGTCGATCCTTGGCAGAGGGTACTTGTTCTTTATCGTTAGTTTGTTAACTGGCGATAATCGATGCACATACGCATCGTCCCATCCTTCTTCTTCACAAACAACACAGGTGCTCCCCACGGAGACACACTCGGTCTAATGAAGCCTCTATCCAACAACTCTTGGATTTGAGCTTTCAGTTCTATCAACTCCTTTGGTGTCATCCTATAAGGCACGATGGATACTGGAGCTATTTCAGGCAGCAAATCAATCCCAAACTCGACTTCTCGGTTCGGAGGTAATCCAGGAAGCTCCTCTGGGAAAATGTCTTGAAATTCCCTAACAGTTCTGACTGTCTCCACAGTCACATTCTCAGTTTCAGTTTGGCTTACAAAAGTCAAATACGCCTTGCATCCCTTGCGAATTAGCTTTTCAGCCCTTAAGGCTGAAACCACATTGGACAAGTAGTCCCTTCGTTTTCAATAACCATTACCTCCTCATCCTCTACAGTCCTTAACACCATCCTTTTAGCTGCACAATCCAAAGTTGCCCTATGCCTAGCCAACCAATCCATTCCTAAGATCAGATTGAACTCGCCAAATGGTAACTCCATCAAGTCTCCATAGAAGATCCTACCTTGAGTCTCTAAAGGCACCTCCCTAAAGAGTTTATCTACCCTAACTGAGTAACCTAGAGGACTTATCACAGTTACCCCACTCACAATTTCCTCAGAGTGCACACCCAACGACCTAGAAATGCCACATGCAACATATGAATGGGTTGATCCCACATCTATCAGAGCAGTATAGGGCACGCTAGAGATAAAAAACGTACCGGTTATGAAGTCAGGTGCATCACACTCCTCTCGGTGACGAGCAGCATAAACCAAAGCTGGTTGACGAGCCTCAGCATTACCAGCACCCCTGCCAAGTGCTCCACGTCCACGGCTATTACCACCTCAACTTTGTCCACGCCCTCTCAGCGGCGGCGGTCCACCTCGCACAGGTTAAGTAGCCCCTTGCTCAGTAACTAAAGCCTGAGCTGGCCTCCGAGGACAATCCTTGATCCTATGTTCCTTTGACCCACAATGAAGACATGCCCCAATACATTTCCAGCATTCTCTCAGATGCACTCTACCACAATCTCTGCAAGGCTGTGGTCTAACCGTGTTTACCGAAACTGCTCGAACCGGCTCCTCTACCCTAGCTCTCTTAACATTCCAATTTGCAGCACCAACTGGTCCAGCATCTCTCTTGAATGGTTTCAATCCCTATCGCGATTCTTCCATTCAACTTACTTCACCTCTTCGGCTATCTTAGCCTTCTCTACCAGTGCAGCAAAACCGTGCTCTCTGTGGAGCTATCAGCACCCTTAACTCATCCCTGAGGCCATTCTCAAATCGAACGCTGCGCTCTTACTCAGTAGCAACAATTCCGCTGGCATATCGGCTCAACCTCAGAAACTCTATCTCATACCCAGCAACTGACCTATTACCCTGGGTCAGGTTCAGAAATTCCTTCCTACGTGCATCCACAAGGCTGGCTCTGACGTATTTTCCCTTGAAAACCATCTTAAATAATTCCCAAGTTACCCGCTCAGCTGGGGTACTCTCTCTCACAGTAATCCACTATTGGTATGCTTCGTCTCGCAGCAGAGACACTGCTCCCTTCAGCTTTTGGTCCACCAAGTAGTCCAGGTCATCCATAATCCTTTCCGTAGCTTCCGGCCAATACTCTGCTACGTTCGGGGCTACTCCAGATATGCCCCTGAAAACCTCTGCTCCGTTAGCCCGGCGTCGCTCAGAAATGGACCCTCTATTAATAGGCCCGACATTAGCTCCAGCAACCCTTTCTAGAACCCTCAACATAGCCTGGGATAGAGCATCATCCCCTGTGGCCCAATCGTGCGGCCATTTTCAGCTACCGGTGGTGGTTGGCCCCACCAGCTGGCATATGCTCTGAGGATGAAGACCCAACTTGTGCACTGCCTCAGCCGCGTCCTCGTCCTCGTCCATGAGCAGCTCTCGTACTCATATTGACTTATCTGATTTAAAATTTTATGACAGTAGGTTAATATTTCAGTTATTTATTACAAATGTCATATGTAAGGATAGAGTTTCAGAGTTGTTTTCGCGAATACGTTGCCTAACTACAGTCTCAGTTTTTCTAGGGTTTAGTTTCCCTACAGTCTCAGTCTCTACAGTTTTCAGTTCTACCCTATCTATAGTATCATAGCAGGGTCTCAATTCTATCTATAGTGGTATTACAGTACAGTACAGTATAAGTAAGAGGTACTTACAGACTTGGTGCCGGGGATTCAGCGTGCCACTTCTTCAGTTATTAGATTTCAAAACCTAAAAAACTCAAATTTTAAAATCCAACTTTAAAATGTTCATTTTAAAGAAAACGAGTTTGAAAGAGAAAAATTTTTAAGAAATTTCTAAGCCATTGTAAGAATACCCTTCTTGGACCAAATTTTGAAAAAATGTGAAAAGCTTTTTGAACCCCATCCACAGCAAAGTTGTCGCAACCGGGCTCTGATACCACTCATTGTAACACCCTAAACTCGGCCTAGACGTTACGGCCAAGTCTAGTGTGTCACATTGAAGTGTTTTTCGAAAACCATGTTTTCATTGAAAACTCTTCTTAATGTTTAGAAACTTTTACCAGTAAACTTGTATAAAACCTTTATTTTTTTCCAAAACATTATTTATTGTAATAATCGAAACAACTTTGTAAAATCTTATGGAAAAATTGCGAAAGCTTGTAAACCTTTGTAGACTGCTTATGTACCAAGCTCTTCCTAGATCTAATCCTAGACATGCACACATCCATTGCCACACTTTAACTTTATGACTTGTCCACGAACAATAAATTAAATTTAAACGTATTTAAGATATTTATTTATGAAAACATTTATGTTGCGGCAGCTTTGCTCTGTTTTCGAAATATTTTGAAAACAAGTAACTTTTACAAAAACGCGCCGTAGAGCTAACCGATTTCAAAACGATTTAAACAATGTCCAACTTAAGCTAAAAAAATTAAAGAATTAAAGAATTAAAAACCCAAAATAAAATAAATAGAGCAGCCTTATTACAAACCAGAAACCAAAATTAAATAATCTAAATAAATAATAAAATGAAATAATTGAAAACCAGAAATTTAAATCTTCGTGGCCACTCTGAATCCCTCCCAGCTCCAAGTCTACAAACTAGGGCTCACCTGTATGGATGGAAAGAAAGGAGGTGAGTTTGGAAAACTCAGTGTGTATAGAATGCCCATCCAGAACCCAAGTCAGCTTAAGCCCACTGGGTCGAAGCCCTATCCAGATACAGTATACTGGGCCTTCGCCCTTTCAGTTAACAGTATGGCCCATAGGCCCATTTCAGAACAGAATAGATAATATCATGTATGTAAGCCCAACCCAACCTAAATCCAACCGCTACACTCCACCCGTACCAGCCCTACACACCATGTGGAGAATAACTCAACCCACCCAGCCCTACACTCCACAGTTGCAGCATAGCTACTCAAATATCAGTAAATTGAGGCAAGGCCTCCAATACGTTGTCAAGCCACTTTCAGTACTTCCTCCATCAATATCCCAGTCCCATGCAACAGATAATAATGGCATGCAGTAAATAGTAACAGTAAAACATGCATTTTGGGTCAAACTTAACCCTAGGGGTATAACAGTCATTTTACTCCTAGGGGTAAAACCATAATTTTCCACCTATGAGGGTATTTCAGTAGTTTTATCAGTTTTTAAGGTTTTCATGCATAATACAATCACTATTAATCCATTTGTCTTCACGGTAGTCTATTTAGCTTAGTTTAACAATTTTAGCTATTGGGCCCTAAAACCCCTAATGGGCCCACGGTGTCTATTAGCAAATTAAGCCCATTTAGTCCAAGTTTCATAACCAACTTTCCAATTTTAGCAGTTTCAATCCTTCAGTCTAACAGAACATACTTATTGCCTATTTTTACTTATATGGGCCCGTAAGCCCATTGGGCCAATTTGTAGCCCATCGAGGCCCAATTACCGAAGTATACGAAATTCCACACGCGACTAGCTTACCACCTTGCGATTTCAGATCTAACGATTTCTAACATCTTGTGAGCATTCGCACACTCACAAGCCCACAAAATGCCGGAATTTTGGCATTTCGGCTTTTGCCGAATTAGACTAAAGAAGGGGTTCGATACACACCTGTTTCGCGACGACTGCTAGAGAGATCCCCTACGATGTCCTACAATCGATTACCACAATTCTTAGATTGCAAAACTACAACAAACAATCCCAATATTCACTTACCCATATTCGGCCAATGTCTGTAAGGCCCTCAAAATCTTACCTTTACCGAAATTGATGACTAGATCTAGATCTAGTTGTTCTAAAGATCCAAGCTTTCGATCAATCACCTCTAGAACATACTAATCACCAAAAGAAATCATTGGTTAATGACCCTTAGAGCCCTAAGCCCTAATCGACAGCCTCCCTAGATTTTAGGGACTTCGGCTTTTTTTAAATCGCAAAATAATGTAGACCTAGGATAACGAGTACTTACCACAGTTTCTCCTTATGTTCCTACTCAGATCTGATGCAGATCTATCCCCTAAATGCTAGCAAAACTCGAATCTTGGAGATCTAAAGATTCGGTTATGAGCTCCTATGGTTATGGCAGTTTCGGCTTTTTGACTGGTGAAGAAGATGGTGATTTGGGGTTATAATCTTAGAGTAGTGTTGCCGACATGTACTAGGGGTTTAGAGAAGATGAAACTCGGTCAAAAGGAATGAAAAGAATAGAGGGAATTGGCTTGGAGGAATCGGCACAAGAGGTAAGTTTTCGAGATTTCGGCTTTTATGGCAATCGGCTATGGTGGTTTTGTGGAGGATGAGATCGACAGAGAAGGTGAAAGGTGATAAGAAGGTTTCAGCTAGAAGAGAAAGCAAAAATGAAGAAAAGAATGGAGGATAAGGAGAGGAAGAAGAAATCGGCACATGAGGAATCTTAATTGTGTTTTCGATCACTTTTGTGAAGTTGAAAGAAAAATAACTTTAGGTGGCTAACCCTAATTTGTCATGACAGAAAAAAGAAAAGAACCTAACCCTAATATCAACTAAAACAATCGGCCCAACCTTCCTAAAGCCCTTGCCGAAATTCATTTAAGTGATCACATGCCCGACACATGCCTAAAAACTAAAAAGTAACAATACCCTTTCCTTGCAACTTGAACCCTGGACCTTTAATTCCTTCCCATGCGCCACTTTTTTAGGAACTTAGTGGCGCCACCTTGCCACTTTGCCAAAGCTCTTCTTGTATCATAATTTACGAAGTTTTTCTTAAAAGCCCACTTAACCAAGTCTCCTATTCATTTAAAATTCAAACTTGATATTTTACCGGGTTTTAACTTAGGCTTGGGCCTTCTAAAGGCCCATTAACACTTTTAAACTCAATTCCAATATTCAGAACACCAAAATTTTAAAATTTACCAAAAATCACAGAAACCCGAAAAATCCCGAAAATCAGAGCGTTACAGCTTTCATAATAAACCAGCCATTTCAAATCAAGTCATATCACATAGCTTGATCAAGTGCCAAAATTCATACCATAATCACTAGCATAGGTTACCAAAAGATTTCACTTAAAAACTAGCCTATACATGCCATATTTACATCATATACAATAGTTCCAAAAGTGCCAAATGTTGCTTGGATAGTGTGATAGCAATCTCCAACCTCGTCCGAATCGAGCTAGCTTCCAAAATCTATAAAACACAGAAAATAAAGAGTGTAAGCTTTTAAAGCTTAGAAAGCCTATATAATATAGAATTAAACTTACCAAAGTGATAATAAGCATTTATGAAATGTATAACCAATTCATTTGCTCACAATGCCTATTCACATCATTCATTCAAAGGTTTGTAACTTAACACCATCATATACATCCATTTATAAGGATGAATTCAAACATATATCTCATGTCATATACTAATACTTGTATCATATCACATACCATCTTTCATTTATAAAATCATATAAACTATGTAATATTTCATCTATACAGATCATATACTTCATTTAACAAATCATCATATAATACATATAATCCATGTATATCTTGTATCTCTTGCAACATGTATTCATATCGGTATAATACCCGTTGAACCTTTGGAAACATCGAGGGATACTCGGGTGATACACACTAAGTGCATATATATATATATCTGTAATCTGTCAATTCATCATATATACTCTTTCGAGCCATGTACGGTATGCTCCTCCTAAGCTGGTAAACTGTAAGCTCAAACGAGCTAAACGGTAAGCTCCAAAGAGCTGAAATGGTAAGCCCGAAGACTGAACGGTAAGCCCGAAGGTGGAACGGTAAGCTCATGAGCTGTGGTGAATCTGCAACAAATGCAGGAGCTCAACCAAATGGTAACCCTAGTGACATGCCACTTGTATCCTATGACTTTCTACGGTTCAAACGGGACTCGGTACTAAATCAAAACATATAACCAATAGGCATCTCGATTCATTATTTCATATACACATTTATACAATATGCAATTCAATCATTTCAATTATAAACATAAATTAGATTCGAATTATACGAACTTACCTTGTAATAGCTCGTATATCTAACGTCTACTCGTCTACCTTTCGTTTTCCCCATCAAGTTCCGATATTTGCTTATCTTCATTTATATGAATTAAAATTAACCCATTTATTCACCAAATCATTCAATTAAATCAAATACATACATTTTGACCTTTTCGCACTTTAGTCCTCATATTTTCACATTTTGACAATTTAATCCCTAATTTATAAATATGTAAAATACACAAAATCTCAATATACATACATTTAGCCGAATATTCATGCATTCAATACAAACCCATATCTTTTATTTATTCACATTTCTAACCACAAAATTTCTATATTTTTCAATTTAACCCCTAATTCACATTTTCGTCAAAATTCACTTTATAAAACTTGTATATCTTTAAACAACCATCAATAATCTAACATAAAACTTCAAGTTACACATGTAGTCAACAATTGAACATTTCAAAAACATAACCAATTTCAGAAATTGAAGTACGGGCTAGTTATACCAAGCTGCAACGAGTTCAAAAACATAGAAATCAATAAGAACGGGACAAAAACTGCACCTTCATTGAGCTTAATAAGCTAAGCCGAATGAAAACCTAAGATATGGCTTTCTTTCTCCTTTGAAAATCGGCAACCAAAAAGATGATAGCATAAAACTTTGTTGGTTTTTTTTTTATTTTAACTTTAATAACTAAATTACCTTATTATCCTTTAAAAACAATTATAATTAAACCATATGTCATTCCATTAAACTCCACTATCTCATAAGTGGATTAAATACCACTTCAGGACTCTCATAATTTTGTTTTATAACCATTTAGTATCTTTAACTAATGAAACTCCACTTTTTTGCTTTACGCAATTTAGTCCTTTTTACCGACTTAACTATTTAATCTATAAAATTCTTTTATAAAATTTTCATACGGTAATTCTATCATACTGTAAATAAAAATAAAATAATAAAATAAATATTTTAACTCGGTTAAGTGGTCTCGAAACCACCTGTTTCGACTAGGGTCTAAACCGGGCTGTTACATTTAGTTACGATATATGTACTGAAAGTCGCATTGGTTCTATGTTAACATAATTAATGGACGAAATTGTTCAAAATGCCTTTTGGATATGATAGTAAAATTTTGAGCTCATAAGGTTATATAATGACATGTAATTATAGGGTAATTAGTATATATATGTGGTCCAAGTGGGAGATTGTTGGAAAATATGGACATCACATATATAATAAGGGTAATTACATGTTATTATTTACTATTATAATAGGTTAGCTCAAATTAAAAGTGATCTAATTTGGTTAAAATTCTTGCTAGAATTGTAAAATAAATCTAAAATAAAATTTAATAAACTAGGATCTATCATGTCAAATCATTAAGAATAAATCAAGAATAAAACTAGATGCGGAAGCGTACCTGAATCCATGAATTCCTTGAAGTTTTTCTCAATCTTGGGGATTTGATCTTCCAAATTAATACACAAGAAATTCAAAGAATATTTGCTCTCTCTTTGCCGAGGATAGGACATTAGAAAAGATATCTTGTGTGTAATTTGGGGACCATAACCCTAATATTTATCATATTGGCATATTAGTTCTAATTCCTAATTAGCCCATCATTAATTAGAATTTGATTAGAACTCAATTACTAGAGTATATACACATACTTGACCCATACTTTATTTAATAATTAAAGCCCAATAAAATTTTAACCAAATTAGATCAGTTTTAATTTGGGCTAATCTATCATGATAGTAAATAATAACATGTAATTACCCTTATTATATATGTGATGTCCATATTTTCCAACAGTATTAATTAATGGTTTCATTATTTTTGAAGGGGTTAAATGAAAAATATTTTTATTTTTAAGGACCAAAGTGTGATTTTACTATGACGATGAAGGCCCCTACACTCCTCCCTTGTTTTCTCCTTTGATGTTAGGAACATCACTTAACATGTTATCCAATATATTTTCCAAAAAAATTTCCCACTCATTATCACCAAAGAATGGTGATATAAACGTTTATTAATCTCGTTTCGGTGATCATTGGTAAAGCCAATGTTCAAGATTTAAATACATAGAATTTGGAATATTATGTGATGTTGTCATGATACAAGTAATCTTCCCCCCCCCAAAAAAAAGATTTTGTCCCACTTATAACCCCTCGTCAACCCTTAAACAGGAGGATAGTGCGTTTCAACACACTCGAACTCACATTTTGCACTAGTAATAATATCGATACCAATCGAGCTAAGATTCAATCAGCTATTAAGACAATAAATTTAATATACTTTAGAACTATAATTTTCATTAGCAGTTATTTTGGAGAAACATTGTAAAGATCTTGATGAATAAATAATATATCCTCCTTTCTTTATTCCCATATCTCGTGTTCTTTTACTTTATTTGTTCCTTATTTGATAACATTTTTTTTATATTTTATATAAAATTATGATGAAATTTAAATTTAAAATATTATAATTTTAAATCTTTGGTTTTATCATTTTAAATAAATTTTTATTAAAATTTTAATAAGTACATAATTTTTTAATCTCATAATGTATTTAAATAAGGAGAATAAAATGTTTCTAATAATCTAATCTAAATGAGGTTTCAAAGAACATAGATGATATGATCACGTGAAAAATGACAAATCGTATGTGGTAACTTATACAATATTTCATTATTTTCTAATAACCTAATGATTATAAAATAATGACATAGTTAATCATTAATTGAATTGCCTAATCTTTGAAAGTTGATATAAAAAGCAAAATAGCTGTGGAGAGTTGGTGTCCTACGTGACATCCAAGGATAAAAATATAGAAACAGAAATGAGTGCTCCAAATCCAAAGGCCTAATGATATCAAAACTCGCCTTTTAATACAAAGCCATATTTATTTGCAATAATGAATTTGTTAGTGGGATATTTAAACAAGGGCAACAACGTGAATCATCAATAAACGTGGGAATAAGAATACGTAACTTGTCTTACGTTAAGCCTATTTATGGCCCACCCTTCAACTTTAATTTGTTCCAAAGTTAAAACTTCTATTTTATCATCACAAATACGACTTTAGATACCTATCTATGTTATATACAAACTTTTAATTTAGATAGTTTCAGTTATTATTGTATTTTATATAAAGTTTTTAAAAAACAACATATATTTAGATTTAAACATAAAAAATTATAAATTTTGAAGCTTTAATTCTACCTTTTTAACCAAAGCGATATTTGTTTCTTATATTATTTTTTATAAATATATGTTATACATAAATTTTTCTTCATTCAATGTATAAATATATCATAATTGTTAGAGTAATTAACGAATCAGCTAAAGCTATTAGTTGTTAGTTAATTGTTAGCTGTTAGTTAGTAGTAAGATAATCTATCAGCATTCATTGTTGTATAAAAGTTTGATCAGTCTCTGTATTCAATCAATCTTTTTCAAAATGCATTCTTTTTTAATAATACAATTTTAGTCGTTCTTTTAGCTTTTGTTGTAATCTAACATGGTATCAGATGTTCATTCTTTCTTGGAGTTCCTTTCTTTGATTTCTTGTTGCTTTCATGGATCCTCTATCTAATCCGTCTGCTGTTCAATCCACTACACCAGTCATGACCTCCAATGTTACTGATGGGGTTGTTGATTGTCAATTCTTTTCCACAAAGAGGATCAGTGTTCTTCTTGATGATAATGATTATCTGCTGTGGTGTCAACAAGACCTTTTGGTAGTCAAGACATATAAGCTTCAAAGCTTCTTGGACTCAAGTACGATCCTTCCTCCTTAGCGGGTTCTGGATGATAATGGTGTGCTTCAAAAGAATATGGAGTTTGCATGCTTTGAACAACAAGATAGTGCTCTTGCATCGTGGCTTCTGTCATTGGTCAGCCAAGCAGTTCTACCTCATCTTATTGGTATGGATACAAGTGCTCAAATTTGGAATGCACTTGCAAACTTGTATGGCAGTAAAACCACTTCTAGGTTGATGTTCTATAGAAGGGCCTTGCACTCTCAACGTAAGGGTGATCTTTGTATGAAAGAATTTTTAATGAAGATTAAAGGGTATTGTGATAATCTTGCTAGTTGCAGAGAGGTTATTAGTGAGCATGAACATGTTACTACAATCCTTAACAGTCTCTCGCCAGAATATGAGTCTGTTATTACTATTATCACAGCAAGCCAAATACCCTACAATGTGCGGGGTGTCACTATCATGCTTTTTGATGCTGAAGCTTGGCAGCAAGTTACAATTTGTGAAGCTCCTAGTTCTACTAATATGGTTTCATATCAACCTACATACTCTACTGTTAACAGTGCATCTACACCAACTTATCGCTCCTCATCAATTGCAAAGGTCATGGGTATGGTTGCTCTTCTGCGTCACGAATTCAATGTCAGTTATGTGGGAAAACTAGTCACCTTGTCGATCACTACTATTATCAATTTGATGCCTCCTACAAGAATGCAAGCTACAGGCCTCCCCCACAAGTGAACATCTACATGTTTGGAGTAGGACCTTCTGTTGCACCCTAGGTTCCATCTTCTATGCCCATGTCTCATTCGGCTATTCTATACTCTCCGTCAAGTTGGTTTTTCTCACCTACTTTAACACCTACCTGGACTAACCCATTTGCTGGTAGTTCTTCACAGCATGTCAGTATGGTTCCATCCGTAGCACCACAGTCTTAGGCGTATGTTACAACTCCTGAAATAGTTAGTGATAACTCTTGGTTCCCTGACTCTGGCACAACGCATGATCTTACACATTTTGCTTCTTCACTTGGTGATAGTGCTTCTTACAGTAGTCCAGGTAAAGTATATGTAGGCAATGGTTCTGCACTTCCTGTTATGTCTATTGGTCAATCATCTTTGATTACTCGTTCTCAACCTTTATACATGCGGTCTTTGTTACTTGTACCTGGCATAACCAAAATCTTTTGTCTGTGTCCAAGTTTGCAAAAGATAACCAGGTGATGTTTGAGTTTTTTCCCAAAACAGTGCCAGGTTCGTGATCTGAAAACCAGGGAGATTCTTCTTCAAGGCTCGATGCATTATGGCTTATACAAACTGCACCTAAATGGCTCTATCAAGACCACCTTGTCTCTTAGACAAGCTCACTGTTTTACAGCTAGTATGTTGGTACCTCTCAGTGTTTCGCATTCTAGATTAGGGCATCCTTGTAAAGTTGTACTTACAAATGCTCTTCTACATTGTAATATATGGTTTGGTGTAAATAAAGAATCAATTGAGTGTATTTCTTGTCACTTAGGAAAAGAACATAAGCTTCCGTTTTCTCAACCGTCCTCTGAGTACACCTCACCTTTCCAATTGGTGGTTGCTGATGTTTGAGGGCCTGCACCAATAGTGTCTAATGGTTTTAGATATTATGTTGCCTTCATTGATGCCTATACACGGTATACATAGGTCTATTTTTTGCAGAAGAAGACAGATGTGGTTAATGTATTTCCACAGTTTCATCGACAAGTTGAAAGAGCCCTTGGTTACAAACTTAAAACCTTGCAAACAGATTGGGGAGGAGAGTTTTAGGTGCTGAACGGTTATTTAACTCAACAAGGGATCATGTAGCGATTTACTTGTCCATACACTTCTGTGCAAAATGGTCTCGTTGAACGCAAACACAAATAGATATTTGAAGCAGGTCTGTCTATGCTGGCTCATACGCTATGCCTTTAACGTTCTAGAATGATGCTTTTTGCAGTGCTGTATATTTGATAAATAGATTACCTTCTTATCCCTTAGGTAACATCTCACCATATGATAAAATTTTTCGAGTACAACCAAACTATTCTTCTTTTTGGGTCTTGGATGTTTATATTTTCCTAACCTTAGACCTCTCAACAAGCACAAGTTTCAGTTTTGGTTAACCCCATGCATTTTTTTAGGCTACTCACCATTACACAAAGGTTACTGTTGTTAAGATACTACTGGTAGAGTTTACATATCACGTCATGTCATCTTTCATGAAACAGTCTTCCCATACAAAACCAATATCTCACCAACAGTCCCTTCCGTACCCTTTCCATAGTCTAGTTCCTAACTACCTATCTTACATTCAAATCTTATCCCACGTTCTATTTCAACATCTGTTGTTACCTCTAATACTTATGCTAGTCACTTTAGCTCTCCTTGTCCAGTACATTCTATGTTTGCTCACACTACACCTAACCCATCTAGCTCTCATATACCAAATCAGCCACAGTCTTCACCTCCTGCTCCACTTAACACCTATGCTATGGTTACCCGGATCAAAGCTAGAATTTTTAAGCCCAAGGCATATATGAACACAACATCTTGTTTCTCTAGTGATGTCCGTGTTGACATTCATGAAACAATGCGTTCTGAGTATTGGAAAGCAACAGTACACACTGAGTTGTAGGCTCTAATTCGCAACAATACATGGAGCCTTTGTTCTCTTCCAGCCAATCGAAGAGCAGTCAGGTGCAAATGGTTGTTTAAGGTAAAGAAAAAGGCTGATGGGATAGTTGATAGATATAAACCATGTTTGGTAGCTAAAAGGTTCTCTCAATATGCAGGACTTAACTTTTGCGACACCTTCAGCCCGGTGGTTGGAACAACAACCATTTGAACAATTCTTGCTATTGCTGTTATGTAGGGGTGGTCATTGAGGTAGGTCGATGTAAATAATGCCTTCCTTAATGGAGAGTTAACTAAGGAGATATATATGGAGCAACCACCTGGGTTTGAAGTGTCAAATGACAATAGGCAAAAACATGAGTATAGATTGAACAAAGCTCTGTATAGCCTACGCCAAGCTCCTAGCACTTGGTTTTAAACTCTTAAACAGCACCTTGTTGGTCAGCTTGGTTTTCGAGCATCGAAAGCTGACCTTTCATTATTTATTCGAGTTTCTACAGGGAATTACTTGTTGCTCATGGCATATGTCGATGATATAGTCCTCACAAGCAGTTCTGATAGGGATACAAAAGATGTGGTGCATCAGCTGCACAATAAGTTTGCTCTTAAAGACAAGGGCGACCTCAAATTTTTCTTAAGAATTGAAGTGCAGCACATGTCTCGGGGGCTGGTGCTCAGTCAGGAAAAATACATCACAGAAATACTTTACAAAATAGGAATGGTAGGTGCAGCAACCACACCTACACCCATGGTGAGCACTCCCAAGTTAATTGCTTCAGATGGCAGTCCACCATTTGCTAATTACCATTTGCATTGAAGCGTAGTTAGCATACTTCAATACATATGCATTACACAGCCTGACTTGGCTTTCTGCGTTAATGAACTCAGTCAATATATGAATTCACCAAGTGACAATCATTGGAAAGTAGTCAAACGAGTGTTGAGGTATCTTATTGGCACCATGGATCATGGCCTGTATTTCTCAAAAGGTCAGTTTGAGTTGGTCTGTTACTCTGATGCTGACTGAGCCTCGTCTGTTGAAGATCGATGTTCCACTACAGGTTATGTTGTTTATTTAGGACCAAATCTTATTGCTTGGTGTTCAAATAAAAAATTAGTGGTGTCCAAGTCCTCCTCTAAAGCAGAGTATCGCAGCCTAGCCAATTGTGTGTCTGAGTTGTTATGGGTTAAACAACTACTAGATGAAGTTGGTATGCCAATTTGCTAGTTGCCAATAGTTTGGTGTGACAATGCTTCTACAGTGTCAATGGCTGCAAATCCCATGTATCATGCCAGAATGAAACATGTTAAGATAGATCATCACTTTGTTCGTGAGAAAGTTCTTACTGGATTGCTACAGGTCAATTTTGTTCCATTCGATAAACAAGTTGTTGATGTGCTTACAAAACCCATCACACCTAAGCAATTTGCATCTTTTCGACATGATCTTTGAGTTCTTTCGCATAGTGAACTCAGTGTTCAAAAGTCAAAGAAACCAAGAGAATGTTAGAGTAATTAATAAATCAGCTAAAGCTGTTAGTTGTTAGTTAACTGTTAGCTGTTAGCTATTAGTTAGCAGTTAGATAATCTATTAGCATTCATTACTGTATAAAAGTCTGAGCAGTCTATGTATTCAATCAATCTTTTGCAAAATGTATTCTTATTGAATAATACAGTTTTAGTCATTCTTTTAGCTTCTTGTTGTAATCTAACAATAATCTAGTATTATATATGTGAAAATATATTAATGCTGCTAATGACAAAATATCGAAAAAAAAGATAAAGAACACACAAATTTTACGTGGAAACCCTTTTGGGAAAAAACCACGGGCAGAGGAGAAGAAAATTCACTATGTCGAATTTGAATGAATACAAGAGGAATAGACTATGTCTATTTATAGGCTTGTAAAGCCATATTCTAATAGGATTGAAACACCTTATCCTAGTCAATATCAAATAGACGGAGTTTAATAAGGTTTAAAAAACATTATTCTAAAATAAAATAAAAGAAGTTTAGTTCTATTTAGATATTACTTTTATTTTATTTTTCATCGTATTTTATTTAAATAAGAATTCGGGTCACTTAATTCTAACAATCTCCACCTTGGCACGAATTCTCAATAAACAAGTTCTTCATTACGAACTTTCAACGAACAAGTTCTCCACCTCTTCCATAAAACCCCTTAAAGGTTTAACTTCAACAATGAAACACCAACCAAGTCTAAGCAATGCTCAAACTTGGATATAGGAAGTGACTTGGTCATCATATCTGCAGGATTTTCATGAGTACTAATTTTGCTCACAACAATATCACCATGAGCAATAATATCATGAACAAAATGATACCGAACATCAATGTGTTTTGTTCTCTCATGAAATATTTGATCTTTTGTAAGAAAGATGGCACTTTGACTGTCACAAAATACTGTACTAATTTGAAGGTCTTCATTGAGTTTACTAAATAGTCCCTTCAACCAAATAGCTTCTTTACAAGCCTCAGTAATCGTCATGTACTCAGCTTCAGTGATAGACCAAGCGACTATAGTTTGCAAAGTGGCTTTCCAACTGATTGCACAACCTCCCATTGTAAAGACATAACCTGTGAGAGCTCTTCTTCTATCAAGGTCTCCAGTAAAATCAGCATCAACATACCCAATGACTCCATCTCTAGTTCTTCTAAACTATAAGCAAACATCAGTAGTACCTTGTAAGTATCTTAAAATCCACTAAACTACTTTCTAGTATTCTTTACAGGGATTCGCCATGTATCTGCTAACTACACTACTGCATATGATAAATCTAGACATGAACAAATCATAGCATACATGAGAGATCCCACTGCACTAGAGTATGGAACATGTGACATGTACTCAATCTCATCATCTAATTGTAGAGACAAAGCTGATAAAAGTCTAAAATGAGCTGCTAAAGGAGTACTAACAGGTTTAGCACTCTGCATATTGAACCTACAAAGAACTTTCTCAATGTACCCTTTTTGACTTAGGTACAATTTACTTGTTTTTCTATCTCTAAGAATTTTCATACCAAGTATCTTCTTTGCTGATCCCAAATCTTTCATCTCAAATTCTTCACTTAGTTGGACTTTGACCTTTCTTATCTCTCCTTTATCTTTTGCTACTATCAACATGTCATCAACATAAAGGAGTAGATATACAAAAGAACCATCATTGTTTTTCTTATAGTAAACACAACTGTCAAAACTACTTCTTTTGAAATCATGAGAAGTCATAAAGGAATCAAACCTCTTGTACCATTGTCTTGGTGACTGTTTCAAACCGTAAAGGGATTTTTTCAGTAAGTAAACATAGTCCTCTTTTTCTGAGACTGTAAAACCCTTTGGTTGTTGCATGTACATATCCTCCTCAAGTTCTCCATGCACAAATGCAGTTTTAACATCTAATTGTTCAAGCTCCAAATCATGTATGGCCACAATACCAAGCAAAGCTCGAATCGACCTATGCTTCACAACTGAGGAGAACATATCTATGAAGTCCACTACTGGAATTTGACTGTAACCCTTTGCAACAAACATTGCTTTATATCTAGGTTCTTCAACTCTTGGAGTCCCTGCTTTTTTTTTATACACCCATTTACAACAAACAGCCTTTTTACCTTTAGAAAGTTTTACAAGATCCCATGTTTTGTTTTTGTTGAGTGATTCCATCTCTTCTTGCATAGCAAACATCCACTTTTCTAAGTCTTCATAACTAACTGCCTCAGAATAATTAGATGACTCTTGATTTGCATCTATATCTTAAGCCACATTTAAAGCATAAGCAACTAAATCAGCCTCGGCATACTTCTTTGGAGGTTTAATTTCTCTTCTAGCTCTGTTTTTGGCTATAGAGTATTGTGGTGAAGAAATAACTCTATTATCAATTTTTGTACTGGCTTTAGAAGTCGACTCTGTTATAGGTTCTATATTAATCTGATGCTCCACCTGTTTTTGATTTTTTTATTGGAAGAGTCTTGAAGAGATAAGTTAGGTAGCATAGCAGTTTCATCAAAAACAACATCTCTGCTAATCATAACTTTTCTATTTTCAGGACACCATAACTTATACCCTTTTACACCAGCTTTATAACCAAGAAAAACACATTTAATGGATCTCGGTTCCAATTTTCCATTATCAACATGAGCATACGCAGGACACCGAAAGATCTTTAAATCAGAATAATTAGCAGGATCACCAGACCATACCTCTTGTGGAGTCTTTTTCTCAATGGAAATGGATAGAGATTAGTTGATAAAAAAACATGCAGTAAAGGCTGCTTCGGCCTAAAGTGACTTTGATAAGTTGGCATTTGACAACATACATCGAACCTTCTCCATGATCGTTCTATTCATTCATTCTGCAACGCCATTTTACTGTAGAGTATGACGAACAGTCAAGTGTCTCACGATCCCTTCTGACTTGCATAGTTTATTAAACTCATCATAACAGAACTCTAAGCCATTGTCTGTGCGGAGGTGTTTTATTTGTTTTCCTGTCTGGTTTTCAATCACAGTTTTCCAAGACTTAAATGCGGAAAACACATTATTTTTTTTCTTCAAAAAGAACGCCCAAACTTTTCTGGAAAAATCATCAATAAAAATTAGCATATAATTAACTCCACCTCTTGAAGGCACTCTGGATGGCCCCCATAGATCAGAATGAATATACTCCAACGTTTCCTTCGTGTTATGGGTTCCTCTAGTGAATCGAACTCTCTTTTGTTTCCTAAAAACGCAGTGCTCACAAAACTTCAGTTTACAAATTCCTTGTCCATTAGGAAGTCCTCTTTTGCTCAATTCTGCCATACCATTCTCACTCATATGCCCTAGGCGCATATGCCAAAGTTTAGTAATATCATCATCTGACAAGGAAGAGGAGGCGACAGCTGCATCACCAGTAATAGTAGAACCTTGCAGAACATATAACTTGGCAGTCTTTCTTTGCCCTTTCATCACAACGAGGGAACCTTTAGAAATCTTCAAAACCCCACTTTCAGCTGTGTATTTGTACCTTTTTGAATCAAGAGTACTTAATGAAATTAAATTTCTCTTCAATTCTAGAACAGGTCGTACATCACTAAATGTTCTGATAACTCCATCAAACATCTTAACTTTAATCATTCCAACACCTACGATTTTACACGAAGCATTATTTCCCATCAAAACAACACCTTCAGACACTGTTTCGTAATTTGTAAACCAATCTCTATTGGGACTCGTGTGGGAGGTGCGGCCCGAATCAAGGATCCACTCCTCGCTCACTTTAGAATTGATGACTGAAGTGACTAGAAGTTCACCATCGCTGTAGTCTTCTACAACATCAGCTTTACCTGAATTTTCTGGTTGTTTTCCCTTTTGATTCACAGCCTCCCTTTTGATCTTATTCTGTAGCTTATAGCACTCAGATTTAATGTGCCCTTTTTTCTTACAGAAGTTAGAAGTTTTACCTCTGTTTGAAGACTTCGATCTACCCTTAGATTTACCGCGAGGATTCCGTTCTTGTGTCCTTCCATGATCATCATCAGCATTCCGATCTTGTCTCTCACGAACAATGAGACCCTCTCCCTGAGAGTCGATTTTAACCACAATGTGCTTTATCTTATCATACGAGGTTAAAGAATTATAAACATCATCGACTGTAAGAGACTCATGGCTATATAAAATCATGTCTCTAAAGGTTGAATAAGACGGGGGCAACGAACAAAGTAGAATTAACCCTAGATCTTCCTTATCATACTGAACCTCCATGGCCTCCAAGTTTGAGAGAATTTCTTTAAACACTGTTAAGTGTTAGTGCACAGATGCACCTTCCTCCAAACAATGAGCATAAAGATGTTGATTCATATACAGCTTTGGTTAGAGTTTTCGACATGCATATTTGTTCCAGTTTTTTCCATAATCCAGCGGCGGTCTTCTCCTTCATCACATTTTGCAAAATTTCGTTAGACAAATGCAGATGTAATTGTGTTAATGTCTTTTGATCCTTATGCTTCTTCTCTTCATCCGTTAATGTTGAAGGCATCTTATCTATCCCTAGCAGGGCTTCCTCTAGATCCATCTGCGCAAGAACTACTTGCATCTTAATCTGCCACAACGCAAATCTGGTGTTGCGATCCAACAGCGAAATTTCATACTTCAAAGATGCCATTATCGTGATCGAGATGAAAAAACCTGGAAGCTCGGATACCAATTTGTGAAAATATATTAATGTCGGTAATGACAAAATATCGAAAAAAAAGATAAAGAACACACAGATTTTACGTGGAAACCCTTTCGGGGAAAAACCACGGGCAGAGGAGAAGAAAATTCACTATGTCGAATTCGAATGAATACAAGAGGAATAGACTATGTCTATTTATAGGCTTGTAAAGCCATATTCTAGTAGGATTGAAACACCTTATCCTAATCAATATAAAATAGATAGAGCTTAATAAGGTTTAAAAAACCTTATTCTAAAATAAAATAAAAGAAGTCTAGTTCTATTTAGATATTACTTTTATTTTATTTTTCATCGTATTTTATTTAAATAAGAATTCGAGTCCCTTAATTCTAACAATATATATTTTGTATACTTATTTAAATGAGTTTTAGTACGACAGACATTATTATTAGTGCAACAATTTAAAGGCATGGGTTTGAACATTTAATATTCTCCACGTTAAAGCTTGAAGGTTATGAGTAATTTAAGCATTGCATAAAAAAACACTTATCTACCAACAAGTGGTTGGAAGAAATAGAAGAGAACTTCTTACCTAAGCATTTGAACCAAGTTCAAAATTTGGAGTCATATTGTTGAGAGAATTTTATCTGCATCTACTCTTAGCTTGAACAAGATTAATTTCAAACCGTAAAATAGATATCCTAATTTATATCCTGTTTATTTAAAATTTAATATTTAAGTTTTTCTAAACATTTACTTCATATTTAAATTGAACTAAAAAAAGAAAAGTTAACGGTTTCTTGTTTGGATTATTATTATTTTATTTAAGCAATAGAAAATGGAGGGAGTCGAATGTTCGTTATTTCCCCTTACAACAATCAATTTTCACTTAAGCTAATGAAAGGAAAATATTTGTTCCAAAATGTGAAATAGTTTTTTTTATCCTTTTAATTTTTATTTAATTTATTTTTTAAAATGATATAATGGCAAAAGTCATTATAATGAATGATTTCCTTTCATTTTCACTAAATAAAGGTAATGAAAACTTATTTATTATTTTTATTAATATTAACTATATAAATTAAATATATAAGTATATTTTTATTTTGTTGATTGCTCTTTCTTTCTAATTTTTTCATCCAAACATTATGTTAAAAGGATATTAGATAAGCTTAATGTGCACTTTTGAAGTATACTGTTTTTCTCCATTCCTTCTTTAAAGTTTTTACTGTTTTTCTCCATTCCATCTTTAAAGTTTTTATTTTTTCACTTTAGTCCTTAATATTATTAATTTTTTTAGCTTAGTTCTTTGAATATTAAAAAATAATAGTTGAAACTCAATCATATATTGACACATGTCATGCAATAACTTCACAGTGACATTATCATTTGAAAACCCTTAAAAATTTACAAAAATTATTATAAAAATTCAAAAACAATATAAAATTTACTAAAAATTTTAAATATATATATTTGAAATTTTAATATTTTTAAAATTTTATAAATCATATTAACTAGAGCTTGAACATGATGATATCACTTATGATTAAACCTGCTCATGAGTCAGGCCACCCGGCCTGGCTCGAAGGCTCGACCGAAATGTGGGAGGGTTTGGGAAAAAATAAGACCCGTTTAAAAAATGGGCCGAGCCTCAGGTAAGGCATTTTGGCCTGGGCTTGGCCTAGCCCAGCCCGGCTTGAATTCACTAAAGGATAAAAAAATCTGCTTTTTTTTTAATGTTATTTTCTTGTTGTTTTCTCTCTATTTTGCTACCATTACTATTATGTTGCTACTATTTTGTTGTTATTGTTTGGATATTGTATAATATTTTTTTTATTGTTAATTTTGTTATTATTTTAAAGGCACTTGTTAATTTTGTTATTATTTTAGAGACATTTGCTTGTTAAGTTGCATCTATCTTAGTGTTATTTAAGTATACATATTTTTTAAAATTTATTTTCAATTTTTTGGGAAATATTTATTTTGGTTTTTTAGTATTTTTGATGTATTATATATATTTGAAAACTATATAAAAATAATATAAAAATTAATATGGGCAGGCCAGGTCGAGCTCGAGTTTTAGCATTTTTATTCGAGTCTAGTTTGGACAAAATTTTAGGCCCATTTTTTGAGTTGGGCCAAGCCTAGGCCTAATAAACAGGCCTGAATTTTTAGTTGAGCCAGGTCCAACCCATGCACACCTCTACTTATGATAATTATTTTATAATTCAATCAATTATAATTTACAATTAGTACATCTTTTTTATGTGATGAATTTAGATAAACTTTTTTTCAAATTATTTAAATAATGAAAAAATATTATTTCACTAAATAGTATTTTTAATTATTTCAAATATTTTTTGCTATCCTAAGATAAATTATTTGTCTTTAAACCAATATCTTAAGAACTATTGTCATGTTTGACCATTTTAAAGAATTTTGGTACAAAATAAAAGGAACATGTCCATAATGATGGATGAGAGAAGCTCACACCAGACATTAAATAGAAAGCCGAGTCAAATAAACATGTTGCTAGTAACATTGGTAAAGTACTAAAAATTGATGTATTTTAAAATATGAAAATTTTGATATAAAGATTTATTCAAGTTTTACTAAAATGTTTTTAAAATACAAATTTTATAAAGAAAATTGATTGTATTACTATATACCTTTATAGACGTCGAAACCACCTAATATAATTTCCTATGCTCTAACTTAATTGAATAGTAGTATAGAGTAGTAAGGTCAATCCCACAAGGACTGGAACTCCTAATTTTCCTGTTTACGTAACCAGATTCCTAAGTCTAGGCAACTGTCATGCCAATGACTTGTGTGTTGCAGAGTTGGAAAAAAAATAAAAGGGGGATTTTAGTTGATAAAGAAGATAAACAAACAAACAAATATAAAATAAAATAAAATAATAGAATAATTATGATTGAAAAATAAAATTAAGGAAATTAAATTAAATTGGTGAATCAAAGATATTAATTCTTAGCCTCAGCCTAGGTACACTTCGAAATTGAACCGATTCTTAAAAGTAGATTTTCCTTTCTAAACGATATGTAACACCCCGAATTTTGGGCCTAGAAGTATTGGGCCTTGGTTAAGTTTTAGATCCTAGATTAGTATTTTTAGGAGTTTAATTTTGGCCTTCTAGAAGGTTGGAAGTGGCATGAAGATGGACTTTAAGGAGAGTGATCAGAAGAGAAAATATAGGAAGAGGTTAGGAGAGCTTATCATGGAGAAAAATTAGGAGATGGGATGTGGATGAAGTGGAGCCAATTGGGACTTTAGGGGTTCGGCTTTGGGTATTTATAGGGGGTGCCGAATTCTTTTTGAAGAGTTTTCCCTTGCTTTGCCAAACCGAATGCTTCATTCTTCTCCTTCTTTCTAGTTCTTTTTCCTCTTTTGCAAAAGTTGAATACTGTGGTCCTTGCCGATTTCTTTGATTTCTTTCATCACCATCCGTCTTTGTTAAATTATAATCCTTAAGCTAGTGTTGAAAAGCCGATTACTTAAACAACAGATTTTTGGGCCGTTAGTTTGAAGGCGAGTTTCGGTAAGTGTCTTATTCTCAATTTCAATTTCTTAAGGGGGTGGCCGAATATATGTGTAGCCTATAAGGGTGACTGGTGTGGAAGACGAGTCACCTGATGTTGATAAAATATGTGTATTGATGCAGATCTAGGAATATTCGAGACTATTCGCTAAGGAAAAGCTAGAAAAGCTGAAGGTTCATAGTCAAGACTGAGGATAGTGTAGGTGCGAGTCGTCAATCAGGTGATCCACAATAGACAGCTCGACGCGGGAGAGGACTCGGAGATAGCCACACTACAAGTTACTTAGGAATTTTAAATATAGATTTATTAAGTGTTTTATGATAATTATTTTTTTCCACTGTGATGTAATAAGGTTATGTAACTCCGATTTCACTATTTACTTAGGGATTTATTTAGTTACTGTTATATTTAATAAATGTGGTTTTTCCTAAATATTTGTTTAATTAAATTCTTTAAATTTTAACTAAGTAAATTCTTTTCAAGCATATTTCGTTCGAACTAAGTTTTAACTAAACCGTTTTAAAAGCAACTCTTCAATGTAACATCGCCAAATTCGGGCCTAACTCTAGGCCGGATTTGGGGTGTTACATTTAGTGGTATCAGAGCCCGGTTGCAAAGCTCGGGCTGTGAAATGGGCCTTAGATCTTGTTTTTAAAAACAGCTAGATTAAAAAGTTTTTGCAGGTTTTCAAAAGTGTGGTTCAAAGAGCCCTCGACGTCGAGCCAAGTAAGTTTTCTGTTACTGAACTTGTTTAAATTACTAAACTGTAGTTAGATATTGGGCTACTTTAGACAATAGGTTCTTAGAGACTAAAGCCCGTAGGAAACTTAAGCCTATAGTGGATTTACGACTGCGAAAACAGCTTTTAAACTGCTACTTACATAAGACATATGCTTTAAACAGTGGAACTATGAACTAATTTCATAAAAATTCTAATCCAGAAATACGTACGCAACGAAGAGCACTTGAAGGGGTGTGAGAGGCCGTGGCAGAGGCCGTGGAAGTGTTAGGGCTTTGTAAACATTTGAATCAGAATTTGATACTTATTCTGTGTGTGTTTTAGAATGTTTGCGATAGGTGGATGTCTTGGGTGCGTATTAAAATTATTTAGATCAGAGTGCGCAGCGGTAGCGTAGTGGATAGACGACCACCATGTTATTTAGAAATTTTGAGGACGAAATTTTTTTAGGAGGGGTGAATTGAAACACCTCGAATTTTGGGCCTAGAAGTATTGGGCCTTGGTTAAGTTTTAGATCCTAGCTTAGTATTTTTAGGAGTTTAATTTTGGCCTTCTAGAAGGTTGGAAGTGGCATGAAGCTGGACTCTAAGGAGAGTGATCAGAAGAGAAAATATAGGAAGAGGTTAGGAGAGCTTATCATGGAGAAAAATTAGGAGATGGGATGTGAATGAAGTGGAGCCAATTGGGACTTTAGGGGTTCGGCTTTGGGTGTTTATAGGGGTGCTGAATTCTTTTTGAAGAGTTTTCCCTTGCTTTGCCAAACCGAATGCTTCATTCTTCTCCTTCTTTCTAGTTTTTTTTCCTCTTTTGCAAAAGCTGAATACCTGTGGTCCTTGCCGATTTCTTTGATTTCTTTCATGACCATCCGTCTTTGTTAAATTACAATCCTTAAGCTAGTGTTGGAAAGCCGATTACTTAAACAACAGATATTTAGGTCGTTAGTTTGAATGCGAGTTTCGGTAAGTGTCTCATTCTAAATTTCGATTTCTTAAGGGGGTGGCCGAATATATGTGCAGCCTATAAGGGTGACTCATGTGGAAGACGAGTCACCTGATGTTGATAAAATATATGTGTTGATGCAGATCTAAGAATATTCGAGACTATTCGCTAAGGAAAGGCTAGAAAAGCAGAAGGTTCACAGTCAAGACTGAGGATAGTGTAGGTGCGAGTCGTCAATCAGGTGATCCATAATAGACGGCTCGACGCGGGAGAGGACTCGGAGATAGCCACACTACAAGTTACTTAGGAATTTTAAATATAAATTTATTAAGTGTTTTATGATAATTATTTTTTTTCCACTGTGATGTAATAAGCTTATGTAACTTCGATTTCACTATTTACTTAGGGATTTGTTTAGTTACTGTTATATTTAATAAACATGGTTTTTCCTAAATATTTGTTTAATTAAATTCTTCGATTTTTAACTAAGTAAATTCTTTTCAAGCATATTTCGTTCGAACTAAGTTTTAACTAAACCGTTTTAAAAGCAACTCTTCAATGTGACATCGCCAGATTCGGGCCTAACTTCTAGGCTGGGTTTGAGGTGTTACACGATAAGTTGGTTACACCGATCAAAGACGCCCCAACCGCTAACTTTTCCTTGTGTGGTTGGTTCCAATAAGACCTGAAAACCAACCCTTACCAATTATCTAACCACATAACATACGTCCGCAATTTAAGACCTCAGCAACCTTGCGATCTAGAAAAGTCTAACTTGAATTAACTGCCTCAACCGCGTGGGTCGTTTAAATCCAATGACTATCTCCCTTGACGGAGGTCCAACTAGCCCTTAGCCATCTGGACGTGCCAATTTGTTCGCAGGACCTCAAACTCGGTAGACGACTGACTCATTTTCCCAACTGTACGCAAAACAACTCTAACCTAACGCACACTTTTTTGAATTGAAATTGAATTAACTTTAAGGGACGATTGTGACTATATCATATATCGGATAGATAATGAACACCGTGTTTGAAAGGTTTTAGTGTGGGTTCATATCACACGATTCTCGATAGGAATCATAACTAGACTAAGGTTAAATGAGGTTTTTAGTTGAGCATGAAATTAATCATACTCAATTGGGGTTTAAAAGTGGATTTGAGTGTAATGGTGATAGGTGAAAAGGAGAAAAGCCTTACAAAGCAATTAAACCTCAAAGTAAGAAAGAAAAAAGAAAGAAATCAGCAATAAGCTAAAAAGCTATAGATGTTGGATGAAATAAAAGAAAGCAATTGTATTTAATTCCATTTAGGTGTGTTCTCTTTATGCACCCAATACAATGTATTTATATACTTTCCACATGCTAAATTCAGCATGATTCATCCTAAGAATATATCAACTAAAAATCAAATTTTTTCTATTTATAGATTTGACTACTTTAAAAATTTGATTTAATCAGCTACTAATTCTGCAATGTTTTTAATTCGGCCCCTTTTCTTGCTTCTCGTTCCAATTTAGCCCATTTTGCTTGATTTTGAATTTTGGCACTCCAATTCATCCCTGATAAGATTTAAGCTAGAAATCATAAGTTGAGTAGTATTCTATTAAAAAATTAGGCAAAAATAAATACATTAAAAGCACAAAATTAACTTTCTATCGAATTCCCCCTACTTAGCCGATACTTGTCCCCAAGCATGATGTGTATTCCTATACTAGAAATCATTCGTCAACTTTTTTGAAATCAAATCTCCTTCCATAGCCAAGCATAATGCAAACAATTAGGTGAATCAAAAAATAAGTAATTTCTAGGTTTAACCAATAAGCATTTTATAAAATCTCTAACATTATGCAAAATTCAACTTATTCACTAAATTTAGGCTTAATCAAAATTGCGAGACAATCATACTCAATAAAGTTTTCCACAAATTTGAGACGTATTCGAATCTTTTTACATGAAATGAAATGAAAACCTAAGCATCTCACTTCGATTATTCAATTTGACACGTGTCCAATTAGTTTATTTCTCCTTACTCAAGGTAGCTTAGTTAGCCGAGTGTTACAAGTTTCGGTTCGTCACTCAAATCTTTATACACGAAATGAGATGACAACCCAAGCACATCATCCTGATTACTCAATTTGGTCACATTTCCAAAATCTTCACTCTTAACTAAGCCATTAACAAATTTTTTTTTTACTCTTTTTTTTTTTTTACTTAAATGAGACTGAGTACTTTTATTAGGCAAGTTTAAAGAGCCAACAATTTTTATGAAATGTTGACTTAGCCATAACATTTACAACTCTATAAAATATTTGTTGATCAAAGTAAGCAATAAATAGTTATTCATGAATTACCCAATTATTTAAATAAACCAAGCACATGAATTGGAGATTCATTTTCGAAACAAATTAAGGAATAATCTTAATATACAAATTAACACATGCAAATAAGAAATAGCATGACATGTCCCCCTACTTAGCCCACGTTGCCTTCAATGTAAAAATTAAAAGAATAGCAAAAGAGATAGGTAAATTGTACTCCCTGTGTATGTTAAATTTAGTAAAAGGTGGTAGAAATAACGGCTTTGCAATATACTGAGGATATTTGAAATTTGAGCTTCTATAATTATTCCTAGAAAGTAGCATATTAAAATAAATTAAACAATAATCTTATTATTATTTTTTTATTTTTAACATAAACTAAATCGAATTCAAAATAAAATAAATTGAAATAAATATTTATGGGTTGCCTCACAAAAAACGCTTTTGTTTAATGTCCTTAGCTCGACCACCTGAATGTTATTCATTTGGTTCCTTGAGAATTAATTCTTCCACCAAGTGCAATTGGAAGTTATTGTAAAAAGGTTTCAACCTTTGCCTACTAACCTTGAAGCACTTTCTGGATTCCTCGCTCTTAATTTTGACGGCATCATGAGGAAATAATTAAGTAATAACGAAAAGACCTAGCCATTTGGTTCAAAGTTTACCTGAAAAGATCCTTAGTGTGAGATCATAAAGTAGCACTTTTTGTCCTATTAGAAATTTTTTATAGGATATCTTCTTATCATGAAATGTTTTGGTTTTGTCTTATAAATTGGAGCATTTTCATACACATCATGCTGAATTTCCTTGAACTCTTGAATGTGTAATTTTTTATATTCGCTTGTGAAATTTTTAATTACAATCACGTCAATTTTCTTAGGACTACATGAACACTAGAGACATTCTTCTTTGCACAAGGGCGATCCATGTCCTCATAAACATTAAACTTAACCATTTCACCATTGAATTCCGTAGTGAGTGTTCCACTTTGAACATCAATTTTCTTTCGTGCGGTGCTTAAAAATGGTCTCTCGAGTAAAATATCAGAAGAATTTTTCAATTTCTCATCCTCCATGTCAACGATGTAAAAATCTGCAAGAAAGATTAGTTCATTTACCTTGACGAGAACATTTTCCAACACCTCTTCCGGATACACAACTAATGTAACACCCCATACCTGACTTAGAAGTTAGACCCGAGTCCGACGTGTCACATTGAAGTATTTTTTGAAAACCATGTTTTCAATGAAACCCTTCTTATTTAAAACTTGTTGCCAACTAAAACTTGTGTTTGTTTATTTTCAAAACGTGGTCAACTAAAAGTTAATCCCTTTTTAAAAAAACATTATTACCTTTAAAACCTTCTTTGTTGCGGAAGCTTAATTTAATTAGTTGCGGAAGACGTAGTGTTTTAGAACAATTAGCATTTTGGAAAACTGCGATTCACCTCTAGCACATATAATTCAAAGTAAATAAAAACCTTAAAATAAAAATCCAAAAATTATAAAAGGCCTTATTACAAACCAAACCCAAAATAAAGCACTTGATAATAAATAATCAAAATAGAAAGCATAAGTAGTGTGTGGCCTTCTCCGAGTCCCTCGCAGCTCCAATCCGTCTAAGGCTAGGGATTACCTGTACAATTAGCAAATGGGGTGAGTTTTATGAAAACTCAGTGTGTAATCCCCCACTACAAATATGAACAGTCAGTCATGTAAAAGAATTAAAAAGCTTGCCCTACCACAATTCCAGTATCGATTGGGCCTTAGCCCATTATAAAAGGCAGTACCAGATGGGCCTTAGCCCATTACAAAATAAGAGATATTATCTAAACTATAATTAGTATCAGAATCAGAATCAGAGTCAGTATCAGTATCAGTATCAGAATCAGAATCAGAATCAGAATCAAAATCAGAACCAAAATCAGAATCAGAATCAGAATCAGAATCAGAATCAGTATCAGTATCAGTATCAGAATCAGAATGTGAATGCAATGCCCAAGCCCAGTCCAGCCCTACACATCACCTGTACCAGCCCTACACACCATGTGGGGAATAACTCAACCCACCCAGCCTTACACACCACAGACATAGTAGAGCTGCTAATACAGAAATCGTGGCAGAGCCACCAGAGCAGAAATACGAGGCAGAGCCTCTAAGCAGATTATGTGGCAGAGCCACTTTATAGCACTTCCTCCATATTAGACCCAACCCGATGTAGTATGTCGTGTATGCTATGCCCAATTATCAAACGTGTATGCAGAATGGCCATGCTTATTATCAGTCATTTAAACATATATTAAAACCTACCACTCACACAACCATAGTCACGGTAGTTAAAATACTGTCATACAAACACAGTCAATTCAATCAAATACACCAACCAAGTCAGTCACTTGCCCACAAGGGCAAAATAATCATTGTACACCCTAGGGGCAAAACGGTCATTTTACCCTACAAGGGTATTTCGGTAATTCTACCCTACAGGGATATTTCGATAATTCTACCCTATAGGGGTATTTCGGTAATTCTACCCTATAGGGGTATTTCGGTAATTTTGCAACCCAAGGGTATTTCGGTAATTTCATAAACTAGGGGTATTTTCGTAATTTCACAAACTAGGGGTATTTCGGTAATTTTGTAAATCAGGGGTATTTTGGTAATTTTGAAATATGGGGTATTTCCGTAATTTGTAAACTGGGGTATTTCTTAATTTTACAAATCGAGAGTATTTCTGTAATTTTCCAAATCGAGGGTATTATAGTAGTTCTACCCTATAAGGCTATTTCAGTAATTTTGTAAACCAATAGTATTTCAGTAATTTTGTAAATCAAGGGTATTTTAGTAATTTTGTAAATCGGGGGTAAAACGGTAATTCTATAAATCGGGGTTACTTTGGTATTTTTACAAGTCGAGGGTATTTCAGTAATTTGGTAAACTAAAGTATTTTAAACAGAGATAACAATGCAAATGGGCCTAGGGCCTATTCTCGGCCCAAATGGGCCCACATGCTCGTGTGGCCCTTTTAGCCCAAATCGAGCCACAAATATGAGATTCACCTAGTCTAGTCTAATATTTACTACACAATCAAACAACTTATCCAATTGAGCCCGTAGGCCCATTGGGCCTACATGGCCCCTTTTGGCCCATCGCGGCCCGTAGTAGCCGTCCTACAGCTAGAGTAGTGAGAAATACACACCTGATAGGAATCTAGAGTTAATCAGCGCTCCGAACACTCCTATGCCCAAACGCCAACCAATGTATGCTTACTCTCCTCATAGATCGCTCTATTTAAAGCCAGTTTCTCGACTACTCCCATGCTAGCTTCCCGATGTGGGATCCCTCCATCAATCCTCCAAAATAAACCCATTAGCAAAATAACCAACCTTTCCATGCAAAGGGATTCGAACCATAGTCCTCTCAATAACCATGCCACGCCACCACCACTAGGACACAAGCTCATTTGTGTCATAAGTCCAACACATTTAACTTCAAAGCCCACCTACTTGCTTCCAGATTTATTTAAAAGAAAAACCAAAATAAATTGCAAAAGCCAAAACTTGAACCTTGGACCCCTTGCTTCCTTTATGGCGTCATTTCCTTATCCCCTAAGTGGCACCACTTTGCCACTACACCACACTCCTTTTTGTGCCTTATTTTACCCTGATTTATTTATGAGTCATACCACATGAGATCAGGGTTCCACTAAGGCTAAAAATCAAAATTTTTCCTATGGCTTAACTTGAACCCAGGACTTCATAGACCCTCCAAACACTTCAAAATTACACATTTGAATTATTTAAGCCGCCTTTTAACCTATCCAAAACTCAAGGCCCAATACTTCTAGGCCCAAAATTCGGGGCGTTACAACTAACCTATATGCTAATTAGATGATCACCCCTGTTTCTTTCAAAGGACCCATGTTTAGTAATTTAAAAATAGATAAAGGTATAGCAATAATAGATGTACCTAAGTCACACTTGGCCTTTTTAATGCCAGCATTACCTATTTTGCAAGATATAGCAAACATATCTTGGTCCTTACACTTAGACAGAACTTTTCTTTGTAAAATTGAAAAGGTGTTTTCTCTTACACCTATTATTTCCTTACCTATAAGCTTCTTTTTTCCAATGCATAATTCTTTTAAGAATTTATCATAGCATGGAACTTGCTTTATTGTATCAAGTAGGGGTATGTTAATTTTAACTTTTTAGAATGTCTCTAGGATTTCTCTGTCTTCTTGCTCCTTTTTACATTAGGCAAGCTTCCATGGAATGGGGATGGTATCATAAATGGTTTCTAGGGTGCTAATTTGATAGTACTTGCTGGATCATGTTTTTTTTTTCCTATCTAGTTTCATGGTCACGATTCGTGCTAGGTGTTCGCCCAAAAACTGTTCCATTCTTTAAAGTCATAGCACTTACATTTTGTCATGGATTTGGCTCAGTTTGAGATGACAATTTCCCTTGGGACTCTAAGCGACTGACCGTAAATGCAAGCTTACTTGTTTGCTAATCTATTTCTTATAGGTGTGGTTCAAACTTTTGTTGGAACTGTTCGGTGCTAACAGCTAACCTCTCCATTATGGTTTCAAAAGATGACTTTGGGGGTTGAAAATTTTAAGACGGACATGGCCTTGGCTAATACGGTTTATTATATCGAGGGTTTGATCCATAGCTCAGATTTCGGTGATCTCTCCACCATGCATTGTAAGTATTCGAATATGGATCATAACACCTTTAAGGTGGCCATGGGAAGTTCCCAATGACATCTATTTGTGTTGTTGTGTCATCGTGTAAGATTGGACACAAATCTGTTAGATGATGAAGCATGACACAAATCTCGCATAACCAAACTGGGTTCATTTTTCTTGTAAGCAAATTTTGAACTACATTAATGAGCTTATCAATTTTATCTTCTAAGGATGGAGTCCTTAACCACTGAAACCATCTTGTGGGTTTTGTAATTAGTAGTAATTATTAAGAATTCACAGCCATGGTCAAAATTAATTCCCTTACTCTTTGAAGAGTCATGTTAAAAAGTGCTCCTCCACTAGTGGCATCAATCATCTTCATTTCCATAGGGAGTAACCCCTCATAGAAATATTGAAGAAGTGATTATTTAGTTAGGCCATGTTGTGGGACACTTGCACACAACTTCTTGTATTATTTACAATAGTCAAAAAGTGACTTTGTCTCATTTTGTCATATTTTGACAATATCTCTCCTTAATTCGGCTACCCGAGCTGCTGGAAAGAACTTATCAAGAAACAAATGAGACATATCAGACCATGTATTAACAGATCCTGGAGGTAAATAAAATAGCCACTCTCTAGCAAAGTCAACTAACGAGAAAAGAAAAGCTCGAAGTTTAATTTGATCTCCGGTTACTCCCTGAGGTTTAATGCTTAAGCAAACCATGTGGAACTCCTTAAAATGAATGTTGGGGTTTTCATTTTGCAACCACAAAAAGTGGGCAATAAATAAATTAAGCCTGATTTTAATTAGATAAGTTATACACAATGGTTGTTATTTATCTGATACCATAACGAACTGTCAAATGGTTTGATTCACCATTTCTTCTAATTCATTGAATGTATCGTAAATGTCTTCTATGTAAGATAATGTTTCGTATTTAGATTCTCTCATTTGTAGTTGTTTTCTGCGTCGAATAGCTTCTCTTCATAGTGTTCGAGCTAATTTCTCGATTTTTGATTCAAACTCTAAGGTTCTTGGTTCTGACCTGGTCATAAGTGAAATAAATGAAAATTAGAATTATTTTCAATCCCTGAAAACAATGCCAAAATTTGATGGGCGTCGAAACCACCAAATATAATTTCCTATAGTCTAACTTAATTGAACAGTAGTATAGAGTAATAGGGTCAATCCCACAGGGACTGTAACTCTTAATTTTCCTGTTTACGTAACTAGATTCCTAAGTCTAGGTAGTTGTTGTGCCCACGACCTATGTGTTGCAGAGTTGGAAAAAAATTAAAATGGGAATTTTATTTGATAAAGAAAATAAACAAACAAACAAATATAAAATAAAATAACAATAGAATTATGATTGTAAAATAAATTAAGGAAATTAAATTAAATCGGTGAATCAAATATATTAATGCTTAGCCTCAACCCCGGTACACTTCAAAATCGAATTGATCCTTGAAAGTAGATTTTCCTTTCTAAACAATAAGCTAGTTATAGTGATCAAAGACGTCCCAACCACCAACTATTCCTTGTGTAGTTGGTTCCGATACGACCTGCAAACCAATGCTTACCAATTATCTAACCACGTAACACGCGTCTGCCATTTAAGATCTTGATAGCCTTGCGATCTAGAAAAGTCCAACTCGTATTAACGGCTTCAACCATGTAGGTCATTTAAATTCAATCACTATCTCCCTTAACGGAGGTCCAACTAGCCCTTACCCACCTGGACACGCCAATTTGTTCGCAAGAACTCGAACTCGGCAGATGACCGACTCATTTTCCCAACTGTATGCCAAACAACTCTAACCCAACACACACTATTTTGAATTGAAATTGAATTAACTTTAAGGGACGATTGTGACTATCTCATAAATTAGAGAGATAATGAGCACTGTGTTTGAAAGGTTTTAGTGTGCGTTCATATCTCACGATTCTCAACAAGAATGATAATCGGATTAAGACTAAATGAGGTTTTTAGTTGAGCTTGAAATTAATCATACTCAATTGGGGTTTAAAAGTGGATTTGAGTGTAACTTTGATAGGTGAAAAGGAGAAAAGGCTTACAAAGCAATTGAACCCAAAAGAAAGAAATTGCTAATAAGCTAAAAAGCTACAAACATGGGATGAAACAAAAGAAAGCAATTGTATTTAATTCCATTTAGGTGTATTCTCTTCATACCCCCAATACAATGTATTTATATACTTTCTACATGCTAAATTTAGCATGATTCATTCTAAGAATATATCAACTAAAAATCAAATTTTTTCTATTTATAAAATTTGACAACTTCAAAATTTGGATTTAATCAGCTACTAATTCTGCAATATTTTTAATTCGGCCCCTTTTCTTGCTTCTCGTTCTAACTTAACCCATTTTGCTTGATTTTGAATTTTGACACTCTAATTTAATCCCTAACAAGATTTAAGCAAGAAATCATAAGTTCAATAGTTTTCTATTAAAAATTAGCGAAAAATAGATACAATAAAATCAAAAAAGTAACTTGTTATCATACATTTTTTATATTAAAATTTTAATATTTTATGTAACACCCCAAACCTGACCTAGATGTTATGGCCGAATCCAGTGGTGTCACATGAGATGGATTTGAAAGCGATAAAATTTTTTATGAATTGTCAATCTCTTAATAGCTTTTATTAATTTTCAAAACGTTTCATAAAAAAGTCAATTTGCCTTAAATCATGTCCTTTAGTGGAAGCTTAGGTAAAACCATCGTATTTAAGAAAACAGTTCGCATTTTAAGGAAAAATATTGGTTTAGGAAAAACCATTGCAAAACAATAAGCAAGTTAACCAAAGCTCAAATCGAAAGTTAAGTAGTTATAAAAGTCAGGAGGGTCCTCAAAAATTACAAACCTAGAAATAATCTTTAAATCTAAATTAAGACCATAAATTATTAAACTAGGCAGTTTATAACTGTGTGGTCATCGAGAAGCTCCGCCGCACCGGTCCGCCTAAAACTAGGGATTACCTTAACAGAACAAATAGAAATGAGTGAGTTTACGTAAACTTAGTGTGTAACCCCATAGAATTAAGCATGCACATAACTAGAAAATCAGAATTATACAGATACAGATTCGGGCCTAAGCCCATTACAGATATAGATACAGATGTGCAAATCAGAATCAGAAATCAAATATCCTAACCCCATCCTCTACACACCATCTCCGACCATCCCTACACACCATGTGGGGTTTAAAACATCCACCCAGCCCTACACACCATGTTGTACCGATGCAGCACATATCAGATATAATGTAGCCATGCTGCCAGATAATAGGTGTAAATTGTCTTTCAAAACACTTCCTCCAATATACATCATCTCACCCCAATAACAGTAATAGAAACAGTAGCAGTTATGCAATCTAACATGCTTGACATGCTATTAATCAGATTACATATAGGCATATAGAACAGTAATCAGACATTCATGATATTATCATGCTCAGTAGAAAATATCAGTCTATCAGATTATCATATCATACAGAATAGGATTTATTTAGCCATTACCAACCCTACAGTAGGCCCACAGTCGTTTGGGACGACCCGTGCAACCCCGAGCAAAATTTCAGATAGACAGGCTCATATGCCCATGTGGCTTGCACGTGTGGGCCCACACGCTCGTGTGGCCCACATGCCCGTATGGCCCACATGCCCAGATTAGCCTTAGCCATGTGGATCACACGGGCTGACCCAAAATCTGTACACTCGTGTGGCGTGCCCATGTGGGCCCACAGATTCAATTTGGTTTAGCCCGTGTGGCTCACACAACCACACTCCGGTCAGTACACGGTCATGTCTTGCGCATGGCCTGGCCTTCGTCGATCACACGGCCGTGTCGTCACACATGGCCTACCACATGGGCGACCTCACACTCGTGTGGCGTCGAAAAATTCATTTTTTGACTTTTGTCGATTCTCGTTTTTCTGCGTTTCAGGTACACACCTGGTATTGTTTCGCAGCGAAACCACTCCCGAGCCTTTAAGTTGACAATCAAACACCCAAATTTGATAAGTGATTACGAAACTCGACATGAAATCAATTCACACTAGAAACCTTATACCATTCATTAATACACTTGGAACTTACCAATACCGAACGAAAACTCTAACACTTAATTTACTATAGGAACCTCAGCCAATCCTTGTTCCTCACCTAAAACGATAGTAAAAGAAACGAACCCCTTCATTAATCACTAAGCCAAAACAACGTTAAAACTTAGTAAAACCACACTTACTGATCGAAGGCAACCAAACGTTGTACATAAAAGAGATGAATTTGAAAAAGAAAACGAGAAGAGAGGGCGAGGAAGGGTCAGAATTTCAGCAAAGGGGGAAAAGAGGAACAATTTCAAAATATTTATTTTTAGCAAGAGAGAAAACCAAAAATTCAAAAAAAAGATATCAAAATCAAAATAAAAATTCTGATAATTCCCCACCAATATCTCATTCAAATCCTCTCCACTAACCCACTAACAACCCACTACTCAGCATTTTAGTTCCAGCGAAACACTAACACAAACCCAAGCAAAAATATCACCTACGCCCAAGCAGGGATTCAAACTCAAGACCTCCAACACACCAATACACAGAATCCTTTACCACTTAAACCAGCAAGCTCATTCTGACATGGTTTTACAGATAATTTAATATATGCCCACTTTTCAAGTGTAAGGCTTAGTTTAGAAAAATATTAAAATCTACCAAAAATAAGGCTTGAACTTGGGACCTCTCACACACACTCAAAATACTTAACTGTAATAGCCCATTTTTAGTCAAATCAGAACAGTGGTTTCGGGACCACAAATTTGATGTTTAAAAAATTATTTTATTATTATTTTAATGTATACAATATGATATTATTATTGTGTAAAAATTTCGTTAATAAATTCTATCATTTGAGTGCTTAATTTGATAAAAAGGACTAAATCGCGTAAAGCGTAAAAGTTGCGTTCTATAAGCTAAAGGTGTCAAATAGCTATAGAAATTAAAAGTAAAGGTCCTTATGTGGCAAATAGCCTATTATTGAGATAGTGGCTCATAGTGGAGTGGCATTTGGTGTAATTATTAATGTTATTAAAGGTTAAATAAGTAAAAAGGCAATTATAGTTAAAATAAATAAAACAAATATTATCATCATCATTCTAATATCATCATCAACCAAATATGAAACAAAAGAAAATCCATGGAGGGGTTTTGATTTCGGAAACTTCATTCTTGCTCAATTAGATACATTTTGCTCTGTTTTTTTTTTATAATTTCTACGTTTTTGATATTGTTGCTTCATAATCTAGAGAGCCCATATCTTCGATTTCAAAACTGTTTAAGTTTGTGAGTTTTTCCATTGTTGATTAAGTGTGTATTTGATAGTTGATGATGAAAAATAAATCATTGTTGTTAGATATCCAAGTTTTGTTAAAGAATTTTTTATAAAAATGTCAGTTTTGGACTAAATTATGAAATATTGAAAATTTGTGACAAAAGTGTGATTAAATGAAAATTATGGGCTGTTTTGTGAATGGGTGAAATTCGACCAGCTTGTATTTGTATTAAATTGAATGAATTTGTGATTTTAGGTGATAAGGACTAAATTGCAAAAATGTGAAAGTTTACAGGCTAATTTGCAAATGTGTCTAAATGTGTAAATTGTGTTAAATTAAATGAATTGTTGATCAACTAAGTAAATTTTGATATTATATAGATTGTGATAATCGAGACTTGGATCTAGAACGGGGGAAAACAAAGTATTGGATTAATCGACTTAATTCGTCGTTACAGCGAACAAGATAAGTTAATATGATAATAAATGTTATTGAATTATGTTATTTATGAATAATTATTATTGAGTTTAATTGAAATGATTATATATAAGCTTTTGAGACATGAACGACAGAGAATCGACAAGTGAAAGTCATGTACGAACCTTCAGAATAGTATTGGATACAAAAGTCATGACATTAGGGGTACTGATATTACGTGTAAGACCATATCTGGGATATGGCATCGGTATGATATTACGTGTAAGACCATGTCTGGGACATGGCGTCGATACGAGATTTCGTGTAAGATCATAGCTGGGCTATTGGCATCGATATGAGATACATGTAAGACCATATCTGAAATATGGCATTGTACGACCTATGTGGAATTCCCGAGTATCCTTAGTGATTTCGAATAGTTCAACGGGCATAGTTAAGACGTGAATGAAAGCACGATCGAATTAAGTAATATAGGTATGTACAGAACCTATGTGAGAATCTAATGAAGGTAACTTAGTAAGTTTATATCGTAACATGTTTATGAGATGAGAAAGATATGTGTATAAGTATGTTTTTATGCCAAATTATGTTCAATTGGCTATAATGAGGTATGAATTGAATGATAAATGAGATGTAAGTTATAAATGTTTTAACTATTAACATGTAAGGCACATAAAGTGCGAATTATCGTTATTTGGTGATATTGCATGTGATTCACTTGGCTAAGGAAATGTGATGAATATTGAATCGAATAAGTTATAATGATATTCATTATGCATATGTAAGTGCGAATGAATTTATAAGAATGTATTTGATCAATATAAGCATAGAAAGGAGCAAACTTGTGAAACTTTGAGTTAATTATGTGATTGGATTTATGTTATAAAGGTGAAAATAAATGAGTTACATTATAGTATATATAAATACTTAATATGTGTTTATTCCATAAGATAAGTTTAATATCATACGAGCTTACTAAGCTTTGTAGCTTACTGTGTTTATTTTTCTATGTTTTATAGTGTTTCAAACATTCGCTTGGGTTGGAAGTCGACGGAGATTGCATCACACTATCCGGCGGTTGATTTCAGTATTTATACACTATATGATTTGGTTATATGGCATGTATAGGCTAGTTGATAATATGAGGTGTATAAATTATTTTAGCTATGGAAGCTTATATGTTATGTTGTGTTTAAGCCATGTGATTTGGCTTAACTTGGGACAAGTTTTAGTTGTGTATATGCCTATGTGATGTGGTATGCTTTGGTAAAGTTAATGATGGTTATTATTTGTGCCAATGGTATTTTGATATGTGGTTGGAAATGGATATATGCATACTTGATATAATTTGGTAATTTAATGCAACAGTGGAAATGTCCAATTTGATATTCATAAATGGTGTATAGTGGTATTTATGAGCTTGCTTATATTGGTATTGAAAAGTTAGGTTGCATTTGAGATGATGAAAAAGGAATGGAGCATTTTAGGTCTAAAGAACATTGGCTTACATGCCTTGTTAAATTGGTATAAATGATGATTAATGGTTGGTTAATAAATCATATTGATTTGGTATGTTTGTGGTTAGACAAAAGGCTACGTATGAGTAGGTGAAACGGTTGAAATGGCATGGTATGTTTTGTACATAAAATGACATTGTTTGGCTGCCTATTATGTCTTGGTTTGATACCATTTGATCTTGGGTAGGTATATGCAAATTTGGGTGAGAAATGTAACTTGTAACTAGCTTATTTTCGTCCGCACAGCTGAGCACATAGGCGTGTGGCTCGACCTTGTGTGACACATCGCCTTGGTACATGACAGTGTTGTAATGACCCAAATTTAGAGTAATTAGAGTAATTAGTAAAAAGGATTAGATTGAATAAAGGATAAAAGTTTAATTATAGATTAAAAGAAAGTATAAAGGGTCAAAATGGTAAATTAGCCAATTTAGTATAAATGAGGCGGCAAATGAGCATAAAAATCTTAGATTTTTTTTATATATATCTTATTATTATATATATGTTCAAATTAAAATTTATATCAATTATATTATTATATTATTATATTATGAAATAAATTAAGAAAAGACAAGTGTAAGGTAAAAATAAAATACAAGTGTATTAATTTAAATAAGCAAATTTGTATTATTTATGTATAATTAAAAAAAGAGATATTTTATTATTTATTATTAATTAGTAAAAGATATTATTAGATAAATAATTAAATAATAAGATTTTTGTGTGATGAACAAATTAGATAATAATATTTGTCAAAATGTGGATATATACATTTGGATTATATATATATATATATATATATATGTATTTACTTGAAATTTAAGTAAAAATATATTTATTAATTAAATTATTATATTATAAGATTTTTTATTTGATAAATTAATTAGATTAAGACAAATGTATGGTTATGATGTTGTACAAATGTATTAATTATATTTTTATTAAATAGATATTTTATATTTATTAATTAATTAATTAATTAGAAAATAATTAAATTAAAACATAAAACAAAAGAAACAAAGCTAAAAGAAACAGAACTGTTCGAAAACAGAGAAGGGAAAGAAGAAAAGAAAATAAAAGAAAAGGGAGAAATAGGGATTTTAAAGCTTGGAACTTAATTAGGTAAGTCAATCAAGTTCTTTTCTTTTAATTTTGATGTTTTAGAAGCTTTAAAGCAAGGTTTTGATGAAATTAAGTTGATAGTTTGAAAGTTTTTAAGTTTTTAAGTATAGTTTATGTTGAACAAAAAGATGAATTAGGGATCTAATTGAATGAAATTTAAGTTAGGATTAGTAAAAGGATTAAATTGTAAAGTAAGTTATCAGTTTTATGTTAGAGAGATTAAATTGAAAGAAATTTTATATTAGGGTTTTAACATGAATATTGAATAGTTAAGTTAAATATGGTAAGAAGTTAAGTAGAAAAGAAGTGTGAATTGAGTTAGAAAAAGTAAATAAGTTAGTTAGGATTAAATTGAAAATAGGATATAAATTGAATAAGAATTTAATTATTATTTGTAAATTAGTGCTGTAGTTAATAGTGTAAATTATTTTAATTTTCGTAGCTAATAAAGAACTCGTGTAACACCTCGAAATAGGGCCTAAATGGAATAATGGTTGCGAAACCACAAATCCGAGATAGAAAAGTTTATTACGATGAATTATCATGATTTACCGATTGGCTAGATGCATGTGTTAGATTACTGATAAAAAATCTTATAGATGGCATGTTTAATTTGCCTATTAGGGCTTATTTGCAAAAGTTGCTATAACAGCCCGATTTAGGGCTTAAACGGAACGATGGTTTTAGAACCACGAATCTGAGGTTGAAAAATTTATTCTGATTAAGTTTTAAGATTTATTTATTGATTGACTAATTGTGTGAAAATTTTGAGAAGAAATTTTATGTATAGGTGCCTAAATTGATAATTAGGACTAAATTGTAAAAATTGTAAAATGTGAGTTCTAGATGCTAAAGGGGATTTAATTGAAATGAGTTCTTAAAGTGGAGGTTACCATTGGATAATTTGTTGGACAAAAATGGGCATGAATAGGACAAATTTGAAAGAAAAGCCTTTAAGGGCATTTTTGTCATTTGGTAATTAAAAGAATTAAAAAGGGAAAATAAAGCCAAAATTAGTCCATCTTCTTCATGGAGGACGAAATTAGCATGGAGAAGCCATGGATAGGGTTTTTCAAGCTTCCAAGCTCGATTGTAAGTCCGTTCTAGCCCCGTTTTTCATGTTCTTTACGTTTTTGGAATCCCGGTAGCTCGATAAAGCTTATGCTAGCAATAATTTAAGCTAGGGTTCATATTTGGAAAAATACCCATAGGTGAAATGTGTTTATTTTGATGTTTTATGATAGAATATAAGGTTTTAAATTATGCTAGACAACTTGTGCTACTCGGTTTTAAGTAAGAACGAGTAAAATGGCTTAATCGGTAAAAATACCTATTGTTCATAAGTACATGATATAGTGGGAATTTGAAGTTGTTGTTGGTAAATAAATGATCACTATGTCCTAAAACATAATAATTTGGGATAAAGTTTAATTTCCGAGCCTTGGGGCAAAAGCGTAAATATGCAAAAGTTTAGGGGCAAAAACGTAATTTTGCCAAAGTTTGAGTTAGGGACTGTTTTGAATATTAAATTAATTAAATAAGTGAAACATGATGTTTTAGATCCCGGAAAACAAGATTTGGACCTAGAACGAGAGAAAAATCAAAAATCGGGAAAGTTGGTAAAATGGTCGTTTTGATATCGAGGTAAGTTCATATGTTTAATAAGAATTTAATTATGCATATTTGGATGTTAAATTGGTATTTTAGCTATAAATATTGGTAGTGAATTTCAGATATAAAAATTATTACTCGATAATAATTCGACATTAAAAAGATAAATTATAAAAAGTAATATGAAAGCCCATAACTGAAATATGGCCTTGTATGATATTGAGAAAGTCTATAAAAATATAGTTTGAAGGGGATAAGTTGAATCGAAGAAGATTCAATAGATAAAAATTATCAGAAAGCCCCGTTTGAACCTTAGGAATGTTAGGATACGAAATGTCATGACATTTGGGGTTGACAGGACAGGACAGAAATGAGCCATGTAAGTCCATACTAGACATATGGCTTTGGAGACAGGAATGAGCCATGTAAGTCCATATCATATATATGGCTTTGAAGACAGGAATGAGCCATATAAGCCCATATCAGATATATGGCTTTGGAGACAGGAATAATTCATGTAAGTCCATGTCAAGACGTGGCATTGGCAGGATGTTATCAGGCAGGAAACCCATATCCTTAATATTCCAAGTGGTTCAACGGGAAAATTTAAGAGAATATTAAGTTAAGGCAAAGTAAGCTGAGTTATGTTAAGAAGACAAGACTAGTATATGTGACAAGGTAAGTAAGCAAGTGAGTAAGTAAGTAAGTAGTGAGATATGTTTATGAGTTTCAGCATACAGTAAGTAAATGATACAAATTGAAATACATCTATATCAAGAAAGAATAGGATTATGTTCAGTGAGATGATGCAGGTATCCAAGGGAAGCTAATAAGTGAGGAGTCTATAGTATATTGGACCTTTGGTAAGGTCACAGATGAGTAAGTTGAGATAGTAAGAACTTAACAGTATTTATTCAAGTTATGACAGTCTATTAGTAAGATAAATTCATTGCTTGTGTTTATTATTAAGCATGTGAACTTACAAAGCTTCATAAGCTTACTTTTTCTTCCTTTCCCATATTCCAGAGTACTTAAATGCAAGCTCAGGTTGGAGGTCGTCGGAGATCGCTTCACACTATCGATTATCAAGTTACCGAATGGGTATCTTCATTTACAAATATCCTAGTTTATGGCATGTATAGGGGCTTAATATTTAGTAAGTGTCAATTATGATATGTTCAATGAATGGTGTGTAAATACTTGTTAGTGAATAGTTAATGGAATGGCTAATCATACATATGTTTAATGATATGTATGCTTGAATAATAATTATCACAAGGAAACCATGAAAAAGGTGAAAATAGTTTAAAAACAGATTTGAACAGCAGAAATGATGTGATTTTGAAAAATCACTAAAAATAGTAGAAATAGAATTAAAAGGTGAATGAGGCATGAAATTAAAGCTAAATGAGTCTATTTTCATGTAGAAGAAGCAGAGTAAGAAAAAGAGTTGTATTTTATGATTTATTTTCACTTGAGTGAGACTGCTCTAGATTGACTCTGTGATCCCTTGTTCTGAATTTAAAAATTCACCATAAATTGTACATAAATAATTAGGAATTATAGTTTATATTCCTAGATTCCTTATTGAGTCTAGTTTCTAATGAAATAAACTTCATGCCTATTTGAATTTTTTATAGAGAGAAAATTAATTCGTAGTGAACAGAGGTCAGAGTAGTCGAACTGTGTAATAGGGGAGATTTTAACTAATAAAATGTACTAATTGGCTGGATCAAAAATTATAGAAAAAATTAGTAAATAGATATATGAGTCTAGATTCAAGGAAAATTTACGGATCTTGATTTCGAGTTTCGTAACTCAAGATATTATTTTTTTTGTAATCATGATACAGTTGGACAGTTTTCTAAGGAATAGGGAAATAATTCATTTTGATTCATTTAAGTAATCAGAAAAATTTTATTGATCCCGGTTTAGTCTCGAACCATTTCAATATCATGGTTTAGGGTCTCGATGAACCTTTTTAGGGATATATTAAACGAATGAAAATAAATTAATTTTAAAAGCAAATTTTTATGCCCGTTTGAGTAAGTTAAGTTCGGTAACACCTCGTGCTCGACTCCGATGACGGTCTTGGGTAAGGGGTGTTATAACTCGAGACATCAACGCAAAAGGGGAAGGAAAAGATGGTCGAGGAGTAACTCGAGGAAATTTACGGTTTATATTACTATAACTCAAACTACTATTTATTTAATGTTACATTTGAATTCTATGGTTGATAAGTAAATCATAAGTTAAGTGTGTTATTAAATTGTATGAATTTAAATTGTATGAAATTGAGTTATATGATTATTAAATATGTTGAAATTGAATTATATATTGAATTGAAAGTGAATTTGGTATGAAAGTGAAATTGAATTGAGAAATTGAATACCCTATTAATTAGTCGGGCTGAGTCGAATATAATTGGTATTCCATAGGATTTGAGAAGGGATTTGGAGATACTGAAGTTATCATATCCTTTGGAATTATCCGAAGAGGCACTATGTGCTATTCTGAAGTGTTTGGGAGAATTACATGATTATTCTGGTGTGTTTTGGTTGGATATTATTGGTGTGTTTGGTTGGAATCCGTGTATCTGTCAAAGTCTGATTTATGTTAATAGGGTGACAAATGAAATGAGTACATTGAATGAATTTGGTTATTAGAATGATTGAAAGTATGAGTAGAAATTATAAGTTGAATTATGAACTATTGTGATATATGTGATTTGATGATATGAAACTAAAGTTTACGAATTGATGAAGAATTAAATTGTTAATATATGATATTAATTTATAAATTATTATAAATGTTATATGATTTTGAATGTAAACAAATCCTTAAGTTTTATAGTGTTATATTTTAAGTCTTATAAATTATTTAAATTATATAATTTGAGTTATGGTAATACCACTAAGTATAAAATACTCAGCGTACGATTGTTTCGGTGCACAGGTCAATAGAAGTCCAGAGTCCCGGTCCAGCATCCAAACGGTCCCACCTTCAAAGTAAAATTTTTGGTGATGTTTTTTTCCTTAAATGAAAGTGGCAAGTACTTAGGTATTGTAATGGTTATTTTGGTATGTTATATAATTATGTCGTAAAGAAAAGTATTTGGTGTTTTGATGTTTTACTTGTGAAATGGTAGAAATTGTTTATGGTATTGGTATGAATTAAAATGGTTTGAATGATTTTATGAATTAATTAGAAATGGTAATTAAGTTATCAAGTCAATATGTTAAGTATAATTTAAGTATATTTGGGTATGTAAATGCATTGGTTGAAATATTGGAATTGGTATTGGTTGCTGTTGGAAAATTTGCAGGGGATGTTAGATATTTATAAAGGGGATATTTTGAGTTGAAAAAAAAATTACAGAAAATTTCGGAATATTTGAACAAGTCCCGCTCCATTTTTACTATGCAATTTGGGCCTCGAGGGTCTATAAAAGGGTCTTTATGTTTTATTTTTAATATGTTTGTTATTTATTTATGAATTGTTCATAAATTGATTGATATGTTCAGTAATGCCTCGTAACCCTGTTCCGATGACGGTTGGGGTTAAGGGGTGTTACACGTGTGTCCCCTTGTGTTGCAATTCAAATGAAGTCAATATGCTCCACACGGCCTCACACACGGGCGTGTTACTAGCTGTGTGGCATAAGTCAGAATACCTTATAGGTTTGGCACGGTGTAGCACACAGCCTGGACACAGACGTGTGAAGCCATTTCGAATAGGCACACGAGCTAGACACACGGGCATGTGACTAGTCATGTGACCCAAGTCAGTATGTATGCCATGTTTCCACACGGTCTGTAACATGAGCGTGTCCATAGCCGTGTGAGGCACACGACCTATTTACACGAGCGTGTGGCCCTTGAATTCATGAAAACTTTCTAAGTTCCAGAAATTTGTTCTGAGTTATCGATTTAGTCCTGAACCATCAGTAATATAGGTTTAAGGCTCGTAGGTCATTTTAAGGGACATTGTGATATGTTTGACTGATGAATGGTGGTGAATGCTTAAGTAGTGCGAAATGTATATTAAATGTTGTGAACTATTCGGTAATACCTCGTAACCCTATTCTGGCAATGGATATGAGTCAGGGGTGTTACATTAACCACTGAAGCAGACAGATATTTTATGTCAAAATTTTATAGAAACAGGATCAAGTAGTTTGAGGCGTTACAACTCTACCCCCTAAAAGAAATTTCGACCTCAAAATTTACCTGATTAGAACAAATGAGGATACTGCTGACGCATCGATTCCTCAGGTTCTCACATGGCCTCCTCAGTGCTATGATTCCGCCACAGCACCTTCACTAATGGAATGGACTCTTTCCGTAGAACCTTTACATCGCGATCCAAAATTTAAACCGGCTCCTCCTCAAAGGTCAAATCTGGTCTAACCTCAATTTCCTCAACAGACACCACATGAGATGGATCAGATTTATACCGCCTCAATATCAAAACATAGAACACAACATGTATACAGTCTAGTTCAAGGGGTAACTCCTACTTATAAGCAACTGGTCCCACACGTTTCAGAATCCGGTATAGCCCAATAAACCTAGGGCTCAGCTTTCCCTTACGATTGAACCTCATAATCTTCTTCCAAGGAGAAACCTTAAGAAATACGAAGTCCCCCATAGAGTACTCAATTTCATACCTCTTCAAATCTACATAGGATTTCAGTCTATCAGAAGCCACATTCAGATGCTCCTGAATCAGTCTAACCTTGTCCTCGGTCTCAGAAACTAACTTAAGACCCAAAACCCAACGTTTACCCAACTCTGTCCAATACAATGGAGTGCAAAACTTATGACCATATAGAACCTTGTAAGGTGCCATCTGAATGCTAGACTGGAAACTATTATTGTAGGTGAACTCGGCTAACGGCAGGTAATCCTCCCAACTACCTCAGAAATCAATCACACAACTCTGGAGCATATCCTCCAGTATATGGATCACCCTCTCAGATTGACAATCAGTCTGAGGATGGAACATAGTATTAAAGTCTAATCTCGAACCGAGAGCCTCATGCAACTTCTTCTAGAACCGAGAAGTGAAGTGAGGATCTCTATCAGTAATAATCGAGATAAGAACCCCTTGCAGTCTTACTATTTCCGATATGTACAATTCGCTAGCTTCTACAGAGAATAATAAGTTTGAACTGGAATGAAATAGGTAGACTTGGTTAATCGATCCACGATGACCCAAACAGAATCCTTTTTTGTGGGTGTTAAAGGCAACCTATTAACAAAATCCATCGTCACTCGTTCTCATTTCCATAGGGGAATATTAATTGGCTGTAACAAACCCGAAGGCAACTAGTGCTCAGCCTTAACTTGTTGGCACGTCATATAATGAGCAACGAAATCCACGACCTCACGCTTCAAACCGGACTACCAGTACAGTTCACGAAGATCACGATACATCTTATTCCCACCAGGGTGCATGGCATAAGGACTTCTATGTGACTACTTCAAAATCGACAGTCTCAAATCCACATCATTCGGGATATAGATCCGACCACAAAAACACAGTACCCCCTCATTATTCAATCCAAAATTTGAAATGCTGCCACTCTTAACCTGACGAAACCGCAAACCCAGAGACACATCCTCTAATTACTTAACCTGAATCTGATCAATCCATGTCAGCTTAACTTGTAACTCAGCTAACAGACTCCTATCATTAAACAAACAAAGGCGAGCAAACATCGCCTTCAAATCAGACATCACTCTTTGACTTAGAGCATCGGCCACCATATTGGCCTTACTAGGATGGTACTCTATCGTACAGTTATAATCTTTAAGCACCTCGATCTAGCGACGCTACCTAAGGTTCAGCATCTTCTGAGTAAAGAGATACTTGAGGCTCTTGTGATCCATATAGATAATACACTCTCACCATATAGATAATGCCTTCAGATTTTCAATGCAAACACTACTGCAGCAAACTCGAGATCATGCGTCGGATAGTTTGCCTCGTGTGTCTTAAGTTGATGGGATGCATAAGCCACAACTTTTCCATCTTGTATCAACATGTATCCTAAATCGACGTGTGATGCATTACTGTATACCACAAACTCTTTGTCGAATTTAGGCTGTATCAAAACAAGAGCCTGGGTCAAAACAGATTTGAGCTTCTCAAAGTTCGTTTGCTGTGCATCAGTCCAGACAAAAGGAACCCCTTTACGCAAAAGCTTAGTTAACGGAGTTGCGATCAAGGAGAATCCTTCCACAAACAGTCGATAATAACCTGCCAAACCCAAAAAATTACAGATTTCAGACACATTCTTAGGTTGTTTCCAATCTAACATAGCCTCAATCTTTCTAGGGTTGACTCGGATCCCTTCAGCAAAGACTACATTCCCCACAAAAGTCACTTCACGTAGCCAAAACTCATACTTGCTAAATTTAGCGTAGAGTTGTTTTTCACGGAGGGTCTGAAGCACTACTCTAAGATGCTTATCATGATCATCCTTAGTCTTAGTATACACCAATATATCATCGATGAACATCACGACAAATTGATCCAGAAATGGTTGAAATGCTCCGTTCATCAAATCCATAAATGCTGCAGGAGCATTAGTCAAACCAAAAGGCATAACTAAGAACTCGTAATGTCCATAACGAGTCTTAAATGTAGCCATATGTACATCAGTTTCCTTAATGCTCAGCTGATGATACCCAAAGTGAATATCTATCTTCAAAAATACAGAAGCCCCTTGGAACTGGTCAAATAAGTCGTCGATCCTCGGAAGTGGATACTTATTATTAACAGTCAGTTTGTTCAACTGCCGATAGTCGATACACATCTTCATGGTCCCATCCTTCTTCTTAACAAACAGAACTAGTGTTGCCTAAAGAGACACACTAGGGCGAATGAAACCACGATCCAACAACTCTTGAATCTGAGCCTTAAGTTTGGTAAGCTCCTTCGATGCCATACGGTAGAGAGCGATAGACATCGAATCTGCACCCGGTAGAAGTTCAATCTCAAATTTCGTTTCCTGATTCGGTGGTAATCCCGATAACTCCCCAGTAAAGATGTTCAGAAAATCCCTTACAATTCTGATATCTCATAAAGAAGAGTCCCCAGAAACAGAAACACTAACATAAGCCAGCAATGCCTCACAACCTTTTCGCACCAACTTCTCGGCCACAAGAGTGAATATCACGTTAAACAGATAATCTCGACGCTCACTGATTATTACCACATCCTCATCATCCTTAGTCCTTAGAATGACTGTCTTAGTCGCACCATCCAGGTTGACTCGGTGCTCGACCAACTAGTCCATACCCAGAATCAAATTAAATTCCCCAAATAGCAGCTCTATCAAATTTACCCAAAATTTAACCCCTTACACAATTAGCGGAACATCTCTATATAATTTGCTAACCCGAACAGAGTGTCCTAGTGAACTTAGTACAATAACTTCACTCGAAGTGCTCTAAAAGGAAATCTATAGATTTTCAGATATAAAACTAGCTATGTAAAAGTGAGTAAACCCTTTATCTATCAGAGTAGTATAACGTACATTAAAGATTAAGAACGTACCGATAATCACATCTGGAGCATCTTTATCCTCTGATGACGTGCAGCGTAAACTAGTGCAGGCTGCCTCGCCTCAATCTGACTAGTACTTCTGCCTGATGCTTTCTTTCCTCGGCCCATACCATTACCACCCCTAGCCTATCCACGGCCTTAGGTGGTTGTTGAACTACTTTCTGCAGTTGCGTAGAACCTAATCCCAGAGCTTGCACCAGATTTTCCCTCAGCGGACACTCTCGAATGTGGTGCTCCAATGACCTACACCTCAAACATGCTCTAGTCCTCCTCCAGCACTCGTTTGGATGGCGTCTACCACAGTCCCCACAAGGCAGCATCCCAGTAGAAATAACTGGGGCTACCACTCTAACTGGCCCATCAGATTTGACTCTTTTCTTAGGCCTTTGTACAGAACTCGAGGGCTCCAAATCCCTTTTATTCTTACCTTTCTCGCTATCTCTATTCTGGCACTCCTCGCGCTGAACATCTTCGGCCATCTTCGCCATCTCGGCTAGAATAGAAAAATTGCACTCCCTCTGCGGAGTAATCAAAACCCTCAGATTATCCCTTAGGCCATCCTCAAACTTGACACACCTCTCATACTCAGATGCCATCATGCCTCAAGTGTAGTGGCTCAACCTCAGAAATTCAGCCTCATACTCGACCACAGATCGATCACCTTGCATGAGATTCAGGAACCCATGTCTGTAAGCATCAATATAGCTAGCTCCCACATACTTGCTCTGGAATACAGTCTTAAAGAATTCCCAAGTTAGACGATTAGGCTGAGTGCCCTCCTTAACTATTAACCACCATTGATATGCCTCGTCGTGAGCAGGAAGATTACGCCCTTCAATTTTTGCTCAGGGGTACAATCCAGATCATCCATAATCCTCTCGGTGGCCTCCAACCAATACTCAGCCATATTTAGGGGCCACTCCTATGACACCCCTAAATAACTCAGCTTCATTGGATCAGAGTCGTTCAGTTACCGACCCTCGACCCTTAGATCCAGAATTGGGCCCAACGACCCTCTCTAATATCCTCAACATGGCTTGGGATAATGCATCGTCCCCAATTATATGATCTTGAGACCCAGTCTCAGTAGCAGGTGAAACTGGTGTCTTACTCGTATCCAGATTCGGCATACTGCCCAGAGATGAGGATTCAGCTCGAGCCCCCTACGACCTTTACCACGGCCCTGAATACCATGTCCGCGAATACCACGAGCACTCATTGTCTAATTTGGATATATCTCCATTAAGAGTTTTATGCATTAGTTCAAGATTTATTAACAAATATTTTATGTAAAAAGTATCAGAAGTTCAGAGTTGCTTTCGTAAATTTCAGTCTCTATCAGTTTCACTACAGTTTTAGAGTGTACTAACTATAGTGTTTTCAAAGTATACTATCTACAGTATTTTCAAAATAAACTAGGTTTTAGAAGCACTAACAGGATCAGCGCCAGAGAATCGGTGTATCACATGTTGAATTTAAAATATTTCAAATAATTTGAAAACCATTTCTTTAAAATTAAAAAATTTTGGAACCCGAAATTCACAGTTGAGTTTTGCAACTTGATTCTTATACCACTAAATGTAACACCCCAAACTCGGCTTAGACGTTATGGCCAAATCTAGTGGTGTAACTGAGATGGATTTGAAAGCGATAAAACCATTTCTAAATTGTCAATCTCTTAATAGTTTTTATTAATTTTCAAAATTTTTTATCAAAAAGCCAATTTGCCTTAAATCATGTTCTTTAGTGGAAGCTTAGGTAAAACCGTTGTATTTAATAAAACAGTTCTCATTTTAAGGAAAAATCTTGTTTTAGGAAAAACCATTGCAAAACAATAAGCAAGTTAACCAAAGCCCAAATCCAAAGTTAAATAGTAATAAAATTCTGGAGAGTCCTAAAAAATTACAAACCCAAAAATGATCTTTAAAGCTAAATTAAAACCATAAATTATTAAACTAGGCAGTTTATAACTGTGTGGTCACTGAGAAGCTTTGTCGCATCGATTCGCTTAAGACTATGGATTACCTGAATAGAACAAATATAAATGAGTGAGTTTACGTAAACTCAATGTGTAACCCCCACAAAATTAAGCATGCACATAACCAAAAAATCAAAATCAGACAGATACAGATTCGGGCCTAAGCCCATTACAAATACAAATATAGATGTGCATATCAAAATCAGAAATCAGATATCCTACCCCTATCCTCTACACACCATCTCTAACCATCCCTACACACCATGTGGGGTTTAAAACACCCACCTAGCCTTACACACCATGTTGTATCGATGCGGCACATATCAGATATAATGCAGCCATGCTACAAGATAATAAGCATAAATTGCCTTTCAGAAGACTTCCTCCAATATACATCATCCCATCCCAAATAACAGTAACAAAAACAGTAACAGTTATGCAAACTAACATGCTCAACATGATATTAATCAGATCACAGATAGACATACAGAACAGTAATCAGACATGCATGGTACTATCATGCTCAATATAGAATATCAGTCTATTAGATTATCATATCATACAAAATAAGGTTTATTTAGCCCTTGTTGATCCTACAATAGGCCCACAGTCGTTTAGGACGACCCGTGCAACCCTGAGGAAAATTTCAAATAGATAAGCCACATGCCTGTGTGGGCCCACACGGCTCAGATTGGCATTACCCAAAATCCATATGCCCGTGTGGCATGCCTGTGTGGGCCCACACACCCAATTTAGTTTAGCCCGTGTGGCTCATATGGCCACACTCCGATCAGCACACGGCCGTATCTTGTGCACGGCCTGGCTTTCATCGATCACACAGCCGTGTCGTCGCACACGACCTACCACATGGACGACAACACGCCCGTGTGGCGTCGACAGATTTGTTTATTTAGCTTTTTCCAATTCTTTTTTTTTTGCGTTTCGGGTATACACATGGTATCATTTCGTAGTGAAACCATTCCCGAGCCTCACGAAACCTAAAAGCCGACAATCAAATGCCCAAATTTAGTAAGTGATTACGAAACTCGACACGAAACCAATTTAAACTAGAAACCTTATACCATTCATTAATACACGCAGAACTTACCGATGTTGAATGAAAACCCCAACACTTAATTTGATGTAGGAACCTCAGCCAATCCTAGTTCCTCACCTAAAACGAGAGAAACAGAAATGAACCCCTTCATTAATCACTAAGCCAAAACGGTTGAAGGCAGCCAAACGTTGTATACAAAAGAGATGAATTTGAAAAAGAAAACGTGAAGAGAGGGTGAGAAAGAGTCAGAATTTCAGCAGAGGGGGAAAAAGAGGAACAACGTCGAAATATTTCTTTTTAGCAAGAGAGAAAATAAAAAATTTGAAAAAGAGAAATCAAAACAAAAATTCTGATAACTAAAAATATCACCTACGCAGGGATTCAAACTCAAGACCTCCAACACACCAATACACAAAATCCTTTAGCACTTGAACCAGCAGTCTCATTCTGACATAATTTTAAAGATAATTTAATAATATAAGCCCGCTCTTCAAGTGTAAGGCTTAGTTCAAAAAAATATCAAAATTTACCAAAGGTAAGGCTTGAACTTGGGACCTCACACACACACCCAAAATACTTAACCACTGAAGCAAACAAATATTTTGTGTCAAAATTTTACAGAAAAAGAATCAAGTAATTTGAGGCGTTACATTTTAAATATGATTGGTGAAGGTATACTTTATTCAAAGGTATAATAATTTTTACTATTTTTAATTATTTTTTACAATCATTTACAATTTCTAATAATTTTTTATAATTTTTATAGTATTTAAATTATTTTATTATTTTTAAAATTTCTAAAAAATTCTAACATATTTTTAATTTTTTAAACAATTATATATTTATTAATTTCTTGAAAATTTTAAAATTTTTAATAATAAAATTTATATTTTTGTTATATTTTTAAATATTTTTTAGTTTTTTTTATGGTTGTGACATCAGTGTATACCACGTGATAATTTATTATTGGTTGGATATTTCAATTGATTTTTTTAATGTCCAAAAGATTAGATTAGGAACATTTGATAATGTTAGAGACTAAATTAAAAACAATATTGTTAAGAACTAAAGTGGACAAAAAAAAAAAACCCTTTACAAAAAGATAAAAGTATTATCATAATAATATTAGTTATAATGTAAAAGAAAGGGTATTTCTGTAATTTCATTACTAAATTGTGACCCGGTTAAGGGTAACGCCAACTCAGTAAAAGGCTTAAATATAAGTATTAAGTATTCTTGACTAAGCTTGGCGCCACTTGATTCAATGACATCAACTCAATTGAAATAATAATAATAATAATAATAATAATAATAATAATAATAATAATAATAATAAAAAACATTCTTGTATAACTAAATTAGGACACACCAACAGCTTCAATTAAAAATTTATCTAACAAATATATTTATAAATAAATTATATAAAAAAATCAGATTGAAATGGTAAAGATAGAATATCAAATATCTTGACTCTTGTGTTCAAATCTCATCATGTGTATAATTTATAGATTTTATATAAAAATATAAAAAGATAAAAATCTCACAGAATGTTTGTTATTTTGTAAAATAATTAAATATTTGATAATTTCTTAATGGAGTTGGGATCCGACTAATGGGTGACACCAACTTAATCATCCATTTAATATATAGTTTAAATTATTAGTTTTTAACGTCATATGTGTTTACGTGATTTTACGTGTTTGTTTTTTAATTTATTAAATAATGTATGTTTATTTCTTGTAATTAATGTAAAGAGATATTATTCATATTGTTGAATATATATTGATTTTTTATAATAAAATATAACGACAATAGTTTATTGAGTTTTAGCTCGATGACACTAGTATTGTTATTAGTATATGAAGAGCTTATGAGTAAATGTAGAGAAAGTGTAGTTTTATGCTTAGCAAATATTTTTATAATATTTAAAATTTAATAATAAAAATAAATATCATGTAAATGTTAATGTACTAATATAATAAATCATAAAAGGTATTTTTATCAATTCAAAAATTTTTTTAAATTTGAGTTTTTATAGATACTAGCTATTAACATGTTTTTAAGTATTTATTTTTAGTTCATTATATATATATTCTAATTAATTTAAATTATTATGAACTCTCCAAATAGTTAAAATATTTTAACTATTTGATAATTACAATATTATAATAAAAAATTTAAATAAGTTTGGATGAAAAATAATAATTTAAACTTTTTGTTTAACTACAAATTGAATGACAATATCTAAATACTTAAATTAAAATGGAATAATTTAAATCACTAATACGTTTTAGATTTTATTTCAAAAATTTCAACTCGGGATCCATTTATTTCTTAGAGATTGATTTAAAGAAAATTATTTTTTTTTGGCAAATATCAAGCTTTTTTTTGTTATTTTTTGCTTAATTTAATTATATTAAAAAATTATTTACAAACATCATGATTAGCATATTTAAAATATTTACTAATAAAATTAAATAGTAAAAAGTTATATTAATATAAAATGATGCACGGGTATGCTAGTTGAATGTGAAGTATGCATGTGCTTGAATGCCGAAGTTATTTTTGAAGCAATGTTGTGTACTTTATTCTTGATGTTAACACATATTAAATAGGTTAATTAGCCTATTAAACGATTCTGAATAGTTTTTAGATCTAGTTGGGATGTCATATAATACGATTTGAGTTCTTATGTTATAGGTTATTATTGAGTTCTTAGGAAATTTGTTTTTGTGTTGTTTTGTGTAACTTTGAGAATTGGTTGGATTAAGTCATGCTAAACACTTACTTGGCGTATGAGTTTATGTACCATTTTATCAGAGAACTAGTTGATATCTGTGTATCTGTTTACAAATTTAATTTCAGTCAATTAGACAATAAAATATGTTACAAGTAGCTAAATTGTGTTATAAGACTTTGTAATACGATTTCAGACACGTTTATGTTTGTTGAATTAGAGATATGTAATTGAATTTTGTTACATCGATAGAGATTTTGCGATATCATTTGGATTCGTTGTTGAAAGTTTGTTTAATTGAATCCGTTTACACACAATCTATGCTATTGAAATTTAATTTTAAAGTTATTTAAAATGCTTTGCAGTTTAGTTATAACATATGATAGATTTGAAATTGTTTTGCACCACTGACCATTATTTGCTCTGGGTGGGAATTTATTTTTTGCAAGCAAGTAGCTAAAGTTTTGGTATTTTGGAGCTCAAGAAACGCCAGAAAGGGGACCGCTATCTATAATCATCGAAGTATACGAGTCTTTGGTACTTTTGTTTAGTTCTGGAATTTAATTAAATATTATGTGGATTGTTGTTATGCATAAATTTTACTTAAATAGCTTAATTTTGATTTATTGTGTTAGTGAGTGATAATTTTGGTGTTTTGAACTTATTTGATATGTAAAATGAGCATTAAGAGTTATTATATATATTTTGTCAAGTTTTGATATGTTTTCGATGTTGTTGTATGACTTATATTATCAAATTTCTACATAGTTTTAGGCCTATAAGTTTAGTTATCGGGACTTTATACCTAAATATCAGTACATGGCTTTAAGTATTGATCCATGTATGCATATATTGGTACATTGTGTCTTTGTATCGATACATGGATTCTGGAATCAAAATTGTTTTGAATTTCTGATACATGTATCAGTACATAAAGATTAGGTTTCAGCATGTATCCCTTGGTTTTGATGTTTTGAGCTCGAACTTTGTTTCAAAGACTGTTTTTATTGAGACTTTGTGTTTAATTATTAATGACACATGACATTTTTGTAAAAGTGATTTAATTATATTGTATGCAAGTGAGTTTAGTCGAATTGTCTTGTCACTAATATAGCATCGTACATTCAACTATTTTCCGAATTAGATATAAGATGTTACAAATAATATTATCAAAAATTGAATTTGTCTAATTGAAATTTTTATAATAATTTTAATTTTCTCAACTTTTTAATTAATTGAACCTGCAATCTAATGGATATCAAATTCAGCTATATATAATATAAATAAATCATTTTATTTTGTGGTTATTATTATAATTTTAGTTTCATTAATCAACATTATTTTGAACTTGGTATTTTTTTTTCATTTTATCAAATATAATATTGGTTTACAAAGTTTAAATCCATAGCATATAAATGGTAGACCAAAACTCTATTCACTATCCAAATATACGAACTTCTAATTTAGTTTACTTAATTTATACCATTAGTGGTATACCAAAATTTTTGGTATACGAAGTTGGAATATAAGACATAAAATATTCTTTTCCTACTCCCACGCTGTGCCTCCTTTAGAAAAAGAATCTTATTTATGGCAATTGCTTTCCTATTTTTTTATTTATTTTCGACCCGTTCTAATATTCTCTATAAGGGTGTACCAGTCATTGAAGAAAAAAGTAATACTGTTTTTGAATAAAGTAGGCAAGTTCAAAGATTTCATTAATCTTGCGCTGCGCGTGGTTATATAAACAAGGGCTCGGAAATGCCATTTTCATCAAAACAAAGCTGCCACAAATAGATTTTCAATACATCTTTTTTTCCCTTCTTCTTCTTTTCCATTCACGCTCGATATTTGAGACTTTCCAGATTGTTCAGAGTTACATTAACACCAGGCATGATTTTCTTCTTCCTTTTAATATTTTTCTTTTTTTTTCATTGGCTTGCTTTTTTATTGTTTAATATTATCACTGCCGTTGTGTTAGTTCTGACATTTTGCTTTTTATTTTTTGTTTATTTATTTCATTTCATTCAAAAAGCGGACGTTTATTATCGGTTTTAGGAGAGTCGTTGCTTTTGAATTCGCTTTTCTAAACCCTAATTCTTCTACTCAGAAAATTTCACGGGAAAGAATTGGAGCTTTGCGTTGGTTTTTCCCTTTATATATTTTTCAAAAAATCCGTTTATTTCTGTAATAAAAGCGAAAAACCGGAGGTTAAAGTTGCTGTAATTGTTATTTAAAGAAAGTTTATTGCTAACTGTAAGTTTCTAAGTTGGATTTGAAATTTTCATTTCTATTACCTAACTTAGTGGAAATTAGCGCTTTTTTTTTCTTCTTCTTACTTTGATCTTCTAGAAGCGGCATTTATGTTTGTTCATATTCCTTTTATTTATACAGCTTTCAATATTGATCATAGCTTTGAATTGTATAATATAAATTTCTCATCATAATCAATAAAAATCCTCTGTGATAAATTTTTATACAGCCTTCAATGTTGATGATAGCTTTGAATTGTTATAATAAAAAGCGTTATTGGCCAGGAAATTCTACCTCAAAAGTCTTCTGCTATTTCACACTCCTTTCCTCTGCTTTTTCTTTTATTAATCTTTTTTCCTCTTTGAGGCTTGTTATATTTTTAAAAAAATGATAAATAATGTATGAACCTACTGCTAGATGTACAAGAAAGCTGGTGCTTTTTTCATCTTGAACATTCTACAACAAACTTTCTTTCAGTGGAAAAAAAAAACTTTTTAAATGTTCCTTTTTTTTTTTTTTTTTTTTTTTAAGATTTAATCTGCTCATGCATGCATATATTAGTTCTGTTTCTATAAGTAGGGAACTTATGAATTGGTTTTGACATGTAGAGGCTGGAGCGGAAGAGGAAAAAGATAATCTATTGGGGAAGACGCAGGAAGAGGTTTGGAATGCCAGAAGATTATGGATGGGAAGGGGAATAATGGGAATAGTTCACAGAAGGCTATCCCTTCTTGTTGCTTGAAGGCTAGGGCTTCAGCCCCTGAGCTTGAGGCTAAATGCCATTCTACCGTTGTTTCTGGGTGGTTCTCAGAATCTCAGTCTTCTTCTGGTCATCATCTTTGAATTCTTTTCTGTCCTGCTCTTTTTCACTATTTGCCAGAATTTCATGGTTTGATTCTTTTATCCTCACTTGTAGATAAGGCCGGTAAAATGGTTTACTTCAACAATCCTATGTGGCCCGGTGAGCTTTAAGGTTCCTCTTTAATTTATTTATGTTTTGATTTTAAAAATATCTTTTATCTTCTCGATGCCATGTAATAATTGATTTAATATATATTAAATCATAACAGAAGAAATCTGATAAAAAGTAATTAGTGACAATTCTTAACTTTCTCACAATGCTAGAGTTCCACTGGACTTTTGATAACTTTATCAAGTTAACTTATTCTTTGAAATGAGAGCTTAGTTAGGAGCCTCGAGTTGAACTAGGGGCAGCCTTTCATGCATTAGATCATATCATATTCTTTACTGATACTGACAATCTTTCAAATTTTTGTTGCAGGAGAAGCACATTCTCTGAAAGTTGAAAGCATTTTGTACAAAGCAAGGTCAGACTATCAAGAGGTTCTTGTTTTTGAGGTTTGGTATTTTAACTCTACTTTATGATTTCCGTAACTGTTTACCTGACTGCTTGTTATGCACATTCTTGCTAATGATGATACTTCCTCTGCAGTCATCAAGCTACGGGAAAGTGCTTGTTCTTGATGGTATAGTTCAGCTGACTGAGAAGGATGAATGTGCATATCAGGAGATGATAACTCATCTTCCCCTTTGCTCAATTCCATCTCCCAAAACTGTAATCTCATCTTATCTAAGCATAGATTTGTTTTTTACTCCATGTGGAAGTCGGTAGTTTCCCTTTTATCTTTGCTAATACCATTTATATCGAACTTTTCTTTTCTTCAATTTCTAAGTTGTGATTTGAATTTTTTTCTTTAGTACTGCATAATCATGCAATCTGTACGAAGTTTTGTGCTAGAGAAGCAGTTAGATGGTTATAGTCTTTTCTGTCAAGAAGCATGAGATACATCCCCTAAGCTATTTGGCTCATTTAAAGTGCTTGAACCCTGATTAGGCGACAAGTTTCCGCTTTTATCAAAAACCTTATTTATCTGACCTTAGTTCCAGACTTCTAGAAAGATTTTACTTTAGCTTCAAAGTGGTTTGTGTTAACTTTACCTAGATACTGAATACAGGTTCTGGTTGTGGGAGGTGGTGATGGTGGGGTTCTTGCAGAGATTTCTCGGCACAGCTCTGTTGCGCACATTGATATATGTGAAATAGATAGGATGGTTATAGAGGTATTTTATTTAGCATCTCTTGTTTTCTTTTCATTTTAATTTATATCTAAAAATGCAACTTTTCTTGTTTTCTTTTCATTTTAATTTATATCTAAAAATGCAACTTAGTAGACATTCTCTTATTCTAGGTTTCTAAGAAGTTCTTTCCAGAACTGGCTGCTGGATTTGAAGACCCCCGTGTTTGTCTTCATGTTGGTGATGGTAGGCTAAAACAATATTTTATTCATTTTATTTATATTAATTTTTTACTGTGGGTGGTCAGCATAGCTATAATTCCCGAGCTGATAATTTTTCTTGCATAATCTTAACAGCTGTTGAGTTTCTTCGTAATGTTCCAGAAGGGAAGTATGATGCAATCATTGTTGATTCATCAGATCCTGTAGGTATGTCGTAATTTTGGTCCAAGGTCTGCATATACCAGTAGAAAAATCTATCGTTTCTTCCAACATGAGAAAAAAATGGAACATTAGAGTTAGAAGTTTGAAAATGCTTTCACCGTGTCTTAAAGAATATATGTGGTGCTCTTTGCTTAGATGCTTTGTTATGGATCTCTTTTAGTTTTCAAGGGCTCTAGGGGATTTTACAACAATGGTATTTGCAAATTGATTTTTGTTTCAAGGCTGGACAATATTCAAGCTTTAAATTTTCTTTTTTTCCTGCAATGTAGGTCCTGCTCAAGAGCTTGTAGAGAAACCATTTTTTGATACGTTAGCTAGAGCTTTAAGGCCTGGTGGTGTCCTATGTAACATGGCAGAGAGTATGTGGCTTCATACACATCTAATTGATGATATGATCTCTATTTGCCGTGAAATATTCAAAGGTTCTGTTCATTATGCATGGGCGAGTGTTCCAACATATCCAAGGTATTTTAATTATGCTATGTTTTCACCTTATTCCTCTTTTAGATAATTATATGATGCATTTTTTGGTGGCAAATTTATCTGTTATGATTTACCAATTGGTAAGGCATCAAATGTATCTCATTTCTGACTTCTGGTTTCTTTTTTTAATGCAGTGGTGTGATTGGTTTTCTTATATGCTCCACAGAGGGGCCAGCAGTTGATTTTCTGAATCCCATTAACCCTATTGAAAAGTTAGAAGGAGCTCATCAGCATAAGAGAGAACTTAGATATTACAACTCTGCGGTGAGAACTCATCTTAAAGTTCCCATTTTCATTCATTTTAGCAGGGTGCTAAGTTATGTTTGCTCTGGGACATTAAATCCTTAACAATATAATCTGCTTGTTGTGCTGAAATGAGCCTCAAACCAATGAGTAGACTGTCAATTTTGACCTGAACCCGAAAATGCAACCTGATTAACTCAAACCCAAATCTGAAATGATCATAAAAAGGCAACAAGCCTAAACCTGAAAATGATCCAAACCGGAAATGACCCGGAGCCAAAATCAGTCAAACTTGAAATTGTCCAAACCTGGCAGACTTGAACCTGAAATGACTGGAACTCAAAATAAATTGAACAAGCAACTCAGGATAATCTGAACTTGAGATGATCAAATTTGAAAAACCCGACTGGAAAACTCGAATTATTTGAACCCAAAATGACTTGAACCTGAAATGGCCCGAACCGAAAACAGCCTAATCCTGCAACAGATGAAAACTCAAATGATTTGAACCTGAAATAAATTCAAAAAATTTAAAACCCGAACAGGTATACTGATTAGGCGTTGCTTCATTTCTTGATGAATTAACATCTTGGTCTGCTGGATTGTTTTTTTCAATGATTCTTTTCTCTGAAAACCAAAGTTGCAACTACTATTCCTACTTCTGCTGGTTTAGAGTGGGCCTTTTTATTGAAGCTTCATGTATTGTTGTTTTTCATTTATTAACAAATTAGAACAGATGTAGGGATAATGCGTGAATGTTTCTTCTAGAAATGCACATGAAGTACTTATGTTGTGAGATGTAGTTATGTATTAGTACTTTAGTAGTGTGATAGCGTTATGAATTATGATGTAGAAATGTAATTCTTGTGTTGTACTGACAGATGCATAAGGCTGCTTTTTCGTTGCCTTCTTTCCTGAAGAGGGAGGTGAGGCTACTTTGCGACTAGCAGGAATCTGCGTCTCCTAGTCCTAAGCAAATATGTAGTGATAACTCCCATTTGGCAGTAGAGTAAATAAAATGTTTTGCCTGCCATTTGTTTTATTACAATGAAAACTTAGTGCAGGGCTTTGTTGTATTCTGTTATTGATATGCAGCAGTGTGTTTGCTTGATGACATAAATGTGTTTCATGTCTTCAGCTCATATTATTGGTAGCATAAAAATGATATTACAGTGTTGTTTGTTTTCTTGATGTAGTTTTGTTTGTTTATTGGAAATGCTTTTTAGTATTTTATTGTGTTTGTTTTATGTAAAATGATTTATTGAGTAGCCAAAATATTTTACTTTTGGAAATTGTTTTCCCTTACCAAAGGTATTGAGATCATTTTGGGAAAAATGACTTACATGATTTTTGTAAAAAAAATTAACTTGAATTGGGTTAAATATTATTATATTAATAATACTTAATTATTTTTAAAATATTACAATATTGATATAATTATAATATTAATATTAAATAGTATTCGTAATATTTTACTAAAAATATTTTAATAAATATATTAATGTTTGTAAATATTTAATAATAAAAGTTATAATAAAAATATGAATATTTTAGTAATATAAATATTTTTATCAGTAAAAGTACGAGTTTAAATTCTATCTAGCTTTATTTTAGCTTTAATTTGTCATCGAAAACAATATATGTGTTGTATTTTTTTATTTTCGATTTAATTAGGCATTGATTATTATGTGTTTATTTCATTAAGAATAAATTTAAACAATGATTTTAAAAATGGTCAAATAATAGAAAATATTTAGGTAAAATAATTCAAAGATAGTTGATATTCATTTTTCAAAAATTAAGTTTCTACTCTGTTTGCTTAGGCTTATGGTTGTTAATTTACGCATTTGAGTTGGATCAAGCCATTTTGGAGAGGAGTTGGGCTTAATTTCCATTTTGGAGAGGAGTTGGGCTTAATTGCCCTTACTCTTAATTAGGAATGGCAGCGGATTTCTAGACAGATTTGATAAATTCAACTAGTTAATCTTTTTAGACCAAAAACTAGTTAATATTTATATAATTAAAATAAATATTATGATATAAAATTATTTTATAATGTTACATAATTATATTTAGTGCATATTATATTATATTAAATAAAATAGTATACATATGTGTTTAATGATATAATATATTAATTATTATATAATTAATATATTAATTATATGCAACTTAAATCTTAAATATGTAATTAATTGTATATAGGTTAAGCTTCTCTATTACATTAACTAGACTTACTCTCAAAGAAAAGAGCTCTTTTACCGACCAATCTTAATGTCAAACAAATCACTCTTCCTCATTTGTTTCGCTTTTATTGTCTTTTTTATTAGTGAAGTGGATCCTCGAAAAAGTTTTTTGGCCAATCCAGTAAAATTCAACATATGATGATGTTATTTCTGACTAACATGCCAAATGGAATTTGATATGTAACCCTGTATATAATTATGTTATTAGAATATGTACTAATTGTATATATATATTATAGTATACGATAAAAGTAGTTACATGTTCAAGGTTTAGGTTGCACATCATTAATAGAAGAATGCACATTGTAATATAATAATATAGTAATAATTATTATACATTCACAATTAATTATATAACAACTGATATATTATATGTCCTTAAACGTGTATGTATACTATTTTTTATAATATAATATGTACGAAAGATAATAATGCCACATTATAAAATAAATTTATATTATAATATTTATTTTAACTATATAAATATAGTTAAATTTTTTAAAAAATATTGAGCAGATCAAATAATAAAAGGGATAATCACACATCTAGAAATTCAGATGACTTAATTTCATTTTTCATTTAAGTTTACTGATACAAAAGAATAATATCTAAGAGAAGCTACAAGAGATTTAAGAGAATAAGATGTTAAATAAGATATATTTTATGATAATTTTAAAAATACATTTAAATATTTTATATTTAATTTTATCATTAATTAAAATATTTAATTTTAGAAAAAAAATATTGATATTTATATGTTATTTATTAGTTTATGTAAACTTTAATTAAAGTTGAAGACTAGCCTTGATGGGTAAAGCATAGTTTAATGTAACAACCCATTTTTAGCTAAATCGGAACAGAGGTTTCAGAACTACAAATTCGAGGTCAGAAAATTATTTTAATATTATTTTATGTGTTTACAGCATGATAGCATGTATGTGTGAAAGTTTTGTGATTTAATTTTATCGTTTGGATGTCTAATTTGATAAAAGGACTAAATTGCATATGATGCAAAATTGATGTTCTTATAGATTAAAGTGCTTATTGGCTATGAATTATTAAATTGGAAGTCCTTATGATGATATTATACCATTTTTAAGGTTAATGGACATTAATGGGCATGTATTATGAAAATTTTAATGTTTATAACTAAGGTTATATTAGTAAATAATGAAATAAAGGTTAATATAATAAAACAAAACAAATTGGTGTCCATATTTTTCCATTTCTTCAACTGAATATTAGAAAGAAAGATAGGATTTGAAGCTTTAGTAATTTCAGCAGTTTGGAAGCTTGATTAAGGTATGAATTTTGTCCCGTTTTTTATGATTTCTATGTTTTTGTAATCGTTGCAACTAGTACTAGCTAGCCCAGGGACTATTTTGCAAAACTGTTAAATATTTCAATAGTTTCCATTGATGATAGCATGAGTTCTTGAATGTTTGATGATAAAAAATGAGTATTTGTTGATAGATTTAATAGTTTTGTCAAGTGATTTTGTGTAAAAAATCTAATTTAGGGATTAATTTATGAAAGATGAAAACGTGTGGTTAAATGTGTGAAAAATTGGAAAATATGGGTTGCTAGGTACCTATAAAGAATTCGGCTAAGCATGGGTTTATTGAAATTTGTATGACTGATTTTACGAGATAAGGACTAAATTGTAAAAAATGAAAATGTTTAGGGGCTAATGTGCAAAAGTGTTTAAATGTATATTATGGATTGAATTGAATGAATAGAAGAATAATTAAGCTAAATTTGATTATATTTAGATCAAGAAAGAAAGAATTCGGACTTAGATCGGGGGAAAAGTAAAGTTGTCGAATAGTCAACCCGTTTCGTCCATCCCGTATACGAGGTAAGTTCGTATGTTAATAAATATTGTTAAATTGTGTTATAAATGCATTTCTATTATTGAATTGATGAATATGCTGTATGTGAGTTTACGAGACATAATCGACAGAGATACGATAGTTGAGAAATCTCGGTTGAACCTTAGGAATAGATAGGATACAAATGTCATGACATTAGGGTTACTGAGATTACGTGTAAGACCATATCTAGGATATGACATCGATCTGAGATTTTGTGTAAGACCATAGTTGGGCTATGGCATCGATACGAGATTACATGTAAGACCATATCTGGGATATGGCATTGTTACTGTATATGTGTGATTCCCGAGTATCCTTTAGTAATTTCGAATGGTTCAACGGGCATAATCGAGACAAGGACAAAAGTAAGAATGATCCAAGTGTCACAGATATGTATAGAACATATATGAGAATGTAAATGAGGTAAGTTGAGTAATTCATGTGTAACCATGTTATAAACATAATGAGAAAGGTTTGTATTTGATATGTGATATGCAATATATTATGCTTACTTAGTTGAACTGCATTTATTTAATGAGTTAAGTTTATTATCATACAAGCTTACTAAGCTGCAAAGCTTACTTTGTTTTATTTTCCTATGTTTTATAGTGTATCAAAGCTAGCTCAGATTCAGGGATCGTCAAGGACATAATCGCAGTATTGGACATCTATTTTGGTACTTTTGAAATTGTATATTTGGTATATGGCATGTATAGGCTTGAGTCATTTGATAAGTGTTTTGGTAATGTGTTTGGCCTTATGAAATGGCTTGATAATGTTGCAAAGTTTGATGTATATATTGCCTTGTGAAATGGTATGTTTTGGTATGGTTGTGGTTATGGTATTATGGTTGCTTAAATGGTTAGTTGATTGGTGATGTATAAATGCTTGAGAAATGCCTTGTTGTGGCATGATTTTAGATGTTGAATTGGTTGTCTATATGGTAAGCTATATATATATATATGTGAATTATGGCAAAGGAACCATATTATTTTGATATTGTTGTGTCATGTATTTGGCTACGAAAATGGTAGTGAATTGGGATTTGGAATGGATGGAATTAAAATGGTATTAATTTTGCATTTGGTTGATGATTTTTGGCTACCTAAATTGTCTTAGTTTGGTATCATTTGAGCTTGTATAGGTGTTTGTAATTTAGGGTGGCAAAATAACTTTGCTAATAGCCTATTTTTGTCCACATGGGCAGAGACACGGGTGTGTGTCTTAGCCGTGTGTGACACATGGTCATAGTACACGGCCATGTGTCCCTTAAAGCTTATTTAAAAATCAAGTCAATAAGTTACACAACCTAGACACACGAGTGTGTTTGGTGGCTGTGTGCCTGTGTGGCCATTTTGAATAGGCACACGGGCTAGACACACGGGCGTGTGGTCGGCCGTGTGGCCAAGTCAGAGAGTTACACGGGGTAGGACACGGTTTGGGACTTGGCCATGTGATCCCATTTCAAATGTCCACGGCCTGTGACAAAGGGCGTGTCTGGTAGCTGTGTGAGACACATGGCCTATTCACACGGGCGTGTGTCCCCTTTTTTTATAAAAATTTTCTAAGTTTATGAAATTGTTTTGAGTTATTAGTTTAGTCCTGAACCACTTCCAAAGCATGTTTAAGGCTTCGTAGGCCCTTATAAGGGACAATGTGAATGTATTTGAATGAGAAATGCTTATGTATGCAAATGTATGACAAATGAAAGTATGTTTGAGTTATAAGTTTAGTAATACCTTGTAACCCTGTTTCGGCGACAGATACAGGTTAAGGGTGTTACATTTTAATTGTTAAAGGTTGAACTTATTTGATTGGCCTGGTGGTTAAGGGTTGCTCACCTATAGGACCCACCATGGTTTGAACTTTGAACTGTTGGATTTGGTGCATTAATTGTGATATATTTGTTTTGTATATTTATATTTTTTGAACAAATTTGTTTAATAAACATCCATTAATTTCATTAATATCTTTTGTACATTTTCCTTAATGTTTTTGCACATAAAACAAAATGGAAGTAAATATTTGTTCACTGGTTATCTAATGTTTAACTAATACTAAGTGGTATTACGTGGTTGGATCATAGTATGGAAACACAACTTGTATTAGTAGATGAACTTAAACATGTCCTTAGTGTAATTAGAAATGAGCAAATCGATTGAAAGACTAATATACCATTTATCAAGTCTAATTGGGAAGATGCTTGAGCATTAAAGTGGATAACTCCCAGAAGATAGAGACATAAATGTGACTGACTGGACTAACAGTACATCAGACAAGACCCAATTACAATATATCCTAGATTCGTTTATGAATTTATTCACTTTTGATGTTCATAGTGTGACATACCTAAATCCTGAGTAGATGATGGACTATGTATGTATGACTTGTATACTTTGATCAAGTAAAACCTGAGTTTAAATGAATAAGGAACCATAAGCTGATGCATTGCGTATACAACTTGTACAGTATGTAGCATTATATAAAATAGTGGAATTCATTGCTCGACTAAAGGGTAAATAATATCCTTTCATCGACATTACATGATAGATGAAAAGTGCCTTTGTGATAAATGACTTGATTACTATTTGATAGTAATTGACTTTTCATAAAGGAAGATGTAATGGTTACTGTAACAGCCCGAGTTAGGGCCTAGTCAGAATAGTGGTTTTGAGACCACAAATCCGAAGTAGAAAAGTATATTTCATGATCATTATTAAGTTTATGGTATACTTGCATGATAGTGAGAAAATTTCGTGAAGGAAATTTTATGAATTAGTGATTAATTTGTCCTTTAAGACTAAATTGCAAAAGTTGCAAAATTGAGTTTCTAGAAGGTTTAAGTATGAAATAGCATTAGAAAAATTAGTAGGAGTCTTTATTTGGTAATTTGACCAATTTTTGGCACTATGGACAAAAATGCCCATGGAAGGGTAAAATTTTAAAGAAAGGCCATAAGGGAATTTTTCGTCATTTGGTAAATTAAAGAAATAAAAAGGGAAAAAGAAAGCAAAAAGTGTCCATCTTCTTCTTCCTATGTGCCAAATTTTACAAGCCCTCCATAGCTAGGGTTTCCTTCATTTTCAAGCTCCAAGTAAGTGACTCCAAGCCCCATTTTTCACGTTCTTTGTATTTTTGAAATCCTCGTAGCTTAATCTAGCTATTTCTACCACTAATTTGAGCTAGGGTTTATGTTAGAAAATATACCCATACATGACATGCAAGTATTTTGATGTCTAGTGGTAGGTTATGAAATTTAAAGTGTAGTAAACACCTTTCTCTAGGTGATTTTTCATGAAAGTCCCTAATAGGGACCAAATTACAAAGTTAGTAAAATATGTAGTAAATATAAAAATTGATGACCAATGTGGGCTGCTATGAGCACATGAAAGGTTTGGCTAGACTTGAGTAGTCAAGAAATTGAGTGCATTTCATTTTACGAGCCTAAGGACCATTTTACAAATATGCAAAAGTTTAGGGGCAAAATTATAAAATTTTCCAAAGTGTGAATTATTGGCCATTTAGTCAATGTGGGTACTAAATAAGCTAAATTTGTCATTTTAGATCAAGAAACACGAAGCTTAGACTGAAACCAGGGGAAAAGTAAAATAGTGGACTAAACTGAGTACTCACCCACATTTTGGACTCGAGATAAGTTGTATGTAATAATCTAGCATTATATTTTATGAATGTTTAAATGTAATGATTTTTCTATGAATCCGTGAAGTTTCATGAGACTTATTGCTAAGCCAATTTATGAGCTATGTAAAATTCTATGAAATTCATTGATATGAATTTTACCAAGACATGATGGAAACATGAAAGAAAAATTACATATAAGTATCAAAGATACAAAGGATACCGTAATCATGTCATGAGCATTGTAGGTCCCGTGTAAGACCATGTCTGGGACATGGCATCAGCACCGAATAGGGATCCCATGTAAGACCATGTTTGGGACATGGTATTGGCATCCATATGAGGTCCCGTATAAGACCATGTCTGGGACATGGCTCGGCACCGAGATGAGACATAGATCCCCTGTAAGACCATGTCTGGGACATGGCTTGGGCATATAAGAGAGAGATCCCATATAAGACCATGTTTGGGACATGGCATCGACATCGACATGAGATCCCGTGTAAGACCATATCTGGGATATGACTTCAACATCAGTTTGAGGTCCCAAATAAAACCATATCTAGGATATGGCTTTGGCACCTTACCATGAGAATGACATAACGGGTATCCTTTGATATTCTAAATATGTTAATAGAGAATGTATCCAAGTTGTTTAGCTAACAAGAGAGACTAAAGTTTCATGATGAGTGTTACATGTACACTTGAGTAAGTCATGAGAAAAATATGAAAATGTAAGGCATAAGAATGAGCAAAGCATGTGAATGAGTAAGTCATGGGAAAGAGCAAGCCACGAGAGTAAGTAAGTCATGAGAATGAATATGTTATAAGAATGAGTAAGATACGAGAAAGAGTAAGAAGTTATATGAATTTCATAATGCCCTATTTGAATGATTTTCTATGACATTTATTGCTATTTTATTTCATGCAACTTACTAAGCATTTTATGCTTATTCCTTTATTTTCCCTTTTCATGTAGATTTGTCGAATTAGCTCGGGGATCAAACGAAGTCGGGGCTCGAAGTCACACTATCAAGCCATCCATTTTGGGTATTGTATAGTTAGTTATTTTGTGTATGGCATGTATAGGGAACCTTGCCACTTTGAGATGTGTCATTTTGTTAGCCTAATGTGTTGGCTATTAGTAGTGCTTAAGTCATTTTGTAATAGCTCTTGAAAAGAGGCTAATATTGATCAAGTCAATTACTAAGTGAATATGATGGTTTGGATGTTATGGTTGTGAATGTTTGGATATTCTATTATGCCATGATATGTGATATGAATTGGTATTGTTCTGCTTCAATTTTAGGGTGGCAAAAAGGCTTGGAAAATAGCCTATAGTTGTCCACACGGTTGGGCACACGGGCGTATGCTGAGGCCATGTGTGACACAGGTCAACCCCCATGGGCATGTTAATGGATCATGTGTCCCCTATATCCAAATTAGCTAAGTCAGTGTTGCACATGGGAAGAGCACACGACCGTGTGCTCTGGCCGTATGGATTTTCAAGTTATTTTTTGAGTAAGATCAAATTAGAGCACAGGTTATAGACATGAGCGTGTCTAGGCTGTGTGAGGAACACGGGCCATCGACATGGGCGGGTGCCCATGCTGTGTTCAAGTTTTTAGATTTGAAATAAGAAATAAATTCAACATGGCCCATGGACATAGGTGTGTGCGACCACACGGCCTGCCCACATGGGCGTATCCCATCCCACACGGGCGTCTGGCCCTGTTTTAGGAAAAAATTCTCTAAGTTCCTGAAAGTTCCCGGATAAGTTTCGGAACATACTCAATATACGTTCTGGGCCTCGTAGGCCCTTAATAAGGATAGTAAGAGAATGCATGAAAGGTTTTGACAATGGAATGAATTTTTTTATAGCCCGAGTTTACGTATTCAAGTATGTTTAAGTACGATAACGCCTGGTACCCCGTCCCGGCGTTAGACTTGGGTATGGGGTGTTACAGTTACCATGAGATAAATAGGATCATATTGGGAGAATGAATTTATCCCAAAGAGATTAAAGATATCCTATGATGGTGACCGCGCTTAGGTGTACGTGCATATATAAAGTGTGGTGTCTATTTAACACCCCAAAACCCGGCCCAGAAATCTTGACTGAATTTTGGAGGCCATATTATTGAATTCCAAATTTCTCTTCAAAAGTCAACCTCTTTGTTTGTTCAACAAAATTTAGTAAAAACTAAAGCTATGCTTTGCAAAAATGTTTGATTGGCGTTAATAATTATGTCAAGAATAAACCAATTTGGTGTCGTTTGAACAGTTTCAAAATGCGTGAAATTCGACAATCTTAACCCAAAATTCAAAACTAGTAATACAACATAAAATATGTTTTATCTTTTAACTGAAGACCACATGTCATTTCTCAAAAATCGTGTGAACTTTAGAATTGTTGTGAAAAGACTAGTTAAAAACCATGCGCAAAATTTTTCAGAAAACTTGTTCAAAACCGGAAAAACATAGTTTAACAAAAAGTCCAAACCCAAACTCATACCACAGTTTGTATAATCAGCTTACAAATAATTTTTAAACCAACCATATTAAACTTATGAAAATTTTATTTAAACCGACTATCATCAAAACTTCCTGAGACCTCCAATGTGCCGAATCTAGAGCTTAACTACGATCATTACTTGAAAGAAAAGAAATTAACAAAGGGTGAGCTACGCGAGCTCAGTGTGAGTCCGAAATAAAGAATGATATCAAATGACGAGGTTTCAAAGTAAATATCCCAGATAAGAGTACACAGTTAATGCAAGAAAATCTTAAACCAACAGTCAAAAGTATGAATACATTGCCATAAGCCATTCAAAGTAACACATACATCATTCCATACACACAGAAGCACTTACACACCAAAATATTGTTCAATTCACAATCAATTTGAAATTACTTAATCAAAACACATAATCATTAATGCAAACCGAATGCAACAAGTTAAAATCCCTCTCAACCAACCAAATGCCACTTCGACCACCCTACAGACCAGAATTGGGCTATAGTAAGCCCATCCACCCTGCACACCACATAGGACCATGATAGGTCCATCCACCCTACACACCACAAATGTGGAACTAAGCCACTCGAATAATAATATGCAGCTGAGCTATCATATGTTTTGTAAAAGCCTAGCTTAGTTTCACTTCTTGAAAACCTTGTTCGAAAGTTTATTATTTATCCTTGGAACTCACTATGTTCGTTATGAACTTAATTAGTTTCCCTTACCATTTCAGGATCTATTTAGAAGGTGGACTTTTGAAGGTACTCAGCCAGTCAACGAACTCTTTTGTGAGCCATATATCATTTTGTTGTAAGATGTATGTCAAATTGGGGTGGCTTGTGGTTTAAGTCTCTTGTAGTAGAATTATGTAAAAGTGAATTTTATAACACCCCTTATCCATAACCAACGCCGGGACAGGGCTCGAGGCGTTGCCAGACTAAAACATACTTACACATGCAAACCGAATCATAAATATCCATTCAAATTAAAAACTTTTCATACATACTCATTATGTCCCTAACATTGGCCTACGAAGCCTTAAACATACATTAGAAGTGGATCGGGATGTAACCGAGAACTTTGGAGTACTTAGTGTAACACCCCTTACACGGGTTCAATGCCGTAATCGAGTATGAGGCATTATCGGAAAATATTACAACTAGACATACAAAGTTGAACCATAAAATTCGTTCCAAATTAAAACTTCTTCATAATATATCATACAGTCCTTAAAATGGGCCTACGGGGCCCAAAACATAATTTGAGAGTGGTCCGAGACCAAACCGGGAACTTGAAAAATTTTAGAAATTTAGGTAAAAAATAGGGCACAAGCCCGTGTGAGACAGGGACACGCCATGTGGGCAGGCTATGTGGTCACACACACCTGTGTCCCCTACTCGTGTTATATTTTTGGGAAATTATTTTTCATTTCGAATCTACAAGGGTTTTCACACAGTTGAGCACATGCCCGTGTCCTTGGCCCGTGTCCTTCACATGGCCTCAGCATGCATGTGCTCTCTCCCTGTGTGAAAAACTGGGGTATTCTGTTTATGCCATCAGTATGCAATTTTGGTCACACTGCCACGGGACATGCTCGTGTGACCAGGCCATGTGACGACCTTCTTCTTTGAAAATTTCATGCAAAGTTCACACGCCCTACACACATGGCCGTGGTGGCCAGCCGTGTGGCCCTAAGTTAGGCTATTTTCCAAGCCATCCTTTACCCCAAAACACATACAACCTTTACCATTTTTTAAAACCACATACCATACACACTTTTAGGCATCTGTATGACCTCATTTAACCCACAATCATCCATTTCAACTTATCCACACACAAACACACCAAGCATTCCATGAATTACCTCATAAGGATCTATAAATAAATCAATATCAATATTGGCCAAGTTACATGGCCTTAATTACAAAATGACTTATCGAAAGGCAATTGCCATAATATAGTGAAACTAACATGACACTTACAACACCACTAAGTCCCTGTACATGCCGTAGCCCAAAAGAGTACATATTACAATACCAAAAGAATGTTGTGGATAGTGTGGGTGATCCTCCGACGCTTCCCGATCTCCGAGCTGGCTTGACTAATCTATAGAACAAGGAAAAAGAGAAAGGAGTAAGCTTTAAGAAGCTTAGTAAGTCTATATGCAAATAATTAACATCATACCAACTCTCTTAATCACCAAAAATTATATCATCACACAACAACTTACCACATAACCTTACCAATATCATATACATACCAAAAACATCATTAACATAAACCTAAGTTCACATGCACCCATGCACACATATACACTCGCCCACATTTTCATTGGCTCATAAATACACCTGCACTTTCACATCACATAACCACATAAATTTCTTTTAGCAAACATTCTCATTAAACCCTTCGAAGTAACATTCGATACCCGGTTGTTTCCGCACATAGCTCCACCAACACATAATCCAGCTCTCGTGTACACATGGTGAACTCTCAGAATCACCCATGTGACCTAGCCATTAAATTTTGCAGCTCTCATGTCTATATGGTGTCCAACACTCAGAATCACACATGGGACCTAGCTACATATAACATAGCTCTCGTGTCTACATGATGTACCCTCAGTAACATACATGCGACCTAGCTATTTTAAACCCATAGCTCTTGTGTACACATGGTATACACCCAGTATTATGCATGTGACCTAGCTACTCATGAAATTATCATCTCGTAGCTCTCTTGTACACATGGTATACACACCTTATAACACATGTGGCCTAGCTACCACATAGCATCTCGTAGCTCTCTTGTACACATGGTGTCCTACCCTCGTAAACACCCATGTGACCTAGCTACACATTATCCGTATCTTTCGTTTTTTCGAAGGTTCAATCAGGAACACCGAATTTCCATAACTCACCAAATCATGGAAGTTATCCAACATTATTCGTAACATACAATAAATTATATTTATGGAACTAAAATCAATGTATTACTTACATATAAACTTACCTCGGTAACAAAATGCGATAATTTGCAATTTAGTCTGAAACCTTGCCTTTGCCTCAGTCAAGGTCAATTCCTCGATCTATAACGACACATTTAGCTCGTTTAATCACTACATTATTCAAAACAGCCCAAAATCTTCCTATAGCAAAATTTGTAATTTGACCTCTAAATTTCTCAATTTTACACTTTAGTCGTTAGGCTCAGTTTATGATTCTCATTCAATTTTCATGCATTTCAAGCCTAGCCAAACCAATTTTTTCTTATAACAGCCCCAAATTTCCATCATTTCACAATTTATGCACACTACATTTCACCTTTTACAATTTAGTCCTTTTTACAATTTTCACCAAAAATCACCTAGTAGAAGTTGTTCATCACATTTCAAACTTTCATATTCTACCACTAGCCATCAAAATACATGCATGTAATTTATGGGTAAAATGTTAAGCATCAACCCTAGCATGAAATAGTGGTAGAAATAGCTAGAGCAAGTTACGAGGATTTCAAAAATACGAAAACATTAAAAACGGGGCTAGAAATCACTTACAATCAAGCTTGGAATAGAAAGAAACCCTGGCTATGGCTTCTTGCTAGGGTCGACCAAGGGAAGAAGAGTATGGACACATTTTTGGGCTTATTTTCCCTTTTGATTTCTTTTATTATCTAATGACCAAAATGCCCTTCATTAAAAACCTTTAGTATTCCACCCTTCCTTGGGCATTTTTGTCCAAATAAGGTTAAAATGGTTTAATTACCATATAAGGACCTCTAATTTAAAATCTCAATTCAATCAAGTACCTTTATGGATTAAAACCCATATTTTTCACCTATTGCAATTTAGTCCAACCTATGAAATTGGACATACAAACATTAAAACTCATGCACCAAAATTTCATATAATTATTCAAACACCCGATAAACATCAAAACTCAATCAAAAAATATTTTAGACTTTGGATTCATGGTTTCAAAACCACTATTCCATTTAGCCCCTAATTCGTGCTATTACACTTAGAAAATTTTTCATCAAAATAAGGTCACACACTTGTGTGACCTGGGACACGCCTGTGTGGGCAGGCTGTGTGGTCACACATGCCCATGTCGCAACTCGTGTGAAAAACATTGAGCATTCTATTTATGATGTCATCAACCATTTAGGGTCACACGGCCAAGTCACATGCCCGTGTGCTAGGCCATGTGGCAAATTTAATTTTCGCATTTAAGGTGCAGACTTCATACGGCCTTGGCACACGCCCATGTCCTGAGGCCGTGTCTTTAACACGACTGAGACACATGGTCGTGTCTCTGCCTGTGTGTTTACTACTAGACATACTGTTTTGCAAAATTAAAGTACAGGGGACACACGACCTATCAACACACCCATGGGGCTGACCGTGTATCACATACGGCCTAGACACACGCTTGTGTGTCTATCCGTGTGGACAAATATAAGGCTATTTACCAAACCATTTACCACCCTAAAACATATCAAACACTTACCAATTTCAACAACACATAAGATGGCATAAACACACAACCAAATATCCATAATCAAGACATCCACACTTTGAACACATACCACATTCATCATACATATACATCACACATTACACAACTTAATCATACAAGCTTGCTCATTCATAACCACATTAACATGTGAAGTTTAGACATAACCAATATTGGCCAATTCCAAATGGCCTTATAAAAAATGAACCATCAACATTAGTAGCCAAGATTTTTGGCAAAAACAATTATGTCACATAACAAAATGAATAAGTCACCTATACATGCCGTAATCTTAAATGTTGAAATCAAAATACCAAATCAATTGTTGATAGTGTGTATGGAACCCATTGATCTCTAGACCTCGAGCTAGCTTGACAACTTTCATACAATTAGTATGAAAAAATTTGCATAAATCACACTAAAGATTTATGTTCACAACTTACTCATTTCAACCTTACCAAATGTCCAATATGCACATCGATCACATTGCTTACGAATTTCACACTCATACCTATAGTAGCTCATAACACAACCATTTCTACTTGCTTTCACACTATGCCATATATTTAACTACCCGTTGAACCACTTGGAATACTAAAGTATACTCGGAAGTTTTGCAACATAAGTGCCACACTTATTTGTAGCCAAAGCTACCACTTATCACTTATCATTTAAGAGCTCACTCTCGCGCTAATCACGGGCCTACTCACACAAGCTGACGGTCGTGACGTAGCTACACAGTGTTGCTCACACAAGCTGACAGGTATCCGCAACACATGCCAGATTACCTAGCCACTAGTAGGATGTACTAGACCACCACTCAGATCACTTAATCACTTAAACACTTGGTTTCCTAGTGACATGTCACTTGTATCCTATTCGATTCCTAAGGTTCAATCGGGATTTTTTAACTTGCCGATACTTGGTTGATATACATATTTGGATAGTTATCCACAATGCAGACAATATTAAAGCATTCAAAACGTAAATATAACAATGCATTATTTACATACAAACTTACCTCGGTACAAAAATAGTAAATTTTGCGATTTCGTCCACAACTTTGCCCTTTCCCCGATCTAAGTCAATTCCTTGTCTTTCTTGATCTATAATGACACATTTAGCTCGTTTATTACTCACATTATTCAATTTGACTTGAAAATCATATGAAGGAAAATTTACATTTTTGCCCCTAACTTTTCACTTATTTACACGTTAGTCCCTAAGCTCGTAAAATGAAATGCATTCATTTTTCTCAAAACCCAAGCCTAGCCGAACCTATCTCATGCTTATAACAACCCACATTTTCTTTCGAACCAGATTTTTACCACCTATTTTACAACTTTTACAAATAGGTCCTTTTGGATGTTTTCATTGAAAATTACTTAGAAAAGTCGTTTATTACACAACTAACATTCATTTTCCACCATTAGACATCAAAATACATGCATGTCATACATGGGTCAATTTTTAAACATGAACCCTAGCTTAAATTAATGGTAGAAATAGGTAAATCGGGTGATAACGACTTCAAAAATGTAAAGAGCATTAAAAACGGGGCTAGGATGCACTTATTATCAAGCTTGAAAGTTGGCCAAACCCTAACTATGGCTTCCCTTGAGAATTTTGGCCAAGGAGAGAAGATGGACACCAATTTTGACTTGATTTTTCCATTTTTATTCTTTTATTAACCAAATGACCAAAATGCCCTTAAGGCCTTTCTTGAAAATTTTACCCTTCCATGTCCATTTTTGTCCATCATGATGTATAATGGTCTAATTACTAAATAAGGACCCCAAATTTTCAAACTCATTTCAATTAAGCACCCAATGCTTCTAAAACACATATTTTGCATTTTTTGCGATTTAGTTCTTCTAGTCTAAGTGGACCCTCTATCGATAAAATTTCTAAACGATCTTTTCACACATGCATTCAATCATATTATAAACCTTAAAATTTTATCACAATAAATTTTTCCATGTTGAATTCGTGGTCCAAAAACCACTGTTCCGACTTGGCACTAACTGTTTGTATATAGTGAATGATGGCACTTCGCCAGTTTATTAACCTTTATGCTTTGTGAATTAAGGCTTACTCTTATTTTCCCCTGATTTGTGCCTTAATTCTTTTAATCCACTGAGTGACATTATGGAACATATAAATTTTATTTTCTTCTGGTCTTGTTTTAAAAATACTTCACCAAACTTTGTTTTAAGATTGTTTTGTTAAAATCATATTGATTGGCTTAAATACTAAAAATAATGTTTTTGTCATTCAAAATGTTTTCTATTTTCTAGTATCATCACCGTTCACTGGTTAGATGGTTGAATTGGGGTGTTACATTTTCTGTATTATTAGGGATACTAGTGCTTCCTGATCTTTTCCAATTCTGGAACATTTGGCTAAATTGGCTCTACATCTAATTCATTTGCATTTGCATCTGATAAATGCCAGCTTGCATCGAATGCATCTCTTCATCCAATTTACAGAACTTAAGCTCATATGATGTGTGTGTTTGTAAAATCCCTGTTCAAAAACAATTTTCTTGCATAGCAAAAAATTAAAATTTTGAAATCGACCTAGTTTGTGGTATTTATAGAAATAAACCCTAATCGGATTCATACATGTGTTTTGGACTTATCGTACATTCATTGTTCTTGGCTTTCAAACAAATGATCTTCTCTACTACTCTCGTACCACGAACTACTTCGAGTGTGGGCTCAAACCAATTGAATTGAAACAAAAACTAGAATGGTTTATAAATATAAAATTACACATCTTTCCTAAATATGAATGGTCATATGAGAGTGTGTACTTACCATTCATACAGTAATCGAATTTCCATGTATCACAATGGTTTATAAATATCGATTTGACTAGCTTTCTACTCATCTTTCTATCATTTTCATTTTAAAGCATAAAACACCTAAAATTTATCACATTTCCAACATGACCGTATGCAATCTTCATCACAAACTCAAAAATTTATACATGGGAGTGTGACTATTTGGTAATTGGGCTAAAAAATGGGCTCGATTTGTGCTACTTCGAGTGTGACTATTTGGTAAGTACATATAGATTGAATGGTGTTTAATTGAAATTCGTTAAATGGTAATTGGTAATATGAACATGGAAGCATGAGTAGAGTTGATTGAGCTTTAAGTTGCATAGGTGGTGATTATTAATAAGAGCATGTGATATTTAGTAAATGACATTCGGCTAGGACAAATACTCTAAGGTAATATGTATTGGAGAACGATTAGAAGTACTTGAGTTGTTATGAGATTTGGTACTTTTGGATGACATGTATATACATGCATAATCGGCTTAGTAGATAAATTGTTGAAATTGGCCAAGTTTTGGTATTGTTACCATATGAATAATTTTGGTTAATAGACAAGTTAGATGCTTTATATTATATTGGAAATGCATGTTCCTAGGTTCGGTTTATGGCTGTTGTGATCAAATAAGATTGTTAAATGCATATCTGAATGTTAATACCCTTTCATTCTCTTTTAAAACTGTTAATTTGCCACAAGTTTCAAATCAGATTTTTGATTTATTTAAATTTTGTGTGCTTGTAATGTAATACCTCCTAACCCTCTGGCGACGGGTATGGGTTAGGGTGTTACATTTTATTGGTATCAGAGCTACGATTTAGTCGATTCTCTGTAATATCCCGAATTAGGGCCTAATCGGAATAGTGGTTTCGTGACCACAAATCTGAGGTAGAAATAATTATATTATAATTATTTTGATGTTTATGATATGATTTTATGATGGTGTGAAAATTTCGTGAAGAAATTCTAAGCGTAAAGTGCTTAATTTGGAGTTAGGGATTAAATCGAATAAGTTGCAAAACTTGCATTCTAGAAGTTTTTAGTATGAAATTGCTTTGAAATATTAATTAGGAGGTCTTAAATGGTAATTAGACCAATTTTAAGTTCATGGACAAATTAGGACATGGGAGGAATTTTTGAAAATTTAGTAAGGAGGGGTATTTTGGTCATTTGGTTATTAACATGAATTAAAAGGGAAAAATAACACAAAATTGTTATCATCTTCATTTGGTTGCTGTCGAAACTTGCTCTCTCCATAGCTAGGGTTTCTTCAACTTTCAAGCTTCATAGTAAGTGCATCTAAACCCCGTTTTTAAAGATTTTTACGTTTTTGAGATCCCGGTAGCTTGATAAAGCTTATGTTAGCATTATTTTAAGTTAGGGTTCACATTTGGAAAAATACCCATAGGTGAAATTTGTGTATTTTGATGTTTTATGATAGAATATGAGGTTTTAAATTATGTTAGACAACTTGTGCTACTCGGTTTTGAGCAAAAACGAGTAAAACGGCTTAATCGGTAAAAATACATATTGTTCATAAGTATGTGTTTTAGTGGGAATTTGAGAATTCTAATGGTAAATAAATGATCAGCATGTCTTAAAACATAAGAATTTGTGATAAAGTAAATTTCCGAGCTTTGGGGCAAAAGTGTAAATATGCAAAAGTTTAGGGGCAAAATTGTAATTTTTCCAAAATTTGAATTAAGGTCTAATTTTAAAATGTGAATATTAAACAAGCTAAATGTGTTATTTTAGATCAAGAAAGACATGGAATCGACCTCAATCGGGGAAAAGAAAAGATTACGGACTAAATTGCAAAATCGTTGTATTTTGGTACTAAGGTAAGTTCATATGTAAATAATGTAACATAATTGTTATTTTAAGTAATTTAATGTTATTTATATGATTGGTACTTACTATCATGGAATATTATGCCTTGTGAATTATTATTTATTGGTATGCAAAGTATGTAATTAGCTTGATAAGCATGAAATGCTAGCGATTATTTGTACCGACATTCCGAGGAAGATGGCCAAATAGGTGAAATTTGAGGGAAAATCCCGTTTGAACCTTAGGAATAGATTAGGATACAAGTGACATGTCACTAGGATGGTTGAGCATCCGAACTCGTTGAGTTGAGTCCGAGTTCACTTATGGGCGGGTTACATGATGGATTGATTACATATGTGGCATTTATGTGCAAATGATCCGTGTATCCGAGTTATATTCCGATGTGTTCAACGGGTAAAATTCTAGCGGAATGGAAGAATACTCAAGGTGTAAGTGACAATTCGGTAATGTTGAGAAATGGCCACATTGGACAGGTATGTACTTAACCCTCGGGTTGAAATTCGACACAACAACAAAGATGTGGTAAGATGAAGTATGATGATTAGAATGGTGACATATGTTTGGTGATGCTATGTTAATGTTGTTTGGCATAATGACTTTGTTATGTTACTTGTTATTTGCATGTGAACTTACTAAGCATTTATGCTTACTCCCTCCTTTTTTTATTCATTGTAGTTTTGGACAAGCCGGCTCGAGAATCGGGATAGGTCGAAGACTCGATCACACTATCCGAAGGACTTTTTGGTAAACGGCTTATAGAACTTAGAATGGCATGTATAGCAATATACTTACTATGTGTAAATAATCTTGTGAGATGGTGGTGTTTGGTTGAGGAAATGCTTGACAATGATGAGTCATTGAAATGGCCAATATAGGTTATGTTTGATGTCATGAAAGAATAATAGATTAATTAGTACATGGAAGCTTGTATGAAAATGGAACTAGCCATAAAACAGAACATTGCAGCAACACTGACGTGAGTTTGAAAATTCACTAAAAATCATAGAAATCGAATTTGGTAATGTATTAGTTATGAAATTGAAGCTTATTGTGTCTACTTTCATATGGAAGAAGCAAAATAGGTAAAGGAGTTACACGTTAGGAGATATTTGAGTTTTAGTGAGACAGGGCCAGAACGATTTCTGGATCCCCTGTTCTAATTTTGAAAATTCACCATAAATTGTAAAAAAATAATTAGGAGGTGTATTTTATATGCTTAGAATCCTTATTGAATCTAGTTTTAAGAGAAATAAACGGTAAAATTATATGAGTTTTGTACAGAGAGAAAAGTGGTCCGTAGTAAACAGAGGTCAGTACAGTCAAGTTCTGAAACAGGGGCAACTTTAACTAATAAACTGTACTAATCGGCCCAGCCAAAAAAATTCTATAAAAAAATTAGTGAATAGATATATGAGTCTAAATTCAGGGAAAATTTACGGATCTTGATTTCGAGTTTCGTAACTCGAGATATGATTTTTCGAGCGACCATGACGCAGGAGATAGTTTATTCCGAAAATGAAAATAGTTTTTGTAAAGTTGTTTAAAATGATAAATTACGTTTAGTGACACCTCAAGCTCGACTCCGGGGACGGTTTTGGGCGTGGGGACGTTACATTTGGTGGTATCAGAGCAGGTTTAGTCGGTTCTCGGACTAACGTGTTTTATGTACGGATTTTGCTATACATGCCATATGTGTATATTGTGATAGTGTGACGACTTCTGACCTTTTAAATGATTTTTTTTATAGTAAATGGATCCCGATCCAGCTGTGGCTGATGAAGTAGAGAGTAATGCGCCAGCTCCGGCTGAAGGGGCAGCGCCGACTGAAAACCCACCACCTACTGTTGGTCAGGGAGGAGAAAGGGATCGAGAAGCCTTTCTCCAAATGATGAGTGCATGGTACACGGAGTTCGTTCGTACGAACCCGAATGTACGACCTCCCCCACCTCCCCCAATTCCTCAACCTGTGCCCCAGATGTCTCTAGATGTGGGTACGATGAAATTCCAAAGAACTCCAGTTGATAAAATTCGTAAGCTCGGGGCCGAAGAATTCAGAGCTAATGTAGATGATGATGCGGAAAAAGCAGAGTTCTGGCTTGAGAATTCTACCCGGGTATTTGATGAATTGTCCTGCACACCTGAGGAATGTTTGAAATGTGCTATATCTTTGTTGAGAGATTCAGCATATAATTGGTGGAAGACACTGATTTCCGTGGTACCGAAAGAGAGGGTAACTTGGGAATTCTTTCAAGATGAGTTCCGGAAGAAATACATCAGTGAAAGATTTATTGATCAGAAGCGTAAAGAGTTTCTTGAGCTAAAGCAAGGTAGTATGACAGTCACTGAATATGAAAGAGAGTTCGTCAGACTGAGTAAGTATGCTAGAGAATATGTTCCTACCGAGGCCAAGATGTGTAGGCGCTTTGAAGACGGGCTCAATGAAGAAATTAAAGTATTTGTTGGGATTCTTGAATTAAAGGAAATGGTGGTACTTGTCGATCGAGCTTGCAAGGCTGAAGAATTACTTAAAGAGAAGAAAAAGGCAGAATCTGAAACACGAAATTGGAAGAAAAGACCAATGACAAATGCACCCTCACAGCAATCCGGAAAGTCAAGAAATATGAATCCTCGTTCCCAAGTTTCAGCTGGACAATCCTATGGGAATTTTAAGAAGCAAAATGTGGGTCCAAAGTCCCAAACTACTTCGACAGCCAGTGTAGGGAACACGAGATTTGTTAAACCCGAATGTCAGCGGTGTGGCAGAAATCATTTTGGTCCGTGCAGAGCAAACGAATGTTTCCGGTGTGGTTCTCCGGATCATTTTATTAGAGACTGCCCAGAGAGAATTGAAAAAGAAAAATTTCAGAATACAAAAGCTAGTGGTGCAGATTCGCGAGGAAGGTATCCAAGAAAAGCTGGGAGCGAGGCAAGTAGCAAGAATGTAGCCAGAGATGCAGCAGTTAGATCTGAAGGAAGGGCTCCGGCTAGAACTTATGCTATTAAAGCTCGTGAAGATGCTTCCTCACCCGATGTGATCACCGGTATATTTTCTCTCTATGATGTTAATGTTACTGCTTTAATTGATCCCGGTTCTACTCACTCATATGTATGCATGAAATTGGTGTCTAGCATGAGTATACCTGTTGAGAATACAGAATTTATGATTAAAGTGTCAAACCCGTTAGGCAAATGTGTTATAGTTGATAAAGTATGCAAGAAATGTCCTTTAATGATTCGGGGTTATTACTTTCCGGCCAACTTGATGTTGTTGCCGTTTGATGAGTTTGATGTTATTTTGGGTATGGACTGGCTGACATTGCATGATGCCATAGTAAATTGTAAACAGAAAGTTATTGAGCTAAAGTGTGAAAGTGGCGAAACTCTGCGGGTTGAATCAGATAAATCAGAGGCATTGTCTAGTGTAATTTCTTCAATGGCAGCTCAGAGATATTTGAGAAAAGGTTATGAAGCCTATTTAGCATATGTGTTGAATACAAAGGAAATTGAAAAGAAAGTGGAATCAGTGCCGATTGTATGTGAATTCCCAGATGTATTTCCTGAAGAATTACCGGGTTTGCCCCCAGTTAGAGAAGTAGAGTTTGGTATTGATTTGATGCCGGGAACAGCTCCGATCTCGATTGCTCCGTATAGAATGGCACCAACAGAGTTGAAAGAATTAAAGTCGCAGTTGCAAGAGTTGACAGACAAAGGCTTTGTGAGACCGAGTTTTTCGCCTTGGGGTGCTCCGGTGTTGTTTGTGAGAAAGAAAGATGGTTCGATGAGATTGTGTGTAGACTATCGGCAATTAAACAAAGTGACAATTAAAAACAAGTATCCATTGCCAAGAATTGATGATTTGTTTGATCAGCTGAAAGGAGCAACATGGTTTTCAAAAATTGATTTGAGATCTGGGTATTATCAGCTGCGGGTAAAAGAGTCGGATGTGCCTAAAACTGCTTTTAGAACAAGGTACGGTCATTATGAATTTTTAGTTATGCCGTTTGGATTAACAAATGCTCCTGCCGTGTTTATGGATTTGATGAATCGAATATTTCGGCCATACTTGGACAAGTTTGTTGTGGTATTTATAGATGATATCTTGATTTATTCGAAAGATGAGACAGAGCATGCTGAACACTTGAGGATAGTTTTGCAAACTTTACGAGACAAGCAGTTATATGCCAAGTTTAGTAAAAGTGAATTTTGGCTTCGGGAAGTAGGATTTTTGGGTCATATTGTTTCGGGTGATGGTATACGGGTTGATCCCAGTAAAATTTCAGCTATTGTTGATTGGAAGCCACCGAAGAATATAACCGAGGTTAGAAGTTTCTTGGGGCTAGCCGGATATTATCGACGGTTTGTGAATGGATTTTCTATAATTGCCGCTCCTATGACTAGATTACTTCGAAAAGATGTTAAATTTGAGTGGACGGAAGAATGTCAACAAAGTTTCGAAGAATTGAAAAAGTTACTAACAGAGGCACCAGTGTTAGTACAGCCCGAGTCAGGTAAAGAATTTGTGGTATATAGTGATGCTTCTCTAAATGGTTTGGGATGTGTATTGATGCAAGAAGGAAAGGTTGTGGCTTATGCTTCGAGGCAGTTAAAACCTCACGAGAGGAATTATCCTATTCATGATTTAGAGTTGGCTGCGGTGGTGTTTGCTTTGAAGATCTGGCGACATTATTTGTATGGTGAGAAATGTCGGGTATACACCGACCATAAAAGTCTTAAATACTTGATGTCACAAAAGGACTTGAATTTGAGACAGCGAAGATGGTTGGAGTTATTAAAAGATTACGAGCTTGTGATTGATTACCATCCAGGAAAAGCAAATGTAGTTGCTGATGCTTTAAGTAGAAAACTGTTGTTTGCTTTAAAAGTTATGAACGCTCAATTAGAAATGTCAGATGATGGTTCCATTCTAGCCGAACTAAAAGTAAGACCGATGTTTTTACAAGAGATTTGTGAAGCTCAGAAAAGTGATGAAGACTTACAAGCCAAAGGAAAGCAATGTGAGGTTGATACAGAGTCAGACTTCAGAATCGGTCCTGATGGTTGCTTGATGTTTAAAGATCGGATTTGTGTACCGAGGAACGGAGAATTAATTCAAAAGATTTTGCAGGAAGCACATGGTAGTTATTTGACAGTTCATCCAGGTAGCACGAAAATGTATAATGACTTGAAGAAAATGTATTGGTGGAATGGAATGAAAAGAGATATATCAGAGTTTGTGTCCAAATGCTTAATTTGTCAACAGGTGAAAGCTGAACACCAAGTGCCTTCAGGATTACTTCAGCCTATTATGGTTCCTGAATGGAAATGGGATCGGATTACTATGGATTTTGTTTCAGGGTTGCCGTTGACTCCAGGAAAGAAGGATGCCATTTGGGTAATAGTTGACAGATTAACTAAATCGGCTCATTTCATTCCGGTACGTACGGATTATTCTCTTAACAAGTTAGCTGAATTGTATGTTAGAGAAATTGTTAGACTACATGGAATACCATTGTCAATCATTTCAGATAGAGACCCGAGATTTACTTCGCGGTTTTGGCAAAAGTTACAAGAGGCGTTAGGTACAAGGTTAAATTTCAGTACTGCTTTTCATCCACAAACTGATGGGCAATCAGAAAGAGTAATTCAGATTCTTGAAGACATGCTTCGATGTTGTGTATTAGAATTCCAAGGAAGTTGGGAGAGATATTTACCGTTGGTGGAATTTGCTTACAATAACAGTTATCAGACGAGTTTGAAAATGGCACCTTATGAAGCATTGTATGGTCGTAAGTGTCGGACGCCTTTGTATTGGACCGAACTCAAGGAAAATCAGATCTATGGGGTTGATTTAATAAAAGAAACCGAAGAAAAAGTGAAGGTAATTCGAGATTGTTTGAAAGCTGCTTTGGATAGACAGAAATCTTATGCAGATTTGAAACGAAAAGAAATCGAGTTTCAAGTTGGTGATAAGGTATTTTTAAAGGTGTCTCCGTGGAAGAAAGTCCTCAGATTTGGACAGAAGGGTAAGTTAAGTCCGCGTTTTATCGGGCCGTATGAAATAACTGAAAGAGTTGGACCGGTAGCTTATCGGTTGGCATTACCATCTGAGTTAGAGAAAATTCATGACGTGTTCCATGTATCTATGTTACGTCGGTATCGCTCGGATCCTTCGCATATAATTTCACCGACAGAAATTGAATTACGACCAGATATGACCTATGAAGAAGAACCGATAAAAGTTTTAGCTCGAGAGGTCAAACAACTAAGAAACAAAAGTATTGCTCTTGTGAAAGTGTTGTGGCAAAAGCATGGGATAGAAGAGGCTACATGGGAACCCGAGGAAACTATGAGAAAACAATACCCACATCTGTTTACTGGTAAGATTTTCGAGGACGAAAATCCTTAAAAGGGGGGGAGAGTTGTAATATCCCGAATTAGGGCCTAATCGGAATAGTGGTTTCGTGACCACAAATCCGAGGTAGAAATAATTATATTATAATTATTTTGATGTTTATGATATGATTTTATGATGGTGTGAAAATTTCGTGAAGAAATTCTAAGCGTAAAGTGCTTAATTTGGAGTTAGGGATTAAATCGAATAAGTTGCAAAACTTGCATTCTAGAAGTTTTTAGTATGAAATTGCTTTGAAATATTAATTAGGAGGTCTTAAATGGTAATTAGACCAATTTTAAGTTCATGGACAAATTAGGACATGAGAGGAATTTTTGAAAATTTAGTAAGGAGGGGTATTTTGGTCATTTGGTTATTAACATGAATTAAAAGGGAAAAATAACACAAAATTGTTATCATCTTCATTTGGTTGCTGCCGAAACTTGCTCTCTCCATAGCTAGGGTTTCTTCAACTTTCAAGCTTCATAGTAAGTGCATCTAAACCCCGTTTTTAAAGATTTTTACGTTTTTGAGATCCCGGTAGCTTGATAAAGCTTATGTTAGCATTATTTTAAGTTAGGGTTCACATTTGGAAAAATACCCATAGGTGAAATTTGTGTATTTTGATGTTTTATGATAGAATATGAGGTTTTAAATTATGTTAGACAACTTGTGCTACTCGGTTTTGAGCAAAAACGAGTAAAACGGCTTAATCGGTAAAAATACATATTGTTCATAAGTATGTGTTTTAGTGGGAATTTGAGAATTCTAATGGTAAATAAATGATCAGCATGTCTTAAAACATAAGAATTTGTGATAAAGTAAATTTCCGAGCTTTGGGGCAAAAGTGTAAATATGCAAAAGTTTAGGGGCAAAATTGTAATTTTTCCAAAATTTGAATTAAGGTCTAATTTTAAAATGTGAATATTAAACAAGCTAAATGTGTTATTTTAGATCAAGAAAGACGTGGAATCGACCTCAATCGGGGAAAAGAAAAGATTACGGACTAAATTGCAAAATCGTTGTATTTTGGTACTAAGGTAAGTTCATATGTAAATAATGTAACATAATTGTTATTTTAAGTAATTTAATGTTATTTATATGATTGGTACTTACTATCATGGAATATTATGCCTTGTGAATTATTATTTATTGGTATGCAAAGTATGTAATTAGCTTGATAAGCATGAAATGCTAGCGATTATTTGTACCGACATTCCGAGGAAGATGGCCAAATAGGTGAAATTTGAGGGAAAATCCCGTTTGAACCTTAGGAATAGATTAGGATACAAGTGACATGTCACTAGGATGGTTGAGCATCCGAACTCATTGAGTTGAGTCCGAGTTCACTTATGGGCGGGTTACATGATGGATTGATTACATATGTGGCATTTATGTGCAAATGATCCGTGTATCCGAGTTATATTCCGATGTGTTCAACGGGTAAAATTCTAGCGGAATGGAAGAATACTCAAGGTGTAAGTGACAATTCGGTAATGTTGAGAAATGGCCACATTGGACAGGTATGTACTTAACCCTCGGGTTGAAATTCGACACAACAACAAAGATGTGGTAAGATGAAGTATGATGATTAGAATGGTGACATATGTTTGGTGATGCTATGTTAATGTTGTTTGGCATAATGACTTTGTTATGTTACTTGTTATTTGCATGTGAACTTACTAAGCATTTATGCTTACTCCCTCCTTTTTTTATTCATTGTAGTTTTGGACAAGCCGGCTCGAGAATCGGGATAGGTCGAAGACTCGATCACACTATCCGAAGGACTTTTTGGTAAACGGCTTATAGAACTTAGAATGGCATGTATAGCAATATACTTACTATGTGTAAATAATCTTGTGAGATGGTGGTGTTTGGTTGAGGAAATGCTTGACAATGATGAGTCATTGAAATGGCCAATATAGGTTATGTTTGATGTCATGAAAGAATAATAGATTAATTAGTACATGGAAGCTTGTATGAAAATGGAACTAGCCATAAAACAGAACATTGCAGCAACACTGATGTGAGTTTGAAAATTCACTAAAAATCATAGAAATCGAATTTGGTAATGTATTAGTTATGAAATTGAAGCTTATTGTGTCTACTTTCATATGGAAGAAGCAAAATAGGTAAAGGAGTTACACGTTAGGAGATATTTGAGTTTTAGTGAGACAGGGCCAGAACGATTTCTGGATCCCCTGTTCTAATTTTGAAAATTCACCATAAATTGTAAAAAAATAATTAGGAGGTGTATTTTATATGCTTAGAATCCTTGTTGAATCTAGTTTTAAGAGAAATAAACGGTAAAATTATATGAGTTTTGTACAGAGAGAAAAGTGGTCCGTAGTAAACAGAGGTCAGTACAGTCAAGTTCTGAAACAGGGGCAACTTTAACTAATAAACTGTACTAATCGGCCCAGCCAAAAAAATTCTAGAAAAAAATTAGTGAATAGATATATGAGTCTAAATTCAGGGAAAATTTACGGATCTTGATTTCGAGTTTCGTAACTCGAGATATGATTTTTCGAGCGACCATGACGCAGGAGATAGTTTATTCCGAAAATGAAAATAGTTTTTGTAAAGTTGTTTAAAATGATAAATTACGTTTAGTGACGCCTCAAGCTCGACTCCGGGGACGGTTTTGGGCGTGGGGACGTTACATTCTCGGACTAACGTAGCGAGTGTGAGTCTAGCTGTACATGCCATTTTAGGTTAATACGATAGTGTGATGACTTCTGACAACTGAAATGTGATTTTTGTATAGAAATGAATACCGAACCTGATCGAACCGTAACGGACGATGTCGAAAGCGTAGCGCCTACTCCCGTGCAAGGGACAGCGCTGAATGACTCTCAGCCGAATACCAGTCATCGAGATGATGACACAAGACAAGCTTTCTATGCAATGATGAGTGATTGGTTCACTCAATTTCTTAGAACAAATCTGGCTGTTCCACAACCCCCGCCCCCGAATACTCCACTTCCAACATATGTGACCCCTCCTGTGACCGATCCGTTGAGATCGAGTAGGCCCCCGGTCGACAAAATTAGAAAATATGGGGCTGAAGAGTTCCAAGCTACACCTAACGATGATGCAGAACGAGTCGAGTTTTGGCTCGATAATACTATTCGAGTGTTCGATAAACTATCATGTACGCCCGAGGAATGTCTGAAATGTGCAGTATCTCTGTTACATGATTCTACCTACTACTGGTGGAATACTCTGGTTTCTGTTGTTCCGAGAGCACGGGTCACCTGGGAGTTTTTCCAAGCCGAATTTTGTAAGAAGTATATCAGTCTGAGATTCGTCGATCAGAAATAGAAAGAATTTCTTGAGTTTAAACAAGGTCGGATGACAGTAACCGAATATGAGAGAGAATTCGTATGGCTCAGCCGATATGCTCGTGAGTGTGTATCATCCGAGGCTCTCATGTGTAAACGCTTTGAGGACGGATTAAACGAGGATATCCGGTTGCTGGTTGGAATCTTGGAAATCAAAGAATTTGTTGTACTTGTCGAGCGAGCTTGCAAGGCAGAAGAGCTTGGTAATGAAAAGAGAAAAGTCGAAGATGGAACCAAAGAGTTCCGAAAGAGGTCTGCGAGAAAGTCTATTTAGCAATCATCCAAGAAAATTAGAGATGATTCAGGCCAATCCAAAAATATTTCGGGTTTTTCCAGACGTGATCATCATCGACCACTAGTGAGTTCGCGAGCAACTTCAGTTGCCAGTGTTGACAATGAACGTCGGGTCAGATCCGATTGTAAATATTGTGGTAAATGGCATTCGGGGAGTTGTAGATTTCACGACCGCTCCTATTACAAACGTGGATTCACTGATCATTTCATTAAAGATTGTCCGAAATGGGATGAGCGAAATGCTAATCCAAGTCAGAGACCTAGTAGCACGGCAACACGAGGTAGACCACCGAGGCGTGGGGGAAATACTAACGGTAGTCAGAGAGGGACCAGAGACACCGCAGTCAGATTCGAGGCTCGTGCACTGCCAGAGCATACGCTATTCGTGCCTCGGAGGAGGCTTCTTCTCCGGATATTATTACTGGTACTTTTACTCTTTTCAATACTGATGTTATCACTTTGATTGATCCCGGTTCAACCCATTCGTATGTGTGTGAAGCTTTAGCATCCAGTAAGACTCTTCTTGTTGAGTCTACTGAGTTTGTAATTCGAGTGTCAAATCCTTTGGGTCGTTGTGTTCTGGTTGATAAAGTATGAAAGAAATGTCCCCTAATGATTCGAGATTCTGCTTTCCGGCTGACTTGATGCTGTTACCCTTCGATGAATTTGACATTATTCTTGGAATGGATTGGTTGACTGTGCACGATGCGGTAGTGAATTGCAAGTGAAAGAATATCAATTTGCGATGTTTGAATAATGAGATAATTCGGATAGAATCTACAAATTTAAACGGGCTACCTGCTGTAATAACTTCTATGTCAGCTCAGAAATACGTGGGAAAGGGGTGTGAAGCGTATCTGGCCTATGTGCTAGACAACAAAGTGTCCGAACGAGAGCTTGAGACTGTGCCTGTGGTTTGTGAGTATTCGGATGTGTTTCCAGAGGAATTACCAGGATTGCCGCCTGCTAAAGAGGTTGAATTCGATATAGAATTGGTTCCAGGTACGACTCTGATTTCGATTGCCCCGTACCGTACGGCACCTACTGAGTTAAAAGAATTGAAATCCCAGCTACAAGAGTTGATAGACAGAGGTTTCGCACGACTGAGTTTCTCACCCTGGGGTGCACCAGTTTTGTTTGTGAAGAAGAAAGACGGGACTATGAGAATGTGAATCGACTATAGACAGTTGAATAAAGCCACTATAAAGAATAAATATCCATTGCCCCGAATCGATGACTTGTTTGATCAGTTGAAAGGAGCGTCAGTATTTTCAAAGATTGATCTGCGATCCGGATATTGCCAGTTGAGAGTTAGAGATTCTGATGTGCCAAAGACCGCTTTCAGAACGAGATACAGACATTACGAATTTTTAGTGATACCGTTTGGGCTCACAAATGCCCTTGCGGTTTTCATGGACTTGATGAATCGGGTGTTTAGACAGTATCTGGATCGATTCGTGGTAGTATTCATTGATGATATTTTGATTTACTCTCGCGATGAGATCGAACATACCGAGCATTTGAGACTCGTGCTTCAGACTTTATGCAATAACTGATTGTACGCGAAGTTTAGTAAATGCAAGTTCTGGTTGTGCGAGGTCAGTTTTTTGGGACATATAGTGTCTGCTTCGAGTATTCGAGTCGATCCGAATAAAATTTCAGCCATTCTCGACTGGAAACCTCCTAGAAATGTTTCAGAAGTTTGGAGCTTCTTGGGACTTGTCGGTTACTACCGATGATTTGTAAAAGGTTTCTCGATGATTGCGACACCGATGAAAAAACTGCTACAAAAAGACGTCAAGTTCGAATGGTCAGAGAAGTGTCAGCAAAGTTTCAATCAGCTAAAAACTCTATTGACAGAAGCTCCAAAATTAGTTCAGCCAGAATCTAGTAAAGAATTCGTGGTTTATAGTGATGCATCTTTGAATGGTCTAGGTTGCGTTTTGATGCAAGAGGGTTGAGTTGTCGCATATGCCTCGAGGCAGTTAAAGCCTCACGAGCGGAATTATCAAACTCATGATCTTGAGCTAGCTGCTATTGTTTTCACTCTGAAGATATGGCGTCATTATTTGTTAGGTGAGAAATGCCACGTCTTTTCCGATCATAAGAGTCTCAAATATTTAATGACCCAAAGAGACTTAAATTTCAGACAAAGACGGTGGCTAGAATTGCTAAAAGACTACGAACTTGTCATTGATCATCACCCAGGAAAAGCTAATGTAGTCGCGGATGCTCTTAGCCGAAAATCATTATTTTCCTTGGGAGCTATGAACGTGCGATTGAAGTTGTCGGTAGACGATGTGTTGATTGCCGAATTAAAAGTAAGACCCGTGTTACTACGACAAATTTGTGAAGCTTAGAAAGTCGATGATGATTTAGTTGCTAAACGAGTTCAGTGTGATTCAAGTGTGAATTCAGAGTTCCATGTCGATGATAATGAATGTTTGAGGTTCAAGGATCGTGTGTGTATCCCAAAAAATTCTGAGCTTTTTTCGATAATTTTGAATGAGGCCCATAATAGCCGAATGTCTATTCATCCGGACAGCACAAAAATGTATAACGACCTGAAACGTCAATATTGGTGGCACAGTATGAAACGGGACATCTCTGATTTCATATCTAAGTGCCTGATTTGTCAACAGGTAAAAGCAGAACATCAGGTGCCTTCAGGATTACTTCAGTCGATCTTGATACCCGGGTGGAAATGGGATCGAGTCACGATGGACTTTGTGTCGGGTTTACCGCTAAAATCGAGCAAGAAAGACTCCATTTAGGTTGTTGTGGATAGATTAACGAAGTCAGCTCATTTCATCCCTGTTCACACGGACTTTTCACTAGATAAGTTAGCGGAATTGTACGTCTCTCAGATTGTACGGTTGCACGGAATACTAATTTCTATTGTTTCAGATAGAGATCCCCGATTTACTTCACGATTCTAGAAGAAATTACATGAGGCTTTGGGTACTAAGCTACATTTTAGCACTGCCTTTCATCCGCAGACCGATGGTCAATCTGAAAGAACGATCCAGATACTCGAGGATATGTTGAGATGTTGCATTCTTGAGTTTAGCGGCTCGTGGGAGAAGTACGTACCGTTGATTGAATTTGCTTACAATAATAGCTTTCAAGCGAGTATCAAAATGGCACCTTACGAGGCTTTATACGGTCGTAAATGCCGCACACCTTTATTTTGGACCGAGCTCAGCGAGAATAAGTTATATGGGGTCGATTTAATCAAAGAAGCCGAACAACAGGTGAAAATAATTCAAGATAGCCTGAAAGCAACATCGGATCGCCAGAAATCTTATGCAGATTTAAAACGTAAAGATATAGAGTATCAGATTGGAGAAAAGGTATTTCTGAAAGTCTCGCCGTGGAAAAAGATACTCCGTTTTGGCCGTAAAGGCAAATTGAGTCTGAGATTTATCAGACCGTATGAGATTTCAGAGAGGATTGGGCCGGTCACTTATAAGTTAATACTACCACCTGAACTTGAAAGGATCCACAATGTTTTCCATGTTTTGATGCTCCGTCGTTATAGATCCGATCCCTCACATGTGATTAATCCGTCGGAAATAGAAATTTAGCCCGATTTGAGTTATGAAGAAGAACCAATTCGTATTTTGGCTCGCGAGATGAAAGAACTGCGAAATAAAAAGATTCCATTAGTAAAAGTATTATGGCTCAAACATGGAATCGAAGAAGCAACCTGGGAGCTTGAAAGCTTGATGAAAGAGCGTTACCCCAACCTATTCACCGGTAAGATTTTCGAGGACGAAAATTTCTTGAGGGGGAGAGTTGTGACAGCCCTATTTTGACCCTAGTCGGGAAATGGTTTCGGAACCATAAAACCGAGTCACTATATTAATTAAATGCTAAATTTCATGTCTAATATATGCGAAATTGTTATGTGAATAATTGATTAATAATTTGGTGCCGTTTGAATGTGAAATTTATTGATTTGCCGTTTGAATGTGAAATTTATTGATTTGGAATTATGTGTAAAATTTTGAAAATGTGTGTGGAAAATTATAAGGGGACCGAAGTGTTGCATGGCTTAAAGGTTAGGAGTTGCATGTCAATTCTCCATCTTGTTGACTTAGTGGCCGGCCATGATGATTTCATGGCATAAAATATGTGTTTTATATATTAATAATATTATAAAATAATGGTTGATAATAATTAAATAAGAAATAACAAAAGTGAGGAAAAGAAATAAAATCCATTTTATTTTGCTCTTCATTGCCGAATGTGGAAGAGAAGAAGGGGTTGGAGTTTGAAAGAGTATACGGCCATTGAAGTCTCAAATTAAGGTAAGTGTTCATGTTATTTTGCTTGAGTTTTGTAAATCTTAGTTGATGGTTAGGCATACGGCATAGCCTATGGGTTGGTTTTGGAATTATAGTGAGTATCTCATTTGGCCATGGTTATGGAATGAAGCTTTTGAGTTGTAAGTGTTGGGAATGTTTTATGGAGAGTTTGAGGGATATATTGAGATCAAATTCATGTGATTATGTGTTGAAATGCTTGAACATTGCTAATTAGGCTTTATGTGACTTGAATTGCTTGTTGGAATTATCGGCTATGTTCTTAGGAAATGAATGAATTGGTAATAAGTGTTTATGGGATGTAGCTTTGCCGTGATTGTATTAACAAGATGAGTTAGAGGTTGAGTTAATCCTAGTGTGCCGAATGGGAGCTAGAAAATTGAGTCTAAGGTTTTAAGGTGAGCTAGTTTAATTGCCTTTTAATGGCTTGAAATTGTTATTAAGAGAATCGGTGATAATGATTTGTATTTGTGTGGTTAAGGCCGAATGGTTATAGAGTAGGCATAAACGGATTTTTTTTATGCATATGGGGATGTATAGAATTGTATATGCGGCATTAGCGGATAATGGCCTTTGGTAATAGGGTAAATGTTTGATACTTTGACAATTAGACTTAGAAATATGTCATGAAGCTATAGTATAAATGGAGAAATAAATAGAAGTATGTGATATTAAACTATGCATTATATGTATATATATATATGCCTTGTGTATGTAACTCATGCTATAGAGACATTCGGTTACATAGTTTAAGTTATGTATAAGAAAGCTTGATAAACTATGTGGATCTTTGCTTGAGCATGCGAACTAGATGTGGAGTAAATAAGTGTGAAATTGAGTCAGGTCACGTTTTTATGTAATACAATACATGTTGTTTTAAAAAGGGTGATTGTCGAATATGAAACTTTAATATTGATTGGTATGCATGGAAATCTTTTCGGTTAAATGAAGGACATGGTGATTATATGTTATATGTCAATGTGTTATTTGAAATTTGGCTAATAGAAGTTATTAATTAAACAAACATAATGTGTTATTTAAGCTCAAGAGCAAAGAGGTTCGAAGTTGGATAGTGGGGAAAGAGAAAGTAATTGAGTAGCTTTTTCACAACCGTTCAAATATAATTGAGGTAAGCCTTCAAGCAATGAGACTTAACATATGATTTGATAAAATCATGATATAAATGTATAGTTGATAAATTATGACCTATTGATTTTACTTAAATTAAGTGGTGAGATAAATAAAATGTGCATATGTCTTATAGCCGAATGGCTATGGAAATTTAGTGGGATATGTGTTCTTTGAACGTGGCTTTGAAATCGAAAGTTGAATGATGCTCATGTTATGTGAATAGAATTTTCTTGTGAATAAGTATGCTTGATATTCAGTGGGATTTGTATCCGGACTTAAGGTCTGCAGGCTATATGCTGGATTTGTATTTGGACTTAAGGTCCGCCGGCTATATGCTGGATTTGTATCCGGACTTAGGGTCCGCAGGCTATATGCTGGATTCATATCAGACTAAGGTCCGCAAGCTATAAGTTAGAATTGTAACTGGGTAAAGACCCGCAGGCATTCATGCTGGGAATTATGTGATTCGATTGGTCGTAGTAATCTAAACAAATACGCTAGCTATCCTAAGATAGTCAGGTATGTACTACATACTGGTTTGTGAATTAGATTCGTTTTAAATTGAGAATAAATATTTGTATATTAATGCTCGGGCCATTGTTTAAGGTGACATAAAGGTCTATGACCTAATTAATATGTATGAATTTTGACTTCTATGGAAATATGTTAAGATTTATTTTGAGTATATGAGCATATTGGGTCAAAAATGTGAAGTTATGTGAATATTTAAGTATGTGTATAAGCATAAAAGTAGCATTGAAATTGCGTTGTATGCATTCAGCCAAGGGTTGATATTAGATGGATGAAATGAAGTTATCTACGAGATATGAAATTATATTTAAGGAAAGTTAATTGCCATATACGAGAAATGGTAATATATTCTCTCATGTTAGACTCGGTCAAGAGAAGTTATTAAACATTACGAATACTAGGCATTGAACTCAAAAGATTTTATTGCTTGAAACTTACTAAGTATATAAATGCTTACTCTGTTGCTCTTGATTGTCTGTGTTATAGATCTCGTTCGTTAGCTACGGTCTCGGGAACCTCAAAGTTGAAGTCGTCCACTCTATCTAAGCCTATTTCGGTACTTTTGGTATATAAACCGTGATAATGGCATGTATAGGCTCAACTTTTGATGTTAAATAAATATCATTTTGATGGTGTAATTAAGTTTAGCCATGCAAAAATGGCTTACCTAAATACCTTAAATCTATATCTATGGTTTTAAACTTGTAAATGTTGAATGTGGATAAATGTGTAAGCCTAGTAAAATTGGTTATTAGTATTTGATGCAAAATACAACTTGAAATCTATGTTTTGAAGAGCATGTATGGGTTGAATGTGAACATGATAAATAAATGCCGAAATTTTGGATTGAATGTGACTATTTGGTAAGTACATATAGATTCAATGGTGTTTAATTGAAATTCGTTAAATGGTAATTGGTAATATGAACATGGAAGCATGAGTAGAGTTGATTGAGCTTTAAGTTGCATAGGTGGTGATTATTAATAAGAGCATGTGATATTTAGTAAATGACATTCGGCTAGGACAAATACTCTAAGGTAAGATGTATTGGAGAATGATTAGAAGTACTTGAGTTGTTATGAGATTTGGTACTTTTGGATGACATGTATATACATGCATAATTGGCTTAGTAGATAAATTGTTGAAATTGGCCAAGTTTTGGTATTGTTACCATATGAATAATTTTGGTTAATAGACAAGTTAGATGCTTTATATTATATTGGATATGCATGTTCCTAGGTTCGGTTTATGGATGTTGTGATCAAATAAGATTGTTAAATGCATATCTGAATGTTAATACCCTTTCAGTCTCTTTTAAAACTGTTAATTTGCCATAAGTTTCAAATCGGATTTTTGATTTATTCAAATTTTGTGTGCTTGTAATGTAATACCTCCTAACCCTCTGGCGACGGCTACGGGTTAGGGTGTTACACTATGTTCGAGGCTGTGCCGTCCATACGGCTGAGACACACGCCCGTGTCTTTGCCCATGTGCTCAGTTCTAAGCATTCTATTTCTTAAAATTAAGGTGCAGGGGACACACGACCTGTCCACACACCTTTGGGGTTGACCGTGTGTCACACATGTTATAGACACACGCCCGTGTGTCTACCCGTGTCGACAAAAAAAAAGGCTATTTACCAAGCTATTTTGTCACCCTCACTTGCTCACATCTACACAACATCACTTGGCACAAATTCAAGCATATAAAAGCAACCAAACAATCACAACCAAGACAATAACACGCCACTCTCATACCATTATTAATCATACTTAGAACATCAACCTTTCTACATCAATTTTTGCAAATTCCCACGTTCACAATTGACATTAGTATTAATATACTCCTAACCAACATTAATCATTTCCATGACTATATACAAAATGAATCACAAACTATTATAAGCCAACATATATGGCCACAAGGCCGAGTCCTTATACATGCCATAAACTCTAAATACTTGAATTCATCCGTACCTAACATAATAGCTTGATATTGTGATAGGATCTCCGGCGATCTCCAACCCGAGCAAACTTGACAACACTATAAAACATGGGAAAGGAAGGGGAGTAAGCTATATAGCTTAGTAAGTTTATATGCAAACAAATAATCATCTTAAAACACAACTTAATGATGCAATTTATATAATGAAAGATACAACAAATGTCATTGAAAATCTCATAGTCATCACTTGTTTAATCACAACCTTATTAAGAGTCCATCACATATTGAGCTTATCACTTATGAGTTTTTTTACCAATCATTTACCCAAAACCATCAATATAAGCACAAAATAAAATAAGTTGCTATAAAGCTCACATTTATAACTTATTCGGTCACATTGCTAGCTCTATCAATTTACAAGCATAATTTGACATGTCTTGACATTAGTCTAACAACCGTAATCTCTCCAATGTCACAGGTTACTACAATCATCAAATCATTCCCAACCTCCTAACAAACATGCACATTAATTATAAACATTCACATTTCAAGCATATATTTTAACTTTTTTCAAACGTTTAAACTCATATTTTCCCATAATCATTTTAATAGGAAATTATGCCAATCTTTCCTTTTCTCTCATATCCGATACATCACAATTTGTGCGAACAAGATATACTATATCATAACTCAATTTGGCTCGAAAGCCAATTACACAATTGTCAATCAAATTTACCATGTATTTCATATATCACAAGCATAGACCAATAATCACAAGGTTTTCACAAAAACATTCCCACGGAAACCATGAATTCTGATAAATAATAAATTATACATATTTTTACCCCATGTTTAGCCTTTATTTTGGATGAATTATTATCAAATTAGTGAGAATTGGTGCTCTTAATCTTTCTTTTTCATATCTTACACTCAGGAGAGCATAGGGAAGAGAAAAGAACAGAAAATGGACCAAAAACGGAGAAAATGGGCCAAAATGTGTAATTGACATGTCCCAAGGATCATCGCACGGCCGTGGCACATGGCCGTGCCACACGAAGATCACACGGTCAGCCTCCGACAAGCACAGCCAGGCCACACGGCCATGCCTCCATCGATAGAATCACACGGCCTCTTGTCGAAACCACACGGGCATGGCACATGGGCGTGTTCTAGTCGTGAGGAAGAGGAATTTCACTTGGATTTGGATATTTAGGGGCTAAGAAAGCCACCCTAAACTCTATATAAAGACCCTAGGAGGCAACTTCAAGGGTGTGCTTATTTCCCGCTAAGGGAGTACTCTTTTTCTCCCAATAGGAGCACCATCTTTCTGCCAACACGAGGAGTGAAAGCAAGGAATTACTCCAAGGGAAGCCGATTGATTCATCCCAGAAGCCAGAATTCTACATCAAGACAAAGGATCTCCCTAAATTCCTTCAGGGGTTTTCGGGTTTTTTATGTTTTGTTATCTTAATTCTTCTGAGATGTTTTCTTTCTTTATTATGAACTAAACCCCTCAAATACTTGAGGGGGATGAAACCTAAGATGAATCTTGTTATTATTTCTTCTTGAGTTATATGATAAATACTTGAGTTGTTCTTAATTATGTGTGCCTAATTCTTATGTTAATAAGCCTAGGTATTAATTCAAGAAACGGATGTGCTTAAAGCAGAGGAGCAAAAGTCTCTTTGATAAGAGTAGATCTACCATAATTAAGCGGAGTTATATGCAACCCTAGACATAGGGCGACATAAATCTGCCAGATTAGGGTCAAACCTAATATGGGTAACCATAGATCGAATAATGCAACCTAGGGTGTTAATTAATAAAGGAACTTTAGTTAACAACCTAGGCCTAGTTGCTCTTCGCCTCGACTGAGGGTTTAGCATAAATTAGGGATCTCTACGGATCAAGTAAAGTGAATAAATCGTCTAGCTCAAGAACCAATAACAAGTGAAGTCTAGGTGGATTCTCCCTTAAGTATTGCTTATATCAATCAGCTGTTCCCTAAAGTTTTCCCCAATTTACTTTTTGTGCACTTTTAGTTAGTTTTAGAATTAGTTTCAACCAAACCTCTTTTATTTTTAGGCTAGATAATAGAAAGGAAGTAAGTATTAGTACTTTTAGTTCCCTTGGGTATGATAACTCGGTCTTGCCACTAAACTATACTACTGTTCGATAGGTGCGCTTACCTTTAACATCGTGATATTAGTTAGTTTTGGTGTGATCAGTTTTATAAATTTTATTACTTAATATCGCGAGAATCGTTATCAAGTTTTTGGCGCCTTTGCCGGGAACTGAAATATTAAGAAAACTCGATTTCTATTACTTTAGCCATTACTATATTTTCAGTTTTTATTTATTTTTATTTTTTATTTTATTATTTATTTTTATTTTATTCTATTTTTCTTTGTTTTGTTTTCTTCTAGGTATTTCTAGTTTATGACTAGAAACAACCCAGCAGGACCATTGCTTTTTGACAAAGATTTAGAAGCGACAGTTCGCAGACCTCGCAGAGATCAGACAAAGCCTACATTATCCAAAACAAGGAAAAGAACAAAGGCCAGAACCAACTAAAGAGATGGAAGCAAATCAGGATAATCAGCTACTTCCTGTAGTAGCCGTAATTCCTGTTGAGCAAAATCCTGCTCCGCGTACTATGTATGATTATGTTAGACCTAATTTAGCAGGCACTGAATCTAGCATTGTTAGGCCTACTATTGCTGCTAATAATTTTGAATTAAATCCTAACACCATTTAGATGATACAACAATTGGTACAGTTTGATGGTTTACAGGATGAAGATCCAAATTCACACATAGCCAATTTTTTGGAACTTTGCGATACCTTTAAAATAAATGGCGTTTTTGATGATGCCATTCGTCTTAGGCTATTCCCATTCTCTTTGAGAAACAAGGCTAAACAGTGGTTAAATTCTCTACCACAAGGCTTAATCACCACATGGGAACAGATAACCGAAAAATTTTTACTTAAATATTTTCCTCCAGCTAAAACAGCTAAATTGCGAAACGATATCTCTTCTTTTATGCAGATGGATCTAGAGACACTTTACGATGCCTAGGAGAGATATAAAGATCTTTTGAGAAGGTGCCCTCACCATGGGTTGCCTTTGTGGTTACAAGTTCAAACCTTTCACAGCGGTTTGAATCCATCAGCAAGGCAGATGATCGATGCGGCCGCCGGAGGAACAATCAACAATAAAACACCAGAAGTAGCTTATGAGTTTATAGAAGAGATGTCACTGAATAACTATCAGTGGCAAGTCATGAGGATAAAGCCAACAGAAGCTGCAGATGCTGTCACCATGCTTACTAACCAAGTAGAACTTTTAAATAAAAAGTTTGATAATTTTGTTGGTTCTACGCAGGCACAACCAGTAATGCAGTGTGACACAAACCAGGGAAATATGTTTAATCCAGATTACTCCTCTTATAGACATGGCATGGAAACTGAGCAAGCCAACTATATTGGTAACAATTCTAGACCTCAAAATAACCCTTATAGTAATACTTATAATGTAGGTTGGCGGAGTCACCCCAATTTTTCATGGGAAGGACAAGGAAATCAAGGACAATCGCCTCCTCCGGGATTTCAGCAGCCACCACCACAATAGGAGAAAAAGCCGAACTTAGAAGAGATGTTCACCAAATTTATGGCCATGTCAGAAACTCGTTTCCAAAATACCGAAACGGCACTAAGGAACCAGCAAACATCTATTCAAGGATTTGAAACTCAAATAGGCCAGCTTGCCAAGCTAATCTCTGAAAGACCGCAAGGTGGGTTATCAAGCAATACTGAGACTAACCCCAAAGAGCAACTTAATGCCGTCAATACGATAGATAATGAGGGGTTAACCAAAACCAACCCAGAGCCATGCAAGGAGCCTATGGTAAGTAAAGCAAAGAATGAGGTAAGTTACAAAGATGAAATTACCAAAGAATTTAAACCTCGTATCCCATACCCAACCGCACTAAAGAAAGACCGCATAGATGAGCAATTCAGTAAGTTTCTTAAACTCTTAAAGAAATTACATATCAACTTACCATTTGTTGAAGCAATTTTGCAGATGTCGAAGTACGCAAAATTTTTAGAGGAACTTCTCACAAATAAAAGGAAGTTGGAAGAACTATCCACAGTGGAACTCAACAAGGAATGCTCAGCTATTCTCCAAAATAAACTGCCAACCAAACTAAAAGATCTAGGGAGTTTTACTATTCCTTATTTATTTGGTAGCCTAGACACCAAAAATGCTTTAGCTGATTTAGGGGCTAGTATAAATGTCATGCCTTATAAGTTGTTTAAACAACTAGGTCTTGGAAAACCTAAGCAAACTAAGATAAGCATTCAACTGGCTGATAAAACTATTAGGTCTCCTAAGGGAATAATTGAAGATGTGCTTGTCAAAATTGATAAATTTATATTCCCAGTTGACTTTTTTATTTTAGACATTGATGAGGATAGCAATGTACCCTTAATTCTAGGGCGACCCTTTTTAGCAACTGCTAGAACAATAATTGATTTAGGAACAGGTGAACTTACACTACGTGTAGGTGATGACAAAGTTGCTTTACAAGCTCGAAACTCGAATAAGACTGTTGATTATAATATAGTCAGGAGTCCTTGTAAAAAGAATAATCTCACCATCCAACCTTCTGTGCAGGATACACTCCACATAATGGCAACTCAATCACAGACAAATCCATCCAAGGGAGACACACCTGGAAAGCGAATGCTTCAGATTGAGGAACTAGATGAATGGCTGAACTATCACGAAAAGCCCAAAATATGCCACACCAACCCAGAACATCACCAAGATGACCTCAGGTACAAACGAATCAACTCAAGGTAGGGGATAAGGTAATCTTAGGGGAAGACGATCCTCAAATCTTGAATTCAAAAGAGCATAAAAGTGATACACCTTACTTCACGGTAATGAAAATCTTCCCCTATGGTACTGTAGAGGTAAAACATCAGTCACTCGGCACTTTCAAGGTAAACCATACTCGACTCAAATTTTACGTTGATAATAAAATTTTAAACAGGATAGAAGAGTATCAACTCTTCAAGCCGCCGTGACAGTCAAACTTGAGAAAAGTCGAGCTTAGACTATAAACAAGTGCTTCTCGGGAGGCAACCTGAGCACTGACTTAGCAAATTATTTTATTTCAGCTTTCTCAATACATCAACTAACCCTTTGAATATAGGATTTTGCGAGCCACACGGCCATGCCCACGGGCGTGTCTGAGGCCGTGTGAACACTTCAAGCAGAGACACGGTCATGTAGCGAGGCTGTGTATAAACAGAGCAAAATTTTTTCCCAAAGCACGGGCTACCGATAAATAGCCACAGTCGTGCGACATGGCAGTGGCAACCTTTCGACTTCAACACGGGCTACCAACAACACCCCACGGCCGTGCGGCATGGCCGTGGCAACCCTGTAGTATCAACATGGGCTTGCACAAACCCCCACGCCCATGTCCTCAGAACGTGGCCAACACTATCAATTAAGACACAGCTGTGGAACATATCACATAACCGTGTGACAAACGAACACGATTGCACACGGCTATGTAAACCATCACACGACCGTGTGAAGAGCGAACAAGTTCGCAAACGGCCGTGCAATATATCTGACACAGGCTAAACCCGATGAACACAGCCGTGCGCCTCTATTCTCCAAATCGGTTCTATTTTTCTCATTTTTCATTTCTCATTTTTCTTTTATTAGTCTCCTTTTTATTTCAAATTTTATTTTTATCCTTTTAATCATTACAATATTAGTATTTTGAGAACTTAGTTTATTATTTTTCTGTTATTTAATTTTCTATCTTTCATATCGGCTAATCCCTAACGAGTAATCTTTATTAATCCAAAATTCCCACGACTAATTAATATTTTCACAGTTTCAAAAATGAGCTCTACAGCTAATATTCAACCGACAATGGGAACACCTTGCCACATTTGCCGACTCTTCCTCACAAGTTCATCCTAAATTCAGGGAGTTTCAATTATTTCCCTATCTTATGATATTATACTTATCTTGTTATTTATATCTTTGTACATTGAGGGCAATGTACATCTTAAGTGTGGGGGGGAGTTTACTTTAAATCTTTACATTATCTGTGAAAGCCCTAAAATTTTTCTTTATGCTTTATTCTCAAATAATTCTCAGTTTCCTATTTAGAATTAATTCTGATTAATTTATTATTTTTACTGATTTGTGAGAACTAAGACATAGGTGCTTGTACTCTGATTATTCAAACTTTAAAACATTAGGGAATCAAGCATGATAAGTTGAAATTTTTGAGAACCCCAAATTTTTTTTCATAAGTTCTTTTCCTTAATTCTAAGTGTTATCTTGAGAATTGAAATTCGCAGGATTGACATCAATAGCCATAATTCTGGTGAGATTTTTGAGCCTTTTGAGCATACATTCTTTCGTGCTCACTTTTATTATTGCTTTGAGTGAGTCAACACTGATTTGTTATTCTAGAACTTGCTTTGATTGTACATGTCAAGACCACATCATTGATTTGATATACTGAGATGATAAAGACACCTAGGATTTAACCTACTCCACAAAGGCCTACCTCCATAATTTAACCCCTAGTGAACCCCATTGAGCCTAACAACCTTTTCTTTGACTTACCTCTAATATTAACCTATAACCTATTTTTTGTTGAATTCCATCCAATTACTTTAATCCCTTTTTTTGTCGAGATTTGAGTTAAACTTATTATCTAGCTTTATTCTCTTTTCTATATTGTAAAGTTGTAAAATTTCAATTTAAAGTATTGTACTCAAGTTGTTCTTAAAAAAAGTGTATATACAGTTAATTCAGTTGTAATCTGTAATAGTTCAATAGTTTTTGCATATTTCTACAAGCTTCCAAATCCAGAACGATGTCATCATAAGGCTTAGCTCTAGGAATATGTTCCAGTGATAGAGATTTTTCTAGCTAGAAAATTTTTTAGTTCAATCTCGATTCTAACCCTCTTTTTCAGCTTGTGACAACACCCCTAACCAAAGCCCCATTACAACCATTGAAAGACCTTTTAATCGATGTGTCATATCAATCTATAGTGGTGGAGATGTGATTTTCTTGCAAGCCTATGGTAATAACCTTTCAATTTGACTAGAGAGTGCTTAAATCTTGAACCCTAAACACTTTGAGTGGATAGAGTGAATCCGTAGTGAGGATGTCAACTTCTGTTAATTCAGATGAATAGATAATTACTTAGGAGGAAGGAAGAAACTTATGTTCCAATGATAACATTCTCAACTTAGAGTGATTGAATCTTTAATGTTCTTCTGATTGAATTTTCATTGTATGACTACTTGTGAATTAGTTTGAAACATTATTGATAAAGATTTTAAGTTGAGAGGAATGATTCTTAATTAGGGATTGAGATTTTGTTTGAGGACAAGCAAAGGCTTAAGTGTGGGGGTATTTGCTAAATGATAAATTATACATATTTTTACCCCATGTTTAGCCTTTATTTTGGATGAATTATTATCAAATTAGTGAGAATTGGTGCTCTTAATTTTTCTTTTTCATATCTCAGTGAGAATTGGTGCTCTTAATTTTTCTTTTTCATATCTTACACTCAAGAGAGCATAGGGAAGAGAAAAGAATAGAAAATGGACCAAAATCGGAAAAAATGGGCCAAAATGTGTAATTGACACGGCCTAAGGATCATTATACGGCTGTGGCACATGACCGTGCCACACGAAGATCACGCAGTCCAGCCCTCGACAAGCACGGCCAGGCCACACGGCCGTGCCTCCATCAATAGAATCACACGACCTCTTATCGAAACCACACGACCGTGGCACACGGGCGTGTTCTAGTCGTGAGGAAGGGGAATTTCACTCGGATTTGGATACTTAGGGGCTAAGAAAGCCACCCTAAACTCTATATAAAAACCCTAGGAGGCAACTTCAAGGGTGTGCTTATTTCCCGCTAAGGGAGTACTCTTTTTCTCCCAATATTTGCATCGTCTTTCTGCCAACACGAGGAGTGAGAGCAAGGAATTACTCCAAGGGAAGCCGATTGATTCATCCCAGAAGCCAGAATTCTACATCAAGACGAGAATCTCCCTAAATTCCTTCAGTGGTTTTCAGGTTCTTTATGTTTTGTTATCTTAATTCTTCTGACATGTTTTCTTTCTTTATTATGAACTAAACCCCTCAAATACTTGAGGGGGATGAAACTTAAGACGAATCTTGTTATTATTTCTTCTTGAGTTATGTGATAAATACTTGAGTTGTTCTTAATTATGTGTGCTTAATTCTTGTGTTAATAAGTCTAGGTATTAATTCAAGAAACAGATGTGCTTAAAGTAGAGGAGCAAAAGTCCCTGTGATAAGAGTAGATCTACCATAATTAAGCGGAGTTGCATGCAACCCTAGACATAGGGCGACATAAATCTGCCAGATTAAGGTTAAACCTAATATGGGGAACCATAGATCGAATTAATGCAACCTAGGGTGTTAATTAATAAAGGAACTTTAGTTAACAACCTAGGCCTAGTTGCTCCTCGCCTCGACAGAGGGTTTAGCATAAATTAGGAATCTCTACGGATTAAGTCAAGTGAATAAATCGTCTAACTCAAGAACCAATAACAAGTGAAGTCTAGGTGTATTCTCCCTTAAGAATTGCTTATATCAATCAGCTTTTCCCTAAAGTTTTCCCCAATTTACTTTTTGTGCACTTTTAGTTAGTTTTAGAATTAGTTTCAACCAAACCTCTTTTATTTTTAGGCTAGATAATAGAAAGGAAGTAAGTATTAGTACTTTTAGTTCCCTTGGGTACGATAACTCGGTCTTGCCACTAAACTATACTACTGTTCGATAGGTGCGCTTGCTTTTAACATCGTGATATTTGTTAGTTTTGGTGTGATCAGTTTTATAAATTTTATTACTTAATATAGCGAGAATCGTTATCAAATTCACAATATCATGTAGTTAATGCTTATAGACTTTATGTACATACCTGTACTAGTCCATATCATAACCACATTCTTTCACATCTTTGACATTTCTCGTTGAACACTCGGAATCTTAACGGATACTCAGAAAATCTTGCACATAAGGTCCACATATGTAGCAAAAGCTACCACATATCTCATTTCATAGATACGCTTATTCTCGAGCTAGTCACAAGTCTGCTCACACAAGCTGATGGTCGGGACATAGCTACCCAGTGCTGCTCACACAAGCTGACAGGTATCTACAACACATGTTGGAGTACTTAGCCACTGGTAGGACGTACAAGACCAGCACCCAGAATCACATAATCACATAATCACACATAAGTCCTTAGTGACATGTCACTCGTATCGTATTTTATTCATAAGGTTCAACAGGGATTTCTCATTTGTCGAAACTTTAACAATTATATTCAAAGGGTCAATCATACAATTCATACAATATTAAAGCATTAAAGCATAAATTGATGATGCATTATTTACATACAAACTTACCTCGGCATAAAAGTGGTGGAAAAGACCTAACCGTCAAATACTCATTTTTCTCCCATTCTAATTTCGAATCTTATTTTTCTCGATTTATAAGATCATATTTAAATTATTTAATTATTAAAATATTCAAAAAGCCCAAAATCACATTATGGCAAAAATTACATTTTTCCCCAAAGTTTCACATTTTTACAATTTAGTCCCTAGGCTCGTAAAATGAAATGTACTCAATTTATTCTATACCCATGCCTAGCTGAACCTTATACAAGCTTATATCAGCCCACATTTTTCATTTAATCACTCTTTAATACCCATTTTACAACCTTTTTACAAATAGGTCCTTTTTGACATTTTCACCAAAAATCACTTAGCAAAAGTCGTTTATCTTACGACTAACATGCATTTTCTACCATTAGACATCAAAATACATCCATGTCTAACATGGGTAAAATTTTAAACTTTGATAACACTTCAAATTAATCCTTGGAAAAGCTAGATTAGGTTACGAGGATCTCAAAAACATAAAAATCATTAAAAACGAGGCTAAAATGGACTTACAATCGAGCTTGGAAGCTTGAAAACCCTAGCCATGGTTCCCCCTTGAGAATTTCAGCTATGAAGAAGAAGATGGACAAAAATTGGCTTTTAATTTGACTTTTTAATTCATTTAATTACCAAATAACCAAAATGCCCTTAATGAAAAACTTTGGAAACATACCTAACCATGTCCATTTTTGTCCACCAACTTAACCAATGGTCTAATTACCATTTAAGGTCCTCCAATTTGAATTTTCATAACAATTAGACACCTCTAACCTATAGAACTCACATTTTGCACTTTTTACAATTTAGTCCTTTTGACTAAATTGAGTACCCAAACGTCAAAATTTTTGAACGAAATTTTCACGAAATCATTCTGTAAAATTGTAGACCATAGAAATATATTAAAAATATATTTTCTACATCAAATTTGTGGTCTCGAAACCATTATTTCGATAGACCCAAAATCATGCTGTTACACTTACAAAATTCATAAGCGTCTTTAAACATTAACGGCTAATGAAAATCAGACTGGAGAACTTTTGCATCAGTTTGCATACCCCCAAAGTGGCCTCGATATGGTGCTGAATGATAGTGATATAGAATACTCTAGATTTCATCATCTGGAATACATATTCTAATGATCTGGTCTGCACACTATTTGAATAAGAATGACTTATTCTAGTAGTACTGCTTATGGCTCATCCCAGTAGTACTGCTTAACATTGTGGAGGAATTTCTTTCTTCCTAGACTAGAGAGCTTAGGTAGCAACAATCCACTGACCAAAAAATTAACAATGTTAGGATACCATGGTAATGCCATGGCAACCAGCAATTGCCCATCAGGGAATTCATCTTTAATTAGCTGAATATTACCGTATTCATTCCTTACTTCTAGGCATAATAAATTATCAGCCACTTTATTTTCTGTGGCCTTCCTATATTTAATTTGGGTTTAGCATTTTTCTTGGTCACCAAGTGTTTGATAGTGGAATGATCTGTATACATTGTGACTTTAGTGCCCATGAGATAAACTCTGAATTTGTCAAAGGAAAATATCACAGCTAACAACTCCTCAGTGGTGCTATAATTTAGGTGTGAATCTGTCAGAGTACAGATGGCATAGTATATAGCATAAAATGCCTTGCCATTTCTTTGTCCTAGGAGTACCCCTGTCGCAAAGTCACTTGTATCACACATTAAGTTGAACGGTAAGGTCTAGTCTGGTACATTGATTATTGGTGCTATGATCAATAGCTCCTTTAATTCCTTAAATGCTTGCAAGCATGGCCCATTAAAATTAAAAGATCTATTTTGTTCCAATAATGTACAAAGAGGTTTGGATATTTTGGAAAAATCCTTGATAAGTCGATGATAGATCCTGCGTGACTGAGGAAGCTTCGAATAACTTTTACCGACATAGGTGGTGGCAATTTGTCAATAACCTCAATTTTTTCTTTGTCAACAACAATTCCTTGCTGTGATGATCTTTTTCTTTACCACTTCCTTCATGATGATATTCAGTCTCATTTGTTGCTCAATAGATTTTTCGTGGCAATCCTCCAGTATTATCTTGTGCATGCAAATTATTGGATTGATTCCTTTGATATCTATAATTAACCATCCTAAGGCTTTCTTAGATTTCCTTAAGACTTCTAGCAATTGATTAAGGAATTTTAAAGACCACCATTTCTAGGGTTTTATATCATGCATTTAATAATCTATTGATATTGCATGAATTGTTTAATTATTGAAGAAATTTATATCATACATTTAATAATTAATATTACATGAATTGTTTTAATTATTGTTATGAATACGTTCGATGAGATTCGATGTGGTAAAATTCCTAGTTGAACCTTAGGAATAGATAGGATACAAATGTCATGACATTAGGGTTATTGAGATCCCGTATAAGACCATAACTAGGATATGGTGTTGGCATGTGATTTCATGTAAGACCACGTCTGGGACATGGCTTTGAAATGAGATTTCGTATGAGACCATATCTGGGATATGGCATCAATGTGAGACTTCGTGTAAGACCATAGCTGGGCTATTGGCATCAATGTGAGATTCCATGTAAGACCATGTCTGGGATATGTCATTGGTAAGGTACTGTGTACAAGATTCCTGAGTATCCTTTAGTATTCCAAGTGGTTCAACGGGTAATTCAAAGATTATGTCAAAGATGTGAAAAGATATGACTGGGTTATGAGTTCGTACAGGTTTGTACGTAAATTTTATAAGCATTGGCTTCATGATTTTATGAGTTCATGATCACTATGAAAGTGACTTTAAGTTAATCTGGTGAATAAGTATTTATGTCGATGATGGGTAAATTCATGGTAACTTCAGTTGAGAATCATGTGTTAGGCTTTTGAGCCCTATCGAATTGAGAGATAAGATGTTTATTTCACTTGATTTGTGATTCATAGGATATGTGTGAAAATGAAAGATTTGCACAATTGCCTATTAAAATGGTTATGAAAGTATGTAAAGTTAAGAGTTTAAATTATTGAAAGCGGTTAAGCGTTGGGCTTGAAAATATGAATATGCATAATTAATATGCATGTTACTACAAGGCTTGAAATGATTTGCTAACAATTATTATGGTTTGTTATATTGGAGAGATTACGATCGTTTGGAAAATGTTAAAATGTATTAAATTATGTTTATAAACTAAAGGGGGTAAGCATTGTGATTGAGTAAGTTATGCCTATGAAGGTTAATAACGTTTATGTTGTGTTAAGTTATGTTTATTGTATGACTATTGTTGCATATTATTGTCATACGAACTTACTAAGCTTTGTAGCTTACTTCCCTTCCTTTCCTATATCTTATAGGGTTGTATGCTAGCTTGAGTTGGAGATCGCCAGAGATGTTACCACACTATCAAGCTATCATCGTGGGGTAAAAGTGAATACAAACCTATACAGTTTATGGAATGTATATGAACTTGGAATTTTTATTATATGTCATATTGGGTTAGCCAAATGTGTTCCCTTATGATGATAATTAATTCATGTTGTATAAGGCCATGAGATGTGGCTCATATTAATTATTGGGTTGTAAACCTATTCATGTATGCATGTGTGTGCCAATGCCATTGTGATATGGCTTATGATTATCGATGGTCGATTGATTATATGATGCATGAGATTTACTAAACTTGAGTTTGATGAAAGATAATCGTTTGTGTGGGTATATGTTAGTATGAAAATGCATGCAAGCAAGTGAATGAAGTTTAATTGTTTGTGAGGTGGTGTAATTAGTCTTGATAAAGCATGAAGTCTTATGCATGTATAAGTAGAGATGAAATGATCATGATCATGTCTTGTTTGTGTATGTTTAAGTATCTAATCATGCCTTGTTAAGTTTTATTGAAAGTGTACATGTGAGTGAGCAATTGAGGGTGGCAAATGGCTGGAAAAATAGCCTCAAAATGGTCCACACTGTAGACACATGGGCATGTGTCTAGGTCGTGTGTGACACACAGTCAGCCCCATGGGCTTGTAGTCTGGTTGTGTGTCCTCTGTATCTAGCATTTTAGCTTTGAATTGACAACACGACAAGAGACATTGCCGTGTGAAGGACACGGTCATAGGACATGGGCATGTGCCCAGTCCACGTAAAGTCTGCACCTTGAATGCGAAAATTAAATTTGCCACACGGCCTAGCACACGGGCGTGTGACTTAGCCGTGTGACCCTATTTTGCTAATGATGTCATAAACAGAGAGTTACACGGGCTGAGCCACACAGGCGTGTGTGAGCATAGGCCTACTCACATGGGTATGTGACTCTCTAAAACATGAAAATTTTTCTAAGTGGTCCAAAGCTTCTGGTTTAGTCCCGAACCACCTCTAATGTATGTTTAGGGCCTCGTAGGTCTGTATAAGGGATGATATACATGTATATGAATAGTTTTGAATTGAATTAAATTTTATTGCTCAGTTTTATACGAATGGTTACGTTTAAGTCCGGTAATGCCTCGTACCTTGTACCGGTGTCGGACTTGAGTAAGGGGTGTTACACTTCATAGCAGCGAAGATAATAAAATTGAACTTTTGATCATTAACTCTCATAGTTAATTCACCCTTTTGGACATCAATTAATGTTCTACCCATGGCTAAGAAAGGTCTCCCAAGTATAATTGGGACCTTTTTGTCAACCTTACATTCCAAGATGATAAAATCTTCCAGAAAAATAAATTCATCAACTCTTACCAGCACGTATTCAATTTTACCTTCTAGATGTGCATAAGGCCTACCAGCTAATTGTAGTATGACAGTTGTGGGCCTTGCCTTTCCTATTTTAAGCTTCCTGAAAATGGGCATAGCATTAGATTTATGCTTGCACCTAAATCACATAGTGCTTTACCTACATAATGATTATCAATAGAGCAAGGTATAGTAAAACTCTATGGATCATTTAGTGTTGGAGCCAATTTGTTTCAGAACATTACTATGCACCCTTTAGCGAGAGCAACAGTTTCAAATTCTCCTAACCTTCTTTTCTTTGATAGAATATCTTTCATAAACATCATGTAGTTAGACATTTACTCCAATGCTTTTACCAATAGTATATTAATATGTAATTCTCTCAGGACCTCCAAAAATTTCTTGAATTGAACATCTTCCTTATATTTTTGGAACCGTTAAGGAAAATGTGGCGGTGGTCTTCCTTCTGTTTGTCAAAATTATTTTACCGTAGCATTTGTTTCAGCAATACACACAACATCTATTTCAACATTTTTTTGGTAACTCTTTTTTTGTGTAGCTTACCCCCTACTACTTCTGGAATCCTTTCATTTGCAAAACTTGAACTTCCTTCTGCAAGAATGGTGTCATTCATAACTCCTGGTAGTTGAATACCACTTTGAAGTGTAATGGCTTTGCATTGTTCCTTCCTTTGAGATTGAGAAATCTTAGTGTCACACGACAATACTCCTTGCTGTTTGGAACTCAATGTAGAGGCAATTTGCCTTACTTGGTTTTCCAAAGCTCTTAAAGAAGTAGCTTGGCTCTGAACTATAACATCATTTTTAGCTATATTACTTTGTCATTCCCCAAAATAGGGCCTCGGAGTTTTATGAGTATTTTAAGAATTTTGGCCTATATGAACTAGAAATTTCATAAGTTTGGTAATTGAAAAAGTTTTTGACAACAGTTTTCATAAAATCAAGTTAATTTCTAAAAATAAGTTTTAAATATCCTTGATTTTGAAAATAGGATTGAATTGTAAAATAGTCAAAATTGGGAGTTTTTATGAAGCAATTAGACTAGAATTTTAAAATCAACCTAAAAAACCCTATATATAGCATTGTGTCGTCCCTTTTGCTCTCCCAACTCTTCCAATTGCTTGTGATCTCCAATTCCTAATCCCTTTTGATTTCCATCATACTTTGAACTATAAATCTCCATTGAAACCAAGAAAATCACCCCAAAAATTTATCATCTTCTCCAAACTTGGGTTTTTCCAGATTTGTGTCAAAGCTTTTTTTACTTCTATCAAAGGTAACCATTCAAATTTCTATGAGTTTTAAAAGATATCTAGTCTCTTAAACTAAATTTTTAGCCATTGAAATGCATGTTATAAATAAAAGCTGAAAATTGAATATTTAATGGTGAATTTTGGGTTTGTGGATAAAAACTTGGTTTTAAGGTGTTTTTGAATTAGTTTTAACCTAATTACAAGCTTTCTAAATTTATTTTGAAGTTTTATTAAAGATTTCTTGAGTTTTAATGAATTTTTAGAAAATAGCCATAAAACATGTCGAAAAAGTCAATATATTAAATTGAGTAGTTTTGAGTAGTTTAAAGGTTGAGAATTAGTAGTAGGTGAATTATAAGATGAACAAAATTGATTTTAGGCAAAAAAAAATTAAGTATAGATTGAGATATTTGAATTTAAAGTTTGCTATGTTATAAGTTTTGGTTACATAAGAACTTAGTTTAGACTTATGTTTTGTAAGCTTGTAATGAGTCCTTGGCTGAGTTTTGAATGCATTGCTGTGTGACTTTTTTGTGTTGAAGTTTCAAATTATATAACCTTCTACGAGTAGAGATAAAGGTAAAGAAAAACTAGTTTGAGCTTTCGACTTTTCAGTGAAAGTGTAATCGGTGAATGTTTGGAAGTGCTACTTGTAGACATGATTCTTAGTGTTGATTGGGAGCTTAGGAATAGAAAAACCTCTACCCTAAGTTCCAAGTGTAAGCTTTCTATTTTTCTTGCTTTATTTTTGGCAAATTATGCGAATATGTGAATAACTATGAATTGATTATTATGATGCAATATTGTGAATTTTATTGTATTGTGGGTAAATTAAATATGCCGAATGACAGTAATGATGTTGTGTTAGCGATATAAAGATGTGTAGTGAAAGTGTACAAAAGTCAGTAAGTATGTATGTGTTGTATTGTGGAATATGATGCTAATGTAATAGGTTTTTATATGTGATAGACTGATTTTAATGCACTAATATGTTGACTGATATATGATGGCTCAATGAGCATTATTGTGGCACTTTAAGTGCAATTAAATGTGCATTCAATAAGTATGCATCTTGTACAAGTTGGTGATGTAATTGACGAATATGAATAGAGATGATGTGCATCAAATCAGTAATTAAAAACGTGTAATTATGATGTGGATATTTTGGCCTTGTGACCTTATGAGACCATTGGATATAGTTGGCATGCCATAGGATTGTGAGTACTCACCTATATGTGTTATGTGATTTGGGTGTTAAGGCCTTGGGACATGTTGGAGAGATAAGGGAATGTGAGCTAAGCTCCATTCAATAGGACATGTTTGGTCTGTTGTAGAGTGCTAGCTTTATGCTTTACTTATGGGATATGTATGACTCTATGAGTCAACTGGTGTGTTAGAGATCCGTGTATTCGATGAGTGATGATAGAGGTCCTTTTATGTTTCATAGCCTCAAGTGCCAATTTATTGTTTAAATATGATCTTATATGTTATGATAATACGATAAGAGATGGATGCTTTTAATTATGAATAATATATTAAATGAGTTGATTTATGTTACATGAAAACGTTAGTATGTTCTCATAGTAAATTGCGTATGTAATTGGGGATTGGGTTGTTTTCATATATCTTGTGAATGCCTGTGAATATATAAGTTGAACCTGTGAGTTATTAAAGCATGTATATGTTGTTTTTATCTTGATGAATTATTGTTAAATGAATTAATGAAGCATGAATATGTAATTCTGACTTGAATGGAATATGGTCGTGAATGTGTTGTAGTATGCTCTTGATTGACCTTTGATATTGTGTGTACATTGTGGTTACTCTGAGCATTCACTGAGCATGTTAAGCTCACCCACTCCCTTATTAAATTTTGTAGATTAGTTGTGTGCCAGTGTAAGCAGTGTGGCTTTTTGAGGGGTGATCCAAGCAAGTCCATTTTCGTTATTCGTAGGTGTTTATTTTTTGGTTATGTTTTAGGAATAAGGCAATGTAGTAGTCTTTGTGCTGATATTGGATATGATATTTTGAGTTGTCTCCATGATTTAATATCTCTTAGGGTTCTGGGATTTGTTTCATAATATGTTGACTATTGCTTAGATTTTCTTTTAATATTTGAAACTATTATTATGACTGTTTTGGTGTTTATTTGATGATGATTTGATAGCATGTTTGAACTAGTACGAGTTGGAATGAATTATATGCTAAAAAATGTTGTATTTTTGAGGTCTGGAGCAGATGTATCAATAATCAAGTTTTAAAACTAATACCTCTATGTTTTGAAGCATGCAAGAAGTCAGAATAGATATTTGGTATTGATACCTTCTCTCGAGTATCGATACTCAGGGTAAATTTATCGATACATCACGAAAGGTATCGATAATTTTCGAGACTTTAATTTTTAATCAAGAAACATAATACAAGTTTGGTATCGATACCCTAGTGTCAGTATCGATACCTAAAACATATTTTGAGAATTTTGCTAAATGAACCTTGTGCATGTTAATACTCGTTTTTAGGACTACTTATGGTATGCTTTGCATGTAACAATGTTAATTAACCAATTAAGTAACCTAAAACCTACAAGCATATTATAATAAAGGACATTGTGCTTAGAATAGGCTTTCCACTTGTTGTGAGTGAGATGAGATGGTAGTGTGGCATCCCGTATTCAGGCTTGGCCACCAGGCCCAGTAGAGGGTGTTACATGCTTTCATTTCCTACACTACAAATGGCCTTTTCAATATTTTAACCATATTTTTTAAAGATGATACCTGAGCTGTTAGAGATGTAATTGCATCTAGCTCAATTGCTCACAACTCTTCTTCCAATTCCAACTCTAGTAGTAGGGTATTGTTAATCATTATTTGCTATTCCTTCCAGAATTTCACAAGCCTCATTGTATGACTTATCAAGTGAAGTCCCATCGGCAGAGGCATCAACAACTATTCTTGTATGAGCATTCAATCCATTGTAGAACATTTCCATCTGTTTCTAATACTAGAAATCATGCATCGGGAATTTTCTCAGTAGCTTATTAAACCGCTCCCATGCTTCATATAATAATTCATCCTTTGATTGTCTAAATGATGTAATGTCGTTCCTTAGCTTAGCATTCATGTTAGGAGGATTATATCTTAGCAGAAACCTCTGACACAACTCATTCCATGATGGCACTGTACCTAATGGTAATGCATTGAACTATGATCTGACATGATCACGTAATGAGTAAGTGAATAACTTTAATCTCTGGGCATCCTCAGGAACACCTTGCTATCTGAATGAATCGTAGACTTCCAAAAAGAGTCGTAAATGCAACATTGGATCCTCAGTAGGCAGTCCACTAAATTGCCTCACTGTTTGTAGCATTTGAAACATGACTGGCTTTAATTTGAAATGCTGAGCTTGAATATGTGGCCTGACAATTCCTGGATTTAAATAATCTAAGATTGGCACAACATGTTCTCTAATGGATCTGTCTCTGTCATCTATGATTCGAGGAATATCAACATTACTTCTTTCCTGATGTAATGGATCTTCTCTAAATTGATCATTTTTTATTCTTTCCATCTCTCGCAACTTTTATCTCCTTCGCCTTAAGGTTCTCTAAATCTTTGGATCAAACAGTACTCAGTATTCTCTAGAATATTTCTATACATGCAGTAGCACAGACCTGAGAAAGAAAAATAAAAATAACTAATTAAACCAAACTTAATAGAAATTAAATAGATAACAACAAACCAATTTTCATCAATATTGTTGATCCCCAGCAATGGCTCCAAAAACTGGTTGCGTGTAAATAATGCAAATGTACAACTGTACACGTTTCTTCAATTAATATAATGATAAGTGAGTATCGTCTCTATGGGGATCGAAAGTTGATTTGAATTGGTGGGTATTACTGAATATTTAAAGAAGGAAATTGTAGAAAAGAAACAAAGTATCAATTGGTGAAGGGAATTAATAAATGAACTAATAGTATCAGTTACAACTGAAAAATGAACAAACAATCTAAATGTTGTGGCAATTCACAAGGAAAAAGTAGAGAGCATTTCTGCTGTTGAATGATAAAGGTTGGAATTACTCAGGTAATATTTGCATAACATAATAATGCCATGGAAAACTTATGACTAAACTACTACTTAGATATTTACTACTGCAGCCTACTTCTTTTGAGAGTTAAACGCTAATTATTATTCAAAGCCTATGTATGTCTACAAGACTCACGACTGATAACCCAACTAATGTTCTATACATCTACAGAGCAGATCTTTTATGCTTAGAGTGCTGCGAATATTCTTTCGAGTACTCACTTGTATCAATCAATTAATAATCTGATGTATTTAATCCTTTCTAATTCAAATCCATCTAAGTTCATAGCATGCAATCAACTATGTCTAAAGCTTGCATGCATGCATTCCAAATAAACAAGAATCGTATAAAATAGTAATTTTAATCACAAGCATATCATGGGTGTTACAGTTAACTCAATATTCACCAAAATAATTCCAACCCAAAGGTAATTAGCTCATGGGTTGGGTAATGAAATCCAAAATTAAATCATTCATCAACATACTTCAAGTTTCACGAATCATAGAATTCAAAACCAAGAAAATGAAACAAAGGCAGAACTGTAGGAAGTTCTCGCTGCTCTAACTTCTTATCCAGATTCTATGCAAAACCCAAGGTAGATTTCTCTTCAACTTTTTCGCGTATGTGATCTCCCCTTCTTTAGTTGCTCCCTTATTCTTCTCTTCTAAATTAATCCACTGGATTCTATTGCAGAGAGAGTAAGTGCTCTCTTTCTTTTTCTTTTCTCCTCACAATCCGTGTATGTCCTTTTCTCGCTTCTCTCTCCTCCTTTTATAGGGTAGATCCATCCCTCTCAGCACACATATTTTGCTTATTCTTTCCTTTTTCATCCTACCTGCACATGCTACCAAAAACTACTAAACCTATTTCCAGCAACTAAAAGTAACATAAATTTATAGTTGAAACACAATCCAAGCTTTAGTATGCAATGCTCTAGTAATAAATCTAGAATGCAAACATATTTTCTTAATTACAAGCACATACTTCAGCTTAGAGGCTTAAATTATAACTCTTTTCAAGAGTTATCAGTAGAATACCCTTTCGATCTCTTTCACCTAAATTACTACCTAGAGTCATCAATTCTAAGGTTTCATGTACATTCAATTTAATCCAATTGACCTATTTTCAAACCATAACTTAAGTTAATAATGCCCACTTTAATTAACCAATCTCCCTGTGGATTTAGTTACTACCCATTCTAAATATGCTTAACCAAATAAAATAGTAAAAACATAAAATGAATGAAAAACAATAAGGAAAGGTTAAAAGATGCTAAAAAATCTGGTGAATCTGAAGCTTGAGATCACTTAGGTGGTAATGGTGACACGTGAATACTCGTGATTGAAAATACCATAATATGTAAAAGTGCGAAAAATAAAGAAAATAAATGAAGAAAAAAATTATAAAAATTGAAAAATAACAATGTTGAATCCCTAAATCTCTTTACTCTACTAAACTCATGCATAATTGTGCTTCCTTTTTTGATGTTTTTGAGTTACATTTATAATGCTAATGTCCTTTGACCTAATTGGGTTGACTCGGTCTTAATTACAAGTTAATGTTGATTGTACGAATGAAAATGCCCTTATAGATTTTTAGTCTGCCGAGCGTCAATGTCGTGACGTTCTAGGTCCAATCTTGAATCTTTGGAGAAGGGTTGAATGTCGCGATTTTGTTGCACTTTGGGATCGACTTCCATCTTTGGCTACTGTCTCGAATGTTGTGACTTTTAATGTTGAATGTCGCGACTTCAAGGTCCAATTTCGCGACTTCTTGCTTCCAATGCCGTGACTTAAGCCATTATTTAATTTCCTTGTTAATGTTGGTCGAAAATATTTCTAAGTGTTGTAGCAGCTTCAATGTTGCTAGTTTAGTGTCTCAATGTTGCGTCATTTGGTCTAGTCGAATAACACCCCAAACCTAACCTAGACTTTATGGCCAAATCTGGCTGTGTCACATTGGAGTGTTTTTCGAAAACATGATCTCATTGAAAACTCGTTTGGTATTAGACCTCTTTAACGAAAAATCTGTCGATCATATTGAATTGTTAATGTACTTTAAAAACTCTCTTTACTCAATGATCCATTTTATTTATCTTTCACTGAGTTGAATCGGGATGTTCATTTTGAAAACGTAGTTCATTAATTAAAAACTGTTTATTTTAAAAATCATTATACTTTGTCAAATCTCGTTTAGCAGCGGAAACTTTTAAAATATTTTTTGCAAACGTGGTATTTAAAAAAAAAACATTTATCTTTTGAAAACTCGCCTCTTTCCTACATTTAGTAGTTTATAACAAACAAGTAAAAATCCCAAATTAACAGTTAAATCCTTAAAGAGGCCTTATTACAACAAAAATCACCCAAATTGAAATTAATAGAGAATAAGAATCAAAATATATAAATGATGCAGTCGTGTGGCCACCTCCGAGTCTCTCTTGGCACCAATCCATCTATGGCTAAGGATTACCTATACAGTTAAAACAGAAGGGTGAGTTTACGAAAACTCAGCGTGTAATCCCTTACGAAATAGTCAATCACTCAGTATGCAGTAACAGTCAGAGCCTGAGCCCATTACAGTAACAGTATCAATGTGGGCCCTGGCCCATTACAGTAACAGTATCAATGTGGCCTTAGCCCATTACAGTACAGTAGCAGTGCAATAATCCAATCAGAAATCCTACCCAATCCAGCCTCCACACACCAACTCCGTCCCGCCAAACATACCATGTGGGGATAAAATCGACCCACCCAACCAGACACACCAAGATTAGCACATGTTGTGGCACTCAACAGTATTACAGCAAAGCTGCCAGTAATATGAACTGCTTAAAGCCATCATAAGGTCCATAGTCGTCTTGTGAGACCCTTGTAACACCCTTTACCCAAGACCGTCGTCGGAGTCGAGCATGAGGCATTACCATACTTATCTTACTAGTTCGGGGCATAAAAATTCACTTTTAAAATAAATTCACTAACATTCATCCAATATATCCCTAAAAAGGGCCCCCGAGGCCCAAAAACATGCAATTGAAATGATTCGGGACCAAATCGAGAACATTAAAAATTTTCTAATTACTTACACAATCAAAACAATTTATTTCACTATTCATAATAAAACTGTCTACCTGCATAATAGTCATTAAATTAATTATAACTCGAGTGACGAAACTCAAAATTTAAATCCATTAAAGGTTCCCCTGTTTTGCAGTCTAACATACCTGACTCTCTTCACTTAAAATCAATTATCTCATTATATAGAATTTGGATAACATTTCCATTTGTTTCTAATAAAACTAAGGAATCTAGACATATAAATTATGACTCATAATTCTTTTTGTACAATTTTTAGTGAAATTCTAAATTCAGAATAGGGGATCACGAAGTCATTCTGAATCAATCTCACAAGAATTCAAATATATTAGAATATAGACTTCCTTTGCTTGCTCTGTTTCATTCTTATGAAAATAGACTCACTAATCTTTAATTCTATATCTTATTCACCATTTAATTCCATTTTTACAATTTTTAGTGATTTTTCAAAATCATGTCACTGCTACTGTCCCAAAACTGCTTCATAACCAACTTTTACTCTTTCATAATTTCTTTGCATTAAACCTTATTTAGGCATACATAACATCAACACATATTCTTAATTAGCCATTTCAATAGCTAATCATTATCAAGTATTCACATGCCATTCGTTAATCATATCATAAGGACATACACACAAAATGGCCAAGTCTCTATACATGCAATAACTTAAAACGTTCGAATCACAAAATACTGAAATAGCCCTTTGATAGTGTGAAACGATCTCTGACATCCTTACGATCCTCGAGTTGGCTTGGTGATACTATAAAAAGAGAGAAAAGGAAGGGAGTAAGCATAAAGCTTAGTAAGTTTGCATCTAAAAGAATAACAACATTCTAAATGAATTATCAAGATAACTTTAACCTTTAAGCTCAATATGCATAAGTCTTGAATTCTCATACCTGAACCTTTCGAACATGGACTTATCTTACCTTTCCTTGAGTATACTCTTTAAATTTTTCATTGAACCACTTGGAATACTAAGGATACACGGGTACCTTTCCATTTTAAACTTACCATTGCCATGTCTTGACATGGTCTTATATGGTATCATTGCCTTATGAACTCACCATTGCCATGCCTAGGCATGGTCTTACATGGGACATTTGACTTATAGTAACTTATCAATGCCATGACTTGACATGGTCTTACATGATTTCCTTGCCTTGTAAAACTTGCCAATGCCATGCCTTGGCATGGTCTTACTTGGTACCCTTAAACCCTAATATCATGACATTTGTATCCTACACATTCCTAAGATTCAACCAGGATTTTTTAGTATATTTCTCCGTCAATTCTTGCTTGAGTCATCAATGAGTAAATTCACAAAATAAACATATAGATGTTGAAAAATAACAAAATTAAATGTAAATAACAAAACATTACATTTATTTACCGCAAACTTACCTCGATACAAAATACGATCAAATATTTTGATTTAGTCCTAAACCTTTTTCTTTCCTCGATCTAACCCCGAATTTCATTCTTCTTGATCTATAATAGCAAATTTAGCTTATTTAATACTCACATTTATCAAAACAGTCATTGACTTTAACTTTGTCAAAATTACAATTTTGCCCCTAAACTTTTACATATTTACACTTTTGCCCCAAAGCTCAGAAATTAAACTTTATCCATAATTCTTATGTTTTAGGACATGCTAATCATTTATTTACCTACGGCAACATTAAATTCTCACTCTAACATGTACTTATGAACACTAGGTATTTTTATCGATTATGTCGTTTTACTTGTTTTCGCTTAAAATCGCTTAGCTCAAGTCATTTGACATAATTTCAAGCTTCATATTCTACCATAAAACATCAAAATAAACATATTTCACCTATGGTTATTTTTCCAAATATGAACCCTAGGTCAAATTATTGCTAGAATAAGCTAAATCAAGTTACCGGGACTCTAAAAACGTAAAGAACATTAAAAACGGGGCTTGGATGCACTTACTATGAGCTTGAGAAGTTGAAGAAACCCTAGCTATAGTGTCCCTTGAAGTTTCGGCCAACTTGAAGAAGATGGACAACATTTTGGCATCTTTTTCGCTTTTTAATCTTTTAATTACCAAATGACTAAAATGCCTTTCATTAAAACTTTAGTTATTTTTATCTATGTATGTCCATTTTTGTCCATGAAAACCTAATGGTCTAATTGCCATTTAAGGACCTATACTTCAATTATGCTCTTCAAGTTAATCATTTCCTATCTAGAACTAAAATTTATCAACTTTTACAAACAAGCCCTAATAGGCAAACTAAACATGTAATTCATACAATTTTCTATCGATACTCTAACACATGCATCTAATCACTCATTAAATTATAAAAATTAATCAGAATAAATTTTTGTATCTCAAATTCGTGGTTTCACAACCATCATTCCGTTTAGGCCCTATTTTAGGATGTTACATTTCTCCCTCTTTAGGGATTTTCATCCCCGAAAATCTTACCTGTGAATAGATTTGGATATTATTTTTGCATAGCCTTTTTGGACTCCCATGTAGCCTCGTCTACCCCATGCCTATTCCATAATACTTTCACAAGTGCAATACTTTTTTTCCTTAGTTGCTTGACCCCTCGAGCTAAAATTTTTATCGGTTCTTCACTGTAAGTCATGGCTAGCTGAATCTCAACCTCTTACTGTGAAATCACATGTGACGGATTAGAATGGCAACGACGTAACATGGACACATAGAACACATCATGAATCTTCTCTAACTCTGTCAGCAAAGCTAGTCGATATGCTAATGGCCCAACTCTTTCAGTCACCTCAAACGATCCAATAAAACGTGGACTTAGTTTGCCTTTCTTGCCAAATCTAAAGACTTTCTTCCACGGGGATACTTTCAAGAACACTATGTCACCAACTTGATACTCAATCTCTTTTCTTTTCAAGTTTGCATAAGACTTCTGTCTATCTGAAGCTGCTTTCAAGCAATCTCAGATAACTTTCATTTTCTCTTTGGTTTCTTTAACTAAATCAACCCCGTAAATCTGATTTTCTTTAAGCTCTATCCAATACAAAGGTGTGTGACATTTACGTCCATACAAAGCTTCATAAGGTGCCATCTTCAAACTCAACTGGTAACTATTATTATAGGCAAACTCTATCAACAAAAAATATGTCTCCCAACTACCTTGAAGTTCTAAGACACAACATCTGAGCATATCCTTAAGTATCTGAATAACTCTCTCTGACTAACCATCGGTCTGAGGATGGAAAGCTGTACTAAAACTCAACTTTGTGCCCAAAGCTTCCTGTAACTTCTTCCAAAACCGGTAAAGTGAATCTCGAGTCCCTATCTAAAATAATCAATAACGGTACTCCATGTAGTCTGCTATACAGCTTGGCCAATTTGTCAAGTGAATAATCCATAAGAACTGGAATAAAAGTGAGCCAACTTCGTTAGCTTATCAATCACAATCCATACTGCATCTTTCTTTCTTGGTGTCAACGGCAATCCTGTCACAAAATCCATGACAACTCAGTCCCATTTCCACTTAGGAACTAACACAACCTGTAATAAACATGAAGGTACCTGATGTTCTGCTTTTACCTGCTGGTAGATCGAGCGTCTAGAAACAAACTCTAATATATCTCTCTTCATTCCTACCCACCAATACATTTTCTTCAAATCATTATACATCTTTGTACTACCTGGATGAATATATAAGGAACTACTATGTGCTTCCTCTAAGATCTTTCGAATAAGCTATTCTTGGGGTACACATATCTAATTTCTGAACATTAAATAACTGTCAGAATTGATCTAAAAATCTGACTCTATACCCGACTCACATTAAGCTCTTTTGGCTTGCAACTCATTGTCATCTTTCTAAACTTCACAAGTTTCTTCAAGAAACATTGGGTTAGCTCTTAATTCGACTAAGATAGAACCATTATCTGATAAGGTTAAACTAGTGTTCAAAGCTCTTAATGCAAATAAAGATTTTGTACTCAAAGCATCAACAACTACTTTTTCCTTACCTGGTTGATAATCAATCACTAGTTCATAATATTTAATCAACTCTAGCCGTCTTCTTTACCTCAAGTTCAAATCTTTCTGAGTCATCAAGTATTTCAAACTTTTATGATCAGTAAATATTCGACATTTCACACCATACAAGTGATGTCTCATGATTTTCAACGCAAATACAATGGCAGCTAGTTCTAAATCATGTGTCATATAATTTTTCTCATGTGGCTTTAACTGTCTAGAGGCATAAGCAATAACCTTTCATTCCTGCATAAGTACATAGCCTAGTCCTATAACACCCCTTACCCGAGATCGTCGCTGGAGTCAAGCACGAGGCGTTACCAAACTTATCTTACTAATTCGGGGCATAAAAATTTACTTTTAAAATTAATTTGCTCACATTCATCCAATATATCCCTAAAAAGGGCCCTCGAGGCCCTAAAACATGCAATTGAAATGGTTCAAGACCATATCAGGAACATTAAATTTTTTCGATTACTTACACAAATCAAAACAATTTATTTCACTATTCATAATAAAACTATCCACCTGCGTAATAGTCACTAAATTAATTACAACTCAAGTTACGAACTCAAACTTTAAGTTCGTAAATTTTCCCTGAAACTAAACTCATATATCTTCTTACAATAATTTTTCCAGAATTTTTTGTTTGGCCAATTAGTAAATTTTATTAAATAAAAGTTCCACTGTTTCGTAGTCCAACAGACTTGATCTCTCTTCACTAAAAATTGATTATCTCATTTTACAAAACTCGAATAATGTTTCCATTTGTTTCTAATGAAAATAAACTCACAAAAGAATCTAGAAATATAAATTATATATCATAATTATTTTTTTACAATTTTCAGTGAAATTCTAAAATCGGAACAAGGGATCATGAAGTCACTCTGAACTAGTCTTATAAAAGTTTAAATATCTCAAAATATGAACATCCTTTTCTTACTCTATTTCTTTCCTACGAAAATAGACTCAATAAGCTTTAATTCTATGTCTCATTCACCATTCAATTCCATTTCTACAATTTTTAGTGATTTTTTAAATTCATGTCACTGATGTTGTCTCGAAACTATTTTATAACCAACTTTTACCCATTCATAATTTTTTTGCATTAAACCTCATTCAGGCATACATAACATCAACACATGTTCTTACTTAGCCATACCATAAGGACATACACACAAAATGGCCAAGTCCCTATTCATGCCATAACTGAAAATGTTTCAATGAAAATACCCAATTGGTAACTTGATAGTCGAAAATATGAAGCGATCTCTAACGACCTCTAACCCTAGCTTGTATGATAAAACTCTGGAACAGAGGAAGGGAAAGAGGTAAGCTTATAAAGCTTAGTAAGTTCACATGTAAAATAATAGGCATTAATAATGAATTTAGCTTATTATTAAGCTTTCATAATTTGCATAAATAATGTTAAGTTCTTACTTTCCCATCTTACTCATTGGTAAATTTACCAAAGGCTCGGCATAATAAAAAAATACCTTACTTAATAGCTTGCTTATGTACCTGCAACATCTCACTTAACACATTAATACTCTCTCATAATATATAAGCATATTGCAAATCATGTCACAAAGCTTCATAAGTATAATTGAAAACTTATCACTTACTTAATACTTGAATATACTCATTAAAATACTTTTAATACCATCAACTTATCAATATTAATAAGTTTTATGTACATACTTGTGCTCTTTCCTCGTGATCTTACCTTGTCATCTCATTGACTTACTGTTTGGATTACTCAAGTACCTTTCCTTTCGAAATTTACCATTGCCATGTCTTGACATGGTGTTACGTGGTATCCTTGCCTTATGTACTCACCAATGCCATGCCTTGGCATGGTCTTACATGGGATCCTTGCCTTATATACTCACCTATGCCATGCCTTAGCATGGTCTTACATAGGATCCTTGCCTTATATACTCACCAATGCAATGCCTTGGCATGGTCTTACATGGGATCCCTGCCTTATATACTGACCAATGCCATGCCTTGGCATGGTCTTACATGGGATCTTTGCCTTATAGTAACTTATCAATTTCATGTCTTGACATGGTCTTACTGATTTCCTTACCTTGTAAAACTTAACAATGCCATGCCTTGGCATGGTCTTATATGGGATCTTTGCCTTATAGTAACTTATCAATGGCATGTCTTGACATGGTCTTACATGATTTCCTTGCCTTGTAAAATTCACCAATGTCATGCCTTGGCATGGTCTTACTTGGTATCCTTATCTTATGTTGCCATGGGTCAACCTTGGTCTTTTTCCATCAATTCTTCCTTAATTGCCATGTTATAAACATAGACTTTGAAATATTAATGTCTTGGCAATGCATTGCTAAAACATACTTGCTCAAAATTCTCAAGGTCAGTCACATAACTCAATAATAATAATAGCAACAATTTCATAATAATAAAATGCTACTCAACTTACATACTTACATTCTTAATCTTATCATATACTCAATTTATCTTACTTTCCTCAAATTATGCTATTCGATACTTCTTGATCTTATGCAAAGCCACATTACCACTATGGTCTTATATGTAAACTTATTTGAATTCTCACTTTTAATGTCGAATCATTATCGAACATTTCTCAATTATTATCATTATATTCAAAAATCAATACTAAAACATTTATAACTACTATATCAATTTAGCATTCAAACATGCTTAATTAAATGCTTATTAAACACATGAACTTACCTCGATACCAATACAACCATTTTGACCAACTTTCCCGATTTTTGGTTTTTCTCCCGTTCTAGGTCCAAATCTCATTTTTCGAGACCTAAAACATCATATTTCACTTATTTAATCAATGTACTAATCATTTCAGACCTAAAACATATTTTTAAAAAAATTATATTTTTGCCCCTAAACTTTTGCATATTTACACTTTTTCCCCAAAGCTCGGAAATAAATTTTTATTCAATTTCTCTGAATTTTAGGCTGAACTGGACCATTTCATAAATATGGCAGCCCACAATTCTCATTAAAACTCACATTTATGACCAATTTTACAACTTTTACGATTTAGTCCTTTCGGATGTTTTCGTCGAAAATCACTCAGCAAAAACCGTTTCTCTAACCATAAACATGCATAATCTACCTTATTTCATCAAAATGCATAATTATTCAACATGGTTCAATTTTTGAAATCAAACCCTAGCTCAAATAAATAGTAGAAATAGAGAAATCATATTACCGAGATTTCAAAAACGTAAAAATCATTAAAAACGGGGCTAGAACGGACTTACAATCGAGCTTAGAAGCTTGAAAAACCCTAGCCATGGTTTCTCAATGATATATCCTGCCTTGAAGAAGAAGATGAGCAAATTTTTGCTTCATTTTCCCTTTTTAATTCTTTTATATTACTAAATACCAAAATGCCCTTAAAGACTTTTATTTCAAATTTGTCTTATTCATGCCCATTTTTGCCCAACAATTTAACCAATGGTCTAATTACTATTTAAGGACCTTCAGTTTAGAACTTCATAACAATTGGACACTTTTAACATATGGAACTCAACTTTTGCACTATTTATAATTTAGTCATTTTGACTAAATTGAGTGCCTAAACGTCGAAATTTTTGAACGAAATTTTCACGAAATGTTTTCGTGAAATCATAGATCATAAAAATGTAATAAAAATAATGTTTTCCTTATTGAATTTGTGGCCTCGAAACCACTGTTCCAACTTGGCCTAAAATATGGATGTTACATTTCTCCCCCTTAGGGATTTTCGTCGCCGAAAATCTTACTGGATAACGGATTAAGGACTGATTTCACAAGGCACTTTCAATTTCTCATATAGTCTCGACATCATTAGCATCTTACTGCTTAAGCTAAGATTTTGAATTATACTCTCTTATCGTAGACATAGGAATCACATTACTGGTCTTCTCGAATTCTGACTGAAATACCTACTGATAAGTAACTGACCTTATTCTTTCTATAATCTCATACTCTTAGATGAACCGTAACTCACTTTTCTCTACTTACCAAAATGAAAAAATTTCTGTCAATAAAATACTTTCAGAAACACCTGACAGCTATTTGAATTTCAATATTCTTACCTTTTGATTCTATACACAATTTCTGATAATCTGTCTTTGATCTCAAAAATCAATTTTCACCTTTCTGTAATATTTTAACTTAAATTAACCCTGTGAGTTTCTCTTTCTAAATTGATCTTAATATTTAAAACACAATACAAAACTTACCTTTCTAAGAATCTAAATCACTTCCTCGATTTAACTATTAGTATTAGAGTGACACACAATAACATTCAGAAATCTCGTACTCAAGGTTTACTGTAACTTTCTTCTAAAGTTATAATACAAATCTCAAATTTCAACCATAACCAATGAAAATTTGGGCTCTGTATAAACTGACAACCTCATGATAAATAACTCAGATAACCTATCAATAGAAAAACTTGGTCATGCTGAAAAAACATATACATAAACTTCCTCGAGTAATCAACCATAACTTACATAACCTTTACCCTTTTGATGATATTACTAATTATGTTGTACAATTCTTCGAATTACCATTGCATTTCCACACAGATATCAATAGTGACTGTAATAGCTTCTAAGATACTAAAAAAAGTCAACTTTAACTCTTTGAAAGTTTAGACATCAGGTTCAAAATCTGGTACATAGCATATCTTACGCTTACTAGTGTAACTATTTCTGAGTATCCTCCATCTCTGTACTCCTCGAGTAGACAGATAATTATCATTGTATCAGGCTTCATAACTATTGCATAATCTCTTTACTCAATTCAGACTGAATCATAACAAATACTTCGGTCATCAATTTCTTCAACTGTTTATAACTTTTCTAGCATGGAGTTAAGCTAAATTAAACTTTATATAATGAGAACTCTAGCAATCGGACAACCTGGATTGGAAAAATCATACCTCAAATGCAACCCTTTCGATGTGTATATATATATAACTCTGTATCATAACTTATAGAATAGGTACTCTTCACTCAAGTTGTTTATCTATTTATACATAAACAATCAACATTTAATTCTAGAACTGTGAATAATTCTAACATACATATAACTCAATCAGACTGCTCAACTGAATCAGTTTTGACTAATAAACAATAACTTTTCAAGAACTGCTCTTCTTTTTGCTATCATTATATCTCAGACATACATTCTATCATGATCTCTTCAAAAAGCTAATCACAAATCGTTATCACTGCATAGCTTGAAAGAACATAACATTCGGTCTTTAACTTGCTGATACATGTATCGAGATCATTTAAAAAAAAAATCATTACCTCGATCTAAGCTGAACTTCTTATCACTCACATTTTGCCAAAGTCACTTTTTCTTCAAATTCATTCAGCTTAAAAATCCCAGTGCCATAATAAGTCTAACTTCTAAATTACTTTATTAAATGACGTCCCAGCTCTGTACTTTCTGTAACGCCCCCAACGCCCGAAACCGTCACCGGAGTCGAGCTTGAGGTGTTACTAAACAAAATATACCAATTTAAACAACTTTACAAAATCCATTTTCATTTTCGGAATAAACTGTTTTCCGCGTCATAGTCGCTCAAAAAATCATATCTCGAGTCACGAAACTCGAAATCAAGATCCGTAAATTTTTCCCGAATCTAGACTCATATATCTATCTACTAATTTTTTTCTAGAATTTTTGGCTGGGCCATTTAGTACAGTTTATTAGTTAAAGTTTCCCCTATTGCAGAACTCGACTGCACTGACCTCTACTCATTACGAACCACTTTTCTCCCTGTACAAATTTCATATGACCATGAAGTTTATTTCTCTTAAAACTAGACTCAATAAGGAATCTAGACATAAAAATTAATCCTCCTAATAATTTTTGTACAATTTATGGCGAATTTTCAAAGTTGGAACAGGGGATCCAGAAATTGCTCCGGCCCTGTTTTACTCAAACTCAGATATCTCATAACATATAATCCCTTCACCTATTTCACTTCTTCCATTTGAAAGTAGACATAATAAGCTTCAATTTCATAACTAATCCATCATCAAATTCGATTTCTATGATTTTTAGTGAATTTTCAAACTCACGTCACTGCTGTTATGAAGTTCTATTTTTAAGCTACTTTCACATTTTTCCTTAATTCCATGTCATAGTTATCACTCAAGCATACATACTATGAGCCACATCACAATAGATAATAACACACAAGCATAAGAATAATCATATAGATCCATAACATGATCAGCCGACGTAGGCCAATTTACAAGAATACATACTACCTTAATCTCAAGCCAATGCCTTTGGCTAAATCATAATATTACGTACTCCACATTACAACCCTATACATGCCATAGACTCGGTACACTAGGATTTACTTACGACGATAGCATTAACTTGACAGTGTGATAATATCTCTGACGGCCTCTAACCCAAGCAAACCTGGCAACCCTAGGGAATATGGGAAAGAAAAGGGGAGTAAGCTTTACGCTTAGTAAGTTCATATGAAAACAATAAGCAACTTATTAACAAGCTTTATCAATGTTTACAACAAAATCTCAATATCATCAAGAATAAAAGACTCATTCCAATTCATTAAGATAATCCATAGATGTACAATAAAGCCAATTCTATTCATATGCTCTTGTATCTTATTTTATAAGTTCACACATGTTAGTCCATATGACTCCATGTATGATCCTATATAAGAATTTAACATATAATTCATATCCATTAGCAATCGTTACCATGAAGTCTTTTAGTCCGAGACTTTACTCGCCTCGTCATCGAGACCTTTAGCTCGGGTAAACTCTATACATAGCCATCGGGTCTCTAGCCCAGATATAATCTCCGCATATAGCCTTCGGGTCTTAACCAGGACATAATCTCCGCGTATAGCCTTCGGGTCTTAACCCGGACATAATCTCCGCGTATAGCCTTCGGGTTTTTAATCCCGGATTCACATCACAGAGTCTTATGTATTCACATGTTACCACATTTCACATAGCAAAATCACATTTGTAATTCAAGTCCACTCATTCGTATATAGACATATAACATGCTCAATGACTTTGTGTCGTAAACATCATTCAAGTCTAATACATATATTCTTCTTTTACTAAACTTTTATCTCAATAAACAAACACATACATAAGCATATGTCCCCAATCTCTTTCTTTGTTTAGTTCTCTAATAGCCATTCGGCTACATAACAAACATGTAATAGGTTTCTTTCTCAATAACCTTATTATGATAAGGACAATGGGACATCATTCATTTATCATACAAGTATATCATGGCATTTAAAATTAAATACCAAATTCAATTACTCAAAACTTACTTGTTCCAATGGAATATCATATTCCATCAAATTCCCAATGCATTCCATCATCACATAATTGTTTTCAACACTTGGCATCACTTTCCATATACAATATTTCCAATAAAGAAAATCCAATACCAACATAGCAAGATAATTTCCAAAAATATTAGTAATAACATGAATATCATGCTTATTTAATCATACGAACTTACCTCGAAGGCAATTCCGGTTAATTACTCCATTTTAGTCCATAATCTCATACTTTCCGATTTAGGCCCAAATCTCGCTTTTCTTGATGTAACATGATAAAATTCACTCATTTAATCACTAAATTAATTAAAACAATCCAAATTTCACAATTTTAGCAAAATGACCATTTTGCCCCTAGACTTTTGCAAAATGACCATTTTGCCCCTATGCTCGAAAATTGATTTTTATTCAATTTCTTCACTTCTTAAGCCTAAATAAACCATTACAAGACCATAGAAACTCATAAATATCATTTTCACACACATTAGCACTTATTTTACAACTTTGCATAATAACCCCCTTTTAAGGCATTTTCATGCAAATTTCTTTCACAAAGGTGTTTATTAGACAAATACAACTCAAATTCTTCCATAAAAACTCAGCAAACAACACATATATGTTCATGGCAAAAGCCTAAACTCTTTATCAATTTGCAAAATAGTCCACTCTTTTGAAAGCTCATGCTTTAGGGGTTCCAAAAATGTAAAAATCATCAAGAAAAGACATTAAAATCACTTACTATCAAGGGAGATGAGTTGCTGAAATTTTTCAGCTTCTAAACCCTTATTCTTGCTGCCCATTTCGTGGAGAAGAAGAAGAAATGAAAGAGATATAACATTTTATTCTTTTTTCTTATTTTATTACAAAATATCTTACCCAACATTTTTGACTTTTCTACTCTTCTATTCTCTTGGCCGGCCATTCATTTTTAAAGGGCCTAATTGCCTTTTAAAGACCCCCAATTTTAATTCTAAATCAATTTAACACCTTTATGCATTAATACACAACTTTTACACTTTATGCGATTTAGCCCTTTTTCGAAATTAAGCTAGAAATCTCTAAAATTAACTTATCAAAATTTTCATGCACCTTTAAAAAATATGCTATATCACAGAGAATAATATCAAAATAATTTTCTCCAGCCTCGGAATAGTGGTCTCGAAACCACTGTTCCGACTAGACCCAAAATCGGGCTATTTGCAAAATGGTCATTTTGCCCCTATGCTCGAAAATTGATTTTTATTCAATTTCTTCACTTCTTAAGCCTAAATAAACCATTACAAGACCATAGAAACTCATAAATATCATTTTCACACACATTAGCACTTATTTTACAACTTTGCATAATAACCCCCTTTTAAGGCATTTTCATGCAAATTTCTTTCACAAAGGTGTTTATTAGACAAATACAACTCAAATTCTTCCATAAAAACTCAGCAAACAACACATATATGTTCATGGCAAAAGCCTAAACTCTTTATCAATTTGCAAAATAGTCCACTCTTTTGAAAACTCATGCTTTAGGGGTTCCAAAAATGTAAAAATCATCAAGAAAAGACATTAAAATCACTTACTATCAAGGGAGATGAGTTGCTGAAATTTTCCAGCTTCTAAACCCTTATTCTTGCTGCCCATTTCGTGGAGAAGAAGAAGAAATGAAAGAGATATAACATTTTATTCTTTTTTCTTATTTTATTACAAAATATCTTACCCAACATTTTTGACTTTTCTACTCTTCTATTCTCTTGGCCGGCCATTCATTTTTAAAGGGCCTAATTGCCTTTTAAAGACCCCCAATTTTAATTCTAAATCAATTTAACACCTTTATGCATTAATACACAACTTTTACACTTTATGCGATTTAGCCCTTTTTCGAAATTAAGCTAGAAATCTCTAAAATTAACTTATCAAAATTTTCATGCACCTTTAAAAAATATGCTATATCACAGAGAATAATATCAAAATAATTTTCTCCAGCCTCGGAATAGTGGTCTCGAAACCACTGTTCCGACTAGACCCAAAATCGGGCTATTACAATTCTCCCCCCGTTTAGGGATTTTCATCCCCGAAAATCTTACCAGAAAAAGTCGTTCTCAATTTCCATGAGTCACTTATATCATTTTTCTCATAGCCTACAAAACAAACCCAGATCAAGCTCATACTTAGGATATCTGTAACCTTTCCACAATTACCATAAAGATCTCGGCTCAATCCGAAATACTGAAAACTGACATTCTAAGAACTACAAGCTTAGAAACACAGCTCGTCCAAACCCATCTAACAATACCTCTGTACATACTAGAATAGCCACGAGGACTACTATCATCCATCTATCACAATCCAATATGGTATCTCTTATTTACCCGGAGAAGTGGAACATCCCTGTACGAAATTTATACTAGTCTTTTTCATTTTCTTTTCAATGTCATTACCGACAATATTAACCTCGAATACATTTGATATTCGGCTTTTCCCTGTAACCAACTCAATGCCCTTGGAAAGAAAGACAAGGTGCTACTGTAAACTCTGTACTCAATTCTCTTTATAACCCGGAGTTTCTCAGTACTCAGATTGTTACTCGGAGACAATAACAACAGAAACCAAAAAATCGAATCCTTGCTAAAGTTCCAAGTCAAAAGTCGAAATCATACTGTATTAGGCTAATTTATCATTTATAGCCACATCTCTATGCTCAGGCCATCCACTGTTTAAAAACTTAATGCACATAACTCAATTTACCTTTACCAATAATAGCTCTTTACCCGAAGATTAGAGAAATCCAGATACTAGAATTTTCACACTTCTATAATTGAACCAGAAGCATAATCATAATAGATTCCAATATTGCAAATCAAAGATTACTCGTAAAGATAAGCCAAGCTCGATAATTCTCGAAACAAGAAAAAGAGAAAAACCAATATAAGAAATTCCAAGATATAAGATTATACCAGAAATCCGAGAATATAATCCAGAAGAAAATGATAAAGATGATCCGAAAAATTCCTCAAAGAGAACCGGAAGGAAACTACTGTCTGTACACTCTAAAATTCCTCATAACAAAGACAATATAATTCCCACATACATATAAACCATAATTAATAGAACATCAGAATAACCTCGCATAAATTTTTACTACCAACTTTATTCAAATATATCAGAATAGAAATCTGAAGAGATGGAGAAATGTCGATCATAACTAACTGAACCACTAGAGCTTTTCATCAATATCACAATCACTAGCAATCCTCATACGATAAAATTCCCACTCGAAAGGGATAACCATTCGTATTCTCCAGAATAGAGGAAAACATAGAATACCCAGAAGAGAAAGATAGCCATAACTTTTGTTTAATTGAATCCGTCATGCGTAGACATCTGTGCAAGTCTGACATTACTCCTCTAACAAGTTTTGTATTCACTAATCCCATACTATTCCATTATTGTACTCTTTAGTTTCACTTTTGCAAGCTCATGCAACATATCTCTCAAAAATCTCATCGTATAACTCTATTCTGATAAGGGGGCGAAGATTGTAAAGCCTCTAAACTTTTGAATCTCAAGCAAATGCATATTCAACAACAACGTAGCATTACACACATTAATTCAAACATTTCGAATTTCCAACTTGTAACGAACACATTTTCACATATCTCAGTAGTACATGCAACTTTATTTCATATGAATATTAGCAAAACATAAGTGAATTTATCACAATTCAAACTTTCATTTCTTTTTCCCAAATTACCGTTAATGTCTTATCAAGTTCCCACATTTAATCTTGATCACTTGTCAATATTTATCAAATTGGAGAACGTCTTACGGTTTTGAGTACATCGCTTACTTGATGCCATAATCCAACTATGGTCTTATACTAGCTCTGCTCTACTCGTGCTGATGCCTATCCCAGATAGGTCTTACACTTAGTACAAGTCGAGCCAATGCCACGTCCCAGACGGGTCTTACACTAGCTCATCTGTCTCGGTGACGATGCCTGTCCCAGACAGGTCTTACACTTGCACCTACGTGGCCGATGCATGTCCCAGACATGTCTTACACTGGCGTACATATCTCATGTATTGCCATGGTCCAACCATGGTCTTTTCCGTCAATTCATTAGTGAACGATCGTACTCATTTCCTGCGTTCCACCTAATTTGATCTTTCATTAAAACTTTCATTCTATTATGACTTTTATGACATCTTTAATTCAGAGACTTAAACGTAAATCTCAATCACATGTACATACCGATTACACATCATTGAATAGAAATACTCATACACATATCCAGTCATTTCGAGTAAAACTTTCTCTTCATAACCACTAAGCCAAATGAGTTAGCTACGTAACATTATGTGAATACTAACATGCATGAAAGAGCTTATCACAACTTAGCTTTAATTTCATTCCATGTTTCCACATTCTTTAACTCATGAATATCACATAATGAATACTAGTTCATACAAAAAGAATCATGAATTTCTTTTCATACCTTTTCCATTTTCAACATATCACAAGCATAATTCAATAATCTCAACTTTACTCTTATCTCTATCAAGATTTGCTCGGTTGGAACTCGTTCTTGTCTTAACCAACAGTTTTGTCAGGGCCGGGAGATATCACACTATCACGAGTAATACTATGGCATGTATAGCTAGACTCTCTTACGCTAGGTTAGTCCGAGAATCGACTAAACCATGCTCTGATACCACTAAATGTAACGCCCCCAACGCCCGAAACCGTCACCGGAGTCGAGCTTGAGGTGTTACTAAACAAAATATACCAATTTAAACAACTTTACAAAATCCATTTTCATTTTCGGAATAAACTGTTTTCCGCGTCATAGTCGCTCAAAAAATCATATCTCGAGTCACGAAACTCGAAATCAAGATCCGTAAATTTTTCCCGAATCTAGACTCATATATCTATCTACTAATTTTTTTCTAGAATTTTTGGCTGGGCCATTTAGTACAGTTTATTAGTTAAAGTTTCCCCTATTGCAGAACTCGACTGCACTGACCTCTACTCATTACGAACCACTTTTCTCCCTGTACAAATTTCATATGACCATGAAGTTTATTTCTCTTAAAACTAGACTCAATAAGGAATCTAGACATAAAAATTAATCCTCCTAATAATTTTTGTACAATTTATGGAGAATTTTCAAAGTTGGAACAGGGGATCCAGAAATTGCTCCGGCCCTGTTTTACTCAAACTCAGATATCTCATAACATATAATCCCTTCACCTATTTCACTTCTTCCATTTGAAAGTAGACATAATAAGCTTCAATTTCATAACTAATCCATCATCAAATTCGATTTCTATGATTTTTAGTGAATTTTCAAACTCACGTCACTGCTGTTATGAAGTTCTATTTTTAAGCTACTTTCACATTTTTCCTTAATTCCATGTCATAGTTATCACTCAAGCATACATACTATGAGCCACATCACAATAGATAATAACACACAAGCATAAGAATAATCATATAGATCCATAACATGATCAGCCGACGTAGGCCAATTTACAAGAATACATACTACCTTAATCTCAAGCCAATGCCTTTGGCTAAATCATAATATTACGTACTCCACATTACAACCCTATACATGCCATAGACTCGGTACACTAGGATTTACTTACGACGATAGCATTAACTTGACAGTGTGATAATATCTCTGACGGCCTCTAACCCAAGCAAACCTGGCAACCCTAGGGAATATGGGAAAGAAAAGGGGAGTAAGCTTTACGCTTAGTAAGTTCATATGAAAACAATAAGCAACTTATTAACAAGCTTTATCAATGTTTACAACAAAATCTCAATATCATCAAGAATAAAAGACTCATTCCAATTCATTAAGATAATCCATAGATGTACAATAAAGCCAATTCTATTCATATGCTCTTGTATCTTATTTTATAAGTTCACACATGTTAGTCCATATGACTCCATGTATGATCCTATATAAGAATTTAACATATAATTCATATCCATTAGCAATCGTTACCATGAAGTCTTTTAGTCCGAGACTTTACTCGCCTCGTCATCGAGACCTTTAGCTCGGGTAAACTCTATACATAGCCATCGGGTCTCTAGCCCAGATATAATCTCCGCATATAGCCTTCGGGTCTTAACCAGGACATAATCTCCGCGTATAGCCTTCGGGTCTTAACCCGGACATAATCTCCGCGTATAGCCTTCGGGTTTTTAATCCCGGATTCACATCACAGAGTCTTATGTATTCACATGTTACCACATTTCACATAGCAAAATCACATTTGTAATTCAAGTCCACTCATTCGTATATAGACATATAACATGCTCAATGACTTTGTGTCGTAAACATCATTCAAGTCTAATACATATATTCTTCTTTTACTAAACTTTTATCTCAATAAACAAACACATACATAAGCATATGTCCCCAATCTCTTTCTTTGTTTAGTTCTCTAATAGCCATTCGGCTACATAACAAACATGTAATAGGTTTCTTTCTCAATAACCTTATTATGATAAGGACAATGGGACATCATTCATTTATCATACAAGTATATCATGGCATTTAAAATTAAATACCAAATTCAATTACTCAAAACTTACTTGTTCCAATGGAATATCATATTCCATCAAATTCCCAATGCATTCCATCATCACATAATTGTTTTCAACACTTGGCATCACTTTCCATATACAATATTTCCAATAAAGAAAATCCAATACCAACATAGCAAGATAATTTCCAAAAATATTAGTAATAACATGAATATCATGCTTATTTAATCATACGAACTTACCTCGAAGGCAATTCCGGTTAATTACTCCATTTTAGTCCATAATCTCATACTTTCCGATTTAGGCCCAAATCTCGCTTTTCTTGATGTAACATGATAAAATTCACTCATTTAATCACTAAATTAATTAAAACAATCCAAATTTCACAATTTTAGCAAAATGACCATTTTGCCCCTAGACTTTTGCAAAATGACCATTTTGCCCCTATGCTCGAAAATTGATTTTTATTCAATTTCTTCACTTCTTAAGCCTAAATAAACCATTACAAGACCATAGAAACTCATAAATATCATTTTCACACACATTAGCACTTATTTTACAACTTTGCATAATAACCCCCTTTTAAGGCATTTTCATGCAAATTTCTTTCACAAAGGTGTTTATTAGACAAATACAACTCAAATTCTTCCATAAAAACTCAGCAAACAACACATATATGTTCATGGCAAAAGCCTAAACTCTTTATCAATTTGCAAAATAGTCCACTCTTTTGAAAGCTCATGCTTTAGGGGTTCCAAAAATGTAAAAATCATCAAGAAAAGACATTAAAATCACTTACTATCAAGGGAGATGAGTTGCTGAAATTTTCCAGCTTCTAAACCCTTATTCTTGCTGCCCATTTCGTGGAGAAGAAGAAGAAATGAAAGAGATATAACATTTTATTCTTTTTTCTTATTTTATTACAAAATATCTTACCCAACATTTTTGACTTTTCTACTCTTCTATTCTCTTGGCCGGCCATTCATTTTTAAAGGGCCTAATTGCCTTTTAAAGACCCCCAATTTTAATTCTAAATCAATTTAACACCTTTATGCATTAATACACAACTTTTACACTTTATGCGATTTAGCCCTTTTTCGAAATTAAGCTAGAAATCTCTAAAATTAACTTATCAAAATTTTCATGAACCTTTAAAAAATATGCTATATCACAGAGAATAATATCAAAATAATTTTCTCCAGCCTCGGAATAGTGGTCTCGAAACCACTGTTCCGACTAGACCCAAAATCGGGCTATTACACTTTCATTATCAAGTCTGAACTCATATTCGTCAATAGAACATTTCTTGCTAGTATCTTATGGCTAATACTTTGAATAGTAATTTATTAAGAAACCCAAGATAACAAAATCTCAGAACACGGAGCTATACAGAATTTGTAAAAATCACTTCTCATGTAGAATAGTTAAGGTCTCGATAGAATCTCAGAAAATTTCCAAAAACGAAAGATAATACTCACAAGCACTAAAATCAACTATAACAGAAACCATATAATTTTCCTTTATATTTACCAAACAATAGCTAGTAGGACGGGACACTTGTGACAGCCTTAAGTTGCCCCTAGTCGGAATGTGGTTTCGGGACCACAAATCCGAGTCACGGAAATAATTTAACATTCATTTTGATGCTTATTATAAGTGCTAAATCATATATGAAATTTGTGGTGACTTAATTTAGTCTTATCATAGTGAATTGCACTTAGAAGGGCTAAATTGTGAACTTTGAAAATGAGCTAGGTAATTATGTGATGACTAGTAAGTGCATGCAAGAGAATTAATGTCCTTGCATGTCAAATTTCCCTCTTTTCATTATGATGGCCGACCAACTCATCTAATGATGAGGTTTTGGGTGTTTTGTTTTGTACTTTAGTGAATAAATGCTTACTTTATGCATAAAATAAAAGTTATTATAAATTCATAAAATAAAGATGAATAAAATAATAAGAGAGGTGATAAAAACAAAGTTATCCATTTTCTTTTGTTCCTCCTCTTTTGCCGAAATTAAAACAAAGAAAAGAGAGGTTTCAAGCTAGGCATTCGGTCATTTTAGGATTGATTAAGGTATGTTTCTATGTGATTTTTGTGTAATTTTTGGTGAAATTAAGCTCCTCATAAAGCTATTGATGGAACCCATACATGAATTTTTGATTTTTCTTTATGAAATTTCATTCGGGCATGGCCTTAAATTTGCTAATTTGATTGTGTTTTGTTGTTCATGAGTTTCTTGTAATCTTATTTTAAATTCACCGATGCATTCTTTGATTTGGTAGTGGTTTCATGCTCGGTTTTGGTTGAGATTAATTTTGGAAATTTATGTGTTAAATGTTAGTATGTGTTAGAATGAATGCCAAATGAAGACTTAAATTTTGAGGTGAATAAATTGTTGCCATTGAAGATGAGACATGCATTCGGTCATGAGTAGGAAATTTATAAAATTTGAGTTTGATGATAGAAATGAAATTAGGGGTGCTTAATGGATTTTGTGATGCCTATATGCATGTGAAATTGAATTTGTAAGTGGATTTGTGAAAAACTTGTATTTTGTGTGGCAAAAAAAAAAAAAAAAAAAGGTTATGAGAGCATTCGGCAGTAGCTATAATATGCTAGTTGCTGGAATGTTTTGCTGTTTTTGTTTAGAAATGGTAGTAAAGAGAGCTTTGAGCTAGCTAAATGTATTGATGTATGGATTTGATGATATTTGGGAATCGGATTGTTTGAATAAAGGGGGTTTTCGGCCATGGTAGCTTAAAATGCTTTTTGATAATCGGCTATCATGGTAAGATGTGGAATTAATGTTTGATAATTTTTAGGAGATGTTGTTTTGTTGATAATTTTGTTTAATAAATGACCGATTGAGTGCTTGGTGATGGATGATTAAATTGAATCCATTCTTAAGTGGTACGAAGTAGAAATTGCTATATATATATATATATGTGATTATAAGAAAGGAAATTGTTTTGCTTAAATTAGGCATGCTCTTCGTTATATTGAGCTTAAAATTTACGAAATCTTGGTTAGGCGGCAAAACTAGAAATCGGCCATGTTGTTATGAGCTAAATTATGAATGCTTAATGTCTTGATTTGTAAATGGTGATGTGTTGGTTTAAGCTTGTAATTTGACATACGTATGTTTTAAGAGTAAATCTGTAATAAATCTGCTTAAGACAGCAGCAGTAGCGTGAGTTTAGAAAATCACCATAAATTGTTGGAGTTGAATTAGAGGCTGAATAAATTGTGTAATTAAATCTTAATGAGTCTAGTTTCTTATAAAAGAAACCTTACAAGCAATGGAATTGCCGATAAATAGATTTTTAAAGTTGTGTGAGACAGTGTCAGAATGACTCCGAAATCCCCTGTTCTGTTTTTAGAAAATCACCATAAATGGCATAAAAATTGTTATGAGGCAAAATTTATATGCTTAGACTCCTTAATGAGTCTAGTTTCGAATGAAATAGGCTAGGACATGTTTTGAATTCTGTACAAGGAGAAATTCAATTCGTAGTAAAGAGTGGTCAGTTTAGTCGAACAGTGAAATAGGGGAAACTTTAAGAAAATTCTGGTATTGATTGGCCAAACCAAAAATTCTGGAAATTTTATGGATGGAAGATATATGAGTCTATTTTCAGGAAAAATTAACGGCACATCATTTGGAGTTTCGTAGCTCCAGTTATGAGTAATTTATTGAATGTTGCTCAGAAAATCAGCTTGTTGCAACTTGTGGTATGTATGTGAAATGGCCGAATGTGTGTGTGTTTGCTATGAGAAGTATATGCATATACCATTTGACTATAAGTGAAATTAATTAATTGAGATGTTTGAATAAGGATTAATAGATTTAAATATTTTATTTAGCTCAAGAGCATAGAGGGACAAGTTCGGATAAAGGGAAGGCTAAAGTGGTCGAATAGCCAACTCATAATTGCTCGGGAAAGTTCAAGGTAAGTTTTGAGTAATTGGTTTTGGTATTTAATTTAAATGCCATGATATGCATGAATGATAAATGAATGATGTCCTATTGACCTTACCATAATAAGGTTATTGAGTAAGAAACCTTGTATATGTTTGTTATATAGCCGAATGGCTATTAGAGAACTAAGCAAAGAATAAGATTTGGGATATATGCATATGTGTGTTACTTATTGAGCTGAAAGTTTAGTAAAAGAAGTATACTTGTATTGGACTTGAATGATGTCTACGACACAAAGTCAGTGAGCATGATATATGTCTATATGTAAATGAGTGGACTTGAATTACACATGTGATTCTTCGTTATGTGAAATGTAATAAAATGTGAATAGATATACATGGAACTCTGTGATTTGAATCCGGGATAAAAAACCCGAAGGCTACATGCGGAGACTAAGTCCGGGTTAAAACCCGAAGGCTACATGCGGAGACTAAGTCCGGGTTAAAACCCGAAGGCTACATGCGGAGACTAAGTCCGGGTTAAGACCCGAAGGCTTGAGTGGAGGTTTTATCCGAGCTAAAAGACTCGATGATGATACGAATAAAGTCTAAGATTTAACGACTTCATAATAACGATTGCTAATGAATGCGTTAAAACATTAAGTTATACAGGTATGTACCCTAAACTTATATGCAAGCTTGTTTTGGACCAAATCATAAGGTCATTATGCGATTGCGTATGTGGTTATGAAATGAGACTATTAATATGGTTATAGCAAAATTGGTTAATGAGAAGTGTTATGTGAAATTATGCAATATGTCTATGATTATATGAGCTCAATATTAAGTGAATGTTATCTGCCTATCGTATATGATAAGAATGTGTGTATTCGGGTAAGGGTGACATACCCAAAAGAAGAGGGAAACAAAAACGCGAATAACTATGTTATAATTTAATTTCATCCGTTGTCACTGCTTAAAACTTACTAAGCATTGTAATGCTTACTCCGTTTGCTTTGTTTCCTTTGTTTTATAGATCTCTTTTTGGAAGCTACGGACTCGGGGATTGAAGCTTAAATCACCTACACTATCGTCGTTATTTTGGTATATTTGATAGTTATTTTGAGAACAATGGCATGTATAGGCTAATCTCCGTACAGTAAACCGAATTACGTTTTGAGTTGTAATCATTTTAGCCATGCGAAAATGGCTTGCTTAGTCTTTAAGTATGAATATATGTTTTGATGAAATTCATGTGGCTTGATATTTGTAGCATGAATTATAGATAGAAATCAAGATGCAATGTGTCTCAAATATGGTATACTGTTATTTGAGAAATTGTTTTGGCCTAATTGTTGGTAGTCACATGGTAGATTTTGATAGATGCTTATTTATCAAATTCATTGTGATGCAATGTACTAACCGAACCTTCTTGCAAGTGATCTATAAACATTCGGTTATAGTACTTTAAAGAATCTAAGCCTAGCTGGTATTTATGAACCTCTAGTAAGTCGTATTTAGTTATGTAATACCTTAATACCCTATTCCGGCGACGGACAGCGGTATAGGGTGTTACAACACTAACATCATATGGACCTTATCGTCAACTTTCCATCTGCACACTAAAGCAGAAAACTAAAATAGATAGAGCATTATCAATCACAACTCAAGCAAACTACAATGCCTTCATCTGTCTGTATATTTAATTGACATCCTCATACAGTAGGACTTTCATCTGAAATCTTGCTGATATAAATATATATACCTCTGAAGAGAAATGTACACATATAATAGTCGAAAGAAATTTCTAAAATTTTCTCAACCAAAAACTCTGCATTCAGCTATTAATGCAGCTCAATCATTATTCCTCTATCTAATTCTGTCATTACTGAATCCACATTATCTCATTCAAAATCGAAACTTATTCAGAAGAAAATCCAGCAATCATATACCTAACACATCATACCTGAATAAGTGGATTAGCTAAACCTAACTTTTCTTTAACTGTAACGTTTTAGAATCCAGATGATCTACATATTAACCTGGCATCTTTTTTGTAACTGTATTTATTTGCTAAATCATTCTCGACTCTGATTATGTTGTCAATTAATCTGCAATGGAACTTTTTAGTTTTTCACTTGTAAGCCTATTCAGTCTGAATTTCATGTAATCTCTCTCTAAAATACTTTGTTGAAAAGGGGGGTGAGGTTTTAACACATTTGATTTACCTTGTATATACTCATGCATATAACTTAACACTCATCAATATATAATATTATCACAATTACACAATTTGCTTCAAGCAACTCAGCAGACACGTTCATAATACAGAGACTTCTTGATCATCTTATGCAAATTAGTGCACTTATGCATGCATTCATGAATCTCAAGTAACATGACTCATAACATTCACTTAACTTCTCTAGTTATACATATAGCATCATACAAATGCCAATTTAACATGAACACTTATTTCAATATAAACTTTCCTTTCATCTTATCTCATCTTTCATATTTCCCAAACAGTTCTTATTCACAATTTATTTATTTTCACATAAACATCATGAACTATTATTCATACTTTTTATAAGCCTAAACTCACCATAAACATACTATCTATACTATCAAACTTAGCTTGGTTGGAGTGCACATCTGTCTGACAAAACATTTTGCATCTGGGTCGGGAGTCGTCACACTATCACAATTCAATATGACATGTATAGCTAGACTCTTATTCATGCTAGATAGTCTGAGAACCAACTAAAATCTTGCTCTGATACTAATAAATGTAACACCCCTTACCCGAGACCATCGACAGAGTCGAGCACGAGGCGTTACCAGACTTATCTTACTAATTTGGGGCATAAAAATTTACTTTTAAAATTAATTTGCTCATATTCATCCAATATATCCCTAAAAAGGGCCCTCGAGGCCCTAAAACATGCAATTGAAACGGTTCAGGATCAAACCAGGAACATTAAATTTTTTTCGATTACTTACACAAATCAAAATAATTTATTTCACTATTCATAATAAAATTGTCCACCTACGTAACAATAACTAAATTAATTACAACTCATACTACGAAACTTGAAATATAAATCCATAAATTTTTCCTGAAACTAGACTCATATATCATCTTTCCAGAATTTTTCCAGAATTTTTGGTTTGGCCAATTAGTACATTTTATTCATTAAATGTTCCCCTATTTCCCAGTCCAACAAACATCTCTTCACTAAAAATTGATTATCTCATTTTAAAGAATTCAGATAATTTTTCCATTTGTTTTTAATGAAAATAGACTCACTACAGAATATAGACATAGAAATTATACATCATAATTCTTTTTGTACAATTTTTAGTGAAATTCTATAATCGAAACAGGGGATCATGAAGTCACTCTGAACCAATCTCATAAGAGTTTAAATATCTCAAAATACAGACCTCCTTTGAATATTTGTATCTTTCCTATGAAAATAGACTCAATAAGATTTAATTCTATATCTCATTCACCATTCAATCCATTTCTACAATTTTTAGTGATTTTTCAAAATCAAGTCACTACTGTTGTCCCAAAACTGTTTCACAACCAAATTTTACTCTTTCATAATTTCTTTGCATTAAACCTCATTTAGGCATACATAACATCAACACATGTTCTTATTTAGCCATATCATAAGGACATACACACAAAATGGCCAAGTCCCTATACACGCCATAACTAAAAACGTTTCAATGAAAATACCCAATTGGTAACTTAATAGTTGAAAGTATGTAGCGATCTCCGACGACCTCCAACCCGTTTGATAAAACTTTGGAACAGAGGAAAGGAAAGAGGTAAGCTTATAAAGCTTAATAAGTTCACATGTAAAATAATAGGCATTAGTAATGAATTTAGCTTATTATTAAGCTTTCATAATTTGCATAAATAATGTTAAGTTCTTACTTTCCTATCTTACTCATTGGTAACCTTACAAAGGCTCGGAATAAAAAAAAAATACCTTACGTAATACCTTGCTTATGTACCTGCAACATCTCACTTAACACATTAATACTCTCTCATAATATATAGGCATATTGCTAATGATGTCACAAAGCGTCATAAGTATAATTGAAAAGTTATCACTTACTTAATACTTGAATTTACTCATTAAAATATGTTTAATATCATCAACTTATAACCTCAATATTAATAAGCCTTATGTACATACCTGTGCTCTTTCCTCGCGATCTTACCTTGTCATCTCTTTGACTTACTCTTTGGATTAGTCAAGTACCTTTCCTTTCGAAATTTACCATTTCCATGTCTTGACATGGTCTTACGTGGTATTCTTGCCTTATGTACTCACCAATGCCATGCCTTGGTATGGTCTTACATGGGATCCTTGTCTTATATGCTCACCAATGCCATGCCTTGCAATGATCTTTCATGGGATCCTTGCCTTATATACTCACCAATGCCATGCCTTGGCATGGTCTTACATGGGATCTTTTCCTTATAGTAACTTATCAATTCCATGTCTTGACATGGTCTTACATGATTTCTTTGCCTTGTAAAACTTACCAATGCCATGCCTTGGCATGGTCTTATATGGGATCTTTGCCTTATAGTAACTTATCAATGCCATGTCTTGACATAGTCTTACATGATTTCTTTGCCTTGTAAAATTCACCAATGCCATGCCTTGGCATGGTCTTACTTGGTACCCTTATCTTATGTTGCCATGGGTTAACCATGGTCTTTTTCCGTCAATTCTTCCTTAATTAACATGTTATGAACATGGAATTTGAAATATTAATGTCTTGGCAATTCATAGCTAAAACATACTTGCTCAAAATTCTCAAGGTCAGTCACATAACTCAATAATAATAATAGCAACAATTTCATAATAATAAAATGCTACTCAACTTACATACTTACATTCTTATTCTCATCATATCCTTAATTTATCTTACTTTCCTCAAATTATACTATTTTATACTTTCTTGATCTTATACAAAGCCACATTATCACTATGGTTTTATTTGTAAACTTATTCGAATTCTCACTATTAATGTCGAATCATTATTGAACATTCCTCAATTATTATCATTATATTCAAAAATCAATACTAAAATATTTATAGCTAATATATTAATTTAGCATTCAAACATGCTTAATTAAATGCTTATTAAACACATGAACTTACCTCGATACCAATAAGACCATTTTGACCAACTTTCTCGAGTTTTGGTTTTTCTCCAGTTCTAGGTCCAAATCTCATTTTCCGGAATCTAAAACATCATATTTCACTTATTTAATCAATGTACTAATCATTTCAGACCTAAAACATATTTTTATAAAATTTATATTTTTGCCCCTAAACTTTTGTATATTTACACTTTAGCCGCAAAGCTCGAAAATAAATTTTTATTCAAGTTCGTCACATTTTAGGCCTAACTAAACCATTTCATAAATATAGCAGCCCACAATTCTCATTAAAACTCACAGTTATGACCAATTTTATAACTTTTATGATTTTGGCCTTTCGGAGGTTTTCGTCGAAAATCACTCGGTAAAAACTGTTTCTCTAACCATAAACATGCATAATCTACCATAATTCATCAAAATGCACAGTTATTCAACATGGTTCAATTTTTGAAATCAAACCCTAGCTCAAATAAATGGTAGAAATAGAGAAATCATGTTACCAGGATTTCAAAAACGTTAAAATCATTAAAAACGAGGCTAGAACGGACTTACAATCGAGCTTGGAAGCTTGAAAAACCCTAGCCATGGTTTCTCCATGCTATATTCGGCCTTGAGGAAGAAGATGAGCAAATTTTTGCTTCATTTTCCCTTTTTATTTCTTTTAAATTACTAAATAGCCAAAATGCCCTTAAAGACTTTTCTTTCAAATTTGTCTTATCATGCCCATTTTTGTCCAACAATTTAACCAATGGTCTAATTACTATTTAAGGACCTTCAATTTAAAACTTCATAACAATTGGACACTTTTAACATATGGAACTCAACTTTTGCACTATTTACAATTTAATCCTTTTGACTAAATTGAGTGCCCAAACATCGAAATTTTCGAACGAAATCTTCATGAAATCTTTTCGTGAAATCGTAGATCATAATAATATAATAAAAAAATGTTTTCCTTGTCAGATTTGTGGCCTCAAAACCACTATTCTGACTAGGCCTAAAATCGGGATGTTATAAGTCCATTCAAGGACGCATCAATGTAAATCACAAACTCTTTACCTGGTTCTGGTTGTACTAAGATAGGAGCTTCAGTCAATAATGCCTTTAACTTTTTAAAACTCTGCTGACACTTTTTAATCCATTCAAACTTGACATCTTTCTGTAGCAATCTTGTCAATGTGGTAGCTATCATGGAAAATCCCTATGCAAATTGTTTATAATAACTGGCGAGACCAAGAAAACTTCTGACCTCTGATACATTCTTGGGAGGCTTCCAATCAACGATGGCTGAAATCTTGCTCGGATCCACTCTAATACCTTCACTTGAGACTATATGTCTAAGAAAACTGACTTCCTGTAACTAGAACTCACTTTTGCTAAACTTGGCATAAAGCTGATTATCTCTTAAAGTCTATAAAACTGTTCTCAAATGCTATGAATGCTCAGTCTCATCAGAGAATAAATCAAGATATCATCAATGAACATAACTACAAATTTATCCAAGTAAGGTCTGAAAATTTGGTTCATTAAGTCCATGAAAATGGCAGGAGCATTAGTTAAGCCAAATGGCATCACAAGGAACTCATAATGGCCATACCTAGTCTGAAAAGTAGTCTTTGGAACATCTGAATCTTTAACTTGCAACTAATAATATCTGGATCTCAAATCTATCTTGGAGAACACAATAGCTCCCTTCAATTGATCAAACAAATCGTCAGTTCTAGGCAGTGGATACTTGTTCTTAATAGTTACCTTGTTAAACTGTCGATAATCTATGCACAATCTCATCGAACCATCTTTCTTTTTCAGAAAGAGTACTGGTGCACCCCATGGTGAACAACTAGGTCTTGCAAAGCCTTTATCTATTAATTCCTGCAATTGAACTTTCAATTCTTTCAATTCCATTGGAGCCATTTTATAAGGAGCAATAGAAATGAGTGTTGTACCTGGAACCAACTCAATACCAACTTAACTTCTCTGATAGGAGGCAAACCTGGTAGTTCTTTCGGAAACACATCAGGAAACTCACATACCATAGGCACTGATTGTAATATCCCGAATTAGGGCCTAATCAGAATAGTGGTTTCGTGACCACAAATCTGAGATAGAAATAATCATTTTATAATTATTTTGAGGTTTATGATATGATTGCATGATTGTGTGAAAATTTCGTGAAGAAATTCTATGCATAAAGTGCTTAATTTGAAATTAGGGACTAAATCGAATAAGTTGCAAAACTTGCATTCTAGAAGATTTTAGTATGAAATTGCTTTGGAAAATTAATTAGGAGGTCTTAAATAGCAATTTGACCAATTTCTAAAATTTTGGACAAAAATGGGCTTGTACATGAAAAATTACAAAGAAAGGCATTAAGGGCATTTTTGTCAAATGGTAAACGTGTTAAATTGAAATGTGTTTTATTTATATTTTTATGGTTTACATTTTTATAAAATTATTTTGGAAAAAAATTTCATACGAAAATTTTGACGTTTGGGCACTCAATTTAGTCAAAAGGACTAAATTGTAAAAAGTGCAAAAGTTGAGTTCTACATGTTAAAGGTGTCCAATTGTTATGAAAATTTAAATTGGAGGTCCTTAAATGGCAATTAGACCATTGGTTAATTTATTGGACAAAAATGGACATGAAATGGGTGAAAAAAATATTTTTAAGTTAGGGTCATTTTGGTCATTTAGTGATTAAATGAATTAAAAATCAAATTAAAAGCCAATTTTTGCTCATCTTCTTCCTCAAGGCCGAAAATAGCATGGAGAAACCATGTCTAGGGTTTTTCAAGCTTCCAAGCTCGATTGTAAGTCCGTTCTAGCCCCGTTTTTAATGATTTTTACGTTTTTGAAATGCCGGTAACATGATTTCTCTATTTCTACCATTTATTTGAGCTAGGGTTTGATTTCAAAAATTGAATCATGTTGAATAATTGTGTATTTTGATGTTTTATGATAGAATATGAGGTTTTAAATTATGTTAAACAACTTGTGATACTCGGTTTTAAGTAAAAACGAGTAAAATGGCTTAATTGGTAAAAATACCTATTGTTCATAAGTACATGTTATAATGAGAATTTGAGCTTGCTAATGGTAAATAAATGATCAGCATGTCCTAAAACATAAGAATTTGGAATAAAATTGAATTTCCGAGCCTTGGGGCAAAAGTGTAAATATGCAAAAGTTTAGGGGCAAAATTGTAATTTTGCCAAAGTTAGAGTTAAGGACTATTTTGATAAATGTGAGTATTAAATAAGCTAAATGTGTTATTTTAGATCAAGAAAGACGTGGAATCGATCTTGATCGAGGAAAAGAAAAGATTGTGGACTAAATTGCAAAATTTCTATATTTTGTACTGATAAGTTCATGTGTAAATAAGGTAACATAAATGTTATTTTAAGTGATTTAATGTTATTTATATGATATAATACTTATTATCATGAAATGTTATGCTTTGTGAATTATTTTTTAGTAATATGCAAATTATGTGAGCTATTTGATAAATGTGAAATGCTACCAAGTATCGGTTCCGACATTTCGAGGAAGATGACAAAGATGTACGATTGAAGAAAATCCTGTTTGACCCTTGGGAATAGATTAGGATACAAGTGACATGTCACTAGTATAGTTGAGTTCCGAACTCGTTGAGTTGAGTCTGAGTTCGTGAGATGTAACTAGGCATCCGAGCTCGTTGAGTTGAGTCCGAGTTCACTTATGGATGCGAAGGCCCGAGCTCGTTGAGTTGAGTCCGAGTTCACTTATAGGCAGGTTACATGGTAGCTTGGCTACGTAAATTCCGTAGGCTATTGAGTTGTCTAGCTACGGATATGACACTTATGTATGTGAAATCCGTGTATCCGAATTATATTTCGATGAGTTCAACGGGTAGATTTTTAAATGAATAATGAGAACGCCTAAATGAAAGAGGTATGTTGGAAAGTATGGTGAAAGAGGAAGTTGGACAGGTATGAAACTAAATCTCGAGTTAAGAACTTGGTAAGACAAGATTGTGGTAAGATAGCAAGTATACTTGTAACATGAATGTCTTAGTGATATTAATGCAATTGATGTTAATGTTGAATTGCATGATTATGTTACTTATTATTTGCATGTGAATTTACTAAGCATTTATGCTTACTCCCTTCTTTTCATTCATTGTAGTTTTGACAAGATAGCTCGGAAATCGGGAAGGGTCGAAGGAACGATCACACTATTCGGGACAATTTGGTATAATGGCTTGTATTTTGAATATGGCATGTATAGCTTATAATCATTTTGTGTGAATAACCTTATGATATGGTGATGGTTTGATAAGGAAATGCTTGGAAATGATTAGCCATTGGAATTGCCAATCTAGATCATATTTGGTGTCATGTATGTTTAATGTGCTACTTAGTCCATGAAAATCCATAAAAAGGTGAACTTTGTTATAAAACAGAATTTTTCAACAGCAGTGACGTGAGTTTGAAAATTCACTAAACATATTAGAGACATGATTTGATGGTGAATAAAATATTAAATTGAATCTTATTGTGTCTATTTTCATATGGAAGAAACTAAACAGGAAGAAGAGTTGTATTTTATGAGATATTTGGGTTTTGGTGGAATAGGGTCAGAGCAATTTCTGAATCCCCTGTTCTGAATTTAAAAATTCACTAAAACTTGTAAAAAAATAATTAGGAGTCATACTTTATATGTACAGATTCCTTATTGAGCCTATTTTTAAAAGAAATAAATGGCATAGCCATTCGACTTTTTTAGAGGGAGAAAAGTGATTCGTAGTGAATAGAGGTCAAAGTAGTCGAACACTGAAATAGGGGAAAATTTAACTAATAAACTGTACTAATTGGCCCAACCAAAAATTATATAAAAAAAATTAGTAGATATATATATGAGTCTAGTTTCAGGGAAAATTTACAGATCTTAATTTTGAGTTTTGGAACTCGAGATATGAATTTTTTAGCGACTGTGACACAGATGAACAGCTTATTACGAAAGTTAGAATAAATGATTTAAAGTTCTTTAAGTGATAAATTAAGTTTAGTAACACCTCAAGCTCGACTCCGGCGACGGTCTTGGGTAAGAGGGCATTACAATGATTCAATTTTCAACTCTGGATCTTTAGTATTCAACACAAAAGCAAGTTAAGCTTCATATCCTTTCCTCAAGCATTTTTGAGCAGACATAACAGAAATCATGACAAATGAACTATCTGACTCATCTGAATTGACCCAAAGAATTTCACCATTTTCACATTTCAACTCAATGAATTTCTTTCCACAATTCACTATCACATCAGGTGCAGTCAACCAATCCATGCCAAGAATCACATCAAACTCATTAAATGGCAATAGCATGAGATCGACTGAAAAACAGTAACCTCTACTCATCAAAGGGTAATTTTTACATACTTTGTCTACTAATACATACTGACCTAATGGATTCGATACTTTAATTGCAAATCTCGTAGACTCTATTGACATGTTCATACTAGGCATCAATTTCATGCAAACATAGGAATAGGTCGAACCCGGATCAATCAAAGCAATAACATTAACATCATGAAGAGAAAATATACCCATAATTACGTGGGGGAGGATGCCTCTTCACGAGTACGGATAGCATAGGTCCTTGTAGGTGCTCTAACATCTGGTCTCGCTGCTAAATCTCTAGATGCACCTCTACCTATCCCTATTCCCGAATTTCTCTAAGGTCTGCCTCTAACGGGGGCATTCCTTGATCTTACACTTGGTATTACTTCTCTTTTAACCATCTCAGGACACTCCCAAATGAAATGATCCGATGTACCACATCGAAAACAACCAGTCTTAGTTGCTCAACATTGACTTGGATGACGTCGACCACATTGAGGACACTCGGGTTTATCAGGCTGAATACTGCTAACACTCGCAATTGAAGTCGTCTGGGCTTTCTGACCCATAAATCTTCTACCTCTGTTTCGACTAGAATACCCTATTGAAAAATTAGATCTCATAGAGAACTCTCTAGGCCTCTTGGATGTGGACTGAAATGAGTTGCTTATCTGTCTTTTCTTCGTGTCATGCATTTCAATTTTAGCTTTACCCTTTCCTTTCAGCAGCTCCTCTGCCTTACAAGATCTTTCAACTAGAATGACAAACTTTTTTATTTCTAGAACACCGACTGACAGTCGAATATCATCATTGAGCCTATCTTCAAATCTCTTGCACATAATACCTTCGGTTGACACACACTCTTGAGCATAATTGCTGAGTCTGACAAATTCACGTTCATATTCAGTCACTGTCATCTTACCCTACTTTAGTTCAAGGAATTCTTTTCTTTTCTGGTCGTTGAACCTCTGACTGATGTATTTCTTACGGAACTCTTCCTGAAAGAAATCCCAGGTAACCTTTTCTTTCGGTAGTACTGGCACAAGTGTATTCCACCAATGGTAGGCTGAATCTTGTAAAAGTGATACAACACATTTCATACACTCTTCAGGTGTGCAAGATAACTCGTCAAAGACCCTGATAGTATTCTCGAGCCAAAATTCAGATTTCTCTGCATCGTCATCTTTAGTAGCCCAAAACTCTTCGGCCCTTGTTTTCTAATTTTATCAACTGGTGGCTTCTCTCTTCTGATTGAATCTATAACTAGGGAAGCTACATGGGTAGTCTGAGGATCATGAGGGGGTGGAGGTCTAACGGCTGGATTCGTACGAACGAACTTGGCAAACCATTCATTCATAGCTTGGAAGAAGGATTCTTGAGCCCCTCCTCCCTGACTAACAATAATGGGCCTTTCGCTACTATCTGGTGCACTATCCCTTCTGCAGGAGTGGGCGCATCATCTGCACCAACTCGTTCGGGATCCATAACTATAAAAGAAAAACATTTTAAAATCGTCAAGAGTCGTCACACTATCAAAATAAAGTATGGCATGTATGGCATGTATAGCTAGACTCTTTGTAACGCCCTAATTTTTGGGTTTTCTTAGATTGGTCCTTATCTGATAAAATGTCTAAATGCTAGTATTTGGGAGTGAAATGCATGTTTGAGGTGTGTGTATGGGCCTATGGAGGGCCCATGGGTTAGTTAGAAGCCCGGCAAAATTTTGTATTTTTGACTTAGGAGTTAGGGGACCTTTGGAAGTAAGGGTCTTAAGAAATTATGTGAGAAATATAACACAAGTGGATCAGTGGTAAAGTGGCAAGGGAGACGCCACTAGGCTCCTTAAAAGGTGGCGCCTAAATGAGCTTAGAGGTCAGGGGTTCAAGCGCCAGAAGTTGCAGAGGTAGCGTTTTATTTTTTTTCAGCTTGTGCAGGTAGGAGTTTGAAGCAGAATTGAACTCTGCTTGAGAGAATTTGAACTGGTCAAGGGAGCAACTTGAGGAGCAAATCAAGGAGTGATTTGTGGAGCCTTTGAATTTTGAAAATGATAATCGGTTGAAGGACTCTTGGTGTGGTAATTTCGGCTATAGGTTGAGTAGTGCCGAATTCCTTAGATTCTTTGGAGTGTGTTGGTGCCGATATTCCTATGAGAGTAAGCTTCCAACCTTGTGATGTTTTTGGCATAGCTTAATAGGTACTTTTTTTGCCACTTTGCTCTTTCCATCCAAACCGAGTAGCCGAATCCTAGTGAACCCCATTGTCAATTTCCCTTTCTTTTCATTGCCGAATTTAGAACTTCCAAAGAAGCCTATTGTGTACCGTTCTTCTTTTGGTTAAACTGAATACTCATTCTCTACTCTCTCGAACCTCCTTTCTTATTTTCTTTTCTCCATTTTCTTCTTCTATCATTCACACATCTTCTTTTGGCATTACTCTCTGGTTGATAGTCACAAAAAGCCGAAAGTAAATACCCACTTTGCCGAAACACCTCCTTTACACTCTCATTCCTTTCTTCTTTTTCAAACCCCTAAACTGAATGTCTATTTGATTACAACCCTCATGGCCGAATACCTTGTATGACCGAAACCATACCTCCTTTGTTTACCTATTGATCGAAATCTATCACTTCTCCTTCCTAACCCTCTTGGTTAGCCGAACCCTCTGGTGCTCAAAACTCTATTTCTTTCTCTTCTAAAATTGTAATCCTTCAACACCCTTTACTTTCTCGTTGTTACAAAGGGAGCGGCTGTGGTTTGGTATTTGGGTCGGTAAGTATTTTGTAACATTATCTCGTTTATTCTTTCAAGTATAAGGCTAGATGCCGAAACCCCTTAGGGGGGAGGTTAACGTTTCTGGACTAAGGCCTTATGGCTTTTCTCTCTAGTTCATATGCATTAGAGTGGACAAGGGGCGTGCAGCAAGGGAGGCGATTGTAGGTTACCGCAGTTGGACACTGTGATCTAGTCCATAACCGAAAATGGTAAGATTCTAATGACTTAGGCCATTCAGGCCGATTATGGTAAGGGGTTTATAGCTCTTTGGTTATCGATTATTAGACTAATAATTAGCGTTCGATTGTAGACTCGTCGTACGTGGACTCCGTCGTTGTTGCATCCATTAACAGGTGTGTAACGTATCTCCATCATAGACTAGGATGGCTAAAAGCCGAAATAGTCGAAACTGTGCTAAGTGACCGATCAAAAGTGACCGAAAAATCAGCCCTGGAGAGGAATAAGAGTGACGGAATACTCTGTTGTGGTCACATTGGGAATTGGCGATGGCGAAATTGCAGAAGGTGCAATTTCGAGCGTTTTGGTAAGTTGGGCCTCAATGGGCCAAGGTGGGCCCAATGGGCTTCCGAGCCCAAATTAGAATATGGTCATAAAAGACTTTCTGGTAACTTGAATAATAAAAACTTGGTAAAGTCGGTAAACTAAAACCTAAAATTAGGCTTAACGGACTTATCGACGATATTGGACATAGTAAGGCCCATTAGGGGATCTAGGCTAAAAAGGGCAAAATTGGAAATTTGGCTTAAGTGGACTTCCGTGGTTATTTAGGGACTGCTAATTTATCAGACTTGCATAAAATCTCTGAAAATATGAAAAAGGACTAAAATACCCTTAAATATGGAAAATTACCAAAATACCCCTAGGTGTAAAAAGACTATTATACCCCTAGGGTCAATTCTGTATGAAATGTATGATGTTATGTATCTGCATGAGTTAATTATTAATATGAATATATCTGATGCATGAGATGCTATATATTGCATGCTAGTACGATTATCTGTTGCATGGGGTATGGGTTTATGATGGAGGAAGCGTTCTGGCAGCCTCGCTGCAATCTGGTGACTCTGTCACATTATATCTGGCAACCTCGTTGCAATCTGGTGGCCTCGCCACAATATCTGTATCTGGTGACCTCGTCACATTATCTGGCAGCCTCGCTGCAATATTATCTGGCAGCTTCACTGCAAATGTATCTGGCAGCCTCGCTGCAAATATCTGTGGCGTGTAGCGGTTGGGTGGGTCGAGTAGTCTCCCCACATGGTGTAAGGCTGGTACGAGGGTGTTAAGGATGGATTTGGGATGGGTTTCTGTTTGCATAATATTTATATCTGAACTGCTTCTGTTATGGGCCTTTGGGCTTAATCTGATTTCTGTAATGGGCCAAGGCCCAAATAAATCTGTTTCTGAGGCTTGATCTATTTCGGCTTATGGTTGAGATAATGTTGCACACTGAGTTCTCAAACTCACCCCCTTCTGTTTCATCACTGCAGGTAACCCTCAACCATAGTGGGCTTGGAGCTGCGAGAGATTCGGAGTGGCCACAGCGTCTGCAATAAAACTGGTTTTCATTTATGTTTTAGTATTTTAATTTTTATGTTAATTTTTGGGTTTTAATGTGTAATAAGGCCGCTATTAAATTTTCTTTTTGGGTTTTAACTTTCTAAAGGATTTGGTTCGTACTTTATCGAAACTGCTAGATATAGGCTGCGCGGGTTTTCAAAACCTTAATAACGTTTTCAAAATAACGTTTATAAAATTTAAACAATCTTGAATAATGACAACTTAAAGTAGTTTTTACAAGAACTTTTCTCACCTTGCTAGTTTTATAAAATATCACCTAAGTCTCAACGTGTATAAAAAGGTTACAAACGTAGTTTAGGATCAGGTGACACACCAGATCTGGTCATAGCGTCCAGACCGGGTTTGGGGTGTTACACTCTTACTCATACTGAATATTCTGAGAACTGACTAAACTCTTGCTCTAATACCAATAAATTTCACACCCCTTACCGAGACCGTCGCCCGAGTCGAGCATGAGGCGTTACCAAACTTATCTTACTAGTTCGGGGCATAAAAAATTACTTTTAAAATTAATTTGCCCACATTCATCCAATATATCCCTAAAAAGGGCCCTTAAGGCCCTAAAACGTGCAATTGAAATGATTCGGAACCAAACCAAGAACATTAAAAATTTTTCGATTACTTACACAAATCAAAACAATTTATTTCACTATTCATAATAAAACTGTTCACCTGCGTAATAGTCACTAAATTAATTATAACTCAAGTTAAGAAACTCGAAATTTAAATCCATAAATTTTCTCAAAAACTAGACTCATATATCTTCTTACCATAATTTTTCCAGAATTTTTGGTTTTTCCAATTAATACAGTTTATTGATTAAATGTTCCCCTGTTTCGCAGTCCAACAGATCTGGCCTCTCTTCACTTAAATTTATTATCTCATTATATAGAATTTGGATAAAGTTTCTGTTTGTTTTTAATGAAAGTAGACTCACAAAGAAATCTATACGTATAAATTATGACTCATAATTCTTTTTGTACAATTTTTAGTGAAATTCTTAAATTAGAACAGGGGATCACGAAGTCATTCTAAACTAGTCTCACAAGAATTTAAATATCTCAGAATATAGACCTCTTTTGCTTGCTCTATTTCTTTCTTATGAAAATAGGCTCAATAGGCTTTAATTCTATCTCTCATTCACCATTTAATTCCATTTCTATAATTTTTAGTGATTTTTCAAATCACATCACTACTGCTGTCCCAAAACTGTTTCATAACCAACTTTTACTCTTTTATAATTTCTTTGCATTAAACCTCATTTAGGCATACATAATATCAACACATGTTCTTAATTAGTCATTTCAATAGCTAATCATTATCAAGTATTCACATGCCATTCTTTAATCATATCATAAAGACATACACACAAAATGGCCAAGTCCTTATACATGCCATAACTTAAAACGTTCAAATCACAAAATACCGAGATAGCCCTTTGATAGTGTGAAACGATCTCCGACGTCCTTACGATCCCCGAGTTGGCTTGGCAATACTATAAAAAGAGAGAAAAGAAAGGGAAAAACAATAAAGCTTAGTAATTTTGCAAGTAAATAAATAACAATATTCTAAATGAATTATCAAGATAACTTTAACCTTTAAGCTTAATATGCATAAGTATTGAATTCTCTTACCTGAACCTTTCGAATATGGACTTATCTTACCTTTCCTTGAGTATGCTCTTTAAATTTCTTGTTGACCCACTTGGAATACTAAGGATACATAGGTACCTTTCCTTTTTAAACTTACCATTGCCATGTTTTAACATGGTCTTACGTGGTATCCTTGCATTATGAACTCACCATTGCCATTCCTTGGCATGGTCTTACATGGGATCTTTGCCTTATAGTAACTTATGAAAGCCATGTCTTGACATGGACTTACATGATTACCTTGCCTTGTAAAAATTACCAATGCCATGCCTTGGCATGGTCTTACTTGGTATCCTTAAACCCTAATGTCATGACATTTGGATCCTACACATTCCTAAGGTTCAACCGGGACTTTTAAGTATCAGTTCTTCATCAATTCTTGCTTGAGTCATCAATGAGTAAATTCAAAAAATAAACATATGGATGCTGAAAAATAACAAAACTAAATATAAATAACAAAACATTGCATTTATTTATTGTAAACTTACCCCGATACAAAATACGATCAAATATTTTGATTTAGTCCTCAACCTTTTTCTTTCCTTGATCTAACCCCAAATTTCATTCTTCTTGATCCATAATAGCAAATTTAGCTTATTTAATATTCACATTTATCAAAATAGTCATTGACTCCAACTTTGGCAAAATTATAATTTTGCCCCTAAACTTTTGCATATTTACACTTTTGCCCCAAAGCTCGGAAATTAAAATTTATCCCTAATTCTTATGTTTTAGGACATGCTGATCATTTATTTACCTACGGCAACATCAAATTCTCACTCTAACATGTACTTATGAACATTAGGTATTTTTACCGATTATGCCATTTTACTCATTTTTTCTTAAAATCGCTTAGCTCAAGTCATTTAACATAATTTCAAGCTTCATATTCTACCATAAATAATCAAAATAAACACATTTCACCTATAGGTATTTTTCCAAATATGAACCTTAGGTCAAATTATTGCTAGAATAAGCTAAATCAAGTTACCGGGACTCCAAAAACGTAAAGAACATTAAAAACGGGGCTTGGATGCACTTACTATGAGCTTGAGAAGTTGAAGAAACCCTAGCTATGGTGTCCCTTGAAGTTTCGGCCAACTTGAAGAAGATGGACAACATTTTGCTATCTTTTTCCCTTTTTAATCTTTTAATTACAAATGACTAAATTAATTAAAATTTTTGTTATTTTTATCTATTTATGTCCACTTTTATCCATGAAAACCTAATGGTCTAATTTCCCTTTAAGGACCTCTACTTCAATTATGCTCTTCAATTTAATCCTTTCCTATCTAGAACTCATATTTATCAACTTTTTCAAACAAGCCCTAATAGGCAAAGTAAACATGTAATTCATAAAATTTTCTATCGATACTCTAACACATGCATCTAATCACTCGATAAATTATAAAAATTAATCCGAATAAAATTTCTATCTCGGATTCATGATTTTGCAACCACCATTCCGTTTAAGCCTTATTTCGAGATGTTACAACCCCTGCGACCTTATCAGTCTACAGTCGTCTAGCGCGACCCATGCGACTTTATCAGTACAGTACACTTCCTCCACATATAATAACCCATGCCCATGCAATGCAATATGTCGTGGCATAATATCATACGCATATGCAAAATGTTATGCTCAATTATAGTCATACTTATCATAGAGAAAATTAGTCTTTTACCTTATAGGAGTATAACAGTCAGTTTACTATATAGAGGCATATCAGTCATTTTACCTATGGGGGTATATCGGTCATTTTACCCTATGGGGGTATATTGGTCATTTTACCCTGTGGGGTATATTGGTCATTTTACCCTGTGGGGTATATTGGTCATTTTACCCTATGGGGTATATAGGTCATTTTGTCTTACAAGTCAAAATAGTGTAAATGGGCCCAAGGTCCATTATAAGGCCCATATGAGCCCACACATCTGTATGGCCCACTAATCCCCGAAATGACCTTGCCGTGTGAATGACACAGCCGGGTCCAATATCCTCCACACATCGTGTGGTTTACTCATGTGGGGCCTATGAGCCCATCGGGCACACACGGCCCATTTCAGCCCAATACAGTCCAAAATGGCCTAAGCCCATGATATCGTTCATGGTGGCCTCCACAGTGAAACACCCATGTTCCATGCGCTCGGTTTACCACACGAGCGATCGCATGCTTGTATAATGTTAACATCCTATTTTTTGGCTTTTCAGCTTTTGCCGATCTATGAAAAACAACAATGTGGTTACACACCTGTTTACGAAATCGAGTGAATCGCCATAAGTACTCCAACCTATATTCAATCATAAGTTTCGGTTAATCGAATCCTAATCAACTTATCAAAAACAATCTCCATCGAAAATACTTGCCTAAAACATTACCTCTCCCATAATTAGATCAGTCGTTTGTGGCTTGCTCACTTGGTCTAGTGATTGGTGCAGCCAACCTGCCGCACCCTGGCAGAAAATCCCGAACAGCTGACACTTTATGCTCCTTAAATTTGGGGGCAGGGGCTACGTGTCCATTCACAACTGGCACCCTTCCTGATTTTCCCTTAGAATGTCTACTACTCGCCACCATTGATATCTCACTATGCAACATATTATCAGAAACACGCAAAAGTACGCCCTATAACTGAGGCACGAGAAGGTACAATCACCTTTAACGGTGTCGGCAGAGAAAAGAATATGAGAATCAAAAAGAGAAAAGGAAGGAGAAAAGCCGAAAGTGTAGAAATCAAAACGGGGACTTACCAATCGAAAACAGTCTACTATGAATAGAAGCAACCAATGCCAACCTTTCCCCTTTTAAAAGAACAACTGAAAGCAGGAGAGGGAAAAGAGAAATTATTCAGTAAGAGCACAAAGGGAGAGGAACTACTAAGGGAGAGCAAAAGAACATAAGCAATTGGCCAAGTTGAGAAAGAAAGAGAAGGGAGAAAAGAGAATGAAGAAAAAAGAACATAAGCAATCGGCCAATACTTCTAGGCTCAAATTCAGGGCGTTACAAACTTCTTGACTTTTATTTTGATTCAATTTGTTTCCAACACACTACATCAATTTGTTAGAACCTCTTTAGGCTTGAATTGGCCTAATTGGTCAATAAACATCATTAAAAGACTCATTTTATTCAATTAAAGATAACTACTAGATAATTTTGAAAACTAATGAAAATAATATAAAAATGCTTGATTACAAACTCTTTAAATGGGGAAAGAACCTAATTTGCCGTATCAAATTAAGGCAGATAAGAGGGTAACACACTTATGACAAGGTCATTGGACGAGGATTTATTAAATAGCTTTCATAATGGTATGTAATTAGGAAATTGTAAGGACCCGAATTTTAGTGGTGTCAAAAGATGCATTTTTGGAACCGCATTTTTGTAAACTAAGTCCATAAATATAAAAGTAAATATAAAATAGGAATATCTACAGATTTAATATAAAAATATATTGAAGTTTGGTTAAGTAATTTAACAAAAAATGCAGTTAATTAAAACTCAAAGATTAAATTATAAAAGTCCAATCGTTATTGGGTTTTAATTAAGAAAAGGATTGGGGACCTATTTAACAATTATCCAGAGGATCTAAATGATAATTAAGTCGTTGTTTTTATATGGTTAGTGGGAAATGATGATAATCACCATTAATCTTAATGAAAACGATTAATTAAATTAAAGATTATATTAATTAGTTTAATTAAAGTTAATTAATAATTAATTATAGTATATATTTTAACTTATTGGAAAGAAAGATGATTTTTATCATCTTCTTCCACCGTTCATCCAAAAAAGAGAACCAAACTCCATTTTCTTTGAAGCTTAACATTCGACCATAAAAAATAATAAGTTAATCAAGTTAATTTTAATGTAATTTTTATAGATTTATGGTCATAGAGCTTAATTTAGCTAGCCCATGTATTAATTTATTCAATTGTTGAATTTTTAGCAAGTTGCAATTTTTGAGAAATTGATAAATTGGCTTGAAACTGATAGAAGTTATGTAACACCCCTAACCCAATTCCCGTCGCCGGAAGGGTTACGCGGTATTACTTGACTAATTCCTATGTGAACCGCCAATGGTACATTCAACAACTACCGATTGATCAAACCCGAAAAGACTGATACAATTTAAACCTTCGGCCCAAACATAATATCAAATGTTCACTTTCATAAATAAGTAAATCCCATACAAGAGAGCAAGCTACTATTCATTTGGTAAGTATAAATTAACAACTAGATGCGATGTAGTTTCAAATTATACATAACTTGTGCGGAAAGTAATATTACATTCCAGGGCCGAATATAAAAGTTAACCCGAGTAACCTATCTCATACGAGAATTAGACCAGTCGATCAACTAAATTTCTGTCATAAGAAAATAGACATGTATATAAAAAAACATCTACTTTCATCCTTCATGGCAAGTTTTCATGAATCAAACTAGGATAACTATTTTAACGATGTTCAAAACCATTCCATCATCACTCATACCAACCATATAAAATGTCAAATTAATACGCAATTATTAGGAATTCCAACCTTGCCACATTCGCATGGCATAGTATTATCAAAAGAGTTTAACTAATCTATTTGAGTTCCACCTATAGCTATTACATGCCATAATAATTAACGGTAGACTTTTAAAAGTACCAATCCAGCGTTGATAGATGTGATGACTTCAAAAGGGAAGAGCCCCGAGCTTCCAACGGTTCTTAGATCTATCCATAAAGAAAAAAAAAAACAAATACACATAATGAGTTATCACTCAGTAAGTCATAAAACATTTAATATTTATCGAACAATTCGAATAACAAACAAATGGTTTAACCATAATTGGCTCGACTAACTCTATAAATCATATAGCCCAAATTGGCTCATTTAAATTGAAACGAATTCCACATTTCAAATAGCACACTAAAAAAAAACATCAACAATCCTTAAACATCCATTCGGCAAACATCAATATGCCACTTTCCATCGGATTTAAATACCACTCTATATTACCATCTTTAACACAATTTCATTAGCCACCTTACCCGTATAACTAGAAAAAAAAAATGAAATCGAACCCATTGCAATTACTTTACTCACCGATTCAATGACATCCTTCCACCATTCTCAAGTATGCCATATAACATCCATCCACCGAATGTACGCACACATAGTGCCATTCGAGGTCGAAACCTACTCCCAATTAATACCATATGAAGCTCACGAATGTGCGCACACATAGTCCCATTCGAACTCTAGGAAGTACGCACACATAGTGCCAATAGGAGTCTCACGAATGTACGCACACATAGTGCCATTCGAATTCGTTAATGTACACGCACACATAGTGCTATTTCGAATTCGTGATCATACATGTACATATACTAATCATGGCTTATTTATTGAGTCGTTTGTAAGACAATTCAATATTAAACAGTCTCATGACTTACCTTGTTTCAAGAGGGACAAGATTTTCCGATCAGCTAGTCAACCACTTTTTCCTTTCCTTTAGCCGAGGTTTGCTCCTTGTGATCTTGCACAAGTTCAACAATTAAGCTAATTCAATATACTTTCAACTATTGCAGTATGATTTTATTTATTCCAATTTGGAACATCTATGCATAATATTTCAACAGTTTACCTCCTTTTCACAAGGCCACAACATCAATAACTCAACAATTGAACCCAAGTTCTTACAAATTTTCCAAACATCCAATATAACCACATGTTTAATATTCAATAAGCCGAACCGAATTATTATCATTCATATATAATATACACCTACTCATTATACTATAATCGTTTATGACCTCTAATAACATCCCTAATTAAACCTCCACCAAGTTACGAATATATATATATATATATATTTATATAGTCCCAAAGATTCACAAAACACATCATTCACATCATTTAGATAACAACTTGATCGAATCATTCAAGGTTATAAACAACTACATTCCATCACATAAGTACATATCAATACGAGTTTAGTATAACTCAAATTATCAATTCCATAACCATTTTATAAGTAATTTAGGCTCCCCATGAACACATTCGGAAATTTACAAGCTCAAACACTTGAAATTATAACCGAATCTCCAAGGATTATTTTCTTATTCAAGCCTCAAAAAGGTACTCCATAATTTCCATTTCGGCAAGGCTCTAATTTTCCTACATTTTCTTACTTGGCCGAAAATCATCTAAATTTTTCCAAGTCTAATTTCTTAATCATTTAATTCCAAGTACAAAACATCAAACAACACTAAGAAAACACCCTCAATGTTCGAATAGCCATCTTTCTCCATTAAGCTACTACAAGACCGAATGCCCTATCTCACAAGAACTTAAAAATTCTTTCATGGGTTTAACAAAGAGCCTCATCATCAACAAGTTCTCAAAATTTTAAAGGGAGATTTCAAGATTTCACTTACCAAATCAAGTTATGGATGACCGAAACCTTGCTATCCTCCTCTTCTTCCCACGGCAATTAGAACTTGAAAATGATCTTTTTTTTTTCTTGGTTTTTCCTCCCACTTACTAAATTCTTTTTGTTTAATATTTTAAGCATATAATATTCATATAAATTCTCCACACTATCATTTCAATTGAACAAAAATGACATCATTATTTAGTTGGCCGGCCATGAGTGTTAAATTGGAAAAATTGACATGCAAATCCTTCCTTTATAACTCATGCATTAATTAGTCATTCTTTTTTCTTCCTATCCTATTATTAGATTTTAGCACATAAGTCCTTAATCGAAATTCCACCTACTAATGACATAATTGAGCATACAATTTTACACATGCAAAAATCACACACATAAAAATCCTAAGATTCAACATTTAATTATTTTCGCGACTCGGTTTAGTGGTTTCGAAACCACTTCCCGACTAGGGTCGGAATAGGGCTGTTACAAGTTAAGCTTGAATCATGATAAGGACTAAATTTTAAAGCTTAATAAGCTTGATAGTTAACTTTGTAACATTTCGGGCCAAATTAAAATAAATAGTTACCCAATTAAAATTACTAGCAAATCTAAAAGTAACTTATAAGTCATGCACAGTTGTGTAGCCACCTTTAAGTCCCTCGTAGCACCGATTCGCCTAAGACTGAGGATTACTTGTACAATTAAAACCAAAGGGTGAGTTTACGAAAATTCAATGTGTAATCCCTTATCAAGCAGTCAATCATACAGTATGCAGTAACAGTTTAGGCCTGAGCCCATTACAGTATCAGTATCAATGTGGGCCTTAGCCCATTACAATATTAGTATCAGTTGGGCCTTAGCCCATATCAGAATCAGTTGGGCCTTAGCTCATAATAGTATCAGAAATTAGATTACGTGATGCATATAACCCCAACCAAACCAGCACACCATCTCCTGTCCAACCCTACACTCCTGTGGGGATTAAATCAACCCACCCATCCCTACACTCCAATGTTAGCACCGGTTGCGGCACTAACCAGTATTGCAGCAAAGCTGCCAGTAATATAAGCTGCTTTAAGCCATCAATAGGTCCACAGTCATCTCGTGCGACCCGTGCAACCTTATCAGTCTACAGTCGTCTTATGCAACCCATGCGACCTTATCAGTCCACGGTCGTCTTGTATGACTCGTGCGACGTTACCAGTACAATACACTTCCTCCATATATAACAACCTATCCCCATGCAATGTAGTATGTCGTGACATAATATCATACGTGTATGTAAAGTGTCATGCTCAATTACAATCATACATATCCTAGAACAAATTAGTCATTTTACCTCTTAGGGGCATGTTAGTCATTTTACCCTATGAGGGTATTTTGGTCATTTTACCCTATGGGGGTATATCAGTCATTTTACCCTATGAGGGTATAATGGTCATTTCTTAGTTTGGGGTCTAAGTGTATTTACCGATCCATCAGTAGGTCCACAATCGTCTCATGCAACCCCTGCAACCTTTAACAATCAAACAGTGTAATTGGGCCCAAAGCCCATTATGTGGCCTAAGTGGGGCCCACACGCTTGTGTGGCCTGCTAAGCCCAGAAATGACCCTATCCATGTGAACGGCACAGCCAAGTCTAATATTTCCCTCTTGTCCACGAGAATTACCCGTGTGGGGCCCATGGGCCCACACAGCCCCATTCAGCCCAACGTGGCCCTAAGTTCATGAGATCGCTCATGGTGGCCCATACAGTCATACGCCTACGTTTCGTGGCTTGAATCACCACACATGCATTCGCATGCCCGTGCGGCATCTATTGCCATAGTTTTGGCTTTTTGTCTTTTGCCGTTCTATGGTTAAAGTAGTGTGAGTACACACATGTTTACGAAATCGAGTGAATCTCCACGAGTACTCCAACCTACATTTAATCATAAGTTCCGGTTAATTGAATCCTAAACAACTTATCAAAACATCCTCCATTGCAAATACTTGCTTATAAGATTACCTCTCCCTTCATTAGATCAGTCGTTTATGGCTTACTCACTTGGTTTAGTGACTGGTGTAGCCATGCTGCCGTACCTTAGAGGAAAATCCTGACCAGCTGACACTTTACGTTGCTTAAATTTAGGGGCAAGGGCTACGAGTCCGTAACGCCCTGAATTTTGAGATTTTTTGGATTTTTGTGATTTTTGGTGAAATCTTGAAATTTTGGTATTTTGGTTACTAAAATTATGTTTAAGTGTGTTAGTGAGCCTTTAGAAGGCCCAAGCCTAAGTGAAAACCCGACAGAAATATCAACTTGGATTTTAAGTGAAAGGGACTTGGTTAAGTGGGCCTTTAAGAAAAAAATTAGTACATTGAGACACAAAGAGGGCCTTGGTAAAGTGGCAAGGGGGTGCCACTAAGCTCCTAAAAAAGTGGCGTGTGGACTAAATTTAAGGGCCAGAGTTCAAGTCACAAGGTAAGCAAATGATACTTTTATTTTTGTGCATGTGCTGGGCATGTGATAGAGCTCAAGTGGAATTCGTCTAGGGCTTTAGGAAGGTTGGGCCGTTGGTTTGAATGACCATTAGGGTCAGTTTTATTTTCTTTTCTATCTTACCAAATTAGGGTTAGCCACATGGGGTTTCAGTTTTGTCCATTCTCTTCTTAGTGTACCAAAAAGCCGAAAATGCAAGCTAGTTCTCTTGGGTGTCGAATTCTCCCTTCTCTTCTCCTCTCTTCCATTCTTTTCTTTTTTCTTTTCTTCTATAGCTGAAACTACCTCTCCTTCTCATTCATCTTCCCTTTTCTTTGCTTCAAAAACTGCATTTGCCACTCTTTTCTTCTAAAACCCATCAACTACTAAAAGCCGAAATCCCAAAAGGCTACTTTATTGTGTCGATTTCTTCTAGCCGAATCCTCCTACCTTTCTTGCATCTCTTTGGCCAATTTTTACATCCTCTAAACCCCTAATCCCTATCGGCAACACTACTTCAAAACCACAACACCAAATCATCTTCTTCTTTACCATTTAAAAAGCCGAAACCACCATATTTTTAGGGACTTGTAGCTGAATCTTTAGATCTCTGAGACTCGATCTCTGCTAGTGTTTAGAGGCTAGATCTACATCAAATTTGAGTAGAAACGAAAGGGGAATCTATGGTAAGTACTCGACATCTCAGATCTATTCTCTATTTCAGGATTTAGAAAAGCCGAAATCCCTAGAGTCTTAAGGAGGCTGTCGATTGGGGCTTAGGGCTCTAAAGGTTATTAACAAATGATTTATTTTGGTGTTAGTGTGTTCTAGAGGCGACTGATCGAGGCTTGGACAAGTGGACCGACTAGATCTAGATCTAGTCACTAGTTTCGGCAAAGGTAAGATCTCAAGGGCCTTAGGTGTTGATGGCCGATTATGGTAAGTAGGATTATGATGATTGTCATTGTATTTTGGATCTGATGTGTCTAGTGATCGATTGTAGGATATCATGGGAGATCTCGTTAGCAGTCGTGGCAAATCAGGTGTGTATCGAACACCCTATTGTAGTTCAAACCGACAAAAGTCGAAAAGCTAAAATACTGAAATTTCGGTATTTCGTGGGCTTGCGAGCGTGCGAATGCTTGTGGGTTGGATAGAAGCGGTAAGATCTGTAATTGAAATCGGTAAAATTTGGTGAGTGCATGATTTCGTGCACTTCGGTAAGTTTAGGCCTCGATGGGCTAAATGTGGGCCCAATTGGCTTACGGGCCCATATGGGTAAGAATAGGAAATAAGTGTGTATAAATAGATTGTAGGTCCAAAACTACTAAAATTGGTAAATTGATCGTAAAATTTGGACTAAATAGGCTAAATTAGCTAAATGTCACTATAGGGCCCATTAGGGGTTTTAGGGCCCAATGACTGTAATATGCAAAAAGGACTAAATAAACTACTGAGATAAAAGTTAGACCATTACTGGTTAAAATGTGGATGAAACCTTAAAAATTGGCTTAATTATTGAAATACCCCTTATAGGTGCGAAATTACTATTTTACCTCTAGGTGCAAAATGACTGTTATACCCCTAGGGCTAGATTTGACTGAAATGCATGATTTACTATTTCTGTTTACTGTATGCCATATCATGAATATCTATTGCATGGGACTGGGTATTGATGGAGGAAGTTTTGAAAGTGGCTTGACCACGTACTAGAGGCTTTGCCTCATTTTATTATTATTTGAGCAACTATGCTGCAATTGTGGAGTGTAGGGCTAGGTAGGTTGAGTTTATTCCCCACATGGAGTGTAGGGCTGGTACGGGTGGAGTGTAGTGAATGGACATAGGCTGGGTTTGGGCTTACATACCTACATATTCATTGATCTGTTACTGTAATGGGCCTATGGGCCATACTGTTATCTGAAAAGGGCTAAGGCCCAGTTTACTGTATCTGGATAGGGCTTCGGCCCAGTTATTACTGAGACTAGATAGGGCTTAGGCCTAGTGGGCTTGAGCTGATTTGGGCTCTGGATGGGCTTTCCTTACACACTGAGTTTCCAAACTCACACCTTTCTCTCTATCCATGTAGGTGAGCCCTAGATTGGTGGACTTGGAGCTGGAAGGGATTCAGAGCAGCCACATGGACTGCAGTTATTTAAGTTCTATTTTAATTTATTTTATTTCTGTATTCATTTTTAACTATTTTTATGGTTTTGGGTTTGTAATAAGGCCGCTCTAATTATTTTTGTTTTAGGTTTTTAATTACTTATTCATACATTACTTTAATTATTTTGAATATAGCTGCGCAAGTTTTTCTTAAAATTAATCAAATGTTTTCAAAATCTCATCACACGTTTCAAACGAGTAACAAAGTTAAGTTTTAATGTTCTCCTCTTAATAACTAGTAATGCTTAGGACGTTGTCTAAAAATCGGGAAGGTCTCTTAAACCCACAGTATCGGTTTGCAAAGCTCACCCCAATCTTAGTAACTAGGTAACATGGTTAGTTGTAGGTGATGTGACACACCAGATTTGGCCGTAACGTCTGGGCTGGGTTTGGGGTGTTACATTTAATGGTATCAGAGCCCAGTTGCAACAACTCGACTGCGGGTCCAAAAATATGTTCGAAAATTCTTAAAATTTAGGCCCAAAAAGGGTATTTTTGGAAATCGGATTCTGAAAATTTTAGAAAAACCCTTTTCAAACTTGTTTTCTTCAAAATATACATGTTTTAAAGGTTTGATTTGGAAAAGTTTATATCTTTCTGAGTTTACTGAAATCTGGTATCTAAAGAAGTGGCACACTGAATCCCCGGCACCAAGTTTGTAAGTATTACTGTTTCTCATACTGTACTATATTGAAATATCACTTTAGATAGAACTGAGACCCTGCTATGATACTGTAGATAGGGTAGTACTAAAAACTGTAAAGGCTGAGACTGTAGGGAAACTAAACCCTAGAAAAATTGAAACTATAGCTAGGCAATGATTTCGCGAAAACAAACTCTGAAACTCTATCTGTACATAAGGCATTTGTAATAAACAACTGAAATATTAAACTAATGTCATAAAATTCGTAATCAGATAAGTCGATATGAGTACGAGAGCTACTCGTGGACAAGGCCGTGGACGTGGCCGAGACAGTGTTCAAGCTGGGTCTTCATCTTCGAAACACATGCCAGCTGGTGGGGCACGACAGCCACCGATAGCTGAAAATAGGCCATATGATCGGGCCGCAGGGGACGACGCCCTGTCTCAGGCCATGTTAAGGGTTCTGGAAAGGGTTACTAGAGCTAATGTTGAGCCAGTAAATAGAGGATCTATTTTTGAGTGACTCCGGGCTAACGGAGCGTAGGTCTTTAGTCTGGAGTGGCCCTAAATGTAGCTGAGTATTGGCTGGAAGCTACAGAACGGATTATGGATGACTTGGATTGCTCAGTGGAGCAAAAGCTGAAAGGTGCAGTGTCGTTGCTACGAGATAAGGCTTATCAATGGTGGATCACTGTAAGGGAGAGTACCCTAGGTGAGTGGGTAACCTGGGAACTGTTTAAGATGTCTTTCAAGAAAAAGTACGTCGGAGCGAGCTATGTGGATGCACGTAGGAAGGAATTCCTGAACTTGACCCAGGGCAATAAGACCGTTGCTGAGTATGAGACGGAGTTTCTGAGGTTGAGTCATTATGCTAGCGGTATAGTTGCCACTGAGTATGAGCATAGTATTCGCTTTAAGGATGGCCTCAGAGATGAGCTAAGGGTGCTGATAGCTCCGCAGAGGGAGCGCGATTTTTCTGTACTGGTGGAGAAGGCTAAGATAGCCAAAAAGGTAAAGCGAGCTGAACGGCAGAACCGTGATAAGGATCGGAACCGCTTTAGGAGGGATACTGGACCGTCTGGAGCTGCAAACTGAAATATCAAAAGAGCTAGAGTGGAGGAACCTGTTCGAGCAGTACCGGTGAATACAGTTAGACCGTAGCCTTGCGGGGACTGTGGGAGAGTGCATTTTGGAGAATGCTGGAAGCGTACTGGAGCGTGTCTCCGATGTGGATCCAAGGAACATAGGATCAATGACTATCCTAAGAGACCGGCTCAGACTCAAGTTGCTGAACAAGGGGTTGTTCAACCAGTGCGAGGTGGACCGTTACTGCCGAGAGGTCGTGGATAAGATAGAGGTGGTAATGGAAATGGTCGTGGTTGTGGATCACCTGGCAGGGGTGCTGGCAATGCTGAGGCTCGTTAGCCAACCTTGGTGTATGTTGCTCATTGCCGAGAGGAGGGTGATGCACCTGACGTTATAACTGGTACGTTTTTTATCTCTAGCATGCCCTACACTGCTCTGATAGATGTGGGATCAACCCATTCATATGTTGCATGTGGCATTTCTGGGTCGTTGGGTGTGCAATCTGAGGAAACTATGAGTGGGGTAACTGTGATAAGCCCTCTAGGTCACTCAGTTAGGGTAGATAAACTCTTTAGAGAGGTGCCTTTAGAGACTCAAGGTAGGATTTTCTGTGAAGACTTGATGGAGTTACCATTCGGAGAGTTCGATCTGATCTTAGGAATGGACTGGTTGACCAAGCATAGGGCGACTTTGGATTGTGTGGCTAAGAGGATGGTGTTAAGGACTACCGAGGATGAGGAAATAATGGTTATTGGGAGTGAAGGGACTACTTGTCCAATGTTGTTTCGGCTTTAAGGGCTGAGAAACTGATTCACAAGGGATGCGAGGCGTACTTGGCTTTTGTGAGCCAAACTAAGATTGAAGATTTGACTTTGGAGACAGTCAGAACTGTTAAGGAATTTCATGATGTATTCCCTGAGGAGCTTCCTGGATTACCTCTAAACTAAGAAGTTGAGTTAGGAATCGACTTGCTGCCTGGAATAGCTCTAGTGTCCATTGCGCTTTATAGGATGGCACCGAAGGAGTTGGTGGAACTGAAAGCACAAATCCAAGAGTTGTTGGATAGGGGCTTCATTAGATTGAGTGTGTCTCCATGGGGAGCACCAGTGCTGTTTGTGAAGAAGAAGGATGGGACGATGCGTATGTGCATCAATTATCGCCAGCTGAATAAACTGACGATAAAGAACAAATACCCACTACCAAGAACCGACGATCTGTTTGACCAGCTTTGAGGATCTTTAGTGTTTTCCAAGATTGATCTACGATCTGATATCATTAGTTGAGGGTAAAAGAAGTAGATATTCATAAGACAGCATTTAGAACTCAGTATGGTCATTACGAGTTTCTGGTTACACCGTTTAGACTGACAAACACACATGCAGCTTTCATGGATCTGATGAATCGAGTGTTCCAACCTTACTTGGACCGATTCATAGTCGTCTTTATCGACGATATTCTGGTATATTCGAAAACTGAGGACAAGCATGATGAGCATCTCCGTATTGTGCTGCAAGTGCTGAGAGAGAAGCAACTCTATGCGAAGTTCAGTAAGTGTGAATTTTGGTTGCGAGAAGTGACTTTCCTGGGTCACGTTGTTTCTACTGAGGGGATTAGGGTAGATCGTTAGAAAATTGAGGCAGTTCTGGAATAGAAGCCACCGAGGTCAGTATCGGAAATTCAGAGTTTTCTGGGTCTTGCAGGCTATTACAGAAGATTTGTAGAAGGATCCTCCCTGATTGCTGCTCCATTGACGAAACTGTTAAGGAAAGGAGTAGTGTTTGTTTGGACTAAGAAACAGCAAGAAGCTTTTCACAAGTTGAAAAAGGTTTTGACTGAAGCACCAGTGTTGATTCAGCCAAAGTCTGGGAAGGATTTTACTGTGTACAGTGATGCATCACATGTGGGTCTAGGCTGTGTACTGATGCAAGAGGGTAAGGTAGTCGCTTATGCTTCACGACAGCTGAAGCCTCACGAAGCAAATTACCCTACGCATGATCTAGAGTTGGCAGTAGTGATCTTTGCATTGAAAATTTAGAAACACTATCTATATGGGAAAAAGTGTATTATATACATAGATCATAAAAGTCTCAAGTATCTGTTGACTTAGAAGGAGTTGAACCTTAGGCAACGAAGATGGATAGAGTTGCTTAAGGATTACGATTGTTCAATTGAGTACCACCTAAGCAAGGCGAATGTGGTGGCTGATGCACTAAGCCGAAGGACTGTAGCTGAGTTGAGAGCGATGTTTGCTCGTTTGAGTCTATTCGACGATGGGAGTCTGTTGGCAAAGTTGCAAGTAAGACCAACTTGGACTGAGCAGATTAAAGAGAAGCAATTAAAGGATGAATCGTAAGAATGAGGAGAATTCAGATTTTGGACTGAATGCTGATGGAGTTCTTTACTTTCGTGGAAGAGTTTGTATTCCGAAGGACTCTGTGTGGGTAATTGTGGATAGGTTAACGAAATCTGCCCATTTCATACCTGTCTGAACTGATTACTCACTGCAAAAGTTGGCTAAGCTGTATGTGGCAGAGATAGTGCAACTGCATGGGGTACCAGTTTCGATTATTTCTGATCGAGACCCTAGGTTTACATCTCGATTCTGGCAAAAGTGGCATGAGGCATTAGGTACGCGATTAGATTTCAGCACTGCTTTTCACCCTCAAACTGATGGATAGTCGGAAAGGGTTATTCAAGTTCTGGATGATATGTTAAGGGGTTGTGTCATTGACTTTTGAGGTAGTTTGGAGGATTACTTACCATTGGCAGAATTTGCGTACAACAACAATTATCAAGCGAGTATTCAGATGGCTCTATATGAAGCACTGTATGGGCGAAGGTGTCGTACGCCTACCTGTTGGACAGCGTTGGGAGAACCATAAGTTCTTGGACCAGAATTAGTAGCAGGCACTGAAAGTAAGGTTAAGTTGATCAGAGATCAGTTAAAAGAGGCATCTGATAGGCATAAGCCATATGTGGATCTAAAGCGGAAGGAGATTGAGTTTGCTGTTGGGGATACGGTCTTCTTGAGGGTTTTGCCTTGGAAGAAGATCTTGAGGTTTGGCAAGAAAGGCAAACTTAGTCTGCAGTTTATTGGGCCTTATCGGGTTCTTAAATGAGTAGGGCCAGTAGCGTATCAGTTGGAGTTGCCACTGGAGTTAGATAGAATCCATGACGTTTTCCATGTGTCCATGCAAAGACGGTATCGATCGGATCCTTCACATGTCATACCAGTGGAGGAGATTGAGGTGAAGACCGATTTGACCTTTGAAGAGGAGCCTGTGCAAATACTTGATCAAGAGGTCAAAGAATTGAGGAAGAAGTCAGTTCCGTTAGTAAAGGGGCTTTGGCGTAACCATGGTAGAGAAGAGGCTACTTGGGAGCCAGAAGAGACGATGCGTCAACAATACCCTCACCTATTTGAATCAGGTAAATTTCGAGGCCGAAATTTCTTTAAGGGGGTAGAGTTGAAACGCCCTGAATTTCGGAATTTTTCGGGTTTTTGTGATTTTTGGTGAAATCTTGAAATTTTGTTATTTTGGTTACTGAAATTATGTTTAAGGTTAGTGGGCCTTTAGAAGCCCAAGCCTAAGTTAAAACCCAACAAAAATATCAACTTGGATTTTAAGTGAAAGGGACTTGGTTAAGTGGGCCTTTAAGAAAAAAAATTAGTAAATTGAGACACAAAGAGGGCCTTGGTAAAGTGGCAAGGAGGCGCCACTAAGCTCCTAAAAAAGTGGCGTGTGGACTGAGTTTGAGGGCCAGAGTTCAAGTCACAAGGTAAGCAGATGATGCTTTTATTTTTGTGCATGTTCCGGGCATATGATAGAGCTCAAGTGGAATTCGGCTAGGGCTTTAGGAAGGTTGGGTCATTGGTTTGAATGGCTATTAGGGTAAGTTTTATTTTCTTTTCTGTCTTGCCGAATTAGGGTTAGCCACCTGGGGTTTCACTTTTGTCCATTCTCTTCTCAGTGTACCAAAAAGCCAAAACGCAAGCTAGTTCTCCTGGGTGCCGAATTCTCCCTTCTCTTCTCCTCTCTTCCATTCTTTTCTTTTTCTTTTCTTCTATAGCTGAAACTACCTCTCCTCCTCATTCATCTTCCCTTTTCTTTGCTTCAAAAACCGAATCTGCTATTCTTTTCTTCTAAAACCCATCAACTGCTAAAAGTCGAAATCCCAAAAGGCTGCTTCTTGTGTCGATTTCTTCTAGCCGAATCCTCCTACCTTTCTTGCATCTCTTTGGCCGATTTTTACATCCTCTAAACCCCTAACCCCTGTCGGCAACACTACTTCAAAACCACAACACCAAATCATCTTCTTCTTTACCGTTCAAAAAGCTGAAACCACCATATTTTTAGGGACTTATAGCCGAATCTTTAGATCTCTGATACTTGATCTCTGCTAGTGCTTAGGGGCTAGATCTGCATCAGATCTGAGTAGAAACGGAAGGGGAATCTGTGGTAAGTACTCGGCATCTCAGATCTATTCTCTATTTCGGGATTTAGAAAAGCCGAAATCCCTAGAGTCTTAGGAAGGCTGTCGATTGGGTCTTAGGGCTCTAAAGGTTATTAACAAATGATTTATTTTGGTGTTAGTGTGTTCTAGAGGCGACTGATCGAGTCTTGGACAAGTGGACTGACTAGATCTAGATCTAGTCACTAGTTTCGGCAAAGGTAAGATCTGAAGGGCCTTAGGTGTTGATGGCCGATTATGGTAAGTAGGATTATGATGATTGTCATTATATTTTGGATCTGATGTGTCTAGTGATCGATTGTAGGATATCGTGGGAGATCTCGTTAGCAGTCGTGGCAAATCAGGTGTGTATCGAACACCCTCTTGTAGTTCAACCCGGCAAAAGCCAAAAAGCCAAAATGCCAAAATTTTGATATTTCGTGGGCTTACGAGCATGCGAACGCTCGTGGGTTGGATAGAAGCGGTAAGATCTGTAATCAAAATTAGTAAAATTTGGTTAGTGTTTGATTTCGTGCACTTCGGTAAGTTTGGGCCTTGATGGGCTAAATGTGGGCCCAATAGGCTTACGGGCCCATAAGGGTAAGAATAGGCAATAAGTGTGTACAAATAGACTATAGGTCCAAAACTGCTAAACCTGGTAAATCGATCGTAAAATTTGGACTAAATGGGCTAAATTAGCTAAATGTCACTGTAGGGCCCACTAGGGGTTTTAGGGCCCAATGACTGTAATCTGCAAAAATGGACTAAATAAACTACTGAGATAAAAGTTAGACCATTTCTGATTAAAATGTGCATGAAACCTAGAAATTGGCTTAATTACTGAAATACCCCTTATAGGTGCGAAATTACTATTTTACCCTTAGGTGCAAAATGACTGTTATACCCCTAAGGCTAGATTTGACCGAAATGCATGATTTACTGTTTCTATTTACTGTATGCCATATCATGAATATATGTTGCATGGGACTGGGTATTGATAGAGGAAGTTCTGAAAGTGGCTTGACCATGTACTGGAGGCTTTGCCTCATTTTACTATTATCTGAGCAACTATGCTGCAATTGTGGAGTGTAGGGCTGGGTGGGTTGAGTTATTCCCCACATGGAGTGTAGGGCTGGTACGGGTGGAGTGTAGCAGATGGACATAGGCTGGGTTTGGGCTTGCATACCTGCATATTCATTGATCTGTTACTGTAATGGGCCTATGGGCCATACTGTTATCTGAAAAGGGCTAAGGCCCAGTTTACTGTATCTGGATAGGGTTCGGCCTAGTTATTACTGAGACTGGATAGGGCTTAGGCCTAGTGGGCTTGAGCTAATTTGGGCTCTGGATGGGCTTTCCTTATACACTGAGTTTCCAAACTCACCCCTTTCTCTCCATCCATGCAGGTGAGCCCTAGATTGGTGGACTTGGAGCTGGAAGGGATTCGGAGTGGCCACATGGACTGTAGTTATTTAAGTTCTATTTTAATTTATTTTATTTCCATATTCTTTTTTAACTATTTTTATGGTTTTGGGTTTGTAATAAGGCTACTCTAATTATTTTTGTTTTAGGTTTTTAATTACTTATTTATACATTACTTTAATTATTTTGAATATAGTTGCGTAAGTTTTTCTTAAAATTAATCAAATGTTCTTAAAATCTCATCACACGTTTCAAACGAGTAACAAAGTTAAGTTTTAATGTTCTCCTCTTAATAACTAGTAATGCTTAAGACGTTCTCCAAAAACTGGGAATTTCTCTTAAACCCACAGTATCGGTTTGCAAAGCTCACCCAATCTTAGTAACTAGGTAACATGGTTAGTTGTAGGTGATGTGACACACCAGATTTGGCCGTAACGTCTGGGTCGGGTTTGGGGTGTTACAGGGTCCATTTTCAGTTGGCACCCTTCCTGAACTTCCCTTAGAAAGGTTACTACTCGCCACTATTGATACCCCTTCAAGCAACATATTGTTTAGAGATTTATAAAGGCAGAAAGAAAGAGATGTTAGGAGAAAAGCCTTAACAATAGGGAGAAAAAAAGAGAGGGCAACATGAACACTTATCGAAGATGTACTATCAAAACTAGGGAAAGAACACAATTAGCCCACTATCCTCAACTGAAAACCCACTATGATAGAGACCATGCTAGCACAATCACCTCCCACCAAACGATAAAGAAGAAGACAGAATAGTCGGCTCTGAGAGAGTATGAAAGAGAGTGGTATTCGGCTAAACACCACTGATTTCGAAAGCCAGAGAAAAGAAGGAGCAACCAGCCACCAAAACAACTCGATTTGAAGAGAGAAGGAAAGGAGAGGATCGGCCAACAAAAATGAAAAGATTGAGGGAGGTATGGGAATTAGCTAAAGTTTGACAGAGAGAAATAAAAGAAAGGAAGAAGTATTCAGTCACTGGAAGAATAGGGAAATACAATCCTGAACAAAATCAACGTAAGCAAACCCCGAGAATTTTTTGCTATAATCAGGCCCAAGCATAAAGGAACGACAAAACCAAAGGAAAAAAATAAAAGAAAAACACAATTTGGCACCCAATAATAGAAAAAGGTAACCAAAGTGACAAAAAAGGAGTTTAAGGAGCTAATTCCAAAACCACAACTGAAACACTCCCTAAAACCGATTCCCTAAAGTGTTCAGAGTCCCTATGTAGCACCAAGACTTTCTCTTATTCAAATTTCCTATTTTTCCTCCCACAATCTCTCCACAACAACACTCCCCCAAATCCCCATATCCTCTCCTTGATTTTCTCTACATATACCTCCATGACCAAGTCAAACTCCACCCAACAGTGTTTTAGTCATCTTTTACTTCTCACATGGCAAGAGAAGCAAGATAAATACTCCCCTTGCACTGCCATGACTCGAACCTCAGACCCTAAGGAACATCCAGACGGCACTTACCATTGAATCATCAAGTTTTCTTGTGTCATATCTTACCCATAATTAATCATAAGCCTATTGGCCCAAAGCTAGGGGTTTACTCAATAATTTTATTTTTTTTTTGCTAAAGCCTAAGTTTGAACCCAAGACTTCTCAGACACCCCTAAACACTCCTAAATCACTTAACCAGACATACCATTGGGTCACTTTCTTGCACAACTAAACTTTTATGTGCAGCTTCCTAACTGTTCCCCATGCTCAAAGCCCAATACTTCTAGGCCCAAATTCAGGGTGTTACATATCGTACGTAGCTAAAGACGACGTAGGCCATTGAGAGGGAAAGGAAAAGCAATAGTCATTGATGAGTGGCACTAGGGTTCGATTTTTTCTTTTATGATTCAAGATCAATATATTTGTTTGCATATTCAAGTTAATTTGCATGATCGAGTATCGATGTAAGTATATAATTTTTGTGTGAATTGATTCGTTGTGATCAATATTGAATAGTGAGATATTGGACCGAATTGAACAAAATAGAAAGTATAACCCCAAGGGGATTTGGAAGGATTAATCTGCCAAAAGATCAGCAGCTAATGAAATGAAATTTGTGAGATATTACTGGCAGAAGCTGTAGATAGGAAGCATATCGTATGACTACACATGAAATCTCTACTTCCAAGTTATTGTAATTAAACTAGTGACGACATTATTGAGAGTGTGGTGCTAAATGCAGTAAGCCAACTTGGGTGAAGAGGATATTATGCCAAAGAGATAGGAGAATTGTCCCGTTACAGAATAGTCAAAGTGAAACCCAAGTGTGATCATGTCATGTTTAAAACGATATGGTAATTCATTAAGTTCTTTCGAATATACCGGTGTTGTTATGCATTGCAAGTAAATAAGGGATTATGGAAGTTTGAAAAGAGACCAGGCCAGAGTTCGTCGTACATCGGCAAATGTATTTCTTAATTGTAACTTGCGTACAATGAGGTGACTAGCGGCAGAGTCTCGGGGTTTTTGTGGTAAATGAAATCAACTGGTTGGAATACAAATTTTAGTACAAGTGACTATCTTAACTTTGTTAAAGAATAATTGGCAATATTGTTACATACTAAATTAAAGTTTATTCCTTGATAAGGATTCTCGAAAGTTTGAATTTTCTTAGTGATAACAATTATATTCGTCTCTTCACTCTTTTAATGTTGAGAGTAAATGCAATTGAAAGTGTAAGTTAGGCCATAGGTTGGGTTATGACATCTTATAGTTCGAGCCCGACGATCGAATCAGGTTTGGGGTGTTACATTCCTTATGTTAGCTTCTGATCCAATTAACGCTCTGAAGAGCTAAAGGTTTCATATTCATAGTATTGTGCTCTGTAGAGCCAGTATTTATTTATTCATCTGACTCTTTGCAAATCCTCCTCGTTAATTTGAACACTTACGTGTTCTCCAGCAAGGTCGAGGAATTCACCAATTATGGTTTGCATTTACATGCTCTACCAGAGGTAAAACACATATCATTTCATATTCTCCATACATTTCTCCATCACATCCACATCTCAATAGTTTCCTCCATTTCCCCCATTCTACCATTATGGATATGCAGCTTGTGCACCAAGGAAGAGTAGCTATTTTTAATCATTCATGCATATACAATTATTATCTTTCCAGTTTGTTATGTAACACCCCTTACTCGTACTCAACGCTGGAATAGGGTAAGAGGGATTACCAGACTTATCACCTGAACAAACATATAATTTCAGGTCATAAATTTGTGTCCAAATTAAAACCTCCTACATTAAATCATAAGGCCCTGGTACGAGCCTACGAGGCCCAAAACATGCATTGGAAGTGATCCGAGACTAAACCGAGAACTTTAGGAAATTTTACAAAACTTAGAAATTTTTCCACTAAACAAGGGTCACACATCCGTGTGGATATGGGACACGCCCGTGTGGGTAGGCCGTGTGGTCACACACGCTCGTGTCCTGACCCCGTGTAACTCTCTGACTTGTAACTCATGACCAAATTTAGCTCACACGGCCAAGTCACACACCCGTGTTCGAGGTTGTGCCATTCACACGGCTGAGACACACGCTTATGTCTCTGCCCGTGTGCTAGATCCTGAGCATTCTGTTTCTCAAAATTAAGGTGCAGGGGACACACAGCCTAAACACATGCCCGTGGGGCTAACAGTGTGTCACACACGGCCTAGACACACGCCTGTGTGTCTACCCGTGTGGACAAAAGCAAGGCTATTTACCACGCCATTTTGCCAATCTTACTTGCTCACATTTACACAACATCACATGACACAAATTTAAGCATGTAAAAGCAACTAAACAGTCCCAACCAAGACAATAACATGTCATTCTCATACCATTATTAATCATGCTTAGAACATCAACCTTTCCACATCAATTTATACAAATCTCCATATTCACAAATGACATTAATATAAATATACTCATAACCAACATTAGTCAACTTCCAAGGCTATATACAAAATAAACCATGAACCATCACAAGCCCACACAAATGACCATAAGACCGAGTCCCTATACATGCCATAGACTCTAAATACTTGAATTCATCAATACCCAAAATGATAGCTTGATAGTGTGATAGGATCTCCAGCGATCTCCAACCCGAGCTAACCTGACGACACTGTAAAACATGGAAAAAATAAACAAAGTAAGCTAAATAGCGTAGTAAGCTCGTATGTAATAAACCCATCTTATTAAATAAACATATATTAAACATGTATAAACTATAATGTAAACTCATTTGATTTCACCTTTATACCATGAATCCAATCCCATACTCAATCGAAAATTTCTACAAGTCTATTCAATTCCATGCTCGTATGGATCAAATACATATTTGACAAATTGTTCACATTTATGACCACACACAATCGAATATCCGTAAAACTTCATTCAATCTAATACTCCTTACATTTTCTTTAGCTAGGGTGAATTTTGTGAAATATCATCGTAAAACATTATTTTGTACACTATGTACCATACATATATATAGTAAAACAACTATAACTCATATATCATATATCCTTCAATTCATATTTCAATATAGCCAAATAAACACAATATGGCATGAAGCATACTTATACACAAATCTTTCTCGTATCATATACATGATACACTATAAACTCACCAATTTACCTTTATTCGATTCTCACATAGGTTTCGTACATACATGTTTTACTTAATTCAGTTGTACTTACATTCTCGTCCTGACTTTGCCGTTGAATCATTCGAAATCACTAAGGATACTCAGGAAATCATGTATGCATAGTACAATGCCATATCCCGGATATGGTCTCACATGTAATCACATATCGATGCCATAGCCCAGCTATGGTCTTACACGAAATCTCATACCGACACCATGTCCCAGACATGGCCTTACACGTAATCACATATCACATACCAATGCCATATCCTAAATATGGTATTACACGAAATCATAACCTGCCATGGTCCAACCATGGTCTTTAGTATCAATTCGTCTTTTGTTATGAAACGATTATGATAAATACTGCGTTTTTACTTGTTTTGAACATTTAATTTAAATTTCACAATTCAATCAATTATATAATGCACATAATACACAATTTAATAACATTTATTAACATATGTACTTACCTCGTTTGTTGTATCGACGAATTAGATCCATTAATCTGAACTTTATTTTCCCCTGTTTTGGATCCAATTCTCATTTTTCTTGATCTATAATACCACATTTAACTCATTCAATCATCACATTATTCAATTTAGCCCAAAAATCATATTATAGAAAAATTACATTTTTACCCATAACTTTTCAACTTTTTATACTTTAGTCTCTAGGCTCAAAAAATGAAATGTACTCAATTTCTTTGATACCCATGCCTAGCTGAACCTTATACATGCTTATAGCAGCCCACAATTTTCTTTTATTCACATTTTAACACCCATTTTACAACCTTTTTACAAATAGGTCCTTTTTGACATTTTTACCGAAAATCACTTAGCAAAAGTCATTTATCTTATAACTAACATACATTTTCTACTATTAGACATCAAAATACCTGCATGTCTAACATGGGTAAAATTTTAAACTATGATAATACTTTAAAATAGTCCTTGGAAAAGCTAGATTAGGTTACAAGGATCTCAAAAATGTAACAATCATTAAAAATGGGCTAAAACAGACTTACAAACAAGCTTGGAAAACCCTAGCCATTGTTTCCCCTTGAGAAATTCGGCCACGGGGTAGAAGATGAGCAAAAATTTGCTTTTAATTTGCCTTTTTAATTCATTTAATTGCGAATTTACTAAAATACCCTTAATGAAAAACTTTAGAAACCTACCTGACCATGTCCATTTTTGTCCACCAACTTTACCAATGGTCCTCCAATTTAAAATTTCATAACAATTAGACACCTTTAACCTATAGAACTCACATTTTGCACTTATTACAATTTAGTCCTTTTGACTAAATTAAGTGCCCAAACGTCAAAATTTTTTAATGAAATTTTCACGAAATCATTCCATAAAACTGTAGACCATAGAAATATATTAAAAATAAATTTTTTGTGTCGGATTTGTAGTCTCGAAACCACTTTCCGACTAGACCCAAAATCAAGCTATTACATGTTAACACATTCATGCACAACTATTTTATAATAAAATAACTTACCTAAATGACAACATTATTAATGATTTAGTTGGAATTATTAGGAGCACAAGTGAAAGGAATTCACCGGAGTTATCAAGTAAAGCTTTGTCTACTTTACAGGTTCTTTCCCTTTTGCATTAAGGCCTTCTCCCATTTCTTTAGCTAAATAAAATCAAACATTCTATTAAATGCAGAAACAACCAAAACTTCAACGTAAAAATGAGAATCAATAACATGCAATCATTAATCCAGAAGGAGGTTTCCTTCCCTTCAAAACTTCTAGTGAAAACCTATATAAATGGTTCCAACTACCCCTTTCATTCCTTGGTATTACTAATCAAAATGAACAACTAGTTCTGTTTTCAAGCAACAAGGAATGCTCTAGGTTTTCTATGGAGATAACAATGATTAATAGGGAAAAGGAAAATAGTATTTTTCTTTGTTAAACTTCTATCCTATTTATATTAAAATTGGCTAGTAATCACATTCTAAATAGGATACCTAATCATATTACATGCACACAAGATTTCACTAATCAAACACAATCATCAAGGCTCTCCAAGTGTCATGCAAGATGACAAATTCCCTTTATAGGACTTGACACGCATGTTGTTCATGTCCCACCTACTGCGGTGTCACATCCCAAAAATCTTGTTAGTAGAAATTGGGTTAATAAACCGAGAATGGTCACATCCAATTTTTTTAAATGACCTTAGCACATTTAATAATAAATAAATATCAATTATAATAATTGAGTAGTAGTGAAGCTGTCCTTAATGATCTGAGTCTGAATCCTTTCCCTCTCGTTAATTTTTATTTGGTGTAAATTTGTTTTAAACCCTTAGCAAAGTTCATCCCATGTATTTAAATATTTTCTATTAAAATTACCACAAGGAGTAATGTGGTCAAGTGGTTAGCTGCTTAGATAATTTCTTAAAGCTCCTATGTTCAATTCCACACACTCTCAAATTTTTATTTAATTTTTTTACAACTTTAGCTAGTGTGAACACTCCTTGCCATCCAACCTAGTTACCATGCATGGGAAAAGATTCTTTCCTTGTGTGTGAGTCAGCCTTCCCTCATTAAGCCCTTTTTTTACTCCCATGATCCCCTTTTTGCTCCTTTGTCCCCTCAACATACCATTTTCTTCACTTTTACCTTGTGTGATGTTCATTGAACCTAAGCAAGATAAAGAACACCCTTTTCTTCTATCTTTTCATTCTTTTCCATTTCATTTCCATTCCCCTCTTTTGCTCCTCTCTTTTCTTTCCTCCTCCCCATTTACACCACTTGGAATCACCATTATTTTGATTTTGACCTCCTTTCCTCCTCCATTAGCCACAACCATTAGACCTAAACACCACCACTTCATCACCCATCCTCCTCTTCTCTTCTTTTTATTCCACCGCCGCCCTTAGTGCCACCTTCTACCACTGCGCACCACCACACAACTCCTTTCTCTGCTTCTTATTTTTCTCTCTTCTCCTTTTTCCTCTTTTAAGTGAGTGACCAAACCCATATTCTTTTCTTCTTCTCCACCGAATTGCCACCGTTGTTGCCAAACCATCGTCGCCGCCACCGTAGCACCACCGCCAACGATCATTCTTTCCCCTTCAATTCATGATAAAAACGATCTGTTGATCCTCCTATTTCAACCAAGTTAGTGTAAGCGATCGATTGACAGCAACTTGAGAGATCCTTAATGTGGGAATCAAAATCACTAATCCGAGTGATTTTTTTTAAGGTAATCTAATCGTTAGATCCACGTGTAGGCATTCTTAGAAAGTTGCTACATATCGAAACTATGATCAGGTGTAGGTTTTAATATTAAAAAAACAAACCTATGTTTTGTAACTGCAACACCCCTTACTCGAGACCGTTGCCGGAGTCGAGCGCGAGGCATTACCGGACTTAACTTACTCAACCTGGGTATAAAATTTGCTTCTAAAATTAATATATTTTCATTCATTCAATATGTCCCTAAAAAGGGTCATCGAGACCCTAAATCATACAATTGAAATGATTCGGGACCAACCAGGATTAATGAAAATTTCCCGATTACTTAAATGGAGCAAAACATATCATTTCCCTGTTCCATAATAAAGCTATCCAACTGCGTCACTATTGCTAAAAAAATCATAAATCGAGTTTCGCAACTCAAAATTCAATTCTGTAAATTTTATATGAAACTAGACTTATATATGTTATTACTAATTTTTTTCTAGAATTTTTGACTTTGCCAATTTCTACAGTTTATTATTTAAATTTTCCCCTATTTTATTGCTCAACTACCTTGACATCTGTTCACTACAAAATGGATTTCTCTCAGTACCAAATTCAAATAACAATGCCGCTTATTTTATTACAAAATAGACTCAATAAGGAATCTAGTAATATAAACTATAACTTCTAATTATTTATGTAAAATTTATGGTGAATTTTTAAAATTAGAACAGGGGATCGCGAAATCAATCTGGAGCAGTCTGACTCAAATTCTTATAACTCATAATTTACAACTCCTTTGCTTCCCCTGTTTCTTTCACATGGAAATAGACTCATTAAGATTTAATACTATATCTCACTCACCATCTAGTTCCGTGTTTACTATTTTTTAGTAATTTTTCAAATTTACGTCACTGCTGCTATCTAATACTATTTTAATGCTAACTTCACTTTTTCATGATTTCCATGTATTCACTTTCATTTAGGCATACATAACATCAAAACATATTCTTAATTAGCTATTTTAATATCTAATCCTTATCAAATATTTACCTGCCATACATTGGTCATATCATAATTGACACTTACTAAATATTAAGTCCCTATACATACCATAAACTAGGACATTTGTAAATGAAGATACCCATTGGTAACTTGATAGTCGATAGTGTGAAGCGATCTCTGACGACCTCCAACCCGAGCTTGCTTTTAATTTCTCTGAAATATGGGAAAGGAAAAGAAGTAAGCTTATAAAGCTTAGTAAGTTCACATGTAAAGTAATAAGCAGTAACAATAAATTTAGCTTACTACTAAGCTGTTTCAGCTTGAATAAATACTGTTAAATTCTTACTTTCCCAACTAACTTATTTGTGGCCTTACCAAAGCTTTATATACTATAGGCTCATCACTTACTAATTTCCCTTGCATGCCTACATCATCTCACTGGTCATAGTCATATTCCTTCCTAATATTAAGATATTTCAACTTATGTCATTCTCATGGTGTAAACTAAAAACTCATAAACATAAATTACCTTTCCTTTGTTGAAAGTTTCCTCAACTAATAACTATGGTGTTCTTACGAACTCACTTGGACCTGTTTATCATTTCTTTACCTGAACCTTCCTGTAATTTAACATGTACATTAGCCTGTTGAACCACTTGGAATACTAAGGATACTTGGGTTTTCTTGCCTGATAATAGCCTGCCAATGCCATGTTCTTGACATTGACTTACATGAGATATTCCTGTCTTTCCAAAGCCATATGTCTGATATGGACTTACATGGATTATTCCTATCTTTCCAAAGCCATATGTCTGATATGGACTTACATGGATTATTCTTGTCCTGTCTGATAACCCCAAATGTCATGACATTCGTATCCCAAACATTCCTAAGGTTCAAACGGGGCTTTCTGATACTTTTTATCTATCGATTCCTCTTCGATTCAACTTATCCCCTTCAAACTATGTTTTTCTATACTTTCTCAATATCATACAAGGCCATATTTCAGATATGGGCTTACATGTAACCTTTTATAATTTATCTTTTCAATGTCGAATTATTATCGAACAATAATTACTATATCTGAAATTCACTACTAAAATATTTATAGCTAAAATGCCAATTTAAAATCCAAATATGCATAATTAATTTCTTATTAAACATATGAACTTACCTCGATGCCAAAATGACCATTTTACCAACTTTCCCGATTTTCGATTTTTCTCCTGTTCTAGGTCCAAATCTCGTTTTCTAGGATCTAAAACATCATATTTCACTTATTTAATTAATGTACTATTCAAAACAGTCCCTAACTTAAACTTTGGTAAAATTACAATTTTACCCCTAAACTTTTGCATATTTACACTTTTGCCCCAAGGCTCGGAAGTTAAACTTTATCCCAAATTCTTATGTTTTAGGACATGCAGATCATTTATTTACCAACATAAACCTCAAATTCCCACTATAACATGTACTTATGAACAATAGGTATTTTTACCGATTAAGCCCTTTTACTCGTTTTTACTTAAAACCGAGTAGCACAAGTTGTCTAGCATAATTTAAAACCTCATATTCTATCATAAAACATCAAAATAAACACTTTTCACCTATGGGTATTTTTCCAAATATGTACCCTAGCCTAAATTATGGCTAGAATAAGCTTTATCGAGCTACCGGGATTCTAAAAACGTAAAGAACATTAAAAACGGGGCTAGAACGGACTTACTATTGAGCTTGAAAAGCTTGAAAACCCTAACCATGGCTTCCCCCATGCTAAATTCGGCCTCCATGAAGAACGTGGACCAATTTTGGCTTTATTTTCCCTTTTTAATTCTTTTAATTACTAAATGAGAAAAATGCCCTTAAAGGCTTTTCTTTCAAATTTGTCCTATTCATGTGCATTTTTGTCCACCAAATTATCCAATGGTCTAATTACTAAATAAGGACCTCCACTTTAAGAACTCATTTAAATTAAATCCCCTTTAACATCTAGAACTCACACTTTACAATTTTTACAATTTAGTCCTAATTATCAAATTAGGCACCTATACATAAAATTTCTTCGCAAAATTTTCACACAATTACTCAATCAATAAATAAACCTTAAAACTAAATCAGAATAATTTTTTTTGACCTCGGATTCATGGTTCCGAAACTACCGTTTCGTTTAGGCCCTAAATCAGGCTATTACAGTAACTTTTACAAATAAGCTCTAATAGACAAATTAAACATGCAATCTATAAAATTTCTTATCGGTAGTCTAACACATGCATCTAGTCAATCGGTAAATCATGATAATTCATCGTAATAAACTTTTCTATCTCAGATTTGTGGTTTCGCAACCTCTGTTCCATTTAGGCCCTGATTCGGGATGTTACAGTAACACCCTAAACCCGACCCAAACGTTATGGCCAAGTCTGGCATGCCACATGGATGATTTATTTGCAAACTAGTTATGTTGACAGACCGCTTTGTTTTCAATCCGCAAAACCATGGCTAGTAAATTGTAGGTATTAAGCCAAAAATCAGATTTAAAACTATTTTTGTTATCTTGAGATATTTAGACAAAGTCCCATTTGTTGTCATTTATTATTATATGAACCATCCATTATGTAAGGCTTGTTTGAAAATGTTTGATATCAATTTTAAAAACCCGTGAATCCTAGTCTATCATTTTAAAATAATAACAGCATCACCCAAAATCAAACACCCATAGTGGCCTTATTAAAAAAATAATAATTAAATTAAAATAAAAATAAAAATAAAGTAAAGCGAAGTCCAGTAGCAAAACCGATGTGGCCACCCCGAGTCCCTCGCAGCTCCAAATCCTCTATGGTTGGGGGTTACCTGCATAGGTGAGAAAAATAGGGTGAGTTTGTGAAAACTCAGTGTGCAATTTTCCCCAACCAACAATAAAGATCAGGTATATAGATTAGTCTCGGCCGAAGCCTTATTTAGATACAGATCAATCTGGGCCTTAGCCCTATTCAGAAATAGAGTGGGCCTTGGGCCCATTACAGATACAAAACAGAACATATGCAAAAAGACCAACCTAGTCCAGCCCATCACACCACCCATACCAACCCATCACACCATGTGGGGAATAGCTCAACCCACCTAGTCTTACACACCAATTTGTAGCCATGCTATTAAAATCAGATATCGTGGCAGAGCCACCAGAACAGAATTACGTGGCGAAGCCACTAAATAGAATACGTGCCAGGGCCACTATATAGAACTTCCTCCAAATCCAAACCCAACCCCATGTAGTCTAATATTACCATATACATGCATACAGATTAATAGATACAGATACCACATTTATAAATCAGACAATCTACTATTAGGGGTATAATAATCATTTGGTAGATAGGGGTAAAGTGGTAATTTTACCCTTTAGGGGTATTTTGGTCATTTTACTATGTCTCAGTGTTTTAACGCCTAATACGACCTTATAAAAGGTCTAATGCCGCTTCGAGCGACTTAGAATGTCCATATGTCCAAACTGTATAAGGGCCCAAAACCCCTAATGGGCCCGAGGGGCTCACACGCCCGTGTGGCCCGCTCAGTCTAAACTTATGCTTAATATCACAAATTTTATCATCAAATGCACCAGATATCATCTTACCGTATAACTTGCCCATATGGGCCCGTAGACCCACTGGGCCCGTTTCGACCCATCGAGGCCCAAAATAGCCCGAGTGCACGTAAACGTGCACAGTAGCTCTACCATCAAACGCCCATGATTTGTGGGTTTGAATCGACCCATGATTTGTGGTTTCGAATTGACCCACGAACGTTAGTGCACTCGCAAGATCTCAAAATGTCGGCATTTCAACATTTTCGCTTTTCGGCTTTTGCTGATCTATGCTATTAGAGGGTGTCGTTACACACCTGGGTTACAAATGGAGTCGTACAAATCTCGCAAATACTCAACCTACAAAAGTCCAACCACATCGTTAATCTATAATTAGACTTGCAAACCATCTTTACCTAGTCTTCAATGCATTCGGCCATTACCAAAACCCCCCATTAACCACTTACCTGCCAAAATCTAGCCACTAGATCTAGACTGCCTCGCTAATATTAACCACCAACCAACCTTCACAAGATCCACCTTTTTGAATGGCCACAAAACACAATCAGTCAATAAAAGGGAACCATGAGTTGGGTTTCCCAAAGAAGGGATCTAAGCTAATTAGCAAAAAGGAAGAGAGGGGAGGTTTCGGCTTTCTAAAATTCTTAAAAAAGAGAAGAAAGAATAGAGTCCTTACCCAAAAGTCTACTTAACTGAATTGATACCACAAGAAGTCATTTCCTACTATTCTAAGCCCTGATCTTCTATAGATCTAATCGAAACACAAGGCGAGAAGAGATCCCAAGTATTCAGCTAGGTAGGCAAACAAAAGGAGTGAACACTTGATGAGGGATAATTGGCCAAGTATGTGCTTTAGGGAAAGGAGAAGAATAGATGGTGGGGTTGGAAGAACAATTGAGAGAAAAGAGAATGGGGTTCGATTTTAGTAAAGAACACGAGCAAAGAAGAAGAGGAGAAGTTTACTGAGGTTCAGCCCTTGAACAAATCAGCAAAGTGGGAGATTAAGTGTTTTGGGATTTTCGACTCTTTGAACCAAAGAAGAAAACAAATGGAATCCCCTCAAAACTGAACCTATTCAGTGCTAAGAGAATGACCAAAAATGCAAAATCCGAATACCCCAAAAGAAATTGGTACCTACCTTACCCAAAAAGCCTAAACTCAAGAAGCTAAAATCCCAAAAATACCAAAAAGAATTTGGCACACTTCCCTACCATTTTTGCCAAAAATGCACCATCAAGACTCCAAGATTCAGCCAACTCTCTCCAACCATTCTATCCCTAAATTTCCTCCTAGATAATCTCCCCTTATCACTTCTCAATGAAATCCCATGAGTAACTCAAACTCCTTCCCTTAGAATTCCACTTCAAGTCCACCTCTTACCTTGTTCATGTAGCAAAATTAAAGTACTTGCTATCTAGGGAATTCGAACCTTAGCCCTACCACCTACTAAATCACGCCACATCAAGCCCCACTTGTGGCGCCTCTTGCTACTCCAACACAAGGCTTTTTGTGTTAAGAGATCACACCATTAATTTATAAGCCCTACCTACCAGTGTCTAGATTCACTTAAGGCTAAAATTAAAATTTTTGTCAAAGGTTGGGCCTAAACCTAGGCCTTCCAAAGGCCCCCTAGACACAGTCAAAACAAAAATTTAACAACCCAAGCATGCAAAAGTCAATTCAGGCAAAAATCTCAAAACCCTAAAATTTGGGACGTTACATGTTTTATATTGTTATAATTATTTTTTAAATTATGTTTGATTAGGATACTTCATGTATCCAGTAAGAGAGATAAAACCCATCATTATGGACTATGTCAAGTAAGTGATTCGAAACTATTGATTTTGGTGATATGTACGATGTGTGATTTGTTGATTTTTAATGATATGAAAATTTTGAAAATCTTATTCTCATGTTGTGTGATCTTATGGCATATATGATTTGCATGATAATCATGCCTATATGGTTTTGATGATTTTGGCCATATCACGTGCATGGGGTAGGATATGAGAAAGGTGGAAGAAGTATATGGCAATTTAACTGTAGAAAAGTTACATTGTTCATGATTTCATTATATGGCAATTTATCTACATTACTGTGACACTGTTCACAATTGGTGTGTTATTGGATGGACGAGTTCTGGGGAACTTGATTTTGGTGTGTAGTGGAGATGGCTAAGATTGTTTTCACAAAATCTGCATCATTTTACAAAATGTTCATTGACATGATTATGCATAGTTTAAGTGTGAATTATTGAGTATGATTATTTAATGTGTATGTTTATATGCATGTGATTATGTTTATGTTAATCTCACACTAAGCTTTATAGCTCACCCCTTATAGTTTTCTGATGTTATAGATAACCCCAAGGTTAAGAATCGACGACAACATTTGGAGTTTCTCAAAAGTATTTTTAAATTAAAGTAATTTTTATTTTATTTTAATATTTTGATATTTTGGGTTTGTAATAAGTTTGCGTTTGGACTATTGCATGGCACTTAATTTTCTAATTTGCATAAATTGCTTGCATGACATTATGGTTTAAAAACTTCATAAATTAGTCTTTGATAAGATTTTGCTTGAAACTCAGTTTTTAAAATAGAATTTATCAATAACACATTTTTCTATCAATTTATGAAAAATGAATTGTTAATAAAATTAGACTTAGTCTTCAAAATTATTAATGTTTATAAATGAGTTTTCTCAAGACATTTGATTTATGAAGTTAATATGTTTTTATTTTTGAAATAATGACGAATAACCAAGTTTTCTAATTTTGAATAAAAACACAAATGATTTAGACGTATGATTGAAATCTAAAATAGTTTTGAATAAATGATTGAATGTTTACAATTGAGATATCATTTATTTCAATTCCTAAAATTTGCACGGTTTTTATGAAATTAAAATAAACACTTTATTTCATTTGTTTTGAATTTATAAGCTAATAGTTTTAAAATATTTTTTTTCAAAATTTTGAAAGTGTATTTTGGCCATTTTGTGGACAAATGGTTTTTGAAATGTGATTGAAATAAATTTGAACATTTGATTTTACTAGTTTTGAATGAACTGCGCAAATGTTTTTAAAAAACACGTTTGAAATCTAGAAAGTTTTTCGGGACCATTCCGAAAGCCAATGTAGCTTTCTAAATTAAGCCATAATGAACGGCTTCGGTTTGGGGTGATACATGTGATAACCTTGAATTAAGCCAGAGTTGGTACTGGTAGAAAAGTTGCTAGAGAAATGGAACTTGATGCAATTACATCTTTAACAGCTCAGGTATCATCTCTAACAAATATGATTAAAACTCTGAAAAGACCCTCTACAGTACAGGAGATGAAGGTTGCAGAACTAGCATACATATACTGTGGAAAAGATCATGTTATCCAACCTCTGTGCATTACATGAGGAATTTTAATCATAGCAACAAAAATCCCTACTCCAAATCCAGGGTGGAAACAACATCCAAATTCCAGCAGGAATAATTAAGGAATAGGAAATGCTAACAATGTTAATGGACAGAATGTGGCTAGTGTACCACCTAGATACAATTAACCAATGTCGCGGCAAAATGCAATAAATTTCGTCTTCGTCAACATCAACTATGGAAGATCTATTAAAGAAGCATATGGCTAAGAATGATGCAATTATTCAAAGCCAAGTAGCTTCTTTAAGAGCTCTTGAGAATCAAGTGGGACAAATGGTCACTACAATAAGTACCAGACAACAAGAAACATTACCTAGTGACACAAAAAGTTCTCAATCTCAAGGAAAGGAACAATGCAAGGCCATAAAACTCTAGAGTGGCACTCAGCTGCCCATAGTTGTGGATGATGTCTTTAGGAAGAGGAAAGTTTAAAAGTTCTCGAAAGCACAACTTTCGAATCAGTAGTGGAACAAACTACAAAAGATCAGAGTAAATAAAAGCATACAGAATCAAATTCATCTTGTAAAGCCAATACAAATGCCATGGCAAAGCAACCTCAACAATTGGAAGGAAGGCCACTGCCACATTTTCCCTAGCATTTTCAAAAGTCAAAACAAGATACTCAATTCAAGAAATTTCTAGAGGTCTTGAAACAATTTCAATATACCTTTGGTGGAAGCATTAGAAAAAATGTCTAACTATGTGAAATTCATGAAAGATATCTTATCCAAGAAGAGGAGGTTAGGGGAGTTTGAAGTTGTTGCACTCATTGAAAGTGCACAACAATGCTAAAGAATAGACTTCCACCAAAATTGAAAGACCTAGGCAAAGCATTATGCGATTTAGTTGCGAGTATCAATCTAATGCATATGTTTGTTTCCAGGAAACTTAAGATAGGAAAGGCAAAACCTATTGCAGTCACATTGCAACTAGTTGACAAATCATACGTCCATCCAGAAAGTAAAATTAAAGATGTACTGATAAGACTTGATAAGTTCATTTTTCCAGCAGATTTTATTATTCTAGAATGTGAAGCAAATAAAGAGGTAACCATAATGGTTGGACGACCTCTCTTAGCAACTGATAGAATATTGATTGATGTACCAAAAAGTGAATTAACCTTGAGAATTAATGATCAACAATTGACATTTGTCATGCTTGATGCTTGAAGGTGTGCAGACCTAGATGAAGAATGCCATGCTGTGGAATTTGTTGACATTATAGTGCAAGAAGAGTTTGCAGGTCATATGTACAACAATTCTGATGCAGACTCTGTTGAATTAAATCAAACAGAACTGATTGAAGGATCTAGAGAACTTATGGAAATTCAACAATCTGGAAATAGATTTAGAAGGATCTTTAAATCAATAGACTTATCAGGTCAATCTTTCAACCCTCTTCGATCATCAATAGAAGATCCATTTGTGCTGGATTTAAAGCCATTACCAGTGAATTTGAAGTACGCTTATTCCGGAGATAACAATACACTACCTATAGTTATCTCTACCAAGCTTACAATAGACCAAGAGATGCAATTACTGGAAGTCTTAAAAATATCCAAGAAAGCTTTAGCAAAGGAATTAGCCTAGCAATCTGCATGCACAAAATAATACTTGAATAGTGCCATGGCAAATCTATTGAATAGCAAAGGAGATTAAACCCTGTCATGAATAAAGTAGTTAAAAAGGAGAATATCAAATGGTTGGATGCTGGAATTATATTCCCAATTTCTAATAGCTCTTAGGTGAGCCTTGTTCAGTGTGTACCCAAGAAAGAAGGGTCACCGTAGTTAGCAATGATAACAATGAACTCATTCTCACACATATTGTCACAAGTTGGAGAGTTTGTATGGATTATCAGAAGCTCAACAAAGCAACAAAGAAGGACTATTTCCCTCTACCTTTTATAGATCAGATGTTTGATAGACTAGTAGGGAAAGCCTTCTACTATTTCTTAAATGGCTACTCAGGGTACAACCAAATTGCCATATCTCTTATTGATTAAGAAAAGACTACATTCACCTATCCTCATGGAACATTTTCTTTTAGAAGAATGCCATTTGGGTTATGTAATGCCCCTGCAACATTCCAGCATTGCATGGTTGCAATATTTTCTGACATGGTGGAGAAGTTTCTTAAAGTATTCATGGATGATTTCTCAGTTCTTGGCGACACTTTTGAGTATTGTTTGAAAATTTTGGGTTAGTATTTACTGATGTCAAGAAACAAATCTTTTGTTGAATTGGGAAAAATTCCTCTTCATGGTTTATGAAGGCAATGTTTTAGGCCACAAGATTTCACAATAAGGAATTGCCGTCAACAAAGTAAAAATAGAAGTCATTGAAAAGTTGCCACCACCCATTTTAGTAAAAGGCATCAGAAGTTTCCTTGGTCATGCTGGATTTTACCATTGCTTTATCAAGGATTTTTCTAAGATATCCAAACCTCTATGTCAATTGTTGGAACAAAACACACCATTTCACTTTTACGAGTTATGCTCAAAAGCATTTGAAGAGTTAAAGGAGCAATTAATTACAACACCTATATTCACTACACCATACTGGACTTTACCGTTCGAACTGATGTGTAATGCAAATGACTATGCTGTAGGAGCAATTTTCGGGCAAAGAAAAGCTAGGATATTGCATGCTATATATTATGCCAATCGTATGTTGATAGATTCACAGCTCAATTATACCACCACATAGAAAGAATTATTAGCGGCGGTATTTTCCTTTGAAAAATTTAGAGCTTATTTAGTGGGCACCAATTTATACAAACCATTCTGCCATTAAATACTTGGTGACAAAAAAAGAGGCCAATCCTAGGCTAATTAGATGGATATTGTTGCTGTAAGAATTTGGTTTGAAGATCAAAGATAGGAAAGACATTGGAAATCAAGTGGTTGGTCACTTGTCACGACTGGAAATAGGGAATAATTATGGTGATAGTTAAATGATTAAAGACGAATTCCTGGATGAGCAGTTATTGTCGACCATGGTGTTGCCATGGTATGCTGATATTGTTAACTTTCTAGTTAGTGGGTTGCCTCCACCTATGCTGAATCATCAAAGACAAAGGACATTCCTTCATGATGTCAAGCAATATTATGGGGACGAGCCATTTCTATTTAAGTAGTGTGTAGATCAAGTAATTCAGAGATGTATTCCGGATGAGGAAATTCAAAGTATCCTGCATCATTATCATTCTTCACCTTTTGGCAGACATTTTGGAAGTATTCGAACTGCTGTAAAGGTTCTACAATATGGTTTCTATTGGCCCACCATGTTTAAAGATGCTCATAAATTCTGTCAAAGATGTGATCGTTGTCAAAGAACTGGTAACTTATCAAGGAGACATGAAATGCCATTGTAAAATATTTTAGAGGTGGAATTATTTGATGTATTAAGAATTAATTTCATGGGTCCATTTCCACCATCTTAGGGCAAAATCTACATTTTGGTCACTATGGATTATGTCTCCAAATGGGTTGAAGCTGTGGCTTTACCTGCAAATGATGCCAAATCAGTTCTGAGATTTCTACATACAAATATTTTTACCAAGTTTGGTACCCCTCATGCATTAATTAGTGATGAAGGTTCACATTTTCACCGGAATTAGTTGCCAACACTCTAAACAGATATGGGGTTAAACATAAAATTGCCACAGCATACCACCTACAGACAAATGGACAAGATGAAATTTCCAACAGGGAAATCAAGCAAATTTTGGAGAAAGTTGTCAATCCCTACTGCAAGGATTGGTCAGCAAGGTTGGATGAAGCCTTGTGGGCTTATAGCACATCCTTCAAGACATCATTGGGAATGTTACCTTTCAAGCTTGTCTATGGTAAACCATGTCATTTTCTAGTTAAGATAGAACACAAAGCATTTTGGGCAGTCAAAAGCTAAACATGGCTTGGGGTGCTACGGCATCTCATCGCTTACTAGAGCTTGATGAGATGGATGAATTTCAAGCTCAAGCTTATAAGAATGCCAGATTGTACAAAGAAAAGACAAAGTGATGGCATGACAAGAAAATTTTGACACGCAATTTGTACCTAGACAACAAGTCTTACTCTTCAATTCCAAACTATTTCCTTGCAAATTAAAGTTGAGATGATCTGGACCATTTGAAGTCAAGTGTATATACCCTCATGGAGCTATCGACTTTAAAGATGGAAAAACAGGATCCACTTTCAAAGTTAATGGTCAATGCCTGAAACATTATTTTGCAACTCCTATAATACATGACAAAAATTTTATTTCTACGTGACAAAAATCTTATTTCTCTTTGAATTTTAAATATTGTTCTCTTGTAGAAATTTTCTTCATTTATTTTTATTTTCACCTTTTCTTATTTGTTACCCAATAAATTTCTCTAACTATTTATTTTCTCTAGTTACAAGTTTCTTTTTAGGCCAGAGTACAACCAACTTGCAGCCGTCAGCCCAATTCTTTTAATTTTCACAAATTTGCACTAAATCCATTTCTTTTTCCCACTAAATGCCAATGGTTTTTCCTTGTTAGACCATGATTAAGGCCAATCTTATCGCACACGTCACAATTTCTTCTCTCCTACGTTTTAACCTAACCAATTCAGTTTCTTCCCACATTTTCATTTTGTTTTATTTTCTGCTTTTACTTTTTTATTTCCTTCATAACTGCAATAAAATCTAGCCTTTTTCAGTTGAAAGCCCTTTATATTTTCTTCAATGGCTTCCCAAATAGCTTCTTCTTCAGATTCTGCCCCTTCATGCACTTTCTTTAGTAAACCTGCTGAAGATAAATACCATAGAAATATTTCCAGAAGACCATTTTACATGAAAAAAAGGATTCAATTTTCAAGATGCTCCCCTCATGGGGTATACAGAGGCCATCTCCTTAGTTGTCAAAAAGCATGGATGGAGAATCTTTTGTCTCCATCTTGACGATATTTTCCCAAAGGTAGTAAAAGAGTTTTTGCCCACATTACCTCTCCTAAAAATGCATTTATATACGTACAGGGCACATAAATTCTATTTGATGATGACTCTTTTAATGCCTAATACGGATTGCTTGAAGGTTTTGATTAGCATGCTGACTTTGTGAAGATAATGTCCCAAAGCGCTTAACCTAGATTCTCACTAATGTTTGTGTGGAAGGTACATAATGGTCAATTTTAAGAAATGACTGTTACATCATTGACAGAGTCTCATTGAAGCCTCAATGCAAAATGTTGTACCATTTCTTGAAAACACGTCTCATTCCTTCTACACATAATGCTATAATCTCAAAGGATTGATTATTTCTTCTCCACTCTATAATGGTGGGTCAAAAAATTAACGTTGGAAACATTATCTTTTGTGAGATTCATCATTGTGCCTAAAAGTATGTTGGCACCTTAAATTTCCCCTCACTAATCACTGCATTCTGCAAAAGAGTCAAGGTTCCCCTGTCACCAAATGAAAACCACCTTCTAAACAAACAGCTATTACTATGCACATTGCGCAAAAATTAGCTGGCGAGGAAATGCCAAGGAAAACTGGCACAGCTCCAACTTCTCCTCCTAGGACTACTTCTGCTATCCCCTCAACTTCTCACACTGATTTTGAGTGGTGAATTGAAGCTGTAGAGGGTTTGAAACAATAGTTTTATGTGTTGGAAAAAATCAGAAAATGCTTGTCACTGACTTTGACAAAGCTCAAAAGGAGATGGCCATCTTTTGGGAATATTCCGCCAATGTGATATTGCCATTCGTAAATCTCTGCAAAAGAACTTCTCACACCCAATGCCACCATTTCATATTTTTCCCATGGAGCTACTATTGAATCCTAAAACAGAAGATGAAGAGCCTACTATTGCTCCCACGCACAACCAAGAACTAGAGAAAGATGATGCCAGGACAAAATTTGTCCACGTTGAATCTGATGATGATAGACTGGATACCACTCAAACTACTACACCTGCAACACAATCTAAGGCCCCTATAGTTGCCCAGGAATGAATTATTCATCAACTAATTGATGAAATTACAAAGTTAGAACCGACGATTATGAGGAAGAGGTGCCCATCAACCATCATAAGAGAAAAAGATTTAAGAAGGCTGTTGGTAAAATCGTTCAAGCTGATAGTGATGACCAAGATAGGCCACAATGTTTCAAACGAGCTGCAAGGAAATCTACACAACCCAAGTAAAGTAACATTCTTCCTATACAAGCTTTGATTTTGATAATTTTCATTCATTTTAGTTCATATATGTACGTGCATTCATGTCGCTTTTATTCATTTAATTCTTTCACATTCATGCATTGAGGACAATGTATCCCTTAGGTTTGAGGGTGTGTTGTGCATATAGACTGCATTGTTAATTGTTCATACAATCATTTTGCCATAACATTCAATTGCTATTCAATTTCCTGATTAAGTGAGTATATGGTTATCAATGATGTTCAATGAGGATAATAACTCTTTATTTAGGCATGTTTAGCATAGGACAGTTGTTGACAATGAATTTCTAAAAGTAGAATAATTGAAATATAAATGCAATTAAACTACAGTAGATTTCTTTGAATAAATTTAAGACTTCTTGACTAAAATTAAGTATAGTAATAGTGTATAATGTATGTCATGGTAACATAATATGAATACTCTAATGTTTGAATCTGTTGAGTAGGTTAGTAACATTTTGTTTGCTCCATTATATTGTTGACCAGAAAAATGAGTTTAGATATAAGTGTTTGTCTTAAAAAAGCATATATTGTAGGGACACTCCACTGAATTTTTAAGCTAAATTGTTAAGAAGGTAGTTGTTTGCTCCATCCATCTTTTTAATTGAAAGCTTTTGTTTCATGAGTGATTTATATTCAAATTGTGACATGATATAATACATGGTAGTCTAGTGTATGCTCTATTGACGTTGTCAAGTATAAAAGCATGTGACAATATGAATTCCCTAGAAAAATTTTGTGTTAGAAATTGAACAAGTGTCTAAATAACTTAGCTTAGGAGAGATATAACCTAGGTATATTCAGAATAAATCTGCTATAGTTTTCATTGCTAAAATATTTAAGAAATTTTACCTTTAGGAAACATTTCCTACACATCATTTGCTAAACAGGTTTACAAGAACTGTAAGCAATTTTTCTTTGTTTCAGTAGAAGATTGCTGAGAATAAAGGTACACAGTATGCTCAATATGATTTGGCAGTATAATTGGTGACTGATTGTTTTGCCAATTCCTTACATTCATGCATATTCATACATTATTTTCTTGAGGACAAACAATAATCCAGGTTTGAGGGTGTGATAACTCTTGAAAAGAGTTATATTTTAGGTCTCTAGATGTAATTAATTATTTGAAATTAAGTAAATATATTTGCATTTTTAGGATAATTTTAGAACATTGCATAACAAAGCTTGGATTGCACTACATTGATCATCATTTATTACTTTTATTACTTGGGGAAGGAAATGTTGCGGTTGTGGTTGGACATAGGTACAGGTAGATGAAGAGGATGAAGAGGAAGCGAAAGAAAATAAGGGAAGTGAAACATTGCTGTGGAAAATGGTGAGTTGATTATCAACATAATTGCCATGGTATGTAACACCCCTTACCCGAGTCCAACGCCAGGACGAGGTACGAGGTATTACCGTGCTGAATCATACTAAATCACGTAAACTCAGGCTATAAAATTTCTTTTCTTTTTGAAACTTTTCATTCATTCTCTTAATAACCTTATCAGGGGCTTACGAGGCTGAAACCATACATCGAGTGTGTTCCGGAACCAGTCCGAGAACTTTCAGGCACTTAGAAAGTTTTTGCATAAAACAGGCCCACATGTCTGTGTGAGATGGGATACGCCAGTGTGGGTAGGCCATGTGATCTCACACGCCCATGTCCCTAGCCCATGTCTATTTTATTTTTAATTTCAACCTATAGAGGTTTTGACACGGCTTGGGCACACGCCTATGTCTTTGACCCGTCTCCCTCACACAGTGTAGACATGCCTGTGCCAATATCCCATGGAGTATCCTGACTTTGAACACTATAATTATTAGGGGTGCACACAGCCAAGGCACACGTCCGTGTGCTCAACTCGTGTTCTATACTGACTTAACTAAATTGGATGCAGGGGACACACGGCCTATTAACACAGCTTTGAGGCTAACCATGTGTCACACACGGCCTAGGCACATGCCCGTGTGCCCAACTGTGTGGACAATAGTAGGCTATTTCCAAGCCTTTTTACCACCCTGAAACATAACCAAACATAATGCCAATTCCATAGCACACATCAAGGCATAATATACTCTCTAAATACTCACAACTAAGGCATCCACATGCCATTATGCGCATCATTCACATCCACCAATACTCTACTTGAACTTGCAAATTGCATACTCATGAATTCCATCCACATTGAATAAGATATGAATTAATCAACATTAGCCCTTTTATAAGGCTATTACAATACTACATGAGTAATATTACTAGCCAATGACTTTGGCTATGCAAAAGGGACACTTATCAAAAGTAATCAACTTCCTATACATGCCATACAACAAAATGACCAACTTTACTATACCAAAATGGATGGCTTGATAGTGTGACTTCGAGCTCTGACTTTAACGAACCCTGAGCTGGTTCGGCAAATCTACATGGAAGAGGAAAATGAAAAGAGTAAGCACATATATGCTTAGTAAGTTGCATGAATAAAATAGCAACAAAAATCATGAACCATCATTCAAATACTTTATCAAGAATTTCATATAATTTCATACTCATCCTCATGACTTACTCAATTATGTAACTTACTCATGCTTTTCATGCTGTATTTCTCATAACAATGTACTTTCAATTTCTCATAACTTACTCGTATATATACCTACAACACTCAACGTGAAACTTTAGTCTTTCTCTTGAAATTTATCCACTTGGATACTTTCTCCTTTAAGATCCTTTTCGAGACACCCATGAATCAATCTCATGAAATGATGCCAATGCCATGTCCCAAACATGGTCTTACATGGGATCACCCATTGATGTTGATGCCATGTCCCAGACATGGTCTTACACGAGATCGTACTCTGATGCCGTTGCCATGTCCTGGACATGGTCTTACAGGGGATCCTTATCTCATTTCGGTGCCGAAGCCATGTCCCAAACATAGTCTTACGCAAGACCTCGTCTCGGATGCCCATACCATGTCCTAGACCTGGGTTTACAAGGGATCACATCTCGATGCCAATGTCATGTCCCAGACATGATCTTACATGGGATCTCAGTTTGGTGTGATGCCATGTCCCAAACATGGTCTTATACGGGACCTATGAATACTTATGACATGTTTATGGTATCCTTCATATCCTTTTCACTTACATGTAATTTCTCTTTCATGTTTCATTATTTCTTGGTAGAAATTCATATCAATAATCTCATGGGGTTTGTACATAATTCATACAATATTACATCCTTAACTTCATGGAATATCATAATTTCATAGAAAATCATCATAAAGAATTTACATAACATACAAGCTAAATTATCACATACAACTTACCTCGGGCCCAAAATGTGGGTTTATTCCACAGCTTTACTTTTTCCCCGATTTCAATCTAGGCTTCGTGTTTCTTGATCTAAAATGACAAATTAATTTATTTAGTACCCACATTGACTAACTAGCTCATAATTGACACTTTGGCAAAATTTATAATTTTGCCCCTAAACTTTTGCATATTTGCAAAATGGTCCCTAGGCTCGTAAAATGAAATGCACTAAATTTCTTGGCTCTCCAAGCCTAAGCGAACTTTTCATATACTCATAATAGCCCACATTTCTCATAATTTCCTAGGCGAACCTTTCATATACTATAACAGCCCACATTTCTCATAATTTCACACTTTTACTACACATTTTACTAACTTTGCAATTTGGTCCCTATTAGGGGCTTTCATGAAAAATCACCTAGAAAGGTGTTTACTACACTTTTAACTTTCATAATCTACTACTAGACATCAAAACACTTGCATGTCATGTATGGGTATATTTTTGAATATAAACCCTAGCTCAAATTAGTGGTAGAAATAGCTTGCTCGTGTTGCAAGAATTTCAAAAATACGAAGAGCATGAAAAACGGGGCTTGGAGTCACTTAATTGGAGCTTGAAAATGTCAAAACCCTAGCTATGGAGAACCCCTCAATTTTTGGCACACTTGGGGAAGAAGATGGACACATTTTGTTTTTTTTTTTCCTTTTTTATTTCTTTAATTTACCAAATGACCAAAATGCCCTTATGGCCTTTCTTTAAAATTTTACCCTCCATGGGCATTTTTGTCCATAGTGCCAAAAATTGGTCTAATTTCCAAATAAGGACTCCTACTAATTCTTCTAGTGCTATTTGATACTTAAACCTTCTAGAAACTCAATTTTGCAACTTTTGTAATTTACTCCTAAAGGACAAATTAATCACTAATTCTCAAAATTTCCTTCATGAATTTTTATCACTATTATGAAATCATATCATAAACCTAAAAATAATCATAAATCATACTTCCTACTTCGAATTTGTGGTCTCAAAACCACTATTCTGGCTAGGCCCTAATTCCGGCTGTTACATGGTAATTCTAGGAAGATGACTTAGCACTCTATCCACGTCACTCTTAGCCAGCTGGATGTGTACCAGAAAAAACCACCCTGGAAAAGAGGAGAAACAAATGTGTGTGTAATATCCCGAATTAGGGCCTAATCGGAATAGTGGTTTCGTGACCACAAATCCGAGGTAGAAATAATTATTTTATAATTATTTTGATGTTTATGATATGATTTTATGATGGTGTGAAAATTTCGTGAAGAAATTCTAAGCGTAAAGTGCTTAATTTGAAATTAGGGACTAAATCGAATAAGTTGCAAAACTTGCATTCTAGAAGTTTCTAGTATGAAATTGCTTTGGAATATTAATTAGGAGGTCTTAAATAGCAATTTGACCAGTTTTAAGTTCATGGAAAAAATTTGGACATGGATGGAATTTTTGAAAGTTTAGTAAGGAGGGGCATTTTGGTCATTTGGATATTAACATGAAATAAAAAGGGAAAAATAACACAAAATTGGTCATCTTCTTCATTACCACGAAATTTCAAGGGTTCTCCATAGCTAGGGTTTGTTTCAAGCTTCCAAGCTTCATAGTAAGTGATTCCAAGCCCCGTTATTAATGTTCTTTACGTTTTCGTAGTCCCGGTAACTCGATAAAGCTTATGTTAGCAATAATTTAAGTTAGGGTTCATATTTGGAAAAATACCCATAGGTGAAATTTGTGCATTTTGATGTTTTATAATAGAATATAAGGTTTTAAATTATGTTAGACAACTTGTGCTACTCGGTTTTAAGTAAAAACGAGTAAAACGACTTAATCGGTAAAAGCACATATTGTTCATAAGTATGTGTTTTAGTGGGAATTTGAGCTTGCTAATGGTAAATAAATGATCAGCATGTCCTAAAACATAAGAATTTGTGATAAAATTTAATTTCCGAACTTTGGGGAAAAAGTGTAAATATGTAAAAGTTTAGGGACAAAATTGTAATTTTGTCAAAATTTGAATTTAGGACTATTTTGGTAATGAGAGTATTAAATAAGCTAAATGTGTTATTTTAGATCAAGAAAGACGTGGAATCAACCTTGATCGAGGAAAAGAAAAGATTTTGGACTAAATTGCAAAATTGCTATATTTTGTACCGAGGTAAGTTCATGTGTAAATAATGTAACATAATCGTTATTTTTAAGTTAATTGATGTTATTTATATGATATGCTGATTTTTATCATGAAATATATGCTTTGTGGTTATTATCAAATAATATGCAAATTATGTGTGCTACTTGTTAAATATAAATTACTACCGAGTATTGGTTTCGGTATTCTGTGGAAGACGGCAAGGATATGTGATTGAGGAAAATCCCGTTTGAACCTTGGGAATAGATTAGGATACAAGTGACATGTCACTAGGATGGTTGGGCATCCGAGCTCGTTGAGTTGAGTCCGAGTTCACTTATGGATGCAAATGTCCGAACTCGTTGAGTTGAGTCCGAGTTCGTGAGATGTAACTAGGCATCCGAGCTCGTTGAGTTGAGTCCGAGTTCACTTATGGATGCGAACGCCCGAGCTCGTTGCGTTGAGTCCGAGTTTGCTTATGGGCGGGTTACATGATTGATTGATTACATATGTGGTACTTATGTGCAAATGATCCGTGTATCCGAGTTATATTCCGATGTGTTCAACGGGTAAAATTCTAGCGGAATGGAAGAATACTCAAGATGAAAATGATATTTTGGTAAGTGTTGTGAAATGGACAATTTGGACAGGTATGTACTTTACCTTCGGGTTGAAACTTGATACAACAAAAAAAAGGTGGTAAGATGATACACGATAGCTAGAAATGCGGTTTGTATCTTGGTGATATCATGCTATTGTTGTTGATATAATTGCTTTGTTATGTTACTTGTTATTTGCATGTGAATTTACTAAGCATTTATGTTTACTCTCTCCTTTACATTCATTGTAGTTTTTAGCGAGCGAACTTGGATATCGGGAAGGTCGAAGAAACGCTCACACTATCCGAGGAAGAATTGGTATATTGGTTTGTATGTTTTGATGTATGGCATGTATAGCAATATACTTGTTTTGTGTAAATAATCTTGTGTTATGGTTGTGGTTTGGTTGAGAAAATGCTTGATAATGATTAGTAATTGGTATAGCTAGCCTAGATAATGTTGGATGCCTTGTGAATTTAATATGTTATATAGTTCATGAGAATTCATAAAAAGATGAAACTTGCCATAAAATAGAACACTACAGCAACAACGATGTGAGTTTGAAAAATCACCAAAAATAGTATAAAATGAATTAGGTGAAGAATTAACTATGAAATTTAAGCTTATTGTGTCTACTTTCAAATGGAAAAAGCGAAATAGGTAAAGGAGTTATATGTTATAAGATATTTGAGTTTTAGTGAAACAGGGCCAGAGCGATTTCTGGATCCCCTGTTCCAACTTTGAAAATTCACTATAAATTGTAAAAAAATAATTAGGAGGTTTAATTTATATGCTCAGAATCCTTATTGAATCTAATTTTAAGAGAAATAAACGGTATAGTTATATGAATTTTGTACAAGGAGAAAAGTGGTTTACAGTAAGTAGAGGTCAGTGTGGTCAAGTCCTAAAACAGGGGTAACTTTAACTAATAAACTGTACTAATTGGCCCAACCAAAAATTTTAGAAAAAACTAGTAGATAGATATGTGAGTCTAGATTCAAGAAAAATTTACGGACTCTTGATTTTGAGTTTCGTAACTCGAGATATGATTTTTTTTAGCGACCATAACGCAGAAAAACTGCTTATTCCGAAAATGAAAATAAATGATGTAAAGTTATTTAAATGATAAATTATATTCGGTAACACCTCAAGCTCGACTCCGGTGACGGTCTAGGGCGTGGGGGTGTTACATTTGGTGGTATCAGAGCAGGTTTAGTTAGTTCTCAGACTAACGTGTTTTATGTACGGATTTTGCTATGCATGCTATATGTGTATATTATGATAGTGTGACGACTTTTGACCTTTTAAATGATTTTTTTATAGTAAATGGATCCCGATCCAATTGTGGCCGATGATGTAGAAAGTAATGCACCAGCTCCGGCTGAAGGGGCAGTGCCGACTGAAAATCCACCTCCCACTATTAGTCAAGGAGGAGGAGAAAGGGGTCGAGAAGCCTTTCTCCAGATGATGAGTGCTTGGTATACTGAGTTCGTTCGTACGAACCCGAATGTACAACCTCTCCCACCTCCCCCAATTCCTCAACCTGTACCTCCGATGCCTCAAGATGTGGGTATGATGAAATTCCAAAGAACTCCAGTTGATATAATCCGTAAGCTAGGGGCCGAAGAATTCAGAGCTAATGTAGATGATGATGCCGAGAAAGCAGAGTTCTGTCTTGAGAATTCTATCCGGGTATTTGATGAACTATCTTGCACACCTAAGGAGTGCTTGAAATGTGCTATATCTTTGTTGAGAGATTCAGCTTATAATTGGTGGAAGACACTGATTTTGGTGGTACCAAAAGAGAGGGTAACTTGGGAATTCTTTCAAGAAGAGTTTCGGAAGAAATACATCAGTGAAAGATTTATTGATCAGAAGCGCAAGGAATTTCTTGAGCTAAAGCAAGGTAATATGACAGTCACTGAATACGAAAGAGAGTTTGTTCGATTGAGTAAGTATGCCAGAGAATATGTTCCTACAGAGGCCAAGATGTGCCGACAATTTGAAGATGGGCTCAATGAAGAAATTAAGGTATTTGTTGGGATTCTTGAATTAAAAGAAATGGTGGTACTTGTCGATCGAGCTTGCAAGGCTGAAGAACTACTTAAAGAGAAGAAAAAGGTAGAATCTGATACACGAAATTGGAAGAAAAGACCAATGAGTAATGCACCCTCACAGTAACCTGGAAAATCAAGAAATATGAATCCTCGTTCCCAAGTTCCAGCTGGACAGTCATATGGGAATTTTAAGAAGCAAAATATGGGTCCTAAGTCCCAGACTACTTCGGCAGCTAGTGTAGGGAATTTGAGATTTGTTAAACCCGAGTGCCAGCGGTGTGGTAGAAATCATTTTGGTTCGTGCAGAGCAAATGAATGTTTCCGATGTGGTTCTCCGGATCATTTTATTAGAGACTGCCAGAGAGGATTGAAAAAGAAAAATTTCAGAGTACAAAAGCAGGTGGTGCAGATTCGAGAGGAAGGTATCCAAGAAAAGCTGGGAGTGAAGCAAGCAGTGAGAATGTAGCCAGAGATGCAGCAGTTAGACCTGAAGGAAGGGCTCCGGCTAGAACTTATGCTATTAAAGCTCGTGAAGATGCTTCCTCACCCGATGTGATTACTGGTATATTTTCTCTCTATGATGTTAATGTTACTGCTTTGATTGACCCCGGTTCTACTCATTCATATGTGTGCATGAAATTAGTATCTAGCATGAATATACCTGTTGAGAATACAGAATTTATGATTAAAGTGTCAAACCCGTTAGACCAATGCGTTATAGTTGATAAAGTATACAAGAACTGTCCTTTAATGATTCGGGGTTATTACTTTCCGGCCGACTTGATGTTGTTGCCGTTTGATAAGTTTGATGTTATTTTGGGTATGGATTGGTTGACATTGCATGATGTTATAGTAAATTGTAAACAAAAAGTTATTAAATTAAAGTATGAAAATGGTGAAACTCTGCGGGTCGAATCAGATAAATTAGAGGCATTGTCTAGTGTGATTTCTTCAATGTCGGATTAGAGATATTTGAGAAAGGGTTATGAAGCTTATTTAGCGTATGTGTTGAATACAAAGGAAATTGAAAAGAAAGTGGAATCAGTGCCGATTGTATGTGAGTTTACGGATGTATTTCCAGAAGAATTGCCGGGTTTGCCTCCAGTTAGAGAAGTAGAGTTTGGTATTGATTTGATGCCGGGAACAGCTCTGATCTTGATTGCTCCGTATAGAATGGCACCAACAGAGTTGAAAGAATTAAAGTTGCAGTTGCAAGAGTTGACCGACAAAGGCTTTGTGAGACCGAGTTTTTCGCCTTGGGGTGCTCCGGTATTGTTTGTGAAAAAGAAGGATGGTTCGATGAGATTGTGTGTAGACTATCGGCAATTAAACAAAGTGACAATTAAGAACAAGTATCCGTTGCCAAGAATTGATGATTTGTTTGATCAGCTGAAAGGAGCAACATGGTTTTCAAAGATTGATTTGAGATCTGGGTACTATCAGCTGCGGGTAAAAGAGTCAGATGTGCCTAAAACTGCTTTTAGGACAAGGTATGGTCATTATGAATTTTTAGTTATGCCGTTTGGATTAACAAGTGCTCCTGCCGTGTTTATGGATTTGATGAATCGAATATTTCGACCATACTTGGACAAGTTTGTTGTGGTATTTATAGATGATATCTTGATTTATTCGAAAGATGAGACAGAGCATGCTAAGCACTTGAGGATAGTTTTGCAAACTTTGCGAGACAAGCAGTTATATGCCATGTTTAGTAAAAGTGAATTTTGGCTTCGGGAAGTTGGATTTTTGGGTCATATTGTTTTGGGTGATGGTATATGGGTTGATCCCAGTAAAATTTTAGCTATTGTTGATTGGAAGCCACCGAAGAATGTAACTGAGGTTGGGAGTTTCTTGGGACTAGCTGGATATTATCGACGGTTTGTAAATGGATTTTCTATAATTGCTGCTCCTATGACTAGATTACTTCGCAAGGATGTTAAATTTGAGTGGACGGAAGAATGTCAACAAAGTTTTGAAGAATTGAAAAAGTTATTAACAGAGGCACCAGTTTAGTACAGCCCGAGTCAGGTACAAAATTTGTGGTATATAGCGATGCTTCTCTAAATGGTTTGGGATGTGTACTAATGCAAGAAGGAAAGGTTGTGGCTTATGCTTCGAGGCAGTTAAAAACTCACGAGAGGAATTATCCGACTCATGATTTGGAATTGGCTGCAGTGGTGTTTGCTTTGAAGATTTGGCGACATTATCTATATGGTGAAAAGTGTCGAGTATATACCGTCCACAAGAGTCTTAAATACTTGATGCCACAAAAGGACTTGAATTTGAGACAGCGAAGATGGTTGAGTTATTAAAAGATTACGAGCTTGTGATTGACTATCATCCAGGAAAAGCAAATGTAGTTGCTGATGCTTTGAGTAGAAAACTATTGTTTGCTTTCAGAGTTATGAACACTCAGTTGGAAATGTCAGATGATGGTTCTTTTCTGGCCGAGCTAAAAGTAAGACCGATGTTTTTACAAGAGATTTGTGAAGCTCAGAAAAGCGATGAAGACTTGCAAGCCAAAAGAAAGCAATGTGAGGTTGATACAGAGTCAGATTTCAGAATCGGTCCTGAGGGTTGCTTGATGTTTAAAGATCAGATTTGTGTACCGAAGAATGAGGAGTTAATTCAAAAGATTTTGCAGGAAGCACATGGTAGTTATTTGTCGATTCATCCAGGCAGTACGAAAATGTATAATGATTTGAAGAAAATGTACTAGTGGAATGGAATGAAAAGGGATATATCAGAATTTGTATCGAAATGCTTAATTTGTCAACAGGTGAAAGCGGAACACCAAGTGCATTCAGGATTACTTCAGCCTATTATGGTTCCTGAATGGAAATGGGATCGGATTACTATGGATTTTGTTTCAGGGTTATCGTTGACTCCAGGAAAGAAAGATGCCATCTGGGTAATAGTTGACAGATTGACTAAATCGGCTCATTTCATTCCAGTACGTACGGATTATTCTCTTAACAAGTTAGCTGAATTGTATGTTAGAGAAATTGTTAGACTACATGGAATACCATTGTCAATCATTTCAGACAGAGATCCGAGATTTACTTTGCGGTTTTGGCAAAAGTTGCAAGAAGCGTTAGGTACAAGGTTAAATTTTAGTACTGCTTTTCATCCAAAAACTGATGGGCAATCAGAAAGGGTAATTCAGATTCTTGAAGACATGCTTCGATGTTGTGTATTAGAATTTCAAGGAAGTTGGGAAAGATATTTACCGTTGGTGGAATTTGCTTACAATAACAGTTATTAGACGAGTTTGAAAATGGCACCTTATGAAGCATTGTATGGTCGTAAGTATCGGACGCCTTTGTATTGGACCGAACTCAAGGAAAATCAAATCTATGGAGTTGATCTAATAAAAGAAACCGAAGAAAAAGTGAAGGTAATTCGAGATTGTTTGAAAGCTGCTTCGGATAGACAGAAATCTTATGCAGATTTGAAACGAAAAGAAATTGAGTTTCAAGTTGGTGATAAGGTATTTTTAAAGGTGTCTCCATGGAAGAAAGTCCTCAGATTTGGACGGAAAGGTAAATTAAGTCCGCGTTTTATCGGGCCGTATGAAATAATTGAAAGAGTTGGACCGGTAGCTCATCGGTTAGCATTACCATCTGAGTTGGAGAAAATTCATGATGTGTTCCATGTATCTATGCTACGTCAGTATCGTTCGGATCCTTCACATGTGGTTTCACCGACAGAAATTGAATTACAACAAGATATGACCTATGAAGAAGAACCGATTAAAGTTTTAGCTCGAGAGGTCAAACAACTAAGAAACATAAGTATTGCTCTTGTGAAAGTGTTGTGGCAAAAGCATGGAATAGAAGAGGCTACATGGGAACCCGAGGAAACTATACGGAAACAATACCCACACCTGTTTACCGGTAAGATTTTCGAGGACGAAAATCCTTAAAAGGGGGGAGAGTTGTAATATCCTGAATTAGGGCCTAATCAGAATAGTGGTTTCGTGACCACAAATCTGAGGTAGAAATAATTATTTTATAATTATTTTGATGTTTATGATATGATTTTATGATGGTGTGAAAATTTCGTGAAGAAATTCTAAGCGTAAAGTGCTTAATTTGAAATTAGGGACTAAATCGAATAAGTTGCAAAACTTGCATTCTAGAAGTTTCTAGTATGAAATTGCTTTGGAATATTAATTAGGAGGTCTTAAATAGCAATTTGACCAGTTTTAAGTTCATGGACAAAATTTGGACATGGATGGAATTTTTGAAAGTTTAGTAAGGAGGGGCATTTTGGTCATTTGGATATTAACATGAAATAAAAAGGGAAAAATAACACAAAATCGGTCATCTTCTTCATTACCACGAAATTTCAAGGGTTCTCCATAGCTAGGGTTTGTTTCAAGCTTCCAAGCTTCATAGTAAGTGATTCCAAGCCCCGTTATTAATGTTCTTTACGTTTTCGTAGTCCCGGTAACTCGATAAAGCTTATGTTAGCAATAATTTAAGTTAGGGTTCATATTTGGAAAAATACCCATAGGTGAAATTTGTGTATTTTGATGTTTTATGATAGAATATGAGGTTTTAAATTATGTTAGACAACTTGTGCTACTCGGTTTTAAGTAAAAACGAGTAAAACGGCTTAATCGGTAAAAGTACATATTGTTCATAAGTATGTGCTTTAGTGGGAATTTGAGCTTGCTAATGGTAAATAAATGATTAGCATGTCCTAAAACATAAGAATTTGTGATAAAATTTAATTTCCGAACTTTGGGGCAAAAGTGTAAATATGCAAAAGTTTAGGGGCAAAATTGTAATTTTGTCAAAATTTGAATTTAGGACTATTTTGATAATGAGAGTATTAAATAAGCTAAATGTGTTATTTTAGATCAAGAAAGACGTGGAATCAACCTTGATTGAGGAAAAGAAAAGATTTTGGACTAAATTGCAAAATTGCTATATTTTGTACCGAGGTAAGTTCATGTGTAAATAATGTAACATAATCGTTATTTTTAAGTTAATTGATGTTATTTATATGATATGCTGATTTTTATCATGAAATATATGCTTTGTGGTTATTATCAAATAATATGCATATTATGTGTGCTACTTGTTAAATATAAATTGCTACCGAGTATTGGTTTTGGTATTCTGTGGAAGACGGCAAGGATATGTGATTGAGAAAAATCCCGTTTGAACCTTGGGAATAGATTAGGATACAAGTGACATGTCACTAGGATGGTTGGGCATCCGAGCTCGTTGAGTTGAGTCCGAGTTCACTTATGGATGCAAATGTCCGAACTCGTTGAGTTGAGTCCGAGTTCGTGAGATGTAACTAGGCATCCGAGCTCGTTGAGTTGAGTCTGAGTTTGCTTATGGGTGGGTTACATGATTGATTGATTACATATGTGGCACTTATGTGCAAATGATCCGTGTATCCGAGTTATATTCCGATGTGTTCAACGGGTAAAATTCTAGCGGAATGGAAGAATACTCAAGATGAAAATGATATTTTGGTAAGTGTTGTGAAATGGACAATTTGGACAGGTATGTACTTTACCCTCGGGTTGAAACTTGATACAACAGAAATAAGGTGGTAAGATGATACACGATAGCTAGAAATGTGGTTTGTATCTTGGTGATATCATGCTATTGTTGTTGATATAATTGCTTTGTTATGTTACTTGTTATTTGCATGTGAACTTACTAAGCATTTATGCTTACTCCCTCCTTTACATTCATTGTAGTTTTTAGCGAGCGAACTTGGATATCGGGAAGGTCGAAGAAACGCTCACACTATCCGAGGAAGAATTGGTATATTGGTTTGTATGTTTTGATGTATGGCATGTATAGCAATATACTTGTTTTGTGTAAATAATCTTGTGATATGGTTGTGGTTTGGTTGAGAAAATGCTTGATAATGATTAGTAATTGGTATGGCTAGCCTAGATAATGTTGGATGCCTTGTGAGTTTAATATGTTATATAGTTCATGAGAATTCATAAAAAGATGAAACTTGCCGTAAAATAGAACACTACAGCAACAACGATGTGAGTTTGAAAAATCACCAAAAATAGTATAAAACGAATTAGGTGAAGAATTAACTATGAAATTTAAGCTTATTGTGTCTAATTTCAAATGGAAAAAGCGAAATAGGTAAAGGAGTTATATGTTATAAGATATTTGAGTTTTAGTGAAACAGGGCCATAGTGATTTTTGGATCCCCTGCTCCAAATTTTAAAATTTACTATAAATTGTAAAAAAAATAATTAGTAGGTTTAATTTATATGCTCAGAATCTTATTGAATCTAATTTTAAGATAAATAAACGGTATAGTTATATGAATTTTGTACAGGGAGAAAAGTGGTTCGTAGTAAGTAGAGGTCAGTGCAATCCAGTCCTGAAACAGGGGTAACTTTAACTAATAAACTGTACTAATTGGCCCAACCAAAAATTTTAGAAAAAAACTAGTAGATAGATATGTGAGTCTAGATTTAGGGAAAATTTACAGATCTTGATTTCGAGTTTCGTAACTTGAGATATGATTTTTTTAGCGACCATGACGCAGAAAAACTGCTTATTCCGAAAATCAAAATAAATGATGTAAAGTTGTTTAAATGATAAATTATATTCGGTAACACCTCAAGCTCGACTCCAGCGACGGTCTCGGGCGTGGGGGTGTTACAGTGTGCTTAGAGGAACATATCCACCCAATAAAAGAAGGAGAGAGAAGAAGAAAAGAGAGGAGAATTAGCGTGAGAAAGAAACAGGTGACAACAATTTTCTCTCTGCGCAAAGGAGAACTTCATTGGAGAATTCTAGAGAAACAAAGGGTAGCAGCTTAAAAGAGAGCAGAATACAAACGTGAGGAAGAGGAAGAGAAATCTATCCTGGATTAATGAGCAATTAAAAAAACCAATAGGAGTTAGAGTCTGGAAATAACTTCCTGCAGTTCTGCCTTTGTGTTCTAGATTGAAATTTTAGTGATTCAAAATTATTTGAGAAATGTTGATGAATGATTCTATTTTGTTGTTTGCTTTTCCACCCATGAACTAATCTTTTCTGGGTTGGAGTTGTTTGGGTAAATGTTTTATCATCTTTAATGCTAAGGATTTGAGATTGTCTATATCACAGTTACATTTGATTTCTGCTTATTTTAAATACATGCATGCAAGCTTTAGACTTAGTTGAATGTATGTTGTGTTCTTAGGTGTATTTAATTCTGAAAAGGTTAAGAATACTTGATCTTGAATCGTTTGATGTAAGAGAATACTCAACAGAATATTCGTAGCACTCTAGACATAGATCTTGCGAGTTGTATAGGGAGGAGCATCATTGCAATTATCAATCCCAAGTTCAGTAGAGGTAGATGAGCTTAGATTTTTAGCTTAAGATCTGAGGTAGGTTACAGTAGCGAATCTTTGGGTAGTAGATTAGACAATATTTTGCCATGGCATTATTTTTATATGAACATTTCACCTGAATAATTCCAACCCAATTCATTCAACAAACAAAAATACTATTGATATTCTCTGTGAATTGCCACATCATTTTATTTGCCATATTAATTCTTTGTCTTTATCATTTAATTTCAGTAATTCATTATTCAAGTTTCTTATTCACTTTGATATTATTTTTTCATATTTCGGTATAATTAACAAGATTATAATAACGTACTCAATTTCTTACTAGTTTCCAATCCTTGTGGAGACTATACTTACTTATCACTTTTTACTTGAATGATGTGTACATTGCACAATTGCACTAGTTATTTTAAACGGAACAAGTTTGTGGGGTGTTACATACAGATTCTAAAATGAACGAAAATGCTTGCAACAATTAAGCTTGCCATTGGCGGGTTCACAAGCAAAAGAGCTCACCAAATGTGGAATAGGAATCGACAATATGGTGAAATATGTCAGAACAATTTGTAAGGGACTATGCCAAAATGAAACTAGCCAAATCTTTGTGAATTAGACTAGCTCACATGTGAGTCATCGTCTATCTCACTTAGTCAACCATGAAAAACGCGAATTAAAAAAATATAGGGTGCGACATTGTTTCTATCACATAGTGTGTAAATAATACTTGGGAGGAAAAGGGTTTGATTAAACTAGATAGATCACATCTCATCATCAAAAAGGCCTGGATTATGAATTTTGAACACAAATGATGGACCTAGAGTGGCATATACATAGAGGTAAACAATTTATTGAAATTGAAAGATTGTGTTATAGGTGCATTGATGTCTTGAAATCAAGAGAAAATGTTTAAGGTAAATCTGGGTAATTGTTTTTAACGAACTTGTGATATTTTAATTGATAATTTGGGATATTTAAAGGTTATAATATGATTTGGATTGGTTGGGAAAGAATTAAGGATGGTTAGACATGTTTTTAAGATGTTTCTGGCTTAATTTTGGTCCCCTACACCCTTGTATCTATACTAGGTGAAATTGTATCGGGGCAAGTCCTCTAAAAAGCACAAATGAATAGTTCCAAGGAAGATGTACCAATACATGGGAAGATGTACCAATACATGGGAAGATGTACCAAAACATGGGGAGATGTATCGATACAAGTGCCTTATTTCCCCTATTTCTACTTATTTTGGCCCGAACAAGCCCTGAATAACCTTCGATTGCAACCAAACCTTAAATGAAGCTTAGAAATGGTTAAAAATACCTTAAAATATTCTAATAAAGCTCAAATGAAGTTTCTAACATTTTTTTTTATAAAGTTTCGTTAAGTTAGTGAAAGGAGTGCCCAAATGTGGCATTCTTTGCTAAGATAAATTTTATTATATTATATTTTCTAAGTCATTTGGTAAAAATATGGTTGAAAATTTTATCAAACATTTTCAAAGCAATTTTAAAGTTTGAAAAGTGTTTTTAAGAATATTTTCTAAGTGTTTCCAGGCCAAGTAAGGTACTTAGGCCAAAGGGGCAGTATGCCTAGTTTCATAGGGGTATCAAACCCCTACTAAAAGGTACATCACACTTCTGAAGTGGTACAACACGTTTCCATTTAGGTACAACACCCTTCTCAAGAGGTACAACACCCCTACTCAAAAAGTACAACACCCTTTCAACTGGGGTGCAATATATATGGCTCAATAATCAAATTTTGAAGAAAGGTACCAGGCCCAAAGCTAGGTATCGATACCTCTTTTTCTTCAAATGCTTTTAAGCTTAAAATTAATGCTTCCAACAGCTAGATTTCATCCCCTAATGGCCATAAACGTCCATAAACTCATTCCTTGGTAGAAATACAAGTCAAAGACACATTAAGACACAAGAGATGAGCATCAAAGCATAGAAATCAAGAAAAAAGCCACAAATTCCTTTTTTCTCATTTTCTTTTATACATATCTCTTAGGTGTTTATTGTTAGATCCTTTTATCATTCTCATTTCCATTCTTTGAGGGATCTTAACACTTATGAACACACATTTTTTGAGAGGTCTTCATTGTTTACATATTTTCTTTATATTGAGAAAGATACTTAAGGTTTTTGAGGTATAAAACCTTAAGTAATTTGTAAAGGGTTTTAGTTGAGCCTTGTAAAAACTAAAGGGTTTAAGTTAAGCCATAAAAACTAGGGGGAAAGTTCTAACTTAGGCTCATAAAAATGATAGGGATTGTAAAGGTTATACATTTTTCCTTGAAAGGCAATAATTTAGGTATAATGAATTGGGAAATCATTGGTTAAGGTATACCAAGGTAATGGAGGTAGGTAGTTCAAGTTGGACCACTATAAATCGAATTGTCTGTATAACATCCCTCACCCAAGTCTAATGCTGGGACAAAGTATGAGGCGTTACTGAACATACGCTCACACGGTCCTTTGATTTCGACACATAAATTTCACATAAAATTTAAAATTTTTTTGATCTTATTCAAAACACTCTTATTATGGGCCTATGAGGCACGACCAATACAATGGGTGTAATTTAGGACTAAACCGAAACTTTTCGAACACTTATAAAAAATTTAACTCAAAACAAGGCACACGCCTGTGTGGGTAGGCCGTGTGGTTACACACGCCCGTGCCCCCTACCCGTGTGGATTTATTTTGAATTTATTTTCAATTTCAAACCTATAGGGATTTTCACAAGGCCGAGCACACACTCGTGTCCTAGGCCGTGTCCTTCACATAGCCGGGCACACGCTCGTGTCTTAGCCCGTGTGAAAAACTAGGGGTATTCTGTTTATGATGTCATCGTGAAAACTTCGTCACACGGCCAAGCCACATGCCCTAGGGCTAAGCTGTGTCTATCACCCAGTCGAGACAAACGGTCGTGTCTCCACCCCGTGTGTTTACTACAAAACATTTTTCATAATTTCATGTGCAGAGGACACGCGGCCTATTAACACGCCCGTCGGCTGGCCCTGTGTCACACACGGCCTAGACACACATCCGTGTGTCTACCCGTGTGGACAATTATAGGCTATTTTCCAAGCTAATTGCCACCCTGAAACACAAACCAACACAAACCAATTTTTCCAATACACAATATAACACAAAAACACATCCAAACAACCATATTTTGGCATCCACACAACACATTTTACCAACCACCCACAAGCATAACACATCCATACCATAGTCCACATATACTTAGCCAATTTTGCACTAACGTAGTACAACACTTTAGCAAGTATAAATTAATCAAAATTTGGCTCATTTCAAATGGCCAAATACCAACACAATACAAGCAACATTGGACCCAAAAGACTATGACATAAAACTTAAACATTGGACCACCTATACTGCCATAATTTTGAGGTTCATAATCAAAATACCAAAAATAGTCGCTGATAGTGTTGATGGAGTCCCGGCGATCACCGAACCTCGGACTAGCTTGACGAACCTATAAAGAAAAGGAAAGTAGAAGGGGTAAGCTATAAAGCTTAGTAAGCCTATATGCAAAATTTATGAGTATATAAAATCATATTCCATACAATTTGTAAATAAATTCTCTTATGATCACATTAGGTTTGAGGATGTCACTTACTCGATAGCTTTACCATATAACACAACACATACATTTTGCACTTAGTATACATGATAATTTTTCATATAACCTACACATACACATACTCAGCACATGGTCAAATCATTTTTCATACAAACATATTCTATCATTTCGGCTCGATTAACCCATTGAACCACGTGGAATACTAAAGGATACTCAGAATAAGGCACAAGTGCCACACATAATGTAGCCGAATCTATCGATGAATTGTAGCCCAAGCTACCACATAACACATAACACATGGGGCTCAATAATGAGTTATTCATGGGTCTGCTCACACCAAGCTACCACACAAATGTAGGATTACCTAGCCAGTGGTAGTCAAACTAAACCAGCACCCGGTATCACATATATACAATTGATCATTGTCAATAAATCCTAGTGACATGTCACTCGTATCCTAATGATTTCGAAGGTTTAACCGAGACTTTTCTTCACTACACATTGGACAATTTATAGCAACACTTGAAGTTTCAAAAATTAAGATAACTAAACATAATAATTATAATAACTCATTATTTGCATATATGACTTACCTCGATGCAAAAATGCTAATCTTTTCTATTTAGCCTGTAACGTTCTAATTTTCAAGATTTTTTGGGATTTTTGCGATTTTGGTGTGAACATGAAATGTTGTTGTTTGGGTATGTAATTTATGCTTTGAGTGTGTTAGTGGGCCTTTAGAAGGCCCAAGCCTAAATTAAACCCTATAGAATTATCGAATTTTAGATTTAAAGAGAAGGGGACTTGAGTAAGTGGGCTTTTAAGAGAAAGTAAGTAATTTAAGACACAAGTGAGCCCTTGGTAAAGTGGCAATATGGCGCCACTTAGAGTCTAAGAAAGTGGCGTGTGGAAGCTAGGAAAGGACCAAGGTTCAAGTCCCAAGGTAAGTAGTGTGGTATTTTATTTTTACTACATGTGCCAGTCATGTGATGGACTTCAAGTAAAACTCTGTTGGAAAGAGTTTGAGATGCTCATGGGATTGGATCAAGTAGGATAAGGGAGAGAAATTCTAGGAATTTTCGAATGGGAGCATGAGATGGCCAAACATGGGACTCTTGAAGGAGCATAATCGGTTTTGGCCTATCTGTTTTGGGGCATATTCGGCAAGGGGGAGTTGTGAGAGTTAGCCGAATGTCTTTGGGGTCTTTCTTGGGGTTTTAGTTCGGCACATTAGGTAGGTGTGTGCCGACTAGGTAAGGCTTTAGGGTTCTTTTTTTCTTCTCCTACCTTGTTCTAGAAGCTGACGCCCTAGACACCATCACTTGTGACGATTTGTCCATAACCAAACCTTCTCTTCTCTTCTCCTCTCTTCTTTCATCTTTTTCTTTTCTTTTTCTTTCTCTAAACTAAATTCGCTTCATCACCTCTCTTCTTAGGCCGAACCTATTTCTTTCTTTTCTTCTCCCTTCTCAAAACCTAGTAGTCGACTTCCACAAAAGCCGAAACCTAAAACTGGTGATTGCCGATTTCACCTTGACCAAAACCTCTCCCTATTGCTATTTCTTTTCAAGAAGCTGAACCTAAAATCTCTCATCTCATTCTTTACCGATTGTTTCTTCACTTCGTGAGCTTCTCTTCATCTATTCTTCTTTTAAATCAAAATAGACATATTCTAGGATAGATCCAAAACCCGAAATCACTTAGATTCGTTCTCTGCTCGTGTCTTGGGGTTAGATCTACGTTAGATCTGAGCTAGAAAAGGATTGGAAGCATTCTTTGTCTGGTAGATCTTCGGTAAGTGCTCAGATTCCCTTTTCATTCGTTATTTCGGGATTTAAGAAAAGCTGAAAATCCCTATATGCATAAGGTGGCTATCGATTGGGGCTAAAAGGCTTTATTGGTGTCATTATTCGGTTTCTTTTGTGCTAGTGTGGACTAAAGGCTACTGATTGAACGGTGTGTGGAAGGCTAGGACTGTTGGTGCGACTAAATCTAGATCTGGTCATTGTTTTTGGCAAAGGTAAGAATTCAAGTGATTAAGGGGTGGTTGCCGATTGTATATAGGGTAAGGTAATGATAGTTTCGGTTGGATGTTGGATTAACGGTATGTTTTCAAATGATTATAGGATAATCGCATGGGAGATCTTGCTATAGTAATCGCAGATCAGGTGTGTAAACGAACATCCTTTAGTAGACTAATCGGCAAAAGTCGAAAAGCCAAAATGCCAAATTCTAGCATTTCGTGGGCTTGCGAGCGTATGAGTGCTCGTGGGCCAGTGACTCGATAAAAACTACAATCGTAATTGGTAAGGTGGACATATGCTCGATTTCGTGCACCTCAGTAAATTTGGGCCTCGAGGGGTTGAATTTGGGCCCAATGGGCTTACAGGCCCATTTGGGTGAAAACGAGCGGTAAGTGGGTTCTAGTAATTTGTATGCTAAGACTACTAAGATAACTATGGAATTTGGGCTTTGTGGGCCAAAATAGTTAATAGACACTGTAGGGCCCATTAGGGGTTTTAGGGTTCGATAGCTCTAAAGTTGGTAAATGGGCTAGATAAGCTATTTAGGTGAAATTGGACTGTTGGCAACTGTAATAAGCATGAAACCCTAAAAACTGGTAAATTTACTGAAATACCCCTTAAGGGTGGAAAATTACTGTTTTACCCCTAAGTGCAAAATAACCATTATACCCCTAGGGTTAAATTTGACTGAAATGCATGCTATATTATATCTATTCACTGTATGCCATAACATGTTTTACTGTTGCATGGGATTGGGTTTATGATGGAGGAAGTGCTAAATGGCAATGCCACGTTTACTGAAAGGGGCTTTGCCTCGTTTTACAATTAGTGGTTTGGCCACGTTATCTGATTAAGCAGCTATGCTGCGACTGTGGTGTGGAGGGCTGGGTGGGTTGAGTTATTTTCCACATGTTGTGTAGGGCTGGTATGGGTGGTGTGTAGGGCTGGATTTGGGTTGGGCTTTTGTATACATGCATACTATCTGTTCTCTTACTGAATGGGCCTATGGGCCGCACTGATTACTGAATAGGGCTAAGGCCCAGTTAATATTGAATCTGAATAGGACTATGGCTCAGTTAATACTGTACCTGGATAGGGCTTAGGCCTAGTAAGCTTGAACTAATTTGAGCTCTGGTTGGGTTTTCTTTACACACTGAGTTTCCAAACTAACCCCTTCCTTTCATCTATATAGGTGAGCCCTAAGCTAGTGAACTTGGAGCTGGAGGGATTCAGAGTGGCCACGTGGACTGCAGGTGGTTAATTTGCTTTAAGTAATTCATTTTTTTTAGTATTTTTACTTAAATTATTTTTCATTTTGGTTTTGGGTTTGTAATAAGGCCGCTCAAAGTACTTTTAATTTGGGTTTTATTCCTTTATTTATAATTTGATTAAAATGGGTAGATTAAGGCTGTACAGGTTTTTCTTAAAATTAATCGACGTTTTTAAAATAAAACAAACGTATCAAATGAATAACAAAAAGATGAACAAGATCTTGTAATAGAATACACTTTAAGCTGGTAGGGGATAGGACGTTCACAAACTAAACCTGGATTTTCTTTTCAAACTTTAATAACAGTTTTTGCAAAACTCACCCTAATCACAATGATTAATGAACATGATTAATACTCAATACATACATTACTCAATTTAACACAAAATCATCCTATGGTAACTTTTACCATTTTACCCCTAACTTTATCAATTTTTACACTTTAGTCCCTAGGCTCGAAAACTGAAATGTATCTAATTTCTACATTCCCAAGCCTAGCCGACCACATTTCTCCCTTATAACAGCCCATAATTCTCAACATTTCACAATTTATGCACATATTTTACAACTTTTTCATTTTAGTCCGTGAATGCATTTTCATGAAAAATCACCTAGCAAAAGTTGTTTACTACACATCAAGCTTCCATTTTCTACCAATAAACATCAAAATGCTTTCATGACACACATGGGTAAATTTTTGAACATGAACCCTAGCATAAAATAGTGGTATGGAAAGCTAGGTCAAGGTACAAGGATCTAAAAAATACTAAGAACATGAAAGACGGGGCTAAATTTACTTAGTTGTGAGCTTGAAATGTGAAACAAAACCCTAGCTATGGAGAACACAAAATACGACAGCCCCTTGAAGAAGATGGACACATTTTTTTTACTTATTTTTCCCATTTTATTTCATGTAATACCCAAAACCAAAATGCCCTTAATGGCCTTCTTTGTAAATTTTTCCTTCCATGGGCATTTTTGTCCACCTTACCATAAAATGGTCAAATTTCTTAATAAGGACATCTAATTTATGAATGAAATTCAATTACACACTAAATACTTCTAGAACACATATTTTGAAAGTTTTGTAATTTACTCCTATCACTCAATCAGGCACTTTATCGATAAAATTTATTTACTAAATTTTTACTCATGCATTCAATCACACATTAGGCCTTAAAAATTTATCAGAATAAATTTTTCTATTTTGGATTCGTGGTCCCAAAACTACCAGTCCGTTTAGGCCCTAATTTGGGCTGTTACAACCCTCCCCTTTAGGGATTTTTGTCCTTGAAAATCTTACTAGTGAAAAGATGTGGATATTGTTTCCTCATGGTCTCCTCTGATTCCCATGTAGCCTCTTCTATACCATGCTTTTGCCATAGTACTTTTCCCAAAGCCACACTTTTGTTCCTTAATTGTTTCACTTCCCAAGCTAAGATTTTGATTGGCTCCTCGTTAAGTCATATCTGGCTGAATTTCCACTTTGGTCGATGAAATAAAATGTGATAAATCAGAACGATAGAGCCGTAGCATCGATACATGCAATACATCATAAATCTTCTCTAACTCTGTCACTAAGGCCAACCGGTATGCCACTGGTTCGATCCTCTCCATGATTTCATACGGTCGGATAAAGCGCAGACTCAATTTGCCTTTCCGACCAAATCTCAAAATCTTTTTCCATGGAGACACTTTCAAAAACACTTTATCACCCACTTGAAACTCGATCTCCTTTCTCTTCAAATCTGCGTATGACTTCTGTCGATCTGATGCAGCTTTCAAACAATTGCGAATTACCTTCACTTTCTCTTCAATCTCTTTAATCAAGTCAATCCCATGAATTTGCTTTTCACTAAGCTCCGTCCAATACATCGGAGTATGAAATTTGCGACCACACAATGCCTCATAAGGCGCCATTTTGTTGCTCAATTGAAAACTATTATTGTAAAAAAATTCAACCAATGGTAGGTATTTTTCCCAACTACCTTCAAATTCAAGAACACAACATCGGAGCATATCTTTAAAGATCTGAATCACTCATTCGGATTGACCGTTTATTTGTGGATGAAAAGCAGTACTAAAATTTAACTTGGTTCCCAAGGCTTCTTGCAACTTTTTTCAAAACCTTGAAGTAAATCTCTGGTCTCTATCTAATATAATAGAAATCGACAACCCGTGCAATCTTACAATCTTGGCAATATACAATTCTACTATCTTATCCAGTGAAAAATTTGTACTTACCAGGATGAAATGTGCAATTTTGTTAATCGATCAACAATGACCCAAATGACATCTTTCTTTTTTGGGGTTAATGGCAAGCTCGTCACAAAATCCATAGTAATACGATCCCATTTCCATTCGGGAATCGTTATTGGTTGTAATAGACCGAAAGGTACCTGATGTTTAACTTTCACCTGCTGATAAACTAAGCACTTAGATACAAACTTGGAGACGTCTCTTTTCATTCCAAGCCACCAATATGATTTCTTCAAATCATTATACATCTTTGCACTGCCTGGATGGATAGATAGGCAACCATTGTGAGCTTCATATAGAATTTCCCGAATCAACTCAACATCTTTTGGTACACATAATCTATCTCGAAACATCAAACAATCATTTTCACCAATTCGAAAATCTATCTCATTATTCATTTGTCACTGAATTCTTTTTGCTTGTAACTCAGCATCATTTTTTTGAGCTTCACAAATTTGTTGAATAAACGATGGCCTAGCTCACATCTCGGTCAAAATTGAACCATCATCGAATAGGGCCAGTCTCGTATTCAAGGCTCTCAGTGCAAACAGAGATTTTCTACTCAAAGCATCAGCAACCATATTCGTTTTTTTCCCAAGATGGTAGTCAATCACTAACTCGTAGTCTTTTAATAGCTCGAGTCACCTTCGTTGCCGCAAGTTCAAATCTTTTTGTGACATTAAGTACTTCAATCTTTTATGGTCGGTAAAGATACGACACTTCTCACCATACAAATAATGTCGCCAAATCTTCAAAGCAAAGACAATGGCGGCTAACTCCAAATCGTGTGTCAAGTAATTCCTCTCGTGCGGTTTCAATTGTCTTGAAGCATATGCTACCACTTTATCTTCTTGCATCAATACACATCCAAGGCCATTTAGGTACGCATCACTGTAAATCACAAATTCCTTACCGGATTCAGGTTGTACTAGTACTGGCGCTTCGGTTAACACTGTCTTCAACTTCTCGAAACTTTGTTGACACTTCTCAGTCCATTAAAACATAACATCTTTTTGCAGCAATTTGGTTATCAGAGAAGCAATCATCGAAAATCCCTTTACGAAACACTAGTAATAACCAGCTAAACCCAAAAAACTTCTAACTTTTGATACATTTTTTAGCGGCCTCCAATCCACTATTGCCGAGATCTTACTCGGATCCACTCTAATGCCATCTCTTAAAATAATGTGACCCAAAAATCCAACTTCATTAAGCTAGAATTCACTTTTACTAAATTTTGCATATAGTGTTTATCTCGCAAAATTTGCAAAACTGTCCTCAAATGCTCAGCATGCTCGCCTTCATCACGAGAATAAATCAAGATATCATCAATGAAGACCACTACAAATTTATCTGAGTACAGTCTAAAAATTCGGTTCATTAAATTCATAAACACAGCTGGGGCATTAGTCAGATTGAAAGGCATTACGAGAAACTCATAGTGTCCATACCTTGCTTTAAAAGCAATTTTTGGCACATCGGACTCTTTCACCTTTAGTTGGTAGTATCCAGACCTCAAGTCAATCTTTGAAAACACCGTTGCTCCCTTTAATTGATTAAATAAATCATCAATTCTTGTTAAAGGATACTTGTTCTTTATTGTCACTTTGTTGAGTTGTCTATAATCTATAAAAAGTCTCATCGATCCATCCTTTTTCTTCATAAACAATACTAGAGCACCTTAGGGCAAAAAACTAGGCCTTGCGAATCCTTTATCTGGCAACCCTTGTAGATGTACTTTTAACTCTTTTAGCTCGGTCAGAGCCATTCTATAAGGAGCTATAGATATCAGGGCAGTCCCCGGTAACAAATTGATAGCAAGCTCAATTTCTCTAATAGGAGGTATACCCAGTAATTCATCAGGAAATACATCCGGGAACTCACAAACCACTAGCATCGATTCTACTTTCAATTCAGACTCCTTCGTATTCAATACATAGGCCAAATACGCTTCACAACCCTTTCTCAAACACTTCTGAGCAGTCATTGATGAAATCAAAGTAGGCAATTCGCTAACTCATCTGTTTCAACCTGGAGGGTTTCACCATTTTCACACTTTAACTCAATAACTTTCTATCTACAATTCACTTTAGCATTAGGTATCAATAGCCAATCCATGCCCCAAATGGCATCAAACTCATCAAATGGCAATAGCATCAGATCGGCTGGGAAACAGTGACCTCAGATCACTAAGGGACAATTCTTACAAATTTTGTCAATTAACACACTTTTGCCCAGAGGGTTTGACACCTTAATCACAAATTCGGTTGACTCTATAGACAATTTCATATCATTCACTAATTTTATGCAAATGTAAGAATATGTGGACCCGAGATCAATCAATGCAACTATATTAACATCATAAAGAGAGAATATACTAGTGATCACGACAGGGGATGATGCCTTCTCCCAGGCATGAAAAGCATAGGTTCTTGCAGGCGCTCTGGCCTTCGATCTTGCAGCTAAATCTTTAAATATGCCTCTTTACTAGCTCCCTCTTTCACATTTCTGGTAGGCCTCCCTCTGGCTGGTACATTGCTCAGTTTAGTGCTCTAAGTAATATCTTTTACTACCATTTCTTAACAATCTTTGATGAAGTGATCTTGGAAGCCATATTTGAAGCAAGCCCCAATGACCATCCAACACTCACCGGGATGTCTCCCACCACAGTGTTGACATTCAAGGTTACTTGGCTTGACATTGCCAACACTAGCTACAAAAGTAGTCTGAGCCTTAGAACCTATATTTTGTCTCTCATAAGTTCTACCCGGATTTCCAGCTGAAACGGTCGAACAGTTTAGAATATTTCTCACTTTCTTTGATGGTGGTTGGAAGGACTTACCGATTGATCTCTTCTTCACATCCTTAGCCTTCGATTCGGCGTTCCTCTATTCTTTACACAATTCCTCAGCTTTACAAGCTCGATCAACGAGCACAACAAATTCCTTCAATTCGAAAATCCCCACATATATCTTAATATTTTCATTTAGGCCGTCCTCAAACCTCTTACACATAATTTCTTCTGTAGAAACTCATTCCCGAGCGTATTTGCTAAGTCGAATAAATTCCCGCTCGTATTTAGACACAGTAATGCGGCCTTGTTTCAGTTCTAAAAACTCCTTCCGCTTTTGATCAATGAAGCGTTGACTTATATACTTCTTCCAAAACTCCACTCGGAAGAAGTCCCAAGTAACTCTTTCAGTAGGTACTACCGAGACTAGCATTTTCCATTACTGATATGCTGAGTCTCTCAGAAGTGAGACAGAGAGTTCATCAAATACTTGAATTGTATTCTCTAACCAGAATTTTACCCTCTTGGGGTCATCATCAACACTGACTCTCAATTCTTCGGCCCCATACTTACGAATCTTGTCAACATAGGGCTTACTCTGTCTTGTCATTTCCATACCTTGTGGGGCTACTAGGGTCGGTTGAGAGATGGGAAAAGGTGGGGGAGGTTGGGCATTCAGATTCACCTGAATAAAATTTGTATACCATTCCCTCATTCTACAGAGAAAGGCTTCCCAGGCCTCTTCACCCCAACTGGATTCTACATTCGTACTTTCAGGTGGCGCAGTACCTTAAGCGAGAGCCGACGTGTTACTTTCAACGTCGTCAACTACTATCGGGCCGGGATCCATTCACTATATGAAAACACAAATTAGGGATTAGAACCCATCACACTATCAATATTCATTATTGTGGCATGTATAGCTAGACTCTCGCACTAGCTATGTTAGTCTAAAGCCTGACTAAACCATATCTCTGATACCACAAAATGTAACACCCCTCACCCAAGTCTAATACTGGTACCGAGTACGAGGCATTACCGAACATACACTCGCATGATCGTTTGATTTTGACACATAAATTTCGAGTAAAATTTAAAACTTTTTCGATCTTATTCAAAACACTGTTATTATGGGCCTACAAGGCCCAAAAAATACAATGGGTGTAATTCAGGACTAACTCAGAACTTTTTGAACACTTATAAAAAATTTAACTCAAAACAGGGCACACGCCTGTGTGGAACAGGGACACACCCGTGTGGGCAGTCTGTGTGGTTACATACGCCCGTGTCCCCTACTCATGTGGATTTATTCTAAAATTATTTTCCATTTCGAACCTACAGGAGATTCCATATAGCCGAGCACACACCCGTGTCCTTCATACGGACAGGTAAATGTCCGTGTCTTAGCCCATGTGAAAAACTAAGGGTATTCTGTTTATGACGTCATCACGAAAACTTCGTCACACGGCCAAGCCACACGCCCTTGGGCTAAGCCGTGTCTATCACACGATTGAGACACATGGTCGTGCCTCCACCCTATGTGTTTACTAAAAAACATTTAATTTTCATAATTTCATGTGCAGGGGACACGCGACCTATTAACATGCTCGTGGGCTGGCCCTGTGTCACACACGGCCTAGACACACTTTTGTGTCTACCCGTGTGGACAATTATAGGCTATTTTCCAAGCCAATTGTCACCCTGAAACACAAACCAACATAAACCAATTTTTCCAATACACAATATAACACAAAAACACATCCAAACAACCACATTTTGGCATTCACACAATACATTTTACCAACCACCCACAAGCATAACACATCCATACCATAGTCCACATATACTTAGCCAATTTTGCACTAACGTTGTACAACATGTAACACCCCAAAAAGTTTAGGGTCCTTAATTTTGCATGTTTTGACAAGTTGCATGTTTGGTTGATTGGCTAGATGATTTTGGGGTGTTTGTGAGTGTTAGAGAAGCCTGGGTTCAAGTTTTGGCCTTTGCAAAATATTTAGTTCTGCTCTTAAATGAATAGGGACGCTAACTTATAGGCTTTATTTTTAAATGTATGGGACTTATGTCACAAAAAGCCTTATGGCTTGGTGGCAAGTTGTGTAACACCCCAAACCTGTAACCGTCGCCGATGTAGGGTTACAAGGTATTACCTAATAACCACAACTTCCAACCTTCAAGACAACATATAATATAGGTACTTTATTAACTAAATAAAGATGGATGTTCAGGAGATTTAAATTATTTGGACCATAACCGAATTCATAACATGCAATCTTGAATCATCAACACTTGATCAAACATAGATATGTACATACTACTGCTTATAGCTTAATTCATAGCATCAAGTATACATAAAATTTAAATTTTATTTGATCAAATATACTAAATGTCGATTTCATCTCATGCAAGAATTAACACTACTCATTTGGTAACTTATTTTAGCTTTAGCCAAATAGAGGTTATCCTATACTAGTGAATGCAAAGGTTATTACTAGTAACAAAATTAAGTCAACCATAGTGAAAAGTACCAATTAAACAACCACTTAACTTCATCAACCACTCATTCATACTTAGAAGATAGGCAAGCCATTTTCTGATGGCTATACATATTTACAGTTACAAATTATCATTTGATTCAAAAGGGAGTTAAGCCTATACATGCCATTTTTCAAAATATAAACTAACAAAAGTACCAAAATATAGTGCTGCTAATGTGGTTGACTTTGATGCTTGAATCCCTGAGCCCGTAGCTTCAAAACAAGATCTATAAAACAAAAGAAAACATAACAAACAGAGTAAGCTTTCATAAGCTTAGTAAGTCTTAAGTAATGCATACATTTAAACTCAATTAAAATCAATCATTCAAATTCATCAGTAATCATTTTCTAGGTATATTGCCATTTGGCTGAATATACACAAACACATGATACACATTTAACATATTACTTTCACTTGAATTCGAACTCATAAGACATAAGTAAATCAATATCATCTCATAATTTCACACATTAGCCGAATGTACCATAACCATATAGATAATCTTAATGTTTATTCCCATATATCGTCACATTACACACTTATGATTCAATCCATATCAACTCAAATATAAGTATAGGGTACATACCTGGCCAACTTAAAGTGTTGAACGATTTCAATTGTCGTTTTATCGCGAAGTCTCAAAATCATAGACTTTTATCAAATCACTGGCAATTAACTTTCTAAGTTATAAATCCGAATTCATCATCGGCATTTTGCCTGCTAGGCTCGAAGCCTGATATCATATCACCGACATTATAGCCTGCTAGGCTCAAAGCCCGATATTGTTTCACCAGCATTATAGCCTGCTAAGCTCAAAGGCCCGATATTATCTCACTGGCATTATAGCCTGCTAGGCTCGAAGGCCCGATATTATCTCATCGGCATTATAGCCTGCTAGGCTTGAAGGCTCGATATTATCTCACTGACATTATAGCCTGTTAGGCTCGAAGGCCTGATATTATCTCACCGGCGTTATAGCCTGCCAGGCTCGAAGGCCCGAATAGTACTGCATGATAATCAATTCATTAAGTTTCATATATATACATCAAAACATATGCTACTAGATTTCACATATCATACACATAATTGTGTTATTACCCTTAATTTGAATATATGCACATATCACACTCTTTAACTTTATTTCATAAAAGCCATTTGGCCACAACATATATATACAATTCACTTCACATTCGACTTTAAATAAATAAGTACAATAAGGTCATGAGCACATATCACACACTTGAACTTCATTTCCTAATAGGCATTTGGCTTCAACATATATATATAATTCATTTCATATTTGGCTTTATAGCCTAAAATTCGATTCACTCTTGGCAAGTTGAATGTAATAAAATCACATAATCACTTATCATTCTCATATAATTGTAAACATGCAAACGAATCGAGCTTGAGTACTTAAGAACTTACCTTTATTGATGTCGAACGACTATGGATCAACTTATTCCATAAGTTTTGTTTTTCCCCTTATCTGAGTTTGGTTCTTGAGCTCAATCAACAAATTTTAAACTAGTTTAATCGTCTTATCAACTCATTATAAACAAAATTTCATAATCACATTGATAATCTATCAATCAAATGAACCTTAAAGCATTATAACAACAAGGTCAATCTCTAAATATAGCACATACATACGGCAATTATTTTCAATTAATCACTCATACACTTACACTCACATTCGGCAATTCACCACTATTCATATCAACTCAAGTTGACCGAATATACACTTTCACCTTTGCACACATATATTTCACATTTTAGTAAGTTACTCTCCCATTTATGAGCCATAACACTGAATACTCATCTAACCCTTAATACATATACAAATTTCACCCTTCAATACATTTTGCATATACTAATAAGCCGAGTATCAACTAAAGCATTTCATACTTATCAGTCCACATTCGGCCATTAAATAAACATATCTAAGTACACATTTATCACTTGGCCGAATATCACATATCCATTTGGTCACATATAAATTTCAAGCTCAAATTTATCCTTTACCTCTTTTCTCACTTTATTTCAAATTCGCAAACATCTAATTACTTATTAAAAATTTCATCATCAATTTACTAAAATTAAGCACAAATTCTACTTTTCAACCTAATAGCCGAATGTGATTTGTTTATATTAATCACTCATAGTTACAATTAACTAGTTTATAATCACTCAAAACTACTTCTCATTACACAAACATCAACTAATAATGAATTAGTACACTTCTAACTATAACCAAATACATGCGTCATCTCATACTCAAACAATTATACGTTTACAACTTAATTCATTTAATTAACACATAATTCTATCAATTCAAGGCTCAAATTAACAAAAACATGCTTTAATTTTAGTCAAAAACAATTTCCTTTCCCAATAGCTCATACACAGCAATTTCAACTAAAATCTCTTAGAAATGGTTTCAACTTGATCATTCATTGACATTTACATTCATTCGGTCATCCAAAGATCAAAATTAACATCCAACAACACCTTCCAAACATCTAGTCAATTTTCACATTTTTAACCATTTGCCGAATGCTAATATCTCAACAAATTTCAAAATTTTAACATAGGCTAAGTAAGGGACTTAGCAACTAACTCAAATATACAAAAATTTCAAGAATTAACATGAATTACATACCTTAATTAAAGCTAGAAGATGACCGAACACCCTTGATGTTCTTCCCTTATTTTTTTTCTTGCTTAGTTTCGGCTAAAGAAGAAAGCCATTGAGCCTAACTTTGTTTTTATCACCAATTTCTCTTTTATTTAATTTTAATTCATATTATAACATCATATATTTTATTTTACTAATATAAAATACACAAAATGCCAAACCTTCATCATCATTACCGTCCACTACCTATAAAGTGGTCAAATTGACATGCAAATCCCCCGTATTATAAATCACATACTATTTGGCCACCTAAAATTCACCTATCACATTTTCATTATTCCTCAAACAAGTCTTTTTCAATAATTTAACATCCAATTAACAGAATCAAAGCACAAAATTTTCACATATGCAATTTCACATATAATAAACACAGGATATAACATTTAATTATTTTTTCCTGACTCGGTTTCATGGTTCCGAAACCACTTTTCCGATTAGGGCCAAAATAGGGCTGTCACAAGTGGCGTGTTTTGGCAATTGGGAGAGCTTGAGTTCGAATCCCATTACATGCAAGGTATTTATTTTATTTCCATGTGGTGAGAGAGACTGAGTTAGACTAAAACTCTACTGAGATGGTTGTGGAATTGGCCAAAGAGAGGAAATCGAGGGAGTTGAAGAGGTTGAAGGAGTGGATTATAGAGTAAAGTGTGGAGTGAATCAAGGAATTTGGAAGCTTGGAGAGTTGTAGCCGAATTGGGTAACTTGTATGTGCAAATTCAGCTAAGGGGTCTTTGGTGTGCATTTTCGGCATTTTGAGAGTGAGTTGATGCTGAATTCTCTTTTTCTCATTTCAGGTTTTTCTTCTTTTGGCGTTGCTGGTTTCTTTTCTCCCTAGTGCCGAAATCGTAAGTGACCATTGTGTCAATTGCTCAGCTAGTGTGTCGAAACCCTTAATAGTCAAAAATACTGAAGCCTTGTGTTGTTTTTCCCCAAGTCTCTTCCTTCCTTTTCTGTTTCAATCTCTGCCAAATCACTCACTTGTGAGTTACCTCTTCTACCATTTCTTGCTTTGGCCGAATAGTGTTAGGACTCTACTTCATTTTTCTTTCAATTTCCTCCTAGCCGATTGATTTTCCCTTCTTCCATTTTTTTTCATTTTTCTTCTATATTGCTTCTAAACCGAATAATTATTATGCAAGTATAATATTATAATGTGCATTCTTTTGTTAATGATATATAACCTAAACCTTAAATGTGAAGTTAATTTATCGTAGATTATAATACATACAATTAAGATAGATTATTAATAATATGTATCCCTATATACAACTATGTTATTATAATGTACATTTTTATATTAATGATATGTAAACTTAAACCCTAAACGTGTAACTAACTTTACAGTGGATTATAATATGTACAATTTACATTATGTAATAAAAGGTATATTATTAATGAGATGTAATTTTATATAGAATTATGATATTATAATTTATATTTTTATATTAATGATACTAATCTTAAACCCTGAACCTATAACTAACTTATGATGGATTATAGTATATACAATTAGTATAGGTAAATAATTAAGTTATTTCGAATTGTTATGAAACTTTAAATTTATTTGAAATTTTTATATTTAATTTGCTAGATATATTTAAATTGATGTGAAATTGTTATGTTTAATTTGGTTGAATTGCTATTCAATTACTTTTGTTAATTTGTATTTTTTATTAATTAAAAATAAATTTTACTTAAAATTGATTTTTGTTTAATTTTATATTATTTCGTGAAATATCCTACATATAATTTAAAATGTTAAATTTGGATTTTTTTTTTTTTGCAGATTGTTAGGGAACTTTTAATTTGTTCGAAATTCTTATGTTTAAGTTATAATGTATATTTAAATTGTTATGAAATTATTATGTTTAATTCTTTTAGATTGTCATTTAACTACTTTTGTTAGTTTACATTTATTATTAATTATAAATAAATTTTATTTAAAATAAATTTTTGTTTGATTTTGTATTATTTTGTTTATTTGAATTTAGATTTTTACAGATTTAGACATCCGGCATATGATTTAAAATGTTAAATTTGAATTTTTTTTTACGAATTCAGGTATTTAACGGATAATTCATATTTGGATAATAATACAAGAAAAATTTGTGGATTTGATGTAACACCCAAAAATTTATGTATTTGATTTTGTGTATTTATGACACAAACTGTCTATTTGCTTAAGTGGTTATGTGCTCTGGGAGTGTTTGAGAAGTTTTAGGTTCAAGCCTTGACTTGAAAAAAATTTCTAGTTTTTAATTGAATAAAGCATTGCTCTTGTTCAGTAGGCTTATAAGTAAATGTAGGTAAAATTATATCAGAATGGACATGCTAGTTTGGTGGTTAAGAGGAGTGTTGGAGTAAGGGAAGTCTTGTGTTTCAGTTGTTACTTGGGCATTATTTTTGCTGCTAATGCTGTGTGGGTGTTTGAGTTGTACTGAAATACTGAAGTGGTTGAGTAGTTGAGGGTTAGTGGGAGCAAATTTAGGGATTTACTACCAGTTTTTGAGTCACTAGAATTCTTCCTCTCTGTTTTGTTCTTTTCTTACGTTAGTTTATTTTTTCTGTTTTCCCTTTTGCCGTAAACCTGTGCTTCTTTTCTTTTTCCTCTATTGAATTTTTCTACTTCGTCGTTCCTTCCATCTAGTTCTTCTTTCATTCAATTCGAAGGCTCTTTCTTCTAAGTTAGGCGTGTGCTTGGTAAGTTGCCTTTCGTATTCTCTGTCATGGAACCATAACAATTTGGTTAGTAACGCGTTTTTCTATTATTGAAGGCGTAATGAGAGGTTCTGATTAGGAATTTTCATATCTTGGGTGTTAGCGGTATTACAAAGGCTCTTTATCGACGATAAGTCAAATTTCTGTTAATGCCTTATTGTCAGTTCGTTAGATTAATCGCTAAAGTATTGGTTTTGGTCAGAAATAGGTTTTGGAAGGCTCGATGTTCAGTTTAGCATCAAATAGAACCAGGTGTGTTCCCAAATCACTAAAAACGTAACTCGACAAAAAGTCAAAAAATGGGACTCTTGACACCACACGGACGTGTGGTCACCCGTGTGGTAGGCCGTGTGGCTGGACATAGCTGTGTGAACCACGAACCAAGTCGTGCGCACATGTCAGTGTTGTGTGAAGGTTGGCATGGCCGTGTGCAAGACACGAGCTCGACCAATTTGGTCGTGTAGACTACACGAGTGTGTGGGATTCTGGGCCAATCTGTGTGATCCACACGGCCAAGGCCAATTTGGGTTGTGTGGGCCACACGGACGTGTGGGACCACACAGGTGTGTGGGACCACATGGGCAGCCCAACACGGGCGTGCGAGTCTATTTTACTGATTTGTTTGTTAAAGTTGCACGAGTTGCCTGAGACGACTGTGGACCTACTGTAGGGTCGGTAAGCCAACGTAGACCCCTATCTATATGATATGACTATATGACTAAGATGTGTTATTGAGCATGAGTTTATTCTATTAAATGATACTACATGTACTAATATCATGACATGGCATGATATACTGTATGTTGCATTGCATGGGTTGGGATGATATTGGTGGAGGAAGTGCACTAAAAGGCTTAATGCTTATTATACTTGCAGCTCTGCTACATATCACTGATGGCTCTAAGCCTATTATACTGGCAGCTCTGCTACAAATACTATTTAGTACCCCAACTGGTGCTAATTTGTAAGTGTAGGGATGGGTGGGTGATTTATTCTCCATAGGAGTGTAGGGTTGGATAGAAGATGGTGTATAGTGGTTGGTTGGGTAGGACTTGAATATTGTACACGACATCACTGCATACTATTACTGTAATAAGCTAAAGCCCTACTGATACAGTTACTGTTATTGTAATGAGCCAAGGCCCTACTAATTCTTGGCATTGTGATGGGCTAAGGCCAAACTAATACTGTTACTGAGAAGGGCTTAGGCCCAGATTGTTCTTGCTTGCATATTGTCTGTATGGTTACCTGGGGTTTTCGTAAATCACCCCTTTGTTTTTATGGTACAAGTAATCCCCAGACATAGGCAGTTCGACAGTGGAGGACTCAGTGGTGGCCACACGAATTTTATACAGTTTCATACCTACACATGATTTTAAGTTTTATTTGGGGTACGTTTATGTAATAATGGCCTCTACGGATTTTTGCTTTTTAAATTGGGCTTTTATACTATTTATGTTTTATTACTGCTAGAGGTAGGCATAACTCGGATTTTCCAAAAGAGATTAATGCTTTTATCAAAAACCACGTTTACTCAAATTGTTTTGTTTAGAAACTTTCTCAAAGTAAAATGTTTTGGAATCGTATAACAAAATGTAACTAAATAAAATTTTGAAAATGGGTAAATGATTTGAAAGCAAATGACATGATTTTGAATTAACAAAAGCTAATGAAACCGGTGTTTAAATAGAGAAATGGTTTATAGCAACGATTTAGTTTTCAAAAGCACTTCCATGTAACCTCGCCAGATTCTGCCATAACGTCTAGGCCAGATTTGGGGGTGTTACATTTAGTGGTATTAGAGTTAGGTTGCAAAACTCGGCTGTGCATTTGGGTTTTTAAAACTTGAATTTCTAAAGAACTATTGTCAAATGTTTTACTAAATGTGTGGTACACTGGGTCTCCAGCACTGATCCTGTAAGCTCTCTGTGACTATTATATGTTTTGACTGAAATTTTATAGATACTAAATACTGAGACTATCATAGATAGTATACCGTATTGAAAACACTTTAGTTAGTGAGTATTGAGACTGTAGTAAAATTGATGGATACTGCGATTTTCAAAAATGAATATGAATTACTGATACTGTTCTACATAAAACATTGTTAATAAATATTGGAACTATAAACTGATCTGCATAAAACTGTTAATACAGATAAACACGATTAGACAATGAGCACACGTGGTACTCGTGGACAGGGTACAAGAGGCTATGGTAAAGGCTGTAGAGGGGCCCGAGCGAGGTCCTTGTTATCTTGCAACATACCAAATCTAGGCACTATCGAGACGCTGGTGTCGCCTATTATTGAGACTGGATCTAGGTTTCACGATCGTGCGGCTGAGGATGACGCACTATCTCATAACTATGTCACGGATTCTGGAGAGGGTCGTTGGGCCCAATACTGGTACTGGGGGCCGAGGGTCGGTTACGGAACGACTCTGGTCCAATGGAGTTGAGATATTCAGGGGTGTCACTGGGGTCGCCCCTAGTGTGGCTGAGAATTAGATTAAGGCCACAAAAAGGATCATGAACTACTTGGACTGTACCCTCGAGCAGAAACTAAAGGGTGCAGTGTCACTACTGAGAGACGAGGCCTATCAGTAGTGGCTTACAGTTAAGGAGGGCACTCAGCCGATCGACTGATTTGGGAGTTCTTCAAATCTACCTTTCAGGGAAAGTATGCGGGTGCCAGTTATGTGGATGGTCAAAGGAGAGAGTTTCTAAATCTGGCCTAAGGGGATAGATCAGTGACCGAGTATGAGGCTGAGTTCTTACGACGGAGCAGCTATGTGCGAGGTATGGTGGCCACTGGGTACGAGCGATGTGTTTACTTTGAGGATGGCCTCCGGGATAATTTGAATGTTCTGATAGCTTTACAGAAAGAGCGAGATTTCTCTGCATTGGTCGATAAGGCAAAGATCACCGATGAGGTTAAGCATGCTGAGCACAAGAACCGAGAGAAAGAGAGAGGTAGGAACAAGAGGGAGTCGGAGCCTTCCAGTTCTGTTCAGAGGCCTAAGAAAAAGGCCAGAGTTGACGGGCCGCTCAAAGTAAGGGCCCCTGTTGTTGCTACTGGTTATTAGTCTTGTTCCAATTGTGGGAGAAGCCATCAGGGCGGGTGCTGGAAAAGGATTGAGGCATGTTTGAGGTGCGATTCATTGGAGCACCGTATCAGAGAGTGTCCACAGAGGCCCGATCAAATGCAAGCTCCTAGTTTGGGTACTGCACAGCAGTCGAGGGGTGCTCAGCAGCTACTAAGAGGCTGCGGTCAGGCTCGAGGTGGTAATGGGTTGGGCTGTAGGCAGCAAGCACCGAGTAAAGATGCCAATCAGACTGAGGCAAGGCAGCCGGCTTTAGTGTATGCTGCACAGCGTCGAGAGGATGGAAACACTCTAGACGTTATCATGGGTACATTCTTCATTTATAATATACCTTATACTGCATTGATGGATATAAGATCCACTCATTCCTATGTTGCTTGCTCTATTACTGATAACTTGGGGATTTCGATTGAGAGTACTTCGAGTGAAATTACTGTATTAAGTCCATTGGGGCAATCTGTCTTGGTTAATAAATTATTTAGAGACGTCCCTTTAGAGGTACAAGGGGTTATCTTTTTGGCCGAACTAATGGAACCCCATTTTGCATAATTTGATATGATACTGGGCATGGATTGGCTAGTTAAACACCGAGTGAGCTTGGATTGTACCACTAAATGGGTTGTACTAAGAACTAAGGAGGACAACGAGGTAGTTGTAATTGGGGAACATCAAAATTACTTGTTGAATGTGATTTTTGCATTGAGGGCTGAAAAGTTGGTTTGTAAGGGATGTGAGGTGTATCGGGCCTACATCAGTGTTTCAGATTTTGGGGATTCTTCGGTTAAAGATAACAGGACGGTTAAGGATTGTCTAGATGTGTTTCCTAAAGAGCTACCTGGGTTACCTCCAAATCGTGAAGTAGAGTTTGGGATTGAGCTCCTTTCTGGTAAAGCTCCTATGTCCATCGCTTCCTATAAAATGGCACCGAAGGAACTTGTGGAGCTCAAGGCTCATATTCAAGAATTGCTAGATCGTGGGTTCATCTGCCCTAGTGTGTCTCCGTGGGGGGCACTAGTGCTGTTCGTGAAAAAGAAGGATGGATCCATGCGAATGTGCATTTACTACCGGCAATTGAATAAATTGACTGTTAAAAATAAGTACCTCTTACCGAGGATAGATTATTTATTTGATCAGTTCCTAGGAGCATCAATTTTCTCTAAGATTGACCTTCTATCAAGGTATCACCAATTGAGGGTTAAGGAGGTCGATGTGCATAAGATGGCATTTAGGACTAGCTATGGTCACTACGAGTTCCTAGTGATGCCATTTGGACTGACAAATGCACCAGCAGCTTTTATGGATCTGATGAACCAAGTGTTCCAGCCCTATCTAGATCGCTTCATAGTAGTGTTTATTGACAACCTTCTGGCGTATTCCAGGACTAAGGATGAACATGATGAACATCTTCGAGTGGCTCTACAAATTTTGAGGGAGAAACAGTTGTATGCCATGTTCAATAAGTGTGAGTTCTGGTTAAGGGAAGTAAAATTTTTGGGCCATGTGGTATCTACTGAGGCGATTAGGGTCGATCCTTGAAAGATTGAGTCTGTCTTGGATTGGAAGTAGCCTAAGACTGTATCAGATGTTCACAGTTTTCTAGGAGTGGCTAGGTACTATCGATAATTTGTAGAGGGCTTTTCTATAATTATAGCACCCTTGACTAAGCTGGTACATAAGGGTGTGCCGTTTAACTAGACTGTTGCGCAGAAAGAGAGCTTTGAGATGTTCAAGACTGTACTGACTTAGGCCCCTGTTTTGATACAGCTAGAGTCTAGAAAAGAGTTCACTATCTACAGCGATGCATCACATGTTGGCTTGGGATTTGTACTGATGGAAGAGGGTAAGGTAGTAGCGTACGCGTCTCGACAGTTTAAGACTCATAAGACAAGTTATCTGACGCATGACTTGGAGTTGGCCGGTAGTATTTGCACTGAAAATCTGGAGGCATTACCTATATGGTGAGAAGTGTATCATCTACATTGATCACAAAAGTCTCAAGTATCTTCTCACTAATAAGAAGTTAAATCTTAGGTAGCCTAGATGGATTGAGCTGCTTAAGGATTATGACTGTACGATTGAATACCACCCTAGTAAGGCCAATGTGGTGGCCGATGCATTGAGCCGTAGGGCTATGACTGATCTAAGGGTGATCTTTACTCGCCTCAGTTTATTTTATGATGGTAGCCTATTCGCCAAACTTTAAGTTAAACTAATGTGGATCGAGCAGATTAAAGGTAAATAGTTGGAGGATGAGTCTTTGAGTCTTTGCTTCCGACAGATTAAGATTGGGAACACTTCAGATTTTGGACTGAATAGCGAAGGGGTACTCTATTTCTGTTAGAGAGTCTGTGTACCGAATGATGCCGAGTTGAGGCAGTCTATATTGCGAGAGGCGCATAGTAGCCCTTATGCTATGCATCCTGGCGGGACTAAGATGTACTGAGATCTTCGTGAGTTATACTGAAGGCCAGGTCTTAAGCGAGAGGTTACTAATTTTGTGGGTAACTGTTTGACATGCCAGTAGGTTAAGGCTGAGCATTAGCTACCCACAGGTTTACTGCAGCCAATTAAGATACCGCTTTGGAAGTAGGAGAGAGTGACTACGGACTTTGTTAGTGGGTTGCCCTAAACGCCAACTAAGAAAGATTCAGTATGGGTCATCGTGGATCGATTGAGAAAGTCCGCCCATTTCATACCAGGTTTACTGTATGTGTCTGAGATAGTGAGATTACAAGGGGTATCGGTTTCAATAATATCTGATAGAGATCCTCGCTTCACGTCTCGGTTCTGGAGGAAGCTATATAAAGCTCTAGGTACAAGGTTGGACTTCAGTACTGCATTCCATCCTCAGACTGATGGTCAATCTGAGAGGGTGATTCAGATACTGGAGGATATGTTAAGGGGTTGTGTAATTGACTTTCGAGGTAGTTGGGAGGAGTATTTGCCATTAACAGAGTTCACTTACAATAATAGTTACCAGTCTAGCATACAAATGGCACCTTACGAGGTACTCTATGGAGGTAAGTGTCACACTCCCTTGTGTTGGACTGACTTGGGCGAGTGTCGTATTCTGGGTCCTAAACTGGTTTCTGATACCAAGGATAAAGTAAGACTGATTCAAGACCGAATGAAAGAGGCATTTAATAGACAAAAGTTGTATGCAGATCTGAAGCGTCGAGAGATAGAGTATTTTGTGGGGGACTTTGTTTTTTTCAAGGTCTCACCATGGAAGAAAGTACTGAGGTTTGGTCACAAGGGTAAGCTGCGCCCTAGATTTGTTGGTCCTTACCATATTCTGATATGTGTGGGACCAGTTTCCTACCAGTTGGAGCTACCTCCAAAGTTAGAGCAGATTCATGATGTCTTTCACATCTCGATGTTGAGGCGCTACCGCTCTGATCCCACGCACATTGTTCCAGTAAAGGAGATCGAGGTTACGCTGGACTTCTCTTTTAAGGAAGAGCTGGTTCAGATATTGGATCGTGATATAAAGGTTCTTAGGAGGAGGTCTACTCCACTGGTTAAGGTTTTCTAGCGTAATCATAGCACAGAGGAGGCCATGTGGGAACCTAAGGATGTAATGCGGCAGCAGTATCCTCATCTGTTCTGATCAGGTAAATTATGAGGCCAATATTTTCTTTTAGGGGGTAGAGTTGTAATGCCCTAAAATTTATGTATTTGATTTTGTGTATTTATGACACAACTGTCTGTCTACTTAAGTGGTTATGTGCCCTGGAGTGTTTGAGAAATCTTGGAGTGTTTGAGAAATCTTGGGTTTAAGCCTTAACTTGAACAAAATTTTTGGTTTTAATTTAATAAAGCCTTGCTCTTTTTTGTTAGGCTTATAAGTAAATGTAGGTAAAAGTATATCAGAATGGGCCTACTAGTCTGGTGGTTAAGAGGAGTGTTCGAGTAAGGGAGGTCTTGTGTTCGAGTCATTACTTGGGCACTATTTTTGCTGCTAATGTCGTATAGGTGTTTGAGTTGGACTGGAATACTGAAATGGTTGAGCAGTTGAGGGTTAATGAGAGCAAATTTAGGGATTTGCTACCAGTTTTTGAGTCACTCAAAATTCTCCCTCTCTATTTTGTTCTTTTCTGCCATTAGTTTATTTTTTTCTCTTTTCCCTTTTGCCGTAAACCTGTGCTTCTTTTCTTTTTCCTCTATTGAATTTTTTTTGCTTCATCGTTCCTTCCATCTAGTTCTTCTTTCATTCAATTCGACAGCTCTCTATTCTAATTGGGCGTGTGCTTGGTAAGTTGCCTTTTGTAATCTCTGTCATGGAACCATAACAATTTGGTTAGTAGTGCATTTTTCTGTTATTAAAGGCGTAAGGAGAGGTTCTGAATGGGAATTTTCGTATCTTGGGTGTTAGCGATATTATGAAGGCTCTTTGTCAGTGGTAAGTCGAGTTTTTATTAATCCCTTATTGTTAGTTTGTTAGATTAATTGCTAAAGTGATATTAGTTTTGGTTGAAAATAGGTTCTGGAAGGCTCAAAGTTCGATTTAGCATCAAATTAAACCAGGTGTGTTCCTAAATCACTGAAAACGCAACTCAGTGAAAAGCTGAAAAAGGGGACTGTCGACGCCACTCTGGCGTGTGGTCGCCTTTGTGGTAGGACGTGTGGCTGGATGCCACCGTATGAATGAGGAACTAGGCCGTACGCGCATGACATGGGTGTATGACACGGCCATGTTAAGGCTGGCATGGCTATGTGTGAGACACAGGCTTGGCCAATTAGGCCGTGTAGTCTACACGGGTGTGTGGGCTCACATGAGCGTGTGAGATTATGAGCTAGGCCGTGTGATCCACATGGCCAAGGCCAATTTGATCCGTGTGGGCCACAAGGGCGTGTAGGACCACACGAACAGCCCAACACGGGTGTACGAGCCTATTTTACTGATTTGTTTGTTAAGGTTGCACGGGTCACTTGAAACGACTGTGGACCTACTGTAAGGTCGGTAAGCCATACGTAGAACCCTATCTATATGATATGACTGTATGACTGAGATGTGTTATTGAGCATGAGTTTATTCTGTTAAATGATACTGTATGTACTAATATCACGACATGGCATGATATTGTAACACCTCTATCACATGACCGTCGCCGAAATAGGGAGTGGCGTTACCGGATATTCAGAACAAATCAGAATAGAATATTCAGAGATTATAACAATATTCAAACCTAAAGTCCCTTTCGGAAGTCTACTAGACCTCAAACATGCATTGAGATGGGGTCGGGACTAAACAGAACACATTCATAAACTTCAGAACATATATAAAAATTTCCAAATTTAGGAGGTCGCAAGCCTGTGTGACTAGCTCGTGTGCCCCACACGAGACTCAGGCACGCCCATTGCACCCAAGCCATGCTGAAATAGAGTAAGCATACTGACTTTTTGCCACGGTCACAAGACACGCCCGTAGGTCTAGGCCATGTGAGTTTTTGTGTCAATACTGGAAAATTAGCACGGCCATAAGGCACACACGTGTGCCATAGTGTAACAGTTGGTTTGTGCAAGTATACACAGTTGTTCAAGTAACAAGTAAGTATAAAGAGTTATCGTCTCCACAGGGATTATATTAGTGCAAAGTCAATTAATTATAAAATTATATTAACAATTCGGTGAATAAAAACTCAATTTGATTGGTAGTGATGATTAACAAGAATTATAATAATTAGGTGTAATGATCCCTGATGCAAATTATCCTAAGTATGCAACTATATGAATGAAATAGATTTTAGCAAATTTAACACGATATGCAACAATTCTAACATAAATAAACTTAGATAATTATTCTAATTAAACTTAATCTATTTTCAACATGCTTAATAACATTCAGAAAAACATTCCATGGCAACTCGACCTTTCATGAGTTTGAAAACCATTTTTGGATTTCTTAGTATTCATGTGAAGTAACAGGAGCGGATTAAGGTATGAAACAATTTAATCACACAAATCTAAAAACTATGCAGATAACATAGCCGTACTAGGGATGTTATGCAACCTACAATTTAATTGGTTTAATGATCTAAATTAAGCGTGCACATTTCAATTATGCGTCCATTAGCCGTCGTCTGGTTAGGATTGCTCAGCTAATTCAGGTGCCTTTCATCACGTATGAATGAAATACAGACTTGATTTTAATTGAAAACATGATCGATTGAGGCACAAAACATTTTAAGCATGAATTAAATAAATATTATTTCATTAAAATAATCATCCTAGCTTAAATAAAATTAAGCTTTCATTGTTGAAAACAAGAACAAAGAACTCATAGCAAACATTCAAATTAAATTTAAGAAAAGAAAGATTAAACCCTATTCAGATGGCTGTCACCCAGGACTCTGAATGATGAGAACTCCTTCGACTCTTTGCTTGCTCCTTTGCTGATGGCTTTCTGAGGTGGCCAACCAAGGGTTCCTGATAGGCTAAATAAGCTAAAAACCTTTAAGAAAATGATGGTGGATGGCGTGGGAAGAAGAGAGAATTGAGAGAAAATGAGAGAAGAGAAGAGAATGGATGAATGAGGGATGATTTGAGAAGTGTGGTGAAGGGTCTTATTTATATGTGAGGTTGGGGTGTGAGTTTACTAAAAATAGAAGTGTTCATCCACTTCAAATCCTTCCAAGAGTGGCCAGCCATACATGTAGGAAAGTGGCTGATTGTTTAGCTTGATTCATGTGCCACATCACGCAGGAGCAAGACTCAGTCTCCAGTGAATCTTCAGGTAAATCTCCGATTTCTTGAAATCTTCAGGGACTTCATGCAATTAACCCAAGTGTTGATTTATTAATCTCCATGTGCAACCGAAATTAGGGGCTGATTTAGTCTAATTGGGGCGGCTTTGCAAGTGAATTAAAGCTCTCCCACCTGTCTGAAAATAATAGAAAAATTAGGGGACCAAACAATGCAAATTAACCACTTTAATTAATTAATTTTACTTAATTAATTAAGCTCAATTTTATAAATGAAACATATAGAAATAATTTATTAAATATAACTTTATATTTTATTATTAAATTAAATCATGCATGGCCCACTTTATAATTTAAAAATATAATATACTCAAATTAATATAAAATAAGCCATTTTATGTATGAAAACTATATAATAAAACATAAAATTACATTTTAATAATTTCAACGTCCTAATTTCATATTTCCACATATTTCATTAATTTAATAAACAATTACTAAGTTTTAGCAATAAAATAAAGTAAAAAGTTGATGAATTATATAGGAAAAATCCTATATATTTTTCTGTTTTCACATAGCCGTGTAGTACTAAGCAGACTTGGTTTAAGTCATACTTTCCACCCACTAAGGGTCATTTCCTACAAGCCAATCCATGCCACAACAATACCACAATTTCAACTAAAATTCAATGCCTAATCATACCTCCACATGGTCAAACCATTCATATTCAAATCTCATACCAAGCATGTCTATATCACAAACAAAGTTCATTACTAAACACATAGTACATATCTCATTCATACCACATCCAAATTTTACCATTTCTTCACATTGACAAGTTTCAAGATGACCAAAACAAACTAGATCATAAAACCATTATAAACTTACAAAATTTGGCATCACAAACCATAAACCAAAACCAAGCACAAACATACCATTTGCTAGCCAATTCTCATGGGATTACAAATAAACATATCTAATCCTAACACATAGACCTTCTAGCCTATACATGCCATACTTAAACTTTATACATTCAAAAGGTACCAAAATCAAGCTCGATAGTGTGGTGAAGATCCTTGACTATCCTCAAGCCCTTAGTAGCTACGATATCTGTAAAACAGTTGAAAGAAAATAGAGAGTAAGCTATAATGAGCTTAGTAAGCCAAATACAAACATATGCAATCCTTAAACACAATATGATAGCAATCTCATGTAAATAACTCATGAACCAAATATACTCATTCATCACATACTCATAATTCACAATAGCATACCTTTCATGCTCGTAAATTCAGTATAGAACAACCGTACCTGAGTCAGACATAAAAATACGCATTCATTCATTCCTCAGAATTTCTCCTTATATCATTCAGATACGTTACAGAGATCTTATAGGCCTTATACAATGCCAATGTCCCCGGCGTGGTCTTACATGTTATTCAATACTGATGCCACTGTCTCGAACAGGTTCTTACACGAAACATATACGATTCTAGTTTCCCAGACACAGTCTTACACGTAATTCTTTAATCAATGCCTACATCCCGGGCGAGGTCTTACATGATATCATTTTACCATTGTTAATTCGGAAATGACTCGGAATAATACTTCAAGCTCTTAGAGCCATCCAAATACAGTTTATAAATCAAGAATTTATAACAGACATCAATATAATGCATATTTGTATTTTGACTTACCTCGTACGGATTTAATGGATTTGAACCGACTATTCAACGATTTTGGACTTCCCTCGATCTAAGTCTGTTTTTCTTTGTTCTTGATCTAAATCAATTCAAAATCAACCATTCAATTATTCATTTCATTCAATTCAATCCATGAATACATAACTAGAGCATTTTACATTTTAGCCCTCACATTTGCACATTTCTACAATTTAGTCCATTTCTTTCACAAATTCACAAATATACTAGATTCACCAAGACTATGGCTTGACCGAATGTACATGTAACTCATATCAATTCATACCTTTCATTTATTTTACAAATTAGTCCTCCAAAATTTTCATTTTCACAAATTAGCCCACATAACTCAAATTCATCAAAATTTCATGGCAAAACATGTCTATTCAATACCTATCTATCATAATTTATCCAAATTCATCACAAAGCTTCAACTACCATTAATGGCTTTATTCATAATCTTCATCAAAAATAGAAATTGAGACATGGGCATAAAAGATTTCGAAACAACAACCACAGAAACATAAAAATCATCAAAAACGGACGAAAACTCATACCTTAATTAAGGATTAAGCTAGCCGAATATCACAAAGCATGAAACCCTTCTTCTTTCTTTGATTTTCGGTGGAAGAAAACTTGTTAATGGCCTATTTCTTTTCTTTGTTTTATTAATAATGACATATAAACCATTTTACCAGAAATAGCCTTTTATAAAACTAGTTTATAAGCTTATAATATATGGACATAATTGTCCATTACCATCCACTTAACTTTATAAAAGTATAATTATCAAACAAGGACATCATTTACAAAGCCATACTCAATTAAGTCATTTTACTAATGACACAGATAGTTTCGCTTTATACAATTTGATCCTTTTTCACAATTAAACATAGAGACAGACAAATTAAATCGTAGAAGTTTCACAGATGCCACTTCATATATCACAGACACAGAAATAATATTAAAATAATTTTCAAACTCAGATATGTGGTCCCGAAACCACTATTCCAACTAGGGTCCAAACCGGGTTGTTACAGATATACTGTATATTGCATTGCATGTGGTTGGGATGATATTTGCGAATGAAGTGCACTAAAAGGCTTAATGCCTATTACACTGGTAGCTCTGCTACATATCACTGATGGCTCTAAGCCTATTATATTGGCAGCTCTGCTACATATCACTGATGGCTCTAAGCCTATTATATTGGCAGCTCTGCTGCAAAAACTGTTTAGTGCCGCAACTGGTGCTAATTTGTAAGTGTAGGGATGGGTGGGTGATTTATTCCCCACAGGAGCGCAGGGTTGGACAAGAGATGGTGTATAATGGTTGGTTGGGTAGGACTTGCATACTGTACTCCACATCATTGCATACTGTTACTATAATGGGCTAAAGCCCTACTGATACTGCTACTGTTACTGTTACTGTAATGGGCCAAGGCCCTACTAATTCCTAGGATTATGATGGGCTAAGGCCCAAACTGATATTGTTACTGAGAAGGACTTAGGCCTAGATTGTTATTGCTTACATATTGTCTAAATAATTGCCTGGGGATTACACACTGAGTTTTTGTAAACCTACCCCTTTATTTTTACGGTACAGGTAATCCCCAGACATAGGCAGTTCGGCAGTGGAGGACTTAGTGGTGGCCACACGACTTTTAACGCATGATTTTAAGTTTTATTCGGGTTACTTTCATGTAATAATGGACTCTACGGATTTTTGGTTTTTAAATTGGGCTTTTATACTGTTTATGTTTTATTACTGCTAGAGGTAGGCATAACTCAAATTTTCTAAAAGAGACGAATGTTTTTATCAAAACACCACATTTATACAAACTATTTTGTTTAAAAAGCTTTCGCAAAGTAAAATGTTTTGGAATCGTATAATGAAATGTAACTAAACAAAATTTTGAAAATGGGTAAATGATTTGAAAGCAAATGACATGATTTTGAATTAACATAAGCTAATTAAAAGGTTGTTTAAACTAACAATGATTTACTTTTCAAAAGCATTCCCATGTAACCTCACCAGATTCAGCCATAATTCCTAGGTCGGGTTTGGGATGTTACATTTGAAGTTTTAAATAAGTTTACAAATCTAGATTTGAATAATCTAAAATTTAATTATATCTAACACGTTGTCATTCCTAATCGTATCATATTGTGATTAACAAATTTTTATTTTTTAAATAAATTAATCAAGCCCTAATAGTTTTTACAATATTTTTTAAATTATACATTAAATGAGAATATTCATCCTTATTAAATAATATACTATAGTTTTTTAACATTTTTATTTAAAATCTTGTATATTGGGAAAAAAATTAACGAAAGAATTAAGTGCATATTATGAATATCTTATTAAGTGGATGTCTATCATGATCAAGATAAAGTTTTAATGTACTTTAAATTCTAATAGTTATTAGAATTAGATATTTACTTCTTTTATACTTCTTATGCCTATAAATAGAGACTCTAATAGAGCATTGTAACACCCCAAACCCAGCCTAGATGTTATGGCCGAATTTGGCAATGTCACATGATAGGGTTTTTGAAAACTAAGTTTTCATGGTAAAGCTATTTCCGTTTACTTTTCTTTATCTCTTATTATCCTCAAAACCTATTTGCCGGTTAACTAGATTTATGAAAGACAAAATTTGTTGCGGAACATTTAGATATCATTTTAGGATCAGATATGCAATAGGGCCTTATCCCATTACAGTAACAGTCATGCATGCAATAATCAGAAAATAGAATCCTACCCACCAACCTCTAATACACCATCTCTGTCCATCCCTACACTTCCTGTAGGGTTTAAAACACCCACCCAGCCCTACACTCCTAGTAGTACTGAATGGGGGCACATATCAGTATAATGCAGCTGAACTACCAGTCAAATAGGCTTAAGAGCCTTTTAGTATGTATTGCAGCTGAGTTGCCAGTCAATAGGCTTAGGAGGCTTTTAGTACACTTCCTCCAATATCATCAACCCAACCCAATGCAATGTAGACATACAGTAAATGACATGATATTACATGGTAACCAATCGTACATACAATTTATTTTACATGTATATAAGTATCATACTCATTTCATACGTCATTCATACAGATCACACATTTAAGGGTCTAAGTAGTGCTTACCGACCCTACAGTAGGTTCACAGTCGTTTTGGGCAACCCGTGTAATCCAAGGGATCATCTTAGTTAAATGGGCTCACATGCCTATGTGGCTTGCTCGTGTGGGCTCACACACCCGTGTGGCCTACATGGCTTGGCCCAAATTTCCACACGCTCGTGTAGACTACTCGTGTGGGCCCACACCCTGTATGGCCCACACGGCATAAAACAGTCTACTCGTGTCTCGCACACGGCCTACCTGGGCATCATACGGCTGGCTTTGTTGATCACACACCCATGTTAGGGCATGCGGCCTACCAAACGGGCGACCACATGCCTGTGTGCCATCGACAGTGGGGTTTTTGACTTTTATCGAAACGTCGTTTTCTACATTTTTGGGTACACACCTATATCGTTTTCAGAGCACTTGTAATCCCGAAAGCACCCGAACCTAATAATTTGATTAAACCACTACATTAAAACTAAATCAAGTAATCATACCAAAATCCCCAATTCCAAATTGCTCACCTTAATGAATCGACGATCCTCACTATTTACTCGTCGAAAGAATGAGTGCTTAAAGAGTTTCTCCTAACCAGTCAAAAGAATTAATAATCAGTCCAACCATCAAGTGACTACAAACAAACTTAATTAGCAGAAACAGTCGAAACAAACAACAAAATCACCCAATTGAAACGTTACTTACTGATTTCCCACAGTAGACCGACTCCCTCTCCAAAATTTTTTGAAAGCAGAAAAGTAAGGACCCAAAACCGCAAGAAAAGAATTGAAATGAAAAGATGGAGAAGAAGAAGAAAAACAAAATGTGTGGGTTGAGGGAGAACGTCAAACATTTTCAGGAAAGAGAGAAAAGAAAATATCTTTTTGATAGCTTTCCCCAATTATCTCTGTAATGCCCTAAATTTTAGGCTTGGAAAATTGGGCCATGTGGGCCCAATGAGCTTGTGGACCCTACATGGGTGGTTGTCTTTGGACTTATGGGAGTTAGTGGGCCAATTGTGTCGTACATGTGGCTGTGGCCAAATCTGGCTTAGCGGGCCATGCGAGCTCATGGGCCCCACTTGGGTTGCATAATGGGCCTTGGGCCCATGTACGCTGAAGGGCATGTTGATATGTTGGCTAAGAGGTTTGAGAGTGTTTGGGAGTGTTGGAGAAGTCCTGAGTTCAAACCTAGACCTTAGGAAAAATTTATGTTTTTCTTTTATGGGGGCCTTGACGTTAGTGGGTAGACTTTAAAAATATTTTTGGTGAAAGCATGAAACAAAAGTAGATGTGGTCTAGTGGCAAGGAAGTGACGCCATAAAGGAAGCAAGGGGGTCCAAGGTTCAAGTCTTGACTCTTACAATTTATTTTGGTTTCCCTTTTAAATAAATCTGGAAGCGAGTAGGCGGGCTTTAAAGTTAAATGTGTTGGACTTATGACACAAAAGAGCTTGTGTCCTAGTGGTGGTGGCGTGACATGGTTATTGAGAGGACTTTGGTTTGAATCCCTTTGCACGCAAGGGTTGGTTATTTTGCTAATAAGTTGGCTTTTGATGATTGATGGAGAATCCCACATCGGGAAGCTAACATGAGAATAGGTGAAGAGCTGGCTTTAAATAGAGCAAACCATGAGGAGAGTAAGCATACCTTTCTTGGCTTATATCCCTTCTCACGTTGTGGCGTGTTCATTTGGGCTAGGCGTTGGATCATTCATTGATCTGTATGCCGCTTGGTCACAGTGGTGGTGACCGTAGTTGATCGACACCCCCTTGGAGAGTCAAGGGTGCGATTATTGTTGTCTTCTAGGGATAGCAGCGTTCAGAGCGTTGATTAATTTCAGATGCCTATCAGGTGTGTACTTCTAACCCTTGTTTGATAGGCTGGAATAGGTCAAATGGGCCCGACGGGCCCGTGGGCCCAGATAAGAAAAAATTGGTAGATTGGTAATAAATAACAAGCTGATTAAGTGGGTTGTATGGCTTGGAATAGGTTTGGGCCTGAAGGGGCTGCATAAATGTGAATGGGCCTGATTGGGCCTAATGGGCTATATAAATGTATGTGGATTCGTTAGGGTATTGTAATGGATTTTTGGGCTAGTATCTAATAATTGTTTAAGCAGACATAAAATTTAATTAATTAATCATACATGTTTGTGGACAAGTCGCTAGGTTGGAGTGTGGCAATGGATGTATGCATGTCTAGGATTGGATCTAGGAAGAGCTTGGTACTTAAGCGGTCCTAATGACCCACCTCCTCTTCTCTTGAATCCTACCTGGGGCATACTGTCCGTTCACTTTAGCCACGAGGACTTGTTGATGGGCCTAAATTCGTAATTAAAACTCGTACTACTAAGAAATTACAAAAATACCCCCAATTTGAAAAATTACTGAATTACCCTCGATTTGTAAAATTACTGAAATACCCTCGATTTGCAAAATTACCGAATTACCCTCGATTTGTAAAATTACAAAAATACCCCCAATTTACAACATTACAAAATACCCTCAATTTGTAAAAGTACTATTTTACCCTTAATTTGTAAAGTTACTGTTTTACCCCTGATTTGTAAAATTACCGTTTTAACCCTAAATTGTAAAATTACTGTTTTACCCTCGGTTTACAAAATTAAGAAATACCCCAGTTTACAAATTACGAACGTACCCCGAATTTCAAAATTACTGAAATACTCCTAATTTGTGAAATTACCAAAATACCCTCGACTTGCAAAATTATTAAAATACCCCTAATATGTAAAATTATCGAAATTCCCCCAGTTTATGAAAAATTATCGAAATACCCCTGGATTGCAAAATTATCGAAATACCCCTAGATTGCGAAATTATTGAAATACCCTTGTAGTGTAAGATTACCAAAATACCCCTGTAGGGTAGAATTACCAAAATACCCCTGTAGGTTAAAATTACGATTATACTCTCGAGGGTAGGTAACTGCTTTGAAATTGTTTTAAGCTATGAATGTGACTGTCTTTCGTAAGCACGCTATGTGATATACAAATTAATGTATGGGGCCCATTTTCGGCTATGTAACGGGCTTTTAGGCCTAGTAAATTTGTAACTTTCATAGTAGTAACTTAAAATGCTCCAGATAATTATGAATTTGTTAATGGGCCAGAATGTGTACCTGGGCCCACGATTAAATGATGACCGATATGCCTAAAATGCCCCTGTGTGATATATGTTCGATTTGTATGTTTTTCTTTTGTGTTATAATGCATTCATGAGATTATATGTTGCTTATGGGTGGGAACTATGTTGGAGGAAGAATATGTGAGGGTCGCACGGTCGCTTGACGATTGTGGATCCATCAAAGGCTTTATAGCCATGCAGACTTTTTAGGCACCGAGCAGCTATGCTGCACCGATAATGTTACCGAGGGCTGTGTGCCACTAATATGGGCTTCATGACGTAATTATGGGCTTTGTGCCAATATCGAAGGCTTTATGCCGTAATTATGGGCTTTGTACCAATACCGAAGGCTTTGTGCCGATATTATAGGCTTTGTGCCAGTTATATTACCCTAATTGATGGCTATGTGCCAATCCTATTACAGTTACCTATGGCTTTGTACCAAATATAATACTTCTACTGAAAGCTTTTAAGCCTATTATATGATTAGCAGCTCTGTTACAACGATTGAGTTAGTGTCGCAACTGGTGCTACCACTGGAGTGTAGGGATGGGTGGGTTGATATTTACATCCTCACAGGAGTGCAGGGTTGGAAGGGAAAATAGAGTGCAGGGTTATTGGGATGGGAACATTCCATACATATGATATTGATTCTGATATGGGCTACGCCCAAATGGTTTGTATTGGGCTTTGGCCCACTTATGCTCTAAGCTTAACTGTACTGTTTCTGTTAAAGGGCTCCGGCCCAAACTGTTTTTATTTCTGTTTACTGACTGTTACTCTAATAAGGGGATTACACACTGAGTTTTCGCAAACTCACCCCGTTTATTAACCTTACAGGTAATCCCCAGCCTTAGACGGATCAGAACTACGAGGGACTCAGAGAAGGCTACACATCTGCTTCTATATTTCTATTAAATTATTCATGAGTACTTTAATTTGGTTTTGAGTTGTACTAAGGCCTTTATAATTTCTGAATTTTAACTTTGGGTTTTTTTTTTATTTAATTTGATTTATATCTGTTAGAGGTAAATCACAATTTTCCAAAATGTTAATTATTTTTCTTAAAACATCTCGTTTTTGTAAATCGATTTCTTTTAAATAAAGCTTTCGCAACAACTAGGGTTTAAAAATGTAATAACATTTTACGAGAGAATAGTTTTTAATAAACCATGTTTTAAAAATAAGCAAACGAAATTCGAGATTTTTATGCAAGGTTTAATGGCAACAATTTTTAAGAAAGGTTTTCAATGAAAACAAGGTTTTCGAAAAACACTTCAATGTGACACGCCAAGTTCAGGCCTAACTTCTGGGCCGAGTTTGGGGTGTTACAATCTCCTAAATCACTCCATTATCCCCCATTATCATCCATTACTACAGAATCCCAATTCAGCAAAACTCTAGCCGAAGTTAGGGAAAAAATACTACCCCTTATCGTCACAAAGAATCGAACATAGGACCTTTCATCACAACAGCACTCCAGTTATCCACCAGACTAGCAGGCCTATTCTTATATAGTTTTATAAACAATCAAATAAAAGCCTAGTGACCAAGGATAGGACTTTATTCATAAAAATACCAAAATTTTCCCAAGTCATGGCTTGAACTTGGGATCTCACACACATACCCAGAGCACTTAACCACTAAAGCAAATAGATATTTGTGTCAACCATACACAAAAACAAAAATTAAAATTTTGGGGCGTTACAACTGATATACGTAATATGAAGTAATAAAATTTATAAACTATGATCGTACCCAAAACTAACTATTATCACGATTTAAGGCAAGCGCACCTATTGAACAGTAGTATAGCTTAGTGGCAAGACTGAGATATCGTACCCAAAGGAACCAAAAGTACTAGTACTAGCTTTCTTTCTATTATTTAACTTGAGAATAAAAGGGGATTTTTATTAAGCTAAACTAATTATAAGACTAAGCTAAGAATGCACAAAAAGTAAATTGGGCAAAAACTCTTAGGAAAAACTGATTGATTTGGACAATACTCAATGGAGAATTCACCTAGACCTCACTTGTTATCAACTCTTGAACTAGACGATTTATTCACTTGACTTGATCTATAGAAATCCCTAGCTTATGTTAATATCTCTCTCGAGACTAAAAACAACTAACCCTAGGTTGATTAATTGAAATCTCTTTCTAATTAAAACCCCTAGTGTTACATTAACTCGATCTATGGATTCCCTTATTAGGTTTGACCCTAATCCGGTAGATTTTCATCGTCCTATCTCTAGGATTGCAATAAACTCCGCTTAATTGTGCTGGATCTACTCCTATGCAGGGACTTTTGCTCCTCTACACAAGCACATTCGACTTAAATCAATATCTCAGAAATATCAATTTAAGAGTTAAAACACAATTAAGAACAAATAAAATATTTATCATATAATTCAAGAGAAAATAATAACAATATCTATCTTAGGTTTCATGTAACACCCCTAACCCGTATCCGTCGTCAGAATAGGGTTACGAGGTATTACTTAATTAAACAGAACTTACAGAGGTTTATAGATACATACCAGACATAAATTTCAAATATGCATCAAATATCAAATAGTAGACTACTTTAATTTGTCTACAACCAAATATGTATCAACTTACCAATATGATTCAATCCATGCAAACATATCTCATTAATTTACTATATGAGTACTTATCAAAATAACGAGCCACATAAATTTCATCAAAACCATACATCCATACTTAACAATTAAACAAGCCATATTCGCATGGCTAGAATATACAATTTCAAAATATCATTTGTTTCAAAAGGGAGTTAAGCGTATACATGCCATCTTATCAAAAGATAGACTATCAAAAGTACCAAAACAGTGTCAATAGTGTGGATGACTTTGAGCTTGAATCCTCGAGCCCGTAGCTTTCAAACAAGATCTATAAAATAGAGTAACAAAGACACTAGGAGTAAGCTAATTAGCTTAGTAAGTCTTAAGTAAATTAAACAGCTTAACTTAATTAAACATATTAATCAAGTATTCAAGATCTAAGTATAATATCATTTGACCGAATAGGCCTAACCACAACTGTACACATTTACATTGGCATCTTATTTACTAAAAATTTGGAATCACGTAATCGTAACATCATATACTGTAAGGTCATTCATTAATTCAGCTCAATAAAGTTAATTTAAAGCATCGTATCAACATTTAATTCCACAAGGCCGAATATGCATAATCACTTACATGCACTAATATCAAGTTATTCGATTAGCTTCAAATTCACATATAAACATGAACATTTCAAGTTCTCAATGCCAATTTTAATTCACCCAAATTTAGCTCTAATATAATACCATTTCCATATTAAACATTTCTTCTTTATTCATAACCACATTCATAGTTAATATACTTCCATGAATAATTTCACATGAACCAAATGTTCACAAATTAACATATTCAAAATCCACTTCGAATCATTCCCATATAAATAGATAAGTATCACATACCTGGGCCACTTAATACATAATACGAATTCAATTTGTCATCTTAACATAGGATCTCGTTGTCATATACTTTTATTAAATTCACCGGCACTTGGCCTGCTAGGTATAAATCCCGAGTTTCGTCACTGGCTCAAAGCCTACTAGACTTTTTAAGTCTGAATTCACTTCACCGGCATTACGCCTGCTAGGCTCAAGGCCCGATATTATTTCACCGGTATTACGCCTGCTAGGCTCAAGGCCCGATATTATTTCACTGGCATTACGCCTGCTAGGCTAGAAGCCCGATATTAAACACCAGCTTATAGCTTGCTAGGTCATAGACCCAAATGACACAGCACACTAGCTAATGCATCAATTTTCACATAACTTAAGCATATACTTCTAATTCCCACATGATATAAACATCTCGTAAAAATTGTTGCATCATTCAAGTATTGTACATAGCGATCAACCAATTGCATTTCACACTTACCATTCGGCATTAGCACATATCATAGTCTCATCTTTGTCACACAATTTAACCATTCGACTTTGATACACATTAACACTTATTAAGCTTTTACTTTAATCTCATGCATACTATTAGCTTATAAAAAATTTCTACTTAAATCTCTTTCATCTCAACTTTCATATTCGGTATGAACATTCATACAAATAACATCAATTGCTCAAGATACATAACATGTTAAATTACTTAAAACTTACTTCAATGGCTATCGTACGTTGATTTCGACTATTCGACCAATTTATCTTTCCCACGATCCGAATTTGTTCCTTTGAGTTCTTGAGCTAAATTAGACAAAATTTGACTTATCACATCTCTATTATTTAAAACCATATTCGACAATTCTACAATATCATAACTATCACAACTCAACCACCCAAAATCACATTCGGCACACTTAAACAACTAAATTAACGTCTAACATAGATTTCACCATTTATCACGCATAGCCAAATGCCATTTAAAGTTACCAAAAGCATATCATTTGTCATACCTACCCTTGCACATTTCAAACCTCCGATTCATCATTCAATTCTAAAAATCACATCAAAGTGCAAAGTCACTTGAATTCTAAACATAGCCGCATACAACTTCATCAATACTTCTATTTCATTACATATATTAACCTTATACACTTAATGCATTTGACATGTAATGAAACATATAATTTACCTGAACACCAAGTAGTCATTTAAGCCTAATTTATCAAGATTATTAAGCTCATAGCTCAACTTGCATTTTAATACATCAAATATTCCAAAAATGTCATACATTTCATTAGTAACCGAAAGTGCATACCTCAATAAACATCAATTTATTCACATCCTCATCCAAGTGCACATTCGGCAAGTCATATATATATATATATATACACTAACAATTGAGTATTCGGCCCTTGTATTTAGCAAAAGCTTCTTAATTTACCACACTAGTAAATTTCTATGCATCACAAAGCCACATATATCAATTAACAAGCTCAAAACTCATCTTTCTACTATTTCACACTTTGGTTCACATTTGGCAAGCATATAAACGCATACTAACAACTTTAATTATCAAATCCCAAATTTAAACACAAATTTCATGCTCCACCATACTAGCCGAATGCAACTTGCTCATATTAGTCACTCATAGCAAAATTTAACTAATCTATACTCACAAGTAATCATTCCTCAATATACAACATCAAAACATCAATAGATTAACACATTAAAACCATGGCCGAATGCATCATTTACTTCAAATATCAAAAGTGTACTTATCTTAATGACCGACTATCACATAGTCCTTGCATTCATTCTTAACACAAAATTTCCAAGCTTCAAGCTCAAATTATGATCATAGGGATCAATTAAAACACCCAACACTAAACCTTTATACATTTCATACAATAACCGAATGTTCATTTCAAGAAATTGAGCCATACAAGGCTCCTATTCATAATTTAAACTTAAAATCTTAAAATCTCATAGATTTTAACATCAAAATGTCCATCTAACACTCATTCACCAATTTCTAATATCAAATCTAGAAATTCATAGCTTTATATCACCATGGCCGAACATCACATTAACAACAAAAAAAATTCAAAGATTAAAACATGGGTTTAAGGTACAATCAGCCATAGAGCTCCAAAAATATTAAAGAAAAATCAAACTAACATAAAATTACCTTGAATTTTTTATTTCCAAATGACCGATTATCAAAAGGCCTTCCTTTCCTTATTTTTCTTTTGTTTCGGCAAGAATATGAGAGAATGAACATGAATTTTCCCATGTTACTATTACATGCAATATGATTAGTTGTTGAATTACCTAATTAACCTCATTCACATTATTACTCTTCCATTATGCAAGGGCCGAATATGTCCATGCTTTAGTTCCATGGTCTATTTGATTCTTAAACCCTTCCTATTAAAGAACACTCACATTTCAGCACTTACACATTGGCCCTTAAATTTTTCTTTCATGATCTGAAGTCCTTAATTACCAAATTAGTATCCAAATGACAAAATTAAAGTACCAAATTTTCACATATGACCATTCACATAATAAAAGCATAGAAAACATTATTTTAAAATTTTTCAGATTCGGTTTAGTGGTTCCGAAGCCACTTTTTCGATTAGGGCCTAAATAGGGCTGTCACATTTCATCCCCCTCAAGTATTTGGGGGATTTAGTTCATACTTATAAAAGAAAACATCTCAGAAGAAATAAAATAACAAAACATAAAGAACCCTAAAACCCTTGTAGGAGATTGAAGGGAGATCTTCAGTCTTTGAAGGAGGATTCGGCTTCTAAGATGGATCAATCGGCTTTCCTTGGAGTAATGCCTTGTTTCTACTCTCTGTGTTGGCGGGAAATAAACACCTTCTTGAGGGGAGAAAAGTCCCCCTTAGTAGTATCCCCCTAGGGTCTTTATGTAGAGCTTTAGAATGCCTTTCTTAGCCCTTAAGTAGCATTTTCCAAGTGAAATTGAACTTCTTCACGACAAGGACACACCAGTGTCCCACGCTCGTGTGGATTAAGGCCCAGGCCGTGCTCGGGCCTGTTATGGTGGCACGGCCGTGTGGTCTGGCCGTGATTGTCAGGGCTAGGTCGTGTGGCGAACCTCCGGGCCATGTTAATTACTGAACTGGGCCTAATTTTCTCGTTTTTGGCCCCTTCCTTGCTCTTTTCTCTTCCCTAAGCTCACCTAAGTATAAAACATGAAATAAAGGGATTAAGAGCACCAATTTCCACAATTTCAATGATAATTCATCCAGAATTTAGGCTAAGCATGAGGTAAAAACATGTATAATTTATCGCTTATCAACAACTTTACCCCTAAAAGAAAATTTCGTCCTCGAAATTTACCTGGTCAGAATAGATAAGGATACTATTGACGCATCGCATCCTGAGGCTCCCACGTGGCCTCCTCAGTGCTATGATTATGTCACAGAACTTTTACCAGAGGGATAGACTTCCTTCGCAGAACCTTACCGTCACAATCCAAAATCTGAACCGGCTCATCCTTAAAGGTCAAGTCTGGTCTAACCTCAATCTCCTCAATAGGGACAATATAAGTAGGATCAAAGCGGTAGCGCCTCAACATCAAGACGTGGAATACATCATGAACACGATCCAACTACGGAGGTAGCTCTAACTGATAAGAAACCGGTCCACTCATTTAAGTATCCGGTACTACTCAATAAAACTAAGGCTCAGTTTACCCTTCCGATCGAATCTCAAAACCTTTTTCCATGGTGAGACCTTGAGAAATACGAAGTCCCCCACATAATACTCGATCTTGCAGCTCTTTAGATCTGCATAAGATTTCTACCTGTTAGAAGTCATTTTCAGATGATCCCAAATTAGTCTAACCTTATCCTCTGTCTCAAAAACCAATTCAGGACCCAGAACACGTCATTCACCCAACTCAGTCCAACATAGAGGAGTGCGACACTTACAACCATATAGAGCCTCGTAAGGTGCCATCTAAATGCTCGACTGGAAATTATTATTGTAGGCAAACTCCGCTAGCGATAGATAATCCTCCCCGCTGCCTCAGAAATCAATAACACAGCTCCTCAAAATATCCTCTAGTATCTAAATCACCCTCTCAGATTGACCATTGGTCTAAGGATGGAACGCAGTACTGAAGTCTAACCTTGAACCCAGAGCCTCATATAACTTTTTCTAAAACTGAGACGTCAAGTGAGGATCTCTATCTGAGATGATTGAAACCAGTACTCCATGCTGTCTCACTATCTTTGAAATATAAAGCTTCGCCAGGTCTGCAGAGATTAACCAGTACGAACTGGTATGAAGTGGGTGGACTTGGTCAATCGATCCATGATGACCCATACTGCATCCTTCTTAGTGGGTGTTAGGGGCAACCCACTAATGAAGTCCATGGTCACTCGCTCCCATTTCTATAAAGGTATCTTAACCGGTTGCAGTAAATAGGAAGGTAACTAATGTTCAGCCTTAACCTACTGGCAAGATAGACATCTAGCCACAAAATTAGTAACCTCTCGTTTCAATCCTGGCCACCAATATAACTCACGGAGGTCTTAATACATCTTGTTTCCTCCAGGATGCATAGCATAAGGGCTATTATGCGCCTCTCTCAATATAGACTATCTCCAATCAGTATCATTCGAAACACAGATTCTCCCATGAAAACAGAGTACCCCATCACTATTCAGTAAAAAATTTGTAGTGCTGCCACTCTTAATCTGTCAAAACTTTAGACCCAAAGACTCGTCCTCCAATTTCTTACCTTTAATTTCCTCAATCGAAGTAGGTTTAATCTAAAGCTTGACTAACAGACTACCATCATCAAATAAGCTAAGGCGAGCAAACATCGCCCTTAGATCGGTCATAGTTCTGCGGCTCAGTGCATCAACCACCACATTGGCCTTGCCTAGATGGTACTTAATGGAATAGTCATAATCCTTAAGTAGCTCAATCCATCTATGCTGCCTAAGATTCAACTCCTTCTAAGTAAAGAGATACTTGAGGCTTTGGTGATCAGTGTAGATGATACATTTCTCACTATACAAATAGTGCCTCTGAATTTTCAGAGCGAATACTACAATGGCCAATTCCAAATCGTGCGTCGAATAGTTCACCTCATGTGTCTTAAGCTGACGAGATGCATATGCTACCACCTTACCATCCTACATCAACACACATCCCAAACCAACATGTAATGCATCACTATAAACTGTGAACTCTTTTCCAAATTCAGGCTGTATCAGAACAAGAGCCTCAGTCAGTACAGTCTTAAGCTTCTTAAATCTCTCTTGTAGTGCATCAGTCCAGTCAAACGATACACCATTACGTAGAAGCTTAGTTAAGGGTGTTGCGATCAGTGAGAATCCTTCCACAAACTGCCAATAATAACCAGTCAGTCCTAGAAACCTGCAGATCTCAAACAAGTTATTTGGTTGCTTCCATTCCAACACAGCCTTAATCTTTTGAGGGTCGACTCGAATCCCCTCAGCAGAGACCACATGACCCAGAAATATTACCTCACGTAACTAGAACTCACACTTGCTAAACTTAGCGTAGAGTTGCTTTGCTATTAAAGTTTAAAGAACAACTCTAAGGTGCTCATCATGCTCATCCTTAGTCCTTGAATAAACCAGTATGTCATCGATGAACACCACCACAAACCAATCCAGATAGGGATGAAACACTCAGTTCATCAGATCCATGAAAGCTGTCGATGTATTCGTCAGTCCAAAAGGCATCACTAAGAACTCGTAGTGACCATAACGAGTCCTAAATGTTGTCTTATGTATGTCAGCCTCCTTAACCCTCAACTGATGATACCCAAATCAGAGATCAATCTTAGAGAATACCAAAGCTCTTAGAAACTGGTCAAACAAGTCATCAATTCTCAGTAACAGATACTTGTTCTTAATAGTCAACTTATTCAGTTACCAGTAGTCAATGCACATCCTCATAGATCCATCCTTCTTTTTAACAAACAGTACCGGTGCTCTCCATAGAAACACACTAGGGCGGATGGATCCACGATCCAATAACTCCTGAATCTGAGCCTTCAGCTCCGTAAGCTCCTTTGGTGCCATTCGATAAGGGGTGATAGACACCAGAACTGTACCAAGAATAAGCTCAATCCCAAACTCTACTTCACGATTAGGAGGTAAACCCGATAGCTCCTCAGGAAAAATGTCCAAAAAATCCTTACAGTCCTGATGTCCTTGACAGTAGAGTCCCTAGAAGCAAAAATGCTTACGTAGGCCAAGAATGCCTCATATCCCTTACGAACCAATTTCTCCGCTACTAGTGTAAAGATCACATTAGATAAATAATCCCAACATTTTTCAATCATGACTACCTTGTTATCCTCCTCAGTTCTCAAGATGACCCTCATAGTCGCATAGTCCAACTTAACACGGTGTTTGACCATCCAGTCCATTCCTAGAATTAGGTCGAGCTCCCCAAATAGAAGCTCCATCAAGTTAGCCAGAAATATTGACCTCTGAACCTCTAACAGAACATCTCTATACAGTTTGCTAATCTTAATCGATTGCCCTAGTGGACTCAGTACTGTTACCTCACTAGAAGTACTCTCAAACAAAATCCCCGAAGTTTCTAGACACAACACTAGCTACATAGGAATATATGGAACCTATGTTTATCAATGCAGGATACGGTACATTATAAATAAGGAACGTACCTGTAATGATGTCTGGAGCATCTCTGTCTTCTCAACGATGTGTAGCATATACAAGAGTAGGTTGGCTCGCCTCAGCTTGACCAGCACCTCGGCCTAGTGTTCTCTATCCATGACCCATACCATTACCACCCCTAGCCTATCAATGGCCTCTCGGTGGTGTTGAACTACCCTCTGTAGCTGTACAGTACCAGTACCCGAAGCTTGCATCTGATTGGACCTCAGCGGACATTCCCGAATACGGTGCTCTAGCGACCCACACCTCAAGCAAGTCCCAGTCCTCCTCCAACACTTGCCCTGATGGCGTCTACCACAAACTCTATAAGGCTGAAGTCCAAAAGGAGCAACAGGGGGCCCAGCTCTAACCGACCCATTCGCTCTAGCCTTTTTCTTAAGCCTCTGTACAGAACTCGAGGGCTTTGAATCTCTCTTGTTCTAACCTCTCTCCCTATCTCAGTCTTGGCGCTCAGTATGCTTAACCTCCTCAGTAATCTTTGCCTTCTCGACCAGAGTAGAAAAATCTCACTCCCTTTGCGGAGCTATCAAAACCCTCAAGTTATCTCTGAGGCCATCCTTGAAGCGGACACACCTCTCGTACTCAGATGCTACCATACCTCGCGCATAGCGGCTCAATTTCAAGAACTCAGCCTCATACTCAGCCACTGATCGATCTCCCTAGGTGATATTCAAAAACTCACGCCTTCTAGCATCAATGTAGCCCGCCCCCACATACTTCTCTTAAAAGGCAGACTTAAAGAAATCCCAATTCAGTCTTTCGAGCTGAGTGCCCTTCTTAACAGTCAACCACCACTGGTACGTCTCATCGCGAAGCAGCGAGACTACACCCTTTAATTTCTACTTAGGGGTGAAATCAAGATCATCCATAATATGCTCGATGGCCTCCATCTAGTATTCAGCCACATTAGGGGTGACTCAAGTGACACCTTTAAAAAGCTTAACTCCATTAGACTGGAGTTGTTCTGTAACCAACCCTCGGCCTCGAGATCCAGTATTGGGCCTAGCGACCCTCTCCAATAACCTTAGCATAACATGAGAAAATGCGTCGTCCCCAGCCTCAGTAACAGGTGAACCAGTGTCTCACTAGTGTCCAGATTCAGTACACTAACCCGAGAAGAGGAAGACTCAGCTCTAGCCCCCCTACGGCCTCTACCATGGCCTCGAATACCACGTCCGTGGGTACCATGTATGCTCATTGTCTAACTCAAATTTATATGTATTTATGAGTTTTATGAATCAGTTACAGTTTAATATTTATTACTAGATGTTTTATGTAAACAGTTTCAGTAATTTAGAGTTTGTTCTCATATGTCACAATCTCTATTAGTTTTACTATAGTTTCAGTTTTACAACAGTTTTCAGTGTACACTAACTAGAGTGTTTTCACAGTATACTACCTACAGTAGTTTCAGAATATACTGTCTATAGTATTTTCAGATTTAACCTCTCAAGGATTCAAAATACTTACAGGATTGTTGCCGGAGACTCGGTGTACCACAAACTCAGTCATATCATTTCAAATCATTCAAAAATCCATTCTTCAAAAAAAATTTTAAAACCCAAAATCCACAGCTGAGTTTTGCACTTGGCTCTGATACCACTAAAGTTAACACCGCAAACCTGACCTAGATGTTCTAGTCGAATCTAGCGATGTCACATGATAGGGTGTTTGAAAATTAAGTTGTCACAGTAAAGCTATTTTCATTTACTTTTCTTTATCTCTTATTATCCTCAAAAACCATTTGCAGGTTAACTCAATTTATGAAAGACAAAAATCGTTATAGAAGCTTTAGAAATTATTACCTTTAAGAAACCCGAGATAATTGCATAAAATCATTCATTTTAGGAAAACTCCTTTTTTAAGTAAAAATCTTTTGTCAGTTATGTTGTGCAGTTATAAAATCCATAAAATAATAAAAACCCACAATTTAAGGAAAAAGTTTGAAAAGCCCGAAATTACATCGAAATTATCAATAATAAAAATATACTCATAAATTGAAAATCACACTAAAAAGTGCTAATAACCGTGGTCATCACTGAGTCTTCTACTGCATCGATCCATCTAAGTCTGGGGATTAACTGTACAAATAAGACAGAACGGGGTGAGTTTACGTAAGCTAAGTGTGTAATCCCCACAAAAAACAAACAAGCTGTAAATCACAGTAAACAGTCAAACACAATCTGGGCATAAGCCCATTTCAATTTCAGTAGCAGTTTGGGGCTTAGCCTATTCCAATTTTAGTATCAGATATGTAGTAAGGCATTAGCCCATCCCAATAACAGTCACGCATGTAGTAATCAAAAAATATAATCCTACCCACCAGCCTCTAATACACCATCTCCATCCATCCCTACACTTCCTGTAGGGTTTAAAACACCCACCCAACCCTACACTCCTAGTTGTACCAAATGTGGCATATATCAGTATAATACAGCTAAGCTACCAGTCAAATAGGCTTAAGAGCCTTTCTGTAACATCCCGATATATGGCCTAGTCGAAATAGTGGTTTTGAGACCATAAATCTTGAGGTCCATAACATGTTTTCATGATTGTGTGAAAGTTTCATGAAGAAATTTTGTAAATAAGAGTCCAATTTGACTTTTAGGGCTAAATTGCAAAAGTTACAAAATATGAGATTCTAGAAGCTTTAAGAATGAAATAGCTTTGGATTATTAATTAGGGGTTCTTGAATAAAAATATGCCCAATTTTTATATTTTTGGACAAAAATGGGCATGCATGGGTGAAATTTGAAAGTTTAGTAAAAATGGTATTTTGGTCATTTGGTTATTAAATGAATAAAAAGGGAAAAAGAAAGCAAAAATGTCTCGTCTTCCTCAAGCAAGTGTCAAAATTTCTAAGGGTTCCATAGCTAGGGTTTTTGTCATTTTCAAGCTCAATAGTATGTGCATCCTACCCATTTTTAATGTTCTTTACATTTTTGAAGTTGTTATCAACTAATCTGGCTATTTCTACCATTATTTTGAGTAGGGTTCATGTTCAAAAATTTACCCATGTGTGACATGCATGTATTCTAATGTTTAATGGAAGAATATGAATATATGATGTGTGATGAACATCTTTTACTAAGTGATTTTTCATAAAAACACCTAAGAACGGTTAAATTGTAAGAGTTATAAAATGGGTAGTAAAAATGTGTTTTAAAAGAAAGTGTGGGCTGTTATAAGCATGAAAATGGTTCGGCTAGCCTTGTATGTTAAAGAATTTGAGTACGTTTCATTTTACGAGCATAGGGACTAATTTGTAAATATATGGAAGTTTAGGGGCATAATTGTAATTTTTTCAAAGTATGATTTATGGACTGATTTGAACAATGTGATGATTAAATAAGTGAAATTTTCTATTATAGATCAAGAGGAACGGAGTCCGAACCTAAACCAAGGAAAGAACAAAGTTGCGGACTAAATTGTATAACTAGTCATATTTTGTTATCGAGGTAAGTTTGTGGGTAAATAATGCAACATTACTTCATTATGTATCTAATGCTTTATTATTGCATGATATGTATAATTGTTCTATGAATTTTAATTTATAATGACTCAATGATGATGTGATGAGGTTTTGATGTCTCGAAATCCCAATTGAACCTTAGGAATAGATAGGATACAAATGTCATGACATTAGGGTCATGAGATCCCGTGTAAGACCATATCTGGGATATGGCTTCATTATGAGATTTCATGTAAGACCATGTTTAGGACATGGCGTCGATATGAGATCTCGTATAAAACCATATCTGGGATATGGCGTCGGCATCGATTTGCGATCCTATGCAAGACCATATCTAGGATATGGCATTGGCATCCTACCATGTGTATGAGATTTCCTGAGAATCCTTCAGTATTCCAAGTGGTTCAACGGATAATTCAAGAGTATGTTAAAGAAATGACAAGGTATGAACATGTTGAATGGGTACAAGTATGTACACGAAGCTCATAATTCCTAAGTTATGCTTCAATAAGGTCTCAGTAAGAAGTGAATGAAGGAATCATGAACATGAGTTTTGTGGTACATTATGTAAATGACATGATCTAAGATGTATCTATGATACTTGATGACATTGTGACAAGTTATATTTACGTCATGTGTATGATATTGCATGGCTAATGTTGTTAATTATTTATATGCAAACTTACTAAGCTTTATGCTTACTCCCCTTTCTTTTCCATTTTTCTTATAGTATTGCCAAGCTAGCTCGGGGGTCAAAGGACATTGGAGACTCGATCGCACTATCAATTGGAAAATTTGGGTATAACTAGTCTTAAGATTTTAAGTATGACATGTATAGGGACTTGGTCTTTTTGTTATATGTCATATTGGTTTAGCCAAATATGTTGGCTTATGATGATACTTGATTCATTTTGTATAAGGCCATTAAAAGTTGGCCAACATTGATACTTGATATATGCATATGGTGATGTTATTCTTGATTGAGGTAGTTTGCATGTTTAAGTTGCTAAGTGTGTAAGATATCTACAAGATGGATGTGGTATGCAAATTGTAACGCCCCGAAGTTTGGGCCTGAAAGAATGGGCCATGTGGGCCCAATGGTCTTGTGGGCCCGCATGGGTCATTGCCTTTGGACTTGCGAGAATTAGAGGACCGGCTGTGTCATACACGTGGCTGTAGCAAATCTGGCTTAGCGGGCCATGCGAGCACGTGGGCCCCACCTGGGTGGCATAATGGGCCTTAGGCCCATATTCTCTAAATGGCGTGTTGGTGTGATGGCTAAGAGGTTTGGGAGTGCTGGAGAAGTCCTGAGTTCAAACTTGGGCTTTAGCAAAAATTTATATTTTTCTCTTATAGGAGCCTTGACGTTAGTGGGTAGGCTTTAAGAATATTTTTGGTGAAAGCATGACACAAAAAGGAGTGTGGTGTAGTGGCAAAGTAGCGCTACTTAGGGGATAAGGAAGGAAGGGGTCCAAGGTTCATGTCTTGGCTCTTACAATTTATTTTGGTTTGTTTTTAAATAAATCTGGAAGCAAGTAGGTGGGCTTTAAAGTTTAATATGTTGAACTTATGACACAAATGAGTTGATGGCCTAGTGGTGGTGGCGTAATTTAGCATGTGAGAGGACTTTAGTTCGAATCCCTTGGTACGCAAAGGTTGGTTATTTTGCTAATGCTTTAATTTTTAAAGATTGATGGAGGATCTCACATCGGGAAGCTAATATAAGAATAGGTAAAGAGCTAGCTTTAAAAAGAGTAAACCATGAGGAGAGTAAGCATACCTTTTTTGGCTGATCCCTTATGCTTTCTGGCGTGCTCGTTTGGGTTGGGCGTCCGCTAAGAGTATTCGAGACTATTCGCTAAGGAAAAGGTAGAAAAGCTGAAGGTACACGTTAAGGTTATGGTAAGGTTTTGGGATTTGATAAAGTTTTAGTAAGGTGGAGTTGATTGGGAAGTGGTTTTGATTGTAGGTCAAGACTAAGGATAGTGTAGTGCGGGTCGTCAACCAGGTGTGTACATACACTACACACATGGCAAATCGGCAAAAGCCAAAAATCTCGAAATCCTGAATGGGCCTGCTGAATTTGTGGGCCCAAATTGGTAAAATTGTGATATGAGATATTATGTTGAATTAACATGTATGATTGTATGTTTGAGTTATGAACGGGCCTAATGGGTTACATAAGTATGTTTGGGCTTAATGGGCTTAATAAGCATGTTTGGGTTTTTATGGGGTTATAGAAATGCATGTTAGGGTTTAATGGACTTTAGGCCTAATTAGATGGACTCTCAAATTTTCATAAAACATAACTAAGTAATAAACATGTCTGTGGACAAGTCAATAGACTAAGGTGTGGCAACCGACATATACATGTCTAGGATTGGATCATGGAAGAGCCTGGTACCTAAGCGGTCCGAGTGACCCACCTCCTCTTCTCTTGAATCCTACCTGGTGCATAGTGTCTGTTCACTTTAGCGAGGACTTGTTGATGGGCCAAAACCATAACTAAAATCTGTACCTTGAGGAAATTACAAAAATACCCCTCTAGGGTAAAACTACGAAAATACCTTTTAAGGTAGAATTACTATAATGCCCTGTAGAGTAGAATTACTAAAACACCCTTATAAGGTAGGAGTACTGAAACACCCCTTGTAGGGTAGAAAATTACCGAAATACCCCTAGGTAGTAAAATGACTAAAATACCCCTATATGTTATGAGTATGACTGGTGTATGTTGTATGTGACGATGATGCATTCATGTGATATTGTGTTGCATGTAGGCTGGGTTTTGATTGGAGGAAGTGTATATGAGGGTCGCACGGTTGCCCGACGACTGTGGATCCAGCGAAGGCTTCTGAGCCAGGAGCAGCTCCACTGCAATGATAAGTAGTGCCGCAACCAGTGCTACACTAAAGGCTTTTGAGCCACGAGCAGCTCTGCTGCAACGATGAGTGGTGCCACAACCGGTGTCACAATGGGTGTATAAGGATGGGTGGGTCGAGTATCTCCCCACAGGAGTGTAGGGTTGGAAGGGGGTGTACAGGGTTGGTTATGGGCAACTGCATATGGCATGAACATCTTGATATTTGAATGTGGGCTCGGGCCTAATCGAGGCTATCATGAGCTAGGGCCCAAAGGCCACCGATATTGTTAGGGCTTAGGCCCAATGTGATTTTTGCCTATTGATTTGATTGCCAAGGGTTGTACACACTGAGTTTTGAAACTTACACCCTTATTATTAATATTTCAGGTGATCCATAATAGAAGGCTCGACACGGGAGAGGACTCGGAGATGGCCACACTGCAAGCTACTTAGGAATTCTGAATAATTTTCAAATTACTTCACTTTACTTATCGTTTTTGTTTAAATGGGTTGTAATAAGGCCTTGTACCTCTAATAAGACTGTAATTAGGGCTTATTTCTATTTTGACTGCCTAGTTTTTAAACTTAGATAAATTTCTCAAATTATACGTGGTTTTCAAATAACTTTATCATATGGGTGATTTTATTTAAACATGGGCTTCCATTATGGCCCAGCATGAATTTGAATTTCCAAATCACAAACTCAAGTTTTTAACCAAGTAAATTTTCTACCGAACATGTTTTTAATTAAATAAAGTCATTTTGGAAATAACCCCTTTGATGTGACATCGTCGGATTCGGCCATAACGTCTGGGCCGAGTCTAGGGTGTTACACAAATGATGTGTGGAAGACTTGATTTAAGGATGTTTAATAGCTTACCTATGTTATGTTATGTGCCTTTGAAGTAGTGTAAGTGTGGTTGTGTTTTAGGGTGGCAAAACGCTTGGTAAATAGCCTTATATCTGTCCACACGAGCGTGTGTCTAGGTCGTGTGTGACACACGGTCAGCCCCATGGGCGTATTGATAGGCCGTGTGTCCCCTGCACCCTCATTTTAGAAAATAGAATGTCCAGTAGTAAACTCATGGGTAGAGACATGGCCGTGTGTCTCGGCCATGTGAGAGACACGGCCCCAAAACATAAGCATATGCCTAGGCCGTGTGAAGTCTACACATTAAATGTGAGTATTAAATTCACCACACGGCCTAGCACATGAGCGTGTGACTTGGCCTTGTGACCATAAATGAGTGATGACATCATAAATAGAGAGTTACACAGGTGGAGGCCATGAGCATATCCTGAGCCATACGGATGCATGTGACCACACGGCCTGCCCACACGGGCGTGTGACTCTCCAAAACATGAAATTTTCTAAGTATTGTAAAAGTTTTGAAAGTTCTCAATTCAGCCCCTAACCACCTCCAATGTATGTTTAGGGCCTTGGAGGCCCATAACAGGGATGATATGCTTGTGTATGATTGATTCTAAATTGAATGAAATTTTATGGCTCAGAAATGCACGTTTGCTTATGTTTAAGTCTGGTAATGCCTCGTACCCTGTTCCGACGTCAGACACAAGTAAGGGGTGTTACACTTTTGGTATGTATTATAGCTGAGCTGCCAGTCAATACGCTTAGGAGCCTATCAATGCACTTCCTCTGTAACGCCCCAAAACTATAGGGTTTTAAATTTTGCATGATTTGGCACAAATTGCATGTTTACTTCATTGGTTAAGTAATTTGGGTGTGTTTGGGAGTGTTTGATAAGCCTGGCTTCAAGTCTTAATCTTTGCAGATTTTTTTTAAAATTTTGCTCTTAAATGAATCTGGACTCTAATACATAGGCTTTATAAATAATTACGCTTGTTTTGAATCACAACAAGCCCTGTGGTCTAGCGGCAATGTGGGGTGTAAAGGAACCTTGAGCTCTGGGGTTCGAGCATTGGCATAGCGTAAATGAGGTATTTATTTTGTGGCTGGGTTCAGCCAGTGGTTGTGTTGCAGTAGAATTCTGATGGATGAGTGGTGGAGTGATAGGTGGAGGATATCAAGGAGGAAATCGTGGAGAGGATTGGGGAGAGAATTGTGGAAAGAAATTAGGAGGTTGATGAGTGTAGGGATGTTGGTGCCGTTTGGTATCTTTAATTCGGCATTAGGAAAAAATGGACCATTTTCGGCATTTGTGAGTATTTTGGGAAGAGGGTTCTTTTCTCCTTTTTGCAAGTGGTAGCCAAATTCTTTTAGTCAATTTCAGTATTTGGGTGTTTCGGGGTTGTGCCTCTTGCAACATTGTTCTTCTTTTAGTCATTTTTCATTCTCTACCAAACAATGTTCTTCTTCTTCCTCTACTCTCTTGACTTTGTCAAACACATCTTCCTCCTCTTCCCCATTATTCTTTCAATTTTCTTTCATAGCCAACTTTCCTTCTTCTTCCCGCTTCTTTTATTTTTCTCCCTTCTTCTTCTGTTTTGCTTCTGAATGAAAAGTCATTCTTCTTTGTTCTTTCACAAGTAGTTTGGGTAGTGGTTGGCCAAATATTGTTCTTCTCTAGTATTGGTAAATCGTTTTGGTCTACAAGTGTTCTAACGAATCAGTAATTATTTTGTTAAGCGATCGTACAAATTTGTTTATTCTGTCTTCTCCTAAAAATCGAATACTCCTTCTCTTAGTATTATGTGATTGCCAAATGGTGACTCCTTCCCCATAATGTGTGTTTGTTGTTTTTAGGTGTTTCTGAGGAGTGAAAGTGTAGGAATTCTCTAGCTACCGAAACCTTGTCATCCACTAATCGATTAAGGTAATTTTGGTACCCTACCTTATGGGCATAGGTTGAATAGCCTTATTTTTTCTGTAAAGTTATTATTTATGAGTTGAAGCTTCAACTATAATCAGTTTCATCTATTAAGATCTTTCATTATCGCAGTTTCTCAGTAAAGAAAGGTGTGATCGATTTAGACTACGATCTAAAGGAACAAGTCGTAGTAACCCTGGGCGATGGACTGTAGGGCCACTACGAGCATTTTCGTGGACTTGGGCCGTCATGGGCCACGAAAGGCCGAAACGGGCCGTGTGGGCCCGATGGGCTCGTGGGCTACATGGATAAAATCCTCAGTAAGTGACAAACACTGGACTAGGCTATGTTGTTCGCATCACTGTGGTTGAATCTGGGCAGTTTGGGCCACACAAGCGTTGGGCCTACTTGGGCCGAACAATGGGTCCTAGGTCCATTTACACCATTATGACCATTTAGGTTACTTGAGTCACTCGAGGAGACTGTGGACCTTCTGCGAGGTCGCTATTTATACCGAGACTCCAAAATAGGTGAAATAATCACAATACCCCTGTAGGGCAAAAATGTTCGTAATACCCCTTGAGATAGATTGACTGATGTGTGTAAGAAATAAACTTGACTATTATTGAGCATAACATTCTGCATTCACATATGATTTATGACATGGCATATTGCATGGGATCAGGATACTGTTATGGAGGAACTAGTTGTGGCTCTACCATATTTATACTGTTACTGATGGCTTTGCCACATACTGTTACTTGTGGCTTTGCCACGTTTACTGAGACTAGTGGCTATGCCTTATTTACTGTACTGGCAGCTCAGCTCCGATATTGGTGCGTTGGCTAGGTGGGTCGATTTTATCCCCACATGTTGTGCTGGTGGTACGGAGTGAGGTGTGCTGGCTGGATTGGGGTGGGTTACATTTTTGCATTATTTCACCGTACTGATACTGTATTGGGCTAAGGCCCACATTGTACCGTTACTGAATAGGGCTCATGCCCAGACTATTACTGCATATACTGTTTACTGACTGATTGTTGGGGGGATTACACACTGAGTTTTCTTAAAAACTCACCCTTTTCTTTTAACTGTACAGGTAATCCCCAACCTTAGTCAATTTGGTGCTGCGAGGGACCCAAAGGTGGCCACACAACTGCAGATATTTACACATTTGGTTTTGTTATACCTTTACTTATGTTTTGGGGTTTTTTTTTAATAAGGCCATTTATGGGGCTTAATTTTATTTGGGCTTTTGATTATTTACTTAAAACTGCTAGTTAGGAAATGACGAGTTTTCAAAATAATAATAGTTTTCAAGAACACACGTACTAAACCTCGATGATTTAAAAAGCTTTCGCGGAATAAAATAGATTGAGAAATCAAGTGTAACAAACATGACAAACGTTTTGACGAGATATTTTGTTTAGAAGTAATAAAAGGGTTTTTAACTTGGAAACAGATTTTTACCAACAATTACATTTACGAAGAACACTTCGAAGTAACACCCTAAACCCAGCCTAAACAATTACATTTTCGAAGGACACTTTGAAGTGACATGCCAGATCTGGCCGTAACATTTAAGCCGGGTTTGGGGTGTTACATCCTCCAATATCATTACCCCAACCCAATGCAATGCAGACATATAGTAAATGACATGATATTACATGGTAACCAGTCGTACATACAGTTCAGTTTACATGCATATAAGTATCATACTCAATTCATACATCATTCATACAGATCACACATTTAAGGGTCTAAGTAGTGCTTACCGACACTACAGTAGGTTCACAGTCAATTTGAGTGACCCGTGCAACCCTAAGAATCATCTCAGTTAAATGAGCCCACACACCCGTGTGGCCCACACAGCCCAATTTGGCCTTAGCCGTGTGGATCGCACAGCCTTTCCTAGATTCCTACACAACCCAAAATAGTCTAGCCCGTGTCATGCACACGGCCTCCCTGGCCTTTAGACGATCGTGTCCTTCGTGCACGGCCTGGCCTCATCGATCACACGCCTATGTTAGGGCACACGACCTACCATACGGGTGACCACACGCTCGTGTGGCATTGATAGTGGGGTTTTCAGCTTTTGTCAAAACCCTATTTTTTGCATTTTTGGGCACACACCTGTATCATTTTCAGAGCACTTGCAATCCTGAGATCACCCGAACCTAGTAATTCAATTAAACCACTACATTAGAACTAAATCGAGTAATCATACCAAAATCCCCAATTCCAAATTGCTCACCTTAATGAATCGACGTTCCTCACTACTTACTTGTCGAAAGAATGAGTGCTTAAAGAGTTTCTCCTAACCAGTCAAAAGAATTAACAATCAGTCCAACCATCAAGTGACTACAAACAAACTTAATTAGCAGAAATAGTCGAAACGAACGAGAAAACCACCCAATTGAAACGTTACTTACTAATTACCCATAGTAGACTGACTCCCCCTCCAAAAATTGTCTGAAAGCATAAAAGTAAGGATGCAAAACTACAAGAAAAGAAAAGAAATGAAAAAATGGAGAAGAAGACAAAAAACAACACGTGTAGGTTGAAGGAGAACTTCAAACAGAAGCAGGATTTTTAGGAAGGAGAGAAATGAAAATATCTTTTTGATAACTTCCCCCAATTATCTCCTAAAATCACTCCACTATCCCCCACTGTCATCCACTACTACAGAATCCCAATTCAGCAAAACTCTAGCCGAAGTTAGGGTAAAAATACTACCCTTTGTCGTCACAAAGAATCGAACACAGGATGTCTATCACACCAGCTCTCCACTTATCCACCAGACCAGCAGGCCTATTCTGATATATTTTTCCAAACAATCAAATAAAAGCCTACTGACCAAGGATAGTGCTTTATTCATAAAAATACCAAAATTTTCCCAAGTCATGGCTTCAGCTTGGGACCTCTCACACACACTCAGAACACTTAACCACTGAAGCAAACAGATATTTGTGTCACCCATACACAAAAACAAAAATTAAAATTTTGGGGCGGTACAAGCATTGTAATCACCCCTTTTTATCAATAAAGTGCATCCTCTATTCCTTTCATATTTTCTTTATTCTTTATTCTCTCATTCTTTCTTTATTTTATAACACGTTATCAGCACGATCTTACTCAAAATGATAGTTCCTTTTATAGACGACCAAAGTTATCCTTCATGATTTTTAATATCTTTGACGACAAGATGCAAAGTTTTTACAAGAAGTTTCTTTCATTTAATGTTTCATATCTTATTATTATTTTTCGCTCTTCTTTCATTATACGTTATCATTGTTTTGATTAAATTATTTTACTTTTTGTTCATAAAGATGGTGAAAGATTTGATGCCCTTATCTATATGAAATCAAAAAGTAAGATTCACTCTCAAAGTTTACTTTTTAACATTTGCTTGGGGATGATATCATTTTCTTTATTATAAAGGGTGTTTATAATCACTACTTCTTATCCATGGTAACGTAAGTCAATCTAATCAACTTCTTTTGGAATTTGATTTTATTTCTATTAAAAAATTCAATTTATATAATTCACAATCTGTATCTCTATGAATTTATAAAACACTTCTCGTATTTAGTTATTGGGATTTTTATGTGGAGATAAATATATTTTTCATTTTTAATAGAATTGGTTGGTTTAATTTTGATTTTGATTAAGATATATGATTATTGTGGAATGCGAGTAAAAATATTTACTTGTCATGAATTTTGGGATATTCACCCTATTTGTGATAATTTCATATCATTGTAAAATTTGAGATGAAATTATTTCATAAGAGGTGGAGGTTAGAAAATTCTTTTGTTTAAACTTTTATAGCTGTAAAGTTCTTTTAATTTGACATTATAATATTTTGTATTTTGTTGTGGTATGATATATAAAATATATATTATCTAACCACAATGATTTATTAGTGACATTAGTTTATAATTTGTTACGTTTAATATATGTTTTATTTATACCTATTCATTTTATTTTTATATGAATAAATAAAATTTTATTTAAAATAAATTAATCATTCATTAAGGTTATATAATAAAATGATTATATACTCCTAAAGAGCTAATATTGCATCAAACTGTAAAAAGCTCCTTAAGAGCTAATATTTTGCCTCCTTATTATACAAAATTTTGTAAAATATAATATTATTTTTCAGATCAATAAGATATAAGTTGAATAAAACCTTCATGTGTTTTACATTAAAACCATATATAGAAATAACATGAGATACCCATGTATTTGTATTATATATTCCCTGAAGGAATATATTATACTATATGATTAAAATATCTAATGTGCTCCTGTAGTAGCAATATTGTGAAAATGACTTTAACAGTATTTTCGAACAATCTCATACCTTCTAATGACTAAAAAAAATAATCAGTTACTAATGAAAAACTATGAAATTCTTCCCACTAGTTTTGCTTCATTCCCTAAAGCGAATGTAGTAGTACATAACAATTATGAAAAATGAAAATATTGCGATGGTGATAATGGAGGCGTTTAGAAGTTTGTCCTACTCAATTTATTGCATTTCCTAAAGTAAATGCAAATATAAAGAAAATCAAAGATATAATCATGGACCACAAAAAGTAGGAACATAGTAATAAATAAGAGAACAATGAGAGTTCTCAAGATAACTCTTCAAAGGGTAAAGATAACTTATGTTATCAATGTGATATGAAAGATTATTGGCCACATATGTGGCATATACCCAAATAATTCGTTCCTGATAATATTCTTTGAGGAAGGATATGAGAATATAGTAATAAATTCTATCATTATAGATAGAAAATATTTATCTTATTTGGTACTAAAACAAACAAATATTATTCTAATATTTGATAGTACAAAATTAGTCAAAAGCTCCAAAAGAGCTAATATATTAATATCTTGTGATGGTTAATCCATTGGTTTTAAAAAATATTTATAATGAATCTTATATTGAGGTTGTGAATGAGAAAAATATTATATTTCATATGAATTACTATTGTTATAAATATCTATTTTGAATGGATGAAAAAAAAAGGATTGGGTTTTTAATTTATATTTATTTTATAATATTTGTGATCTTCTTTTATCATCATCTCCATTAAGGGGTTGGAAACAAAATATTTTTCATTGAAAGATCTATTTATGAGCAATGAAATATGATAATTCTATCTAAAACTTGTTATGGTCTGATGCACCTGAAGTTGTACTTTTTTGTGATCTTCTTTTGTCATCATCTCCATTAAGGGGTTAGAAACAAAATATTTGTCCGTGAAAGATCTATTTATGAGCAATGAAATATGATAATTCTATCTAAAACTTGTTATGGTCGGATGCACCTGAAGTTGTAAATTTTTTTAGATATTTAAAGATTTTGGCATATTCCCTGAAGCGAATATTGCATATAATTATTTGGAAATTATATTATTTTGTTGAGTTAGTGACATTATAATTTTCACATTGATTTAGACATTTTCAGTAGTAAATGTCACAATAGCAATTACATGTGGATAAAAAGTAAAAGGAATGATAATAAAATTATTAATTTGTTACAATTTAGTACAATTGAAACACATGTTAAAGTAAACCATAAGTTTATTGATACAAATGCATTTACTACTTGGCGTGAACAGTTAGACCATCCTGGATCATATATGATGCGAAAATTAATTAAGAATTCACATGGGCATTCATTAAAGAACTAGAAGATTCTTTAATTCAAAAGAATTCTCATATGTTGCTTGTTCTGAATGAAAACTGATTATTAGAAACTCACTAGCTAAAGTTGAGATTTAATGTCTTGCATTTCTGAAACAAATATGGGTCCATTCATCCTCCATGTGGATGGTTTTGATATTATATGATTTTGGTAGATGCATCTACAAAATAATCACATATGTGTTATTAATTTGCAATCTATCATTAGCAAGATTGTTTGTTTAAATAATAATTTCAGATCATGCAATTAAGACAATTCATCTTGCTAATACTAATAAAGTTATATCTCAATCTTTTATTGATTGAGTTTGAAAAACTTTTGTAAAAATTTGCGCATAATGGTTTAGAGAAATTATAGATTGAACACCTCTGATTAATGTCTAAACCATTACTTATGAGAACTAAACTTTCTATTTCAACATGAGATTATGTTGACTTACGTGTTGTACGCATCAAGCCAATAAGTTATAGATACTCCCCATTATAATTGATTTTTGATCAAGAGCTAAATATTTCTCATCTTTGAATTTTTGTATGTGCGTATATGCTCCAATTGCTCTACCACAATGCACAAAGATGAGTGAATCCTCAACGAAAGTTGAGGATATATATTAATTACAAGTTTCTCTGTATTATTAGATGTTTTGAATGTATTGGAGATTCAAATATGACATTATTTGTGATTATAATTTTGATTCGATAGTTTTCCCAACATTATGGGGAGAGAAATAATAACTTGTAATGAGTTAAAGGGAGAGTAATTTGAACTAGAAGTTCAACAATGATAACTCATTACAAGTTAACTATCAAATGTATTTACAAAATTAATGAGAATAATCAAATTAATATTTTAATTTGAACCAAAAGTCCTAGTAGGACAATCAATTACAATAAATAATAGTTTGATCGATTCCAAAGATGAAAATTCTTTAATATGGTCATATAGTGAAGGTAGGTGCTCCATAAAAGACCCAAGACATAACTACAACAAGTCTAAATAACTTTTATTAGATGTTAATAATAAATTAGAACAAGAAAATTATTTAGATTTAGGTCCTTTATATTACAGCAATTATAGTATTATAATATTAGCTTTATCTAAGGAAGAAGAAACTTCTTTGAACGAATCGTCTAGTAATAATAATAAAAAATTAGAAAAAAACAACAAAAAATCTAAACAACAAAAATATGATTTCCAGTTCTATAAAGAAATTATAGAACATTGGAAAGAAAAATTTGCTAAAACAGCAGATAATTATGAAAGAATAGAGTAAAACTCCAGAAGAGATTCAGGTATCTGAAACTGAATTTTAAAATAATGAAAATAAGAGATCTCGATAAGGTATGTCAATTCGAGAAAATGTGGAACTAAATAATAAAAGTGGTCGACAATGATTTTACATGTAATATTATTATTGAAATAATGAAATAAAATTATGATCTTAAATAAATCTATTGAGAAATATAGATATGGACTAAATTGATCAAAACAGAAAGACACAACTCAGGTACAATTAAATTCATAGAGGTTTTGGACCAATAGTCCAAATATCTAAAGGTATAAAGCCAATGAGGGTGCAAATGAAGTAGTTTTGTAAAAGCGGAATAAAAATATAAAGTTTTTCACTAAGTACTGGTATTGATTATGAAAAAATATAATATTCTTTTGTGGTAGATGCAATAACCTTTAGACATATTATTTTGACAAGTCATACAAGATTTAACTTGAGTTTAATGGTTGTTGTTACAACCTTTATAAATCACTATATAGTAAAGTTTATATTAAAATCCTTGAAGGATTTAGAATGCTAGAAGCATATTGAAATTGTAACGCCCCAAAAATCCTAAGCTATTAATTTTTGTGTTTTATGGCTTAATTGCATGTTAGCGCTATCAGGTTAGTGATTTTGGAGTGTTTGGGGGATTCTAAGAAGTTCTGGGTTCAAATTTTGGTATAGGAAAATTTTTGTTTTTAGCATTTAAGGGAACCTTGACTTTAAGTTGTAAACTTCTTAAGTTTTGGATGGGTAAAACTTGACAAAAAAGAACCAATAGCATAGGTGGTAAGTGCTACCTCTTTAAGGTTAGGGCAATGGGGTTCGAGGCTTGGAAGATGCGATGGAGGTTTTATTTTGCCTCAGTGTCATGCAAGTGGTGAAGATCGACAAAAACTCTGCAAAGTGGAAGTTTGAATGAGTCCTAGAGAGATGTGAGGAGGAAGTTGAGGAGATAATGTGGATTGTTAGAGAAAATCAAGGAAGGATTTGGATGTTGATGAGTTTTAGCCGAATGCGGACTTCATTGTCACAAGAGCTTCGGCTAAGGGGAGACATTTTTGGTCATTTTTGGCTTTTGGGTTTGTTTTGATAGTAGCCGATTGTTGCTAGGGAGTTCTTTCATTTTCTTCTTTTGTTGTTACTTTGCCATTTTGGTTTCGAGATCTTCTACTCTTGGTTCTCTTTGCATTTTGGTCGATTTTGCATTACCAATTAGGCCAACTTTTATGCCGAACCTTCTTGACTATCTACTGGCCGAATTCTCTCTCACTTCTTCTCTTCTCAATTTTTGCCTTTCACTTTGAATCTTTCACTCCGAAACCAAACACTTTTTTCCTACTCCTTCAAAATTCTTCATCTTCTTTCACTTACCAAAACCAACTATCGTTTCTTTTCTTCTTAATAGGCTTTGCCTTGGTCGAACCTCTACACCTTACTCCTTTACTCAAGAAATAGCCGAATACTCCTTGCTCTCTCTTTATCAACTTTTGTTGAAACCATTCTCACTTCTTTTCTCCTATCGTAAGGTTGTGTTTTCTACTCCTCTTTTTGCCAAGGTCAAGTGTAAGTATTGGTGACTTCTTCTAATTGTTTTGTTGGTGATGTTATCCCTTTCCTTCTGCCAAATCTCCCTTCTTTTCTCTTAGTCTTATATTGGTTGGTACCTAGGTTTTCTTGGGGTTTGATAGAAGGGCAAACGGCTTGAAGTAATTGACATCGTACACATAGCCTTGATCAAAGTAAGTGTGCATGACTTGGTATGGTTGTAGACTAAATATTCTTCATGGATCTATAATAGGTCAAGTGTGGTTTTACTCACGTGTTTTTGCAATCTCGTTTAATAGGGCTTGTTGTTACTCAGAATCCGTCAAGAGGGTTTAGTTTTGCTGACGATTAGAGAGGAGTTAAGAAGGCTCCATCGATTAAGGTATATGTTAGTGAGGTTTCGGTTTATGTTGTGGAAAGGAGGATGATTGTATTGATCAAGTGATTGATGGTTGATCTTGAATGTTGTAGGTGCGGTGCTAGGGATTCGTAACAAGTTTTCGTAGATTAGGTGTGTACCCACACCACTCTCACTATAGATTGGCGAAAGCCGAAATGCCAAAATGTCAAAATGCTGAAATGCCGAAAAGCCAAAAGAATGGCAATGGTTGCCATGCAAGCACACGAACGCTCGTGTGGGAAAGGTTGATAAGACGACAGAGGCCCCATGAGCAAACTCATGGACTTGGGCCGTATTTAGGCCAAATGGGCCAAAATAGACCATGTGGGCCCAATAGGCTCGTGGGCCCCACACAGGCCAATTTCATAGATAAATGGGAAATAATAAGCCGGTCATGTCGTGCACACGACTAAGGGCAATTTTGGGCCTCGCAGGCCACACGAGTAGGTGGGCCTCACCTGGGCCTCAGTATTGGGCCTTGGCCCAAATGTACCATTTGATTGTTAATTGTGACACAAGTCATGTGGAATAATTGTGGACTCGTTAAGGGGCCGATGCGTGTACTTAGGCCCACAGTGACAAATGATCGTTATGCCCCTAAAGGGCAAAATGACTAAAATGCCCCTACCTATTATATGATTGTTATTGTATGCCATTTATGATATGTTTGCATTCATGTGATATTATGTTGCATGGGGGATGGGAATATTGATTGGAGGAAGTATATGATTGTTAAGGTTGCATGGTCACTTAACGACTGTGGATCCACCGACAGCTTTAAGCCCACTTTGTGATTGATAGCTCTGTTGTAACATTGGTTAGTGCCGCAACCGATACTACATTGAAGTGTAGGAATGGGTGGGTCGATTTAATCCCCACAGGAGTGCAGGGTTGGACGGGATGCGAAGTGCAGGGTTGGTTGGGATATTTATGCATACATATTCTAATTCTGATTGTGATATGGGCTCAGGCCCAATTGAGGCTATTATGGGCTAAGGCCCACATGCCACCGTTATTGTAATGGGCTTAGGCCCAAATTGATGTGATGCACGCTATGTGATCGATGAGGGATGTACACACTGAGTTTTCATAAACTCACCCCTCTATTTAATTGTGCAGATAATCCCCAGTGATAAACGGCTCGACGCATCGGGGGTCTCAGAGGTGGCCAAACTATGGACATTTAAACCTTAAGTACTCTTTTTTTATAAATATTATTTTATTTTCCATCTTTATTTATTTTGGGGTTTTGTTGTAATAAGGCCATTATATGGATTTCTTTTAATTTATAGGTTCTATTTTGTATTGGTTTTTTACTACTAGACATATGCATCAGGTTTTAACAAAACAAAGAAATTAATGTTTTTGCAAACGTACGTACACAAACGATTTCAAAGAAAGAGCTTCCGCTTTATCTGAAACATGGGAGATTAACAATGAATTTAAAATCTAAGATTTTCAAATAGCAACTTAAAGTTTTAACCAACCCTTCATATATATATGTTCCACTATTAACTATTTTTAACTAAAGTATTCCTCAAACGAGACTGGTTTGAAATTGAAAACCTGTTTTAAAAATACTATTTGAAGCCGCAAACAATCAAGCGTTTCCAAGGTTTTTCGTAAACATTGAATTTCACGTTTCACCCTTCAATGTGGCACTGCTAAATCCGGCCATAACGTCTGGGTCGGGTTTAGAGTGTTTCATTTAGTGGTATCAAAGCCAAGTTGCAAAACTTGAGCTGTGAAATGGGCTTTAATTTTGGATTTTAAGGTTGTTTACAAGTAAATTAAAATATTTGGAAGGATTTTAGTGCGTGGCACACTGATTCTCCGACGTCGAGTGAAATAAGTACTCTTGATATTAAAATTGTTTTAAACTACTATACTATAGAGACTATTTGGATTACTTCAGATAGGAGACAGTTGAAACTTTTTAGTTAGGGTAAAATTGAAATTGTAGTAGACTAAAACTGTAGAGGGCCTGCGACTATGAAAACAACTCCGAACTACTACTTCCATAAAAAATCTAATTAATTATTGAAATTATGAGCTTAATTTCATAAAATTTTTAATTCAAATAATATGTGAAGCAATATGAGCACTATAAGAGGCGTCAGAAACCGTGGAAGGGCTAAGGCTGGATCATCAGCATTGGGTCCTATGCCCAATGTTGAAGTAAGAGAGGCTTCGACTTCGCCAGTAATCGAGATAGGATCGTATGATCGAGCAGCTGGGAATGACGTCTTGTCTCAGGCAATGCTGAGAATTCTAGAAAGGGTCGTTGGGCCCAACATTGATATGGGGAGCCGAGTCAATTTCAGAGCGACTTCGATCAAATGGAGCAAAGATTTTCAAGGGTATCGCGAGAGTGGCTCCCAATGTGGTTTAATATTGGTTGGAGGCCACCGAAAGAATAATGGATGACTTGGATTACACTCCTGAACAAAAGCTAAAAGGTGCGGTATCATTGTTACGAGAGGAAGCCTACCAGTGGTGGCTTACTGTGAAAGAGGGCACTCAGCATGATCGGATCACTTAGGAGTTCTTCAAATCTACGTTCCAGGGAAAATATGTGGGCGCAAGCTATATGGACACCCGGAGAAGGGAATTCTTGAATTTGACCCAATTAGACAGATTTGTGACGGAATATGAGGCGGAGTTCCTTTGACTCAATCGTTATGCTAAGGGAATAGTGGCAACAGATTATGATGTTGCTTTTAGTTCGAGGACAGCCTCAGAGACAGTCTTTGGGTGTTGATAGCTCCTCAGAGGTAGCGGGACTTCGCAACATTAGTGGAAAAAGTAAAAATCGCTGAGGATATGAAGCGCACTGAGCGCCTAAACTGGGATAAAGAAAGGGGCAAAAATAAAAGAGATGCAGAACCTTCTGGTGCTATACAGAGGTTTAAGAAAAGGGCCAGAGTTGATGGGCCAGTCAGAGATGGACCCCTTACTGTTATTGCTGGGTTGCTGCCATGTGCTATTTATGGAAAAGGCCATACAGGAGAGTGCTGATAGAGGATGAGAGCCTGTCTGAGTTGTGGGTCCATAGAGCATCGTATCAGGGAGTGTCCCGGAAGGCCGAATCAGATGCAAGCCATGGGTAGAGGTAATGTACAGCCACTAAGGGGTGGTCAGCAGCCGCCAAAGAGCCATGGTCAGGCCAGGGGCGGTAACGGTTTGGGACGCGGTCGTGGAGCACCGGGCAGAGGAGCAGGACAGACGGAGGTGAGGCAGCTAGCCTGGTCTATGCTGCTCGACGTCGAGAGGTCAGAGACGCCCCAGATGTGATAACCAGTATGTTCTTTATTCATGAGATACCTTGCACTACATTAATTGACATTGGCTCGACACATTCATACACTGCATGCAATATAACTAAGACATTGGGTGATGTGTTTGATACTACTGCAAATAAGGTTACTGTGTTGAGTCCTCTAGGTTAATCTATGAAAGTGAACAAGTTGTTTAGGAATGTACCCTTAGTAGTCCAAGGGGTTACCTTTTTAGCGCACTTGATGGAATTGCCTTTTGGCGAATTCGACTTAATCTTGGGAATGGATTGGCTGGTGAAGCACTGAGCAACTTTAGATTATGCTACAAAGCATATGGTACTGAAAACTGCAAAGGATGATGAGGTGGGTGTAATTGGGAACGTCGGGATTATTAGTTGTATGTAATTTCTACATCAAAGGCCTAGAAGTTGGTTTGTAAAGGCTGTAAGGTGTATTTGGCCTACATTAAAGATACGGATTCTAAGGGTCCTACTGTCAAGGATTTGAGAACGGTTAAGGAATTCCTTAATGTTTTTCCTGACGAGCTACCTGTGCTACCTCCCAACTGAGAAGTTGAATTTGGAATCGAGCTTCTACCTGATACGACTCCGGTGTCCATCACCCCTTACAGGACAGCATTAAAGGAGTTTGTGGAACTGAAAGCTCAAATTCAAGAGTTCCTAGACTGAGGATACATTTTATCAAGTGTGTCTCTGTGGGGGGCACCGATCTTATTTTTGAAGAAGAAGGATGGGTCCATGCGAATGTGCTTCGACTATCAGCAATTGAACAAGCTGACCATTAAGAATAAGTACCCTCTGCCAAGGATAGAAGATCTTTTCGATCAGCTATGAGAGCCTTGATTTTCTCAAAAATTGATCTTTGTTCAGGGTACCACCAACTGAGGGTTAAGGAGGCGGATGTCTTCAAGACAGCTTTTAGGACTCGTTATGGTCACTAGGAGTTCCTTGTGATACCATTTGGGCTAACGAATGCACCTGCCGCTTTCATGGACCTTATGAACCGAGTGCTCTAATCTTATCTAGACCAGATCATGGTAGTGTTTATAAATGATATCTTGGTGTATTCAAGGACTGAAGATGAACATGATGAACACCTACGAGTGGTTTTACAGATTTTAAGGGAGAAGCAATTGTATGCCAAATTCAGCAAGTGCGAATTTTGGTTGAGAGAAGTCACTTTTCTGGGTCATGTGGTTTCAGCTGAGGGGATTAGGGTTGATCCTTGGAAAATTGAAGTGGTGTTGACTTGGAAATCGCCTAAGACAGTGTCAGAAATTCGAAGTTTCCTGGGTTTGGCTAGGTATTATAGACAATTTGTTAAGGGTTTTTCATTGATTGCTGCACTCCTAACTAAATTGTTGTGTAAAAGGGTACCATTTGTTTGGACAAATAAACAGTAGGAAAGCTTTGAGAAACTTAAAAAGGTTTTGACGAAGGCCCCTATTTTGATTCAGCCAGAGCTTGAGAAGGAGTTTACAGTCTACAGTGATGCTTCGCATGTTGGCTTAGGCTGTGTATTAATGGAGAAGGGTAAAGTAGTTGCGTTTGTGTTGCGCCAGCTTAAGACTCATGAGGTGAATTACACAACCCATGACTTGGAGTTAGTTGCGATGGTATTCGCACTTAAAATATGGAGACATTATCTGTATGGTGAGAAGTATAATCTACACGGATCACAAAAGTCTTAAATACATTCTTATCCAAAAAGAGTTAAACCTTAGGTAGCGTAGATGGATTGAACTGCTGAAGGACTATGATTGCTCGATTGAGTACCACCCTGGTAAAGCGAATGTGGTAGCCGACACATTGAGCCGCAGGGCTATGTCTGACCTGAGGGCTATGTTCACTCACTTAAGTTTGTTTGACGATGGTAGTTTGCTGGCCGAGCTTCAAGTGAAGCCATTGTGGATTGAACAGATTAAAGAAAAATAGTTGATAGATAAGACTTTGGGTCCTCATTTCTGATAGGTTGAGAAAGGTGAAACTTCAGATTTTGCATTGAACAGTGAAGCATTACTGTGTTTTTGTGGGAGAATTTGTGTACCGGGGGATACTGATTTAAGGTAGTCGATACTGCGCGAAGTGCATAGTAGTCCTTATGCTATGCATCCTAGCAGTAACAAGATGTATCGAGACCTCTGCAAGTTATATTGGTGGCCAAGACTTAAGCACAAGGTTACGGAGTTCGTGAGCAAGTGTTTAACATGTCAGCAAGTCAAGGCAGAACACCAATTACCTTCAGGATTACTTCAGCCAGTTAAGATTCCACTTTGGAAGTGGGAGAAGGTAACTATGGACTTTGTTAGTGGGCTGCCCCTGACACCTACTAAGAAACATTTGATATGGTTATTGTGGATCGATTAACCAAGTTTTCCCATTTTATACCTGTCTGAACAGATTACTCATTATAGAAGCTGGCCAAGATAGTAAGGCTGTATGGGGTACCAGTCTCCATAATATCTGACAGAGATCCTCGTTTCACGTCTTAGTTTTGGAAGAAGTTACATGACGTACTGGGTAGTAGATTGGACTTCAGTACGGCTTTCCACCCTTAAACAGATAGTCAGTCGGAGAGGGTAATTCAACTACTGGAGGATATGTTAAAGGGTTGTGTAATCGATTTTGAGGTAGTTACGAAGATTATTTGCCATTAGCCAAATTTGTGTATAATAACAGCCATCAGGCAAGTATTAAGATGGCACCGTATGGTGCGCTTTATGGGCGTAGATGTCGTACTCAAGATCGGTTGAAAGAAGCATATGATAGGCAGAAATCATATGCCGATCTTAAGCATTAAGAGATTGAGTACTCGGTGGGGGACTTTATGTCTCTTAAGGTCTCCCCATAGAAGAAGGTATTAAGGTTCGGACATAAAGGTAAGTTAAGCCCTAGATTCATTGGGCCATACTGTGTGCTAAAGTGTATAGGGCCGGTTGCCTATCAGCTTGAATTGCCTCCAGAGTTGAATAAGATCCATGACGTGTTTCATGTTTCCATGTTGAGGGTTATCGCTCAAATCCTTCATATATCGTGCCGGTCAAGGAGATCGAGGTTAGGTCTGATCTAACTTTCAAGGAGGAGCTGGTGCAAATAATTGATAGTGACGTTAAAGTGCTGATAAGGAAATTCGTCCCACTGGTCAAAGTGCTTTGGCGTAACCACAATGCTGAGGAAGCCACGTGGGAACCCGAGGAGGCAATGCGACAGCAATACGCTCATCCGTTTTAGCCAGGTAAATTTGGAGGCTGAAATTTCTTTTAGGTGGTAGAGCTGTAACACCCCAAAAATCCTGAGCTCTTAATTTTTGTATTTTATGGCTTAATTGCATGTTAGCGCTCCTGGGTTAGTGATTTTGAAGTGTTTGGAGGATTCTAAGAAGTTCTGGGTTCAAATTTTGGTATAGGAAAATTTTTGTTTTTAGCATTTAAAGGAACCCTTACTCTAGGTTGTAAGCTTCTTAAGTTTTGGATGGGTAAAACTTGACAAAAAAGAACCAGTAGCATAGGTCATAAGTGGCGCCTATTTAAGGTTAAGGGACTAGGGTTCGAGGCTTGGAAGATACGATGGAGGTTTTCTTTTGCCTCAGTGCCGTGCAAGTGGTGGAGATTGACCAAAACTCTTCAAAGTAGAAGTTTGAATAAGTCTTAGAGAGATGTGAGGAGGAAGTTTAGGAGATAATGTGGATTGTTAGAGAAAATCAAGGAAGGATTTGGATGTTGACGAGTTTCAGCCAAATGCGGACTTCATTGTCACAAGAGTTTTGGCCAAGGGGAGACATTTTCGGTCTTTTTTGGCTTTTGGGTGTTGTTTTGATAGTAGCCAATTGTTGCTAGGGAGTTCTTTCATTTTCTTCTCTTGTTGTTCCTTTGCTATTTTGGTTTTGAGATCTTCTACTATTGGTTCTCTTTGCATTTTGGCCGATTTTGCATTACCAATTAGGCCAACTTTTGTGCTGAACCTTCTTGACTATCTACTAGCTAACTTCTCCCTGACTTCTTCTCTTCTCAATTCTTACCTTTCACTTTGACTCTTTCACTCCAAAACCGAACGCTCTTTTCCTACTCCTTCAAAATTCTTCATCTTCTTTCACTTACCAAAATCGATTATCGTTTCTTCTTTTCTTAATAGGCTTTGCCTTGGCCGAACTTCTGCACCTTACTCCTTTACTCAAGAAATAGTTGAATACTCCTTACTCTCTCTTTATCAACTTTTGTCGAAACCGTTCTCACTTCTTTTCTCCTATCGTAAGGTTGTGTTTTCTGCTCCTCTTTTTACCAAGGTCAAGTGTAAGTATTGGTGACTTCTTCTAATTTTTTTGTTGGTGATGTTATTCCTTTCCTTCTGCCAAATCTCCCCTCTTTTCTCTTAGTTTTATATTGGTTGGTACCTAGGTTTTCTCGGGGTTTGACAGAAGGGCAAACAGCTTGAAGCAATTGACATCGTACTCGTAGTCTTGATCAAAGTAAGTGTGCATGCCTTTGATGGTTGTAGACCGAATATTATTCATGGATCTATAATCGGTCAAGTGTGGTTTTACTCACGTGTTTTTTCCATCTCGTTTAATAGGGCTTGTTGTTACTCAAAATTCGTCAAGAGGGTTTAGTTTTGCTGACGATTAGAGAGGAGTTAAGAAGGCTCCATCGATTAAGGTATGTGTTAGTGAGGTTTTGGTTTATGTTGTGGAAAGGAGGATGATGGTATTGATCAAGTGATTGATGGTTGCTCTTGAATGTTGTAGGTACGGTGCTAGGGATTCATAACGAGTTTTCATAGATCAGGTGTGTACCCATTCCACTCTCACTATGGATCGGCGAAAGCCGAAATCCCAAAATCTCGAAATGCCAAAATGCCGAAAGAACGGTAATGGTTGCCACATGAGTGTACAAACGCTCGTATGGGAAAGGTCAATACGACGACAGAGGCCCCATGAGCGAACTCATGGACTTGGGCTGTATTTAGGCCAAATGGGCTGAAATGGGCCATGTGGGCCCAATGGGCTCGTGGGCTCCACACAGGCCAATTTCTTAGATAAATGGGAAATAATAAGTTGGTCAGGTTGTGCACATGGCCAAGGGCAGTTTTGGGCTTCGCGGGCAGCACGAGTGTGTGGGCCCCACTTGGGCCTCAGTATTTGGCCTTGGCCCAAATGTACTATTTGTTTGCTAATTGTGAAACAAGTCATGCGGAATGATTGTGGACTCATTAAGGGGCCGATACGTGTACTTATGCCCATAGTGACAAATGACCGTTATCGCCTTGAAGGGTAAAATGACTAAAATACCCCTCTATGTTATATGATTGTTATTGTATGCCATTTATGATATGTTTGCATTCATGTGATATTATGTTGCATGGGTGATGGGAATATTGATTGGAGGAAGTATGTTGTTGTTAGGATCGCATGGTCGCTTGACGACTGTAGATCCACTAGCAGCTTTAAGCCTACTATGTGATTGATAGCTCTACTGTAACATTGGTTAGTGCCGCAACCGAAACTACATTAGAGTGTAGGGATGGGTGGGTCGATAAAATCCCCACAGGAGTGTAGGGTTGGATGGGATATGGAGTGCAGGGTTGGTTGGGGTATTTGTGCATACATATTCTAATTCTAATTGTGATTGTGATATGGGCTTAGACCCAATTGAGGCTATTATGGGCTAAGGCCCACATGCCTCCGTTATTGTAATGTGCTTAGGCCCAAATTGATGTGATGCACGCTATGTGATCGATGAGGGATATATACACTGAGTATTCGTAAACTCACCTCTCTATTTAATTGTGCAGATAATCTCCAGTGGTAGACGGCTTGACGCATCGGGGGTCATAGAGGTGGCCACACTACGGACATTTAAACCTTAAGTACTCTTTTTTTTTATATATTTTATTTTATTATCCATCTTTATTTGTTTTGGGGTTTTGTTGTAATAAGGCCATTATCTGGATTTCTTTTAATTTCTGGGTTCTATTTCGTATTGGTTTTTTTACTACTAGACGTAGGCATCAGGTTTTAATAAAACAAAGAAATCAATGTTTTTGCAAACGTATGTACACAAACGATTTCAAAGAAATAGCTTCCGCTTTATCTAAAACATGGGAGATTAACAATGAATTTAAAATCTGAGATTTTCAAATACCAACTTAAAGTTTTAATCAACCCTTGATATATATATATATATATATGTTCCAATAATAACTGTTTTTAACTAAAGTATTCCTTAGATGAGACTGGTTTGAAATTGAAAACCCGTTTTAAAAATACTGTTTTAAACCGAAAACAATCAAGCGTTTCCAAGGTTTTTCTTTAACATTGAATTTCACATTTCACCCTTCAATATGGCGCTGCTAGATCCGAGCATAACATTTGGGCCGGGCTTGGGGTGTTACAAAAATTATCGAGAAATTATTCATTCATATTGGTAAATTTAACTTAGTCAACAGTAGTTAAAAGAGGATTATAAAATGATCCAAAATACCTATTTGTATTTTTATAGAATGATCATGTTTAAAGTTTGCTATGATTATTGTTGAAACTCTTTAAGAGATCAAAATATATTTCCCTAAAATTTTCCCTCACTCATGATTTTCCAAAGAATGGTGATATAAATGCTTAGCAATACATTTAAATAGTCATTCGAAAAAGTAGTTTACAAGATTGAATACATAGAATATGAGAAAGTAAGTGATGTTTTCATGAGGGGCAGTAAATACGCGTTGTACTAATTTTCCCTTAACTGAGGTTTTGTCCCGTTGGGTTTTCGTGATAAGGTTTTTAATGAGGTAGCATACTATGGGTATTATAGATTGTGTACTCTTTTTACTTTATTAGGTTTTTCTCCCACGGGTTTTTCCTAATAAGGCTTTAACCTTTGTAATCAATAAAGTACATCCTCTTTTACTTTCATATTTTATTTGTTATTTATTCTCTCTATCTCTCTTTATTTTATAAGAGTACAAATATAAGACATTTAACAATAAATAGAAAATAATGACCATTTTACCAATAAAGGCCCATTTCCAACTTTATTTACGAAAATGGGCCAATTTTTTCATTATTTACCGGAAAGGACCGATTTTAACAAAACGCTTCCATGTAGGCGCGTTTTCAGGGGAAATTTAAGCAAAACACTTCCCTGGGGAAGCATTTTTGCCATGTCAGCACAAAACGTGCCCTCGTGGACTCGCTTTACTGATATGGCAAAAACGCTTCCCCAGGGACGCGTTTTAGCCCATGTTTTTCTAAGGTTAGGGCCTTTGCATGTTTAGTCCCTAGGGTTTTAGGGTTTAGGGTTTAGGGTTTTTAAGGTTTTTGGTAGGTTAAGGGTTTAGGGTTTTTTTTAAATCAATTAAATTAGGGTTTAAGGGGTTTGAAAAAATTTAATTAAATAGGGTTTAGGGTTTTTAAAAAAATTATTTAAATTATGCATTAGATTTTTTTAAATAATTTTGTATTTAGGGTTTAGGGAAAATTATATTAACAATATAAAAACTTTTATTTTTTTTCTACAGTAGTTTCTAAAAAAATAATTTTGAGAAGACAGTTCTAAAAAGATATTGTAAAAAACGCTTCAAGCAGGATATGTAACACCCTTAACCCGTATCTGTTGTCAGAATAAGGTTTCAAGGCATTACCGAAGTTTTACGAAACATTTACAGATAACTCAAGATGACTACTATTTATTTTTCGAAATTTGTCTTCACATCCCTTAAATGGACCCAGAAGCCCAAAACCTGCATTAGAATCGATTAGGGACTAAAACAGAATCATAGGAAATTTTTCGCAAAATTTCAAAGGTTTCGAACTTATAAAAGTCACACGCCCGTGTGGTATGGGACATGCCCGTGTGGTTAGCCGCGTGGGTTCACACGTCCGTATCCATAACCCATGTAACTCTCTAACTTGCAACTCATGAACAAATTGATGTCACACAGCCAAGTCACACACCAATGTGCTAGGCCTTGTGGTTAATTTGAATTTCGAAAAATAAGTGCAGGTTTCACACAGCCATGAGACACGCCCATGTTTTAGGCCGTGTACCTCACACGGCTGAGACACACGCCCGTGTCTTTGCCAATATGCTCAATACAGAGCGTTCTGTTTCTCAAATTTCAGGATTCAGGGAACACACGGCCAGGCTACATGCCCGAGTTCTGAACCGTGTGTCACACACGGCCTAGACACATGCTCGTGTGTCTACCTGTATAGATAAAATAAAGTTATTTTTGAAGCCCTATTTCTCACCCATTTTCATCCAAAACATGCACAAAACCTCACCAATACCAACCAACCAATTTAAGCATGATTTCCAACCAATTTTATCATGCAATATGTCATATGTTCACATGCATACTTAGTACAAATCTTACCTCTTCAAACTTACATGTTTAATCTCATCAATTTAACCCATATCAAGCATACATGTAAACTATATTTTGTTTTATAAACACACCAAAAATTTAAGTCATCACTAGCCATTCCAATGGCTAGGTTACATTCATCCATTTCAACATATACATTAACCTTACTTGCCTATACATGTCATTATACCAAATAAGGTTTACATTTATACCAAAATGAGTGAGAAGATAGTGTGATGTTGCTCCGACCGTCTCCAACCTCTATGAGCTTCTGACCACTATAAAACAGGGAAAATGAAACAGAGTAAGCACTTAGTGCTTAGTAAGTTCATGTAACAAGGAATCTAACTTATTGTAACACCTCAAACCCTGTCTGGATGTTATGGTCGAATCTGGCGATGTCACATGCTAGTGTGTTTGAAAATCGTAGCTTGTGTTGGAAAATCGTAACTTTGCTTAAAACATTTTCCATTTAGATACTTTTCATTATTACTTATTCATTCTAAAGTCGTGTTAATTAATCAATCAAAAGTTTTCAAAATATTTATTCTATGCAGAAGCTTTTAAAATAGTTTGCGTATTTGTGTGTATTTTGTTAAAACGTTTGATTCTTTTTGAAAACTCGATTATTCCTACCACTAGCAATTATAAACCAAAACAATAAAAATCCCAAATTAAAATTAAAAATCCAAAGAGGCCATGATACAGTAAAATACCCCAAACTAAAATAAAAATCATAATTAAGTACTAAATAGAATGAAAGAGGTTGTATGGCCACCGCTGAGTCCTCCGCCACACCGACCCGCCTATGTCTGGGGATTACTTGTACAGATAAATTTGAAGGGTGAGTTTACCAAAACTGACGACAGAGCAGAGTGCAATTTAGCAACCCAAGAGTGAACGAATCAAAAAGGGGAATCAATGACTGAAAGAGGCAAAATAGAGGTGATGACGGCGAGCAAAAGAAAAAGAAAAATGATGGGAAGGGAAGTGAAAAGCTGAAAAAGAACAAAAGATGTAGCAGAAATTCACCTAGTAATATTTGGCAAAGGGAAAAGGGGAAAAAGGTAGAGAAAAAAGGAAAAGAAAGGAGAGTTTCAATAGCAACAAGAAGAAGCAATCGCCAATAGAGAAAAGAAGGGATCTTGGTAGCAAGAGGGATTTGAGAAAAAAAAATGGCATCAAGTGGGGAAAAAATGCAGAAATTTGGCAGAGAAAAACCAAAGGTAGAAAAGGGAAACTGTCAGCGAATTCAGAGAGTGAGGGAGGGTAGTCGAACTTGCCACCACCAAATTCGGTTATTTTCAAACTCCTCTATCCATATTTTTCTCCCCATATCCCTCAATCCACTCTCCAAACCGTCCACCAAAAACTTCTCAACAACCGAATTCAGACCCCACTCAAACACTACAGAATTTCGGTCAAACTACAACACCCACATGACACAAGCAGTAAAAATTAATCCCATTTGCACAAGCAGGGATTCGAACACAAAACCTCTCACATAACACTCCCCACTTAACAACTAGACCAATAGGCCCATTCTGGAATATTTTTACAAACTTTTAACTATAAGCCTACTGAACAAAAGTAAGGCTTTATTTAATTAAAACAAAAATTTTGCTCAAGACAAGGCTTGAACCCAAGACTTCTCAGACACTCCCAGAACACATAACCACTGAAGTAGGAAAATATTTGTGTCATAAATACACAGAAACAAATATACAAACTTTGGGGTGTTACAATTCTACCCCCTTAAAGCAAATTTTAGCCTTGAAATTTACTTGATCAGAATAGATGAGGATACTGCTGACGTATCGCATCTCAGGCTCCACATGGCCTCTTCAATGCTATGATTACGCCATGAAACCTTAACCAGTGGGATAGACTTCCTTCTCAGAACTTTTACGTCATGAATGCAATCCAACTCTAGAGCAATATGCATGGGATTAGAGCGATAGTGCTTCAACATCGAGATGTCAAAAACTTCATGAATGCGATCCAACTCTGGAGGCAACTCCAGGTAATAAGCGACTGGCCCCACTCATTTCAGAATACGGTACGACCCGATAAACCTATGGCTCAGCTTACCCTTGTGACCGAACCTCAGAACCTTCTTCCATGGCGAGACTTTGAGAAAAACTAAGTCCTCTATAGAATACTCAATCTCAACACGCTTCAAATCCACATACGACTTTCATATATCAGATGCCACTTTCAGTCGATCTCAGATCAATCTGAACTTATCCTTAGTATCAGAAACCAGTTTGGGGCCCAAAACACGACTCTCACCCAACTCAATCCAACATAGAGGAGTATGACACTTACGACCATATAAAGCCTCATAAGGTGCCATCTGTATGCTAGACTGGTAACTGTTGTTATATGTAAACTCTGCTAGCGGCAGGTAATCCTCCCAACTGCCTCAGAAATCAATCACACAACTCCTTAACATGTCCTCGAGTATTTGAATCACCCTATCAGATTAACCATCGGTCTAAGGATGGAATGTAGTATTGAAATCTAACCTTGTACCCAGAGCTTCATGTAGCTTTTTTCGGAATCGAGACATGAAGCGAGGATCCCTATCGGCGATGATCGACATCAGTACCTCATGCAGTCTCACTATCTCAGACACATACAGTTTAGCCAGCTTCTGTAGAGAGTTGCCAGTACAAACCAGTATAAAATGGGCGGACTTGGTCAATTAATCCATGATGACCCATACAAAATCCTTCTTAGTGGGTGTGAGGGGCAACCCACTAACGAAGTCCATAGTCACTCTCTCCCACTTCTAGAGCGAAATCTTAATTGGCTACAACAAACCTAAACGTAGCAGATGCTCAGCTTTAACCTGCTGGCATGTCAGATAATTACCCACAAATTTGGTAACCTCTCATTTAAGACCTGGCCACCAATATCACTCACGAAGGTCATGATACATCATATTTCTGCCAGGATGCATAGCATAAGGGCTACTATGCGCCTCTCGCAGTATAGATTGCCTCAATTTAGTATCTTTCGGTACACAGATTCTCCCACGAAAACAGAGTACCCCTTCGCTATTCAGCCCAAACTCCTAAGTATCCTCACTCTCAACCTACCAGAAGCAAAGACCCAAAGACTTATCCTCTATTTGTTTACCGTTAATCAGCTCTATCCACGTCAGTTTAACTTAAAGTTCGACCAACAAACTACCATCATCAAATAAATCGAGGCGAGCAAACATCACCCTAAGATTAGTTATAGCCCTATGGCTCAGTGTATCGGCCACCACATTGGCCTCACCAGGATGGTATTCAATCATATAGTCATAGTTCTTAAGTAGCTCAATCTACCTTCGCTGCCTAAGATTTAGCTCCTTCTAATTGAGGAGGTACTTGAGGCTCTTGTGATCAGTGTAAATAGTACACTTCTCACTATACAAGTAATGCCTCTAGATTTTTAGTGTGAATACCATTGCGCCCAACTCCAAGTTATGCATCAGATAATTCACCTCATGAGTCTTAAGCTGACGAGACGCGTACGCTATCACCTTACCCTCCTGCATCAACACACATCCCAAACCGACATATGATGCATCACTGTAGACAGTAAACTCTTTCCCAAACTTTAGCTGTATCAAAACAGGGGCCTGAGTCAATACAGTCTTGAGCTTCTCAAAGCTCTCTTGTTTCGTATCAATCTAGTTAAACGGCACACCTTTACGTAGCAACTTAGCCAAAGGTTCTGCAATCAGTGAAAACCCCTCTACAAATCATTAATAATACCCTACCAATCTCAGAAAATTACAGATCTCAGATACAGTCTTAGGCTACTTCCAATCCAAGACAGCCTCAATCTTTTAAGGATCGACTCTAATCCCCTCAACAGAACCATATGCCCTAGAAACGTTACCTCACGTAACCAGAACTCACATTTACTGAACTTGGTGTACAGTTGTTTCTCTCGCAGAATCTATAGAACCACTCTGAGGTGTTCATCGTACTCATCCTCAGTCTTCAAATACACCAGTATATCATCAATAAATACCACCATGAACCGATCTAGATAGGGCTAGAACACTCAGTTCATCAAATCTATAAAAGCTGCTGGTGCATTCATCAGTCCAAATGGCATCATTAGGAACTCGTAATGACCGTATCGAGCCCTAAATGCTATCTTATGCACATCAGTCTCCTTAACCCTCAACTGATGATATCCTAATCAGAAGTCAATCTTAGAGAAAATGGAAACCCCTCGTAACTAGTCAAACAGATCATCTATCCTCAGTAGGGAGTACTTATTCTTGATGGTCAACTTATTCAGTTGTCGATAGTCGATACACATACACATGGATCCATCCTTCTTTTTCACAAACAGTACTAGTGCCCCCATGGAGACATACTAGGGCGGATGAGCCCATGATCCAATAGCTCTTGAATATGGGCCTTAAGCTCTACAAGCTCCTTCTGTGTCATTCTATAAGGGGCGATGGACACTAGAGTTGTACTAAGAAAGAGCTCAATCCTGAAATCTACTTCATGATTCAGAGGTAACCCAGGTAGCACTTTAGGAAAAACATCTAGAAAGCCTTTAATCGTCCTGATATCCTTAATTGAAGAATCTCCAGAATCTGAAACACTGATGTAGGCCAAAAAGCCTAGCATCCCTTACGAACCAACTTTTCGGCCCTCAATGTAGAAATCACATTCGAAAAGTAGCTCCGATGCTCCCCAATTATGACTACCTCACTATCCTCCGCAGTTCTCAGTACAACCCTTTTTGTGGCATAATCTAAGCTCATTTGGTGCTTGACCAACCAGTCCATTCCCAATATCAGATCAAATTCTCCAAAAGGCATTTCATCATATCAGCAGAAAAATAAACCCTTGAACCTCTAAAGGAACATCTGTAAACAACTTATTTACTCTTACTATTTGCCCCAGCGGACTTAGTACAGTCACCTCATTCGTAGTGCTCTAAACCAAAATACCCAAGTTCTCAGTCATAGTACAAGCTATATAAGAGTTAGTGAATCCTATATATATTAGTGCAGTATAAGGTACATTATAAATAAAAAAACATACCCATAATGATGTCTAGGGCGTCTCCATCTCTCGGTGATGTGCAGCATAAACTAGATTAGCACCTCTGGCCGGTGCTCTTTGAACACGGCCCAACTCATTACTACCTCTAGCGTGAGCCTAGCCTCTCGATGGTTGTTAAACTAACCTCGTTGGTGGTGTAGTACCAGTGCCCGGAGCTTGCATTTGATCAGACCTCCGCGGACATTCTTAAATATGATGCTCTAATGAACTGCACCTTAAACAAGCCTCAGTTCTTTTCCAACACTCACCCTGATCCCGTCTACCATAGTCAGTACATGGCGGCTATCCCGTAGCAGTAATAGGAGCCCCAACTCTGATCGGCCCATCAATTATGGCCTTTTTTTTAGGCCTCTGAACGGAACTCGAAGGCTCTAAATCCTTCTTGCTCCTACCTCTCTTCCAGTTCTAGTGCTCAGCGCACTTCACGTCCTTGTCATTCTTCGCCTTATCAACCAGTGTAGCAAACTCTCGCTCCCTCTGTGGAGCTATCAGAACCCTCAGATTAGCCCTGAGGCCATCCTCGAAGCAAACACATCGCTCGTACTTAGTCGCCCGCATACATGGCGCATAGCGGCTCAGTCTAAAAAATTTACCTTATACTCGGCCACCGATCTATCTCTCTCAGTCAGATTCAGGAACTCTTTCCGGCGGGTATCCACGTAACTGGTACCCACATACCTTCGCTAGAAAGTGGTCTTAAAGTATTCCCAGAACAGGCTTTCGGGCTGAGTGCCCTCTTTAACAATGAGCCACCACTGATATGCCTCATCATGTAGCAGTGACACTACACCCTTTAATTTCTGCTCGGGTGTGCAGTCTAGACCGGAGTCATTCCATAACTGACCTACGGCCTCCAACTCCAGTATTAGGCCCTGCGACCCTCTCTATAATCCTTAACGTGGCTTCGACAAGTGCTTCGTCCCTAGCTACTTGATCATGAGACCCATTCTTAGTTACAAATGGAGCTGACGTCCCACTTGTATCCAAATTAGGCAAGTTGCCAGAAGATGAGGACCCAGCTCAAGCACCTCTACGGCCTTTACTACGGCCTCTTGTACCCCACTCGCAAGGACCTTTCATGCTCATTGTCTAATTGTTTTTTATCTTTATTAATAGTTTTATGTATCAGTTTACAGTTCCAATGTTTATTAACAAATATTTTATGAAAACAATATCAAAAGTGTAAAGTTTATTTTCGTACAACATTGTGTCTATCAGTGTCTGTCGATTTTACTATAGTATCAATATACACTAACCTGAGTGCTTTCAGTACAGTCTATCTATAGTAGTGTCAGTATATACTATCTATAGCAGTTTCAGTTTTTAAACAAATAACAGTTTAGAGGACTTACTAGATCAGCGTCAGAGACTCGATGTACCACAAATTTTGTAAAAACATTTCACGTCATTTGGAAATTAGTTCTTAGAGAATCAAATCTTAAAAACCCAAATCCACAGCCGAGTTTTGCAGCCTGACTCTAATACCACTAAATGTAACACCCCAAACCCAGCCTGGACGTTATGGCCAAATCTGGAGATGTCACATGGTAGTGTGTTTAAAAATCGTAGCTTGTGTCGGAAAATCATAACTTTGCTTAAAACATTTTCCACTTAGAAACTTTTCATTATTACTTATTAATTCTAAAGTCGTGCTAATTAATCAGTCAAAAGTTTTCAAAACATTTATTCTATGCGAAAGCTTCTAAAACAGTTTGCGTATTTATGTGTATTTTGTTAAAACATTTGATTCTTTTTGAAAACTCGATTATTCCTACCACTGGCAGTTATAAACCAAAAAATAAAAATCCAAAATTAAAATTAAAAATCCAAAGAGGCCATGATACAGTAAAATACCCCAAAATAAAATAAAAATCATAATTAAGTACTAAATAGAATGAAATAGGTTGTGTGGCTACCGCTGAGTCCTTCGTTGCACCGATCCACTTATGTCTAGGTTTACGTGTACAGATAAATCAGAAGGGTGAGTTTACAAAAACACAGTGTGTAATCCTAGACAAAACAAACAGACAGAAAGCAATCACAGTCTGGGCCTCAGCCCTTTTCAGTATCAGATTCAGTTTTAGTTAGGGCCTTAGCCCATCTCAGTATAGGGGCAATCATGCATTAGGGCCTTGGCCCATTACTGTATTAGTAATCAATACAGTAACAAATATGTAATTCACAAAATCCTACCCAACCAGCCTCTACACACCATCTCCGTCTAACCCTACACTCCATGTGGGGATATAATCAACCCACTCATCCCTACACTCCAAAGCACTGAATGCGACACTAGACAGTAGTTTGCATCTAAGCTACTAGTAAATTAGGCTCAAGGCCTTCCAGTACACTTCTTCCGAACAATATCAACCATGTAACGCCCCGAATTTGGGCCTAGAAGAATTGGGCCTTGAGCATGGGAACGCATAAAAATTTATGTGAGCAAGAAAATAACATGATTAAATGTCTGATTGTGTGGTTAGGTGTCCTGAGAATTGTTGGAGAAGTCATGGGCTCAAACCTGGGCTTTAGTAAAATTTTTAGTTTTAGGTGAATAAAACCCTTGTGCTTGGAGGTAGACTTTAAAAATATTTAGGGTTAAAATTTGACACAAAGAGAGCTTGTGGTCTAGTGGCAAGGTGGCATGATGTGTAACTGTAAGGTCTGAGGTTCAAGTCTTGGCGCGTGTAGAATTTTTGGTTTCTCCTTGAATAAACCTAGACATTATCATGTAGGCTTTATAAAATATTAAGGATAAGTCATGACATAATGAGCCTACTGGCTTGATGGTAAGTGGTGTGGTAAAGTTTCAAGGGGAACTGGTGTTCGAGTCACGCCTTGAGCAAAGAGGTATTTATTTTGCTACTCTGGCCAAAGGAGAAGCAGCGGTGGACTGAAACTTTGCAAGGGTGGAATTTGAAATAGTCATGGAGAGAATTGAGGAGAGATATGGGGAGATAATCTGGGTTATTAAGATAAAATCAAGGAAAGTTTAAATTATGGGAATGTTGGAGTTGTAGTGAACTAGTGGGAATAGGGGATTTTGGCTTTGAGTAGTGGGAAAAGGTTGTGTCGATTCTTTCCCTATTTTTAGGTTTTGGCATTTCTTATGAAGCCGTTTTTTTCTAGGGGTCAATTGGCATTCTCTCAATTGATCTGTTTTTAGTTATTTACAAGTCTGTTCTCTTCTCTGTTGACTTCTATTTTGCTCGGGTTTTCCATTCACTATTAGGTAGCTGAATTTTACCTCTCCCCTACTCGATTATTCTCCTCCTTTAGTTTCTCTCATAATCGATTCGCTTATCTATTCTACTCTCTCCTCCCTTTTTCAAGTTTCCCTTCTCCTTTCTCTTCTTTCGATTCTTTTCCCTTTATATTGATACCTTGGCTGAACATCTAGTCTCACTGTTCCCATTTTGTTTTTTGATTGGGGCCATCATCTTTTTTTTTTTGTGGGGTGGCTAAATACCTCTATTTCCTCTCCCTCTTTATTCGTTTGATTTTTTTCAAGTTCTCCTTCTACTTTGCTAGAGCTGAACACCCTTTCTCTACATTCAATCAAGGTAATGGTGCAGACTCATCTCACTAGTGGATCACCCTATATTGAGTTATATGCACAATTTTATCGCTAAATGAAGCATTTGTGACTTCAATATCTACTACTGTTCGAGAGGAATACGTGACCTCTGTCCGACACTCCGTTAATGGGAGGCGGAATACGGAAGTGCCCATATTTGGTAGCAGTATGGAATACACAACCTCTGTATGACACTCGGTTAGTGGATGGGACATGCACCTCGGTGGGTCGATGTTTGATGCTGGAAATACGTACTTGGAATGACATTAACTTCTAGTAGTTGGCAATCCACATCTGATTGGGGACATTATGACACATCCACAAGGAAGGATGATGACACGAATTTGCCGTCGCCTTTGCTCTTCTGACGGTAAATATGGCTTGCCATGGATCCTAAAACATGGCATGTAATCCAGCGCGCATGATAACTGTAACGCGCCAAAAATCTAAGTATTTAAATTTCATATGTTGTGGCACAATTGTATGTTTGCTTTAATGGCTAAGTGATTTAGGAGTGTTTGTGAGTCTCTGAGAAGCCCTGGGTTCAAGCCTTGGTTTATGCAAAATTTTTATTTTCTTACTTGATTAAACCCTGACTCTAGCGTGTAGTCTTTTAAATTATTGTGGGGAGGATAAGTCACAAAAAGCCTAATGGTCTAGTGGTAAATAGCGTGTGGCGTGTTCATGGGGTCTGAGGTTCAAGTCGTGGCAATGCAAGGGAGTATTTATTTTGCTACCGAAGCCATGTAGGTAGTAGAGTTGGACCGAAACACCACTTAGTGGAGTTTGAATTGGTCATGGAGAGGTTAGGGAGTGGATCATGGGATTTGATAGGAGTTAGTGAGAGATTTTAGGAGGAATTGTAGGAGATAATCGAGGAAGTTAAGGTGTGGATAAGTAAAGTGTCGAATTTGAACTTTATGCTGGGAAAGAAATCGATTTTAGGGTCTTTGGTTGTGGTTTCTCCTCTTTTTCATTTTCTTTGGCAATTATTTTCAAGATCTGACTGTACTTTTGGGGATAGCTAAATTTTATTGTTACCATTTGGGTATTTTGCATGTGGGTTCTGCTCTTCATCTGTCCCTATTGACTGATTCTTTTCTTTCCATACTCAGTTCATGTGTTAGCTAAATATACCATTTCTCCTCTCCCTCTCTCAACCTTGGCCGAATTCAGCTTCTCTCCTCCCCCATCATTTTTTTTCTTTTCGGTTTTCTCTCCTAGCCGATTATCTCTTCTCTTCTTTTTTTGGTGACTTTTAGTCTTGGATTCTTGTGATCGATTTCTATCTCCTTCTCTTCTCTCTCTCTGTTTGGTTTTGGTTTAGTAGTGGTTCTTGAACATTGAGTGAGTCACTTGACTACTTCTTTCTTATCTCTATTCTTTCGAAGGGTTCAAGTTTGTACTCTCTTACATTTATCTAAAGCCGAATGCTTCTTCTACTTATGTTCTCTAATTGCCGATTCTTGTTCCTTCCTCATGATGGGTTGGTCATTGGGTTTCTAGGTTTTCCCGAAGAGTGAAAAAGTGTAAGTGATTCTGGAGTGATCGAAACATTTCTCTCATCATTCAATTAAGGTAATTCATTACCTTACTCTCTTAGGGTGCAGGCCGAATACTTTTTGTGATTTTGTAAGTTACATTTGTGGATTTAAGCTACTAGTATGAGCAAATCCTGTCTAATAAGATCTGCTTGTAGTGCAGATTTTTGTCAAGGGGATTGTGATCAACTCTCGTCAGTAGTATAAGTGGGCTAAGCCACATTAACTAAACAATGCAAGTATTAAATCTCTTTTAGATAGCGATATTGGAAGGGATTGTCTAAATCCTGTTGTTAAATGACTGATGGTGTATCGTGGTTGATTTAGGGTTGGAGTTCCCGTGGATCTTAGCACATGCTCACAAATAGGCGTGTATTCACACTGTTTTAATTGTAAATTGGCAAAAGCTGAAAAGCCAAAAAATATGATGTTTGATACTACATGGGTGTGCGATCAATCGTCTGGTAATCTGAGCCCACGAAACATAGGCGTTTGATCGTAAAGGCCACTGTAACATCCCAATTTTGGGCCTAGTAGGAACAATGGTTTTGAGTCTACAAATCCGACAAGGAAAATATTATTTTTATTATATTTTTATGATCTACGATTTCATGGAAAGATTTTGTGAAAATTTCATTCGAAAATTTCAATGTTTGGGTACTCAATTTAGTCAAAAGGACTAAACTATAAATAGTGCAAAAGTTGAGTTCCATATGTTAGAAGTGTCCAATTGTTATCAAGTTTTAATTGAAGGTCCTTAAATACTAATTAGACCATTGGTTAAATTGTTGGACAAAAATGGGCATGAATAAGACAAATTTGAAAGAAAAGTCTTTAAGGGCATTTTGGTTATTTAGTAATTTAAAAGAATTAAAAAGGGAAAAAGAAGCAAAAATTTGCTCATCTTCTTCCTCAAGGCCGAATATAGCATGGAGAAACCATGGCTAGGGCTTTTCAAGCTTTCGAGCTCAATTGTAAGTTCGTTCTAGCCCTATTTTTAATGATTTTTACGTTTTTAAAATCCTGGTAACATGATCTCTCTATTTCTACCATTTATTTGATCTAGGGTTTGATTTCAAAAATTGACCCATGTTGAATAATTGTGCATTTTGATGAATTATGGTAGATTATGCATGTTTATGGTTAGAGAAATAGTTTTTACCAAGTGATTTTTGACGAAAACGTTAGAAAGGACTAAATCATAAAAGTTATAAAATTGGTCATAAGTGTGAGTTTTGATGAGAATTGTGGGCTGCCATCTTTATGAAATGGTTCAGTTAGGCCTAAAATGCAAAGAAATTGAATAAAAATTTCTTTACGAGCCTAGGGACAAAAGCGTAATTTTGATAAACTTTAGGGGTAAAAATGTAAATTTTTCAAAATGTGATTTTTAGATTAATATGAGTAATTTGATTGTTAAATGAGTGTTATTTGATATGTTAGATCAAGAAACATGAAATTTGAGCTTAGAATGGGGAGGAACGAGATTATAGGCTAAATCAATATTTATAATTATTTTTGCATTCGAGGTAAGTTGGTGTATTAATAATAGTGCAATGCTATTGTTGTATATGCTTGAAACCTTAATTAGTATGTTAATTTGATTATTGTTGAATTAAATGTTGAAATTGCTATGGATATGAATTGATTTAAATTATGTCTATGATACAATATGACACAGAAATGAATTGAAACTTTGTGTTCAAGGTACTTTTCATGATATATGAATATTATGTGAAATTGTAAATTAGTTATAGTGATGAGATATGTGGTTAAGTGTTTATTGACAAGTTTCAACAAGTGTGATAAAGTCTCGATTGAACCTTAGGAATCGAATAGGATATGAGTAACATGTCACTAGGAACCTCAGTGTATCAGTAATTATGTGATTCTAGGTGCTGGTCCATATTGTAATATCAGTGGCTGGGTGATCTAGCATGTGTTGCGACACCTGACAGCTTGTGTGAGCAGCACTGCATTTTAACATTGGACTGACAACTTGTGTGAGCAGGTCCGTGAATCACCTCAGTATTAAGTGATCAGTGGTAGCTTCGGCTACATATCAATGGTAGCTTCGGCTACAATATATGTGTGGTACTTTTGTGCATTTTTTCGAGTATCCTTTAGAATTCCGCATGGTTCAACAGGTAGCAAAATGCTATAATAAAATGCTATAAAAAGTGATAATGATCATGTGATGCGATGAAATAATGTATGAATATGTTTTATACTGTGATGCAATTACATGTGTAAGAATGGATATGAAGTTATGAATAAGTGTAGGTAAATTTATATGAAAATAATGTATTGTTTTTATTATGTTATGATATTTTATTGTGACATGTGAAATAAGTTTTAGTATTGTACAACTAATTGATATAAACTGTGAATTGTGGTTGATGAATTGGGGTTAAATGAGAAAATCTCGATTGAATCTTTGGAATGGAAAAACGTGGTGCTAAGTGGATATACCACGGCTCTACATGTAACGTGGGGCTAAGTGGATATGCCACGGTTATACCTGTTGATTTATTAAGGTGGTGCTAAGTGGATATGCCACGGTTATACATGTAACGTGGTGCTATAGGATATTGCATGGTTATACATGTTGATTCGAAAAGTGGCACTAAGTGCGTATGCCACAATACATATGTTAGCCCAATAGTGTGGTGCTATGTGCGTATACCACAAATTTGGGTATCAATTATAGAAGGTGAAGCTATGTGCTAAAATCACCAGATATTGTTACATTCCGAAGTGTTCATCAGGAGAAACAAGTTTTCTAAATGGAATTTTGATGTGAAAAATGTGGAAATAAGTACCGTGATATGAATATATGGATTTTGAACCATGAGTTAGTTACGTGCTCGAATTTTGATAAGATAAATATGGATAAATGTTATTTTGAAAGTTGATAATAAGGAATTTTAGTGAAAGAGGTAAAATTTGGGATAAATAGTTTAAAACAGCAGCAGATCAGTGATTTTGAAAAATCACCATAAATGGTGGAAATTTAATTAGAAGTTGAATTAGATATGAAATTAAAGCCCATTGAGCGTACTTTAACATAAAAGAAGTAGAGTAAGCAAATGATTTTCAATTTGTAAGATATTTGTATTATTGTGAGACAGGGTTAGATGGACTTCAGAATCCCCTGTTCCGACTTTGGAAAATCACTAAAAATTGTATAAAAATTTTTATGCTCAAAAATCCTTTATAAATCTACTTTCAAGAGAAACAAACGGAAACATTATCTTAATTCTGTATAATGAGATAATCGATTTTTAGTTAAGAGAGGTCAAGTTTATGGCAAGAAGGCATATGAGTCTAGTTTCAGGGTTAGATGGACTGGACTGCAAAACAGGAAAAACTTTAATGAATAAACTATACTAATAGGCCAAACCAAAAATTTTGAAAATTTTATGGCAAGAAGGCATATGAGTCTAGTTCCAGGGAAAATTTACGGAACTTAATTTCGAGTTCTGTAGCTTAAGATATAATAAATTAACGACTATGGCTTAGAAAATAGCCTAAGCTGAACATGTGTAGAAAGTGGAAACATGTATACAATGATTTTATTTCTTAAGAATGCCTGTTGAGAAATGGAAACATTTTATTAATTTAATTGCTTATTATTATATGCCAACTTACTAAGCTTTAAAGCTTACACCCTCTCTTCCATTTCTCTTAGTGTTGTCAGGTTGGCTCGGGGTTAAAGATCGTTGGAGGTAGCATCACACTATCAATTTATCAAGTTGAGGTACTAATAAACCTTAATTGCTTTCGAGTGAGTGGCATATACTAAGATTCAGTTATTAGTAACATGTATTCTTATGATTAGGCCAAATGTATTGGCTTATGTTACTCAATTGTATAAGGCCATGAGATGTGGCTCATATTGGTTATGGGTATGTAAGCCTATTCCATGCATGCTTGTGGAAATGCTTTGATGTAGTTGGCTATATTATATGTATTGAATGGTTAAGTTAGGAACAATTAAGGGTATGATATGTGTCTATGAAATGTACTTGAGTGTAATTGATTAAGAAAAACAAAAAAGGGGCTTGGAAAATAGCCTAAGTGTTGGTTACACGAGCGTGTCCCGAGTCATACAGACGTGTGACACTGTTTTGAGTGAAAATTTTCATAAGTGTTTGAAAAATTCCGGTTTGGTCCTGGATCATACCTAATGTATCGTTTGGGTCTCGTAGGCCCATAATGTGGGTGTTATGTATATGAATGAAAAATTTTTAAATTTTATACGAAAATTATGTGTCGAAATCAAACGATTGTGTGAGTCTTGTTCAGTAATGCCTCGTACCCGTGTCCTACGATGGTTACAGCCACCATGAGCGACCTCATAGGCTTAAGCTGCTTTAGGCCATGTTGGGCCGGAAACGGGCCGTATGGGCCCAACGGGCTTGTGGCATGGATGAGTGTAAGATATTGGACACGGCTATGTAGTTCACACAGCCAAGATCAATTTTAGGCTTAGTGGGCCACACAGGCGTGTGGGCCCACATGGGCCGCATAATGGGCCTTGGGCCCATTTACACTATTTTGACTATTAAGGTTAAACAGGTCACCCGAGATGACTGTGGACCTTCTGATGGGTTAGTAAGTGTACCTAGACCTCAGGTTGATAAAAATGATTATTTTACCCCTGTAAGGTGAAAATGACTGGTTTGCTCTATGATATGTATGAATGTAATTGAGCATGATATTTTGCATACACGTATGATTTGATGTCACGAAATATTGCATGGGGATGGGTTACTATATTTGGAGGAAGTGTACTGTACTGATAAGGTCGCAGGGGTCGCCCAAGACAACTGTGGACCTACTAATGGCTTTAAGCCGTTCATATTACTAGTAGCTTTGCAGCAATACTGTTTAGTGCCGCAACCGGTGCTAATTTTGGTGTGTTTGGCTGGGTGGGTCAATTTTATCCCTACATGGTGTGATTGGCGGGACAGAGTGGTGTGTCTGGTTGGATTGGGTGGGTTTTTTGATTGCATTATTGCACTGCTATTGTTACTGTAATAGGCTAAGGCCCACATTGATACTTTTACTGTAATGCGCTCAGGCCCGGACTATTACTGCATACTATATGATTGACTGTTTGATAAGGGATTACACATTGAGTTTTCATAAACTCATCCTTCTGTTTATCCATACAGGTAATCCCTAGCCATAGACGGATTGGTGCCGTGAGGGACTCGTAGGTGGCCATACGATTGCATCTATTTTATACTTGATTTTATTTACTATTAAATTTCGATTTGGGTATTTATTTTTGTACTAAGGCCTTTCTATGATTTTAAATTTTAAATTGGGTTTTTACTTGCTTGGTATAAATTGCTAGTGTAGGAAAAGACGAGTTTTCAAAAGATAACTAGTTTTCAAAGACACCATGTTTTCGCAATAAATTTTGAAAAGCTTCCACAACAAACCTAGTTTTAATATAATAATGGCAATCTAATATGGCTAACAATTTGTGAAGATGATGTGAGATTTAACAAAGAACATGATGTCCTAAAGTTTTGATAAGATCACAAAGAGACTTTAACTTTCAAACGGGTTTTTCAATGAGAACATATTTTGGAAAAGCAGTTCAATGTGACACCACCAGATTCGGCCATAACGTCTAGGCTGGGTTTGGGTTGTTACATTTAATGGTATTAGAGCCAGGTTGCAAAACTCTGCTGTGGAATGGGTTCTTAAATTTTGAAATTCAAAAAGTTACTTTGAAATTAAAGTATTCTGAGAGGATTTTCTATTGTATGGCACATCGAGTCTCTAGCACCGATTTTTTAAGTCTTCTTAATATTGATGTCTGTTTTAAATTGAAATACAATAGGTAGAATATTGAGACTACTATAGGTAGTATACCGTACTAAGATACTCTAGTTAGAGTAAACTAAAAACTGTAGGAAACTGAAAACTGTAGTGAGCCTAAGATTTGTGAAAACAAACTCTCAGTTACTATTTTTCACAAAACATCTTCTAATAATTACAGGAACTGTAAACTAATCTGCATAAAATTTCTAATTTAGATAATACGCAAAGCGATAATAAGCACTAGAGGTACTCGTGGAAGGGGTACAAGAGGCCACGGCAGAGGCCGTGTAAGTGCTAGGGCTGGGTCTTCATTAACGTTGAGGCTAGGGAGGCACCGGCTTCATCGGTAATTGGGATAGGGTCGTATTATCGGGCAGCTAGGGATGACACATTTTCTTACGCTATGCTCTGAATTCTTGAAAGGGTCGCTAGGCCCAATACTAGTACTACGGGCTGTGGGTCAGTTACGGAATGACTCCGGTCTAATGGAGTTGAGATCTTTAGGAGTACTGCTAGAGTAGCTCCTAGTGTGGCTAAATATTGGTTGGAGGCCACGGAGAGAATAATAGATGATCTTGACTACACTACTAAGCAGAAACTAAAAGGTACAGTGTCACTGGTGCGAGACGAAGCCTATCAGTGGTTGCTTACCATGAAAGAGGGCACTCAGCCCGATCAATTAACTTGAGAATTCTTTAAGTCTGCATTTCAAGGAAAGTATGTGGGCGATAGTTATGTGAATACCCGAAGAAGAGAGTTTTTGAACTTAACTCAGGGGGATAGATCTGTGGCTGAATACAAGGTGAAATTTTTACGACTTAGCCGCTATGCACATGGGATGGTGGCAACTAATTATGAGCACTATTTTTATTTCGAGGATGGCCTTAGAGATAGTCTACGAATTCTGATAGCTTCGCATAGGGAGCAAGATTTTCTGCTTTAGTGGAAAAGGTGAAGATCGCTGAGGATATGAAGGGCGCTGAGCGCCAGAATCGTGAAAAGGAAAGATGTAGGAATAAGAGGGAGTTAGAGCCCTCAAGTTCTTTTAGTAGGCCTAGGAAAAAGGCTAGAGTTGATGGGCCAGTTTGAGTTGATGTGCAGATTGTGGGAGACGCCATCAGAGCGAGTATTGGAAAAGAATTAGGGCGTGTTTTAAGTGCAGATCATTGGAGCACCACGTCAAAAATTGTCCATAGAGGCCTGTGCAAATGCAAGCTACAAGTCAGGGTAATGTGCAGCCGCAAAGGGGTGGTCAGCAGCCGCCGAGAGGCCGTGGTCAGGCCAAGGGTGGAAACGGTTTGGGTCATGATCGTGGAGCACCAGACAGAGGTGCTGGTCTTACTGAGGAGAGGTAGCCAGCTCTGGTTTATGCTACACGTTGCTGAGAGGATGGAGACGCCTCAGATGTTATTACTGGTACGTTCTTTATCCATAATGTACATTATACATCATTGATTGATGTTGGGTCTACGCATTCCTATATTGCATGCACGGTGTCTGGAAATTTGGGTATTTTGTTTGAGATTACTGTTAGTGAAATAACATGATAAGTCCATTAGGGAAATCAGTGAGGGTAGACAAACTGTTCAGAGATGTGTCTTTAGAGGTTCAAGGAGTTACCTTTTTGGCAATTTGATGAAGCTACCTTTTGGTGAATTCGACCTAATCTTGGGTATGGATTGGCTGGTAAAACATCGGGTAAGTTTGGATTATGCTGCTAAGCGTATGGTACTGAGAACTGCAAAGGATGAGGAGGTAGTTGTGATTGGGGAGCGTCGAGATTACTTGTCAAATGTGCTCTCTACTTTAAGGGCCAAGAAATTGGTTCGTAAAAGTTGTGAGGCGTATTTAGCTTGCATTGGTATTTTGGGTTCTGAGGGCTCTTTTGTTTGGGATTTGAGAACAGTTAAAGATTTTCATGATGTTTTTCCTGATGAGCTACCTAAATTACCTCCAAACCGTGAAGTTGAATTTAGGATCGAGCTTCAACTGGGTACAGCTCTAATATCCATTACCTCTTATAGAATGGCACCGAATGTGGTTGTGGAACTGAAAGCTCAAATTCAAGAGTTACTGCATCGAGGATTCATTCGACCTAGAGTGTCTCTTTGGGGAGCACCAGTGTTATTTGTGAAAAAGACAGGTGGATCTATATGCATGTGCGTTGACTACTGGCAATTGAACAAACTGACCATCAAGAATAAGTACCCGTTGCCAAGGATAGATTATCTATTTGATCAGCTACGAGGAGCTTTGATTTTCTTCAAAATTGATCTCCATTCTGGGTACAATCAACTGAGAGTTAAAGAGGCTGATGTCTACAAGACAGAGTTCAGTACTCGTTATCGTCACTACGAGTTCCTAGTGATGCCGTTTGGGCTAAAGAATGCACCAGCAGCCTTCATGGATTTGATGAACCAAGTGTTCTAACCCTATCTGGATCGGTTTGTAGTGGTGTTTATAGATGATATTCTGGTGTATTCAAGAACTGAGGATGAACATGATGCACATCTCCAAATTGTTCTGCAAATTCTAAGGGAGAAGCAGTTATACGTCAGCAAGTGCAAATTTTGGCTATGAGAGGTGACATTTCTGGGCCACGTGTTATCTATTGCAGGAATTAGGGTTGATCCTCAGAAAATTGAAGCTGTTTTGGATTGGAAACCACTTAAGACTGTATCTAAGGTTCAGAGTTTTCTAGGTCTGGCAGGGTGTTATAAACGTTTTGTTGAGGGGTTTTCGTTGATTGCTGCACCACTAGCTAAGTTACTGCGTAAAGGGGTATCGTTTAACTGGACTGATAAGCAGTAAGAGAGTTTTAAGAAACTTAAAAAGGTTTTGACTAAGGCCCCTGTCTTAATACAGCCAGAGTTTGAGAAAGAATTCACTGTCTACAACGATGCATCACATGTCGATTTGGGATGTGTGTTGATGCAAGAGGGTAAGGTGGTTGCATATGCGTCTCGCCAGCTTAAAACTCATGAGGCGAATTACCCAACCTACGATTTGGAGTTGGCCGCGATGGTATTCTCACTGAAAATTTGGAGGCATTACCTGTACGGTGAGAAGTGTATTATTTACACGATGGATTGAGCTACTTAAGGACTATGACTGCTTAATTGAATACCATCTCGGTAAGGCTAATGTAGTAGCTAACGCACTGAGCCATAGGGCTGTGTCTGATCTAAGAGCGATGTTTGCTCGTCTTAGCTTGTTCGATGATGGTAGCTTATTGGCTGAGGTTGAAGTTAAGCCGATGTAGACTAAACAGATTAAGGGTAAATAGTTGGAGGATGCGTCACTAGGTCCTCATTTCCGACAGATTGAGAATAGGGAACCTCAGATTTTGGAATGAATAATGAATGGGTACTTTGTTTCCGTGGGAGAGTATGTGTACCGAGGGATACCGATTTGAGGCAGTCTATACTGCAAGAGGCGCATAGTAGTCCTTATGCTATGTATCCTGGCGAGAACAAGATGTACCGAAACCTCCGTGAGCTATACTAGTGGCCAGGACTTAAGCACGAGGTTACTGATTTTGTAAATAAATGATTGACATGCCAGCAGGTTAAGGTTGAGCATCAGTTACACTCAAGGTTATTAACCCGTTTAAGATACCACTTTGGAAGTGGGAGAGGTAATTATGGACTTTGTTAGTGGGTTGCCCCTAACGCCTACTAAGAAAGATTCGGTATTGGTTATCGTTACAGAAGCTGGCTAAGTTATATGTGGCTAAGATTGTAAAACTGCATGGGGTACTGGTTTCTATAATATCTGACGGATATCCTTGTTTCACGTCTCGATTTTGGAAGAAATTACATGAGGCACTGTGTACAAGGTTGGACTTCAGTACTGCGTTCCATCCTTAAACCGATGGTCAGTCAGAGAGGGTGATTTAGATACTGGAGAACATGTTAAGGTGTTATGTAATAGATTTTCGAGGCAGTTGGGAATACTACTTGTCGTTAGCAGAGTTTTCATATAACAATAGCTACCAGTCGAGCATACAAATGGCACTGTACGAGGAGTTATATGGTCATAGTTGTCGTACTCCTTCGTGTTGGACTAAACTGGGTTAGCGGCGTGTTTTATGCCCGGAGGACAAAGTTAGATTAATTCGAGATCGGTTAAAGGCGACGTCAGACAGACAAAAGTCGTATGCGGATTTGAAGCGTAAAGAGATTGAGTATTTTGTGGGGGACTTCGTGTTTCTCAAGGTCTCCTTGTGGAAGAAGATACTGAGGTTCAATCGTAAAGGCAAGCTAAGCCCTAGGCTCATTTGGCCTTACTGCATACTAAAGCATGTACAACCAGTTGCCTATTAGCTTGAGTTACTGCCAGAGTTGGACCGGATGCACGATGTGTTTCTCGTCTCAATGTTGAGGCGTTATCCCTCTAATCCTGCGCATGTTGTCTCGACCGAGGGGATCGAGGTTAGGCTAGATTAGACATTCGAGGAGGAACCGGTACAGATATTGGATCGCGACGTCACAGTTCTAAGAAGAAAGGCTATTCCACTGGTTAAGGTGCTTTGGCGTAATCACTATTTTGAGGAGGCTACGTGGAAACCCAAGGAGGTGATGTGATAACAATACCCTCATCTCTTTTGACTAGGTAAATTTTGATAACAAAATTTCTTTTAGGGGGTAGAGTTGTAACGCCCCAAAAATCTAAGTCTTTAAATTTCGTATGTTGTGGCACAATTGTATGTTTGCTTTAATGGCTAAGTAATTTAGGAGTGTTTGAGAGTCTTTAAGAAGCCCTGGGTTCAAGCCTTGGCTTATGAAAAATTTTTGTTTTCTTACTTGATTGAACCCTAACTCTAGCATGTAGTCTTTTAAAATTATTGTGGGGAGGATAAGTCACAAAAAGCCTAGTGGTCTAGTGGTAAATGGTGTATGGAGTGTTCATGGGGTCTGAAGTTCAAGTCGAGGCAATGCAAATGAGTATTTATTTTGCTGCCTATGCCGTGTAGGTAGTAGAGTTGGACCGAAACACTAATGAGCGGAGTTTGAATTGGTCATGGAAAGGTTAGGGAGTGGATCATAGGATTTGATAGGAGTTAGTGAGAGATTTTAAGAGGAATTGTAGGAGATAATCAGGGAAGTTGAGGTGATGGGAAGTAAAGTGCAGAATTTGAACTCTAGGCTTGGAAAGAAATAGATTTTGGGGTCTTTGGTTGTGTTTTCTCCTCTTTTCCATTTTCTTTGGCAATTATTTTCAAGATCTGACTGCACTTTTGGGGATAGCCAAATTTTATTACTACCATTCGGGTATTTTCCATGTGGGTTCTGCTCTTCATCCGTCCCTATTGACCGATTCTTTTCTTCCCATATTTAGTTTTTGTGTTAGCTGAATTTACCATCTTTCCTCTCCCTCTCTCAGCCTTGGCCGAATTCAACTTCTCTCCTCCCCCATTATTCTTTTTTTGGTGGCTTTTAGTCTTGGATTCTTATGACCGATTTCTGTCTCCTTCTCTTCTCTCTCTCTATTTGGTTTCGGTTTGGTAGTGGTTCTTGAAAATTCGGTGAGTCACTTCACTACTTCTTGCTTATCTCTATTCTTTTGAGGGGTTCAAGTTTGTACTCTCTTACATTTATCTAAAGCTGAATACTTCTTCTACTTATGTTCTCTGATTGTCGATTCTTGTCCCTTCCTCATGATGGGATGTTCATTGGGTTTCTAGGATTTCCTGAGGAGTGAAGGAGTGCAAGTGATTCTAAAGTGATTGAAACCTTTCTCTCATCACTCAATTAAGGTAAATGCATTACCTTACTCTCTTAAGGTGTAGGCCGTATACTTTCTGTAATTTTGTAAGTTACATTTGTCGATTTAAGCCACTAGTATGAGCAAATCCTGCCTAATAAGATCCGCTTGTAGTGTAGATTTTCGTCAAGGGGATTGTGATCAACTCTCGTCAGTGGTATAAGTGGGCTAAGCCACATTAACTAATTGAGACAAGTATTGAATATTTTTGGATAGTGGTATTAGAAGGGATTGTCTAAATCCTGTTGTTAAATGATTGATGGTGTATTGTGGTTGATTTAGAGTTGGAGTTCTTGTGGATCTTAGCACATTCTCGCAAACAGGTGTGTATTCACACTGTCCTAACTCTAAATTGGCAAAAGCCGAAAAGCCAAAAAATACGACGTTTGATGCCACATGGGCGTGCAATCACTCGTGTGGTAACTGAGCCCACGAAACATAGGCGTTTGACCATAAAGGCCACCATGAGCGACCACATGGGCTTACGCCGCTTTGGGCCATGTTGGGCTGAAAATGGGCCGTGTGGGCCCAACGAGCTTATGGTACGGATGAGTGTAGGATATTAGACCAGGCTGTGTCGTTCACATGGCCAAGATTATTTCTAGGCTTAGTGGGCCACACAGGCATGTAGGCCCACTGGGCCGCATAATGGCCCTTGGGCCCATTTCACAGTTTTGACTATTAAGGTTACATGGGTCACTCGAGACGACTGTGGACCTTCTGATGGGTCAGTAAGTTTACCTAGACCTCAGGTTGATAAAAATGACTGTTTTACCCCTGTAAAATGAAAATGACTGATTTGCTCTATGATATGTATGACTGTAATTGAGCATGATATTTTGCATACACGTATGATTTGATGTCACGACATATTGCAAGGGGATGGGTTACTATATTTGGAGGAAGTGTACTGTACTGACAAGATCGCAGGGGTCGCCCAAGACAACTGTGGACCTAATGATAGCTTTAAACCGTTCATATTACTGGCAGCTTTGCTACAATACTGTTTAGTGCCATAACCGATGCAAATTTTGGTGTGTCTGGCTAGGTGGGTTGATTTTATACCCACATGGTGTGATTGGCGAGATGGAGAGGTGTGTCTGGCTGGATTGGGTCGGTTTTCTGATTGCGTTATTGCACTGCTACTGTTACTGTAATGGGCTAAGGCCCACATGTTTACTGTTACTGTAAGGGATTACTGCATACTGTATGATTGACTATTTGATAAGGGATTACACACTGAGTTTTTGTAAACTCACCGTTCTATTTATCTGTACAGGTAATCCCCAGCCATAGACGAATTAGTACCGTGAGGGACTCGGAGGTGGCCACATGGTTGCATCTATTTTCTACTTGATTTTATTTACTATTAAAATTTGATTTGGGTATTTATTTTTGTAAGAAGGCCTTTCTATGGTTTTAAGTTTTAAATTGAGTTTTTACTTGCTTGGTATAAACTTCTAGTGTAGGAAAAGACTATTTTTCAAAAGATAACTAGTTTTCAAAGACACCATGTTTTCGCTACAAATTTTGAAAAGCTTTCGCAACAAACCTAGTTTTAATATAATAATGGCAATCTAATATGGCTAACAATTTGTGAAGATGATGTGAGATTTAACAAAGAACATGATGTTCTAAAGTTTTGATAAGATCACAAAGAAACTTTAACTTTCAAACGAGTTTTTCAACGACAACATGTTTTCGGAAAGCACTTCAATGTGACACCACCAGATTCGGCCATAACGTCTCGGCCAATTCGTATTCAATTATCGAAAGTCGATTTTGTGCTCCTCATCGAGCACCTCCGGTACCACAGGAATCGATTGTCGGAATCCAAATTGCTACAACACTCTATCCGTCTGGTGCATCTCCATGGTAGCATAGTTTACCAATGGGACCTTCACATTCCAAATGTTCGGATTTTAAAAGAATTCATCTGGAATTACTGCCTGAATTACTAGATCCTCGTATGGTGTCCATTGAAACTATATGAATATGATAAAAATATTAGTTATCTTCATAATACTAAATACTAAATATGAAACGACTATTTTATGTATATATATTATTTAATACTTACTTGTGCTTCTGACCGTTGGTCTTGTAGAAGCCGTATATCTTCTGGAGCGGTAAGTATTCCAACATAACTCGCCGAATGGTTCCACCTAATTAAATAAATTTTTAGCATACAATTATATTTTAAATCTATGTAATAATTGTAAAATCTAATATAAAATTTACCTCATTATGAGTGGGAATGTATATGGGTGGTTCACTTTAGGACGTTAAAATGGAAAGCGAAACTGAGCCCATAATTGTAGTAGTGATAGGCAACTTCCGATTTTGGCTTTATTTGGTCGCTTCGCCCTGCACATCTCCCGGTACAATGTTGCCAACACGACAGACCCCCAACTCAATTCGCCAACTACACTAAAATCAACGAGTTTTAGCAGCCACCTTAAATGTACGAGGTTTCGTGACAAGTCCAGCATCTGATAACCTCCAATCATCTCAAGGATGTATGCTCAAGCATATTGTATTCTTTCTACTTCGGTCAAATCATTCCCCGACTGTGAGAATATGTCTCGTAACCAGCCCATCTCGATCCAACCTCTGTAAATATTATCTGTAATCACACTCAAAAGATTGTAGCATACGGCTCCCCAATCAGCAGATTGAGAGAACCCGGTGAGTGCGGACCCATCCACCGGCAATCCCAATTGTAACTGCACATTCTCCAAAGTGATGGTACACTCTCCACATGGAAGATGGAATGTGTGTGTCTTGGGTCTCCACCTCTCTATCAACGCACTGATGAGTTTCGGGTCCAACTTGCACCCTCGGCCTATCGTGGCCACAAAAACCCGCTTCCCGCAAGTAATTCTCTATCAAAGATGATGGAGGACCAGACATATTACGAATATAGCATTGTAACACACGATCTGTAACACCCCTTACCGTATCCGACGCCAAGACAGGGTACGAGGCGTTACCTTACTAAAACACATGTGAATAGTCAAACTTAAAACACCAAAATACGTCCCAATTTAAAAACTTTTCAAATATTGTTCTACAGTCCTTCATATGGGCCTACGAGGCCTCAAACGTAGTTTAGTAACAATCTGGAACATTTCAAGTACTTAAGAAAATTTCTTCAAAAACTACTAAAAACAGGGCACACGCCCGTATAGGAGGGTAACACGCTCGTGTGGCACCTAGACATGGCCATGCTAATGGCCCGTGTGCTTCACACGACCTAAGACCTATGGACACGCCCGTGCCCCTTGTCCTTGTGGACTTATTTTCTAACAACGAACCTACAAGGGTTTTCACACGGCCTAGCACATACCCGTGTGCTCAGCCTGTGTCCCTCACATGGACATGACACGCTCGTGTCGCAGCCCGCGTGCAAAAACCTTGACATTTTTTTTCTAACGTCAGCAAACACACGGCCGTAGCACACGCCCGTGTGCTAGGCTGCGTCCTCCACACGGTTGAGACGCATGGTCGTGTCTCAACCCGTGTGTTTACTACTGGGCATTTAATTCAACAAATTCAAGATGCAGGGGACACACTGCCTAACTACACGCCCGTGTGGACAAAAATAGGCTATTTACCAAGCCTCTTTACCACCCTGAAACAAAACCAAATGCATATCCAAACATACCAAGACTTTTATACTCAACCAATAGCCATAAATTGGCATCCCAACTTATAAATATGAATCCAACCAAGCATGCATTTGACAAACTTTTCCATATATTAACCTTCAATATTAGCCATCATTCATGGCATTACACAAAAAGAATCAATTTATAATACAACACATTTGACACTTGACAAAAGAATAGAGTCCTATACATGCCATATTCTCAAAATGCTAAATCTAACTATACCGAGAGCTTTAGATGATAGTGTGAACAAAGCCTCCGGCGAACTTTAATCCATGAGCTAGCTAGGCGGCACTATAAGAAAATGGAAAAGAGAGGGGTAAGCATAAAGCTTAGTAAGTCATAAGTAAATAAATAACTAAAATTTACCAAGTCATGACAAACTCTCATTGCATCACAAATCATGCATGATACAAAGAATAGTCACAACATAACTTACTCTATTCCATCCTTTACTAATCATACATCATGCTAGTGAGCTCACATTTCATGTATTACACTTAAGCACCTGCACCACTTACAAAGGTCATCACAATACCTCACAACTAAGCATTAACTCTGAATTTTCCCGTTAAACTATTTAGAATACGAAAGGATATTCAATGAGCCTCCAACGTAGGGTATCAAGGCGATGCCATGTCCCAGACATGGTCGTACACTAGCTCACATATCAAGTCAACGCCATGTCCTAGACAGGGTCTTACACTGACTCTCACTGAATCGAGGTCGATGCTATGTCCCAAACATGGTCTTACACTGGCTCTCCTCTATCCATGCCGATGCCATATCCAGACATGGTCTTACACTGACACATCTCCAACCCGATGCCATGTCCCAGACATGGTCTTACACTAGCTAGCACATATCAGTGTCAATGCCATGTCCTAGCATGGTCTTACACTAGCTCTCGTATCAAGCCTAGTATCACGACACAAATATCCAATCTATTCTTAAAGTTCAACTGGGCTCTATTTCATATGTCCTCGTCATTTCATGACTAGCATTCATCATTCAATAATTCATACTCAAATAAACATTTTCATACATAGCTCATTTCACAATGCAATATCTTATAACAAAAAAATGATTTCATGCATAAAAATTAGTAATGTTGTATTATTTACCTACAACTTACCTCGGTATACAAAATGGAGATGACTATTCAATTTAATCGATTTGCTTGTCCTTCCACCGCTGTAGGTTCAGATTTGGTAAATATTGATCTATAACAATAAAAATTCACTAATTTAATCACCAATGTAATTTAAACAAGTCAAGAATCATAATTTGGAAAAATGACCATTTTACCCTTAGACTTTGGCAAAATGACCATTTTGCCCTTAGACCGTGGCAAAATGACCATTTTGCCCTAGACATTGGCAAAATGACCATTTTACCCCTATGCTTGAAAATTGATTTTTATCGAATTTCCTTATTTACCAAGCCTAACCGAACTCTTTTCACTCTTATGGCAACCCAAAATTCCTATTATTTCATGCACTTACTCTTTATTTTACAACTTTACAACTAAGTCCAATTTAGGTGTTTTCCATGAACTCCCTTTTACAAAAGTTGTTTATTAGACAACTATAACTCATTTTCTTCCATAAAAATCCAGCAAACAACACTTATTCATTAATGGAAAAACTCTAAACTCTCAACCATTTTGCAAATTAGACTTATTCATTAATGGAAAAACTTTAAACTTTCAACCATTTTGCAAATTAGTCCCCTCAATAGGTGGCCCACGCTACAAGGGTTCAAAAAATGCAAAAATATTCAAGAAAGATCATTGAATGCACTTACTTGCAAGAAGAATAATTGGCTGAGTTTTTAAGCTCCAAAACCCCTTGTTTTTGCTGGTATTTTCAGTGAAGAAAAAAGGGAGAAGAAGATGGCCATTTGTTTTTATTAATTATCAAATAAGTCACCCAATATTTTACCTAACCTTTGACTTTTCTATCTTTCTCACTACTATGGCCGACCATCACTTCTTGGAGGGCTTAATTGCTCTTTAAAACCCCCAAATTTCAGTTCTCTAGCTATTTAACTCAATTTACTAGTAGTTTGCAACTTTTACCTTTTATGTAAGTTAGTCTTTTTTCACGATTAAGCTTTCAATCGCGTAAATTAATTCACCAAAATTTTCATGCACCCTTATAAAAATACTACAACACATAAAACAATGCTAAAACAATTTTCTTTAACCTCGGGTAAGTGATTCCAAAATCACTATTTCGACTAAGCCCAAATTTGGGCTGTTACCATTCTCCCCCTTAGGGATTTTCGTCCTAAAAAATCTTACTGTTAAAGAGGTTCAGGTATTGATCTCTCATAGTCTCCTCGGGTTCCCATGTGGCTTCCTTGACTCCATGTCTATGCCATAAAGCATTCAAGAGTGCTATGCTTTTGTTCCTTAATTCCTTGACCTCCTGAGCCAAAATCTTAATGGGTTCTTCACCATAGGTCATATCCAGACTTATCTCTATCTCTACCGGTGAAATCACGTGTGAAAGGTCGGAGTGATAACGATGTAACATGGATACGTGAAACACATCATGGATCTTCTCTAACTCGGATGGCAATGCTAAACAGTATGCTACCGGTCTAATTCTCTCGGTCACCTCATAGGGTCCAATAAACCGTGGACTCAACTTGCCTTTCCTACCGAATCGAAGGACTTTCTTCCACGGGGAAACTTTTAAAAACACCCTATCCCTAACTTGAAACTTGATCTCTTTTCGTTCCAAATTTGAGTAAGATTTTTGTCTATCCGAGGTGGCTTTCAAGAATTCTTGAATCACCTTAACCTTCTCTTCAGTCTCTTTGACCAAGTCGACCCTATGTATCTGATTCTCTTTAAGTTCTAACCATCACAAAGGCGTTCGGCATTTGTGCCCATACAAAGCCTCATAAGGTGCCATTTTCAGGCTCGACTGATAACTATTGTTGTAGGTGAACTCGACAAGCGATAAATACTTCTCCCAACTGCCTTGGAACTTGAGAACACAACACCGTAACATGTCTTCAAGGATCTGAATTACTCTCTCTGAGTGGCCATCAGTCTGCGGATGAAAAGCCGTACTAAAATTCAACTTTGCCCCTAATGCCTCTTCTTTGGCGACAAAGGCAGCCCTAACACGAAGTCCATGGTAACTCGGTCCCATTTTCACTCGGGAACCATTATCGGCTGAAGTAAACCTGAAGGTACTTGGTGTTCAGCTTTTACTCACTGACAAACTAGGCACTTAGAGACAAACTCTGATATGTCTCTTTTCATTCTCGTCCACCAATACATTTTCTTTAGGTTATTATACATTTTCATGCTGCCCGGGTGAATAGATAGGCGACTACTATGTGCCTCTCATAAGATCTTCTGAATAAGCTCAACATCCTTAGGTACACAGATTCGGTCTCGATACATCAAACAACCATCGGCACCAACTCTAAAGTCTGATTCATTTCCCGTCTCACACTGAGCTACTTAGCTTGTAGTTCCTTGTCACCTTTCTAAGCTTCGACAATCTCTTGCAAAAACATCAGTCTAGCTCTCAACTCAGCTAATATCGAACCATCTTCGGTCATTGACAACCAAGCGTCCATAGCCTTCAAGGTAAACAATAACTTCTGGCTCAACGTATAGGTGACTACATTCGCCTTTCTGGGGTGGTAGTCGATTACCAACTCATAGTCCTTTAGCAGCTCTAGCTATCTTCGTTGCTGTAGATTCAATTCTTTTTGCGTCATCAAATACTTTAAACTTTTGTGGTCCATGAAAACTCGGCATCTCTCGCCATACAAATAGTGTCTCTAAATTTTTAGCGCAAAAACTATGGCCGCAAGCTCTAAATCGTGGGTCAAGTAATTTTTCTCATGTGGCTTTAGTTGCCTCGAGGCATAGGCTATTACCTTGCCTTCTTGCATAAGTACACACCCCAACCCATTCAAAGAAGCATCACTATACACTACGAATTCTTTTCCTAATTCTAGTTGCACTAACAATGGAGCTTTGGTCAACAAACCTTTAACTTCTCAAAACTCTATTGGCACTTTTCCGTCCACTCAAATTTAACGTCTTTCTGAAGTAGCATCGTCATTGGAGTAGCAATTATTGAAAACCCTTTTACAAATCGTCGGTAGTAGCCTACTAGGCCCCAAGAAACTCTTAATCTCTGTTACGTTCCTCGGCAGTTTCCACTCAACAATATCTGATATCTTGCTCGGGTCAACCTCTCGTAGCCAAAATTCACTCTTGCTGAACTTGGCGTACAACTATTGATCTCTCAAAGTCTGCAGGACAATCCTCAAGTGCTCTCCATGCTCACCCTCATCATGAGAATAAACGAGTATATCATCAATGAAGAAAACTATGAACTTGTCCAAGTAGGGTCAGAAAATGCAGTTCATTAACTCCATGAATACCGCAGGAGCATTTGTCAAGCCGAAGGGCATGACAAGGAACTCATAGTAGCGGTACCTCGTATAAAAGGCAATTTTCGGCACATCTTGTTCCTTGACTCTCAGCTGATAGTAACCTGACATTAGGTCTATCTTAGAAAACATGGTTGCTCCCTTTAATTGATCAAACAAATAGTCGATCCTCGACAAAGGGTACTTATTCTTCATTGTAACCTTGTTAAGTTGTCTGTAGTCTATACATAATCTCATCGAGCCATCCTTTTTCATAACAAATAAAATCGGTGCTCCCTACGGAGAATAACTTGGTCTCGCAAAACCCTTATTTGTCAACTGTTGCAACTGAGTCTTCAATTCCTTAAGTTCTGTCGAGATAGGTGCCGTACCAGGGACCAACTTGATACCAAACTCTACTTCCCTCTCTGGAGGTAATCCAGGTAACTCTTCTGGAAACACATCCAGGTACTTACATACCACTAGCACTGAATCAATCTTTGCCTTCGACACTTGGGTATTCAACATAAGCGAGATACGACTCACACCATTTTTTCAAGTACATCCAAGCCATCATAGAAAACATCACTATAGGTAGACCATCTGATTCACCTGATTCAATCCTGAGAATATCCCTGTTTTCATTTTTCAACTCAATAAACTTTTTTCCACAATTTACCACTACACCATGGGCAATCAACTAGTCAATACCCAATATTACATCAAATTCGTCAAACGGTAATAACATTAAGTTAGCCGGGAAGCAATGACCTCTAATTGTCAAAGGACAACCCCGACACACTTGGTCAACTAGCACATGCTTGCCTAGAGGGTTCGACACCTTTACTATAAAATCAGTTGACTCAACTAGCATTTTCATTCAAGACACCAATTTCATGCAAATATAGAAATGGGTAGAACCCCGATCAATCAAAGCTATCACAGAAATGTCATGGATAGAAAAGGTACCCATAATCATGTCGGGGGACGAAGCCTCTTCACGGGCACGAATAGCATAGGTCCTCACAGGCGCTCTGCCCTCGGACCTCACAGTAGCATCTCTAAGGGCAGCTCGACTACTAGCCCCACTGCCCGAGTTCTTTTGTGATCGACCCTTCGAAGGAGCACTACTCGCTCTTACCTCTTGCATTTTATTACCCTCATCCATCTCAGGATAGTTTTGGATGAAATGATCAAGTGAGCCGCACCGAAAACAACATCTTTCATTTCCTCGACACTCACCGAAGTGCCGTCTACCGCACTGTGAGCACTTAGGTCTATCCAGTCAAGTACTGCCAATGCTCGTAACAGAGGTAGTCTAAGCTTTGGATGTCACATGTTGCTTACTCTTATTCTTACCCAAGAATTCTAATGAAGCATTAGATCGGGTAGTAAACTCTCTCGATCTCTTGGATGAGAATTGATGCGATTTCCCCATCAGTCTTTTCTTTGAGTCCCGAGACTCCATATCAACTTTTCTCTTCTCCTTGGCCAACTCTTCGGCCTTGCACGCTCTCTCGATGAGCACTACAAACTTTCGAATCTCTAGAGTACCCACCAATAAGCGAATGTCCTCATTTAAGTCGTCTTCAAATCGCTTACACATGGTGGCTTCAGAAGACACACATTCCCTAGCGTACTTGCTGAGCCTTACAAACTCACACTCATACTCGGTAACTGTCATCCGACCTTACTTTAATTCAAGGAAGTCCCTTTTTCCTTTGGTCGATAAACCTCTAACTAATATACTTTTTCCGGAACTCTTCTTGAAAGAACTCCCAGTTTACTTTCTCTCTCGGTATCACTAACACGAGAGTGTTCCACCACTGATAGGTTGAATCTCGTAGGAGTGACACTACACACTTTATGCACTCCTCTGATGTGCACGACAACTCATTGAACACTTTAATGGTGTTCTCCAACCAGAACTCGGCTCTCTTTGGGTCGTCATCTTTATTTTCTCGAAATTCCTCGGCCCCATGTTTTCTAATTCGGTCTACTGGGGGTTTTTCTTTCCTACCCATTTTTGCTCCTAGAGGAGTTACTGGGGTATGCAAATAAATCAGAGGAGGTAGAGGAGGTGGAATGTTCGGGTTCGCACAAACATACTCCATATACCAAGCATCCATCATTTGGAGGTAGGCTTCTCTATCCCCCTACCCTGACTCATCGTCATGGGCCTAGTCTCAACTGGCACGGTCCCTTCAGCTGGAGCCGGCGCGTTACTCTCCACATCATCCGCCATAGCTCCTTCCGGATCCATTTACTATATGAAAAATACAATTTATAATGTCAAGAGTCTTCACACTATCATATTTCATTTATGGCATGTATAGCTAGACTCTTACACAAGCTAGGTTAGACATAGAATTGACTAAATCATAGCTCTAATACCAGTAAATGTAACGCCCCTTACCCGTATCTGATGCCTGGACAGGGTACGAGGCATTACCTTACTAAAACACATGCGAATACTCAAACTTAAACCACCGAAATACGTCCCAATTTAAAACTTTTTCAAATATTGTTCTACAGTCATTCATATGGGCCTATGAGGCCTAAAACATAGTTTAGTAACAATCCGGAACCATTTCTAATACTTAAGAAAATTTCTTCAAAAACTACTAAAAACAGGGCACACGCCCATGTGGTCCCTAGACATGGCCGTGCTAATGGCCCGTGTGCTTCACACGGCTTAAGCACATAGGGACACACCCGTGCCCCTCGTTCGTGTGGATTTATTTTCTAACATCGAACCAATAGGGGTTTTCACACAGGCTGGCACACGGCCGTGTGCTCAGCCCGTGTCCCTTACATGCCATGACACGCCCGTGTCGCAGCCTATCTGTAAAAACCTTGACATTCTATATCTGACATCAGCAGACACACGACCATGGCACACGCCCGTGTGCTAGACTGTGTCCTCTATACGGTTGAGACACACGGCCATGTCTCAGCCCATGTGTTTACTACTGGGCATTTAATTCAACAAATTTAAGGTGCAAGGGACACACGGCCTAACTACACGCCCGTGGGACGAACCATGTGTCACACACAGCCTAGACACACGCTAGTGTGTCTACCCATGTGGATAAAAATAGGCTATTTACCAAGCCTCTTTGCCACCCTAAAACAAAAGCAAGTGCATATCCAAACATACCAAAACTTTTATACTCAACCAATAGCCATAAATTAGCATCCCAACATATTCATATATACCAATCCAACCAAGCATGCATATTTCTACTCCTAGTACACACATTCATGAAAAACATCAACTTTTCCATATATTAACCTTCAATATTAGCCATCATTCATGGCATTACACAAAAAGAATCAATTTCTAATACAAGCCAACACATTTGGCCTAAAGTAATATGACACTTGACAAAAGAATAGAGTCCTATACATGCCATATTCTCAAAATGCTAAATCTAACTATACCTAGAGCTTTAGATGATAGTGTGAACAAAGCCTCTGGCAAACTTTGATCCTCGAGCTAGTTAGGCGGCACTATAAGAAAATGGAAAGGAGAGGGGTAAGCATAAAACTTAGTAAGTCATAAGTAAATAAATAACAACAATTTACCAAATCATGACAAACTCTCATTGCATCACAAATCATGCATGATACAAAGAATAGTCACAACATAACTTACTCGATTCCATCCTTTACTAATCATACAACATGCTAGTGAGCTCACATTTCATGCATTACACTTAAGCACCTGCACCATTTAAAAAGGTCATCACAATACCTCACAACTAGGCATTAACTCTGAATTTTCTCATTGAACTATTTAGAATGCGAACGGATATTCAATGAGCCTCCAATGTAGGGTATCAAGTTGATGCCATGTCCTAGACATGGTCTTACACTAGCTCATATATCAAGTCGATGCCATGTCCCAGACATGGTCTTACATTGACTCTCACTGAATCGAGGCTGATGTCATGTCCCAGACATGGTCTTACACTAACACATCTCGAAGTTGATGCCAAACATGGTCTTACACTAGCTTGTCTGACGAGGCTGATGCCATGTCCCAAACATGGTTTTACACTAGCACTCGTATCAACGCCGATGCCATGTCCCAGACATTGTCTTACACTAGCTAGCACATATCCGTGTCGATGCCATGTCCCAAACATGGTCTTACACTAGCTCTCGTATCAACTCTAGTATACGACACAAATATCCAATCTATTCCTAAAGTTTAATTGGGCTCTATTTCATATGTTTTCGTCATTTTATGACTAACATTCATCATTCAATAATTCATACTCAAATAAACATTTTCATACATAGCTCATTTCACAATGTAATATCTTATAACAAAATAATGATTTCATGTATAAAAATTAGTAATGTTGTATTATTTACCTACAACTAACCTCGGTATGCAAAATAGATATGACTATTCGGTTTAATCAATTTGCTTGGCCTTCCCTCGGTGTAGGTTTGAATTTGGTAAATCTTGATCTATAACAATAAAAATTCACTAATTTAATCACCAATGTAATTTAAACAAGTCAAGAATCATAATTTGGCAAAATGACCATTTTGCCCTTAGACCTTGGCAAAATGACCATTTTACCCCTAGTCTCGAAAATTATTTTTATTGAATTTCCTTATTTACCAAGCCTAACCGAACTCTTTTCACTCTTATGACAACCCAAAATTCCTATTATTTCACACACTTACTCTTTATTTTACAACTTTACAACTAAATCCAATTTAGGTGTTTTCCATGAACTCCCTTTTACAAAAGTTATTTATTAGACAACTATGACTTATTTTCTTCCATAAAAATCCAGCAAACAACACTCATTCATTAATGGAAAAACTCTAAACTCTCAACCATTTTGCAAATTAGACTCATTCATTAATGGAAAAACTCTAAACTCTAAACCATTTTGCGAATTAGTCCCATCAATAGGTAGCCTATACTATAAGGGTTCAAAAAATGCAAAAAATATTCAAGAAAGATCATTGACCGCACTTACTTGCAAGAGGAATACTTGGTTGAGTTTTTAAGCTCCAAAACCCCTTGTTCTGCTGGTATTTTCGGTGAAGAAAAGAGGGAGAAGAACATGGCCATTTGTTTTTTTTATCAATTATCAAATAAGTCACCAAATATTTTACCTAACCTTTGACTTTTCTATCTTTCTCACTACTATGGCCGGCCATCACTTCTTGGAGGGCTTAATTGCTCTTTAAAACCCCCAAATTTTAGTTTTTTAGCTATTTAACTCAATTTACTAGTAATTTGCAACTTTTACCTTTTATGTGATTTAGTCATTTTTCGCGTTTAAGCCTTCAATCGCGTAAATTAATTCACCAAACTTTTCATGCACCCTTATAAAAATACTACAACACATAAAATAATGCTAAAATAATTTTCTTTAACCTCGGGTAAGTGATTCCGAAATCACTATTCCGACTAAGCCTAAATTCGGGCTGTTACACGATCTACAGACTGTTATAAAAAATTATAAAATAAAAATTAATTAAAATTACATAAATGAAAAAATATTAAATAATATTGAAAAATTAAAATTAACCCTTACCATTTTTATTTGTTCGACGGAGATATGTTTATTATCGAGATGAATTAATTCTCCAGTCATTGATAACACAATCAAATATTTTTGAAATTATAAAAAAAATACTAATTCAGAAAAAAATTGAAGAGTGCTTTTTTGCAAAAATTAAAGAGAGTTTTAAGAAAATTGAGAGAAAATTAAAGAAATAATGTGTGATAAAATAGGAGGGAGGGGGGTTATTATGGTTTTTTTTATCGTTGGATCCCCCAACGGTCAAAAAATGAAATAGCCGCTAGAGAGAAAATACGGGCTAAAACGCGTTATTGGGAGAACGTTTTTGCCACGTTAGCAAAACGCGTCCACGAGAGCGCGTTTTGTGCTGACATGGCAAAAAGCTCCCTCAAGGAATCATTTTGTTAAAACTTCTCTCGAAAATGCACTTACATAGGAGCATTTTGTTAAAATCGACTTTTTCTGATATATAATAAAAAATTAACACATTTCCATAAATAAAATTAAAATAGTCATTTATTGATAAAACTCCCGAAAATAATAGTGAAAGTAAAATCTCTACAATCTGGTATGGAGGGGAAATTTTGGAATTCCAACCACACAAATCAGCCGTTTCGACTAATTGACCGACGTTCCTTGCAGTGCCACGTGTCGAAACTGGCACGTGCTATCCACACTTCTTCGCCTTCAGATTTCCTCCTCTCAGACTCAGTCCATTTCTCGTGCAAAACCCGAAAGGCGAAGCAGCAGGAGGAAGGAGGAGGCTAACCCTAAAATCACTGCAGTTCTCTAAAAGGGTAGCTACCTTCTTTCTTTTCTTAGTTCTCGATTATCCTCATCACATAAAAATAAAAATTTGTTCGTGATTTCGTTTTCTGCTTCCTGGAAAATTCTTAAAGAAACGAAAATAGTGTGGAAATTTCGTATTTCCTTTATATCCGATTTTTTTAAAACCTTTGATTGGTTTCAGCATTCTTGATGAATCTGAAGATATTTTTTGTTTGGTTCTGGTTTTCAGGTTCCAACTTTCTGAAATCTGTTTCTGTCTCAGTTGAGTCAGCGAATAGATGACGACTTCTATTGTCACAAATCATAAGGCTACCCCTATATGCCATGTAATTGCATGCTCCCTCTTTAATCTTTTATTTACCCTGCATGATCTGAAACGCTTTCCTATTATCAATTTTTTTTCATTGAATTATTGTCAGTATATCTATAAATAGATATTTTTTTAACACTGAATTCTTATTGATTTGCCATGTAAATCCTATCCACAATTATTCCCCAATTCTTTCATGTCTTTTGTTAGGTTTTGTTTTTATTTTCAATGATGTGCTTTTTGTATTCTTTGGTTAAGCTTGATATGATTTCTTCTCAGCTCATCCACTCCGCTGATGTATTTAACCGGAGGGGGAAGTTTTCGCATCTGCCTTGCAAACTTAATGTGAAGAAGTCAGTGGAAACTGTTCAATTATGGGCAAAAATTAAGAACACTCGCACTACCAGGACTACAGCTTTTGCGACTCCAAACGAAAATGATGAAGGTGAAAGAAGCGGTTCACATGCTTGTTCCGATGAGCAAGTGTTTGTGCCTTTGGAAAATAATTATAATTCCAATGATCTGGATGAGGAAGCTGCTGATTCTCTTCCGGAGTCAGGTTCAGGAGTCTTTCAGATGGTCGAGCACTCAGTAAATCTGGCAAGCCTCCTGGACAAATTGAAGGCTTTACATTTGCATGTATTAGCGTCAGAGCAGTGGAATGCATCTAGGCTGAAATTATGTCACAAGTATGTTGGAAAGTTGAAACTATATTTGTTATGTTTGCCTTCTGTAGTACTGCCAGTGCCATCTTAAATGTTTATCTTATTCACAAGGCTAGTTAATATAAAGAAAGTGGAAAATACTTGAAAGCACTTATTGCAATTGTAGACTACTTTATAAAATCTTATTTTCAGGCATTTTTCTAATTTATGGAGAATTTCTTGTTCCAGAAATTACGTGGAGAGTGCAAAAAACTTAATCCATTATTTGGCTTTGAAATGTCTTGACATTGAGCCACTCAAAGACGATCTAGCTTTGATCAGTCTGCTGAATTTGGAGATGATCAATTCATCTGTACTTGCAAGTCTTACCACATGCATTGAACTGTTGGAGAACCTACAGTTGAACTCTTCAAGAACTGGCAAAGATGTTGGTGCCGGAATTTCCACTCAGGGAAAGCTATATCATCAAAAGAATGGGAATTTCACAATAAACACGACGAGAATGAAGGCATGTTTGAACCGAGAGTTATTATTGGGACCACTTCAAGGTAGTAGGTGTACACATATCATGACAACGGTTGGAGATGAAGCTCTTGAGAGTGAAACACTAATTACCGATCTTATAAAGGCTGGGACCTCGATAATTCGAATAAATTGTGCTCATGGAAGTCCTGAAAGCTGGAGTGAGATAATCAGAAGAGTAAAACGGAGTTCTCAAATGCTGGAGGCCCCATGTCGAATTCTTATGGATTTAGCTGGTCCAAAACTTCGTACAGATAATCTAAAGCCTGGTCCATGTGTTGTAAAAGTATCCAGCAAGAAAAATGCTACTGGAAAGGTGATTTTTCCTGCACAAGTTTGGCTTTCTCATAAAGGAGCTGGTGCTCCTCCTCCTCATCTTTCTCCTGATGCTGTTCTGTTCATAGATGACAAAAACTTTTTCACTGTAGTCAAAGTAGGTGATACTTTGAGGTTCATTGATGCTAGAGGTAAGAAAAGGATGCTAAAGATTTCCAGAGTCTTTCATGTTTTTTCTGGTACTGGCTTTATGGCGGAGTGCACTAGAACTGCTTATGTTAGTTCAGGAACAGAATTATATATTAAGAGGAAGAAAGACAGATTACCTGTTGGACAAGTTGTAGATGTTCCTCCTAGAGAGTCGTCTATCAGACTAAGAGTTGGAGATTTGCTAATTATTTCGCGGGATAGTACATGTGGTGAGGATAATTCCTATGGGCATGCAAGTGGTGCTTATAGAATAACATGTTCATCGGGCTATCTCTTTGATGCAGTCAAACCTGGAGAGCGCATAGCTTTTGATGATGGAAAGATTTGGGGAGTCATAAAGGGAACTACTATTTCAGAGATTGTTGTCTCAATCACTCATGCTGGCCTAAGAGGGACTAAACTTGGATCCCAGAAATCCATCAACATCCCAGACAGTAATATTAGGTTCAAAGGTGTAACTTCAAAGGATCTAGTGGATCTTGAATTCGTTAAGTCTCATGCAGACATGGTGGGTGTTTCATTTATTAGAGATACTCGTGATATTATAGTGCTTCGCCAAGAACTGGAGGAAAGGAAACTTCAAAACCTGGGGATTGTTTTAAAAATTGAAACAAAAAGTGGGTTTGAAAAGTTGCCCCTCTTGCTTTTGGAAGCAATGAAATCTTCAAATCCTTTAGGGGTTATGATTGCCAGGGGAGATCTTGCTGTGGAGTGCGGGTGGGAAAGATTGGCTGATATACAAGAAGAGATATTATCTTTTTGTGGTGCTGCTCACATACCAGTTATTTGGGCAACACAGGTCCTTGAATCACTAGTCAAATCCCGAGTTCCTACCAGAGCTGAGATTACTGATGTTGCAAGTGGAAGGAAGTAAGTGATCAATTTATATTTTCCTATCTATTTCCATATGTTATCTGTGATATTTATTTAATGCTTGATAATATGTTTGAGCTATGTAAGCACTTTCCGTAGTTACGCAGCCGGCTTTACATGCATTTTAAGTGCCCTTAAAGCAATTTCATTTATTAACCTCTTCCGACAGTTATACCAGCATAGCATTCCACGAATACATTTCCTTCTGTTCTGTACTCTTCTCCAAATCTGAAAGCCACTTTGGTTTCTGATAGCCAATGGATTTCCCTCCACCACACCCATCTTCCCTCTTTGTTTCTCTTTCTCCATTCTCCTGGTGGAAGGTGTTTAAATGATCAAATGCATGGAACATGGCTTGATTGAAAGCTCTTATTTTTCCAGGGCAAGCTGCATTATGTTGAACAAAGGGCGACACATTGTAGAAGCTATTTCAACTCTAGATAATATCCTGAACTCGAACTCAAGACAGATGAAAGCTGAAGTTAAGTCACTTGTTCCATCCAGCCATCTTGTCTAGGAAAGTCCGAGTTCTTGCATTTAGTGGAATTCTGTTATTGTATAGTTTGCAGCACTATCTGATTTGGGACACCTGAGAGTTCCTTTTTTCTGTCATGGACCTTAAAAGTAGTACCTTATTTTTGGGCTATGTAAATATTCTTAGCATCAGTAACATGCAACCAACTAGAACCTTAAAATTGGTACTGTAGGCTATATCATTTAACGGTCTTATATTATGATATTATCATTTATATTCTAAATACAGCCAGTATCAACACAATGCCGATCACAGTATCTGAAAAACATGTACAAGTTTTTAGACAACCTAATGTTACTCTTCCTCAAGGATGGCCATGGTGATGTATCTTAGAAGTTGCAAAGTTCCATAATGTTATTGGAAACTAAGAAAAAGAATATATACAAAAATAAGAAAAGAATATGTTGATAAAAATTACTTGCGCTTCACCTCTAGGGATAGCTTGTTTATATATAAGTTTACATAATTTAAATAATAAAATCTAATCTAATCCAATCCTAGAATTAATCTTAAGAATCTATAGCACTCTTTTAAAAGTTAAAAGTACATATCGATCATATCCAACTTGTTATATAGATATTCAATCTAATCCTCACTCAATGTCTTTGTAAACAAATAAACAAGATGTTTACATGTCTTCAACAAGTTCTTTAATGATAAACTAGATTTGAGCAATGTGTAAAGCAGCTTGATTATTGTACAAAAGCTTTGTTGGTGATGGATACTCCAATAAAATTTTAGTTAACAAATTTTGTATCCACATAATTTCATATGTGGATTGTGTCATAACCCTGTATTCTGATTCAACACTTGATTGAGATGCAACATTTTACTTCTTGCTCTTCCATGATACTAAGTTTTCACCAATAAAAACACAATATCTAGTAGTAGACTTATTTGTAGGGCCCAAATTTTGCCCGGGCCTAAATAAACCAACCCAAACCAAACCCATTACATCAAACTAACCCAACTAAACCTAGACCCTAGTAGCCTAATACAACAAAACAAAAAAGGGAAACCCTAGAATATTCATTATAAAAGGGAAGAGACTTTTTTTTTTTTAATACAAAAAGAAATAGAGAGATTTATCAATACAAAAACGTTGTTGAATACAAAAGAAACAAATTTTCAAACACAAACAATAGAGCATCAAATACGCAAAAGAGATCAAAAGTAAGATTTTTTTAAGGTATTATTTCTTTTACCCTGCATGCTCATCTAAAAAACACATACAAATCTATAAAAAAAAAAAAACATAAAAAGTCTTTACCTTTTTGGCAATCGAAGATAGGATCCGAGGAGTCGTTTTGAGTTTTTTTTTTTTTTTCTATTTAGAGGGTGTTTTTAGGATTTTTGGGCTCAGATTCGGTTTCAAAGGGGTCAAAAAGGCTAAAAAGGGGATTTCAAAATTTTTCCGGCCACCGTGGACAGCACGATGGTCCGGCACTGAAGACTTGGCCAGCGTAGAGGCTAGGGAAGGAAGAGGGGAGAGCATTGTCTCAAAAAAAACTTTTTTTTTGAAGAAAGGAGAAAATGACAATTTTTGTTGAAAACTTGACTTTTATGGGGCCTCAAAACGATGTCATTTTGGGACTGGCCCTAAACACCCAAAACGACGTCATTTTGAGCTTAACCCGAATTCGACCCGACCTGCTAGGGAGGATCCGCGTGTTTTTGATTAATGAGAAATTTGCGCATTTAGCCCTTCCGCTTTTTTTATGGTTTCGCAATTAAGTTTTTATATTTTTAATTTTGGCCCCATAATTTTATTCCGATTTCAATTCGGTCCTCCCCAATGCTGCGCGTCTTGGAGGGAGGGATTATTTCCCATGTTGGTCCCTCTTTACTTTTCGCGCGTTCAATGCGGTCCTTTTCCTTTTATTTACTTTCTATTTTTGCCACAAAACTTCTGTCTCGATCCAATTTAGTCCCTTTTTGATTATTTTTACTATTTTACTATTAAATTAATTAATTTGAGCTTTAATAATAATAATAATAATATTATTATTATTATTACATTTACCGTTATTATTACTACTATTATATTTACTATTATTAGTAGTATTATTATTTTCATTACTCCTACCATTATTACTATTATTATTATTATTATTATTATTATTATTATTATTATTTTCTATTATTATTATTGTTGATATATTATTATTTTTATTAATGTATTATTACTATTATTTTCTACTTTATCATTATTAATTACCTTTTTATATTTTTATTTCTTTTATTTTATTCAATATTTTTCTTTCATTTCTTTTTTTTTTCAACTTTTTTTTTGTTGTATTAATTCTCAATTGTTTACTTATTGTTTTATTAAATTTTTCTTTATTTATTTTTCTATGATTATTTTTCTCTTAATATTGTTATTTATGTTTTCATCTATTTTATTTCTTTTATTATGCATATCGATGTTGCGATTTATTTTCACAAATTTATGTTACAATTTTTTTACCCAAACTCATAAAAAAAGGGATTTTTTAAGTAAAGGTAATATTTTGTATTTAGAAATTCGAGAAATTGTGCCCTGACGTAATGGGTTTTGGTTTTTTTCGTTTGATCTAAATAACCGAATATCCTTTTAAAATTAAAATGCATGAGTTTTGAAAATCAAAAGACAATCTTATTCTCAAGGGTTTCAAATGTCGTGTCCTAACTCACTGGGTGTGACATTTTATTTCTTCGAGATAAGAGGTCTTAGCATCCAATTCGATTTATTCAAGTTTTCTTTTAAATAAAAAGGATCGTACTTTAAAATCTTTTCAAATTTTCAACATTAGGATATAAGTTAATTAATTAGGTACCAATTTTGGGCATTGCGGGGGTGTTAATCCTTCCTCGTACGTAACCGACTCTCGAACCTTTTTTTTTTTAATTTTGTAGGCCAAAATCAATGTTTTAATAAAACAAAATATTTTGCAAGGTGATCCGATCACACTTAAACAAAAAGGATTGGTGGCGACTCCATTTTTTGTTTTAAAGTCGATCCCCGTTTTGCAAAAAAAAAAAGGTTTCGACACTATTTATCTTGGATTCAACCCAATCGACATATGCAAAACATTCAGTAGGAGTATGCCCATGATTGTTGTATAATATGCCACACTCCAGAGCTTCTTACAAGTAACATAAGATTTGCTCTGACACCACCCAATGTTTGACTGTGGTTGCAGACATAATTTGGCTAACAATACTCACAAGAAATGCCATATTCACAGGAGTTACAGTAAGGTAGTTTAATTTCCCAACTAGCTTATTATTATATTTTAGGACCATCAAAATGATCATCTTCCTCTTTCGTAAGATACACATTGGGCATTTGAGTACTATAAGGTTTAGCTGCTAATTTTCCAATTTTTCTAGTAGATGAAGAACATACTTTCTTTTAGACAAAAAAAATTATCTTCTTGCTTCTTGTTACTTCTACCCCCCAAAAGTACTTCAATTTACCTAAGTCATTCGTACGAAATTTGGTATGCAAGAAAGTTTTGATAAAAGAGATCCTTACAACATCATTTCATGTAATAACGATATCATCGACGTATACTAAAAAAAGAATAGCACCAACTTTAGATCTTTCGTAAAACATCGTATGATCACAATTGCTCTTCTTTAGTCCAAATTGTTGAATTTTCTTACTAACTTTTTGAATTAGGCATGAGGGCTTTGCTTCAACCCTTAAAGGGATTTCTTCAGAATACATACCTTCCCATACTCCCTTAAGCAAGAACACAAGTGGCTTCTCCATATAGATTTTTTCATAAAAATCCCCATGATGAAAGACACTCTTAATATCTAATTGGTGTAAAGACCAATTATGAGAAACAACTTGTGAAAATAACAGACAAACAAAGGTGAATTTGGCTACAAGAGAGAAAGTTTTTAAATAATCCACCCCATAAGTCTGAGCATATCCTTGTGCAACTAATTTAACTTTAAGCTTAGCCCCTGAGTTATCTAGATTAACCTTAATGGTAAATACCTATTTGCAACTAAGAACCTTTTCACCAACAAGTAAATCCACTAAATCCCAAGTACCATTCTCATCTAATGTATGTATTTCCTCCAACATTACATCATGTCACATCCCGAAGTTGGGTCTAGGAGCATCGAGGGTAGTTTTGGAATTATGGCTCGAAATTTGTTCGAAAATTCAAAATGTAGTAATTCAAAAATACCTTCGTCTATGGCTTTTTAAAAATTAAACCAATTTAAGAAAATAAAGTGCAAAAGACATTGAATATTAAAAGGGGGATTGTTTTGTAAAAAGGTGTAAATGTGACAGCTTGATTTAGGGCCTAAATGGAATAGTGGTTTCAAAACCACAAATCTGAAGTAGAAAAATTTATTCTGATTAATTTTTATAATTTACCAAGTGATTAGATGCATGTGTTAAGAGTATCGATAGAAAATTTTATGAATTACATGTCTAATTTGCCTATTAGGGCTTGTTTGAAAAAGTTGATAAATATGAGTTTTAGATAGGAAAGGATTAAATTGAAGAGCATAATTGAAGTAGAGATCCTTAATTGGTAATTATACCGTTTGGTTTTCATGGACAAAAATGGACATACGTAGATAAAAATAACCAAAGTTTTAATGATGGGTATTTTAGTCATTTGGTAATTAAAAGATTCAAAAGGGAAAAAGATGGCAAAATGTTGTCCATCTTCTTCAAGTAGGCCGAAACTCCAAGGGACACCATAGCTAGGGTTTCTTCAACTTCTCAAGCTCATAGTAAGTGATTGCAAGCCCCGTTTTTAATGTTCTTTACGTTTTTGGAGTCCCTATAACTTGATTTAGCTTATTCTAACAATAATTTAACTTAGGGTTCCTATTTGGAAAAATACCCATATGTGAAATGAGTTTATTTTGATGTTTTATAATAAAATAAGCAGGTAGAAATTATGTTAAACAACTTGTGCTACTCGGTTTTAAGTGAAAACGAGTAAAATGACATAATCGGTAAAAATACCTAATGTTCATAAGTATATGTTAGAGTGAGAATTTGTTGTTGCCATTTGTAAATAAATGATCAGCATGTTCTAAAACATAAGAATTAGGGATAAATTTTAATTTTCGAGCTTTGAGACAAAAGTACAAATATGCAAAAGTTTAGGGGCAAAATTGTAATTGCCAAAGTTAGAGTTAAGAACTGTTTTGATAAATGTGAGTATTCAATAAGCTAAATATGTTATTTTAGATCAAGAAAGATGTGGAATCGACCTTGATCGAGGAAAGGAAAAGATTGTGGACCAAATTGTAAAATTTATATATTTTGCACCGAGGTAAGTTTGTATGCAAATAATATATATTTTTTGCTTATGTTATAATATTTTGTTATTATATGAGATGTGATTTCATATTGAATGTTCACTTAAGGTAAAATATGAATTGAAATTTAGTATGGATGAATTGGTAAAATGTTAAAAAGTGAGGGATTTCCCGGTTGAACCTTTGGAATAGAAAAGATACGAATGATTTAGGGTTAGAACACATGTGTAGTACTATGTGCAGGCTACTATGTGTTCATGATGGCTTAGGACACGTGTTTAGTACTAAGTGTAGGCTACTACGTGTACCATATGGTTGGGGTTGCATGTGTAGTACTATGTGCAGGCTACTATGCGTACCCGATAACTTCAATCATATATGTGGTACTAGGTGCAAGCCACTATGTGTAAAGAATGATTTTGGTCACAAGTGTAGTATTAAGTGAAGGCTACTCTGTGCACTAATTAATCTTAGCTTCGAAGGTAGTACTATGTGTAAGCCATCGAGTATTTATTATCGTTCTATTTCGAAGTGTTCAATGAGAAAGTAGCCAAGTGAAAAATAAGTGTGATTATGTAAAGATTAAGTGTAGATATATGTGTATATAAGCATATGAGTAATGTGTTCGATTAATGATCGAACTTTGGTAAGTTTGATGTGGATAAGCGTTATTGGAAAATGGATATGAGAAAATTTATGGAAAAGGTGAATCAGAAATAAAACAGTTTATGGTAGCAGCAATGGGGTGAATTTGAAAAATCACCAAAAATAGTAAACATTGAATTGGAGGTGGAATGAAATATGTAATTAAATATTATTGAGTCTATTTTTATATAAAAGAAACAGGAAAAGTAAAAGAATTCTATATTTTGAGTTATTTAAATTTTTGTAAGAGTGGTTTAGATTGATTTCGTGATCCCCTGTTCTGATTTGGAAAAATCATTAAAATTTGTTAAAAAATAGTTATGGAATATAATTTATATGGTTAGATTCCTTAGTAAGTCTATTTTTAGAAGAAATAGACAAGAACATCTTTTGAATTTTTTATAAAGAGAAATTGTAACGTTAGTGAAGAGTGTTTAGGACTATCGAGTAGGAAAACAGGAGAAGCTTTAATGAATAAACTATATTAATTAGCTCAACAAAAAATCTAAAATTTTTAGGGTAAGAAGACATATGAGTCTAGTTTTTGGAAAAATATATGGATCTTAATTCGGAGCTCCGTAGCTCCGGATAAAAATAATTTAGTGACTAGGACTTAAATGTACAATTTGTACTGAATTTTAGTAAATGGTAATTTCATGTGAGATTAAGGTTGTATAATTGTGGAAATATATTTTGGGATTTATAAATTCCATTAATAGTTTATTATTTTTATTATTTACATATTACTTACTAAGCTATAAGCTTACTTTGTTTCATTTTCTTTCTTGTCTTATTTTATAGTGTAATCGAGTTTATTCGTGACTCGAAAAAGTTGTCGGAAGCTCACCAACACTATCCATCCTTTCTTTTGGTATTTTGTAAACATATTTTGGAACTATGGCGTGTATAGAAGGCTTTAGTATGTTGTTGTATATTGTAGTAATACTACTTGAAATGTTGATTTCTAATATTTGATATATCATTCATATTATGTTGTCGATGTGGTTTACTATTAGATAAATTACAAGTTTATGATATATGTGAATTTAATGTCTAGAGGATGAATGAATAGTTGAAGGATTTTAATTTAGATAATCATTTTATGTCTCGATTTATTATGATTACATGTATGCTATTGTGGTAATACTCGTGTCCTGTTTCGATATTGAACACGGTTAAAGGTTGTTACATTTTAATGGTATCAGAGCTGTGGTTTAGTCAGTTCTCGGACCAGTATAGTGAGTGTGAAAGTCTATCTATACATGCCATAAATATATTGTGATAGTGCACATGCCATAAATATATTGTGATAGTGTGGTGACTCCTGACATTACTAAACTGTTTTTGTTTTATTTAGTAATGGATCCTGATTGAGCAGCGACTGATGACGTTGCAAGTAAAGTAGCGACTGATGCTGCTGCAAGGAAAGCAGCGGGTGATGATGCTGCAAGTAAAGTGTCGGCTCCCGCACAAGTGACTGCGCCTGTAGAAAGTAGACATGAGACATCGGGTCAGGAAGACGATGCTAGGAATGCTTTTCTACAAATGATGAATGATTGGTATACAAATTTTATTAGAGCAAACCTTAATGCTCAACCTCCTCCTCCCCCACCTATACCACAACCGGTCCCCGTAGCTCCATAGAGTATTGATATGGTTCGATCAACAAAACCTCGATAGATAAGATTCATAAACAAAGGGGCTGAAGAATTTAGAGCAAACATTGATGATGATCCAGAAAAAGCAGAGTTCTGGCTCGAGAAGTCTATGCAGATATTTAATGAATTATCTTGCACATATGAGGAGTGTTTAAAATGTGCAGTATCATTACTGAAAGATTCGGCCTATCGTTGGTGGAAGACTTTGATATCTGTAGTTCTAAAGGAAAAAGTAACTTGGGATTTCTTCTTGGAAGAGTTTTGAAAGAAATATATTAGTCAGCAATTTATCGATCAGAAACGGAATGAATTTCTTGAATTGAAGAAGGTAAGATGACTGTGGCTAAATATGAACACGAGTTTGTAAGAATCAGTAAATATGCACAAGAATGTGTTTCTACAGAAGCAATGATGTTTAGAAGGTTTGAAGATGGATTTAATAAAGACATTAAGGTGTTAGTGGGAATTCTAGAATTAAAAGAAATGGTGGTACTGGTCGACAGAGCTTGTAAAGCTGAGGAGTTGAATAAAAACAAGAGAAAAGCTACTATTGAAGCCCGAGATCAAAGAAAGAGACCGATGAACAAGTCATTTCAATCCCAGTCAAAGAGGTCCAGGGAGATAAATCCTCGAAAGACAACTTTAGTTGAGTATTCATGCCAAGATCGTGGGAAACCCTATTCAGGTTCTAGAACTCTAGGTACGTCAATGGCGAGTGTGGGTAATGTGAGATCTAATAGACCTGAATGCTGGCATTATGGTAGACGACACTTCGGTGAGTGTTATATGATTAGTCATGCCTGTTATAGATGTGGCTCCAGAGAGCATTTTATTAAGGATTGTCTTGAGAAAGTGGAAGAAGAGAAAGCTTAGAGTGTTAGGCAGAGTAATACTATTGGCAGAGGTAGACCCCCGTGGAATGTCGGAGGTGGGAATAGTAGTAGAGGTATGGTAAAAGACTCAGCTAGAAGGTCAAAAACAAGAACATCTGCTAGAGCTTATGCTATATGAGCTTGTGAGGAGCCATCCTCTCCCGATGTGATCACTGGTACTTTCTCACTTTATAATATTGATGTTATTGTATTGATTCACCCTGGGTCCACTCATTCTTATATTTGTGAAAATTTAGTACACAGTAAGAAATTGCCTGTGGAATTAACTGAATTTGTAGTTAAAGTGTCAAATCCTTTAGGCAAACATGTACTCGTAGATAAGGTTTGCAGGAATTGTCCTTTGATGATTCAAAGCTACTATTTTTGGACTGATCCGATGTTGTTGCCATTTGATGAGTTTGATGTTATTTTGGGTATGGATTGGCTAACTCAGCATGATACAATAGTAAACTGTAGACAGGAATATATTTTGTTAAAATGTCAGAACGACGAGTTGCTCCGGGTTAAATCTGATCAGACAGAGGGGTTATCTGATGTGATTTTAGTGATGGCAGCACAGAGATATGTTAAAAAAGGGTATGATGCTTAATTGGCTTATATACTCGACACTAAAGTATCAGAGTCGAAGATTCATGTAGTGCCGGTAGTATGTGAATTTTCTGATGTGTTTCCAGAGGAATTACCAGGGTTACCACCAGAAAGAGAAGTGGAATTTTCTACAGATTTGATTCTAGGAACTACTTCAATTTCCATAGCTCCGTACCGGATGACTTCTACAGAATTAAAGGAGTTAAAGACACAGTTACAGGAACTTGTGGATAGGGGTTTTGTTCGACCAAGTCATTCACCTTGGGGTGTTCCAGTTTGTTCGTGAAAAAGAAAGACGGGTCCTTGAGCTTGTGCATCGACTATCGGTAGCTTAATAAGGTAACTAAAAAGAATAAGTACCTGGTGCCTCAGATTGATACTTATTTGATCAGCTGAAAGGTGGCACAGTATTCTCGAAGATTGATCTCTGATCAGGTTACTATTAGTTACGGGTAAAGGAGTCAGATGTGCCAAAGACAGCCTTCAAAACCAGGTACGGACATTATGAGTTTCTAGTTATGCCATTTGGGCTAACTAATGCACCTGCGGTATTTATGGATTTGATGAACCGGATATTCAAATCGTATTTAGATAGATTTGTGGTAGTATTCATTGATGATATTTTGGTTTATTCTTGGGATGAAAAGGAACATGCATAACATTTGAGAATTGTGCTACAAATTCTGTGAAAGAAACAGTTATATGCTAAATTCAGTAAATGTGAATTTTGGCTTCGAGAAGTGAGGTTTCTCGGACATTTGTATCCGCCGAAGGTATCAGGGTGGATCCGAGTAAAATCTCAGCTATTATGAATTGAAGTCCACCGAAGAATGTATCTGAAGTTAGAAGTTTCTTGGGTTTAGCTGGTTATTATCGAAGATTTTTTTAGGGGTTCTCTATGATAGCTTCTTTGATGACCCGTTTATTGCAGAAAGATGTTAAATTCGAGTGGACTGAAGAATGTCAGCAGAGTTTTGATAGATTGAAAGAATTGTTGACAAAAGCACCTGTGTTGGTACAGCCTGAACCGGGTAAAGAATTTATTATTTATAGTGATGCATCATTAAATGGTTTAGGTTGTGTCTTCATGCAAGAAGAAAAGTAATAGCCTATGCTTCAAGACAACTTAAGCCACATGAAAGAAACTATCCGGTACATGATCTCGAATTAGCTACTATTGTATTTACATTGAAGATATGGTGGCATTACTTGTACGGTGAGATATGTCATATTTATACTAATCATAAAAGCCTGAAATATTTGATGACACAGAAAGATTTGAATTTGAGACAACGCAAGTGGCTTGAACAGATAAAGGATTATGATTTGATTATTGATTACCATCCGAGTAAGGCTAATGTTGTAGTTGATGCTTTGAGCCGAAAATCTTTATTTGCTTTACGATCTATGAATACTCAGTTATCCTTGTCTGAAGATGGTTCAGTATAGCTGAAATAAGAGCTAGACCAGCATTTATACAGCAAATCTGTGAGGCTCAGAAAAATGATGAAAAGTTACAAACTAAACGGGCTCAATGTGAGTTGGGTACTGATTCTGAATTTCAAGTAGGGATCGATGGTTGTTTATTATTTAGAGGCAGGGTATGTGTACCTCAAAATTCAGAGCTCATACAGAAGATTCTACACGAGGCTCACAGTGGTACCATGTTTGTACATCCGGGGAGTAATAAAATGTATAATGATTTGAAAAAAAAAATGTACTAGTGGCCAGGTATGAAACATGATATCTCTAAATTTGTATCAAAGTGTTTGATATGTCAGCAGGTTAAAGCTGAGCATCAGGTACCTTCGGGGTTACTTCTGCCAATCACTATACCGAAATGGAAATGGGAAAGAATTACTATGGATTTTGTATCTGGGTTACCGTTGTCTCCAAGGAAGAAAGATGCCATTTGGGTGATTGTTGACCGATTAACAAAATCAGCGCACTTTATTCCGGTATGCATGGATTATTCTTTAGATAAACTGGCTGAATTATACATATCTGAGATTGTCAGGCTACATGGAGTGCCTGTTTCCATCATATCAGATAAAGATCCCCGATTTACATCTCATTTCTAGAACAAATTGTAAGAAGCCTTAGGTACTCAGTTGTATTTTAGCACCGCATTTCATCCTCAAACTGATGGCCAAACTGAGCGTGTAATTCAGGTATTGGAAGATATGCTTCGATGTCGTATACTAGAGTTTGAAGTTAATTGGGAGAGGTATCTACCTTCGATTGAATTTGCTTATAATAATAGCTATCAGTCCATTATTAAAATGGCTTTGTATGAAGCTTTATATGGTAGAAAATGTAGAACACCGTTATATTGGATAGAGCTTAGTGAAAAGAAGATACATGGGGTTGATTTGATCCGGGAAACAGAAGAAAAAGTAAAAGTGATTCGGGAAAGTTTGATAGCTGCTTTTGACCGTCAAAAATCATACGCCAATCTTAAACAGAAGGAGATTGAATTTCAGGTCGGGGATAAAGTATTTTTAAAGTATCACCTTGGAAGAAAGCTCTCTGATTTGGTCGTAAAGGTAAATTGAGTCTAAGATTTATCGGACCATATGAAATCATAGAAAGAATTGGACCACTTGCTTATCAATTGGCATTATCGTCAAAACTCGATAGAATTCATAATGTTTTTCATGTATCTATGCTACGACAGTATTGATCAGATCCTTCACATGTTATTTCTCCTACAGATGCGCAAATTCAGCCAAATATGAGTTACAGTGAAGAACCAGTTAAGATTTTGGCACAGGAGACCAAGGAACTCAGAAATAAAAAGATAAAGTTAGTAAAAGTATTGTGGCAAAAACATGGAGTAGAAGAGGCAACAAGGGAATTGGAGAAGCTATGAGAAAATAGTACCTAAACCTTTTTAACAGTAAGATTTTCAAGGACGAAAATCTCAAAAAGGGGGGAAGTTGTGATAGCCCGATTTAGGGCCTAAACGGAATAGTAGTTTCAAAACCACAAATCTGAAGTAGAAAAATTTATTCTGATTAATTTTTATAGTTTACCGAGTGATTAGATGCATGTGTTAGAGTATCGATTGAAAATTTTATGAATTACATGTCTAATTTGCCTATTAGGGCCTGTTTGAAAAAGTTGATAAATATGAGTTCTAGATAGGAAAGGATTAAATTGAAGAGCATAATTGAAGTAGAGGTCCTTAATTGGTAATTATACCATTTGGTTTTCATGGACAAAAATGGACATACATAGCTAAAAATAACCAAAGTTTTAATGATGGGTATTTTAGTCATTTGGTAATTAAAAGATTCAAAAGGGAAAAAGATGGCAAAATGTTGTCCATCTTCTTCAAGTAGGCCGAAACTCCAAGGGACACCATAGCTAGGGTTTTTTCAACTTCTCAAGCCCATAGTAAGTGATTCCAAGCCCCGTTTTTAATGTTCTTTACGTTTTTGGAGTCCCAGTAACTTGATTTAGCTTATTCTAGCAATAATTTAACCTAAGGTTCATATTTGGAAAAATACCCATAGGTGAAATGTGTTTATTTTGATGTTTCCTGATAGAATAAGAAGTTAGAAACTATGTTAAACAACTTGTGCTACTCGGTTTTAAGTGAAAACGAGTAAAATGACATAATCGGTAAAAATACCTAATGTTCATAAGTATATGTAAGAGTGAGAATTTGATGTTGCTGTTGGTAAATAAATGATCAACATGTTCTAAAACATAAGAATTAAAGATAAAGTTTAATTTCCGAGCTTTGGGGCAAAAGTGCAAATATGTAAAAGTTTAGGGGCAAAATCATAATTTTTCTGAAGTTAGAGTTAAGGATTGTTTTGATAAATGTGAGTATTCAATAAGCTAAATGTGTTATTTTAGATCAAGAAAGACGTGGAATCGACCTTGATCGGGGAAAGGAAAAGATTGTAGACTAAACTGCAAAATTTCTATATTTTGCACCGAGGTAAGTTTGTATGTAAATAATATATTGTTTTTACTTATGTTATAATATTTTGTTATTATATGAGATGTGATTGCATATTGAATGTTCACTTGAGGCAAAATATGAATTAAAATTTAGTATGGATAAATTGGTAAAATGTTGAAAAGTGAGAGATTTCTCGATTGAACATTCGAAATAGAAAAGATACGAATGATTCGGGGTTAGAACACATGTGTAGTACTATTTACAGGCGACTATGTTTTCATGACAGTTTAGGTCACGTGTGTAGTATTAAGTGCAGGCTACTACGTGTACCATATGGTTGGGGTCGCATGTGTAGTACTATGTGCAGACTACTATGCGTACCCGATAACTTCAATCATATATATGGTACTAGGTACAAGCCACTATGTGTAAGAAATGATTTTAGTCACAAGTGTAGTACTAAGTGAAGGCTAATATGTGCACCAATTAATCTTAGCTTCAAAGGTAGTACTATGTGCAAGCCATCGAGTATTTATTATTGTTCTATTCCGAAGTGTTCAATGAGAAAGTAGCCAAGTGAAAAATGAGTGTGATTATGTAAAGATTAAGTGTAGATATATGTGTATATAAGCATATGAGTAATGTGTTCAATAAATGATCGAACTTCAATAGGTTTGATGTGGATAAGCGTTATTGGAAATGGATATGAGAAAATTCATGAAAAAGGTACAATCAGAAATAAAACAGTTTATGGCAGTAGCAGTGAGGTGAATTTGAAAAATCACCAAAAATAGTAAATGTTGAATTGGAGATTGAATGAAATATGTAATTAAATATTATTGAGTCTATTTTTATATAAAATAAATAAGGAAAGTAAAAGAATTCTATATTTTTATTTATTTAAATTTTTGTAAGAGTGGTTTAGATTGATTTCGTGATCCCCTCTTCTGATTTGGAAAAATCATTAAAATTTATACAAAAATATTTATGGAATACAATTTATATGGTTAGATTCCTTATTGAGTCTATTTTTAAAATAAACAAACAAGAACATCTTTTGAATTTTGTATAAAGAGAAATTGTAACGTTAGTTAAGAGTGGTTAGGACTGTTGAGTAGCGAAATAGGAGAATATTTAATGAATAGACTGGATTAATTGGTTCAACCAAAAATTCTTAAATTTTTAGGGTAAGAAGACATATGAGTCTAGTTTCTACAAAAATTACGGATCTTAATTCAGAGCTCCGTAGCTCCAGATAAAAATAATTTAGTGACTGGGGCTCAAATGGATAGCTTGTACTGAATTTTAGTAAATTGTAATTTCATGTGAGATTAAGGTTGTATAATTGTGGAAACATATTTTGGGATTTATAAATGCCATTAATAGTTTATTATTTTTATTATTTACATATTACTTACTAAGATATAAGCTTACTTTGTTTCCTTTTCTTTCTTGTCTTATTTTATAGTGTAATTGAGTTTGTTCGTGACTCGAAAAAGTTGTCGGAAGCTCACCAACACTATCCATCCTTCCTTCTGGTATTTTGTAAACATATTTTGGAACTATGACATGTATAGAAGGCTTTAGTATGTTGTTGTATATTGTAGTAATATTACTTGAAATGTTGATTTCTAATATTTGATATATCACTCATATTATGTTATCGATGTGGTTTAATATTAGATAAATTACAAGTTTATGATATATGTAAATTTAATGTTTAGAGATTGAATGAATAGTTGAAGGGTTTTAATTTAGATAATCATTCTATATCTCAATTTATTATGATTACATGTATGCTATTCTGGTAATACTCGTATCCTGTTCCAGTATTGAACACAGGTAAAGGGTGTTATAGTAAATGTGAAAGAGGCCCAAAGGTAAATATACCAAAGTTTTAAAAATACCTTATTTTTCTCCTCCACCTACAGGAAACTCACGACACTCATTCTCCCCTCACCCTCTTTGTCGTCCCTTAAAATCTCCAAATACCATTCACTAATTTTGATCTCCATTACTCTAATCCTTTTTATTTTCATCATCTTTCTCACATTAAGCCCTCTTTGAAAACTAAAAAGTACACCAAGAACATCTTTAATTCCATTATTATTCAACTTGTGGATTTTCTCAGATTTTCCATCAATCGTTCGTTTTTTCCTCAACCAAGATAATGTTTCATTTTCCTAATAGTTTTTTATGTAGTTTATCCCTTTGAATCAAGTTTTAATCTATTGAATCAAAGATTTTGTGCAGAAGTTGAAAGTGGAGTCATTAATGGTGAAATTTGGGATTTTGGACAAAATTATTGTTCCTACATGATTTTCAATTTGTTTTGATGTAATTAGAAAGTTTTTAAACTTGCTTTTAAAGTTTCATTGAAAGATTTGAAGTTTTTGTTGAGCTTTTATAAAAATGGCCATGGATGTCAAAATTTTCGGAACCATTAACTTGAGGAATTTTGAATGTCTTTAAGGTTGAGAATTATTCTTGGATGAGTAATTAGGTGTTTAGAATCAGTTTTAAGCGATGGGATTGAATGTGAAATAAGGAATTTGAGTTTCAGCTATGCTAGTAAAAAATTTTAGTTTCAAGAGGAACTAGCCTTAGACCTAAATTTTTGTTTGTTTAATGTGTTTTATAGCTACTAATTAATAGTGTATATTGTATGGTGAATATGTGTGAAGATTTAGAATCTTTGGGACCTTCTTCGAGTAAAGCGAAAGGCAATGAAAAACTATTTTAAGCTTTTGAAAAATAGGCGAAAGCGTGAACAGTGAGTGTTTTGGAATCGCTGCTTGTAGACACAATTCATAGTGTTAAATGAGAGCTTATGAGTAGCCTAAACCTCTATCCTAAGTTCTAAGTGTATGTTAGCTCTTATGAAATGCATCAGTTATTGGATACACCTTTAGCGCCTCATATAAAACTTATCAAGGAGGGCAAGATTTTGGATTTTGCTTTTGATTCTGAGGGAGTTTTATGCTATCGTGGGAGATATTATGTACCTTCAGATTTAGAGTGGAAACTGTCTATTCTGAGGGAAACACATAATAGTCCTTATACTATGCATCCCAAAGGGAGTAAAATGTATCGGGATCTTTGTGAGCAATATTGGTGGCTAGGACTTAAGCGTGATGTAACTAATTTTGAGGTAAGATGCTTGACATGCCAACAAGCCAAGGCCGAGCACCAATTTCCTTCGGGTTCGCTCCAACCTATTTAGATTCCTCAGTGGAAATGGGAGCGTGTCACCATGGACTTTGCTAGTGGGCTACCTTTGACACCTTCTAAGAAATACTCCATCAGGGAGGATGTTGACTTGTTGATTAAGTCCACCCATTTTCTACTAGTACGTACTGACTACTTGTTATTGAAGTTGGCGAAGTTGTATATCTCCGAAATTGTAAGACTTCATGGGGTACCAGTTTCTATCATTTTTTATTAGGATCCTTATTTCACGTCTCTATTTTGAAAGAAACTGCATAAGGCACTTGGTATGAGGTTAAACTTCAGTACAACTTTTCATTTGCAGTTTGGTGGGCAGTATGAAATAGTTATCCAGATTCTCGAGGATATGTTGAGAGGTTGCATGATTGATTTTCGAGGTAGTTGGGAGGAACATCTGTCACTTGCTGAATTCATGTATAATAATAACTTCAAGTCAAGCATCCAGACGGCTCCTTATGAAGCTTTTTACGGACACAAGTGTAGGACACCTCTATGTTGGACAGAATTAGGGGAGAAGAAAGTGTTAGGACTAGATTTAGTGAAAAAAAAGAATACTATGAAGATTATCTAGGGTCGTTTAAGAGTAGCATCAGAGCAACAAAAGTCTTATTTTGACTTGATGAGGAAGGATATAGAGTTCAGTGTTGGTGATCAAGGCTTCCTTAAGGTTTTGCCTTGGAAAAAGGTTTTGAGGTTTGGCCGCAAGGGAAAATTGAGTCTGAGGTTCATTAGACTCCATCGCATCGTTAAGAGAGTTGGACCAGTGGCATATTAGCCGGAGCTACCTTCAAAGTTGGATCATATCCACGATGTTTTTCATGTGTCAATGTTGGGACGATACCTATCTGACCCTTCTCATATAGTTTTGATTGAGGAGATTAAAGTTTATTTAGATTTGTTATTTGGCGAGAAACTAATATAGATCTTGATTGTGAGGTCAAATTTTTGTGGAGGAAGCAAATTCCACTCGTGAAGGTTTTGTGGAGGAATCACGACTCTAATGAGGCCACTTGGGAGCTTGAAGATTTGATATGACAACAATATCCTCACCCTTTCCCATCAGCTAAAATTTGAGGAAGAAATTTATTTTAAGGAGGGTAGAGTTGTCACATCACACATTTTTATTATTAGTGGCACGAAAATTAAAACAAGAAAGTGAAGTAGTTTTGTGGTTTAATGCTCCTTAGCTATCCTAGTGGTCCTAGTGGTTTAATTTTTTTTACACAAAACCCATGTGATTATTATACTTGCTGTCCACCCCATAACTTCCATGAATAGGAGGATTCCCTTCCTCAATTATGAGTTAAATTTACCATAAGTTGAGGAAGCATGATCCCCCTTTTTACTCCATGTTCCACTCTCTTTCCATTTCATATCACCCTCTCCATAGAAGAGCTTCATTGAACCTTGGCCAAGTTGACCAACCTCTCCTCTTGTTCACCCACCTCTCATTGTCGTTGGAACGAAGGAAATGTGCCAGTGTACACAATCGCAACAAGTAATAAAGTGACAAGTAAATGTTAAGTTATTGTACCCACAGGGACTGTGAAAAGGATTATTTATGAATGCTATTTAAAACACTTTGGTGAAGAAAAATAATTTGTTTGAAGAGGGTTGTAACACCCCAAACTCGGCCCAGACGTTATGGCCGAATCTGGCGTGGTCACATTGAAGTGTTTTTTGAAAACCGTGTTTTCATTGAAAACCCTTCTTGTTTAAAAATTTGTGTAAAACCTCAATTTGCATTTGATCAATTGAAAACGTGGTTTATTTAAAAGATTATTCCTTTTTTAAGATGTTATTACCTATAAAATCTTAATCATTGCGGAAGCTTAATTTAAATCAGTTGTTGTTTTGGAAAAACCCGTTTCCACCTCTAGCAATTATAAAGCCACAAGTAAAATCCCAATTTGTAATCCAGAAATTATAAAAGGCTTTATTACAAACCAAACCCAAAATAAAGTTCTTGAGAGTAAATAATCCAAAATAGAAATTATAAGCAGTGTGTAGCCTTCTCCGAGTCCCTCGCAACTCCAATCCATCTAAGGCTGGGAATTCCCTGAAAGGTTAATAAATATGGTGAGTTTGCGAAAACTCAGTGTGTAATCCTCTTATTAGAGTAACAGTTAGTATACAGAAACAGAAATAGAATCAATCTAGGCTGGAGCCCTATAACAGAATCAGGTGGGCCTAAATGCTATTCAATATCGGTGGGCTTTGGGCCTTAGCCCATAGTGGCCTCAGTTGGGCCGGAGCCCATATCACAAAACCAATATGATTATGCAATGTGCAATTACCCATAACCAACCCTGTACACCCCCTTCCAACCCTACTCTCCTGTGGGGAGATACTCGACCCACCCATCCTTATACACCCATTGTGACACCAGTTGCGGCACCACTCATCGTTGCAGCAGCACTGCTCGTGGCTTAAAAGCCTTTATTGTAGCACCGGTTGCGGCACTACTTATCGTTGCAGTAGAGCTGCTCGTGGCTTAAAAGCCTTCGTTGGATCCACAATCGTCAAGCGACCGTGCGACCTTCATATAAACTTCCTCCAATTATAACCCAACCCATATGCAACATATAATCTCATGAATGCATCATAATACACATATGACATACAAATCGTACATATATCACATAGGGGAACTTTAGTCATTTTGCCCTTAGGCATATCGGTCATCATCTCATCGTGGGCCCAGGTACACATTCTAGCCCATTAACAATTTGATATTTATCCGGAGTATTTAAGTTACTATTATGAAAGTTACAAATTTACTGGGCCTAAAAGCCCGTTACATAGCCCAATGTGGGCCCATACATTAATATGTATATCACATAGCATACTTACGAAAGACAGTCACATTCATAGTTTAAAACAGCTTCAAAATAGTTACCTACCTTCAAGGGCATAATCGTAATTCTAATCTACAGGGGTATTTCGGTAATTCTACCTTACAGGGGTATTTTGGTAATCTTACACTACAAGGGTATTTCAGTAATTTCGCAATCCAAGGGTATTTCGATACTTTTACAATCCAGGGGTATTTTAGTAATTTTCCACAAATTGGGGGTATTTCGGTATTTTTACGAATTAGAGGTATTTCCATAATTTTGCAATTCGAGGGTATTTCAGTAATTTCACAAATTAGGGGTATTTTTGTAATTTTGCAATTCTAGGGTATTTTGGTAATTTCACAAATTAGGGGTATTTCAGTAATTTTGCAAAGTAGGGGTATTTCTGTAATTTTGTAAACCAGGGGTATTTTGGTGATTTTGTAAACTGAAGGTATTTCGGTAATTTGTAAATCATGGGGGTATTTTGGTAATTTTGCAAATCAAGGTTATTTTTGTAATTTCTTAACACTATGCGTCTAATTACGTACCTTGGCTCGTTAACAAGTCCTCGTTGGCTAAAGTGAACAGATACTATGTACCAGGTAGGATTCCAGAGAAGAGGAGGTGAGTTATTAAAACCGATTAAGTACTAAGCTCTCCCTAGATCCAATCCTAGACATGCATATACCCATTGCCACACTTCAACCCTATGACTTGTCCACAGTCACACTTAATTGATTAATTAAGTTTTATGTCTGCTTAAACAATTATTAGATACTAGCCGAAAAGTCCACTACAAAACCCTAATGAGTCCACTTACATTCATATAGCCCATTAGGCCCAATCACATTTATATGGCCATTAGGTCCATTCACATTTATACGACCCCTTAGGCCCAAACCTATTCCAAGCCATACAACCCACTTAATTAGCTCGTCATTTATAATCAATCTACCAATTTTTACTTCTCTGCCCCACGGGCCTGTTGGGCCCATTTGGCCCATTCCGGCCTATCAAACAAGGGTTAGAATTACACACCTGATAGGAATCTAAAGTTTATTCGCACTCTGAACACTGCTATGCCCAGAAGCCTACAGTAATCACACCCTTGACTCCCAAGGAGTGTGTTGACCAACTTCGGTCACCACCATCATGACCCAACGGCGTACAGGTCAACGAATGATCCAACGCCTAACCCAACGAACACGCCACAAAGCGAAAGGGATAAGCCAAGAAAGGTATGCCTACTCTTCTCATGGTTTGCTCTATTTAAAGCCAGCTCCTCGCCTATTCTCATGTTAGCTTCCAGATGTGGGATTCTCCATCAATCCCCCAAAACTAAAGCATTAGCAAAATAATCAACCTTTGCATGCAAAGGGATTCGAACCATAGTCCTCTCAATAGCCATGTCACGCCACCACCACTAGGACACAAGCTCCTTTGTGTCATAAGTCCAACACATTTAACTTTAAAGCCTGACTACTCGCTTCCAGATTTATTTAAAAGAAAAACCCAAAATAAATTGCAAGAGCCAAAACTTGAACCTTGGACCCCCTTACTTCCCCTATAGCTTCACTTCCTTGTCCCCCATATGGTGCTATTTTGCCACTATACCACACTCCTTTTTGTGCCTTATCTTACCCTAATTTATTTAAGAGTTATACCACTTGAGATCAGGGTTCCACTAAGGCTAAAAATAAAAAATTTTCCTATGGCCTAACTTGAACCCGAGACTTTATAGTACCCTCCAAACACTCTAAAATCACACATTTGAATTATTTAAGTCACCTTTTAACCGATCCAAAACTTAAGGCCCAATACTTCTAGTCCCAAACTTCAGGGCGTTACAAGGGTGATTAAAAACTAAGATTTTAAACTAAGTAAAAATAAATAAAATAAAAAATAAAAGTTCTAATGCACGATTTCAAAATACGATTTTAATCAAGATAACATAATTGTGTTAGATTAATTACATTTCTTAACTTAGAATTATTAAACTCATGTTTATGTTGTTACAAATAAATTCACGGCAACTCGGTAAATTGCTAACTTATGAACATATTCACCTACCAAAATCCATTTATCTCTTGACTATATCCTTATGTCAATTCAACTGATCAAACAAATTTTAATAGGCAAACATGTTATTGTACATACAAATTTATTAAATTGAAATAATATCTTGTGCATATCCCTATGTCAATTCAAACGATTAATTCAATCTAATAAGCACATAAAAGACTACATGAGGTAACAAAGTATCCCTACCTTTAAACAATTTAATCACAATAATCTTGCAAGTTATGCAAGGCAAATGTATCGTCGGATACCGTTGCTAATTTGACCCTCGACTACCTTAGATGATTAAACATGCACTGATTCAGTACAGTTTCCATTAATTACAATTTCAATCTGTTTAAATAATTAATTCATTACTACCTCGCAATTGTAATGCAAAAATAACTTAGGCATGATTTTACTTAATCAAGCATTTTACCAAGGCCTATAACAACATAAACACAATTTTAACAATTTAAGCAGACAAAATGCAATCAACCTAACACGAATTAAATTCAAGCTAAATTGATTAAATTAAACATTCCAACAACATAACTATTCATAGATGTGTTCATCATAACAACAACAAAAATTAAAAAGGTAAGGAACAAGAATCAAATCTAGTGTTTTTCTGTGGCTTGACTAGTTTGCTCCGTTCTTCATTCTCTGTTGTCCTCGTCAACCAAGGCTGCTATGAAAACTTAATTTCTACTCCAAATGGCTGAGAAAAGGCTCTTTTCCAAGAGGAGAAATCGACAAATGAACAAAGGAAATTGGATGGGAAAATGAGAAGAGAAAGTGAGAGAAGAGAGAAAAGATGTGAATGCTTGAGGTGTGTTTCAAATGATCAGAAAAGGGGGGTTTTATAGCTTAAGAGGGCTGCTAAAAATAGCTAAAATTAGCAGCCAAAGAGCCCTCCCTTGGTCGGCCACACATGTGGCAAGGTTGATGGTTTCAACTTTGCTAATTTAGGCTTAGGGCAAATCTATAAAGTCACCAATTGTGGAGGGATATGTTTGCAACTTGAACAAGTCTTCAAGGGCCTTTTTGCAAGCTAAATAATCAGCCAATAAGCTGATTTGGGTCAGCATATGGATGGTTTTGGGCTATCTATTTCTTGGCCAGTTTGGTTCACTCGATTCAGCTCAACTGGACCGCTTCTTCATAATTAATGAATAATAATTTATTAACCCAAATTAAATTGGATATAAATTAAAATTAATTATATTATGAATTAATACACATAATTTTGGACCATCTTAGGCTGAAGTAATTCGCCTTAATACTTCAAATTGCTTATCAGTTTTGTGCTTTTAGTAGTGTCTGCCGAGCCATTTTTCACCCTTCGTGCAATTCTATCGAAAATAACCAAAATTAATTATAAAATCAATGAAAATTCAACATGTTCATAATTTAAGTACAATTTAATTATTTTATAAAAATTAATTAGTTTTCGACAAGAATTCTATCGAAACTGCATGAATTTAAGTTGAAAAAGGGCATGAAAAAGTGTGTATATTTTTGTGTTTCCACACCCTCAAACTTAATTCATTGCTCATCCCGAGTAATGCACAAAATCGAAAAGAATTTCTCAGAAACACATTTGCAAAACTCCTTCAGAATAACATTCTTCCCAAAATTATGAATTTAATATACTTATGCTCAAAAATAAGAAATTTGATAGTTACGCTACTTAAGTATACATATCGTTCAAATTAATCTCAGCAACTATTATGAAAGCAAAGATAGACTAAATGCTTCCTTAACAAAGACTTGTTAACCTTTACCAATTTGATTTTATTCCCTTATTTAAGACTAAGCTACAATCATTAAGTTAACTTATGCCTTCATATGTTGAACATTGCAATTTCTCTCCACTAATGTAGGTAGCATAGAAACTTAAATCAATAGGTCTTTAACAAGGTTGTAACGTGGCTAGGCTAGGGGTAGGTAAAAGATGAATAAATTTAGGCTAAAATCCTAGACTTAGCTTGAATCAGACCTTCGGAATATTTACCTTCAATACACATGCTCTTTTGTACATTTATTGTCTTTCAAGTACATATGCTCTTTTCTTTCCTCTCTTTTTTTCAAAAAAAATTCGAGCATTTTCCTGTATGTACTACAATTTTTAGGGCATTTGATACTTCTTTTCAACTCCCCTAAACTTATTTTCAAAGAATATCCTGAATAGTACTAAGTCTAGTGTTTGGGACAAGTTAAAGATACTTAAGAGAAAAGTGATGGCTAAATATTGTAAGGGTTCAAATAAAATTAGGCCATATAGTCTCAAAGTTGGGTTTCAAAGTATAAAATTTATCATGGTTGGCTTGAAAGGCTCAAACGGTCCAAACGAAAGTCACCTAAAGCATTTATCAACATTCCATGCTTCCTAGGATTTTTCCTCAAGAAACTACTAAGTCAATTCTAAAGACTTAAACTTTCATGCATGCTCAACTTTCCTAAGGAAGTAAAAATTTTATGGTACGATTTACGTGCTTTATAAAAATACATTTATGTCATTATTAAGCTAACATAACAATTTATTTAAATAATTGAACTTTATTTATACTGAAGTTTAGCATACTTAACAAAATTTCAAATTATTGAACAAAATATAACCTAATCATAACTGAAAGAAAAATTGATTCTGAGTGGAAATAATTTCAATTTTTCAGCCCCCTACTTAAAATGAACAATGTTCTCATTATTTAAAGTGAATAGATACTATACACCAAGTAGGATTTTAGAAAAGAGGAGGTGAGTCAATTTGACTGCTTAGGTACCAAGCTCTCTCTAAATCCAATCCTAAACATGTATATATCTATTGGCACACTTTATACTTTGTGATTTGTTCATTACTATTCATGATTTCCACCTGTTATTTTATTATGTGAAAATAAAAATTCCTAATTAAACTTAATCCTAAAATGACCTAACAATAGAAATAAAATAAAGTCAAGATCCCCCTTTTATTTATTTGCAGATCCTTCCGAATTTGACTCATCTTTTGCTCCATCATTATTATCTTTGCATGAATCGCTTCGCTCCTTCTTTGATAATGGACTCCATGGCTCAAATATGAAATCTGAAAATTCAGGCACAAAAATAAATGGGTCATTGTAAATTTTCGTAAGAGCACTTCTCATCGAGTCATCCCTTATTTTTGAGTATCTCTAGTAAGCTTGTTGCTGCCATTGTATATGTTGTATTATATCCATCAACTTTGGCAGCTCGTCTTGAAGATCTGGGCGAGGTGATTGAGTTCTGAACATTGAAGTTTCGACATCAGGTTCAGCTTTTGGTTCCATTGGTTTCGCCTCATCAGGGACTTCAGCTTCTTGCACTGGCTCGATCTCTGTGGGATCTTCTTCTTCTTCTTCGGGATCCTTACTTTCTTCCACTCGTTACTGTAGAACAAAATCTCCAACTATTCGATAGAGGTCCTAATCTATGATTGTGCCTCGGCTATACCCTGTCTTCTTTATGTTTGCAAGAATTTTAGCTTTCAAGCATAGAATTGTTATCGTAAAGGGAAAGTAAGCTGGGCCATAACGTCTAACGACACAATTCCGCATTTCTCTTAGTATAATTTTTCCCACATCGATGGTCTTTCCAATTAAGATCGAGTATAATAAGACCATTCGCTTTAATGAGATTGTTGTCCCATGTGAACTAGGCATAAGGCTGAAACAGATGAAATAGAACCATACCTTTGTAAGTGGTGTCAAATATTCTCTTTGACGAGTGTGAATTCCTTGTTTTGACACAATCCACTTAGAACCTGGAATTGAAAGTCCCTCGAGAATTTCTTGCAAATTTTTAGGCTCGATATTGCTCATCAAAGAAAAATATTCATTGTTTTTGGAATCAGGTAATTCAAAGAACTCATTAATAGCATTTCAAGTTATTGGTAACTTGATTCTGCGAACTGGAACTTCTGTCAACTCGCTTGAGGTTAAATTTACATAGAATTCACGAACTAATTCCTCATCCACACTGGGTCTCTTCTTACTAAACAATTCCCAATTGAGAGCTTTGCAACTTGACGAATACGCACCATAAAATCAATATAGTTGCTTTCTTTCAATGTGAAGCCTTTCTCTAGATGCATCTATTGATTCTGGAAGATACTTTTGTGTCTCACTTTGGCTTCTTCATAGTGGAACTTGCTTTGTGATTTGTCAATTTGGGCAGAGGTATGGGTTCTCTTGTGAGGCATGATTAACCTGAACATAAGATGGAAAAAATTATTTCCTAAAAAATTTAATTAATAAAAATTATTAACAATTCAATAAATTGAAAAATTAAATAATTTAATAAAATTAAAATTTAGGAGAAAAATTGGTCTTACCACATTTTTTTTATAAAAATTAAAAACTCCTAAGGAAATAATTATGAATAAAAAGATGGCAAATTAAAAGAGGTTGGAGGGTCTTTGGCTAAAGCGCTTGGTGCAAGGTTGGTGTGCCGCTTGGGTGTGCGAGGCAACAACGTGCAATAGGAGTTAGGAGTACGTAGCAACGCACGCGGGCTAGGCCTGATGCACGAGCAGTGTGTGGATCCTCGTCGAGCAGACCTGGCGTGAGCACGCAGAAGCTAGGCGCAAGTGCGGGACGAAGGCTTGGCGAGCTGCTAGTGCTGGATGGGCAGCAGGTGCAGCAATAAGGGGTGGCTACTGGTGCACCTGCGTGCGAGGGCTGCTGGGCTTGTGCTGGCCGATTGGGCTGCTGGTAGTGCTGCCTGGTAGTGCTGCGGCTAGGGAGTTGAGGCACTTAGAGAGTTTTTGGTGTTAGGGGAGAATGGAATTTGAGTGGTGAATGATTGACAAATATGAACAGATGGGTGAAATTTATAGTGGAAGGAATAGGAATTAGAGTAAGATTCTTAGAATAATTTAATAAAAATATTATAATTCTAATTCTAATTCTACTCAAAGTTAACAACAATTAATAATCAAATATATGTATATTAAATTATTATTTTCTATTAATTTATTAAATAAAAATAAAAATAAAAATAAAATATGATTAAAATTAAACTAATTCTAATTTTTTGCTAAGTTGATACAAATTATTATATATTATAATAGATATAATTATATATTAAAGATTACCATTTTTTTTAAATTAAAAACATTTATTCTAGATGCCTTTTGAAAATATTTATAAAAAGAGACTCCTAATTTTTATTATTTACGAAAAGAGTAATCAAATTTTGGAAAGAGTTCAATTAAGTCCCTAGACTTAAAGAAAATTTACATTTGAGTTGCAATTTAAAACTTGGATCAAAATTGACCCTTTTATTTAAAAATTTAAAAATTTATTTTGTCTTTTAGGGAATAATTTCTCGGAAAATTATGTTAAAACAATTCCCAAGAAAGATTGGAGGGGTCACAAGTGATCTTGCTTAAGTTTCAATCTCTTAGACAAAATTTATTTAAACATACTAATCTCGAAAATACACCCTAAATCATTTATTATAAAGAAAAACAAGAAAGTTTTAATCATTTGATAAAATGAACGAGATTTGATCTCGTTCAATTTTATCTCCCCAGTAATGTTTCAAGCGTTGAGCATTAACTCGAAAATTTCCTCCCTTACCTTGAAGTTTAACAACTCCGTATGGATAGACTCGATGAATCGTAAATGGGCCAGACCAACATGATTTTAACTTACCTGGAAAGAACCTTAATCTGGAATTAAATAACAAGACTTGCTGACCTGCTTCAAATTCTCTAACTCGGATGTGCTTGTCATGCCATTTCTTGAGTCTCTCCTTGAGTAATTTGGCATTCTCATATGAAGACATTTGGAATTCTTCTAACTCGTTGAGTTGGAGTATCCATTTCTCTTTCACAGGCTTAGCATCCAAGTTGAGCTATTGAAGAGCCCAACAAGCTTTATGCTCTAACTCCAAGGGTAGATGACAGGCTTTCCCAAAGACCAACCTATAGGGTGACATCCCTAAAGGTGTCTTGTATGCTGTCCTGTAAGCCCAAAAAGCATCATCCAGTCTTCTGGACTAATCTCATTGATTTGGGCAAACTACCTTCTCAAGTATGCCTTTGATCTCTTTATTTGCCAGTTCAGCTTGCCCATTCGTTAGCGGATGGTAAGCTATGGCAACATTATGCTTCACTCCATGTTTGTCAAGTAACCATTTCAACCACTTGTTCACAAAATAGGAACCTTCATCACTGATGATGGCTCTTGGAGTTCCAAACCTTGTGAACACATGCTTCTGCAAAAACTTCATTACAACCTTAGCATCGTTTGTCGAATATGCTTCAGCCTCAATCTACTTAGACACTTAGTCTACTGCTACCAAGATGTACTTGTGACCAAAAGACAAAGGGAAAGGATCGAGAAAGTCAATACCCTAAACATCAAACAATTCTACCTCAATGATGTTTGTTCGAGGCATCTCATTTCTGTTGGTGACATTTTTGACCCTTTAACATCGATCACAACTCTTTATGTAAGCATATATGTCTTTAAATGGTGTTGGCCAAAAGAATCTAGCTTGCAATACTCTGGCTGCAGTACGTGTACCTCTGAAATGTCCCCCACTTGGAGTTGTGTGGTAATGATATAGAATCTTATGTACTTCATCCTCTGCCACACATCTCCTGATCATTTCATCTACAAACTTTTTAAACAAATATGGCTTTTCCCAGAAATAATATTTCACATCGTGAAGAAACTTTTTCTGTTGATGATACGTTTTATCAATCGGCATCAAACCATAAGCTAAATAGTTAGCCATATCAGCAAACCAAGGGGTATTATGGACATGATTTACCTTCAGTATGTGTTCATCTGGAAATGTCTCTTGAATGGGTATAAGAGGAGGATTCCCTTCTTGCGGCTCCAACCTGGACAAGTGGTCCGCTACTTAATTTTTTACTCCTTTTCAATTTTGAATTTCTAGATTAAACTCTTGAAGTAGAAGTACCCATCAGATCAGTCTTGGCTTAGTGTCTTTCTTGGCAAGTAAATACTTAATTGTCGAGTGGTCCGTGTAAACAATCACTTTGGTACCTACAATATAAGATCGAAACTTGTCAAAAGTAAACACAATAGCAAGTAACTCTTTTTTTGTTACTGTATAATTCAGTTGAGCTCCTGTTAGAGACCGACTCGCATAGTAGATGGGATGAAAAACTTTGTTCCTTCGCTGGCCCATGACAGCCTCTATCACAAAGTCACTCGCGTCACACATCAATTCAAATGGTAAATCCCAGTTTGGTGTGATGATTATGGGTACCGAAACTAACCAACTCTTCAAATCGTTGAAATCTCTTAAGCACTCTTCATCAAATTTGAACGTCGTGTTCTTCTCCAATATTTGCATAAAGGTTTAGCAATTTTGGAGAAGTCCTTGATAAATCTTCAATAGAAACCGACATGGCCCAAAAAGCTCCTAACACCCTTTACAGATGTTGGAGGTGGGAGTTTCTTAATAACATCTACCTTGGGTTGTCTACCTCGATTCCATATCTCGTTATCCGATGCCCTAGAACAATACCTTCTTGCACAAAGAAATGGCACTTTTCCTAGTTGAGTACGATGTTTGTTTCTTCAAATCGCCTAAGTACCTTGGCTAGATTGGCTAAGCAATCATCATATGTATCTCTAAATACTGAAAAATCATCCATAAAAGCTTCCAAATATTTCTCAACCATGTCAGTAAAAATAGACATCATACATCTTTGAAATGTAACAGGTGCATTACATAAACCAAATGGCATGCGTTTAAATGCAAAAGTACCGTACGGACAGGTGAATGTTGTCTTGTGTTGATCTTCCGGTGCTTCTGTGATTATACCCCGAGTATCCATCAAGAAAACAACAATAGTCTCCCCCTACGAGCCTATCCAGCATCTGGTCCAAGAATAGTAGAGGAAAGTGATCTTTCCTAGTCGCCTTGTTCAGCTTTCGGTAATTGATGCAAATTCTCCATCCCGTAACTATTCTAGTCGGTATCTACTCATTATTCTCGTTCTCAATGACTGTAATACCTCCTTTCTTTGGCACACACTAGATTGGACTTACCCCTGAACTATTTGAGATGGGGTAAATTATACCCGCATCTAACCACTTGATGATTTCTTTCTTTACTACGTCCTTTATAATGAGATTCAGTTTTCGTTGTCCATCAATCATCCCTTTTTCACCATCTTTTAGGATAATCTTGTGCATGCATACAGATGGACTAATACCGTGAATATCGGTTATGGTCTATCCAATAGACTTCTTGAATTATTTCAATACTAAGATGAGTTTATCTTCTTGCTCAGTAGTTAATTCTGGTAAAACAATCACAGGTAAAGTAGAAGCGTTACCTAAATAAACATACTTTAAATGTGAAGGAAGTACCTTGAGTTCTAATTTAGGTGGCTCATCGATTAACGCTTTTGGTTGGACATAATCCCTTTTCTCTAACTCCAAAGATTTAAAATGGGATTGTGGATTAAATCCTCTTTGATTAGCTTCTAGAAAAGCTAAGTATTCATCCTCCTCTTCATCCTTCGGAGGGCTTGTTGTCAAAATTTGTTCTAGTGGATCCTCAACATAGTTGAGTTCCTTTTCCACGATCAAATCCTCTAAATTGGACACTACAGAATAATTATCAATTGTGTCAGGAAAACACATAGACTTAAAAATGTTAAATGTTACCTGATCATCCTGGACACGCATAGTAAGCTCACCCTTTTGCACATCAATAAGGGTCCTTCTGGTTGCTAAGAATGATCTTCCTAGGATGATTGACACCTCTTTGTCTGCTTCAAAATCGAGAACCACAAAGTTAGCAGGAAAGATAAATTTATCTACGCATACCAATACATCATCGATTTTTCCTTTTAGATGTGCTAAGGATCGATCTACCAATTAAAGTGTAACCGTAGTTGGTCTAACTTCACTTATCCCTAACTTTCTAAATATTGACATCGGCATCAGGTTGATACTCGCACCCAAGTCACATAGTGCTTTACCACAATATGTTGCTCAAATGTTGCAAGGTATGGTAAAACATACAGGATCCTTCAACTTTGAGGGTAGTTTGTCTTGAAGATATGCACCGCATTCCTTTGTCAGGGTTACCGCCTCAAATTCTCTAAGTCTTCATTTTTTTGACAAGATATCTTTCATGAATTTGACGTAGTTTAGCATTTGTTCAAGTGCTTCAACCAACGGGATGTTGATATGAAGTTGCTTGAGTACGTCTAGGAACTTCTTGAATTGAATCTCCTGCTTTTGCTTCTGAAGTCCTTAAGGGTAGGGTAGTGGAGGTTTCTTTACTACAACTAGTTTATTCGTCTTTTGTGGCAATTTTGTATCTAACGGAGTTGTTAGCTGATAAAATTAGCTGGTTCTGAAGTTACCTTGTCGGATTTTGTAGATTTTGGTTCTAGTGAAACTAGAATTTCAACACTCAGTTGAACTTCCTTTGAGTCTTGAGCATCAGCTGGCTTACTTTTCAACTTCGACGGTGTTGGGCTCTAAAGTCTTTCCTCTCTTCAATGTCAACACTTTACAATGCTCCTTCCCTGGATTCCTTGGGTTCTTTGTATCACTAGGTAAAACACCTTGTGGTTGGTTCCTAAGTTCAGTAGCGAGTTAACCTACTTGATTCTCCAAATTCCTTAGAGAGGTGTAACACACCTTACCCGTTTTCAACACCAGAATAGGGTATGAGGTATTACTAGACATAAACACATGCAATTGTATAAAATCGGGTCATGAATTTGTGTTCAAATTGAAACTTTTCAGATTTCATCCTAAAGTCCCTATTATGGGCCTACGAAGCCAAATCATGCTTTGGAAACGGTTCAGGAACAAATTGAGAACTTTAGAAAACATTGAAAAATTTCATGAAAAACAGGCGCACACTCTTGTGTGGTATTAGGACACGGCCGTGTGGCTCGCATGGCCATGTCCCTTGCCCGAACACTAATCTGACTTGCCATTGCGAACAAGTTTACGCTAGACATAGCTATCACCACTCATTCATCTTCATATGTAAGCATATATACTTCCTTGAAATGCATCATCATGGGCTTATAATATAGTCAATATACCAACATCAAATGACCTTACACAACAATGAACTTTCAAATAGCATAGGTCAACATTTTAGGCCAAACAAGTATGACACATACAAAAAAAAAAAAAAAAAAAACCAAGTCCCCTATACGTGCCATGACCTTAAGTTTAAGAATCATCAATACCCAATTTTTTAGTTTGATAGTGTGATAGGTTCTCCCACGACTTCCAACTTGAGCTAACTTTAGGACATTATGTAACATCCCGAATTAGGGCCTAGTCGAAATAGTAGTTTCGAGACCACAAATCTAAAGTAGAAATAATTATTTTATGATTTTTATAAGGTCTATGATATGTTGGTGTGCTTGTGTGAAAATTTCATGAAGAAATTTTATGAGAAAAGTGTCCAATTCGATTTTAAGGACCAAATTGAATAAGTTGTAAAAGTTGAGTTCTAGAAGCTTTTAGCATGAAATTGAATTGGATTATTAATTAGAGGTCCTTAAATAACAATTTGACCAAATTCTAAAATTTTGGACAAAAATAGACATGTGTGGTAAAAAGTGGAAAGAAAGGTAAAAATGGCATTTTGGTCATTTGGCCATTTAATGAACTAAAAGACAAAATAAAAGGGCAAAAAAATGTCCATCTTCTTGCTTTGGCTGAAACTTGCATGGGAGCTATGGCTAGGGTTTTGTTCAAGCTTTCAAGCTCAATAGTAAGTGTATTCAAGCCCCGTTTTTAATGATTTTTACATTTTTGAAATCCTTGTAACATAATCTACCTATTTCTACCATTTATTTGAGATATGATGAAGGTTTAAGTTTTGGCCCATTTTGGAAATTTGTGCATTTTGATGAATTATGGTGGATTATGTATGTTTAGGGTTAGAGAAACAATTTTTACTAAGTGATTTCGACGAAAACGTCCAAAAGGACTAATTTGTAAAAGTTGTAAAATTGGTCATAAGTGTATGATTTAATGAGAAATGTGGGCTGCTATAGTTATGAAAATGGTTTGGCTAAGTCCAAAATACAAGGAAATTAAATAAAAATTATTTTACGAGCTTAGGGGCAAAAGTGTAAATATGTGAAAGTTTAGGGGCAAAAACGTAAATTTTCCATAATATGATTTTTGGGTCACATTGAATAATGTGACTAATAAATAGGCTAATTCTGATATTATAGATCATGGAAAACAAGATTCGGATGATCGGGGAAGATTGAGGTTATGGACCAAATCGGAAAAATTATCTTCTTTCACGTCTGAGGTAAGTTGGTGCGATAATAATGCAATGTTATGGTTGTTTATGCTTGAAATCTAAATTGGTATGTTAATTAGACTATGTTGGATTAAATATTATGATGATATGTACATGTTATTGAAGTACTCCAAGAAAGTTATATGGCATGCTATGCATACGAAATAATTTAGAATATGTCTACGATACTTGATGACATTGTAATGAATTGAAATTCATTTTGTTTCCATGAGATTTATTAATTCAATTTTTATCAAGAAATGATGAAGTTATAATAGAGAAATCTCGGTTAAATTTTAAAGAATACGAAGGGTACCATAGTCATGACTTGAGTATTTGTAGGTCTTATGTAAGATCATGTCTGGGACATGGCATCGGCACCGAATTGAGATCCCATGTAAGATCATGTCTGGGACATGGCATTGGCATCAACATGTAGTCCTATATAAGACCATGTCTGGTACATGGCGTCAGCATCGAGATGAGATTAGATCCCCTGTAAGACTATGTCTGGGACATGGCGTTGGCTTCTAAGAATGATCCTGTATAAGACCATGTTTGGGACGTGCCATCGGCATCAGATTACGATCCTGTATAAGACCATTTTGGGACATGGCATCGGATCAGATTGCAATTTTGTGTAAGACCATGTTTGGGACATGGCATTGACATTGACACGTGATCCCGTGTAAGACCATATCTAGGATATGGCTTTGCATCGACATGTGATTCCATGTAAGACCATATCTGGGATATGGCGTTGGCATCATATCATGAGAATGACATTCGAGTATCCTTCAGTATTCTAAGTAATCAAATGGGAAAAGTATTTAAGTAGTGTGTAATAAATCAGCATTATGCATTATGAAAGTAATGTTATGATTTTATGTATGAAGTGTTATGAGACAATATAGGTATGTACGCAAACTCATGAGCAATGTGCTCGATATATGAACGAATTTTGGTGAGAATATAAACGAGTAAGTAATGCATATTAAGATGCTCTTATGATGACCTTGTTATTATAGGTCAATACCTATGATGTATGAGAATGTGATAAATTTGATTGATGATATGTATGTCTAAAAAGAAGTTAAAAGAATGAAATTATGAAAGAGTGAATTAGCTGTCAAGCAGTATTGGATAGCAGCAGTTATGTGAATCTGAAAAATCACCAAAAATGATGTGAACTGAATTAGAGGTTGAATGAGATATGAAATGAAATCTTATTGAGTCTAATTTCTTATAAAAGAAACAGAGTAAGTAAAAGAATTTTATATTATGGGATATTTAAAGTTTTTTGAGATAGGGTCAGAATGATTTTGGAATCCCCTATTCCAACTTTGGGAAATCACCAAAAATTGTATAAAAATTTTTATGGTGCATAATTTATATGCTTAAATTTCTAAATGAGTCTACTTTCATGATAAACAAATGAAAACCTTATCTGAATTCTATTTAATGAGATAATTAATTTTCAGCAAAGAGAGGTTGGAATTGTCAGACAGCAAAATAGGAGAGACTTTAAAGAATAAAATATACTTATTGGCTAAACCAAAAATTATGAAAATTTTATGGGAAGAATATATGTGAGTCTAGTTTCAGGAAAAATTTACAAAACTAAATTTTGAGTTTTGTAACTAAAGATATAATTAATTTAGCAACTGTGACTCAGGAAAATAACCTAAAATGAACATGAGTGAATAGTGGGATTAATTACAATTATGATAGTAGTATTTTGAGAATACATTGTGAGGATTTGTTAAAGTATGGTAATTAGTTGCTTATTATTATATGCCAACTTACTAAGCTATAAAGCTTACTCCCTCCTTTCCATTTTTATTAGTGTTGTCAGGTTGGCTCGGGGTTGGAGATCGTCGGAGGCAGCATCACACTATCAAATTGTCAATTCGGGGTAATGACAAACCTTAAGTACTTTTGAGTGAGTGGCATGTATAGAGACTTAGTTGTTAGTAATATGTATTTTTAAAATTTGGCCAAATGTATTGGCTTATATTGCTATATTGAATATGGCCATGAGATGTGGCTCATATTGGTTATGAATATGTAACTTATTCATGTATACATGTGTTAAGATCTTAAGTAATGTGATTATGTTGTTTGTCATGAATGGCTAGTACCGTATTACATGTGTTTGATGATTAAGTCATGAATAATTGAGGGTATGACATGTGGCTAAGAAATATTTATAAAAGGGTAAATGATTAAGAGCAACAAAAAAAGGGGCTTGGGAAATAACCCAAGTGTTGGCCACACAAGCAGAGACACGATTGTGTGTCTCAGCCGTGTGGAGGGCACGGCCTAGCACACGGGCGTGTGACATGGCCGTGTGCCCCTAAATGTTTCATGACGTCATAAATAGAGAGTTACATGGGTGGAGGATATGGGCGTGTCCTGAACCACACGGGCGTGTGAGACCACACGGCCTGCCCACACGGGCGTGTGACTTTCCAAAATAGGGAAACTTTAATTGTGTCTCAAAAGTTTCAAAAGTTTTCAGTTTAGTCTCGAAATATTACCATTGTATGTCTTAGGGCCTCGCAAGCCTGTATAAGGGACTTTAAGATGGAAATTGGAAGGTTTTAAATCTAAACAAAATTAATGACTCGGTTTTGCATGTTCATGTATGAATAAGCCCAGTAATGCTTTGTACCCTATTCTGGCATCTGACTTAGGTAAGAGGTGTTACACATTATAAACACAGAAAATAAACGGAGTAAGCTATATAGCTTAGTAATTTGTTATGTAAATAATAAGCAATTTATTAACATGCTTTTACCAATTCTCACAATATTTTCTCAAAATAATACAATCATAATTGCACATAGTTCCACTATTTACTCATGTTCATCTTAAGCTGTCTACTCGAGTCATAATCACTAAATTATTTATATCATGAGCTATAGAACTCCAAATTAAGATCCGCTAATTTTACCTAAAACTAAACTTAGATATCTCCTTACCGTAAAATTTTCAGAATTTTTGGTTTATCCAATAAGTACAGTTCATTCTTTAAAGTCTCCCCTATTTTGCTGTCCCAAAGTTCTAATCCCTCTTCACTAAATATTAATTATCTCCTTGTACAAGATCCAGATGATGTTTATGTTTGTTTCTTTTGAAAATAGACTCGTTTTTAATTTTAAGCATATAAATTATAACCCATAAATATTTTTGTACAATATTTAATGATTTTTCCAATTCAAAATAGGGGATTCTGAAATTATTCTGACCCTGTCTCACAAAATTTAAATATCTCATAATATGATTTTTTTTTCTTACACCGTTTCTTTTATGTGAAAATAGACTCAATAAGCTTTAATTTCATATCTTATTTAACCTCTAATTCAATTTTAAAAATTTTTGGTAATTTTTCAAATTTATAAAACTGTTGCTGTCCAAAACTGTTTTATTGCTAATTTTACTCTTTCATGATTTCTTTGTTTGAACTTCCATTTACACATACATAACACCAAAACATATCCATTACTAGCCATTTACAAATATTTACATTCCATTCATTGGCCAATTTAATCTATACATCAAAAACAAAAACTTAAAATTATCATGTCTCAATTTAATTTAGCCTAAAAGCCCCACACATGATCATTTTCATAGGTATAACTTACTCGTTTATATTCTTACCAAAATTTGATCACATACCGAGCACATTGCTTGTGAGTGTACACATACATATACCTAAACTGAACTGTCACATATTCACATTCATTTGCACTTTAGTCATTTTCCCGTTGAACACACCGGAGTATTAATGGATACCCGATGGCCTGCACATAGTACCACCCTTGTAGCAAGAGCTACCTGCTTCACAAAGTGGCCTTCACATAGTACCACACTTGTGACCAAAGCTATCTTTCTTCACAAAGTGGCCTTCACATATTACCACACTTGTGATCAAGCTAATCTCTTCTCAAAGTGGCCTTCACATAGTACCACACTTGAGTCATTAGTCACATGTCACTTGTATCTTATTCTGTTCCTAGTGTTCAACTGGAAAATTTCTCACTTTTCGATACTTGTCAATTTCATTCAATATTCAACAAAATTTCATAAAACATAATAAAATATGGTAACGTAAGTAAAAGTGATGCATTATTTACATACAGACTTACCTCAAGCTAAAACGGTGAAAAGGACCAAATCGTCCAATACTGGTTTTTCCCCTGTTCTAAGTACGAACTTCATTTTTCTTGATCTATAATAGTACATTTGACTTATTAAATTATTATACTACTCAAATTAGTCCAAAAATCATATTATGGCAAAATTATATTTTTACCCCTAAAGTTTTACAAATTTACAAATTTGCCCCTAGGCTCGTAAAATGAAATGTGTCCATTTTTCTCAATACCCAAGCCTAGCCGATTCATATTCCCTCTTACAGTAACCCACATTTTTCACTAAAGCACATTTTCTACACATATTTTACAACTTTTACAAATAAGTCCTTTTATGCAATTTCATCAAAAATTACTTAGTAAAAGTTGTTTATCACACTCCAAACTTTCATATTCTTCCATAAAACATCAAACCACATGCATGTCATCCATAAACACAAACCCTAGCTCAAAATAATGGTAGAAATAGCTAAATTGAGTTACGAGGATCTAAAAAATGTAAAGAATATTAAAAATGGGGCTACGATTGTAACAAACCAATTTAGGGCCTAAACGGAATGGTGGTATTGGGACCATGAATCCGACATAAAAAAATTTATTCTGATAACATTTTAAGGTCTATTGTGTGATTGATTGCATAAGTGAAAATTTAGTAAATAAGTTTTATCGATAAAAGGCCGAATTGAGTGATAGGACTAAATTGCAAAACTTTCAAAATATGTGTTCTAGAAGCATTTAGTGTGAAATTGAAATGGATTCATAAGTTAGAGGTCCTTATTTAGCAATTAGACCATTTTATGGCATGATGGAAAAAAATACCTATGGAAGGAAAATTTTTCAAAGAAGGCCATTAAGGGTATTTTGGTCATCTGGTTATTAAAAGAGATAAAAAGGCCATTAAGGGCATTTTCAAAGAAGGCCATTAAGGGCATTTTGGTCTTCTCCTACCCTTGTCTGAAACTTTAGGGAACACCATAGCTAGGGTTTCTTTCTTTTTCAATCTCCAAGTAAGTGCAATTAAGTCTCGTTTTTAATTTTCTCTATATTTTTGAAGTCCTTGAAGCTTGAACTACCTATTTCTACCATTGATCAAGCTAGGGTTCATGTTTAAAATTTTACCCATGTGTGGCATGAAAGCATTTTGATGTTTAATGGTAGAAAATGAAAGTTTGATGTGTAATAAACAACTTTTGCTAGGTGATTTTTCATGAAAATGCATTGAGGTACTAAAATGCAAAAGTTGTAAAACATGTGCATAGATTGTGAAATGTTGAGAAATGGGGGCTGCTATAAAAGAGAAAAAAAGAGTCAGCTAGGCTTGGGAATGTAGAAAAATAGATACATTTCATTTTACGAGCTTAGGGACTATATCGTAAAAATTGACAAAGTTAGGGGTAAAATGGTAAAATTTACCATAGGATGATTTTATGCCAAATTGAGTAGTGTATGTGTTAAATAAGTTAAATTTTATGTTATAGATCAAGAACGGTGCGAAAACAACCTTGACCGAGGGAAAGGCAAGGTCTCGGACTAAGTTAAAAAAGATTAAAATTTGACACCGAGGTAAGTTTTATATGTAAATAATGAGTTATTTTAATTATTATGTTTAATTATCTTGATTAGTTAAAATTTGAATTTTTACAATTTTATTGTCTAATATGTGTTATGATAAAACCAATAAGTGAGAAAAAGTCTAGATTGAACCTTAGGAATCGTTTAGGATACGTGTGACATGTCACTAGGAAACCATTGAGCATGATCGATTGTGTATGTGATTCCAGGTGTTGGTTTAGTTCGACTACCAGTGGCTAGGTAATCCTGCATTTATTGTGGATACCTGTCAGCTTGTATGAGCAGCACTGAGTAGCTTCGACTATACCATCAGCTTATGTGAGTAGACCCATGAATAGCTCATTATTGAGCACTCATGTGATAAGTGGTAGCCTCGGCTACAAACCATCAGTAGCTCCAGCTACATACCAGTGGTAGCTTCGGCTACATTATATGTGGCGCTTGTGCCTTTTTCCATGTATCCTTTAGTATTCGACATGGTTCAATGGGTATTTGTATCGAAATGATAAAATGTGATTGTATGTAAAAAGATTTGACCGTGTGTTAAGAATGTGTATGTGCAGGTTATGTGAAAAATATCATGTGTGCTAAGTGCTTAGTATATGTATTGAATCATGTGGTAAGACCATATGAGTAAGTGATAAATCTAAAATTTAATGTGATAATAGGGAAGCTTATTTTCATTAGATATGTATTATGAGTTTAAATGTTCATTATTTTGCATATAGACTCACTAAGCTTTATAGCTTACCCCACTCTTTCCCTTCCCTTCAGGTTCGTCAAGCTAACCCGAGGTCCAGTGATCAAGTGGGATTCCATCAACACTATCAATCACAATTTGGTATTTTGCAAGTGAACTTTGAGATTATGGCATGCATAGGTGGTTTAATGTTTTGGTTATATGTCATAGTTCTTTTTGGGTCCATGGTTGTTAGTGATATTTTGGTATTTTGGCCACGTGAAATGAGCCATAAATAGTTAAGTTATATTTTGCCAAAATGATGTAATCTATTAAAGTGCAAACTTGCATAGTTTTTGTGGAATGTAGGGATGTGTATGCTTGTTGATGATAGATAAGTTAGTGTGTAAATGACATAATGTGCATGTTAGTATGAGTTTTCATGTTATGTTGTATAATAGAAAAATTAGTTAGTATTGATTTGTGTTTCAGGGTGGCAATTGGCTTAGAAAATAGCCTATAATTGTCCACATGGGTAGACACACGACACACGGCTGGCCCCATAGGAGTGCTGATAGGCCGTGTGTCCCCTGCACCTGAAATTATGAAAATTAAATGCCTAGTAGTAAACACATGGGCGAAGACACGATCGTGTGTCTCGACCGTGTGCTTGACACGGCCTAGCCCACGGGCATGTGGCTTGGCCGTGTGACGAAAATTTTGTGATGACGTCAGAAACAGAATACCCCAGATTTTTCACACAGGCTAAGACACGAATGTGGGTCAGGTCGTGTGAAGGACACAGCCTAGGACAAGGGCATGTGCTTGGCTGTGTGAAAACCCCTGTAGGTTCGAATTGAAAACTAATTTCACACGGGGTAGGAACATGGGCGTGTGCAACCACACGGCCTGCCCACACGAGCGTGTCTCTATACCACACGGGCGTATGCCCTGCTTTGAGTAAAAATTTTCTAAGTGTTCGATAAGTTTCGGTTTGGTCCCAGATCATACCCAATGTATCTTTTGGACCTCGTAGGCCCATAATAAGAATGTTATAAATAAGAATGAAAAAGTTTTAAATTTTACGTGGAAATTTTGTATCGTAATCGAATGATCATGCGAGGGTAAGTACGGTAATGCCTCGTACCCTAATCTGGTGACGGATGTTAGGTGAGGCGCGTTACAAGGATGTACTTACTATTAAGCTTGCAAGCTTAAAAAACCTTAGCCATGGTTTATTACATTCGGCCATAGGTAGAAGATGGACGCCAATTTGGCTTGATTTTCCCTTTTTAATTCTTTTAATTACCAAATGACCAAAATGCCCTTCATTAAAACCTTTTGTATTTTATCCCTCTTTGTCTATTTTTGTCCAAAGTAAAGTATAATGGTCTAATTCCCATCTAAGGACCTCCAATTGAAAAGCCCATTACAAATAAGTACCTTAGCTTCTAGAACTCGCATTTTTCACATATTGCAATTTAGTCCTAAGTATCAAATTGGACATCCAAATAATAAAATTTCGTAATGAAAATTTCACACAATCATTCGATCACACTATCAACTTTAAAACTTAATCGCAATAAATTTTTCTACCTCAGATTCATGGATTTTGAAACCACTGTTCCATTTAGGCCCTAATTCGGGCTATTACAACTCTCCCCCCTTTAGGGATTTTCATCCCCAAAAATCTTCCCAAAAAAGAGAATACGGTAACATTCTCATAGTTTCTCCTACGTTATTGAAGAGTCCTCTTCGAGAGCAATACTTTCAAAATCACTCTATCATTGCATTGAAATAAAATATCTTGGATTTTCAAATCTGTATACTACTAGGGTTCGTCTGAAGTTGCCTTCAACTCTCAGGAATTACTTTCACTTTTTTCCTCAAGATCACAAATCCATTCTATCTCGAATATTCCTTTTTAATCATCCTTAAACTCTAGAACACAATGTCGGAGAATATCGTTAAAGATTTGAATTACTCTCTGAATGACAAATAAGCTACTACTAAGTCTCGTGTAACATTTTCTGCATAAGCTCTGGATATTTCATTGCGCAATTTTATCTCGAAATAATAATAACAGAAATCAGAACTAGAAGTCGCCTCACACTATACTCACTTAATTTACCACACATGGTCCCATTCCTAAAGTTCCCAATCTTGCAAAGGAGACATTACTTTAGCTGAATTTGAATTCCCACCACATAAGATCACTAATGGAACTATATCAAAATTTCCTAAATCATTAACTCTTCACAATCTTTCAGTAATTCAAGTCATTACCTTGTCTTTATTTCATATTTTTATTATTATTATTTTTTCATAATATTAGATACTGATACACTTGGAATAAGAAGCATACGATGTCTTTCGTCAAACCAACAATGTTATTCCTTTTCAACACTGACGTACTGGTGGCTGACTCTAAGTCACTTGTCAAGCAATTATTTTTATGAAACTTTAATCGTTCATAAGTTTAATTTGTCACTCTACATTCTTATACCAAACACATTCCAATCTGTCGATAGTGCATTGCTGAAAAATTCACAAATTCCTTACTCAATTCAAACAGAGCTCAAAACCAGTGCTTCGGTTAATAACACTTTCAACATTGCCAACATGCAATAGACCATTCAACTTTCACAAAGTGATAACTTTATCAATCAGAAAAATTTTACTTATAACGACATCATTCAATTCGTACAAAGCTAATATGTATACCTCTGTATCAAACTTTCTAGAATATGAACTCATCCTTAAATATGTCTATCAATACATTCATAAATGCACAAAATCTTAATTTCTTACCTGAGGGTAGGCTTTGTTGCAAATAACTCGAATCACTTTTCAGTTGATTAGCTCGCTCAGATAGAAACAATTGAGTCGATTTCAACTGTTAAATAACATCTTATCAAAGTACTCTTTTACTCATGTTGATAAACAACTCAAACTTACAATCTCTTATACTTCTCTTATCAAATATATTGAAGATTTTCGAAGCTGTATTAACTCAATAAATCAAAATATCCTGATACCAGAAGCATCACATTCTTATGAACGTGTAACACCCCATACCTATATCCGTCACCGGGATAGGGTTTGAGGCGTTACCAGACTTAAACATAAACATCCATGGAAAATCGAGCCATAAAATTCCAAACTTCTCATTCACATGCATATCGTCCCTTATATGGGCCCACGAGGCCCAAAACATACATTGAGGGTGGTTCGAGATTGAATCGAGAACTTTCAAAAAATTTTATAATAGTTAGAAAATTTTCATGCTTTGGAGAGTCACACGCCCGTGTGGGTAGGCCGTGTGGTCACACACGCTCGTGTGGCTTGGGACATGCCCATGTCCTTAGCCTGTGTAACTCTCTGTTTATGACATCATCAACAATTTAGAGTCACACAACCAAGTCACACGCCCGTGTGCGAGACAATGAGGCAAATTTAATTTTCGCATTTAAGGTGCAGACTTCACACGGTCTAGGCACACATCCATGTCCTGAGGCTGTGTCCTTCACAAGGCCGAGACACAGGACCGTGTCTCTGCCAGTGTGTTTACTATTGGACATTCTGTTTTGTGAAATTAGGGTGTAGGGGACACATGGCCTATTCACACGCCCATAGGGCTAATTGTGTGTCACACACGGCCTAGACACACGCCTGTGTGTCTACCCATGTTGACAATTATAAGCCTATTTACCAAGCCATTTGCCACCCTAAAACATCAATCCACTTACACTAATTCAAAGGCATATAGCACAACAATTTTAAGTTATCAAATATCTCAAAACTAAGTCATCCATACATCATTCACATACCACATCTATCAAGCCTATACATCACATACTTAGCAATTTAAACATGCAAGCTATCACTTCCATGAATAACATCATCATATGTATATACCATGAACCAATATTGGCCAATTTCACATGGCCTTATACAAAAGGATTATTCATAAAAAAATGCCAACATTTTGACCCAAATCAATTATGACATATAACAAAAAGACCAAGTCCCTATACATGCCATACTCAAAATAAAAGGCTAGCTATACCCAAATATTCCAAATGATAGTGATAGTGTGATCAAGCCTCCGACGTCCTTCGATCCCCGAGCTAGCTTGGCAATATTATAAAAAATGGAAAGAAAAAGGGAGTAAGCATAAAGCTTAGTAACTTTACATGTAAATAATTAACAACACTAACCATGTAATATCACACACATGACATAAATATAACTTATTACAATATCATCAAGTATCATGAATACATCATAGATCATGTCCTTTGCATAATATACCATAAAACTCATGTTCATGATTTTTTCATTCACTTCTTACGAAGACCTTATTTGTAACACCCTAAACCCGACCCGGACATTATGGTCGAATCCGGAGGTGTCACATTGAAGGGTTGTCTAAGTTAAAGTCGTTGGAAAAACCCTAAACCATTCAGTTATTCAACCTATAAAAATCCAGTAAGTTTTTTATTTAAAAACCATGCCCCGAAGGTGTACTTTAGTTCAAAACAAATCCAAACCATGTGAATCGGCTATCTTAAATAAAACCTTGAGTATGTTAATTTGAAAACCTGAATTCACAAACCTTTGTTAAGTTCCCTCGTCAATTTACAGCGGAAGCTCTTTTTTTGAAAATGGTTGTTTTTTAAGTTGAGTTTGACTTAAAAATATTTTCTTGGTTTCGTATCCAGAAAACAAGTTGAACTAAAAAGTTGAGCAAAGTGATATTAAAAATCCAACCAAAATGAAACCAGAGATAAAGGCCTTATTACATCAAACCTAAACAGAAAATAATTAAAAGTACTGAAAATAAAGGTCTAAGTCTAAATGGCTCGCTATGTGGCCACCTCCAAATCCTTTCCAAACGTCCAACTGCCTACTGAGATTCACCTGTAAAAATTAAAAAGAGGGGGGGGTGAGTTTGCAAAAACTCAGTGTGTACAACCCTCATCAATCAACAAAATATGTCATATCAGATTAGGGCTTTGGCCCATCAACATTAACAGTGGCAATTGGGCCTTACCCCGCATTAGCCTTAGTTAGGCCTAAGCCCCTATCAAATAACAGATAGCACATTTACCAGTCCTAAGCCCATCTCAAGTATCAAAATCCATATCTGTGATGCATAAATGCCTATACCAACCCTGCACTCCATCTCCTATCCAGCCCTACACTCATGTGGGGATATAAATCGACCCACCTATCCCTACACTCCCGTTGTAGCACCGGTTGCGGCACTACTCAATGTTGCAGCAAAGCTGGCAATCATATCCTGGCTTAAAAGCCACCGGTGGATCCACGATAGTCAAGTGACTATGCGATCCTCATATAACACTTCATCCAATATAAACCCATCCCACATGCAAGCATGTATGCAACATAACATATCAAATATGGTGTGCAAACTCAGTGTTAAAACATGTAGGGGCATTTTAGTTATTTTGCCCTTAAGGGCATTACAGTCATTTACTATTATTATGGCTTAAGTGCATAACTCGGCCTATTAACAAGCCCACTATCATTTAGTACATATAATGACATTTTTTAACAATTACAACACTATAAGGCCTAAAAGCCCAATTCATGCCCAAATGGGCCCACACTCTCATATGGCCCACTAAGCCCAAAACCAACATTGGCCACTCAGTCAATGTGACTAGCTCGTCAATTTCTACCAATCCTTCAATCTCAGTCGTCTCGGGCCCACGGGCCCATCGGGCCCATTTGGCCCATTTCGTCCTAGTTGGCCCAAAAATTGGCCCAAGGCCATGAGATCGCTCATGGGGCCTCTATCGTCATATCGATCTCTCTATACGAGCGTTTAAACACTCGTGTGTTATTGACGCCAACCTTTCGGCTTTTCAACTTTTTGGCTTTTCGGGATTTGCCGATTTATTGTATGTGAAGTGTGTGTACACACTTGATAACAAAACATGCTATGATTCCTTAGCCACGAACCTACAATCATTCAAAACTAATTGTTAATCCCACAATTAGTATAGTTTTCCTCCTTTCCCAAAAATCGAAATCACACTAATCCCTTACCTTGAATGACTAAGCCTTATCAACCCTTCACTATTCACTAGCCACGATTGACTCTGAGATCTACGTTACAAAACCCCTTATCATTAAAGATTGAATACACAAGCGACTTACATCTATCGTAAGTCACCCTTTACATCCCATAAGAACATTTGGTCACTACTAAAATCAAGAATAAGGATGAACATACTTACTGATTATTAGAAACCCTTACCACACCAAAACCCGAGTAGTTCGGTAAAGAATCAGAAAGATTAGATAGAGGAAGAGAATCAATCCCTCACACTTGAGAAGAAGAAAGAAGAGACAAATCGATCCCCTACAAGTTCGATCAAGAGAGTGAGGAAGAGAAAAGAGGGATTCGACCTAGCCAAAGAGAAAAAGAAGATTCGGCTATGGCCCAAAACCGGTTGCAGGGTGATTATCTAGTGAAGAGAAGAGAAGAGAACTTGGCACAGTAGAGGAGTCAGCAAAGGTTGATGTGAGGGACAGAGAGTTTAGCCTGAAGAAATAGGCACAAGAAGGAGTAAAGAGATAAAAGAAGATTTCAGTTTAGGTACTTGAAAAAGAATGTAACGCCCTGATTTTCGGGATTTTTTTCGGGTTTTGTGAATTTTAGTGAAATTTTAAAATTTTGGTGTTCTGAAGGTTGAAAAATGTATGTACATGTGTTAGTGGGCCTTTAGAAGGCCCAAGCTTAAGTTAAAACCCGATAAAATATTAAGTTGGATTTTCAAGTGAAAGGGGACTTGGTTAAGTGGGCCTTTAAGAAAAACCGTGTAAAATATGTCACAAATGGAGCCTTGGTAGAGTGGCAAGGTGGCGCCACTAAGCTCCTAAAAAAGTGGCGCCTAAGTGGGTATTCAAGGACAAGGGTTCGAGTTGCAAGATAAGCGTAGTGTTCTTTTTAATTTTTAAGCATGTGCCGGGCATGTGACTAACTTAAGTGAATTTCGGCAAGGGCTTTAGGGACTTGGGCCGATTGCTTTAGAGAGATTATTAGGGTTTCATCTTTTTCTTTTTCTGTCATGACAATTAGGGTTAGCCACCTTAAGTTTTATTCATCTCTTTTACTGTCAAAAAAGCTGAAACCTACCTCCCTAAAGTTGCTAGCTGATTTCTTCTTCAAAGCCGAATCTACACTCTTTCATCTTCTTCTTCTATTCTTTTCCTTCCATTCTCTTCTTCTTAGATCTCCCTACATCTTTAAACCTATTCCATTCCATCATCTTTGGTTAAAGCCGAATCCTTCTCCATTGTTTCAAGCTTTTGTCGACAACCATTAAAGAGCCAAAATCTCGAAAGTGCTTTTGTGCCGATTTCTTATAAGACAAAATCCTCTTATTCTCTTCATCTGTGGTGGCCGACAATTGCATCCCTAAAATCCCTACCATTTTTGACACCATCACCCAAGTCTATAGCCCAAATCGTCATCTTCTTCACCAGTCAAAAAGTCGAAATCACCATAACCATAAGAGCTTTTGGCCGAATTCCTAAATCTCAGAAATTCAATTTCTGTCTGCGTATAAGGGTTAGATCTACGTCAGATCTGAGTTAGAATCAAGGTAAAAGCAGTGGTAAGTGGTTATCAACTCAGATTCTTAAGATATTTCATACTTTGGAAAAGCCAGAAGTCCCTAAAGTTAGGGAGGTTGTCGATTTAGTCCATTAGTGGTCTAAAGTTGTGTTTTGGTTCTTTTTGAGTGATAGTTAGCGAAGGAGGCAAGCAAGTAAGGCAGTGAAGGCATCGGAATCATCAGATCTAGATCTAAAGGGATCTAAATCGACAAAGGTAAGATTTTTAGGCCATTAGAGGTATTGGCCGAATTTGGTAAGGAACTTTTTACAGTGTTTTTCGTGGACCTATTGGCTAGTCTATTAGGAAATGGATTGTAGGAGTTAGCACGTGGAGGAATTCGCCGGTTGAACCACAAAATAGGTGTGTGTTTCGAACACCCTTCAATGCTCAAATCGGCAAAAGCCGAAAAGCTGAAATGCCGAAGTTCTGGCATTTCGAGAGCTTGTGAGCGTGCGAACGCTCTCAAGTTGGTAGTAGAAGGTTGGTTTTGGAATCGGCACTGTCAGGCGGGCTGACCGCGAAATTTTGGGCGCTACAGTAAGTTGGGCCTCGGTGGGCCGAATATGAGCCCAATGGGCAATTTGGGCCCAGTTGGGTAAAAATAGGTTTAAAGGCAATAATATGGATTACAGACATAAAAATTGTTAAAACAAGATAATGGATTGGAAATTAAGGCTTAAATGGGTCTAATGGGCTAAAATGGCATGGTAGAGCCCATTAGGGGTTTTAGGGCCTAAGGGCTAAAACTGATAAACTGAATTAAATGAGTTTCTGTAACAACCATTGTAATAGTAGAGGCTGTAATAATAATAAAAACTGTAATAAGAGAAAGAAATTACTAAAATACCCTTAGGGTGCGAAATTACTGATTTACCCCTAAGTATAAAATTACCATTATACCCTTAGGGCTAGAATCGACTGTACCGCTTAATTGACTGTTACTGTTACTGCATGTCATGTTATGTATATCTGTTGCATGGGTTGGTTTTATATTGGAGGAAGTGTGAGTGGCACTGCCACGTTATTGAAAGGGGCTATGCCTCGTAAACTATTTATCTGAGCAGCCATGCTGCGATTGTGGTGTGTGGGCTGGGTGGGTCGAGTTATTCCCCACATGGTGTGTTGGCTGGTACGGGTGGTGTGTAGCGGTTGGTGGGTTGAGTAGTCTCCCCAATTGGGTTGCATTCATACTGTTATACTGTACTGTACTGTTATGGGCCTATAGGCCAAACTGTTATCTGAATAGGGCTTCGGCCCAGTATCTGTCATAGGGCTTTGGCCCAGTATCTATAATCTGGATAGGGCTTTGGCCCAGTATCTGACTGAGACTGGTTAAGGCTCATGCCCAGTGGGCTCAAGCCGATGTGGGCTTTGGATGGGTTCTGCACACATTGAGTTTTCCCAAACTCACCCTTTTCTTTCCATCCTTGCAGGTGAGCCCTAGATCGTGACTTGGTTGCTTGGAGGGATTCAGAGTGGCCACGAGGACTGAGCACGGTTTAAAATAAGTTTTACTACTTTATATTTCTAATTATCGATTTTTACTCTTAAATTTGTTTATGGGTTGTAATAAGGCCACTATAACTATTTTATTTAGGATTTTTAATTGCTTTACTTCGATGACAAATATCACACATGTTTTCAAAAAGTAAATGAACATTTTCTTAACCAACCTGTTATTACAAAAGACTAAGTAAGATAATAAGGTTAAAATGAATCGCTTAACAAATGGAATAGAGATTAAGTTGAATACTTACTAAAACGGGAATTTCCAAAAAGTCAATCATTGCTTTTCAAAACTCACCACCGGACTTAGTAAATAGGGCAGCGTAGGATAGTCTAGGTGATGTAGCACACCGGACATGGCCATAACGTCTGGGCCGGGTTTGGGGTGTTACAAAGAAAGAGATAGGGATGACACACAAAGAATTCAGCAAAGAGGGGGAAGGTATTCGACAAAGAGTAGAAGGATTGATCTATTTTGGCTTTTGAATGACCAGAACCCTATTGGCAAAAAGGTTACAACCACAAAAAGCCAAAGAAGAAAAACGTGAAACTCCTTTTAGCAAAGATTCGTTTGTACAAAACAAAGTAAAACTCTCCAAATGCCAAAAATACAAGTGAGAATTCCGTAATAGCTCCTCCCAAAACCAAAAACAGTAACCATACTAACCTTAGCCAAATTTTACCTTTCCCCAATTCCCAAATCGGTACCAACTCATCTCCTAAATTCTCTCCAAGATATACTCCATAATCCCCTCTTTGAATTTCTCATATGACCACTTCAAACACTCCCCTTTAGAGTTTAACTTCAACTCCACCACTGGCTATCCAAATATGCAAAATAAATCCCTAAGGTAATACCATACCAACATTTGAACCTTGGACCACCCTGCCTCTCTGTGACGCCATCTCTATGCCCCTATGTGGCGCCACTTTGCCATTAGGCCACTTATCTTCTTGTGTCTTATTTCAATTGAAAATATTTATAAGGTATAATGCCAAAGTCTCCCTAAGGAAGTAAAAGTTAAAATTTTTGCTAGAGCCCTGGTTTGAACCCAGGGCTTCTACGACACTCCTAGCTCTTCCTAAAACACTTATCCACTAGACTAAACATACAATCTATGAATTTTTTCCCGCACAACCAAAATCCAATTTCCTTGACACACGAAGCCTATTTCTTCTATACCCAAAATCTGGGGTGCTACATATCGATGCATAACTCAAGAATTTGAGCTTCGTGTACATACCTATAACCTTTCAACATATTCATACCTTGTCATTTCTTTAACATACTCTTGCATTACCCGTTGAACCACTTGGAATACTAAGGATACTCGGGAAATCTTGTACACATCGTAGGATGCCAATGCTATATCCCAAATATGGTCTTACATGGGATCACAAATCCATGCCGATGCGATATCCCAGTATGGGTTTATACGGGATCTCATAACGATGCCCATGCCATGTCCCAAACATGGTCTTACATGGGATCTCATATCGAAGCCAATGCCATGTCCCGAACATGGTCTTACATGGGATCTCATTTTGATGCCAATGCCATGTCCCAGACATGGTCTTACATGGGATCACACATAGCCCTAATGTCATGACATTTGTATCCTATCTATTCCTAAGGTTCAACTGGGATTTTGAAACTTTAAACCTCGTTGCATCATCATTGAGTCATTGTAAATCAAAATTGATAGAACAATTATATATATCATGAAATATTAAAGCATTAGATACATAATGAAGTAATGTTGCATTATTTACCCACAAACTTACCTCGGTACCAAAATGTGACTAGTTATTCAATTTAGTTTGCAACTTTATTCTTCCCTCAATTTAGGTTCGGACTTTGTTCTTCTTGATCTATAATAGCAAATTTCAGTTATTTAATTATCACATTGTTCAAATCAATCCATAAATCATACTTTGGCAAAATTACAATTTTACCCTTAAACTTTCACATATTTACAAACTAGTCCCTAGGCTCGTAAAATGAAATGTGTCCATTTTCTTTGTTACCTAAGCATAGCCATACCTAACACATGCTCATAACAGCTGACATTTTCTATTAAAACACCCTTTTACTACTTATTTTTTAACTTTTACAAATTAGTCCTTTTTAGGTGTTTTCATGAAAAATCACTTAGTAAAAGATGTTTATCACACATCAAACTTTCATATTCCTTCATTAAACATCAAAATACATGCATGTCACACATGGGTAAATTTTTAAACATGAACCCTAGCTAAAAATATGGCTAGAAATAGGTAAATCAAGTTACAAGGGTTTCAAAAATGTAAAGAGCATTAAAAACGGGGCTAGGATGTACTTAATATGTAGCTTGGAAGTTGAAAAACCCTAGCTATAGAGGGCTTAGAAATTTCTGCAGCCACTTGGAGAAGATGAGAAACGTTTTGCTTGATTTATCCCTTTTTATTAATTTATTAACTAAATGACTAAAATGCATTTAAGGCCCTTCCTTGAGATATTTGTCTTCCATGCCCATTTTTTCCATTCTGACATAAAATGGTCTATTTACTAAATAAGGACCTCTAATTTACACATGTATTTCAATTAAGTACCCCAAAGCTTCTAGAATCTCATATTTTACAAATTTTGTAATTTAGTCCTAAAAATTTAATTAAGCACTTATTCACAAAATTTCTTCATGAAACTTTCACACAATCATGAAAACATGTCATAGATGTTATAAAAACCATAAAATAAATATTTCTACTTTGAATTTATGGTTTCAAAACCACGATTTTGACTAGGCCCTAATTCGGGATGCAATTCTCCCCCTTTAGGGATTTTCGTCCCCAAAAATCTTACTGGGGAAAAGGTTTGGGTACTATTTTCTCATGGCCTCCTCAGGCTCCCATGTAGCCTCTTCAACCCCATGTCTTTGCCATAACACTTTCACGAGGGAAATACTCTTGTTTCTCAATTGTTTGACCTCCCGAGCTAAAATCTTAACCGGTACTTCACCATAACTCATATCCGGTTGAATATCAACCTCTGTAGGTGAAATTACATGTGAAGGATCTGATCGGTATGTTTGCAACATAGACACATGAGAGCTATCGTGAATCCTTTCCAATTCAGATGGCAGCGCTAATAGATATGCTACCAGACCTATCCTCTCGGTAACCTCATACGGTCTAATAAAATGTGGACTCAACTTGCCTTTTTGGCCAAATCTGAGAACTTTCTTCCATAAAGATACTTTCAGGAATACCTTATCACCCACTTCAAACTCAATATCTTTTCGTTTTAAATTTGCGTAGGACTTTTGTCCATCCGAAGCAGCTTTTAAACAATCATGAATCACTTTTACCTTTTCTTCGATTTCTCTGACTAAATCAACCCCACGAATCTGACTTTCTCTGAGTTTAGTCCAATACAAAGGAGTATGACATTTACGTCCATACATTGCCTCATAAGGCACCATTTTCAAACTTGACAGAAAAATGTTGTTGTAGGCAAACTCTACCAACGGTAAATGCTTTTCCCAATTACCTTGGAATTCCAATACACAACATCGGAGCATGTCCTCGAGTATTTGAATTACTTTTTCCGACTGACTGTTGGTTTGTAGATGGAAAACAGTACTAAAATTTAATTTTTTACCCAAGGCTTTTTGCAACTTTTTCTAAAACCATGCTGTAAATCTCAGATCTCTATCTGAAATGATCGACAAAGGTACCCCGTGAAGCCTCACAATTTTTGAAACATAAAAATCAACCAACTTATCAAGTGAGTAGTCAGCACATACCAGAATAAAATGATTCGAGTTTGTAAGCCTATCAACCACAACCCATACGACATCTTTCTTTCTTGGAGTCAAAGGCAACCCTGTTACAAAGTCCATAGTAATACGATCCCATTTCCACTCAGGAACTGTCACAGGTTGGAGTAAATCGAAAGGTACTTTGTATTCAGCTTTTAGTTGCTGTCAAATTAGGCATCTCAATACAAACTCAGAAATATCTCTCTTCATACTCGACCACCAATACCATTTCTTCAAGTTGTTGTACATTTTTGTACTACCCGGATGAATAGACATATAACTACTGTGTGCCTCGTGCAAAATCTTTTGAATCAACTCAGTATTCTTAGGAACAGAAATCCTATCTCGAAACATCAAGCAACCATTGGAACCAATCTGAAAATTTGACTCAACACCTGACTCACACTAAACTTTCTTGACTTGCAATTCACTGTCACCTTTTTGAGCTTCAAAAATTTCTTGGAGAAACATCGGTCTAGCTCTCAATTCAGCTAGAATAGAACCATCATCCGATAAAGCCAACTGTGTATTCATAGCTCTTAATGCAAACAAGGATTTCCTACTCAAGGCATCAGCAACCACGTTCGTCTTTCCTGGGTGATAGTCAATCACTAGCTCGTAATCTTTTATTAACTCTAGCAATCTCCGTTACCGTAGATTCAAATTCTTTTGAGTCATTAAGTACTTTAAACTTTTATGGTCAGTGAATACTCGACATTTCTCACCATACAAATGATGTCTCCATATCCTCATTGTAAACACAATGGCAGTTAACTCTAAATCATGGGTAGGATAATTCTTTTCATGCGACTTCAGTTATCTCGAGGTATAAGTGGAACGACAGAAATGTGCAAGTGTACACAATCGCAACAAGCAATAAAGTGACAAGTAAATGTTGAGTTATCGTATCCACAGGGACTGTAAAAAGAATTATTTATGAAATTAATTGTAAACACTTTGGTGATGAAAAATATTTTGATTTTAGAAAGATGCTTAAAATTTAAGGGTTAAAAACTAAGTAAAATATTTAAAATAAAACAAAGAGTTCTAATGCACGATTTCAAAAAGATTTAATCAAGATGAAATAATTGTATTGGATTAATTACATTTCTTTACCTTAGAATTATTAGACTCATGTTTATACTGTTACGAACAAATTCACGGCAACTCGGTAATTTGCTAACTTATGAACATATTCACCTACCAAAAATCCATTCATCTCTTATACATATTTCTATGCAATTTCAATCGATTAAACAGATTTGAAAAGGTAAACATGTTAATGCACATACATACTTATTAAACTAAATAATCTCTAGCATATTTCTATGTCAATTAGAATGATTAATTAATCTAATAAGCACATAAAAGACTATGTGAGGTAGCATGATTCCCTTACCGTGAAACAATTTAATCACAATAATCTTGCAAGTTATGCAAGGCATATGTATCGCCAAATACAATGCTAATTTAATCGTTAGCCACCTTAGAAGAATAAACATGCACTGATTAAGTACTAAGTCCATTAATTATAATTTCAATCCATTTAAATAATTAATTCATTAGCTATCTCAAAATTGTAATGCAAGAATAACTTAGGCATGATTTTACTTAATCAAGCAATTGACTGAGGCCTATAACAACATAAACACAATTTTAATAATTTAAGAGGACGAAATGCAATCAACCCAACATGAATAAAATTCAAGCTAAGCTGATTAAATTAACCATTCCAATAGCAAAAATATTCATAGATATGTTCATCATTAAAATAACAAAATTTAAAGAGATAGGGAACAAGAAGCAAATCCGGTGTTTTTCCATGGCTTGACTAGGTTGCTCCATTCTTCTTCCTTTGTTGCCTCTACTAATCAAGGATTCTACAAACACTCAATTGCTGCTCCAAAATGGCTGAAGAAAAACCTCTTTTCCAAGAGAAGAAATCGACACAAGAACAAGGGGAAATGAGTGGAAAATGAAGAGGAAAAGTGAGAGAGGAGAGAAGAGTTATGAGAGAATGAGAAGTGAAGAGGGATGCTTTGAATGATCAGCAAAGGGGGCCTTTTATAGCTAAATATGGCAACTAAAAATAGAAAAAAGTATCAGCCAAAGAGACCTCCCTTGGCTGGCCACACACATGGAAAAGTTGAGAGTTTCAACTTTATTATTTTAGGCTTAGGGCAAATCCATAAAGCCACAATTAGTGGAGGGGCTTGAATGCAGCTTTGACAAGTCTTCAAGGGCTTCTTTGCAGGTTAATTATTCAGCTAATGAGATGAATTGGGTCATCACTTGGTCGGTTTTTGGGCTGTCCAATTTGTGGCCGGTTCGGTTCAATCTGTTCGGTTCAACTGGACCCTTTTCTTTCATAACTTAATTAATAATAATTTATTAACTCAAATTAATTAAGTATGAATTAAATTAATTATTTTATGAATTAATACACAAATTTTTGGACCATCTTAGGCTGGAAATTAATTCACCTTGATACTCCAAATTGCTTCTCGGTTTTGTTCTTCTAGTAGTGTCTGCCGGGCCAATTTCCGCCCTTTGCGCGAATCTGTCGAAAAGAATCAAAATTCACCAAAAATAATTATAAAATTGACTAAAATTTGATATTTTCATATTTTAATACAATTTACTTATTTTAATAAAATTAATTATTTTTCGACAAGAATTTTACCGAAACTGCACAATTTTAAGTAAAAATGGGTATGAAAAAGTAAATAAATTTTTGTGTTTCGACACCCCCAAACTTAATTCATTGCTTGTCCGAGTAATGCACAAATTTTGAAAAGAATTTCTCAGAAACACCTCAGAAAAACTCCTTCAGAACAACTATTACAATAGTTATGCTACTTAAGTATACATATTGTTCAAGTTAATCTCAACAACTATTACAATAGCAAAATTAGACTAAATGCTTTCTTAACAAAGCCATGTTAACCATTACCAATTTGATTTGTATTCCCTTATTCAAGACTAAGCTACAATCATTAAGTTTAACTTATGTCTACATATGTTGATCATTGCAATTTCTCTCCACTAATGTAGGTAGTATAAAAACTTGAATCAATAGGTCTTTATTAAGGTTGTAACGTGGCTAGGCTAGTGGTAGGTAAGAGATAGATAAATTTTGGCTTAAAACCCTAGACTCAGCCTCAATCAGACCTTTGGACTCTTTACCTTCGATACACTAACTCACTTTACTTTCACATGGTCTTTTGTACGTCTATTTTCTTTCAAGTACATGTGCTCTTTTTTTTAATACGAGCACTCGACCCATGTACTACAATTTTTGAGCATTAGATACTTCTTTTCAACTCCCCCAAACTTATTTTCAAATGATATTCTAAATAGTATTGAGTCTAGTGTTTAGGACAATTTAAAGATAATTAAGAGAAAAGTGATGGCTAAACATTGCAAAGGTCTAAATAAAATTAGGCCATATAGTCTCAAAATTGGGTTTCAAAGGATAAAATTTATCATGGTTGGCTTGAAAGGCTCAAACGGTCCAAACAATAGTTGCCTAAATCATTTTCAATGTTCCATGCTTCCTAGGACTTCGCCTCAAGAAACTACTAAGTCAATTCTAAAGACTTACACTTTCATGCAAGCCTAATTTTTCGTAAGGAACTAAAAATTTATGGTACGATTCACATGCTTTATTAAAAATACATTCATATCATTATTAAGCTAACATAATAATTTATTGAAATAATAGAACTTTATTCATACTAAAGATTAGCATACTTAACAAAATTTCAAATTATTTAACAAAATATATCCTAACCATAATTAAAAGAAAATTTTATTCTGAAAGGAAATAATTCAATTTTTCAGTGCCCTTACTTAAAGTGAACAATGTTCTCGTTGTTAAAAGTGAATAGATACTATACACCAGGTAGGATTTTAGAAAAAAGGAGGTGAGTCAATTTGACTGCTTAAGTACCAAGCTTTCTCTAAATCCAATCCTAGACATGTGTATATCTATTGCCACACTTTAGACTTTGTGACTTGTTCAAATTTTATTAACGATTCTCCTCTCCTATTTTATTATGCAAGAATAACAATTACTAATTAACCTAATCCTAAAATAACCTAAAAACAAAAATAAGATAAAGTCGAGATCCTCTCTTTTTATTTTTATTTTGATCCTTCCTAATTTGACTCATCTTTTGCTTCATTTTTATTGCCTTTTCACGAATTGCTTAGTTCATTCTTCGATAATGAATCCATGGTTCAAATATGAAATCCGGAAACTCAGGCACAAAAATAAAAGGGTCATTATAAATTTTCTTAAGGTTCTCCTTGAGTCATCCCTTATTTTTGAGTATCTCCAGTAGGCTTGTTGTTGCCATTGCATATGTTGCATTATGTCCATCAACTTTGATAGCTCATCTCGAAGATCTGGCCTAGGCGGTTGAGCTCTAAACATTGAAGTTTCGATATCAGGTTCAGCTTCTCGTTTCATTGGTTCTGCCTCATCAGGACCTTCAGCTGATTACTCTAGCTCGATCTCTATGGGATCATCATCATCTTCTTCTTTGGGATCCTCACTTTCTTTAATTCACTGCTATAGAACAGAATCTCCAACTATTCGGTAGAGGTCCCAATTAGTGATTGTGCCCTAACTATACTCTGTCTTCTTTACGTTTGCAAGAATTTTGGCTTTTAAGCATAGAATTGTTATTGTAAAGGGAAAGTAAGCTGGGCCAGAATGTCTAATAGCACAATTCTGCATTTCTCTTAGTATGATTTTGCCCATATCAATAGTCTTCGCAGTTAAAATTGAGTATAATAAGACATTCACTCTAATGAGATGGTAGTCCCATGTGAACTCGGCATAAGGCTAAAACGGATGAAATAAAACCATACCTTTGCAAGTGGTGTCAAATATTCTCTTCGGCAAGTGTTGGTTCCTTGCTTTGATACAGTGCACTTAGAACCTGAAACTGTAAGTTCCTCGAGAATTTCTTGTAGATTTTCAGGCTTAATGTTGCTCAACAAAGAAGAATATCCATCATTTTCGAAATCAGGTAATTCAAAGAACTCATTAATAGCATTTGAAGTTATTGGTGCCTTGATTCCGTAAACTGGAACTTCGATCAACTCGCTTGAGGTTAAATTCGCATAGAATTCGTGAATTAGTTCTTCATCCACACTAAGTCTCCTTTACAAAATAATTCCCAATTGAGGGTTTCAACAACTTGACGAATACGTGCCATAAAGTCTCTATAGTTGCTCTCTTTTAATGTGAAGCCTTTCTCTGGATGCATCCGTTGATTTTTGAAGATACTTTCGTACCTCAATTTAGCTTATTCATAGTGGAACTTGTTTTGTGTTTCATCAATTTGAGCGGATGCGCGAGTTCTCTTGTGAGGCATGTTTGACCTGAACATAAGATGGAAATATTTATCTTCTCAAAAATTTAATTAGTAAAAATTATTAATAATTCAATAAATTGAAAAATTAATTAATTTAATAAAATTAAAATTTAAGAGAAAATTAGGTCTTACCACCTTTTTTGTAAAAATATAAGAACTCTTAAAAAGAACAATAATTTAGATTTAAAAGAAATCAATTTAAGGTAGGTTGGAGGGTTGTGGCTCAAGATGGGTGAAGGAGGAGTGTCGTACAAGTGCTTGGATAGTGGCTAGGGCGTGCGGGAAGGTTCAAGGAGTGGCACAACCTGGCATGGTTAGCGGTTCGGCAGTATCCAGTAATGGGCGTGCGCGGACTGGGTGCAAGCAATAGGACGCACGGGACCTTGTCGAGTAGGCTTGGTGCGCTGGGGTTGGATGTGTGCAAGCGTGGGATGAAAGCTTGGGCAGCTGGGCTAGAGTAGTAGGTAGTAATGCTGCGCGCGATGAGCAAGCATGCGTGCGGGCTGCTGGGGCATGTGCTGGCCGACTACTGTGGATAAGGGATTGCGGCACTTTGAGGTTTTGGTGCTTTAAGGTTTAAATGATGCATGATTGGGAAGAAGTAAGGTGAAATTTATAGCGTAAAGAGTAGGAATTAGAGTAGAACTCTTAGAATAATTTATCAAAATATTCTAAGTCTAATTCTACTCAAAGTTAACAACGGTTAATAATCAAATATATGCATATTATATTATTAATGCTATTAATTTATTAAAGCAAAAATAAAATATGATTAAAATTAAACTAATCCTAATTTTGTGCTAAGTTGATAAAAAATAATATATAAATTATAATAGATATAATTATATATTAAAGTTTATCATATTATTAATGTATAAATATATAATATTAACTAAAAATATTTATTCTAGATGCCTTTTAAAAATCCTTACAAAAGAGGCACCTAGTTTTTATTATTTACAAAAAGAGCAATCAAATTTTAAAAGTTATTAAATTAAGTCCCTAGAATTAATGAAAATTTAAAATTGAGTTGCAAATTAAAACTTGGATCAAAATTGACCCTTTTATTTAAAAAACTAAAAATATATTTTGTCATTTAGGAAAAAATTTCTCGAAAAATTATGTAGAAAACAATTCGCAAGAAAGATTAGAGGGGTCACAAGCAGTCCCGCTTAAATTCCAATCTCCTAGACAGAATTTATTGAAACATAATAAACCCGAAAATTTGCCCAAATAATTTATTAAAAACAATAAAATTTAAATGTTTGATAAACTGAATAAGACTTGATCCCGTTCAGGATTTTCTTCGTAGTAATGTTTCAAATGTTGAGCATTGACTTGAAAATTACCTCCCTTACCTTGGAGTTCAACAACTCCATATGGATAGATGAGATGAATCGTAAATGCACCGGACCAACGTGATTTTAACTTACCTGGGAAGAACTTTAATCTTGAATTGAATAACATAACTTGCTGACTTGCTTCGAATTCTTGAACTCGAATGTGCTTGTCATGCCATTTCTTAAGTCTCTCCTTGAGCAATTTGGTATTTTCATATGAGAACATTTGGAATTCCTCTAGCTCATTGAGTTGGAGCCTCCATTTCTCTTTAGCAAGCTTCAGGTCCAAATTGAGTTGTTGAAGAACCCAACAAGCTTTGTGCTCTAACTCCGAGGGTAGATGACAGACTTTCCCAAAGGCCAACCTATACGGTGACATCTCTAAAGGTGTCTTGTATGCTGTATTGTAAGCCCACAAAGCATCATCCAGTCTTTTGGACCAATCTCGTCAATTCGGGCAGACTACCTTCTCAAGTATGCCTTTGATCTCCTTATTCGCCAGCTCAGCTTGCCCATTTGTCTGCGAATGGTAAGCGGTAGCAACCTTATGTTTCACTCCATGTTTATCTAACAACCATTTTAACCACTTGTTCACAAAATGGGACCCTTCATCGTTGATAATGGCTCTTGGGGTTCCAAACCTTATGAACACGTGCTTCTGCAAGAACTTCATCACAACCCTAGCATCATTTATTGGATAAGCTTCAGCTTCGACCCACTTGGACACATAGTCTACTGCTACCAATATGTATTTGTGACCAAAGGACGGAAAGAAAGGACCAAGAAAGTCAATACCCCAAACATCAAACAATTCTACCTTAATAATGTTTGTTCCAGGCATCTCATATCTGTTGGTGACATCTCCAACCCTTTGACATCGATCACAACTCTTCACATAAGCATATGCATCCTTAAATAGTGTTGGCCAAAAGAATTTGGCTTGTAATACTTTGGCCACAGTACGTGTACCTCTGAAGTGTCCCCCATTCGGAGTTGAGTGACAGTGGTATAAAATCTTTGGTATCTCATCTTCTGCCACGCATCACCTGATCATCTGATCTGCACATTTTTTAAACACATATGACTCCCCCCAGAAATAGTACTTCACATTATGAAGAAACTTTTTCCTTTGTTGATACATCTTATTAATTGACATCAAACCACGGGCTAAATAGTTAGCAATATCAGCAAACCAATAAGTATTGTGGGCATGATTTACCTTCAGTATGTGTTCATTTGGAAATGTCTCCTGAATTGATAGAAGTGGAGAATTCCCTTCTTGTAGCTTCAATCTGGACAAGTGACCTGCTACTTGGTTTTCTACTCCCTTTTGATCTTGAATTTCTAGATCGAACTCTTGAAGAAGAAGTACCCACTAAATCAGTCTTGGCTTAGTGTCTTTCTTGGAAAATAAATATTTAATTACCGAGTGGTCCATATAGACAGTCACTTTGGTACCTACAAGATGAGATCGAAACTTGTTGAAAGCAAATACAATAGCAAGTAACTCTTTTTTTGTTACTGTATAATTCAGTTGAGCTCCTGTTAGAGTCCGACTTGCATAGTAGATTGGATGAAAAACTTTGTTCCTTCGCTGGCCCATGACAGCTCCTACCGCAAAGTCACTTGCATCACACATCAATTCGAATGGTAGATCCCAGTCTACTGTGACTATTATAGGTGCCGTAACTAATCGATTCTTCAAGTCCTTGAATGCTCTTAAACATTCCTCATCAAACTTGAACATCGTATCCTTCTCCAATAATTTGCACAATGGTTTTGCAATTTTGGAGAAGTCTTTGATAAATCTTCGATAAAATTCAGCGTGGCCCAAAAAGCTCCTAACACCTTTTACAAATGTTGGAGGTGGCAGTTTCTCAATCATGTCTACCATTGATTTATCTACCTCAATTCCATGTCGCAATATCCGATGCCCTAGAACAATACCTTCTTGTACCATGAAATGACACTTTTCCCAGTTGAGTACTAGGTGTGTTTCTTCACATCGCCTTAGTACCTTAGCTAGATTGGGTAAGAAATCATCATAAGTGTCTCCAAATACTTCTCAATCATGTCAGTAAAAATTGACATCATACATCTTTGAAATGTAGCAGGTGCATTACATAAACCAAATGGCATGCATTCAAATATAAACGTACTGTACATGTAGGTGAATGTTGTCTTGTGTTGATCTTTTGGTGCTACTGTAATCTGATTATACCCCGAGTATCCATTGAGAAAATAGTAATAGTCTCACCCCGCAAGTCTATCCAGCATCTGGTCTAAGAACGGCAACGGAAAGTGATCTTTCCTAGTCGCCTTGTTCAGCTTCCGGTAATCTATGCATATTCACCATCCTGTAACTGTTCTAGTTGGTATTAGCTTGATATTCTTGTTCTCAACGACCGTAATACCTCTTTCCTTTGGCACGCACTGGACCAGACTTACCCATGAACTATTTGAGATAGGGTAAATTATACCCGTATCTAACCACTTGATAATTTTCTTCTTTATTACGTCCTTCATGATGGGGTTCAATCTTCGTTGTCCATCAATCGTCCCTTTCTCTCCAACTTCTAATATGACCTTGTGCATGCATATAGATGGACTAATACCACGAATATCGGCTATGGTCCATTCGATAGCCTTCTTGAATTGTTTCAATACAAGGATAAGTTTCTCTTCTTGCTCACTAGTTAATTTTGCTGAAACAATCATAGGCAGAGTAGAAGCGTTACCTAAATAAACATATTTTAAATGTGAAGGTAATACCTTGAGTTCTAACTTAGGTGGCTCCTCGATTGACGCTTTCGGCTGGGTGTAATCCCTTTTCTCTAATTCCAAAGATTCAAAACAGTATTGCGGATTAAATCCCTTTTGATTAGCTTCTAACAAAGCTAAGTATTCATCCTCCTCTACATCATTTGGAGGATCTGATGTCAGAATTTGTTCCAATAGATCCTTAACATAGTTGAGTTCCTTCTCCACTATTAAATCCTCTAAATTGGTTAGTACAGAATAATCATCAATTGTGTCAAGAAATCGCATTGACTTAAAAACATTAAATGTTACCTGATCATCCTGAACAGACATAGTAAGTTCGCCCTTCCGCACATCAATAAGGGTCCTTCCAGTTGCTAAGAACGGTCTTCCGAGGATAATTGGCACTTCTTTGTCTGCTTTAAAGTCTAGAATTACAAAGTCAGTAGGAAAAATAAATTTGTCTACATGTACCAATACATCCTCGATTTTTCCTTTTAGATGTGCTAAAGATCGATCTGCTAATTGAAGTGTAACTATAGTTCGTCTTACTTCACCTATCCCCAACTTCCTGAATATTAACATAGGTATCAAGTTGATACTCGCACCTAAGTCACATAATGCCTTACCACAATATGTTGCTCCAATGTTGCAATGTATGGTAAAACATCTAGGATCCTTCAACTTCGGGGGTAGTTTGTTCTTAAGATACGCACTGCGTTCCTTTGTCAGAGCTACCATCTCAACTTCTCCAAGTCTTCACTTCTTAGACAGGATATCCTTCATGAACTTGATGTAATTTGACTTTTGCTCAAGTGCTTCAACCACTGGGATATTGATATGAAGTTGCTTGGGTACATCTAAGAACTTCTTGAATTGAATTTCCTGGTTCCGTTTTTGAAGTCTTTAAGGGTAGGGTGGTGGTGGTTTCTTTATTGGAACTGGTAACGGTTGATTCATCTTCTGTGGCAATTCTGCATCTAATGGAGTTGTTAGTTGATCAAAATTAGCTGGTTTTAAAGTTACCTTGTCGAGTTTTGTAGATTCTGGTTCTAGTGAAACTAGAATTTCAACACTCAGTTGAACTTCCTCTGAGTCTTGAGCATCAACTTGCTCCTTTTCAGCTTCAATGGTATTGGGCTCTACTATCTTTCTACTCCTCAAAATGTCAACACTTTGTAATGCTTATTTCCCAGATTTCTCGGATTCTCCATACCACTGGGTAAAGTACCTTGTGGTCAGTTTCTAAGTTCAGTTGCAAGCTGGCCCATTTGGTTTTCCAGATTCTTCAATGTAGCTGCTTGGCTTTGGATTAAGGCATCATTCGTCGCCATGTATGCCTTCAATAGATTCTCTAAGCTATTGGATGGTTCAACTTGGGCTAGTTTCTGAACTTGTTGGGGGAAAGTAGGCGGCTGGGCCGGTCTAGGTTGGGCATAAGTATTACTGGTTCTAGCCCCTTAGTTACTCCAGGAAAAATTTAGGTGATTTCACTACGATGGGTTGTAATAATTGGATTGCAAACCTTTCCTCCCTCAATTTTGGTTCGGTTACCTATGTAATACATGGATTCTAGATTTGATGGACATTTTTCAAACAAATGTCCTTCCCCACAATAGACACAGGCTATATTCTCAAATTGGTTAGGTGGCGGTGCTACAAAACTATTAGACTCATTAGTAATAAGATTTTTTAACATTGAGGATATTGATCATACTTGAGATGCGAGTGAAGTAAGAGCGTCAACTTCATGTATTCCAGCAACTCGTCTTCTGGACACTGCTTGATTGGTTTACCATTGGTAATTGTTGCTAGTGATCCTCTTGGTAGTTTCATAAGCCTCATTATAAGACTTAGAAAGGAGAGCACTGTTAGCAGAAACATCCACTACCATCCTCGTGTGAGTATTGAGACCGCTATAAAACGTCTCAAGTTGGGTACAATGTGGGATTCCATGATGAGGGCACTTCCATAATAATTCTTTATATCTCTCCCATGCCTCATACAAGGATTCATCATCCATTTGTTGGAAGGCAGTGATCTCATTCCTCAACTTAGCATTCTTGCTAGGCGGGAAATACTTCAGAAGGAATCTTTCTGCTAACTCTTGCCATGTGGAAATTGAGTTCGGTAGCAATGAGTTCAACCAGGCTCAAGCTCTGTCCCGTAGCGAGTATGGGAACAACTTCAATCGTAATGCATCTTTGGGTACTCCCGCTAACTTGAAAGAGTCGCTCACCTCCATAAATAGTCTCAAGTGCAGGTGAGGGTCTTCGCTAGACATTCCATTGAGTTGGCCCACTGTCTAAAGCATCTGGAACATGACTGGCTTCAACTCGAATTTTTGTGCATTAATTTTAGGTCTCCTAATACTCAGATTAAGATCATTAAACACTGGCATGACGTATTGTTTTAAGGCTCTATCCCTATCATCAGCAATAAGGATAGGATTTTGAAAAGGGTTTGCTCCATTTCCTTTATTCATATTCTCGAAATTCATCACTTTAGTCCTTCTTTGGTTTGCTTGTCTTCTACGCTATTGAAAGGTTCGTTCTATCTCAGGGTTTATAGGGAGTAAATCGATAATTCGGTCGATACTCATAAACACCTAAAATAATCATAGAAGCATTAAGTAAGTTAAAATTAAACAGAAAATTTAAACCAAATTGCAAAACTAACAATTCACAAATAATGGCTTTTTAAAACAGTCTTCGACAATGATGCCAAAAACTTGGAAAGACGAAAATCTGCAGGTGTACACAGTCGCAACAAGTAATAAAGTGACAAGTAAATCTCGAGTTATCGTACCCACAGGGACTGTAAAAAGAATTATTTATGAAATTAATTGTAACCACTTTGGTGATGAAAAATATTTTGGTTTTAGAAAGATGATTAAAAATTAAGGGTTAAAAACTAAGTAAAATCTTTAAAATAAAACAAAGAGTTCTAATGCACGATTTCAAAAAGATTTAATCAAGATGACATAATTGTGTTGGATTAATTACATTTCTTTACCTTAGAATTATTAGACTCATGTTTATACTATTACGAATAAATTCATGGCAACTCAGTAATTTGCTGACTTATGAACATATTTACGTACCAAAAATCCATTCATCTCTTGTACATATTTCTATGCCATTCCAATCGATTAAATAGATTTGAAAAGGTAAACATGTTAATGCACATACATACTTATTAAACTAAATAATCTCTAGCACATTTCTATATCAATTTGAATGAATAATTAATCGAATAAGCACATAAAAGACTATGTGAGGTAACAAGATTCCCTTACCTTGAAACAATTTAATCACAATAATCTTGCAAGTTATGTTAGGCATATGTAATGCCAAATATAATGCTAATTTAATCTTCAGCTACCTTAGAAGAATAAATATGCACTGATTAAGTACTGTGTCCATTAATTACAATTTCAATCCATTTAAATAATTAATTCATTAGCTATCTCACAATTGTAATGCAAGAATAACTTAGGCATGATTTTACTTAATCAAGCAATTTATCGAGGCGTATAACAGCATAAACCCAATTTTAATAATTCAAGAGGACGAAATGTAATTAACCCAACATGAATTAAATTCAAGCTAAGCTAATTAAATTAACCATTTCAACAGCAAAAATATTCATAGATATGTTCATCATTAAAACAACAAAATTTAAAGAGATAAGGAACAATAAGCAAATCCGGTGTTTTCCGGTGGCTTGACTAGGTTGCACTGTTCTTCTTCCTTTCTTGTCTCTGCCAATCAAGGCTTCTACGAACACTCAATTGCTGCTCCTGAAGAAAAATATCTTTTCCAAGAGAAGAAATCGACACAAGAACAAGTGGAAATGAGTGGAAAATGGAGAGGAAAAGTGAGAGAGGAGAGGAGAGTTGTGAGAAATGAGAAGTGAATGAGGGATGCTTTGAATGATCAGAAAAGGGGGCCTTTTATAGTTGAATGTGGTAGCTAAAAATAGCAAAAAGTATCAGCCAAAGAGGCCTCCCTTGGCCGGCCACACACATGGCAAAGTTGAGAGTTTCAACTTTGCTATTTTAGGCTTGGGGCAATCCATAAAGCCACAATTAGTGAAGGGGCTTGAATGCAACTTTGACAAGTCTTCAAGGGCTTCTTTGCAGCTTAATTATTCAGCTAATAAGCTGAATTAGGTCAGCACTTGGTTGGTTTTTGGGCTATCCAATTTGTGGTCGGTTCGGTTCACTCGGTTCAGTTCAACTGGACCATTTTCTTTCATAACTTAATTAATAATAATTTATTAACCCAAATTAATTGAGTATAAATTAAAATTAATTATTTTATGAATGAATACACATATTTTTGGATCATCTTAGGCTGGAAATTAATTTGCCTTTGTACTCTAAATTGCTTCTCGGTTTTGTTACTCTAACAATGTCTGTCGTGCCAATTTTCGCCCTTTGCGCGAATCTGTCGAAAATAGTCAAAATTCACCAAAAATAATTATAAAATTGGCTAAAATTTGATATGTTCATATTTGTAATACAATTTAATTATTTTAATAAAATTAATTATTTTTAACAAGAATTTTACCAAAATTACACGATTTTAAGTAAAAACGGGTATGAAAAAGTATATAAATTTTTGTGTTTCCAATAAGCTATTACTTTCCCTTCTTGCATAAGTACACAACCTAATCCATTCAAGGATGCATCGCTATAAACCACAAATTCTTTTCCTGATTCAGGTTGTACTAAGACTGGTGCTTCAGTCAACAATGCCTTCTGTTTCTCAAAACTCTATTGGCACTTTTTTGTCCACTCGAACTTGACATCTTTTTATAATAGCCTCTTCATTGGAGTAGCAATCATGGAAAACCCTTTAACAAATTGTCTGTAATAGTCAGCTAAGCCCAGAAAACTTCTAACCTCGGACACATTCTTAAGCGGTTTCCATTCAACAATAGCCGAAATTTTACTCGGGTCCACTCTAATGCCATCACTCGAAACAATGTGCCCAAAAATCCAAATTCTCTAAGTCAAAATTCACTTTTACTAAACTTGACATATAACTGCTTGTCTCTCAAAGTTTGCAAAACTGTTCTCAAGTGCTCGGCATGCTCAGTCTAAATCAGGAGAATAAATCAGCATGTCATCAATAAAAACAACAACAAACTTGTCCAAGTACGGTCGAAAAATATGGTTCATTAAATCCATAAATATAGCAGGAGCATTCGTTAAACCAAAAGGCATGACAAGAAATTCATAATGACCATACCTCATTCAAAATGCAGTTTTCAGAAAATCCGGGTCTTTAACTCTCAACTGGTAGTAACCAGACCTCAAGTCTATCTTTGAAAACATTGTGGCTCCCTTCAGTTAATCAAACAAATTATCAATCCTTGGCAAAGGATGCTTATTCTTTATTGTTACCTTATTGAGTTGTCTGTAATCAATGCAAAGCCTCATAAAGCTGTCTTTCTTTTTCACAAATAATATTGGTGCACCTTACGGAGAAAAACTAGGTCTCACAAAACCTTTATCCATTAACTCCTGTAACTGAAATTTTAGCTCCTTTAATTCCATCAGAGCCATCCTATACGGGGCAATCGAAATAGGTGTCGTACAAAGAATCAAATCAATACCAAAGTCTACTTCTTTAATAGGAGGTAATCAGGGCAAATCTTCTGGAAACACATCCGGATACTCACATACTACCAGCACTGATTCAATTTTCAACTCAGACTCTTTTGTATTTAGTACAAAGGCAAGATAAGTTTTAAAACCCTTTCTTATACATTTCTGAGCAGTCATAGAAGAAATTACTACAGGCAAGTTATCCCATTCACCTGGTTCAACCCGAAGAATATTCCAATTTTCACATTTCAGTTCAATAATTTTCTTTCCACAATCTACTATCACTTTATGGGCAGTTAACCAATCCATACCAAGAATTATATCAAATTCATCAAATTGCAATAGCATAAGATTAGCCAAAAAGCAGTGACCTCTAATTATCAAAGGGCAATTCTTACATATTTTGTCAACTAACACATACTTGCTTAGAAGGTTTAACACTTTTATCACAAATTTTGTGGACTCAACGGGCATATTCATACTAGATACCAATTTTATACAAACATAAGAATGGGTAGATCCCGGATCAATAAAAGCAACAACAGAAGTATCATAGAGAGAAAATTTACCCGTAATCACATTAGGAGATGAAGCCTCTTCGCGAGTGCGAATGGCATAAGTTCTTGCAGGTGCTGTACCCTCAGGTCTCACATCTGACTCTCAAGGTGCAAGCTTGGTACTCGCTCTATTTCCCAGATTTCTCTGTAGTCTACCTCTATAGGGAGCATTGATTGATCTCACACTTTGATTTCTATCTTTCTCAACCATCTTGCGACATTCACGAATAAAATGATTCGGTGAACCACATTTGAAACAAGTCTTGTCATTCGCTTGGCACTCTCTAAGGTGACGTCTGCCACATTGTAGACATTCCAACCTACTCAACCTGGCGTTACCAACACTCACAATAGAAGTGGTCTGAGATTTAGAGACCAAGTGCTGTTTACCCCTATTTCTATTTGAGAAACCATCTGAAGCATTTGACTGAGTGGTGATCTCTTTTAATTTCTTAGATAAAAACTAAAATGACTTACCCAATTGTGTCTTTCTTGAATCACGAGACTCAATTTTAGCTTTCCTTTTCTCTTTAGCCAACTCTTCGGCCTTACAAGCTCTTTCCACAAGTACAACGAATTCCTTCAATTCAAGAATGCCAATGAACAATCAAATGTCCTCATTTAACCCATCCTCAAATCTTTTACACATAATGGCTTCAATAGAGACACATTCTCAAGCGTACTTGCTAAGCCTCACAAACTAACACTCATACTTAGTTACGGACATTCGGCCTTGCTTCAATTCAAGAAATTCGTTATGCTTTTGGTTAATGAACCTCTAGCTAATGTACTTTTTACTAAACTCTTCTTGGAAAAGTTCCCAGTTAACTCTCTCCCTCAGTACAACTGACACAAGGGTGTTCGACCACTGATAAGCTGAGTCTCTCAAGAGGGACACAACACATTTCATACACTCCTCTAGTGTGTAGGACAACTCATCAAATACCCAGATGGCATTTTCAAGCTAGAATTCTGCTCTTTCCAGGTCATCATCTTTATTAGCTTGAAATTCCTCTACTCCTTGTTTCTGAATTCTGTCACCCGGAGGCTTTTCCCTTCTTACCATTTCCAAAGTTTGGGGAGCTATAGGGATAGGCTGAGGGTTTGGAGGGGGTGGAGCCTGTTGTTGAGAGGCCGAGTTTGTTCGAACGAACTCTAAGAACCACTTATTCGTCATCTGGAAGAAGGCTTCCCGAGCCTCTCCTACTTGACTCACAGTCACATGTCTATCCTCATTATCAGCAGGCACCGCCCCTTGAGCGGGAGCCAGCACGTTACTTTCTGCATCATCTGCCACTGTTCCGTCTGGATCCATTTATTATATGAAAGTAAATTTTAAAATCATCAGGAGTCGTCACACTATCATAATAATATTCATATATATAGCATGTATAGCTAGACTCGTGCACACGCTAGGTTAGTCCAAGAATCGACTAAACACTAGCTATGATACCATTAAATGTAACACCTCTTACCCATACCCATTGTGGAGACAAGGTTCAAGGCGTTACTAGACTTAAACATAAACATCCATGTAAAACCGGGCCATAAAATTCCAAACTTCTCATTCACATGCATATCGTCCCTTATATGGGCCCACAAGGCCCAAAACATACATTGAGGGTGGTTCGAGACTGAACCAAGAACTTTCAAAACTTTTACAACACTTAGAAAATTTTCATGCTTTGGAGAGTCACAAGCCCGTGTGGGTAGGCCGTGTGGTCACACACGCCCGTGTGGTTTGGGACACGCCCGTGTCCTTAGCCCGTGTAACTCTCTATTTATGACATCATCAATAATTTAAAGTCACATGCTCGTGTGCTAGGCCATGTGGCAAATTTAATTTTCACATTTAAAGTGCAGACATCACATGGCCTGGGCACACGCCCATGTCCTAAGGCCATGTCCTTCACACAGAAGAGACACACGGCCATGTCTCTGCCCGTGTATTTACTATTGGACATTCTGTTTTGCAAAATTAAGGTGCAGATGACACACGACCTATTCACACGCCCATAGGGCTGACCGTGTGTCACACACAACATAGACACATGCCTGTGTGTCTACCCGTGTGGACAATAATAAGGCTATTTACCAAGCCATTTGCCACCTTGAAACATCAATCCACTTACACCAATTCAAAGGCACATAACACAACATTTTTAAGTTATTAAATATCTCAAGACTAAGTCATTCACACATCATTCACATACCACACCTATCAAGCCTATACATCACATACTTAGCAATTTAAACATGCAAGCTATCACTTCCATGAATAACATCCAATATTGGCCAATTTCATATGGCCTTATACAAAAGGATCATTCATCAAAATATGTCAACATTTTGGCCCAAATCAATTATGACATATAACAAAAAGACCAAGTCCCTATACATGACATACTCAAAATAAAAGGCTAGCTATACTCAAATATTCCAAATGATAGTGATAGTGTGATCGAGCCTTCGATGTCCTTCGATCCCTGAGCTAGCTTGGCGATACTATAAGAAAATGGAAAGAAAAGTGGAGTAAGCATAAAGCTTAGTAAGTTTGCATATAAATAATTAACAACACTAATCATGCAATATCATACACATGACATAAATATAACTTATTACAATATCATCAAGTATCATGAATACATCATAGATCATGTCCTTTACATAATATACCATAAAACTCATGTTCATGATTCTTTCATTCACTTCTTACCAAGACCTTATTGATGCATAACTCAATAATTTGAGCTTCATGTACATACTTGTACCCTTTCAACATATTCATACCTTGTCATTTCCTTGACATACTCTTACATTACCCGTTGAACCACTTGGAATACTAAGGATATTCGAGAAATCTCATACACATGGTAGGATGCTAATGCCATATCCCAGATATGGACTTACATGGGATCACAAATCGATGTCGATGCCATATCCCAAATATGGTCTTATACGGGATCTCATAATGATGCCAATGCCATGTCCCAAACATGGTCTTACATGGGATCTCATATCGATGCCAATGCCATGTCCTGGACATGGTCTTACATGGGATCTCATTTCGATGCCAATGCCATGTCCCAAACATGGTCTTACATGGGATCACACATAGCCCTAATGTCATGACATTTGTATCCTATCTATTCCTAAAGTTCAACCAGGATTTTGAAACTTTAAACCTCATTACATCGTCATCGAGTCATTGTAAATCAAAATTCATAGAACAATTATATATATCATGAAATAATAAAGCATTAGATAAATAATGAAGTAATGTTCCATTATTTACCCGTAAAATTACCTCGGTACCAAAATGTGACTAGTTATTCAATTTAGTCCACAACTAGGGGTGAGCAAAACTTGATTTGACTCAAAAAAATTGAAAAAAAATTTGAATTTCGAGTTAAACGAATCGAGTTATTCGGGTTATTCGAGTCAACTTGAATTTTTTTGAATTTCGAGTTCGAATCGAGTTGAGTTTTCAAATTCAAATAACTCGAATAATTCGAATAATTCGAATATCAAACTAATATTTTACGTTTTTACCCTAAACTCCCAAACCTTTTTACTTTTCCCTCAAAACTTTTACTGCTTCTCACTTTCCCCTATAACTTTTACTCCCCTCCCATCCCAACCCCCTATCTACCCAAAATCTATTTCCCACCAAAATTTTACTCTCCTATTTACTTTTCCTCAAAATTTTACTCCCAAAAAGCCTCAAAACTTTTTTATTTTCCCCCAAAATTTTTACTCTCTCCCACTTTCCCCTTAAGACTTTTACTCCCTTCCCATCCCACCCTACATCTACCCCAAACTCATCCCCCCATTTTTTTTTAATATTTTCCCTCCAAAATTTTACTCCCCTATTTACTTTCCCTCAAACTTTTACTCCCAAAACTTTTTATTTTCCCCCTAAACATTTACTTCTCACTGTCTACTCTCAAATAAAAAATCAAAATAATCCAAAAAAACCCATAAACATAAATAGTAATAATTTTATTTATATCAACTATTTATATTATTAAATTAAATTGCACATTTTATATTATTTATATTATTGAATTGTTTGTTTATATTGAATATTTATATTAAAATTGAATTATTAATGATGCCATAAAATATTTGTGTTAAAATTTTATATTGGTATCAATTTCACATTTTATCTTTAAAATAACTTTTATTAAAAAGTCATATTTTTACATTTAATATATTTTTTAATTTCAAAATACATAGTGACAAGAATCTGAAAATAATTGAAACAACTAAGCAAGCAAAAAAGCTAACCCATGTATAAAAGATTAATAAATAAATTATGAGGTGATGAAAGTTAATAAAAAATTTGATTATGGTGGAAAAATTTTATTACAATGGGTGACAGTGGTTATAATGACCTAAAATTATTTTTAAAATTGAACTCGAACAAATATATTCGATTCGATTTGATTTGAATTCCATTTCACTCGACTCGATTCAAGAAAATTTCAAATCAAATTGGGATGATAAAATACGATTCGTCAACTCGATTAACTTGAAATTTTTTCATTCGATTCAATTTGATTCGATCGAATGTTCACCTCTATCCGCAACTTTATTCTTCCATCAGTTTAATTTCAAACTTCGTTCTTCTTGATCTATAATAGCAAATTTTGCTTATTTAATTATCACATTGTTCAAATCAGTCCATAATCATACTTTGGCAAAATTATAATTTTAACCTTAAACTTTCACATATTTACAAACTAGTCCCTAGGCTCGTAAAATGAAATGTGCCCATTTTCTTTGTTACCCAAGCATAGCTGAACCTAACACATGCTTATAAAAGCCCATATTTTCCATTAAAACACCCTTTTACTACTTGTTTTGTAACTTTTAGAAATTAGTCTTTTTAGATGTTTTCATGAAAAATCACTTAGTAAAAGATGTTTATCACACATCAAACTTTCATATTCCTTCATTAAACATCAAAATACATGCATGTCACACATGGCTAAATTTTTGAACATGAACCCTAGCTCAAAATATGGCTAGAAATAGGTAAATCGGGTTACGAGGGTTTCAAAAGTGTAAAGAGCATTAAAAACAGGGCTAGGATATACTTACTATGAAGCTTGGAAGTTGAAAAACCCTAGCTATGAAGGGATTAGAAATTTTGGCAGCCACTTGGAGAAGATGAGCAACTTTTTGCTTGATTTTTCCCTTTTTATTAATTTATTAACTAAATGACTAAAATGCCCTTAAGGCCCTTCCTTGATATTTTTCTCTCCATGCCCATTTTTGTCCATTATGACATAAAATGGTCTATTTACTAAATAAGGACCTCTAATTTACACATGCATTTCAATTAAGTACCCCAAAGCTTCTAGAATCTCATATTTTACAACTTTTGCAATTTAGTCCTAAAAATTTAATTAAGCACTTATTCACAAAATTTCTTCATGAAACTTTCACACAATCATGCAAACATGTCATAGACCTCTTAAAAACCATAAAATAAATATTTCTACTTTGGATTTGTGGTCTTGAAACCACTATTCTATCTAGGCCCTAATTCAAGATGTTACAGAACGAGCCAGGATTGCACTAATAACAAGCATAGCTATCACAAGCCAACGAATACTCATATTGGAAATCCGAGGACACATCTCATAAGAAAACCATAAGGATCTTGATAACTCCTCAGGGAGAAACCAGAAGAAATCACTCGCAACAGAGATAATATATTTTCCAAATACATTTATAAAAGAAAACAACATTCAGTAGAAACAGATGAATAACCTCACATAATTTTCATCATCTGCTTTTATTCCAACATAATAGAATAGAACTCCACGGAGAAAGATGAAATATGCAGGTCATCAATTAGCCAGACAAATAGTGTTTTCCTCTATCATTATAATCAGTTAGCATTCTCATACAATAAAATTTCCATCAGAAAACGAACGATCTCATATATCTCTAAGGACAGTGAACACATAACATACCCGAGAGAGATCATCAGAATTTATTCAATTACAACTGTCACATTCAGACACCTTTACAATTCAAATATCATTTCTCTGATTAATCTTATCATCACTAATCCCGTATTATTCAATTCACTAACGTAAATCAATCCAGAAGAAATTCCAGCGAACACATACTTTAGTCATCATACCTGTTTAAGCTAATTAGCCGAGATTATCTTTTTCTCTAACCGTGACCTTGCGATGTCCAAATAGTCTTTAGAATAACCTGGCATCCTTTCCAAAATTGTATTTACTTACTCATTATTTTCAACTCTGTCCACATTATTAGCAAATCTGCTACTGCACTCTTTAATCTTTCACTGGTGAACTCATGTAGCACAAATCTTATGAAATTTCATTATAAGATATCACATTAGTAAGGGGTGAGGTTGTAAAGCCTCTAACTTGACTCTCATACATACACATATGGCTTAACATTCATCATCATCATCACAATTATACAATTCACTTTAGGAAATTTAACATATATATTTATGTTACACTAACTTTTCGATTATCTTATTCAAACAAGTGCACTTATACATGCATTCCACAAATATTGAGTAAGTTTACTTATTGCATTCACTTAATCATACAAGTCAAACACATAACATCATATGAAGGTCAAACAAACATGATTGCTTATCATAATACAAATTTGCATTTTATGTTACTTTCCCATATTTCAAGAAAAATTCCTCTTTACACTATTTTAATTTCAAGGAATATTAGGGTAGTATGCTCAAGGTATATAGATTAACAATCTATCATTTCATTTTCAAAAATTCCCTTTTTTGGCACATATTCATAATACAATTCTAGAGTCACATACGATATAACAATACTACCAGTCCAGGTTAAAGCCTTTTCATAACATTTATAACATTTTACCCATTTCATAAAATAATCACAATCAATCGAAATAATACATTCAACCAAAATAATAACATCTGACTAATAATTCTCAACTTATGGATGTTTCATTTCTATACCTCATCACATACACATTATGAACTATTATTCATGCCCTTTCAAGTTTCAATTCATCACAAACACATTTTCAAATATCACAATGTCATTTGCATCATTTTCAAAAAAAAATAGCTCAGTTGGAAAGCACCTCTGTCTCAACAAAACAATATCATCAGAGTCGGGAGATATCACACTATCACGGTTCATATGTTGCACGTATAGCTAGACTTTTACACATGCTAGGTTAATCCGAGAACCAGCTAAACCATAGCTCTGATACCACTAAATGTAACACCATTAACCCGTGTTCCACAACGAAATAGGGTATGAGGAATTACCAGACATAAACACATGCAATCGTATAAAATCAAGTCATGAATTTGCGTTTAAATTTAAAACTTTTCACATTTCATCCTAAAGTCCCTATTATGGGCCTACGAAGCCCAAATCATGCTTTGGAAACAGTTCGGGACCAAATCGAGAACTTTAGAAAACTTTAAAAATTTTCAAGAAAAATAGGGGCACACTCTCATATGGTATTAAGACACAGCCGTGTGGCTCGCATGGCCATGTCCCTAGCCCGAGCACTAATCTAACTTGCCATTGTGAACAAATTTACGTCACACATAACTATCACCACTCATTCATCCACATATGTAAGCATACACATCCTTGAAATGCATCATCATGGGCTTATAATATAGCCAATAGACCAACATGAAATGGCCTTACACAACAATGAACCTTCAAATAGCATAGGTCAACATTTTAGGCTAAACAAGTATGACACATACAAAAAAAAAAAAAAAACCAAATCCCCTATACATGCCATGACCTTAAGTATAAGAATCATCAATACCCAATTTGTTAGTTTGATAGTGTGATAGGTTCTCTGGCGACTTCCAACACGAGCTAACCTGAGGACATTATAAACACAGAAAATAAACGAAGTAAGCTATATAGCTTAGTAAGTTGGTATGTAAATAATAAGCAATTTATTAATATGCTTTTAGCAATTCTCGCAATATGTTCTCAAGATAATACAATCATAATTGCATATAGTTCCACTATTTACTCATGTTCATCTCAAGCTATCTAATCGAGTTACAATCACTAAACTATATATATCTTCAGTTACAAAACTCCAATTTGAGATCCGTTAATTTTACCATAAACTAGACTTAATATTTTCTTACCATAAAATTTTTAGAATTTTTAGTTTAGCAAATAAGTACATTTTATTCTTTAAATTCTCCCCTATTTTGCTGTCAAGCAGTTCCAACCCCTCTTCATTAAAAATTAATTATCTCCTCGTACAGGATCCGAATGATGTTTCTATTTGTTTCTTTTGAAAATAGACTCATTTAGAATTTTAAGCATATAAATTATAACCCATAATTATTTTTTTTATAATTTTTAATGATTTTTCAAAGTCAGAACAGGGGATTCTAAAATCATTCTGAACCTGTCTCACAAAAATACAAATATCTCATAATATGAAATTCTTTTGCTTACACCGTTTCTTTTATATGAAAATTAATTTTCTATCTCATTTAACCTCTAATTCGATTTTTACAATTTTTGGTGATTTTTCAAAGTTATACAACTATTGCTATCTAAAACTATTTTATTGCTAATTTTACTCTTTCATGATTTCTTTGTTTCAACTTCCATTTACACATACATAACACCAAAACATATCCATTACTAGCCATTTACAAATATTTACATGTCATTTATTGGCCAATTTAATCTACACATCAACAACAAAAACTTAAACATATCATGTCTCAATTTAATTTAGCCTAAAAGCCCCATGTAATGGCTCATTTTTGCCTGGGCCCATACCATAAAAAAACCAAAAAAATAAAGCCAAATAATACCCAGTCCAAAGTCCATTTACATATGACCCAATCAAATTAACCCAGGCCCAACTAAACCCTTTACACAAAGCCCAAATAAATTTTAACCCAATCTAACCTAATCCTATGGGTTCAATAGCCCAATACCCAAATGAGCCCTAATTGCCCAAACAATTTTAGCTTTCCGAAACCCTAGGTTTCCCTTGCGCCGCACCCTCCATCATGCCACCTTCATAACCGGACATCACGCCTCTATCGCTGCCGTTAACACCTACAAAAAAGGGACAATTAATAGCATCAATCAAAGATCCTGTATTTATTTTTGATTTGTTTTCGGTTATAAAAACCGAGTGTAAACAGTGTAAAAGGAGATTTTTTTTCAATATTCAAAAAAAGGCACATCAAATACCAAAGCAGAGATTCAAGTACAAAATACAAATATTCGAAAAACAAGAAACCAAATGCAAACAATGATTCGAACTTACAAACAATAGAAATCAAAATACAAAAGAAAAGTAAGCAGTGAATAGGAAAAGGTTCAAAATGTGCTATGGTTAATTTTACATATTCTTTATTTTTACTTTTTCGAATCTGTTCATATATATACATATCTTTTATATTTTTTTTCTTTTTCTTCTTTTTTTTTAAATAAAATCTATAAATAGGTATTTAAAGAGGGTATAAAAACTAACATTTTGATTTCACTAGAAAAATACGACGTTTTGGCTTCCCGCCGTTGTCTGCCGATGAACGGCAGCCGGAGTGGCAGTGAACAATTGAAATTCTCGTCGGCCAAAGGGGGCTCTTAGGGAAAAGAAAGGGGGGCTGGGGTTTTTTTTTTTTGGAATGGGTGAAAATGAATTTTTTTCTCAAAACTTTGACTTATATAGCCTTTCAAAATGACGTCGTTTTGGGCTTAAGTCACAGACACCAAAACGGCGTCGTTTTACCTGACCCGAATTTGACCTGACCCATTAAAGGAGGATTCGCGTGTTTTTTAAAGTGGTCTTATTTCTATTTTAGTCCTTCCACTTTTTTACTATTTCGCAATTAAGTTTCTTTTATTTTTTAATTGTGCCCTATAATTCACTTCGGTTTTCATTTTAGTCCCCCCTTTAAGCTGCACGTTTTGGATAGGGAGGAATAATTGTGGAGGGATTTGTTTGCAACTTGAACAAGCCTTCAAGGGCCTTTTTGCAAGCTAAATAATTAGCCAATAAGTTGATTTGGGTCAGCATATGGATGGTTTTGGGCTATCTATTTTTTGGTCGGTTCAGTTCACTCGGTTCGACTCAACTAGACCTCTTCTTCATAATTAATTAATAATAATTTATTAACCCAAATTAAATTAGATATAAATTAAAATTAATTATATTATGAATTAATACACATAATTTTGGACCGTCTTAGGCTGAAAATTAATTCGCCTTAATACGTCAAATTGCTTCTCGATTTTGTGTTTTTAGCAATATCTTCCGAGCTATTTTTCGCCCTTTGTGTAATTCTGTCGAAAATAACCAAAATTAATCAAAATTAATTATAAAATCAATGAAAATTCAACATGTTCATAATTTAAGTACAAATTAATTATTTTATAAAATTAATTATTTCTTGACAAGAATTCTATCGAAACTGCATGAATTTAAGTTAAAATGGCGTGAAAAGGTGTGTATATTTTTGTGTTTCCAGTCGTCCCCTCCACCCTTTCTCCTATTTCTCTTTTTCCTATTCTATTTTCACTGATTTTCTCTCTTTTTTCAAAACAACCACCACCCTTTCTCTTTTCATTTTTCTTCCTCTTTCTCTTCCCCCGTTGCCACCCATCGCTGTCGTGACCACCACCATAAGCCATCACAAATTCTTTTCTTTTCTATCCCTCTTCCTTTCATCGCCATATTTCACCTTTATTTATTTTTTGAACCTCCACTATTTTTTTCTACACCTTTTTTCGTACCGCCACTTCACATGTCACTAGATCGCTTTGCCGCCAGTGATTGAGTTTCTCTTCTTTTTCTTCTCATTTCTTTAACATTATTTTTATTTTAATTAATATTATACCCTCTCCATTTTAATAATTCTTTTAAATCACCCAACTCTACGGTCTCGTGTCTATATTGATCCACTGACCATCCCAAATTGATTGAGTGTGTAAGAGTTGGTTATTCAATCATCAACTTCTCCTCTTAGTGTTTTCCTCTTTTAGATGAATGGTTTAATGGTCATAGAAATTATCTTTATTTCACGTGTTAAAACTACTCTTTATATTCTTTAAAGGGTTGAATGATAACAATAGGAGAGATTCTTAACTTTGGATCAGAGATCACCAATTCGAGTGTGAAAACCATGGGGTAAGTGTTCATGCATAAGTTTCAATGTTAGAACTTGTGGTTATTATGATGATTGATAAGTTAAGATTGATATTTTGATTTGTACGTAATTTTATTTGCGTTGATCTCACACTAGGCCTTTTAAAGCTCACCCACTTTACTTATGTGTTATAGATAATCCTCGTGGTTAAGACACGAATGCGGTCGTTGATGATGCTCTCATAAATTATTTTATATAAATATGGATTTTTTTACACTTGGGACTTTTATGGACTTTATTACTATTTGGGATTTTTATTTTATTTTAGACTATAGAATTTTGTCATGGGATTTTTAAACTCTGGACATTTGGACATTTTGCATGGATTATACCTAGATTGAATAAATTAGATTTTTTTTCTAATAAAATTTTTTTCCCAAAATTCATTAGATCAAATCTGAATTTAAAAGAATCACTAAGTTAATTTCCAAATAATAATGAATGATTTTTTTATCAAGTTTTCAAACTTCTCTTCATCATTTTTTAAAAAGAAATAATAGCACATGTTTTCAAAAATGATTAAACGCATTTCAACTAAATGTTTTCACCATATCTATGGGTCCTGTAATTACTTAGATCATGTCATAACGTCTAAGCCTAGTTTGAGGGGTCACATTTAGTGGTATCAGAGCTCAGTTTAAAACTCAAACTATAGGTAAAGTTTTTTTGAAAAACTTCATGCATTATAAAAGGGTATTTTTGGGAAAAACATGTCTCATGTTAAAATTATTGTAAAAAAAATTGAGACTCTTAAAGCTGATCTGAGGTAAGTGTTCTTTAGATTTGAAACTATAGACTGTGAAAAAGATAAATAGTGAGACAAGTGTAAAATGAAATAAACTTCGATTAAAAGAATAACCAAGTTATAACATAAAACTTACCATTATTGACAGAAAATTCATAAAACTTAAAATGTGTACTCGTAGAGTTAGAACTCGGGGAATGAGAACTCGCGGAGAGCAGGGTCAAGGAACCTGAATCAACTCATCCACATCCCATGTGCAAACTCTTGAGCCAATAGCGAAAAATGTTAAACGTGCGCCCACTGTTGAGGAGAGTCAAAATGAGCCTGTGAACGAGGCTATACCACAGGCCATGCTTCAAATGTTAGAGTGAGTGGTGGGTGCTGAGACTGAGGCCAATAGTCGTGGTACTATAGTTGAGAGGCTTCGTTCAAGTAGAGCCGAGCTATTTAGGGTGTTGCGGGAACGACCCCTATTGTAGCTAAATACTGGGTAGAGGCTACAAAGAGGATTTTAAATGATATAGAGTGCACCCAAGAGCAGAAGCTTAAGGGGCTTGTGTCACTACCACGAGATGAGGCCTATCGCTGGCAGCAGGCCATTGTGAGAGGTACTCAAGTTGATCGACTGACGTGGGAGTATTTTTTGGATGCCTTCTAGAAGAAATATGTGGGCAAGAGGTATGTTGAGGCTAGAAGACTAGAATTTATTGAGCTTAGGCAGGGTAACATGTTCATGACTGAATACGAGGTTGAGTTTCTAAGGCTTAGCCATTATACTCCGATGTGGTTGCGACTAAGCAGGATAGGTGTGCCTGATTTAAGTTTGGGCTGTGATCCGAGTTGATGATGTAAGTGGCCTCACTTTAAGAAAGGGTTTTCGAAGCTTTGGTTGAGAAAAAAAATCTTTGAGGAAGTTAGACGCATAGACTGAGAAAGGAAGGAGTAGGCGAGAATTCTTACAAAAAGAGAATTAGGCCCTAATGTGCAGGCTCTACGTCCAGTTAAACGAGCCAGAAAAGATCAACCCTGCTAGAACTTTATTGTAGTGGGAGGCATAATTTAGAACTGTGCCACTTGTGGCAAGAGGCATTTAGGTGATACTCAGAAGAGAATGGGTGTATGACTGAAGTGCGGGTCACTAAATCATAAGATCCGAGATTGTCCATAAATTAATGAATAGATGCAAGTAGCGGGGTAGAATCGAGCCCCGAACCAGAGAGCTAGATAGCAGCCCAAGAGACCTCAAAGTCAGAATAGAGGCGGAAATGCTAGGCGGAAGCAGCTAGCACTGGGTTAGGGTGCTAATTGGGCAGATGCGAGGCAACCAACACTTGTGTATACGGCTAGATGCAGAAAGGATCATGATGCAGTAGATGTGATAGCAGGTACTTTTACCATTAATGTTGTTTCATACTTTGCATTAATTGACATAGGTTCTACCTACTCGTACGTTCTTGTGTGATAGCTAATAAGTTGGGAATTTCGGGTAGAGGAGACTGTAAACGATGTAACTATCCTTAGTCCCTTATACAATTTGTTTATGTGAACAAGATATATAGGAGATGTCCGTTGCAAGTCCAAGGTGAGGTATTCCCTACTAATTTATTGGAATTGCCTTTTGGAGAATTTGATCTCATATTGGGCAGGGATTGTTTAAGAGAGCATCGGGTTAGTCTTTATTGTGATACGAAACAGGTTACCTTAAGGACTCCAATTGGAAATGAAATAATTATGATCGGGAAGCGTTGGAATTATTTATCAAATGTGATCTCTGCCTCAGTAGCTGATAATTTGATTCGTAAAGGATGTGAGGTCTATCTAGTGAATTTCTTGGATACAAAGGTGGATGGTGCAATGTTGTAGAATATTCATGTAGTGAAAGAGTTTTCAAACGTCTTTTCAGAAGATTTTCCTGGTTTACCTCCAAAATGTAAGGTCGAGTTCAAAATTGAATTGTTTCCTGGGACAGCACCAATGTCCATTGCACCTTATCGCGTGACACCTAAGGAGCTTAAAGAGCTCAAAGTGCAGTTGCAAGAGTTACTTGATCGTGGCTTCATAAGGTCAAGTGTATCACCGTGGGGAGCTCCAGTGCTATTTGAGAACAAGAAGGATGGGTTGATGAGGCTTTATATCAATTACCATAAGTTGAACAAATTGTCTATAAAGAATAAATACCTTTTGTCAAGGATCGATTACATTTTTAATCAATTTAGGGCTGCCACAGTTTTTTCCAAGATTGATCTGAGGTCAAGTTACTATCAGTTGTAGGTGAGAGAGGTTGATCTACCTAAAACTACTTTCAGAACTTGGTATGGGCACTATGAAATTCTCGTGATACCCTTCGGACTTACAAATGCTTCCGCTACTTTCATGGATATCATAAACAGATTCTTTTAGCCTTATCTCGATCAGCTTGTAGTGGTCTTCACTGATGACATTATGATATACTCCAAGTCTGAGTTAGAGTATGATGAACACTTAAGGTTAGTTCTTCAAACCTTTTGGGAGAAAAAGCTGTATGCAAAGCTAAGTAAGTGTGACCTTTGACTCCGAGAAGTGATGTTTTGGGAACACATGGTATCTACTGAAGGTATCCATGTTGACCCTAAGAAGATCGAGGCTGTTCTGGATTGGAAGCAGCCTAAGAATGTTAGTGATATTCAGAGTTTTTCAGAGTTGTTGGGTATTATCAGAGGTTTGTTGAAAGATTTTTGTTGATTGCAGCACCGATGACAAATATATTGAGAAAGAGTGTGTCGCTACCCTCTAGTTTTGCCTATGGATCTCCACCCTTGTTCACCAATAAGTGTTTCCTCCTTTGGCTTTTTATAAGATTTTTCCCTAGGGTAAATCCAACAACCCAAGATATCCTCTCCTCTTTTTTAGATTTTCTTTTTGGCTTAAAATCTCTTCATTTAAGGTAGGTGGTTATCAACCCATGATCTAATGATCTTTCTTCCTATTTTTTAGACAGATTTTCTAGTACAAGTAGAGTTGGGCAAAAACTGTTAGGCGTTGAGTGTTGGCTCAGTCTTCGTGGAATTGCCACAACATTCATGTTGGAAAACTGTCCAACCTTTTTCCATAAAAAACCTTCATTCATTTATTTCTTTCTCCGTATCCTACACCTGCTGATTGTAACCAAATAAATCCTTCCCGCAAACAAGTAAAAGTAACATATAAATAACATTTAAGCACAGTCCAACCTTCTTAATGTAATGTAATGAAAATTACAAATGAAATATCCTAAAATGCAACTAAATTTACTTAAGTACAGGCAATTAGCTAGGTCTAAAGGCAAGAAATATAACTCTTTTCAAGAGTTATCACACCTCCAAAATTGAGTTATTGCTTGTCCTCAAGCAAGATATGCATGAACGTAAGAATTGCCATAGCAACATAATCACCTTTGTATTGTGAGACCCTTAAGAGAGCATTTTGTACTTTAGTTCTCAGCAATCTTCTATGTCTAAAAATTTAATCAAGTTTCATAAGCTTATTTAGCAAAGGCAGTGCAAAAAATATTGCCTTAAAAGAAAGAAAAATCCTAAGTATTGATGCAATTTTCACTATAGCAAGTACCTCTTAATTTACTTAGTTCATCTTTTAACAAACTCAGTTTTCCCTTTTTTTTTTTCTCTAGCCTTACACACACTCAAACACATACATATCTGTTTATTATGCCTACTTTTTACAAGGGTATTTAGCTTGTCATATGATTCTTTGGCTCGACTATTACGGTGGAGCATACACTAAATTGCTGAATACTCAATCATGTCATGACTTGAATACTCACTCATGAAGCTAAGGATTTTGACTGAAAAGATGGATGGAGGAAACAACTACCCCCTTAGCTACTCAGCTTATTACTACAATGGAATGCCCCTATGCTTGTAACACCCTTAACCCGTATCTATTGCTGGAATAGGGTTACGAGGTATTACCGATCAATCACATCATAAAATATACATTTCTCATACATTTAAGCATTCAAATACATACACCATTCAAACACAACCATTTTGTGTCATACAATGGCCTACGAGGCCTTAAACATGCTTAGAAGAGGTTTGGGACTAAACCGATAACATTTGAAAGCTTTGGGAAACATATAAAATTTTCATGCATACAAGGGTCACGCGCCCATGTGAACAAGCCGTGTGCCTCACACAGTCACCAGACACGCCCGTATCTAGGTCGTGTGGAAACAAGGCATACATATTAACTTGGGTCACACGGCCGGCTACATGCCCATGTGCCAGCTCGTGTGCTACACACGGCCAGTAGACATGCTAGTGTGTCTGTAACACCCCCACGCCCGAGACCGTCACCGGAGTCGAGCTTGAGGTGTTACCGAACATAATTTATCATTTAAACAACTTTACATCATTTATTTTGATTTTTGGAATAAGCAGTTTTTTTGCGTCATGGTCGCTAAAAAAATCATATCTCAAGTTACGAAACTCAAAATCAAGATCCGTAAATTTTCCCTAAATCTAGACTCACATATCTATCTACTAATTTTTTTCTAAAATTTTTGGTTGGGCCAATTAGTACAGTTTATTAGGTAAAGTTACCCCTATTCCAGGACTTGACTGCACTGACCTCTACTTACTACGAACCACTTTTCTCTCTGTACAAAATTCATATAACTATACTGTTTATTTATCCTAAAATTATATTCAGTAAGGATTCTGAGAATATAAATTACATCTCCTAATTATTTTTTTACAATTTATAGTGAATTTTCAAAGTTGGAACAGGGGATCCAGAAATCGCTCTGGCCCTGTTTCACTAAAACTCAAATATCTTATAACATATAACTCCTTTACCTATTTTTCTTTTTTCATTTGAAATTAGACACAATAAGCTTCAATTTCATAGTTAATTCTTCACCTAATTCGTTTTCTACTATTTTTGGTGATTTTTCAAACTTACATCGTTGTTGCTGTAGTGTTCTGTTTTATGGCAAGTTTCATCTTTTTATGAATTCTCATGAACTATATAACATATTAAACTCACAAGGCATCCAACATTATCTAGGCTAGCCATACCAATGACTAATCAGTATCAAGCATTTTCTCAACCAAACCACAACCATATCACAAGATTATTTACACAAAACAAGTATATTGCTATACATGCCATACATCAAAACATACAAACCAATATACCAATTCTTCCTCGGATAGTGTGAGCGTTTCTTCGACCTTCCCGATATCCAAGTTGGCTCGCTAAAAACTACAATGAATGTAAAGGAGGGAGTAAGCATAAATGCTTAGTAAGTTCACATGCAAATAACAAGTAACATAACAAAGCAATTATATCAACAACAATAGCATGATATCACCAAGATACAAACCACATTTCTAGCTATCGTGTATCATCTTACCACCTTATTTCTGTTGTATCAAGTTTCAACCCGAGGGTTAAGTACATGCCTGTCCAAATTGTCCATTTCATACTTATCAATTTAATCACATACTTTTCATACCAATACATAATATTTCGCAAAGCATAATATTCATAATAACAAGTATCATATCGTATAAATAGCATTAAATCACTTAAAATAGCAATCATGTTACATTATTTACACATGAACTTACCTCGGTACAAAATATAGCAATTTTGCGATTTAGTCCAAAATCTTTTCTTTTCCTCGATCAAGGTTGATTCCACGTCTTTCTTGATCTAAAATAACACATTTAGCTTATTTAATGCTCACATTATCAAAATAGTCCTAAATTCAAATTTTGGCAAAATTACAATTTTGCCCCTAAACTTTTGCATATTTACACTTTTGCCCCAAAGTTCGGAAATTTAATTTTATCACAAATTCTTATGTTTTAGGACATGCTGATCATTTATTTACCATTAGCAAGCTCAAATTCCCACTAAAACACATACTTATGAACAATATGTACTTTTACCGATTAAGCTGTTTTACTCGTTTTTACTTAAAACCGAGTAGCACAAGTTGTCTAACATGATTTAAAACTTCATATTCTATCATAAAACATCAAAATACACAAATTTCACCTATGGTATTTTTCCAAATATGAACCCTAACTTAAATTATTGCTAACATAAGCTTGATCGAGTTACCGGGACTACGAAAACGTAAAGAACATTAAAAACGGGGCTTGGAATCACTTACTATGAAGCTTGGAAGCTTGAAACAAACCCTAGCTATGGAGAACCCTTGAAATTTCGTGGTAATGAAGAAAATGACCAATTTTGTGTTATTTTTCCCTTTTTATTTCATGTTAATATCCAAATGACCAAAATGCCCCTCCTTACTAAACTTTCAAAAATTCCATCCATGTCCAAATTTTATCCATGAACTTAAAATTGGTCAAATTGCTACTTAAGGCCTCCTAATTAATATTCCAAAGCAATTTCATACTAGAAACTTCTAGAATGCAAGTTTTGCAACTTATTCGATTTAGTCCCTAATTTCAAATTAAGCACTTTACGCTTAGAATTTCTTCACGAAATTTTCACACCATCATAAAATCATATCATAAACATCAAAATAATTATAAAATAATTATTTCTACCTCAGATTTGTGGTCACAAAACAACTATTCTGATTAGGCCCTAATTCGGGATATTACAACTCTCCCCCCTTTTAAGGATTTTCATCCTCGAAAATCTTACCGGTAAACAGGTGTGGGTATTGTTTCCTTATAGTTTCCTCAGGTTCCCATGTAGCCTCTTCTATTCCATGCTTTTGCCACAACACTTTCACAAGAGCAATACTTTTCTTTCTTAGTTGTTTGACCTCTCGAGCTAAAACTTTAATCGGTTCTTCTTCGTAGGTCATATCTTATTGTAATTCAATTTCTGTAGGTGAAACCACTTGTGAAGGATCCGAACGATACCGACGTAGCATAGATACATGGAACACATCATGAATTTTCTCCAACTCAGATGGTCATGCTAACCGATAAGCTACCGGTCCAACTCTTTGAATTATTTCATACGGCCCGATAAAATGCGGACTTAATTTACCTTTCCGTCCAAATCTGAGGACTTTCTTCCACGGAGACACCTTTAAAAATACCTTATCACCAACTTGAAACTCAATTTCTTTTCGTTTCAAATCTGCATAAGATTTCTGTCTATCCGAAGTAGCTTTCAAACAATCTCGAATTATCTTCACTTTTTCTTCGGTTTCTTTTATTAGATCAACCCCATAGATCTGATTTTCCTTGAGTTCGGTCCAATACAAAGGTGTTTGACACTTACGACCATACAATGCTTCATAAGGTGCCATTTTCAAACTCGTCTAATAACTGTTATTGTAAGCAAATTCCACCAACGGTAAATATCTTTCCCAACTTCCTTGAAATTCTAATACACAACATCGAAGCATGTCTTCAAGAATCTGAATTACCCTTTCTGATTGCCCATCAGTTTGTGGATGAAAAGCAGTACTAAAATTTAACCTTGTACTTAATGCTTCTTGCAACTTTTGCCAAAACCGCGAAGTAAATCTCAGATCTCTGTCTGAAATGATTGACAATGGTATTCCATGTAGTCTAACAATTTCTCTAACATACAATTCAGCTAACTTGTTAAGAGAAGAATCCATATGTACTGGAATGAAATGAGCCGATTTAGTCAATCTTTCAACTATTACCCATATGGCATCTTTCTTTCCTGGAGTCAACGGCAACCCTGAAACAAAATCCATAGTAATCCGATCCCATTTCCATTCAGGAACCATATAGGCTGAAGTAATCCTGAAGGCACTTGGTGTTCCGCTTTCACCTGTTGACAAATTCAGCATTTCGATACAAATTCCGATATATCCCTTTTCATTCCATTCCACCAGTACATTTTCTTCAAATCATTATACATTTTCGTACTGCCTGGATGAATCGACAAATAACTACCATGTGTTTCCTACAAAATCTTTTGAATTAACTCCTCATTCTTCGATACACAAATCCGATCTTTAAACATCAAGCAACCATTAGGACCAATTCTAAAATCCGATTCTGTATCAAACTCACATTGCTTTCTTTTGGCTTGCAAGTCTTCATCGCTTTTCTGAGCTTCACAAATCTCTTGTAAAAACATCGGTCTTACTTTTAGCTCGGCCAGAATGGAACCATCATCTGACATTTCCAACTGAGTGTTCATAACTCTCAAAGCAAACAACAATTTTCTACTCAAAGCATTAGCAACTACATTTGCTTTTCCTGGATGATAGTCAATCACAAGCTCGTAATCTTTTAATAACTCCAACCATCTTTGCTGTCTCAAATTCAAGTCCTTTTGTGACATCAAGTATTTAAGACTCTTATGGTTGGTATATACTCGACACTTTTCACCATATAGATAATGTCGCCAAATCTTCAAATCAAACACCACTGCAGCCAATTCCAAATCATGAGTCGGATAATTCCTCTCGTGAGGTTTTAACTGCCTCGAAGCATAAGCCACAACCTTTCCTTCTTGCATCAGTACACATCCCAAACCATTTAGAGAAGCATTGCTATATACCACAAATTCTTTACTTGACTCGAGCTGTACTAACACTGGTGCCTTTGTTAATAACTTTTTCAATTCTTCAAAACTTTGTTGACATTCTTCCGTCCACTCAAATTTAACATCCTTGCAAAGTAATCTAGTCATAGGAGCAGCAATTATAGAAAATCCATTTACAAACCGTCGATAATATCCAGCTAGTCCCAAGAAACTCCTAACCTCGGTTACATTCTTTGGTGGCTTCCAATCAACAATAGCCGAAATTTTACTGGGATCAACCCGTATACCATCGCCTGAAACAATATGACCCAAAAATCCAACTTCCCGAAGCCAAAATTCACTTTTACTAAACTTGGCATATAACTGCTTGTCTCGCAAAGTTTGCAAAACTATCCTTAAGTGCTCAGCATGCTCTGTCTCATCTTTCGTATAAATCAAGATATCATCTATAAATACCATAACAAACTTGTCCAAGTATGGTCGAAATATTCGATTCATCAAATCCATAAACACGGCAGGAGCATTTGTTAATCCAAACGGCATAACTAAAAATTCATAATGACCATACCTTGTCCTAAAAGCAGTTTTAGGCACATCTGACTCTTTTACCCGCAGCCGATAGTACCCAGATCTCAAATCAATCTTTGAGAACCATGTTGCTCCTTTCAGCTGATCAAACAAATCATCAATTCTCGGCAACAGATACTTGTTCTTAATTGTCACTTTGTTTAATTGCTGATAGTCTACACACAATCTCATCGAACCATCCTTCTTTTTCACAAACAATATCGGAGCACCCCAAGGCGAAAAACTCAGTCTCACAAACCCTTTGTCAGTCAACTCTTGCAACTGCGACTTTAATTCTTTCAACTCTGTTGGTGCCATTTTGTACGAAGCAATCGAGATCGGAGCTGTTCCCACCATCAAATCGATACCAAACTCTACTTCTCTAACTGGAGGCAAACCCAGCAATTCTTCTGGAAATACATCCGTAAACTCACATACAATCGGCACTGATTCCACTTTCTTTTCAATTTCTTTTGTATTCAACACATACGCTAAATAAGCTTCATAACCCTTTCTCAAATATCTCTGAGCCGACATTGAAGAAATCACACTAGACAATGCCTCTGATTTATCTGATTCGACCCGCAGAGTTTCACCATTTTCACACTTTAATTCAATAACTTTCTGTTTACAATTTACTATAGCATCATGCAATGTCAACCAATCCATACCCAAAATAACATCAAACTCATCAAACGACAACAACATCAAGTTGGCCGGAAAGTAATAACCCCGAATCATTAAAGGACAATTCTTGTATACTTTATCAACTATAACACATTGGCCTAACGGGTTTGACACTTTAATCATAAAGTCTATATCCTCAACAGGTATATTCATGCTAGATACTAATTTTATGCACACATATGAATGAGTAGAACTGGGGTCAATCAAAGCAGTAACATTAACATCATAGAGAGAAAATATTCCAGTAATCACATCAGGTGAGGAAGTATCTTCACGCGCTTTAAAGGCATAAGTTCTAGCTGGAGCCCTTCCTTCAGATTTAACTGCTGAATCTCTAGCTACATTCTTGCTGCTTGCTTCACTCCCAGCTTTTCTTGGATACCTTCCTCTCGAATCTACACCACTAGCTTTTGTACTCTGAAATTTTTCTTTTTCAATCCTCTCTGGGCAGTCTCTAATAAAATGATCCGGAGAACCACATCGGAAACATTCATTTGCTCTGCACAGACCAAAATGATTTCTACCACACCGCTGGCACTCGGGTTTAACAAATCTCGAGTTCCCTACACTAGCTGTCGAAGTAGTCTGGGACTTAGGACCCACATTTTGCTTCCTAGAATTCTCATATGATTGTCCAGCTGAAACTTGGGAATGAGGATTCATATTTCTTGATTTTCCGGGTTGCTGTGAGGGTGCATTACTCATTGGTCTTTTCTTCCAATTTCGTGTCTCAGATTCTACCTTTTTCTTCTCTTTAAGTAGTTCTTCAGCCTTACAAGCTCGCTCGACAAGTACCACCATTTCCTTTAGTTCTAGAATCCCTACAAATACCTTGATGTCTTCATTAAGCCCATCTTCAAATCGTCTGCACATCTTGGCCTCTGTAGGAACATATTCTGTGGCATACTTACTCAGTCGAATAAACTCTCTTTCATATTCTGTAACGGTCATGTTACCTTGTTTCAACGCAAGAAATTCCTTGTGCTTCTGATCAATAAATCTTTCACTGATTTATTTCTTCCGAAACTCTTCTTGAAAGAATTCCCAAGTTACCATCTATTTCGGTACCACAGAAATCAGTGTTTTCCACCAATTATAAGCTGAATCTCTCAACAAAGATATAGCACATTTCAAGCATTCCTCAGGTGTGCAAGACAGTTCATCAAATACCCGGATAGAATTCTCAAGCCAGGACTCTGCTTTCTCGGCATCATCATCTACATTAGCTCTGAATTCTTCGGCCCCTAGCTTACGGGTTTTATTAACTAGAGTTCTTTGGAATTTCATCATACCCACATCTTGAGGCATCAGAGGTACAGGTTGAGGAATTGGGGGAGGTGGGGGAGGTTGTACATTCGGGTTCGTACGAACGAACTCAGTATACCAAGCACTCATCATCTGGAGAAAGGCTTCTCAACCCCTTTCTCCTCCTCCTTGACTAATAGTGGGAGGTGGATTTTCAGTCGGCACGGCCCCTTCAGCTGGAGCTGGTGCATTACTTTCTACATCATCGGCCATGGTTGGATCGGGATCCATTTACTATAAAAAATCATTTAAAAGGTCAGAAGTTGTCACACTATCACAATATACATATATGGCATGTATAGCAAAATCCGTGCATAAAATACGTTAGTCCAAGAACCGACTAAACCTGCTCTGATACCACCAAATGTAACACCCCCATGCCCGAGACCGTCGCCGGAGTCGAGCTTGAGGTGTTACCGAACATAATTTATCATTTAAACAACTTTACATCATTTATTTTGACTTTCGGAATAAGCAGTTTTTCTGCGTCATGGTCGCTAAAAAAATCATATCTCGAGTTACGAAACTCAAAATCAAGATCCATAAATTTTTCCTGAATCTAGACTCACATATCTATCTACTAAAAGTTTTCTAAAATTTTTGGTTAGGCCAATTAGTACAGTTTATTAGTTAAAGTTACCCCTATTTTAGGACTTGACTGCACTGACCTCTACTTACTACGAACCACTTTTCTCCCTATAAAAAATTCATATAACTATACCGTTTATTTATCCTAAAATTATATTCAATAAGGATTCTGAGAATATAAATTACACCTCCTAATTATTTTTTTACAATTTATAGTGAATTTTCAAAGTTGGAACAGGGGATCCAAAAATTGCTCTGGCCCTATTTCACTAAAACTCAAATATCTTGTAACATATCACTCCTTTACCTATTTTGCTTTTTCCATTTGAAAGTAGACACAAAAAGCTTCAATTTCATAGTTAATTCTTCACCTAATTCGTTTTTTACTATTTTTGGTGATTTTTCAAACTCACATCGTTGTTGCTGTAGTGTTCTATTTTATGGCAAGTTTCATCTTTTTATGAATTCTCATGAACTATATAACATATTAAACTCACAAGGCATCCAACATTATCTAGGCTAGCCATACCAATGACTAATCATTATCAAGCATTTTCTCAACCAAACCACAACCATATCACAAGATTATTTACACAAAACAAGTATATTGCTATACATGCCATACATCAAAACATACAAACCAATATACCAATTCTTCCTCGGATAGTGTGAGCGTTTCTTCGACCTTCCTGATATCCAAGTTGGCTCGCTAAAAACTACAATGAATGTAAAGGAGGGAGTAAGCATAAATGCTTAGTAAGTTCACATGCAAATAACAAGTAACATAACAAAGCAATTATATCAACAACAATAGCATGATATCACTAAGATACAAACCACATTTCTAGCTATCGTGTATCATCTTACCACCTTATTTCTGTTGTATCAAGTTTAAACCCGAGGGTTAAGTACATACCTGTCCAAATTGTCCATTTCACAACACTTACCAAAATATCATTTTCATCTTGAGTATTCTTCCATTCCGCTAGAATTTTACCCGTTGAACACATCGGAATATAACTCGGATACACGGATCATTTGCACATAAGTGCCACATATGTAATCAATCAATCATGTAACCCACCCATAAGCAAACTCGGACTCAACTCAACGAGCTCGGGCGTTCGCATCCATAAGTGAACTCGGACTCAACTCAACGAGCTCGAATGCCTAGTTACATCTCACGAACTCGGACTCAACTCAACGAGTTCGGACATTTGCATCCATAAGTGAACTCGGACTCAACTCAACGAGTTCGGATGCCCAACCGTCCTAGTGACATGTCACTTCTATCCTAATCTACTCCCAAGGTTCAAACGGGATTTTCCTCAGTCACACATTTCCCAGTCGTTCTCCTCGGAATATTGGAACCAATACGTTGCTTGTATCTCATACTTATCAATTTAATCACATACTTTTCATACCCATACATAATATTTCACAAAGCATAATATTCATAATAACAAGTATCATATCGTATAAATAGCATTAAATCACTTAAAATAGCAATCATGTTACATTATTTACACATGAACTTACCTCGGTACAAAATATAGCAATTTTGCGATTTAGTCCAAAATCTTTTCTTTTCCTCAATCAAGGTTGATTCCACGTCTTTCTTGATCTAAAATAACACATTTAGCTTATTTAATACTCACATTATCAAAATAGTCCTAAATTCAAATTTTGGCAAAATTAAAATTTTGCCCCTAAACTTTTGCATATTTACACTTTTGCCCCAAAGTTCGAAAATTTAATTTTATCACAAATTCTTATGTTTTAGGACATGCTGATCATTTATTTACCATTAGCAAGCTCAAATTCCCACTAAAACACATACTTATGAACAATATGTACTTTTACCGATTAAGCCGTTTTACTCGTTTTTACTTAAAACCGAGTAGCAGAAGCTGTCTAACATGATTTAAAACTTCATATTCTATCATAAAACATCAAAATACACAAATTTCACCTATGGGTATTTTTCCAAATATGAACCCTAACTTAAATTATTGCTAACATAAGCTTGATCGAGTTACCAGGACTACGAAAACGTAAAGAACATTAAAAACGGGGCTTGGAATCACTTACTATGAAGCTTGGAAGCTTGAAACAAACCCTAGCTATGGAGAACCCTTGAAATTTCGTGGTAATGAAGAAGATGACAAATTTTGTGTTATTTTACCCTTTTTATTTCATGTTAATATCCAAATGACCAAAATGCCCCTCCTTACTAAACTTTCAAAAATTCCATCCATGTCCAAATTTTGTCCATGAACTTAAAATTGGTCAAATTGCTATTTGAGACCTCCTAATTAATATTCCAAAGCAATTTCATACTAGAAACTTCTAGAATGCAAGTTTTGCAACTTATTCGATTTAGTCCCTAATTTCAAATTAAGCACTTTACGCTTAGAATTTCTTCACGAAATTTTCACACCATCATAAAATCATATCATAAACATCAAAATAATTATAAAATAATTATTTCTACCTTGGATTTGTGGTCATGAAACCACTATTCCGATTAGGCCCTAATTCGAGATATTACAGTGTCTAAGCTGTGTAACTCACTGACTTGTTTTAATTAAGCATCAGGGGTCACGCGGTCGAGTCACACGCCCGTGTGCTCAACCATGTAGCACGAAAATAGGCTTGTTTGAAACCACTTTTCTGCCTAGCTTTCATGTACTTAAAAGCATACAAATGGCATCAAATTCACATACAATAGGCAACCAAAAATGATCATTTCATGCACATTTTATACCATAGCAATCCAAATCATTTTACTACTCAAAACATAGCCATTTCTTACACAAAACGCATACCAAAACTAGCTTGATTCATTAGCCATAATTCACCTATAAAACCCAATTCAATGTTCATCCAAATTCACTATTTATAAACATCTTAGAACACATAGATGGCACATGCCTTAATCAAGCATTTAACCAACCATCAAGACTTATGTGTATTAAACATATACAAGCGTATCAAGCATATATATATAACCTATCTTTAACCATTTGTATATCTCAAATCCAAACCAAAATATGCCAAATACATACTTAAAACATGCTGAACCATATGGCCAAATACACTTTCCATAGTAAACCAAAATAACCATAGCCTATACATGCCATTTAACCAAGTCACAATGATTATAAATACCGAAATTATTAACCAGATAGTGTGATGCAATCTCTGTCAACTTCTATCCCAGGCAAACGTCCCAAACACTATAAAACATAAAAAAATAACCAAGTAAGCTATAAAACTTAGTAAGCTCGTAATATAATAACTCATATTACTAAATAACCACATTACAAACAATTTCATCAAGTCATAATATAGCTCATTTGATTTCACCATTCTACCTCATATTTATGCACATGATTAAACAAGATTGCCACGAGTTTATTCATTTCCAAGCTCGTATGATTCTTAAACTTCTTATCACTTCATTCTCATTTACAAATACATAAGCAATAATATATAACTTTATTTGATCCATTATTCATCACATTTCTTTAACTGAATGAATCATGTAAAATATCGTTAAATCATTGTAATTCTCACTCAATGTGCCATGTTCATATAATTAACACTATCATTGCTCCTATCACACACATATCATTCAATTCATACCTCTCTTGTAACACCCCTAACCCGTATCCATCGCTGGACCAAGGTTAAGAGGCATTATTAGACATTTCATAGCATATTACAGACATATCACATACATATCTTACTCAACATCAAATCATAATCATTCATAATCACAAAGTCCATTTAAAAGGTCTACATGACCTTCAACATGCTTTAGACAAGGTTCGAGACTAAATCGATCTCGTATAAATTTTTTTGAAACTTAACAATTTTTCTAAGTTACAGAGGTCACACGCCCATGTCAACAGGCCTTGTGCCTCACACAGCATTAGACACGCCCGTGTGTCTAGGCCGTGGAAAAACAGGGCATACATACTAACTTGGGTCACACAGCCAACCACACGCCCATGTGCCAACCAATGTGCCCTTACAAAATGGCCTCACACACCCATGTCTGGAACGTGTGCTCGGCCGTGTCAAAACCTATACAGTATACTAACTTACGCCACACGGCCAGTCACACGCCCGTGTCTGAGGCCATGTGGAGTGCTTCAAATTGGCCTTCGAGTAATACAGCAGAGACACACGCCCGTGTCCCAGGCTGTGTGGGCAAAAATAAGCCATTTCAAGGCCATAATGCCACCCATTTTGGGTCAAACCTACAATCTCAAAATGGCACATAATTCATACCCAATTGCAACCAAATCAATTCCAAAACATGCACAATTCATGCCATAATATAACCAACCAATCTCATACCAAAATCCTACTAAATCCACAACTAAGTCTCATATCGAACTTACTCAAAATGACCATTTCACTAAGCTATATATGAACACATTATAAACACCATAATCATCACATAACTTATACCAAATTCAACAATAGTCTCAAACATAATCAAGCTATACCACATGGCATGATATTTACAATTCAAAACATATTACATTAATCATAGCCTATACATGCCATACATTAACATATACAACTTTAAAAGGTACCAAAATATTGTTTGATACTGTGATGACGATCCTCAACAATCCCCGAGCTCACGGCAGCTTTGATAATTTATAAAACAAATGAAAACACACACAAAGTAAGCTTTTAAAAGCTTAGTAAGCCATATACAAATAAAGTTATCCCATAAAACAAATATAGACCAATCCATTCATGAAAATCATGGCAAAACACAAATACGAGTTCATATTACTCATATAGCTCATTTGTTCATAGTTCATTTGCATATAAGCACACCTCATTCTCATGTAACTTTCATATTAATATTCACATCCATGCTCACCCTTTTATACTTAAATTTCACCAGCATTTCTTTCGTACTTGAATCGGATACTCAGTCACATTCTCGTTCCTTTCACAATAATGCCCGTTGAACCGTTCAAAATCAATAAGGATACTTGAATAGTTTGAAAAACTCTTACAATACCATATACCAGATATGGTCTTACATGTTATCAAATATTGATGCCACTGTCCCAAACAGGGTCTTACACGAATTCATATATGATGCCATAGTCCCAGACATGGTCTTACACTTAAATCTCAAATCAATGCCAATGTCCCAGACATGGTCTTATACGATATCACATCTGGGAATCCTATGTCATGACATATGTATCTTATACTATTCCTATGGTTCGTACAGGGCTTTCGGATATCTCAACTCTGTCGATACTTTCACATTTCTGAACATTTAGCATTCGTAGCATTTCAATATCAAATAAACATATATAATTCACATAAAACACATTTATTTGCATATGAACTTACCTCGTATAGAAACAAACGGATAGGAACGACTATTTGACCACTTTTGACTTCCCCAGATCTAATTCTAAATTCTTTCGTTCTTGATCTCAATAAATTTAAATTCCACCTATTTAATCACATTTATTCAATTTAACCCACAAGTACATAATTAGGGCATTTTGCACTTTAGCCCTTAAAATTTCACATTTTTTACATTTTAGTCCCTATTACAAAAATACATAAAATTTACATAATCTCATTAATCACAACCTTGGCCGAATATCATTTGAGTCCCTCGTAGTCCATATATTTCATTTATTTCACATTTTAACCCCCTCAATTTCTCATTTTCACAAATTAGTCCATAATAGGCAATTTCATAAAAAATCACAATACAAAACATGTTAATCCAACATCACATACTTATTTTCTATCATCAAACCTCACAAAACTCAATTTATCAACAATGGCATATCACAAATTCATCATCAATTTCAGAAATTCAAGCATGGGCTAGATAGAGTGCTAAGCAACAATCACAAAAACATAAAAATTATCAAAAACCGAGCAAAACACATACCTAAATTGAACCACACAAGTGTCGAATGGTTTTCAAGCTCCAAACCCTATTTCCTTTTCTATTTTTCAGTTGATGAACACATGAATGAATAAAATCTCAACTTTGTTTTATTAATATATTATTTAATAACTAAATACCAATTTTTACCTTGGTTTAAAACCTTTAAAAACATACATTTAATGACCATTTATGTCAAACTCCACTATCCATGGTCAAATATCAACCTAAGGACCTCATACTTATTAAGACATAGCAATTCAGCACTTAATCAAATAGAACACATATTTTGCATTTTCTACGATTAGGTCCTTTTTATCAAATCGAGCACACAAATGGTAAAATTTTCATAGGAAACTTTCACACATATCATATATCATTCTGCAAACATGAAAAAAAAAATTAAAATATTTTTTCGACCTCGAATTTGTGGTCTCGAAACCACTGTTCAGACTAGGGTCTACACCGGGCTGTTATAACTCTTCCCCCTTAGGGATTTTCGTCCATGAAAATCTTACCAGTGAATAAGCTCGGATATTGTTCTCTCATAGCTTCCTCGAGCTCCCACATTGCCTCTTCGATCCCGTGTCGAGGCCATAACACTTTCACTAATGCGATTTTCTTATTTCTCAATTCTTTAACCTTGCGAGCTAAGATACAGATCGGTTCTTCTTCGTAAGTCATATCAGATTGAATCTCAATCTCAGAAGGGGATATCACATGCGATGGGTCAGATCTTTATCGTTGAAGCATCAATACGTGAAACACATTGTGAATCTTTTCTAACTAAAGTGGCAATAATAATCTATATGCAACTGACCCGATACGCTCTATAATCTCATATGGCCCGATGAACCTTGGACTCAATTTGCCTTTTCTGTTGAATCGGAGTATTTTCTTCCACAGAAACACTTTCAAAAAAATTTTATCATCGATCTCAAATTCAGTATCTTTTCATTTCAAGTCTACATATGATTTCTATCTATCTGACGTTGCTTTCAAACTATGACGAATTACTTTCACTTTCTACTCAGTCTCTTTTATCAAATCAACCCCGTGAATCTTATCTTCACTAAGCTTAGTCCAGTATAATGGTTTTCGGTATTTGCAACCATATAAGGCTTCATACGCTGCCATTTTAATGCTCGATTGAAAGATATTATTGTATGCAAATTCAATCAATGGCAAGTACTATTCTTATGTACCTTCAAACTCAAGAATGCGGCATCTCAACATATCCTCGAGTATCTGAATGATCCGCTTGGATTGACCATCCATCTGGGGATGAAAAGTAGTACTGAAATGCAATTTCATACCTAAAGCCTCTTGTAGTTTCTTCCAGAATCGCGATGTAAACCTTGGATATCTGTCTGACACAATAGATAGTGGCACCCTATGCAATCTCATAATCTCTAAAATGTATAACTCAGCTAACTTATCAAGCGAGTAGTCTGATCGTACTGAAATAAAATGAGCTGATTTTTTCAATCTGTCAACTATAACCCAGATCGTATCTTTCTTTCTTGGAGATAGGGGCAAACCCAAAACAAAGTCCATCGTCACTCTGTCCCATTTCCACTCAGGGATCATAATTGTTTGTAATAAACCAAAGGGTACATGATGTTCAGCTTTTACTTACTGACAAATCAAACATTTCAAAATGAAATCTAAGATATCTTTTTTTATTTCTGGCCACCAGTAAAACTATTTCAGATCATTGTACATTTTTGTGCTTCCCCAGATGAACAGATAAACAACTGCTATAAGCTTTATTTAAAATCATCTGAATCAACTCTAGATTTCTTGGAACACAAACTCAATCTTAGAATATCAAGCAATTATCAACATCAATCCAAAATTCTAAATTAGGGTTCGAATTACACTGAGCTCATTTTGCTAGCATTTCATTGTTAACTTTTTGTGCTTCACATATCTGTTGTAAAAACAACGGTCTAGCTTTCAACTCAGCTAAAACTGATGACAAATCAAACATTTCGAAATGAAATCTAAGATATCTCTTTTCATTGCTGGCCACCAGTAAAATATTTCAGATCATTGTACATTTTTGTGCTTCCCGAATGAACAGATAAACGACTACTATGAGCTTTATTTAAAATCATCTGAATCAACTCTAGATTTCTCGGAACACAAATTCAATCTCAGAATCTCAAGCAATTATCACCATCAATCCAAAATTTTGAATTAGGGTTCAAATTACACTAAGCTCGTTTTGTTAGCATTTCATTGTCAACTTTTTGTGCTTCACATATCTGTTGTAAAAACAACGATCTAGCTTTCAACTCAGCTAAAACTGAATCATCATCAAATAGTTCCAACTGAGCATTCATCGCACATAGAATGAACAAAGATTTATGGCTTAAAGCATCAGCAACAACGTTTGCTTTTCCCGGATGATAATCAATTACAAGCTCATAATCTTTTAATAACTCTAACCATCTTCTCTATTGTAAATTCAAATCTTTTTGAGTCATCAGATATTTCAAACTTTTATGATCAGAAGAAACATGACATTTTTCACCGAATAAATTGTGGCGCCAAATCTTTACTGCAAAGACAATAGCTGCTGATTCAAGGTCGTGCGTCAGGTAATTCTTTTCATGCGGCTTCAATTGTCTCAAGGCATAAGCTATGACTTTTCCTTCTTGCATCAGCACACTCCTAGACCATTCAATGATGTATCACTATAAATCACAAATTCTTTTCCCGATTCTGACTGTACTAATACTGGAGCTTCAGTCAATAGGGTTTTGAACTGATCAAAGCTTTTCTGACACTTTTCAGACCATTCAAACTTTACATCTTTTTGTAGAAATCTCGTCAACAGAGTCACAATGATCGAAAAGCCTTGCACAAATTGTTTGTAATAACCGGCAAGTCCCAGAAAACTGCAGACTTCAGACACATTTCTTGGAGGCTTCCAATCTAAGATTGCTAAAATTTTGCTCATATCAACTTGTATACCAAATGCTGACACAATATGCCTTAGAAAACCAACTTCATGTAACAAGAATTCACATTTATTGAACTTAGCAAATAGTTGCTTATCACACAGAGTCTGAACACAATTCTTAAATGTTTTGCATGCTCTGATTCATCCCGGGAATAAATCAATATGTCATCAATGAACATGACAACAAATTGATCTAAATACGGTCTAAAAATTTTGTTCATTAAATCCATAAAGACTGCAGGAGCATTCGTTAGTCCGAAAGGCATTACCAAAAATTCATAATGTCTGTACCGTGTTCTGAATGTAGTCTTTGGTATGTCTGAGTCTTTCACTCAAAAATGATAATATCCCAATCTTAGATCTATCTTTGAAAACATAGTAGCTCCTTTCAACTGATCAAATAAATAATCTATTCATGGCAGAGGATATTTATTCTTGATAGTCACTTTATTAAGCTGTCTATAGTCGATACACATTCTCATCGTACCATCTTTCTTTTTTACAAACAGTACAGGAGCAACCCAAGGTGAGAAATTCAGTCGTGCAAATCCTCTATCTGTCAATTTTTGCTATTGAGATTTTAATTCTTTCAACTCGATCGAAGCCATTCTATACGGAGCTATGGAGATAGGTGTAATTCTTGGCACTAACTCAATGCCAACCTCCACTTCTCATATCGATGGTAATCCCGATGATTCTTCAGGAAACACACCCGGATACTCACAAACAACCGACACTGATTCTATTTTCTTTTTAGTCACTTTTGTATCGATCACATAGGAAAAATAGGCTTCACAACCCCTTTTCACATAATTCAGGGCTTTCATCGCTGATATTACAGCCGGTAACCCATTCAAGTCATTAGATTCAAGTTGTATTATCTTATCATTCTGACATCTCAAATCTATCATCTTCCGTTTGCAGTTCACAATAGCATCATGCAATGTTAGCCAATCCATACCCAGAATTATATCAAACTCATCAAAGGGTAATAACATTAGATAAGCCAGAAAATAGATATCTCGAAACATCAACAGACAGTTCTTTTACACTTTGTCAATGAGGATAAACTTGCCTAAGGGTTCAATACTCTAATCACAAATTCAGTAGACTCTACAGAAAAAGTCTTACTAGATACTAAGTTGTCGATCCTGGATCTATCAATGCAATCACAGAAGTATCATAAAGAGTAAAAGTACCAGTGATGACATCTGGAGACGAAGCTTTTTTGCGAGTGCGAATAGCGTAGGCTCTGGCAGGTGCTCTTGCCTTGGATCGCACAGCTGTATCTTTAGTTGCTCTTTGGCTACCACTCACATTTCTCGTGTTTCTAGATGGTCTACCTCTAGCTGTAGTACCACTCGATCTCGAATTCTACACAATCTCGTGCTCAACTGTCTTAGGACAATCTCAAATAAAATGATTCAAAGATCCACATTTAAAACAAGCTTAATCATTCAATCTACAATTGCCGGGATGTCTTTTACCATAATGTCTACACATAGGTCGATCAGATCTCACATTTCCAACACTAGCTATCGAAGTAGCTGGAGTCTTAAAGCTCAAATGTGGTTTTACACGATCTATACTCGAATGACCCACATTAGCCTTTGAACGGCTAAAATCATCTCGTAAATTCTTTGATGCTAACTAAAATGACTTACTAGCTAATCTTTTTCTTGCATCTCTAGCTTTTGAATCAGCTTTTCTTTTCTCTTTCCCGAGTTCTTTAGCTTTACATGCACAATCAACAAGTACAAAAAATTCTTTTACTTCCAGAATTTCGACTAACAAACAAATATCTTCATTTAGGCCATCTTCAAATCTTTTACGCATTATTTCTTCAGTTGAAACACATTGTCGTGCATACTGGCTCAGTCTCACAAATTCTTGTTCGTACTCCATAAGAGACATACAGCCCTATCTCAGCTCAAGAAATTCTTTATGTTTCTGTTCTATGAATCTCTGACTAATATATTTCTTTTGAAACTCGGTTTGAAAGAAATCCCAGGTGACTCATTCTCTCAGAACTACAGATGTCAAAGTTTTCCACCACTGATACGTTGCATCTTTCAATAATGATACAGCACATTTAACACATTCTTCCAGTGTAACGCCCCAAATTTTGGGCCTAGATGAATTGGGCTTTGGGCTTTGGGTCTCATAAAAATTTTTTTAGTAAGCAATAAAATGACAAATGACATGTTGGCTTTAAGGGTTTAATAAATTTGGAGTGTCTAGGGGTGTTGGAGAAGTTCTGGGTTGTAACGCCCTGAATTTTGGGCTTAGGAGAAATGGGCTTCGCGTATCGAAGAAATTCAATTTTTTATGGTTAAGAAAAATATCTCAAATTTCATGTTTGGATTGTTAATTAAGTGATTTGGAGTGTTTGGGGATGTCAGAGAAGTTCCGGGTTTAAAAAGGGACTTTAAGGAAAATTTTAGTTTTAATTACTAAGGGGTATTGGCGTCACAAAGAAAGGCTTTTAAATAATTTTTTGGTTAAAGTTGGACATAAAGAAGCAGGTGGTCTAGTGGCTAGGGGCACTGGTAGCTTGTAGGGGGTCCATTGTTCGAATCCTAGCCATGGCATAATTCTTTTAATTTTCTCATGTGGGCATGGTAGCTGGCGCTTAAGCCTTATATATATTTGGAAGGGATTTGTGACGCAAAAAGAGATTCTGGAAGCGTGGCTAATAGCGTGTTGGGTATTTGGAAGGGAGCAGGTTCGAGTCGGCATAAGGGAATAAAATTGTTATTTTTTTTGAAGGGTTTAAAGGAAACATGGCACATGGAAAGAAAAGGTTTATAATTTGTTGCTTAGGTTTTTAGGCATGAAAGTCGAATTGGTTCAGTGGCAATGAGTGTACTATGAGAAGCGAGAGAGAGAAGGTTTGAACCCCTGGGAAGGTGACATTTTTGTTTTAATTCTTTATTAAACCGTGGCTCCGGTGGGTAAGGTTTATATTTAATCGTGACCCTATTATAGTGAAAGAGAAGTAGCAATGCAGTGGCAAGCAGGGTATGGTGAGGTTCATGGACAGTGGCAAGGTCTGGAGTTCGAGCTTCCCCTTGCACAATTGAGTTTCGTTTTTGTTGCTCGTGCAGGACGACTGGGTCAAGCGGTGCAAGGCTACTGTCGGTGAAATGGTCAAGTGGTAGGAAGACATTGATGGAATTGGATTGATGGCAGCTTATTTTAAGCTGCTACTAAAGGCTTGAATATAGGAAATTTTAACCAAATGTGGAAGCTTAATTGCTGCCAATCGGTCATTGTGATTTTGGCAATTCAAGGATTATGTTTTCCTTTCTTTTTTGGAAATTTTGACCAAATGGGAGTGAATGTAACACCCTCTTACCCGAGACCGTCACCGGAGTCGAGCTTGAGGTGTTACTAAACTTAATTTACCATTTAAACAACTTTAAACCATTTATTTTAACTTTCGGAATAAGCTGTCTTTCTACATCATGGTCACTCAAAAAATCATATCTCGAGTTACGAAACTCAAAATTAAGATCCATAAATTTTCCCTAAAACTAGACTCATATATATATCTACTAATTTTTTTCTAGAATTTTTGGTTGGGCCAATTAGTACAGTTTATTAGTTAAAGTTACCCCTGTTTCAGAACTCGACTGCACTGACCTCTGCTTACTACGAACAACTTTTCTCTCTGTAAAAAATATGTATGACCATAACGTTTCTTTCTATTAAAACTAGACTCAATAAGGATTCTGAAAATATAAATTAAACCTCCTAATTAGTTTTTTACAATTTTTGGTGAATTTTCAAAATTGGAATAGGGGATCCAGAAATTGCTCTGGCCCTGTTTCACTAAAACTCAAATAACTCATAACATATAACTCCTTTACCTGTTTTGCTTCTTCCATATGAAAGTATACACATTAAGCTTCAATTTCATATTTAATTAATCACCTAGTTCGGTTTATACTATTTTTAGTTATTTTTCAAACTCACGTCACTGCTGTTACAACATTCTGTTTTATGACAAAATTTCACTTTTCTATGGAAATTCATGAACTATTAACACTTTGAACATGCATGGTCCCATACATAATCTAAATTAACCATTCCAAGGACTAATCATTATCAGGCATTTTCTCAACCAAACCACAACCATATTGCAAGATTAATTACACAAAACAAGTATATTGCTATACATGCCATATTTGAGTTATACAAGCCATTTTACCAAAATAGTTCTTCGGATAGTGTGAACGAGCCTTCGACCTATCCCGATTCCTGAGCTAGCTTGTCCAAAACTACAATGAATGAAAAGGAGGGAGTAAGCATAAATGCTTAGTAAGTTCACATGCAAATAACAAGTAACATAGCAAAGCAATTCTTCCAAACAACACTAGCATGGTATCACCAAAACATATATCACATTTCTAATCATCAATTGTCATCTTACCACATTATTGATGTTGTATCAAGTTTCAACCCGAGGGTTAAGTACATACCTGTCCAAAGTATCCATTTCACAACACTTATCAAAATGATACTTGCCTCTTGAGTGTTCTTCCATTTCGCTAGAATTTTACCCGTTGAACACCTCAGAATATAACTCGGATACATGGATAATTTACACATAAGTGCCACATATATAATCAAGTAACCATGTAACCCGCCCATAAGCGAACTCGGACTCAACTCAACGAGCTCAGGCATTTGCATCCATAAGTGAACTCGAACTCAACTCAACGAGCTCGGATGCCTAGTTACATCTCATGAACTCGGACTCAACTCAACGAGTTCGGACATTTGCATCCATAAGTGAACTCAGACTCAACTCAACGAGTTCGGATGCCCAACCATCCTAGTGACATGTGACTTGTATCCTAATCTATTCCTAAGGTTCAAACGGGATTTTCCTCAATCACACATTTCCCAGTCGTTCTCCTCGGAATATCGGAACCAATACGTTGCTTGCATCTCATACTTATCAATTTAATCACATACTTTTCATACCAATACATAATATTTCACAAAGCATAATATTCATAATATCAAGTATCATATCATATAAATAGCATTAAATCACTTAAAATAGCAATTATGTTACATTATTTACACATGAACTTACCTCGATACCAAAATATCAACAATTAATCCTATTCCTCGTAAACTTTGTTTTCCCCTCGATCACGACTTGAATCTCGTTTCTCTTGATCTAAAATAACACATTTAGCTTATTTAATAATCACATTTATCAAAAAAGTCCTTAACTCTAACTTTGTCAAAATTATGAATTTGCCCCTAAACTTTTGCATATTTACACTTTTGCCCCAAAGCTCAGAAATTAAACTTTATCCCAAATTCTTATGTTTTAGGACATGCTGATAATTTATTTACCATTAGCAAGCTCAAATTCCAACTACAACATGCACTTATGAACACTAGGTATTTTTACCGATTAAGCCGTTTTACTCGTTTTTACTTAAAACCGAGTAGCACAAGTTGTCTAACATAATTTAAAACCTCATATTCTATCATAAAACACCAAAATAAACAAATTTCACCTATGGGTATTTTTCCAAATATGAACCCTAGGTTGAATTATTGCTAGCATAAGCTAAATCAAGTTACCGGGACCCCTAAAACGTAAAGAACATTAAAAACGGGGCTTGGAATCACTTACTATTGAGCTTGGAAGCTTGAAACAAACCCTAGCTATGGAGAACCGTTGAAATTTCGTCGTAATGAAGAAGACGGACATATTTTGCCATCTTTTTCCCTTTTTTAATCTTTTAATTACCAAATAACCAAAATACCCTTAATGCCTTTCTTTGAAATTTTTCATGTACAAGCCCATTTTTGTCCAAAATTTTAGATATTGGTAAAATTGCTATTTAAGACCTCCTAATTAATATTCCAAAGCAATTTCATACTAAAAGCTTCTAGAATGCAAGTTTTGCAACTTATTCGATTTAGTCCCTAATTTCAACTTAAGCACTTTATGCATAGAATTTCTTCACGAAATTTTCACACCATCATGCAATCACATCATAAACATCAAAATAATAATAAAATAATTATTTCTATCTCAAATTTGTGGTCACAAAACCACTATTCTGATTAGGCCCTAATTCGGGATATTACAGTGAAAGGGTTTAGTTGCCAATTATGGTGTTTTGTTTCCATATTAAGAGGGTGTATTTGGATTTTTTTTATCCAGATGTGGGACTTGAGGTACCATTAAGTCAATGGGGTTTTATTTGTTGCCAAATTAAAGGATTTAATTTGGAAAGATATGGTTAGTTGTGGTGCCATATGATCATGGTAGAATTTGCCTAATAAAGAATTTTTATTTGCTTTCCTCTTTTGTTTTCATGATTTAGCATTGACCGAGGGTAGCTATTCTTGGCTCTAACAAAAAAATCTTTTGTGTTGATTTTGTTTTCTTTCCTCTTGGAATTTTGTTCCCATTCTTTTGAGTCTCAATCAAATGTTTCTCAACTCCATTCGTATAAACTAAAGTTTACACATTATGCTTATACCTTTCAAGCACCTTTCTCTTTTCTTTTGATTTTAGCAATACCGATTACACATTGGTCACTTCACTTCTCTTTTGGCTTTGCCTTAGCCAATTGCAATTTGCTTCATAGCTAGTGTCATGGCCGACTTCTCTTAAACCAAACATTCCGTCTCTTGTTTGACCAACTTATACTTTATTTCTCCTATCTCTTCTTGTTGTTCTCTTTGGCCGAATATCCCTACTTGTCATTCACTCTCTCTTTTTCCCTTGTGCAATAGTAGCCGAATTTACTTTAGCCAATTTGTTCATTCTCCTTCTTTTTGAATGATTGTACCTTTCTCCATCTCGTTTCTTGTTTTTGTTATTGATCAATCGGCTGAATCTAAATCTTTGGTGATAAGACCCAGACTCGAATTCCTTTTCTTTGTGAACGATCTCTAGTTTTGGGTAAGTATCTTAATCGCAAGTATTAATTATGTTATTTGGAAAATTACGTGTACCCTTATGTGATTAATTGTTTTATTCAAAGCAAGGGTCTTATGGCATTGTATTATGATCGATTGTGATTAGGGGACCGATTTGTTTAAAGGGAGCATGGGATGGATATAGGAGAAAGCCCTAACAATCTTGTACCTACCGAATCTTGTTAGTGGTTTATCGATCGAACCGTGGGTAAGTGTTGTTGGCCGAATACTCTATAGGTTTATATTTTAGGATCATAAGGCATGTTTTCTTAAGTGATGGGGTCTAATAAGATGTATGTCGTTTCAGGTATTCGACCAAGTAGGGATATTGATTGTAGTCGATTGATTTAAGAGATTCCAGATCATTCGTGCACATAAGGTGAGGTGGTATGTATTTTGGATTAAGGGTTGGAAATATTTAACCCTTGTGACTATTGACTAATAAGGCATTGATGGATTTCTAGGTTTTGTACGAGGGAGTTAATTGCACAACACGTATTCAGGTGTGTTAACCACACTTTAGATCTCGATGGCGAAATGCTGGAATGGCAAATGCCAAAAAGCCAACGAATCGTATGTTGGCCACATGAGCGTGTGAACGCTCATGTGATTGATTGAGGCCATGGATTGTGGCCTTACATCGAAAATCAGTTTTCATAAGTGATTTCATAAGTTCGACTGAAACGAGCAGAATAGGCCCAATGGGCCCGTGAGCCCGCTAGATGAGTTTAAAACCCGTTATCGAATCTCTAGACTGTTTGGCTGCATGTTTTGCTAGACGACCATGGGCTTACTGAAAGGCCTTCACATACGAAGGACCACGCTAACAAATGACGGAAATGCCCCTAAGGGGCAAAATGACCAAATTACCTTTCGGGGGTAAATTGACTATTTTGACTCTGTATGTTTTCTGATTAAACTTTTATATTATGAAATGCTTGTTTGAGTTATCTATTTCATGATAGCATGTCATTTAATATGCTGCATTGCATGGGGGATGGGATATATATATTTTTGGAGGAAGTGTACTATTCTGGCAGCTTCGCTGCATTATTCTGAGGCTTATAGCCTCATATTCTGGCAGCTCTACTGTATTTTGTTGATAGTGTCACATCGGTACTACCCTATGGAGTGTAGGGTTGGAAAGAGATGGAGTGTAGCGGATGGATGGGTAGGATTTTGATTGCATGCTATACTGTTACTGTAATATTTTTGATTATATGCCACTGATTGTGATATGGACTCTGAATTGCATGCTATACTATTTACTGAATGTGATATGTTACTGTAATGGCCTCTAGCCCAGACTGACTCTGTTACATTGTTATTGCCAGGGTTACACACTGAGTATTCGTATACTCACCCAATTATTTAAACTATACAGGTAATTACGAGGCATAGGCGATTCGGTGCTACGTGGACTTGGAGGCGGCCACACTTTGCTGTTACACTCTATTTTTATATTGTTTCTGGCTTTTATTTATTTTAATTATGGTTTTATTTTGGGTTTGTAATAAGGCCGTTATTTAATTTCTTTTCAATATTGGGTTTATTTATCTGCATGTTTATAATCTATTAGCTTTAAAGCGCATTTTACAAAATGATATATGCTTTTCAAAAACCAAGTTTTTGCATCAAATGAGAATTTAAACAAAGCTTCCGCAATCATTATGTTTTTTCCAAAGTAAACTACTTTTCATAATCTGATTAATCAAAGATAGAGGAAATGGTGATTTCTTTAAAATTTCATTAAGAAGGTTTTCAATGAAAACAAGGTTTTCTAAAAACACTTTAATGTGACACACCGAACTCGGGCCTAACTTCTAGGCCGAGTTTGGGGTGTTACATGGGTTCAAACTTTGAGGTAAAGGAATTTTAATTTAATAATTAAAGGAACCTTGATGGCAAGTAGCTTGGCTTTTAAATAAATAGAGATAAAACAGGACACAAGCATGGCTGTGGTGTAGTGGATAAGTGACGCCACTTAGGGTGTAGGGAGGTGGCATTAGTGGCAAGCAAGGGGATCCTAGGTTCGAGTCCTGGCTTGGTATTTTTAGGAATTTTATTTTTGCCTTCTAGATGGTTGGTAGTGGCGTGGAACTGGACTCTAAGAGAAGTGATGAGAAGAGAAATTTTTGGAAGGGATTGAGGAGCTTATCGTGGAGAAAAGTTAGGAGATGGGGATAGAAGAAGTGGTGGAGCTGAATTGGCAATTAAGGGAAGGCAATTTCGGCTAGTATATATATAGCTGCTGATTTTGGGGTTCTAGGCTAATGCCAAATTCTTTCTTCTTATTTTGTCAAAAACTACTTTTCTCTCCAAGTACCCAAAAGCCGAAAAACCCTTATTCTTTTCCTTTAAGTTTGTGCCGATTTCTTCCCTTCCTTTCTCATTAAACTCTTCTCTTTCTTGCTCCTAGTTCACCTTCTCTAAGCTGGATACTTTGTTGGCCAAACCTTCTCTGTGCCGCACTACTCTTCTTTTGGGCCGATTGCTTCTTGGGTAATGTTCTTGATCGTAGTTGGCCGAATGGTCATAGTTAAAGGAATGGGGACTTGTGTTGGATACAAGTCACTTGTTATTCCAGTTTTAATAGTTAAGATTGGTGCAGATCTAGGAGTTGATTGTGGTTAGTGATTAAAGAAGGGGCTATTATAACTTGTCGCACAAGGTAAGGTAAAAGGTGAGGTTTCGATTTTGGTAAAGATATGTATTAAGCATGTGATTAGTTGAAGGGTGATATCGATTGTAGGTTCAGGGCTAAGGAGATCGTAACACGTTTTGATACCAGGTGTGTACATACATTTTACACACAATAGATCAGTAAATCCCAAAATGCCGAAATATCGAAATGCCGAAAAGCTAAAAGTTTGGCTACGACAGTCTCGTGAGTGTGCGAACACTCGTATGAGGGTAACCGATATGATAGCAGAGGCCCTATGAGCGATCTCATGGACTTGGGTCACGTTTTGGCTAATCGAGCCAGAATGGGCCAAATGGTCCGACGGGCTTATGGGCCCAAGCTAGAAAAATTGATATGTTGATAATAAGTGATGAGTTGATTAAGTTTGTTGAATTGCTTGGAATGGATTAGGCCTGATGGGCAGTATGATTGTGATTGGGCCTAATGGGCCATATAAATGCGATTGGGCCTGATGGGCTATATGAATGAATGGAAGCATGCAGACATACATGCTAGGGTTTTATAATGACTTGTAGGCCTAGTTTCTAATGAATTCTCAAGCGCAAAAAACTTAATTAATTTATCAAGTGCATCTGTGGACAGGTCATAAGGTTAGATTGTGGCAATGGGCATATGCATGTCTAGGATTGGATCTAGGGAGAGCTTGGTACTTAAGCGGTCTTAATGACCGACCTCCTCTTCTCTAGAATCCTACCTGGTGCATAATGTCTGTTCACTCTAGCCAACGAGGACTTGTTGACGGGCCAAAATTCGTAATTAATACCCACACATTAGTAAATTAGTAAAATACCCCTGTAGGGTAGAATTACTGAAATACTCTTGTAGGGTAGAATTACTGAATTACCCTTGTGTGTTATAAGTATGACTATATGCTATATGTTGCACTCATGTGTTATGATGTTGCATGTGGTTGGGAATTATGTTGGAGGAAGTGCTATATGGGGATCGCATAGTCGCTAGATGGCTGTGATCCAGCGAAGGCTTTTAAGCCCAATATATGATCAGCAGCTTTGCTACAATGTTTGGTAGTACCACAACCGACGCTACCCTTGATGTGTATCGGATGGGTGGGTCAATGTAGTCATCCCCATAGAATATGATTCGGTTGGACGGAGATGTTGTGTATCTGTTGGATGGGGTGGGAATTGCATAATTGCATTATTGCATTATTGCATACATGATTGCTCTAGATGTTGTTATTGTATTGGGCTCAGGCCCAAGATGACTTGTATTGCATGTTATTTGTTTGACGAGGGCCATACACACTAAGTTTTCGAAAACTCACCCCTTCTTTTATTTTTCTTAGGAAGTCCTCAATAGGCGGTTCGACAAATGGTGGGACTCAGAGGTGGCCAGCTAGCAAGACGACTAAACTTGGGTTTCTTTATGATTTCTAGTATTTCTAATTATTTTAATTTGGATTGTAATAAGGCCTTTCCTCTGATTATCATTTCAAAATTTGGACTATCACTTTTATTATTATGCTTTTTATTTTGGAAATATGGGCTTATTTCTTTCTAAAGCTATATATCAAGTTTCTCAGAAATCATCTATTGTTTTCAAATTGAGCTTCCGCTGTTAAAGGGAATTTTTTCAAAGTAACTTTTAACTTATAACAAAGAGATAGCTTTTGAGTACATCTCGTTTTGAAAACAAATACGAACTGGGATTTCACTTTAATTTCTTTTAGAAGGGTTTTCAATGAAAATAAGGTTTTCTCAAAAACACTTCAATGTGACATGCTAGATTCGGGCCTAACTTCTAGGCCAGATTTGGGGTGGCACATCCAGAGTACAAGATAATTCTTCAAATACTCTGATCATATTCTTGAGCCAAGACTCAGCTCTCTCAGCATCATCATCAGTAGTGGCTCAGAACTCTTTAGCCCCATATTTTATCGATGGAGGCTTATTTAATGAAATCAGATTTACCATTTGTGGCACAACAGGGACTTGTGTAGGGTTAGGTAGGGTGGAGGCTGTTGAGTAGTCGGATTCGTTCGAACGAATTCTATGAACCACTCATTCATCATTTGGAAAAAGGTTTGCTTTGCCTCTCCATTGTGGTCACTAAAAACCGGCCTAGATTCAACTGGCATTGTCTCTTGAGTGAGAGCGGGTGCATTGCTTTTAACATCATCAACTAAGTCTCATTCGGGATCTATTACTATATGAAAAACACATTTTAGCTGACATGGTTCATCACACTATCGTAGTTCATATATATGGCATGTATAGTTAGACTCACACGCGCTACGTTAGTCCTAGAATCGACTAAACTATAGCTCTGATACTAACCAAATGTGACACCCCTAACCCGTATCTGTCGCCAGACCAGGGTTAAGAGGCATTACCAGACATTTCATAACATATTACAGACATATCACATACATATCACATACATATCTTACTCAACATCAAATCATAATCATTCATAATGTAACAGCCTGAATTAGGGCCTAAACGGAATGGTGGTTTCGGGACCATGAATTTGAAATAGAAAAATTTATTTCGATAAAGTTTTAAGGTCTATTATGTGATTGAATGCATAAGTGAAAATCTAGTAAATAAATTTTATTGACAAAATGCTACATTGAGAGATAGGACTAAATTGCAAAATTTTCAAAATATGAATTTTAGAAGGATTTAGTGTGTAATTGAATTGAATTCTTAAATTAGAGGTCCTTATATAACAAATAGGCCATTTTATAGCATGATGGACAAAAATGCCCATGGAAGGAAAAATTTGCAAAGAAGCCATTAAGGGCATTTTGGTCATTTGGTTATTAAATGAAATAAAAAGGGAAAAATAAGCCAAAAATGTGTCCATCTTCTTCCCCTAAGTGTCGAAATTCTCTAAGTCTCCATATCTAGGGTTTTCAACTTTTTCAAGCTCCAAGTAAGTGTAATTTAGTCCCGTTTTTAATTTTCTTTGCATTTTTGAAATCCTTAAAGCTTGGACTACCTATTTCTACCATTAATTTGTATTAGGGTTCATGTTTAAAAATTTAGCCATATGTGATATGAATACATTTTGATGTTTAATGGTAGAAAACAAAGATTTGATGTGTAGTAAGCAACTTTTACTAGATGATTTTGTATGAAAATGCATTAACGGACTAAAATGTAAAAGTTGTAAAACATGTCAATAAGTTGTGGAATATTGAAATTTGTGGGCTGTTATAAGAGAGAGATAGGGCCAGCTAGGCTTGGGAATAAAGAAAAATAGGTACATTTCATTTTACGAGCCTAGGGACTAAATTGTAAAATTGACAAAGTTAGCGGCAAAATGGTAAAATTTACCATAGGATAATTGTGTGTCCAATCGAGTATTTTATGTATTGAATGAGTTAAATTTGGTGCTATAGATCAAGAACGACGTGAAAATGACCTTGACCGAGGGAAAGGCAAGGTGTCGGATTAAAATCGAAAAGATTAGCATATTTGTACCGAGGTAAGTCCTATATGTAAATTTTGAGTTATTTTTAATCATTATGTTTAACTAATATAATTAATTTGAAATTCTAAAATTTTATATCGAAATATTGTTTATGGAATATGATAAACCGATAAGTAAAGAAAAGTCCCGGTTAAACCATAGGAATATTAGGATATGAGTGACATGTCACTAGGAAACCGTCGACCGTTATCGATTGTTTATGTGGTTCCGGGTGCTGGTCTAGTTCGACTACCAGTGGCTAGGTAATCCTGCATTTGTTGCAGATACCTGTCAGCTTGTGTGAGTAGCATTGAGTAGAATCGACTACACCGTCAACTTGTGTGAGCAGACCCGATAATAGCTCATTATTGAGCCTTATGGATAAGTGGTATCTTCGGCTACGTATTAGTGGTAGCTTCGGCTACATTATGTGTGTGGAACTTGTGCCTTATTTCCGTGTATCCTTTAGTGTTCCACGTGGTTTATCAGGCTATTCGAATTAATATGATACAATGTGAATGCATGCGAAAAGATTTAACCGTGTGTTCAAGATTGTGTATGTGCAGGTTATATGAAAATTATTGTGTGTGCTAAGTGCTTAATATATGTAATGAATCATGTGGTAAGATCACATGAGTAAGTGATAATCCCCAAACTTAATTGTATGGTTGGAAAACTTATTTTTCATTAGCTATGTCCATTTAGTTTAAATGCTCATTACTTTTACATATAGACTTACTAAGCTTTATAGCTTACCCCTTCGTTTTTCCCTTCCCCTATAGGTTCGTCAAGCTAACCCGAGGTTCAGAGATCGACGAGATTCCATCAACACTATCAACAAGTATTTTGGTATTTTGTTTAAACCCTTAAGATTATGGCATGTATAGATGGTCTAATAATTTGTTATGTGTCATAGTCTATGGGGTCAAATGTGGTTACAAATGTTTTGAGATTTGGCCATTTGCTATGGGCCATATATGAATGAGTATTTTCTAATTAAAGTGTTGTAAATTCTTATTATACAAATTTATATAGTAGGTGTATTATGTGTATGGATGTGTACGCTTGTGTGTGGATGGTAAAATGTATTGTGTGGATGCCAAAATAGGGTTGTTTGGATGTGTTTTTGTGTTATATTGTGTATTGGTAAAATTGGTTTGTGTTTTAGGGTGGCAATTGGCTTGGAAAATAGCCTATAATTGTCCACACGGGTAGACACACGGGCATGTGTCTAGGCCGTGTATGACACACAGCCAGCCCACGGGCATGTTGATAGGTCATGTGTACCCTACACCTAAAATTATGGGAATTAAATGTTTTGTAGTAAACACACGGGTTGGCGACACACCATGTATCCCGACCATGTGATAGACAGGGCCTAGCCACGGGCGTGTGGCTTGGCCGTGTGACGAAGCTTTTGTGATGACATCATACATAGAATGCCCTAATTTTTTACACGGGATGAGGACACGGGCGTGTTGAGGCCGTGTGAAGGACACGAGCGTGTGCTCAGCCGTGTGAAAACCTGTGTAGGTTTGAAATGAAAATTTATTCCACACGGGCTAGGGACATGGGCATGTGCGACCATACCGCTTGACCACAAGGGCCTGCCCCTGTCCCACATGAGTGTGTGCCCTGTTTTAAGTAGAATTTTTACTAAGTGATTGAAAAGTTCCGGTTTGGTAATAAGAGTGTTTTGAATAAGATTAAAAAAGTTTTAAATTTTCGTGGAATTTGTGAGTCGGGATTGAGTGATCGTCTGTTCGTAATTCTGGTAATGCCTCGTACCCGGTCCTGGCATCAGACTTGGGTGAGGGTTGTTACACATAATCACAAAGTCCCTTTAGAAGGTCTATATGACCTTAAACATGCTTCAGAAGATGTTTGGGACTAAACAAATCTTGTATAAAATTTTTCAAAACATAACAATTTTTCTGAGTTATAGAGGTCACACGCCCGTGTGAATGGCCGTGTCCCACACACGGCATTAGACACGCCCGTGTGTCTAGGCCATGGAAAAATAGGGCATACATACTGACTTGGGTCACACGACCAACCACACGCCCGTGTGCCCATACGACATAGCCTCACATGCCAGTGTCTGAACCGTGTACTCGGCTGTGTCAAAACCTATAGGGTATACTGACTTACGCCACACGGTCAGTCACACGCTCGTGTGTGAGGCCGTGTGGAGTGCCCGGGCTCAATTCAAATTGGCCTTCGAGCAACATGGCAGAGACACAAGCCCTTGTCCCAGGTCGTGTAGGCAAAAATAGGCCATTTACAAGGCCATAGTGCCACCCATTTTAGGTCATACCTACAATCTCAAAATGGCACATAATTCATACCCAATTGCAACCAAATCAATTCCAAAACATGCACAATTCATGCCATAATATAACCAATCAATCTCATACCAAAATCCTACTAAATCCACAACTAAGTCTCATATCAAACTTACTCAAAATAACCATTTCACTAGGCTATATATGAACACATTATAAACACCATAATCATCACATAACTTATACCAAATTCAACCATAGTCTTAAATATAATCAAGCCATATTACATGGCATGATATTTACAATTCAAAACATATCACATTAATCATAGCGTATACATGCCATACATTAGCATATACAACTTCAAAAGGTACCAAAATATTGTTTGATAGTGTGATGGCGATCCTCGACGATCCCCGAGCTCACGGTAGCTTTGATGATCTATAAAACAAGTGAAAACACACACAAAGTAAGCTTTCAAAAGCTTAGTAAGCCATATACAAATAAACTTATCACATAAAACATAGACCAATTCATTCATGAAAACCATGGCAAAACACAAATAGAAGTTCATATTACTCATATAGCTCATTTGTTCATAGTTCATTTGCATATAAGCACACCTCATTGTCATGTAACTTACATATTAATATTCACATTCATACTCACCCTTTTCTACTTACATTTCATATGCATTTCTTTCGTACCTGAATCTGATACTCATTCACATTCTCGTTCCTTTCACAATAATGCCCGTTGAACCATTTGAAATCAATAAGGATACTCGTATATCTTGTAAAACTCGTACAATGCCATATCCCAGATATGGTTTTACATGTTATCAAATATCAATGCCATTATCCCAGACAGAGTCTTACACGAAATCATATATAATGCCAATGTCCCAGACATGGTCTTATACGTAAATCTCAAATCGATGCCAATGTCCCAGACATGGTCTTACACGATATCACATCTCAGAATCCTATGTCATGACATATGTATCCTATACTATTCCTATGGTTCGTACGGGGCTTTCGGATATCTCAACTCTGTTGATAATTTCACATTTCCAAACATTCAGCATTCATGGCATTTCAATATCAAATAAACATATATAGTTCACATAAAACACGTTTATTTGCATATTAACATACCTCGTACGGAAACAAATGGATGGGAACGACTATTCGACCACTTTCAACTTCCCTCGATCTAATTCTAAATTCTTTTGTTCTTGATCTAACTAAATTCAGATTTCACCTATTTAATAACACATTTATTCAATTCAACTCACGATTACATAATTAGGGCATCTTGCACTTTAGCCCCTAAAATTTTACATTTTTGACATTTTAGTCCCTATTACAAAAATACACAAAATTCACATAATCTCATTAATCACAAGCTTGGCTGAATATCATTTGAGTCCCTAGCAGTCCATATATTTCATTTATTTCACATTTTAACCCCTAAATTTCTCATTTTCACAAATAGTCCATAATAGGCAATTTCATCAAAAATCACAATACAAAACATGTTAGTCCAACATAACACGCTTATTTTCTATCATCAAAACTCACAAAACTCAATTTATCAACAATGGCATATCACAAATTCATCATTAATTTCAGAAATTCAAGCATGGGCTAGCTAGAGTGCTAAGCAATAATCACAAAAACATAGAAATTATCAAAAATCGAGCAAAACATATACCTAAATTGAACCGCACAAGTGCCAAATGATTTTTAAGTTCTAAACCCTATTTCCCTTTCTATTTTTCGGTTGATGAACACATGAATGAATAAAATTTCAACTTTGTTCTATTAATATATTATTTAATAACTAAATACCAATTTTTACCTTGGTTTAAAACCTTTAAAAACATTCATTTAATGACCATTTATGTCAAACTCCACTATCCATGGTCAAATATCAACATAAGGACCTCACAATTATTAAGACATAGCAATTCAGCACTTAATCAAATAGAGCACATCTTTTTCATTTTCTACGATTAGGTCCTTTTTATCAAATAAAGCACACAAACAGTAAAATTTTCATACGAAACTTTCACTCATATCATATATCATGCTGTAAACACAGAAAATAATATTAAAATATTTTTTTGACCTCAGATTTGTGGTCCCGAAACCACTGTTTAGACTAGGGTCTAAACCGGGCTGTTACATCCCTATAGTGAATTAAACACATCTTGGCATAAAATATAATTATACACTAATAATTCTCATTTCATATTCATGATACACTATGAACCCATTAACTTACCTTCATTTGACTCTCACGTAGGTTCTGAACATACTTGTTTTGCTTAATTCAATTGAACTTTCATTCTTGTCTTAACTTTGCATGTTAAACCATTCTGAATCGTTAAGGATACTCGGAAGTCTTGTATATCACATACAATGCCATATCCTAGAAATGGCCTTACATGTTATCACATATCGATGCCAATAGCCCAGCTATGGTCTTACATGAATCATATATCGATGCCAGTGTCCCAGACATGGTCTTACACGAAATCACATAACGATGCTAATGTCCCAAACATGGTCTTACACGTAATCACATATCGATGCCAATGTCCCAGACATGGTCTTACACAAAATTATATCTCGATTCCATATCCTAGATATGGTCTTACATAAAGTCTCATAATATCGATGCCATAGCCAGCTGTGGTCTTATACAAAATCATTTACTGCCATGGTCCAACCTTGTTCTTTTCCGCCAATTCGTCTTTTGTTATGAAATGATTGTGTCCTGCATTTTTACTTATTTCAAACATTTAATTTAAGTTCCACAATTAAATCAATTATATGAATACATTCATACTATAATTCATCAATTACATAAATATACATTGAAGTTCGATTATGCGAACTTACCTCGATTGCTAACGCGACGGAACGGATCGACTGGTCTGATACTTTATCTTTTCCCCAATTTAGGCCCGTATTTTACTTTTCTTGATCTAAATATAATCAAAATCAACTTATTTAATTATCTCTCTATTCAATTTAATTCAAAATTTACTTTAAAGCATATTTACACTTTTCCCCATAATTTCACTTTTTTGCAATTTAGTCCTTATCACATAAAATCACAATTTCATGAAATTAAACACAAACCCAAGCTAGCTGAATTTTCCATATATTACTATCAGCCCATATTTTCAATTTATTTCACATTTTAACACTAATTTCCACATTTCACAATTTAGTCCAAAATTGACATTTTTACTCAAAATCACTTTGCAAAACATGAAAAACTATCATCTAAATTTCATATTTCATCATCAAACATCAATTAACACATGTATTCAACAATGAAAACTATCAAAATCTTAACAATTTTGAAATCAGAAGTATGGGCTAGCTAGATTACGAAGCAACGATCTAAAAAACATAGAAATTATTAAAAACTGAGCAAAAACGGGCTTACCATTAATCCATGAAGTGACCGAACCCTAGCAAGCTTTCCCTAGTTGTTTCTTTAACCAATATTCAGTGGAAGGGGTGAATGAAATGATAATTTTGGCTTTTGTTTAATTTAATTTAACTTCATTTACATAATTATCTTTATACCCTTTAAAAACTTTAACAATTACACCAATACCAAGCCATTAACATCCACTAACTCTTTATTGGGCTAATTTGCACATAACAACCTTCACATTAAAGTTCTATAGCTATTAGACACCTTTAGCTTATAGAACGCAACTTTTACGCTTTACACAATTTAGTCCTTTTTACTGAATTAACCACTTAAACGGTAAACATTTCTTCACAAAATTTTCTCACAACTCTAATATGATGTTGTAAATATTAAAATAATAATAAAATAAAATTTTTTACATTAAATTTTTGGTCTCGAAACCACTGTTTTGATTAACCTTAAAAACAGGTTGTTACAATACTACTTATTATTGTTGTTGTTGTTTTACACACTCTTACTCAAACTTGCTTTTCTAATTAACAACATAATGGAGAAAACAAAATGTTACTGACCTACTCAGTAGTTCTAAGCATTGGAGTATTCATGGTATTTTTGAGATTTTTTTCCTTGAATTTTTTTAAACATTGCCACTTTATTCATTGTCGATTATTGGCATTGTACTGAATTTAGCTTCAAGGATCTTTAAGTTTATCAAAAAAAACTTACTATAGATCAAATGTAATTGGAATTAGGACATCCTAATTTTAGTGATCAATTTACAAGAAAGCTATCCTAAGCTAACGTCACCTAATACACTGTCACAACTTTCTAAGTTTATAGAAGAATTAAGTTCCTCATTGAACATCACAGACAAAAATATACTCATCATAGTCTAAAAATTTTTTTGGCAGTTATGTGTACTATGGGAAAATGAATGGCAAATGAACAAAAAATACTAAAACATGCATGCTCAACTAAATATCTAATGCAGTCTAGATGCACAATATGTCCACAGACCTAAGGGATGCATTGTCCTCAATGCATGTATAGGTATGAATCATGAATAAAGGGAGAAAAACTTCCCACTTGGAATCGAATGGTGGTACTTTAATTATGGTGAGTGATATTTCATGCACCCTTCTTATAACGCTTCAGCCTTTTATGTAAATTGAGTGGTACATCCCCCTCTTCATTATCAAATCTGGTGAGTTCATCAATAATCTGATCGACCTCACGATCATGTTCAGTCATCGATTCAGTAGAAGGAGGTGGAACAATCGCAGTGCTATCCACTGGTGGTTCAACTTAGGGATTTGCTTCCTTTTCATCCTCACGGTCAGTCTCAATTGTGATAGACTCTACTTTCTCTTGTTCTTCCTCCAGTACTTTGGGTGCATTCTTTTTATTGGCAAGATTCATCTTAACAAGCTCTGCGTTACCAACCCCTTCCCCTCCTACAGTTTATTAAACAAAGGAAATGAAATAACTAAGAGAAATTTAAATTGACAAAATGAAATAAAAATGAAAAGAACTTTCAAGATGTTGAACTTAAACATCTCGAATTTTAATGGGCTATTTGTCTTGCTCTGCATGAGCACCCCAGTAGTGCTTCAAGTGTTGTCCATTAACTTTAAATGTGTCCCCCATTTTCATGTCCTTGACATCAACAACTCTATGCAGATATACATGAGCTACCAAGCATTATTCATTAACATTGAAAGGTCTATTTTTCTCCAGCAAAGTGCACAAGGGTCTCTGCTCAAATGAATCTTCATCACTATCAAAATTACTGTGGCAAAATCTCGTGACCTCTTCCTCCATTGTTGGTCCCATTAAGTCAATGGCACCATGTTCTTCATTCTTATTAACACATTTCAACATATTAAAACATTGAACATGACCTACTGATCATTCATCATCACGATCAGTTCACCTTTTTATACATCGATTAAAGTTCTACCTATAGCAAGAAAAGGTCTTCCAAGAATAATCTATACATCTTTGTCAGCTTCACATTCTAAAATAATGAAATCGGCTGGAAAAATAAACTTATCTACTCTTAGTAGCACATCTTCAATTTTACCTTCTAGATGTGCAGAAGACCGGTCAGCTAGTTGCAATGTGACTGTTGTGGGTCTTGTCTTCCCAATTCCCAACTTCTTGAAAATAGACATAGGCATTGGATTTATACTTGCTCCTAAATCACATAACGACTTACCAATATAATGATTTCCAATTAAACATGGGATAGTGAAACTCCTTGGGTCCTTCAACTTTAGAGGTAATTTATTCATCAACATTGCTGTGCACCCTTCAATGTGAAAAACAGTTTCAAATTCTCCCAATCTATGCTTCTTTGACAATATTTCCTTCATAAATTTCATGTAATTGGGCATTTGCTCCAAAAATTCTATTAGTGATAAATTGATATGGATTTGCTTCAAAACCTCCAAAAATCTTTTGAACTAAATATCCTACTTGGAATTGTGAAATCATTGAGGAAAAGGTAAAGGTGGTCATCCTTTAGGTTGCTAATATTTTTTTTTGTGGCATTCCTATTGACAACATTATCTTATTCTACTGCAACATTCTATTGTTTTCCTTTTTTAGGTAGAACATGCTTTTCAGATGGCTCTGGGATCTTTACATGGTTGAGTCTTGCGTCCTCCTTTATTGTGGTATCTTGATCAACATCATCCAATTGAGTCCCGCTTCTGATAGTGATAGCTTTGCACTACTCCTTCGCTTGTGTTGTCGAAACCTCAATATTGCTTGGCAATGTTCCTTATGGCCTCGAATTTAAAACATTTGCTATCTGTCCCATTTGATTCTCAAGAGCTCGTATGGATGCAGCTTGACTGTCAATTATGACATCATTCTTGGTCATAAATTCTATCAACAAGTCCTCAATATATGGTGTTGATGATGATGACTAACCTTTTTGGACATTTTGCCTCGGCATAAGTTGATTATAACCAGGTGGTGCACGGATGTCATTCTTTCTAGTAGCATTGTTAAAATTCACCGTATCGTGATTACTTGGATGTTGCTTCCACCCTAGATTATAGATGTTGGCATAGGGATTATTATTCCAATTGAAATTACCCATGCAACACACAAATGCTGGATTTGATGGGCATTCATCAAACACATGGTCTTTGCAATTTGACCCTTAAGTTAACTAAATTAAACTAATACGATAACAAAAAAATAAAAATCATTAGAAACGGGGCCAAAAATTACTTAAATGCAAAGCTTTGAAGTTGTCCAAAGCTTAAAACAAATAAAATGGTTTTCTTCTCTTCAATTTCAGTGGAAGAAAGAACTACAGAAGATGATACCCCACTTGTTTTTTTCTTAGTTTATGATTTAATGTTTAATTACCATTCTACCCTTTAATTAACATCAAATTTTAACTATTTTCAACCCCTTAACTGTCCAATATCTAAAGATTTGGTACAATTACCATATAAGTCCATCTCTTTATTTTTCCTTAATCATTTAAGCCATTAAACTAATAGAAACCCACTTTTTGAAACCTTTACAATTTAATCCTTTTTAATTAATTAACTAACTAAGCATTAAAATTTCTTAACAAAATTTTTATATGACCCTAATAACATTCGGTAAATATTTTACTAAAAATTTATGGGCTCGATTTATAGAAACGATGTCTCAATACCTCATTTTCTAAAACCACTTGACTTTTAACGCTTGATCCTAATTATTCGTTTAAATAACATAAATTATCAAATCAAATTTTATTATAATACTATATTTGACTCGTAAATATCTAATAACAATATTTACAAATTCACTCATTGGATTTGTGGCCTCACAACCACTATTTTTGACACCGTAGAAAAACGGGCTGTTACAACTCTCCCTTTAAGAAAATTTTGTCCTCAAAATTTCTTATCTGCTAAGAAGTCCAGTTACTCAGTCCCAATTAACTGGCTGTCACTCCATCTATCTAACATAGTAGGGTTCTACATCTAATCCGTGAAAAGTTTCAAACGATATCATTTTAATATAAGGCTGATGGTTGTTATCAAAAACGAATTTAACCCATGGTAAACATTTCCCTAATTGTCCTTCACTTGGATGCTATATCTCTGTATTATATTTTCCAGAGCTTGATTTTCTCATTCTAACTGTCCACCTATTTGTGCCATGACAGAACAAAATGAGTCGATTTAATCAATCTGATAGTAACAATTCAGATCAAATCTTTCTTTCTCACTATCAAAAGTAATCCAAACAAGAATCTATCATGACTCGTTCTTAATCCATGCAGTGTTCATAACAAACCATAATAATTCATACAAAACCTAAAACCCTACTTTGACTTGTTGACATATTGGACATCTCAGTACAAATTCTAAAATTTTTACATTTTATTCTCGGTCGTCAGTAACTTTGTCTCAAGTCATTTCACATGTTGTTGCTACCTGGTTTAACTTAATTAAACGCTGCTAACAACCTTATATAAAATATCTTATACCATCTCTGAGCTATTTAGCTCCTATATTCAATTTCAAAAAAAAAAATAGATTGTTATCACAATCCACACCGAAATTGGTGATCTGATCATTCTGAATCAGCTCTCGTTTAACTAACCAATTCAGTCTTTTCTTTGCATCCCATAAATTCTCTAAAGAATAATGATTTAACTCTTGAGTCTGTAATAACTAAGGTGATATAATTCGAGATCATATGAGTGATGAGAACTACTATGCAATGTTAAACTTGGTCTTCCACTGTCTACACTCTTATCACTACTTATCCCATCTTGAAAGCTAGCAGTTGGATACATAACAAGACTATTCCAATTATTAACATTCGAGCATTGAACTATACTCTAACTACTATCTTCGATGATATTAGTAGAATGACCTGCTTCTACACTTCTACAGAGATCTCCAGTTGAAATATCTCATTACAACTTTAAGTTAGGATTATTTGGAAAAGAATATAGCCTATTTCAAAAATACAATATATCATCAATACAGAATATTAATGAATCCATCAAAATGTGATTAAAGGGAATCCAATTCATCGAATCTTCAAATGCTATAGAGACATTAATTAATCCAAAAGGCATAACTAGAAACTCATAGTGCTCTTATCAATTTTTTAACACTATTTTCAGTACATCTACATCTGTAACTAACAACTATATTAACCAGAACCATAATCTACCTTCTAAAACACTGTATGACTTTTCAATTGATTGAATAGGTCTTCAATACGAATTAATGGACGTTTATTCCCTATCATGACTTTATTTAACCACTAGTAATCTATATACAAACTCATCGCTTCATCTTTCTTTTCAAAAACAATACAAGTGTGTCCCAAAATGATAAACTTAGTCGAGTGAAACCTCTGTTGATTAATCCTTGCAACTGAATTTTTAATTCTTTTAATCTAAATGAAGTCATTTTGTACAAAGCAATAATAATCAGAGTAGTTCTATATATTAATTCTATAGCAAACTCAACTTCTCATTTCAGCAATAAACATCCTAGAGGTAGATTTGTTTGATGTTTAGAGCATTGATTGTTTAGACCCATTTCCTTCTTATGGTAACGGGTACATCCTAGTGGTAGTTGATTATGAATCCAAGTGGGTGGAAGCCGAGGCATACCAACAAATGATGTTAAGGTAGTCATGCAATTCCTACATAATTAGCAATGAAGGATCTCACTTTGTAAATAAATGGCTTAAGTGGTTGCTTGACAAGTATGATGTGAAACACAAAATAGCTACTACCTATCATCCATAGACAAATAGGTAGGTTGAGCTTGCAAATCGCGAGATAAAAGGGATCCTTGAGAAGGTGGTTTGACCTAACAAAAGAGATTGGTCTTAGAGGCTCGATGATGCTCTATAAACCTATCGAATAGCTTTCAAAACACCATTATGAATGACTCCTTATCGGGTAGTCTTTGGAAAGGCATGTCACTTGTCACTTGAGTTGGAAAATAAACTCACTAGGCCTTGAAATAATTAAATCTGGATCTAATGCAAGCCAGTGAGAGAATAATGTTACAACTTGATGAGTTGGAGGAATTGAGGTTGTTTTCGTATGAGAATGCCAATATGTACAAAGAAAAGACTAAGAGATGGTATGACAAACGTATACAACCTCGAGAATTTAAAGAAGGTCAAAGAGACTTGTTGTTTAATTCAAGACTAAGGTTATTCCCTGGGAAGCTCAAATCTCGATGGATCAGAGTATTCACCATTCACAAAGTCTATCTGTATGGAGTGGTGGAATTACAAGGGAAAAAGGGAGGTACATTTAAAGTTAATGGTCAACATCTCAAGCACTATTAGGATGGTGAAGTTGAGCGAATTGATAATTTGCTTAATTTAATAGACCCTTGATTTTTTATGTAATTGGTTTGAATAAATGGCATAATTAGAAAAATTCTCTTGGATTAATACATTAAATTGATTTTGTCTAATGAGATTGAAACTTAAGTGGGACCAATTGTGACCTCTCTAACCTTTCTTGGGAAATTAATTTAATGGAAATTTTTTAGAAAATTTTTTTAAGTATTCTAAAAGGAATTTTTATTTTTAATTTTATTTTCATCTTTATGCTAAATAAATAGGGTCCTTTGGCTCAAGTACTAATCAATTTATTTTTGGTTTAGTTTAATTTTCAGTATAAGAAATAACTACAACTTTGGCTCAAGGACCAAAATAGTAAAAAGGAGGAAAATACCCAAATTTTTGCCACCCCTAAGTTTCCTAAAACCCTAGTAATGCCGCAACTTATTTCCCTATATACCTTGTTGCACAAGCATCCCTTTTAGCTAAAATTTTGCCCTAGTTTACCATTATAAAAGCCCTTAACACCATCTTATTTTTCACAACACTTAAGCCATTAGACCTAATTTTTTCCTTTATTTTCTTTCCTTTAGTCATCGGCCTCAAAGCTCAAAAGTTCCCTCCTAAATATCTTTTTTGTTTCTTCCTTTCTAGCCGTTTCATCACCTTTTGCCGTCGCAACTCTCCTACACCGCAGCAACCATCTCCACTCCTTGGAATTTATGTAAATCCCAAACAATTGGATATCTAATTGTGTAATTTTAGTTCATATTGAAACATTGGGCATAAATTTAAGTAAAGTTTGTAATTTTACATAATTTTACTAAGTTATGCTACATGACAATTTCGTTCTTAAAATGCTGCAGTATGAACTATTAAATTACTCAATGTTAGGAGCTAGTAAGGAAACACATGTAGGTGAGCTAATTATTTGACAATGTGGACGACAAGCTAATGAATTGGGCTCATAAAAATTGGTCTAACTCAGCTTGGAAGATGGTTGTTGAAAAGAATTAGTCTACTCTCTAATTGGATTACCAAACTGTCCAATAGGGGAAGAGGAGCCCAAATTCAACAAAGACATGAAAGAACAGCCCAAATCAACTTTGGAACAATTGGAGGAAGATCCCTACATGTGTGAAAAAATTAAAAATCGGCCCTAACTAAGTCCCTTGATTGTTGTCCAACCCATGCCTTGAATCAAGGGAGAATTGATCCCAAATCAAACAACCAACAACCCTTCATCCCACAAATCATGGTCGGCCATGCATGGGATATTCTTAAAGGATGTGCATGCTATTTTTAGCAAACTTCTAAGCTCTCCCTCAAGTATAAATGGAACCTACCATTCACCTTTCAAACCATCTCTCAACAATCAACATTCTCTCATCTTTCTCTCATCTCTTTCATGCCTAAAGCTCTCCACCTTCCTATTTTCTTTTAGCTAAAATTTCCTTGAGAGAAAAACTCTCTTGGCCGGCCACCTTGAGGAGCAATTTGTGATAGCTCGAAAGGATCAATTCTAGATTCTCTATAGGGAGGTTGAATTGGCCTTTGAGAAATTATGGAGAAAGCAATGAAAAATATGCAATAAAGAACACATGAATTGATAATGGTTTAGCCCAAGTTGCCTACTCCACTACTTTAGCTTACCATAAGTAAGGATTTCCACAAATTCACTAATTTGGCAACCTTTGATGACAAGGTTTAACCTTACAATCTCTCTTAAGATTCATGCCCCAAAATCTTAAGATACAACTCCTTTAAGGTTTCGATCCAAACCTTAAGGATTAACCCTCTCTCTTAAAGAGAAACAAATAAGCAAGTAAAGAAATAATCATTAAAAGATTAGGATGTTTGCCAATGAAGCAAAAATACAAAGAAGAACACTTGAGCTAAATGAATACTATAACACCTCTTACCTGTATTCGACGTCGGAATAGGGTACGAGGCATTACCGACAACATACAAATTTGGGTCATAAATTTGCATTCAAATTAATACTTTTAGCAATCACTCATATTGTCCCTAAATTGAGCCTACGAGGCCCAAAACATATATTGGAGGTGATTCAAGACTAAGCCGTGAACTTTAGAAATTTTTACCACACTTTGAAAATTTTCCACTAAATAAGGGTCACACGCCTATGTGGATTTGGGACACACCCATGTGGGTAGGCTATGTGGTCACACACTCCCGTGTCCTGACCCCGTGTAACTCACTGACTTGTAACTCATGACCAAATTGAGTTCACACGGTCAAGTCACACGCCCGTGTGCTAGGCCGTGTGGAAAATTACTTTTCACTAATTAGGTGCAAACTTCACACGGCCAGGGCACACGCCTGTGTTCAAGTCCGTTTCATCCATATGGCTGAGACACACGCCCGTGTCTCTGTTCATGTGCTCAATTCTAAGCATTCTGTTTCCCAAAATTTAGGTGCAAGGGACACACGACCAGAACACATGCCCGTGGAGTAAGGCGTGTGTCACACACGGCCTAGACACACGGGCGGCCTAGACACACGCCCGTGTGTCTACCCATGTGGACAAAAACTAGGCTATTTACCAAGCCATTTTGCTACTCTCACTTGTCCACATCTACACAACATCACATGGTACAAATTCAAGCATGTAAAAGCAACCAAACAATCACAACCAAGACAATAACATGTCATTCTCATACCATTATTAATCATGCTTAGAACATCAACCTTTCCACATCAATTTATGCAAATTTCCACATTTACAATTGACATTAATATAAATATACTCATAATCAATATTAGTCAACTTCCAAGGCTATATACAAAATGAACCACGAAACATTATAGGCCAACACATATGGTCACAAGACCGAGTCCCTATACATGCCATAAACTCTAAATACTTGAATTCAACAATACCCAAAATATGATAGCTTGATAGTTTGTGTAACACTCCAAACCCCGCCTAGACGTTATGGCAGAATTTGACGATGACACATGATAGTGTTTTTAAAAACGAGTTGTTAAGTTAAAATCATTTCCGTGTTATAACCTACCTTAATCTCTTATTAGTTCCAAAATTTTGTTCTACCCATTATCTAATTATTTAAAAACGTAACTCATCGCGGAAGCTTTAAAAACATTTTAAGTAGTTGTGATATTAGGAAATAAAACTTTAGCTTTTGAAAACCGAGTTTTTCCCTGTGACTAACAAGTATAAATCCACAAAAAATGATAAACCAAATTTAAGCAAAAAGTCCTAAATAGTCCACAAATTACATCAAATTAAACTAATTATAAAACCATAATCAAAAGAAATAAATTTAAAACCATGAAGTCTAAGAACTGTGGTCACCGTCGAGTCCTTTGTCGCACCGATCCGTCTAAGTCTGGGGATTACCTATGCACATTAAACAAAGAGGGGTGAGTTTACGTAAACTCAGTGTGTAATCCTGCAGAAAACAAACAAACAGTAAACACAGTGCACAGTCAAATAGTATAGGCCTAAGCCCTATTCAGTATCAAAAACAGTTTGGGCCGTAGCCCATTCAGTACAGTATCAAGTATGCATCAGGGTCTTAGCCCATCACAGTATCAGTATCAGTCAATCAATATTCAGTAGCAAAGTCCTACCCAACCAGCCTCTACACACCATCTCCGTCCAACCCTACACTCCATGTGGGGATTAAATCAACCCACCCATCCCTACACTCCAAGTCGTACCGGATGCGGCACAATACAGTAATTTGCAGCTGAGCTGCCAATATATTAGGCTTAAGAGCCTTTCAATACACTTCCTCCAAATATAATCAACCCAACCCCATGCAATGCAACATACAATACATGACATGTTATCTCATGGTATCAGTACATATAATCAGTTCAGTATACATGCATACTATCATCATGCTCAATATACACATCAATCATTCAATCAGATCACACAATTAGGGGTCTAAGTAATGCTTACCGACCCTACAGTTAATTCACAGTCGACTTGGGTGACCCGTGCAACCTTAAAAATCAATTCAGTGAAAATGGGCTCACATGCCTTTGTGGCCTGCCCGTGTGGCCCACACGGCTCAATTTGGCCTTCGCCATGTGGATCACACGGCCTGGCCCAAAATCCCACATGCCCGTGTGGACTACCCGTATGGACCTACATGCCCTTGAGGCCTACACGGCCCAATTCAGTCCAGCCCATGTGTCACGCACAGCCTACCTGGCCATCACACGATCGTGTCCTTCACACACAGCCTGGCCTCATCAATCACACAGCCGTGTAGGAGCACACGGCCTACCACATACCCATGTGGCATCGACAGTGGGGTTTTTAGCTTTCGCTGAAACCCTGTTTTGTACGTTTTTGGGTACACACCTATATCGATTTCAATGCGTAAGCACTCTTAAGCCTCCATGATTAATCACTAAAACATCGAATTAAACTGAAACCAAGACAAGATACGCATCTATTGAGTGGTTGACAGTTACCTTAATGCCACGAACCAATTTGGCTACAAAACAGCCCAAGAAGGGCCTTAATCCTCGCGACCAGCTGCTGCCAAAACGTCAACAACCCCCAATCAACAACTTAGTATTCACAACTTACAAAGCACAAAACTTACTTACCGAGACGTGTGACAAGAATCAAACTAGTGAAAGTGATAGTGATAGTCAACAAAAACAAACGAGTTAAAAAGAAGATGGAATGAAAAAGAGAAAAAAGCCGAAAAGTGGAAAAATAGAAGAAGAGAAAATTTTCGACAACAAAATTGGAAGAGAAAAAATTGAATTTCAGCAAAAGGAGTCCCCAAATCAAATTTTCTGATAACCTCTCACATATTTTACAATACCTCAACTACTCAGTATTTAAATTCTCTTCAAACTCTTTCACAGCACTTATGTCAAAAATAATTCTCCCCGTTTACACAAGGATTCAAACACCGGACCTCTTTCACACCAACACTCCAGTTAACCACCAGACCAGCAGGCCCATTCTGATATAAACTTACCATCTTTTACTTAAAAGCCTACTAACCAGAGATAGGGCTTAATTCATAAAAATACCAAAATTTGCCCAAGTCATGGCTTCAACTTGGGACCTCCCACACACTCCCAGAACACATAACCATTGAGGCAGACAATTATTTGTGTCACACATTCACAAAAAAATTTAAATTTTGGGGTGTTACAATTCTACCTCCTAAAACAAAATTTCGTCCTCGAAATTTACCTAACAAGAATAAGATAAGGTCCAATAAACCTAGGGCTCAACTTGCCCTTATGACCAAACCGTAGTACCTTCTTCCATGGTGAGACCTTGAGAAATACGAAGTCCCCCACAGAATACTCTCATGTCTTTTCAGATCCGCATAAGATTTTTGGCTGTCAAAAGTCGCTTTCAGATGATCTCGAATCAGTCTAACCTTATCCTCTATCTTAGAAACCAACTTAGGACCCAAAACACGACGCTCACCCAGTTTAGTCCAATACAAAGGAGTGCGACACTTACGACCATACAACACCTCTTAAGGTTCCCTCTAAATGCTAGACTGAAAGCTATTATTATAGGCAAACTCTACTAATGGCATATAATACTCCCAACTGCCTCGGAAATCAATGACACAACTCCTCAACATATCCTCCAGTATCTGAATCACCCTCTCAGATTGACCATCAATCTGAGAATGGAACGCAGTACTGAAGTCCAACCTTGAACCCAGAGCCTCATTAAACTTCCTCCAAAATCGAGACGTGAAGTGAGGATCCCTATCAGAGATGATCGAAACCGGTACCCCATGCAGTCTCACAATCTCTAAAATATAAAGCTTTGCTAGCTTCTACAGAGAATAATCCACCCTAACCGGTATCAAGTGCGCAGACTTGGTCAATCGATCCACAACGACCTATACTGAATCCTTGTTAGTGGGTGTTAGGGGCAACCCACTAACAAAATCCATAGCCACTCGCTCCCATTTCCAGAAAGGAATCTCAACTGGCTGTAGCAAACCCAAAGGTAACTGATGCTTAGGATGCATAACATAACGGCTACTGTGTGCCTCTCTCAGTATGGTCTGTCTCAAATCAAGGTCATTCGGCATACATAACCGTCCACGAAAACACAACACACTGTCAGAGTTCAACCCAATATTTGTAGTGCTACCACTCTCAATCTGTTAGAACCGAGGACCCAAAGGCTCATCCTCCAACTGCTTAGCCTTAATCTGCTCAATCCATATTGGCTTAACTTGAAGCTCGGCTAATAAGCTACCATTATCAAATAAGCTTAGGCGAGCAAACATCGCCCTCAAATCAGTCATAACTCTACAGCTTAGTGCATCAGCCACCACATTGGCGTTACTAGAGTGGTACTCAATGGTGCAGTAGCCTTACTCAATCTCTGCTCGAATGACTCATAATATCCTTTTAACAGCTATAATCGTCTCGGAACTTCTTTGATGCTGACTGAAATGACTTACTCGATGATCTATTTCATACATCTCTAGCTTCCAAACCGACTTTTATTTTCTCTTTTCTGAGTTCTTCAGCTTTACATGCTCGATCTACAAGCACAACAAACTCTTTCATTTCCAGATTCTGACTAACAAATGAATATCCTCATTCAGGCCATCTTCAAATCTCTTGCACATTATTGCTTCGATCGAGACACATTCTCGTGCATATCGACTCAATCTTACAAATTCTCGCTCGTATTCTGTAACAAACATGTGACCCTGTTTCAATTCAAGGAATTCTTTACATTTCTAATCTACGAATCCTTGACTGATGTACTTCTTTCTAAACTCAGTTTGAAAGAAATCCCAAGTAACCTATTCTCTCGGGACCACAAATATCAACGTTTTCCACCATTGATACGCCGTATCTCTCAAAAGTGAAACACCACATTTAAGACATTCATCAGGATTACTTGACAATTCATCAAACACTTGGATCATATTCTCGAGCTAAAACTCAACTCTCTCAGCATCATCATTAGTAGTGGCCCTGAACTCTTTCGCTTCACATTTTCTAATTTTATGAACTGGAGGCTTACTCAACATTTCATAACATTTTATGATCATTTCACATACATAGCTCATACATCATCACATCATAATCATGCATAAGTACAAAGTCCCTATTCTAGGTCTACGAGACTTTAAACATGCTTTAGAGAAGGTTTGGGACTAAACCAATCTCGTATAAAATTTTTAAATCTTTAAAATTTTTCTGAGTTACAGAGGTCGCACGCCCGTGTGAACAGGCTGTGTGCCTCACACGGCATCAGACATGCCCATGTGTCTAGGCCATGGGGAAACAGGGCATACATATGACTTATCCACACGGCCACCAGACACGCCCGTGTGCCAGGCCATGTGAAAATTTAGGAGCTTACTGACTTGGTCACATGGCCAGTCACACGCCCGTGTGTCCAACCCGTGTGCCTATTCGAAATGGCCTCACACGCCCGTGTCTAGGCCGTGTGCTCGGTCATGTCGAACCTGTAGGGTATACTAACTTGGCCACACGGCCTGCCACACGCCCGTATGTGAGACCGTGTGGAGCACCTAGGCTCAATTTGAATTGAACCTTCGAGCAACACGGCAGAGACACACGCCCGTGTCCCTGCCCATGTTGGCAAAAATAGGCCATTTACAAGGCCAACATGCCACCCAAAAAGGGTCATCCCTATAAGCACAAATCAAGCCTCAAATCACACTCAAATGGCATATAATTTCCACCTAAAACGTCACCAATTTATGCATATTTTATGCTATAACATCATCAACCATTTCCATACACAATTCCAACTCAAAGCATACCAATTTCATGTACCAATACCTCAAAACATGGTCATGAACATAAGTTATTTCAAGCATGCATTTTCTCACCATATCCTCAACCAAATCATCATACATTTATCAAACAAAATGGCATCCAAACTTCAAGCATCTAGCCAACCAAATCATTACCCCAACTTCATGCTAAAACATACCATTTTCCAAGCCTTAATACACTATCATCAACCATACCAAACACAACTAATAAACCCACTTATATGACTAAGAACATATCAACCATTTACATTATTTACAAGCCAACTCTCATGGCTATAATTTTAATCTATAACATAACCAAAATGACACTAGCTTATACATGTAATATACCATATATACAAGGCTTCAAAAGTACTGAAACAGTGATCGATAGTGTGACGACGTTTCCCGATGATCTCATAGGTCATACTAGCTTCGATTAGATATAAAACAATGAAAACACACACAAAGCTTGTTTTGCCAATGCCAATTCCAATCATCCGAATCAACTCTGAATTTCTTGGAACACATATCCAGCCTCTAAATCTCAAACAACCATCAGCATCAATTTGAAATTCTAAATTAGTGTTTGAATCACACTGAGCTGGTTTTGCCAACGTTTCATTATCCACCTTCTGAGCTTCACAAATCTACTATAAAAATAACAGTCATGCTTTCATCTCAGCTACAATCACACCATCGTCAAATAAAGCTAATTGAGTATTCATCGCACGTAAAGTAAATAGGGACTTTCAGCTCAAAGCATCAGCAACAACATTAGTCTTTCCCGAATGATAGTCGATTACTAACTCATAATCTTTCAACAATTCAAACCATCTTTATTGCCATAAATTCAAATCTTTCTGAGTCATCAGATATTTCAAGCTCTTGTGATCGGTATAAATGTGGCATTTTTCACCAAATAGATAGTGATGTCATATTTTCAATGCAAACACAATCGCAGCTAGCTCAAGCTCGTGTGTCGGATAACTCTTTTCATACGGCTTTAACTGTCTTGAGGCATAAGCTATAACTTTGCCTTCTTGAATTAACACACATCCTAACCCGTTCAGTGATGCATCACTGTAAACAATGAATTCTTTACCCATTTTAGGTTGAACCAACACTGGTGCTTCTGTCAACAATGTTTTAACTGCTCAAAACTCTGCTAGCACTTTTCTGACCACTCAAACCTAACATCTTTCTGTAACAACCGTGTCAGCGGAGTTACAATCATAGAAAATCCTTTTACGAATCATCGATAATAGCCCACTAAACCCAAGAAACTGCGAACTTCAGATATATTTCTCGGAGATTTCCAATCTATAATCGCAAAAATCTTACTCGAGTCAACTCGTATGCCATCAGTTGATACTATATGTCCCAAAAATCCTACTTCACGTAGCCAGAACTCACATTTACTAAACTTTGCATACAATTTTTTATCTCTCAAGGTTTGCAATACAATTCATAAATGCTCGGCATGCTTCGTCTCATCATGTGAGTAAATTAAAATATCGTCATTGAACACAACGACAAATTGATCTAAATACGGTCTAAAAATCTGATTCATTAGATCTATAAAAATAGCAGGAGCATTCGTTAGTCCGAAAGGCATAACTAAAAATTCATAATGTCCGTACCTCATTCAGAAAGCGATTTTTGGCACGTCGGAGTCTTTTACTAATAATAACCCAATCTCAGATGTATTTTCAGAAACACTGTTGCCCCTTTCAACTAATCAAATAAGTCATAAATTATGGGCAAGGGATATTTATTCTTAATCGTTACTTTGTTAAGTTGTTGTTAGTCAATACATATTCTCATCGTGCCATCTTTCTTTTTCACAAACAATACGGAAGCACCCCAAAGAGAGAAACTCGGTCGTACAAATCTTCTATCGGTTAACTCTTGCAACTAAGATTTCAATTCTTCTAACTCTATCGAAGCCATTCTGTACAGAGCTATCAAAGTTTGAGTTGTTCTTAGCACTAATTGAATCGGTGGTAATCCTAGTAATTCTTCCGAAAACACATCTAAATATTCGGACACAACTGGTACTATTTCAATCTTCTTATCAATCACTTTAGTGTCAAGCACGTAAGAAAAATAAGCTTCGCAACCCTTTCTCACATATCTCTGAGCTAATATCACTGAAATTACAGTCGGTAACCCATTTAAATCATCAGACTCAATCTGAATAATCTCATCATTCTGACATCTCAAATCAATCATCTTTCGCTTGCAATTTACAATGGCACCATGTAATGTTAGCCAATCCATACCTAGCATTGTATCAAATTCGTCAAATGGCAACAACATTAGATCAGCCAGAAAGCAAAAATCTTGAACCATCAATGGACAGTTCTTACACACATCAACCAAAACACACTTGCCTAAGGGGTTCAATACTCTAATCACAAATTCAATAGACTCTACAGGCAAAGTCTTACTGGATACTAAGTTCATGCATATATAAAAATGAGTCGACCCAAGATCAATCAATGCAACAATAATAGAATCATAGAGAGTGAAAGTACCAGTAATGATGTCTAGAGATGACGTTTCATCGTGAGCGTGAATAGCGTAGGCCTTAGCTAGCACTCTGGCCCCAGATCTCACAATTGTATCCTTAGCCCCTTTCTGGCTACCACTTACATTACTCGCATTTTGGGGCAGTCTAGCTTTAGCTATCGTGTTACTCGGCCTCGTATTCTTTACAATCCCTTGCTCAGCTAACTCGGGACAATCACGGATGAAATGATCTAAAGATCCACATTTAAAACAAGCCCGATCATTCAATCTACAGTCACCAGGATGTCTTTTGCCACAACATATGCATTCGAGTCAATTAGGTCTCGCACTCCTGACACTAGCCATAAAAGTTGCTGGAGCTTTAACCTCGAATATTGCATTACTTGATCTTTGCTCGAATGACCCACACTAGCCTTTGAACGGCTATAATCGTCTCAGAACTTCTTTGATGCTGACTAAAATGACTTACTCAATGATCTCTTTCATACATCTGTAGCTTCCAAATCGACTTTTGATTTCTCTTTCCCGAGTTCTTCAGCTTTACACGCTTGATCTACAAGTACAACAAACTCTTTCATTTCCAGAATTTTGACTAACAAACGAATATCCTCATTCAGGTCATCTTCAAATCTCTTGCACATTGTTGCTTTGATCGGGACACATTCTCATGCATATAAGCTCAATCTCACAAATTCTCTCTCGTATTCTATAACAAATATGTGACCCTATTTCAATTCAAGGAATTCTTTATGTTTCTGATCTATGAATCTCTGACTGATGTACTTTTTTCTGAATTCAGTCTGAAAGAAATCCCAGGTAACCTATTCTCTCGGGACCACAGATATCAACGTTTTCCACCATTGATACGTTGTATCTCTCAAAAGTGAAACAGCACATTTAAGACATTCATCAGGATTACATGACATTTCATCAAACACTCTGATCGTATTCTCAAGCTAGAACTCAGCTCTTTCAGCATCATCATCAATAGTGGGCCTGAACTTTTTAGCCCCATATTTTCTAATTTCATCAACTGGAGGCTTACTCAATTGAATCAGATTCACAACTTCTGGCACAACAGGGACTTGTGTAAGATTAGGCGGGGGTAAAGGTTGTTGAGCAGCTAGATTTGATCAAACGAACTCTGTAAACCACTCGCTCATCATTCGGAAAAAGGCTTGTTTTGCCTCTCTTTCGTGGTCATTAGTAATTGGCCTAGATTCAGCCAGCACTACCCCTTGAGCAGTAGTGGGCGCATTACTCTCAACATCATCAGATATAGCTCGATTAGGATCCATTTACTATACAAAAACACGTTTTAGCTGTTAGGAATTATCACACTATCGCAATTCATATATATGGCATGTATAGCTAGACTCTCACATGCTACGTTAGTCCTAGAATCGACTAAACCCTAGCTCTGATACTAATCAAATGGAACACCCCTAACCCGTATCCGTCGCCGGACTAGGGTTAAGAGGCAATACTAAACATTTCATAACATTTTATGAACATTTTACATACATAGCTCATACATCATCACATCATAATCATACGTAAGTACAAAGTCCCTATTCTAGGTCTACGAGACCTTAAACATGCTTTAGAAAAGGTCTGATTTCGTATAAAATTTTTGAATCTTTAAAATTTTTCTAAGTTAACGAGGTCACATGCCCGTGTGAATAGGCCGGTGCCCTACAAGGCATCAGACACGCCCGTGTGTCTAAACCGTGGGGAAATAGGGCATACATACTGACTTATCCACACAGCCACCAGACACGCCTATGCGCTAGGCCGTGTGAAAATTTAGGAGCTTACTGACTTGGTCACATGGCCAATCACACGCTCGTGTGTCCAGCCTGTGTGCCTATTCGAAATGGCCTCACACGCCCTTGTCTAGGCCGTGTGCTTAGCCGTGTCGAACTTGTAGGGTATACTAACTTGGCCACACGCCCTACCACACACCCATGTGTAAGACCGCGTGGAGTACCCAAGCTCAATTCGAATTGAACCTTCAAGCAACACGGAAGAGACACACGCCCGTGTCCCTGCCCGTGTGGGCAGAAATAGGCCATTTACAAGGCCAACATGTCACCCAAAAAGGGCCATCCCTATAAGCACAAATCAAGCCTCAAATCACACACAAATGGCATATAATTTCCAGCCAAAACATCACCAATTTATGGACATTTTATGCTATACACAATTCCAACTCAAAGTATACCAATTTCATGTACCAAAACCTCAAAACATGACCATGAACATAAGTTATTTCAAGCATGCATTTTCTCACCATATCCTCAACCAAATCATCATACATTTACCAAACAAAATGGCATCCAAACTTCAAGCATTTAGCCAACCAAATCATTACCCCAACTTCATGCGAAAACATACCATTTTCCAAGCCTTAATACACCATCATCAACCATACCAAACACAACTAATAAACCCAATTATATGACTAAAAACATATAAACCATTTACATCATTTACAGGCCAACTCTCATGGCTATAATTTCAATCCATAACATAACCAAAATGACACTAGCCTATACATTCCATATACCATATATATAAGGCTTCAAAAGTACCAAAACAATAATCGATAGTGTGACGGCATTTCTCGACAATCCCAGAGCTATACTAGCTTCTATTATCTATAAAATAATGAAAACACACACAAAGTACCAAAAGCTTAGTAAGCCATATACAAATAAACTCATATGATAAATAACACATCAATGCATAAAAGCTAGAAATAGCTAATCATCTGCTTATACAACCATTCTCTCTCAAGTAATTCAAATATCATCATTCTCAATACCCATATAACATCTTTCATACCTGAATCAGATAGCTCATTCACATATTCATTTGTTTTTTTTATATTGCCCGTTGAACTGTTTGGAATTGATAAGGATACTCGATAGCTCGTAAAGTTAGTACAGTGCCATATCCCAGATATGGTCTTACATGTTATCAAATATCGATGCCACTGTCCCAAACAGGGTCTTACATGAAATCATATATGATGCCAATGTCCCAGACATGGTCTTCCACGTAATCTCAAATCGATGCCACTGTCCCAGACATGGTCTTACATGAAATCACACCTCAGAATCCTAATGTCATGACATAGGTATCCTATACTATTCCTATGGTTTATACGGGGCTTCCAGACGTCGTAACTTTATCGATACTTTCTCATATCTGATCTTTCAACATCCAATACATTTCATTAACAATCAAACATATATAATTCAAGTGAAGTACATTTATTTGCATATGAACTTACCTCGTACAGAAACGAACAGATCGGAGCGACTATTCAATAACTTTCGACTTCCCTCGACCTAAATCTGATTTCTTTTGTTCTTGATCTATATAAACTCAAATATAACTAATTTAATCCCACATTCATTCAATTTAATCCAAAACACACTATTAGGGCATTTTCACATATTAGCCCCTAAAGTTTCACATTTTCCATAATTTAGTCCTCATTCACAAAAATCACAAATTTCACAATTTCTTTCAAATTTCATGCTAGCCGAATTTTATGCAAGTCCCTAGCAGCCCAAAACTTTCATTTATTTCACATTTGAACCTCACATTTTCAACATTTCACAATTTAATCCCTAAAATACATTTTTACTCAAAATCACTTTGTAACACTTGTTTATCTAGCGTCAAATATTTATTTTCTAACATCAAACCTCAAAAAACACAAACATTAATCCATGAGACTTCTCAAAATCATCAAAAATTTCAAAAATCATGGCATGGGCTAGCTAGAATACGAAGTAATGATTACAAAAACATAAAAAAATAAAAAAAAGAGCTCGAAAGCTTACCAAATCAAGACACACAAGTGCCAAAATATTTGAAGCTTCTCAATCCCTAGTTTCTTTCTTATTTCGGTGGAAAATAAACAAAGATGAACATGTTTTCATCTTTTGTTTTATTTAATAAACATTGTTTTATTTAATTATTATATTAACCTTAGTTAAAACATTATGAAATCACATTATTCAAGGCCATTTATGTCCATCTCCACTTACAATGGTTTAATTACATCATAAGGACCCTTGATTTAATAAACCATACCAATTTAACACCTTTAACATAAAGAATGCAACTTTTGCATTTTACGCGATTAGGTCCTTTTGTCAAATTAACTAACCGATCGATAAAATTATTACACGAAACTTTCACACATGCATAATCTCATATTGTAAACACCAAAAATAATATTAAAATATTTTTCTAACCTTAGATTGGTTCCAAAACCACTATTCTGATTTAACTAAAACCAGACTGTTACACTCAAAGTCTGAAGAACAACTCTATGGTGCTCGCCATGCTTATCCTCAGTCCTCAAGTAAACTAGGATATCATCGATGAACACCACCAAAAACTAATCCAGATAAGGCTGATACACTCAGCTCATCAAATCCATGAAAGCTGCCGGTGCATTAGACAGTCCAAATGGCATCACTAGGAACTTGTAATGACCATAACGAGTCTTAAACATCGTCTTATGTGCGTCAGCCTTTTTAACCCTCAACTGATGATACCCAAATCAAAGGTCAATCTTAGAGAATACTGAAGCTCCTCGAAACTGGTCAAGGTCATCTATCCTCGATAGTGGGTACTTATTCTTAATGGTCAACTTGTTCAATTACCGATAGTTGATACACATTCGCATGGATCCATCCTTCTTCTTAACAAACAGTACTAATGCTCCCCACGGAGACACACTAGGGCAGATGAACCCACGATCCAATAACTCCTAAATCTGAGCCTTAAGTTCCATGAGCTCCTTCAGTGTTATTCGATAGGCTAATGTCTGAAAAGGCATCTGGAAAATCCTTTACCGTTCTAATGTCCTTAATGGTAGAGTCCCCAAAACCAAAAACACTTATATAGGCCAAGAATGGCTCATATCTCTTACGAACCAACTTTTCTGCCACTATTGCAGAAATCACATTCAATAAATAATCTCGATGTTCCCCAATCAAGACTACCTCATATCCTCCTCAATCCTCAATACGACCCTCCTAGTTGCAAATCCAAGCTAACACGGTGCTTGACCAACCAGTGCATCCCTAGAATTAAGTCGAACTCCCCAAATGGAAGCTCCATCAGATCAGCCAGAAAGATTGCCCCTTAAACCTCTAAAGGGACGTCTCTAAACAACTTGTTAACCCTTATAGACTACCCCAATGTACTTAGTATAGTAACCTCACTCGTAGTGCTCTCAACCAATATCCCTAAATTTTCTAACACAATACAAGCTATATAGGAGTGAGTGGATCCTATATCTATCAATGCAATGTAAGGTTCATCATAAATGAGAAACATACCCGTGATGACGTCCGGAGCATCTCCATCCTCTCAGCGGCGTGCAGCATATACTAAAGTTGGCTGCCTCACCTCAGTCTGTCCAGCACCTTTACCTGGTTCTCTCTGCCCACGACCCGTACCATTACCAGCCCTAGCCTAACCACAGCCTCTCGGTGGCTACTGTGCCACCCTCTGTAGTTGTGCAGTACCAGTACCCTGAGCTTGCATCTGATCGGCCCTCAGTGGACACTCCCTAATGCGATGCTCTAGTGACCTACACCTCAAACAAACCCTAGTCCTCCTCTAACACTCACCCTGATCGCTCATTCTTAGATGCCACCATACCTCGCGCATAGTGGCTCAGTCTCAGACTCGGCCTCATACTCGGCCACTGATCGATCTCCCTAAGTTAGATTCAAAAACTCCCTCCTACAAGCATCCACATAACTGGCTCCACGTATTTCCCCTGGAAGGCAGTCTTAAACAACTCCCAAGTTAGACCTTCGGGCTGAGTGCCCTCCTTAACAGTCAGCCACCACTAATAAGCCTCATCTCGCAGCAGTGAAACGCACCCTTTATTTTCTGCTCGAGGGTGTAATCTAGATCATCTATGATCCTCTCTGTGGCGTCAATCCAGTACTCAGCCACAATAGGGGCGACTACAGTGACACCCCTGAAAAGCTCAGCTCCATTGGGTCGGAGTCATTTCGTAACCGACCCTCGGCCCCCAGATCCAGTATTGGGCCCAGCAACCCTCTCTAAAATCCTCAGCATAGCCTGGGACAATGTGTCGTCCCCAGCCATGTGATCTTGAGACCTAGTCTCAATAACAGGCGACACTGGTGTCTCACTTGTGTCTAGTTTTGGTATGTTACAGATGACGAGGACTCAGCTCAAGCCCCTCTGCGGCCTCTACCTCGGCCTCTAATACCCCTGTAACACCCCTTACCCGAGTCTGACGTCGGGACAAGGTACGAGGCATTACTAGACTTAAACATAAACATTCGTACGAAACCAGGCCATAAAATTTCCTTCAAAACAAAACCATTCATACCTATACATATCGTCCCTTATACAGGCTTACGAGACCCAAACCATACATCAGGGGTGGTCCGAGACCAAATTAGAAACCTTGGAACACTTAGAAAATTTTTCAAGATTTAAAGAGTCACACGCCCGTGTGAGTAGGCCGTGTGGTCACACACGCCCGTGTGGCTCGGGACACGCCCGTGTCCTCAACCCGTGTAACTCTTTGTTTATGATGTCATCAGCAAAATAGGGTCATATGGCCAAGTCACACGCATGTGTACTAGGTCGTGTGGCAAATTTAATTTTCGCATTTAAGGTGCAGACTTCACACGCTCGTGTTTCAGGTTGTGTCGTCCACATGGTTGAGACATACGCTCGTGTCTCTGCCCGTGTGCTCCATACTGGGCATTCTGTTTCTCGAAATTAAATTGCAAGGGACACATGGCCTATCTACACGCCCATGGGGCAGACCGTGAGTCACACACGGCCTAGACACACGCCCGTGTGTCTACCTATGTGGACAAAAATAAGGCTATTTTTCAAGCCATTTGCCACCCTAAAACTCAATCACACTTATACCAGTTTCAACAACACATAGCATGACATGATTTAGCAACCAAACATCCTCAATTAAGACATAACTCAACATTCACATACTACAACTATCATGCATAACATCACATACTTAACCATTTCAAATTATGCTATATATCGCATTCATGCAAGGCATATACATATGCTTACCAATATTAACAATGTTAGCCAACTTTTAATGGCCTTATACAGAATGAACATTCATCAAAATAAGCCAACATTTTTTGCCAAATCAAATATGACACTTAACAAAATGATCAAGTCTTTATACATGCTATACTTTCAAAAATATCACAAATATCAAATACTCAAAATAACGTTTCTAATAGTGTGATGCAAGCCTCCGACAAGTCCCGGTTTCGAGCTAGCTTGGCGACACTATAAGACAAGGGAAAGTAAAGGGAGTAAGCTAAAAAGCTTAGTAAGTTTATATGCAAATAAATAACACCATCACCACTTAATAACCATGCAATCTCATATAATGAAAAATAATCCATTTATCATTGAAACCTCATAAGCTTACTTACTCAAGTACGATCTTACCATACGATCATCACTTATAGAATTTATACTCATGAATTTCAAGTACACATCTATACCACATCGTCATGCAAACACATATTTTCACATCTTTATCATTCCCATTCAACACTCAGAATATTGATGGATACACGAAAGGTTTACACATAAGGGCTGCATATGTAGCTAAGCTACCTCATATCACATTTCACATATATACTCTCGAGCTAGTCACGGGTCTACTCACACAAGCTGACAGTCAGGACGTAGCTACTCAGTGCTGATCTCACAAGCTAATAGGTATCTGCAACATATGCAGGATTAGCAAGCCACTAGTAGACGTACAAGACCAGCACCCGGAATCACAAAAGTACATAATCACACATTTGTTCCTGGTGACATGTCACCCGTATCCTATTTTATTCCCAAGGTTTAACCAAGATTTTCCTCACTTATAGAAACTTTGTCAATTATGTCACATAGTTCATTCACACATGTTATACAACATTAAAGCATTACAAACAATGAAATGATGCATTATTTACATACAAACTTACCTCGGTACAAAATGATAATTTTTGCGATTTAGTCCACTACCTTGTCCTTCCCTCGATCAAGGTTAATTCCTCGTCTTTCTTGATCTATAGTAACACATTTAACTCATTTAATTATCACATTATTCAATTAGGCCCCAAAAATCATATTAAGGTAAAATTACATTTTTGACCCTAACTTTTCACTTATTACACTTTAGTCCCTAGGCTCGTACAAAGAAAAGTATTCATTTTTCTCAAAACCCAAGCCTGGCCGAACCTATTACATGCTTATAGCAGCCCACATTTTCATTTATTCACATATTCATACATACATTTTACAACTTTTGCAAATAGATCCATTTTGACATTTTTACCGAAAATCACCTAGTAAAAGTCGTTTATCACAAAACTAACATTCATATTCTACCATTAGACATCAAAATACATGTATGTCACACAAAGGTAAATTTTCAAACATAAACCCTACTTTGAAATAATGGTAGAAATAGGTAAATCGGGGGATAACGACTTCAAAAACGTAAAGAGCATTAAAAACGGGGCTAAGATGCACTTACTATCAAGCTTGAAAGTTGAAGAAAACCCTAGCTATGGTGTCTTGAGAATTTTGGCTATGGCATGGAGAAGATGGACAAATTTTTGCTTTATTTTCCTTTTTTATTCTTTTATTCACCAAATGACCAAAATGCCCTTTTAACCTATATTTGAAAATTTACCCTTCCATGTCCATTTTTCTCCATCACAAGATATAATGGTCTAATTGCTAAACAAGGACCTCTAATTTACAAATTCATTACAATCAAGCACCCAATGCTTCTGGAACACATATTTTGCACTTTTTGCAATTTAGTCCTAATAATCAAATTGGACCCACTATCGATAAAATTTCGTAACGAGACTTTCACATATGCATTCAATCATACTATAAACAATCAAACTTTATCACAATAAATTTATCTACTTCAGATTCGTAGTCCCGAAACCACTGTTCTGACTTGGCCATAAACCAAGTTGTTACAACCCTGTCCACAGATACCTCGTGTGCTCATATCTAATCGAGTTTATCTGTATTAAAAGTTTTATGAATCAGTTACAATTCAATATTTTATTAACACATGTTTTATGTAAACAATTTCAGTAATTTAAAGTTTGTTCTCGTATGTTGCAGTCTCTAGCAGTTTTACTATAGTTCCAATTGATTACAGTTTTCAGTATATACTAGAGGTGTGCATGGGCCGGGTGGCCTGCCCCAGCCCGACTGAAATGTGGGAGGGTTTGGGAAAAAAATATAGGCCCAAAAATGGGCTTGGACAAAAAATAATGCCCGTTTAAATATTAGGCCGGGCCTCGGGTAAGGTATTTTTGGCCTGGGCCCAGCCCGAATTCACTAAAGGACCAAAAAAATCTGCTTTTTTTGTTTTTGAATGTTATTTTCTTATTGTTTTCTTCCTATTTTGTTACCATATTACTATTATGTGACTACTATTTTGTTGTTATTATTTGGATATTGTATAAAACTTATTTTATTGATAATTTTGTTATTATTTTAAAGGCATTTGTTAATTTTGTTATTATTTAGAGGTATTTGCTTGTTAAGTTGCATATATCTTAGTGTTATTTAAGTCTACATATTTTTTTTAAATTTACTTTCAATTTGTGGGGAAATATTTTGATTTTTTAGTATTTTTGATATATTATAAATATTTAAAAATTATATAAAATTGTAACACCCCAAACTTGGTCGAATCTGGCGATGTCACATTGAAGGGTCGTCTAAGTCAAAGTCGTTGGAAAAACCCTAAACCATTCGGTTATTAGACCTATAAAAATCCAGTAAGTTTCTTATTTAAAAACCATGCCCCGAAGGTGTACTGTAGTTCAAAACAAAATACAAACCATGTGAATTGGCTATCTTAAATAAAACCTTGAGTATGTTAATTTGAAAACCCGAATTCGTAAACCTTTGTTAAGTTTCTTCTTTAATTGCATCGCAAGATCTTATTTTAAAATGTTTGTTTCTTAAGTTGAGTTTGCGTAAAAATATTATCTTGGTTTCACATTCAGAAAAAAGGTTGAACTAAAAAGTTGAGCAAAGAGATAATAAAAATCCAACCAAAATGAAACCAGAGATAAAAAGCCTTATTACATCAAACCCAAAAAGAAAATAATTAAAAGTGCTGAAAATAAAGGTCTAAGTCTTAATGGCTCGCTATGTGGCCACCTCCGAACCCTTCCCAAGCGTCGAACCGCCTCCTAAGGTTCACTTGTAAAAATTAAAAAGAGGGGTGAGTTCGCAAAAACTCAATGTGTACAACCCTCATCAATTAACAAAATATGTCATACTAGATTAGGGCTTTGGCCCATCAACATTAACAGTGGTAATTGGGCCTTAGGCCGTATTAGCCTCAGTTGGGCCTAAGCCCATATCAAATAACACATAGCACATTTACTGGGCCAAAGCCCATCTCAAGTATCAAAATCCATATATGCGATGCATAAATGCCCATACCAACCCTGCACTCCATCACCTGTCCAGCCCTACACTCCTGTGGGGATATAAATCGACCGACCCATCCCTACACTTCTATTGTAGCACTGGTTGTGGCACAGTAGAGGTGATTATCTAGAAAAGAGAAGAGAAGAGAACCTGGCACAGTAGAGGAGTCAGCAAAGGTTGATGTGAGGGACAGAGAGTTTAGCCTGAAGAAATCGGCACAAGAAGGAGTAAAGAGATAAAAGAAGATTTCAGTTTAGGTACTTGAAGAAGAAAGAGATAGGGACGGCACACAAAGAATTCAGCAAAGAGGGGGTGAAGGTATTTGGCAAAGAGCAAAATGATTGATCTATTTTGACTTTTGAATGACCAATACCCTATTGGCAAAAAGGTTGCAAACGCAAAAAGTAAAAGAAGAAAAATGTGAAACTCCCTTTAGCAAAGATTTGATTGTACAAAACAAAGTAAAACTCTCCAAATGCCGAAAATACAAGTGAGAATTCTGCAATTGCTCCCCCTCAAAACCAAAAATGGCACCCATACTAACCTTAGCCGAATTTTACCTTTCCCCAATTCCCAAATCGGCACCAACCCATCCACACACCTCATCTCCTAAATTCTCTCCAAGATATGCTCCATAATCTCCTCCTTGAATTTCTCATATGACTACTTCAAACACTCCCTTTCAGAGTTCAACTTCAACTCCACTGGCTATCCAAATATGCAAAATAAATCCCCAAGGTAATACTATACCAGCATTCGAACCTTGGACCGCCTGCCTCTCTGTGACGCCACCTCCATGCCCTATGTGGCGCCACCTTGCCACTAGGCCACTTATCTTCTTGTGTCTTATTTCAACCAAAAATATTTATAAGGTTTAATGCCAAAGTCTCCTTAAGGAAGTAAAAGTTAAAATTTTTGCTAGAGCCTTAGTTTGAACCCAGGGCTTTTCCGACACTCCTAACTCTTCCTAAAACACTTATCCACTAGACTAAACATACAATTTATAAATTTTTTTCCTGTACAACCAAAATCCAATTTCTCTGACACACGAAACCCATTTCTTCTAGGCCCAAAATCTAGGGCGTTACAACTCTACCCCCTTAAAGAAATTTCGTCCTCAAAATTTCCAACTATCAAAACAGTCGCACAACTTAACCTACACTGCCACACTCTCGATGCACACTCTGATCCTAATAAAACTAACACACATCCAAAACATCTATCCATCGGAGCGGATAGACATCAAAAGCACCCAATTTCTATATGCGAATTATCAAGCCTAAACAAAACGTACCTGACTTAAAAGGGTCTGGGCAAACCCAGTATTTCCTACCAACAGTATAACAGTTTAAGATAAAATTTAGTACTAAGAGATCTTACTTGGCTCGACGTCAGAGACTCGGTGTGTCACACAATAAAAACCTTCGAAATGTTTTAATTCACTTGTAAATAGTTTTAAAACCATAAAGCTAAAGCCTATTTCACAGCCCGAGTTTTGTAACCGGGCTCTGATACCATTAAATGTAACACCCCAAACCTGGCCCTGACGTTATGGCCGAATCCGGCGGTGTCACATTGAAAGGTCGTCTAAGTCAAAGTCGTTAGAAAACCCTTAAACCATTTGGTTATTCAACCTGTAAAAATCCAGTAAGTTTCTTATTTAAAAACCATGCCCGAAAGTGTACCTTAGTTCAAAACAAAATCCAAACCATGTGAATCGACTATCTTAAATTAAACCTTAAGTATGTTAATTTGAAAACCCGAATTCACAAACCTTTGTTAAGTTTCTTGTTTAATTGCAGCGAAAGCTCTTATTTTAAAACGTTTGTTTCTTAAGTTGAGTTTGTGTAAAAATATTATCTTGGTTTCGCATTCAGAAAATAGGTTGAACTAAAAAGTTGAGCAAAGCGATAATAAAAATCCAACCAAAATGAAACCGAAGGTAAAGGCCTTATTACATCAAACCCAAAAAGAAAATAATTAAAAGTACTAAAAATAAAGGTCTAAGTCTAAACGACTCGCTATATGGCCACCTCCGAATCCTTCCTAAACATCGAACCCCTACTGAGGTTCACCTATAAAAATTAAAGAGGGGGTGAGTTTGTGAAAACTCAGTATGTACAACCCTCATCAATCAACAAAATATGTCATATCAGATTAAGGCTTTGGCCCATTAACATTGACAGTGGCAATTGGGGCTAAGGCCCGCATTAGCCTTAGTTGGGCCTAAGCCCATATCAAATAACACACAGCACATTTACCGGGCCTAAGCCCATCTCAAGTATCAAAATCAATATATACGATGCATAAATGCCCATACCAACCCTGCACTCCATCTCCTGTCTAGCCCTACACTCCTGTGGGCATATAAATCGACCCACCCTTCCCTACACTCCTATTGTGGCACCGGTTGCGGCACTACTCAATGCTGCAGTAAAGCTGCCAATCATATACTGGCTTAAAAGCCATCGGTGGATCTACGATCATCAAGCGACTATGCGATCCTCATATAGCATTTCCTCCAATATAAACCCATCCCATATGCAAGCATGTATGCAACATAACATATCAAAGTGTTAAAACATGTAGGGCATTTTAGTCATTTCACCCTTAAGGGCATTATGATCATTTACTATTATTATCGCTTAAGTGCATAACTCGGCCCATGAACAAGCCCACTATCATTTAGTACATATAATGACATTTTTTAACAATTACAGCACTATAGGGTCGAAAAGCCCAATTCATTCCCAAATGGGCCCACACTCTCATATGGCTCTCTAAGCCCAAAACCAACATTAGTCACTCAGTCAATGTGACCGGCTCGTCAATTTCTACCAATCCCTCAATCTCACTTATCTCGGGCCCACGGGCCAATCGAGCCCATTTGGCCCATTTTGGCCCAGTTGGCCCAAGACCACGAGATTGCTCATGGGGCCTCTGTCGTCATATTGATCTCTCCACACAAGCGTTCATACACTCGTGTGGTTGTCTATGCCAACCTTACAACTTTTCGTCTTTTTGGCTTTTCGGTATTTGTCGATCTATTATGTGTGTAGTGTACATACACACCTGATTACGAAACACGCTATGATTCCTTAGCCACGAACCTACAATCATTCAAAACTAATAGTTAATACCGCGCTTAGTATAGTTTTCCTCCTTTCCCAAAAATTGAAATCACATTAATGTCTTACCTTGAACAACTAAGCCTTATCAACCCTTCACTACTCGCTAGCCACGATTGACTCCGAGATCTGCATTACAAAACCCATTATCATTAAAGATTGAATACACAAGCGACTTACATCTATCTTAATTCACCCTTCACATCCCATAAGAACATTCAGTCACTACTAAAATCAAGAATAAGGGTGAACATACTTATTGATTGTTAGAAACCCTTACCACACCAAAACCTGAGTGGTTCGGTAAAGAATCAGAAAGATTCGATAGAGGAAAAGAATCAATCCCTCGCACTTGAGAAGAAAAAAGAAGAAACAAATCGATCCCCTACAAATTCGATAAAGAGAGTGAGGAAGAGAAAAGAGGGATTTGACCTAGCCAAAGAGAAAAGGAAGATTCGGCTAAGGCCCAAAACTGATTGTAGGGTGATTATCTAGCGAAGAAAAGAGAAGAGAACCTGGCACAGTAGAGGAGTCGACAAAGGTTGATTTGAGAGACAGAGAGTTTAGGCTGAAAAAATCGGCACAAGAAGGAGTAAAGAGATAAAAGAAGATTTCAGTTTAGGTACTTGAAGAAGAAAGAGATAGGGACGGCACACAAAGAATTCAACAAAGAGGGGCTAAAGGTATTTGGCAAAGAGCAGAATGATTGATCTATTTTGACTTTTGAATGACCAGAACCCTATTGGCAAAAAGGTTGCAAATGCAAAAAGCCAAAGAAGAAAAACGTGAAACTCCATTTAGCAAAGATTTGATTGTACAAAACAAAGTAAAACTCTCCAAATGCCGAAAATACAAGTGAGAATTCTGCAACAGCTCCCCCCCAAAACCAAAAATGACACCAACACTAACCTTAGCCAAATTTTACCTTTCCTCAATTCCCAAATCGGCACCAACCCATCCACACACCTCATCTCCTAAATTCTCTCTAAGATATACTCCATAATCTCCTCCTTGAATTTCTCATATGACCACTTCAAACACTCCCCTTCAAAGTTCAACTTCAACTCCACTGGCTATCCAAATATGCAAAATAAATCCCCAAGGTAATACCATACCAGCATTCGAACCTTAGACCGCCTGCCTCTTTGTGACGCCACCTCCATGCCCTATGTGGCACCACTTTGCCACTAGGCCACTTATCTTCTTGTGTCTTATTTCAACCAAAAATATTTATAAGGTTTAATGCCAAAGTCTCCCTAAGGAAGTAAAAGTTAAAATTTTTTCTAGAGCCCTAGTTTGAACCCAGGGCTTCTTCGACACTCCTAACTCTTCCTAAAACACTTATCCACTAGACTAAACGTACAATTTATAATTTTTCCCACACAACCAAAATCCAATTTCTCTGACACACGAAGCCCATTTCTTTTAGGCCTAAAATTCGAGACGTTACAAAAATAATATAAAAAAATTAATACGGGCGGGTCCAGCTAGGCTTGGGTTTTAGTATTTTTATATGGGTCGGGCTTGGGCAAAATTTTAGGCCTATTTTTTGGTTGGGCCTAAATTTTTAATTGAGCCCGGCCCATGATCACCTCTAGTATATACTAACTAAAGTATTTTCTAAATACACTACCTAATAGTAGTTTAGAATATCATAGCATTTCGAATTTAAGCATATTTAACAGTTTCAGAATACTTATAGGATTGTCGCCGGAGACTCGGTATACCACATTCTCATTAAAAACATTTCAATCAGTAAAAAATAGTTCTTTAAAAACCAAGTTCTAAAACCCATAATTCACAGCCGAGTTTTGTAACCTAGTTCTGATATCACTAAATGTAACACTCCAAACCCAACCTAGACGTTATGGTCGAATCTGACGATGTCACACGATAGTGTTTTTGAAAACAAGTTGTTAAGTTAAAATCATTTCCATGTTATAACCTACCTTAATCTCTTATTAGTTCTGAAATTTCGTTTTACCCATTATTTGATTGTTTAAAAACGTAACTCATCACGGAAGCTTTTAAAACATCTTAAGTAGTTGTGATATTAGGAAATAAAACTTTAGCTTTTGAAAATCGAGTTTTTCCCTACGACTAACAAGTATAAATCAATAAAAAAAAAGATAAACCAAAAAAGTCCCAATAGTCCAAAAATTACATCAAATTAAACTAGTTATAAAACCATAATCAAAAGAAATAAATTTAAAACCATGAAGTCCAGGAATTATGGTCATCGTCGAGTCCTCCACCGCACCAATCGATCTAGGTCTGGGATTACTTATGCACATTAAACAAAGAGGGGTAAGTTTACGTAAACTCAGTGTGTAATTCTACAGAAAACAAACAAATAGTAAACACAGTGCACAGTCAAACAATATAGGCCTAAGCCCTATTCAGTATCAGAAGTAGTTTGGGCCTTAGCCCGTTCAGTACAGTATCAAGTATGATTAGTGCCTTAGCCCATCACAGTATCAGTATTAGTCAATCAATATTCAGTAGCAAAGTCCTACCCAACCAGCCTCTACACACCATCTCCATGCAACCTACACTTCATGTGGGGATTAAATTAACCCACCCATCCTTACACCCCAGGTAGTACCGAATGTGGCATAATACAGTAATTTGCAGTTGAGCTGCTAGTATATTAGGCTCAAGAGCTTTTCAGTATACTTCCTCTAAATATAATCAACCCAACCCCTTACAATGCAACAAACAATACATGACATGCTATCTCATGGTATTAGTACATATAATCAGTTCAGTATACATGCATACTATCATCATGCTTAATATATATATATCAATCACTCAGTCAGATCACACAATTAGGGGTCTAAGTAATGCTTACCGTTCCTACAGTTAGTTCACAGTCGACTTGGGCGACCCGTGCAACATTAAAAATCAATTCAGTGGAAATGGGCCTAGACGTCCTTGCGCCCTGCCCGTGCGGGCCCACACGCCCATGTGGCCCATATGGCCCAATTTGGCCTTGGCCGTGTGGATCACTTGGCCTGGCCCAAAATCCCTGACACTTGTGTAGACTACCCGTGTGGACCCACATGCCCATGTGGCCTACATGGCCCAATTTAGGCCAGCCCTTGTGTCACGCACGGCCTACCTGGCCATCACACGGCCATGTCCTTTGCGCACGTCCTGGCCTTATCGATCACACAGCCTACCACATGCCCATGTGGCATCGACAGTAGGGTTTTTGACTTTTGTTAAAACCCGTTTCTACATTTTTGGGTACACACCTATATCGATTTTGATGCGTAAACACTCTTAAGCCTCCATAACCTAAAAATTGACCAACATATCTCCAGATTAATTACTAAAACATCGAATTAAATTGAAATCAAGATAAGATACTCATCTAATGAGTGGCTGACACTTACCCTAACACCACGAACCAATTTGGCTACAACACAGCACGAGAAGGGCCTTAATCCTCGCAACCAGCTGCTGCGAAAACGTCAACAGCCTCCAATCAACAACTTAGTATTCACAACTTACAAAGCACAAAACTTACTTATCGAGACGTGTGACAAGAATCAAACTAGCGAAAGCGATAACGATAGTCAACAAAAAGAAACGAGTCAAAGAGAAGATGGAAGGAAGAAGAGTAAAAGCTGAAAAGTGGAAAAGATAAGAAGAGAAAATTTTTTACAGCAAAATTGGAAGAGAAAGAATTGAATTTCGGCAAATAGAGTCCCCAAATCAGATTTTTTGATAACGTCCCACATATTCTACTATACCTCAACTACTTAGTATTTAAATTCACTTCAAACTCTTTCACAGCACTTATGTGAAAAATAATTCTCTCCATTTATACAGGGATTCGAACACAGGACCTCATTCACACTAACACTCCACTTAACCGCCAGACCAGTAGGCCCATTCTGATATAAACTTACCATCTTTTACTTAAAAGCCTACTAACCAGAGATAGGGCTTAATTCATAAAAATACCAAATTTTGCCCAAGTCATGCTTGAACTTGGGACCTCCCACACACTTCCAGAACACATAACCACTGAGGCAGACAATTATTTGTGTCACATATTCACAAAAACAAAATTAAAATTTTGGGGCACTGTGATAGGATCTCCGGCGATCTCCAACCCTAGCAAACTTGACAACACTATAAAACTTTGGAAAGGAAGAGGGTAAGCTATATAGATTAGTAAGTTCATATGCAAGTAATAAGCATCTTAAACACAACTTAATCATGCAATTTATATAATGAAAGATAACATAAGTGTCATTAAAAATCTCATAATCATAACTTGCTTAATCACAACCTTACCAAGAGTCCATCACTTATCGAGTTTATCACTTATGAGTTTTATTACCAATCATATACCAAGACCAACAATATAAACACAAGATAAAATAAATTGCTATAAAGCTCAAAGTCATAACTTATTCGATCACATTGCTTGCTTTATCAATCTACTAACATAATTTAACATGTCTTGACATCAGCCTAACAACTGTAATCTCTCCAATCATTTCCAACCTCATAATAAGAATGCACATTAATTATGATTATTCATTTTTCAAGCGTATATTTTAACATCTTTTAATTGTTTAAAGCCCATATAGATCAAGTATGTAACACCCCTTACCTGTGTCCGACGCCAAGACAGGGTACGAGGCATTAACAGACTTAAACATAACCAATCATACAAAACCGAGTCATAAAATTTCATCCAAATTAAAACTTTTCGTTTTCATCATAAAGTCCCTGATATGGGCTTACAAGGCCCAATGCATACTTTGAAAGTGGTTCGGGACCAAACCGAGAACTTTTGAAAACTTTGAAAAATTTCTTGCAAAGCAGGGGAACACGCCCTGAGCATATGGTCATGTGGTCAGCCGTGTGGATGAAAGTTAGGCTATTTACCAAGCCTTTTTCCATCCAAAACATTTACACACTTATACAACTCAATAGCATTTAACATGACATTAATTGTCAATCAACATCCATAAACATGGCTTGAACATGGCATTCACTCATCAACAAAGGCAATAACTTGTGCATGCATATATAAATAGGTTTACAACCTAATTGGCCAATGTGAGCCAATTTATATGGCTATAAACCAAATCAAATCCTTAATCATTACGAGCCAATACATTTGACCATATCAATAACATATACACAAATTGACTAAGTCCCTATACATGCCATAGACTCAAAGGTTTACATTCATTTACCCAACATGATAGCTTGATAGTGTGATAGCATCTCCGATGATCTCTAACCCGAGCTAGCGTACCATCCTATAATATATAGGAAAGGAAAGGGAGTAAGCTACAAAGCTTAGTAAGTTCATATGCAAATAATAAACAATTTATTAACATGCTTTTACCAATCCTCATAATATATTCTCAAGATAATACAATCATAATTGCACATAGTTCCACTATTCACTCATGTTTATCTGAAACTATCTACTCGAGTTATAGTCACTAAATTATTTATATCTTGAGCTACGGAACACCAAATTAAGATCCGCTAATTTTCCCTGAAACTAGACTCACATATCTTCTTACCATAAAATTTTTAGAATTTTTTTATTTAGCTAATAAGTATAGTTTATTCATTAAAATCACCCATGTTCCGCTATCTGATAGTTCTAACCCCTCTTTGCTAAAAATTTGTTATCTCCTCGTACGGGATTCGATGATGTTCCCATTTATTTCTTTTGAAAATAGACTCATTAAGAATTTTAAGCATATAAATTATAACCCATAATTATTTTTGTACAATTTTTACTTATTTTTCCAGTTGGAACAGGGGATTCTAAAATCATTCTGACTCTGTCTCACAAAAATTCAAATATCTCATAATATGAGATTCTTTTGCTTACACTATTTCTTTTATATGAAAATAGACTCAATAAGATTTAATATCATATCTTATTCAATCTCTAATTCGACTTCCACCATTTTTGGTGATTTTTCAAATTCACACAACTGCTACTATCCAAAACTATTTTATTGCTAATTTTACTCTTTCATATTTTCTTTATATTAACTTTCATAGTAACACTTACTCCATAATAACCTTACCAAGTTTGATCACATATCGAGCACATTGCTCATAAGTTTATACACGCATACCTGCACTTATTCATCACATAGTCATATTCGTTTACACTTAGTCATTTCCCGTTGAACACATCGGAATAATGACGGATACTCGGTAGCCTGCACATAGTCCACCCTTGTAGCCAGAGCTACCTTCTTCACAAAGTGGCCTTCACATAGTACCACACTTGTGACCAAAGCTATCTTTTTTCAAAAGTGGCCTTCACATAGTACCACACTTGTGATCAAGCTCTTTCTTCTTAAAGTGGCCTTCACATAGTACCACACTTGAGTCATTAGTGACATGTCACTTGTATCCTATTCTATTCCTAATGTTCAACCGGAAAATTTTCCACTTGTCGATATTTTGTCAAATACATCAAATATTCAGCCACATTTCACAAAATATATCAAAATATGAAAGCATAAGTAAAAACGATGCATTATTTATATACAAACTTACCTCAGTAGCACAATTGGTGAAAAGGACTTATTCGTCAATTTCACATTTTTCCCTCGTTCTAGTTCCAAACCTCATTTTCCTTGATCTATAATAACATATTTTGCTCATTTAATACTCACACTATTCAATTTAGTCCAAAAATCACACTATGGAAAAATTACATTTTTGCCCCTAAGGTTTCACATATTTATAATTTTGCCCCTAGGCTCGTAAAATGATTTTTATTCAATTTCTTTGTACTTTAAGCCTAGCTGAACCATTTTCATAACTATAACAACCCACAATTTCCAATAAAACACACTTTTATGACACATTTTATAACTTTTACAAATTAGTCCTTTTAGGCATTTTCACCGAAAATAACTTAGTAAAAGTCGTTTCTCTAACCATAAGCATGTATTTTCTACCATTAAACACAAAAATACACACATATTCATCATGGGTAAAAACCCTAGACTTTAACGATATCTCAAATTAGTGGTAGAAATAGATAGATCTTGTTACGAGAATTTCAAAAACATAAAAATTATTAAAAACGAGGCTAGAACGGACTTACAATTGAGTTTGGAAGCTTGAAAAACCCTAGCCATGGTTTCCCTTTGTGAAATTTGGTCATGGGTTGAAGATGGACAAAAATTGGCTTTTAATTTTGTTTTAATTCATTTTAATCACTGAATGACCAAAATGCCCCTAACTTAAAAATATTCTATTTCACCTATCTCATGTCCATTTTTGTCCAAAAAATTAACCAATGATCTAATTAACATTTAAGGACCTCCAATGTAAAATTTCATAGCAATTTGACACCTTTAGCTTATAGAACTCAAGTTTTGCACTTTTTACAATTTAGTCATTTTAACTAAATTAAGTGCCGAAACATCAAATTTTTCGAACTAGATTTTCGTAAAATCATTTCGTGAAATTGTAGACCATAAAAATATAATAAAAATAAATTTTTCTTTGTCAGATTTGAGGTCCCGAAATCACTGTTCCGACCAAGCCCAAAATTAGGCTGTTACAAAGTATGTTCTTATAAATTCATTCACACTTACATATGCATAAATGAATATCGTTATAACTACATCCAATTTAATATTCATCTCATCTCTTTTACCGAAGTGAATCACGTGCAATATCATCAAATAACGATAATTTGCACTCTATGTGCCTTACATGTTAATAGTTAAAACATCTATAACTTACATCTTATATATCATTCAATTCATACCTCATTATATCTAATTAAACATATTTTCAATTCATACCTCATTATAGCGAATTAAACATATTTTGGCATAAAAACATACTTATACACATATCTTTCTCATTACATATTCATGTTACGATATAAACTCACCAAGTTACCTTCATTCGATTCTCACATAGATTTTGTACATACCTATATTACTTAATTCGATCTTGATTTCATTCACGTCCTGACTATGCCCATTGAACCATTTAGAATCACTAAGGATACTTAGGAATCCCACATAGGTCGTACAACGCCATATCCTAGATATGGTCTTACATGTATCTCATATCAATGCCAATAGCCCAACTATGGTCTTACACGAAATCTCGTATCAATGTTATGTCCCAAACATGGTCTTACACAAAATATCATACTGATGCCATATCTCTGATATAGTCTTATACGTAATATTGGTACCCCTAATGTCATGACATTTGTATCCTATCTATTCCTAGTGTTCAACAGGGACTTCCACTGTATCAAATCTCTATCGATCATTTCCGTAGTATCGTATTCAGTAGCATTCACATTTCATTTCAATAATATAGCATTTACCACAATTATATCATCAAGCATTTACACATATATAATTTAATGCTTATTAAACATACGAACTTACCTTAGCATAAAAGTGGCAAAAAGGAGCTAACCATCTAATACTTATTTTCCCCCGTTCCAATTTCGAACTTTATTTTTCTCGATCTATAATATTAGATTTAACTTATTTAATCATTATACTATTCAAATTAGCCCAAAATCACATTATGGCAAAAATTACATTTTTACCCCTAAGGTTTCACATTTTTACAATCTAGTAGCTAGGCTCGTAAAATGAAATGTACTCAATTTCTTCGATACCCATGCCTAGCCGAACTATAACAGCCCGAATTAGGGCCTAAATAGAATAATGGATTCAGAACCACGAATCCGAAGTAGAAAAATTTGTTGCAATAAAGTTTTGAGGTTTATTATATGATTGAATGCATGTGTGAGAATTTGGTTAAGAAATTTTAGTGATAAAGTGTCCAATTTGGTTTTTAGGACCAAATTGAAAAAGTTGCAAAATGTGTATTTTAATTGCTAAAGGGATTTGATTGTGATGAGTTTTGAAATTAGAAGTCCTTATGTGGTAATTAGAGCAATATAGTTTAGTTTGGACAAAATTGGACATGGAAGGGACAAAACATCAAAGTTTTAAGTGAAGGGCATTTTGGTCATTTGGTTGATAAAAGAATAAAAAGGGAAAAATAAGTCAAAAATTATTTCCATCTTTTCCTACCTTGGCCAAAAATTACAATGGAGCCATAGGTAGGGTTTCTTCAACTTCTAAGCTTGATAATAAGTGTATCTTAGCCCCGTTTTTAATGCCCTTTACGTTTTTGAAGCCGTAATCAATCGATCTAACTATTTCTGCCATTTATTTGAGCTAGGGTTCATGTTCAAAATTTTACCCATGTATGACATGCATGTATTTTGATGTCTAATGGTAGAAAATGAATGTTAGTTGTGTAATAAATGACTTTTGCTAAGTGATTTTCGGTGAAAACGTCCAAAAGGACCTATTTATAAAAGTTGTAAAATAGGTGGTAAAAATTTGATTTGAAAGAAAATGTGGGCTGTTTTAAGCATAGATAGGTTCGGCTAGGCTTGGGTTTTGAGAAAAATGAATACACTTCATTTTACGAGCCTGGGGACTAAAGTGTAAATAGGTGAAAAGTTAAGGGCAAAAATGTAAATTTGCCTTAATATGATTTTTGGGTAAAATTGAATAATGTGAGTAATAAACGAGCTAAATGTGTTATTATAGAGCAAGAAAGACGTGGGATCGACCTTGATCGAGGGAAAGAAAATATCGTGGACTAAATCGCAAAATTTGCCATTTTTGTATGAGGTAAGTTTGTATGTAAATAATGCATCATTTTATTATGTTTTGATAAGTTTGTATGTAAATAATGCATCGTTTTATTATGTTTTGATGTTCTCATGTTGTACAAAATGTGTGAATAATGATATGTGACATAATCAACAAAGTTTCGATAAGCGATCAGTATGAAAGTGTCAGCCCGGTTGAACCTTAGGAATAAAATAGATACAAGTGACATGTCACTAGGATCTTAAGTGTGTTTATGTGATTATGTGATGTCCAGGTGCTGGTCTTGCATGACTACCAGTGGCTAGGTAATCCTGCAGATGTTGCAGATACTTGTCAGCTTGTGTAAGCAACACTGAGTAGCTACGTCCCGACCATCAGCTTGTGTGAGCAGACCCATGACTAGCTTGAGAACGAGCATATATGTGAAATGTGATAAGTGGTAGCTTGGGCTACATATAAGTGGCACTATTGTGCAAGTTTTTCCGAGTATCTGTTAGTATTCTAATGTGTTCAACGGGAATAACAAAAGATATGAAGATATATGCATGTTTGTATGATGATGTGGTCCAGGTTTGCACGAGAAATTCATAAGTATGAATGTTATAAGTGGTGATATCGTGGTAAGTTGAGCTTGAGAAAGTTTAACATATATGAGCTCAAGGGTAAATGTATTAACTCTTCTTATGTAAATTTGCATGGTTACGATGTTATTTATTTGCATATAAACTTACTAAGCTATATAGCTTACCCCTCCTTTCTTTTTCTTTATTTTATAGTGTCACAAGCTAGCTAAGGATTGGGACTTGTTGGAGGCTTACATCACACTATCAGAATTGTTATTTTGGGTATTTGATACTGGTGATCTTTTTGTAAGTATGGCATGTATAGGGATTTGGTCATTTCATTTTGTGTCATATTTGATTTGGCCAAAAATGTTGGCCTAAGTTAGTTGAAAGTCTATTTTGTATATGGCTATTTGAAATTGGCAAAGGTGGGTTATTAGTATAATTAATTAAAGATGTCTTTCATGAATGAGTTGATAATTGTGTAATGTCTATACATAGGGATTGTGGTATGTCAATGATGAGTGGATACCTTGATTGTGGAAGTTTGGTTTCTCAATTGTGTTATGATAAGTGTTGTTGAATGGACATATGTGTTATTGTCTTTCAGGGTGGCAAATGGCTTGGAAAATAACCTATATTTTGTCCAGACAAGTAGACACACAAGCGTGTGTCTAGGCCGTGTGTGCGCTGTGTGTGACACACGGTCAGCCCCATAGGTGTGTTGATAGGCAGTGTGTCCCTTACACCCTAATTAGGCAAAACAGAAAGCCCAGTAGTAAACACACGGGCAGAAACACAGCCGTGTGTTCTTGGAAAAGCTAGATTAGGTTACAAGGATCTCAAAAACATAAAATCATTAAAAACGGGGCTAAAACGAACTTACAATTGAGCTTGGAAGCTTAAAAAACCCTAGCCATGGTTCCCCCTTGTAAAATTTGGCCATGGGTGGAAGATGGACAAAAATTGGCTTTTAATTTGGCTTTTTAATTCATTTAATTACCAAATTACTAAAATACCGTTAATGAAATACTTTATAAACATACCTAGCCATGTCTATTTTTGTCCACCAACTTAACCAATGGTCTAGTTACCATTTAAAGACCTCCAATTTAAAATTTCATAACAATTTGACACATTTACCCTATAGAACTCACATTTTGCACTTTTTACAATTTAGTCCATTTTACCCTATATATTAAAAATAAATTTTTCTGCGTTGGATTTGTGGTCCCGAAACCACTGTTCCGACTAGACCCAAAATCGGGCTATTACAAATACAATGAAAGCTCACAAGTGTTTACAAGAAAAGGTATGGAAGAATTAAGCTCTAGGTTGTTTTGTTTGATCTTTAAACTTTGCACATGTTTCTTGTTGTTGCTAAACCTTTGGAAGATAGTATTTATACCCTCTAATTGATTTCCAACCGTTGTGGTTGTTGTAGAAGTGAATATAGCCATTGGGGATAAAATACTAGGTCATTAACTTCACCTGTTGCAACGAGTATCAATACCTATTAAAAGGGTATCAATTTTTTTTTAATTAATGCAGATTTCAGTGATCGTTGGAGTAGGAATATCAATACCTTAGGAAATATATAGATACCTACCAGTGTTTGAAAATGGTTAAAAGATATTTGAAAATGTTTGACTCAATTGAAACCATTTCAACTTGATTTTATCAAATTGCTCAACTTTACTTTTATTAAAAAACACTTAATTTGTTATATCAAAACATATTATCCAATAAGGCTTGGTTTAACAATTTGCAAATGAACAATCAATGAAATTGGAGGAAGCCACCACGAACAGTCTTCAGGGAATCACCGAATTCATCAAGAGTTTCTTCTTCCTTTATCTCTAATTTGTTCTTAGTTTTTAAACATTTTTGCAAATTGTTTGATTGTTTTTCCATTAATGATGATGACTTAAATTGTTTCAGCTATAATAATTGCAATGATTTGATTAAATTCATTCAATTCATGTTTTTATTATTTTGTGCTTCAGTTGTTCATGCTTCCAATTAAAATCATTCATGTTATTCATGCATAAAATATGTTTGAATGCATTAGAATTATTTGCTTAATTCATCCCAGATGGTGATTAATGGACACAATAATTGGAAGGTGCATGCTTAATTTATATCTGACTCAGAATAAATTAAAGTTTCGTAATGATTCCAAAAGAATTCTATTACCTTACATAACTTTAAGTTTATATGATTAAATTATATCAAACTGACCCAGTCCCTGTTACTTTTCATAAATTCTAAGAAATCTTTAGTAAAATATGAATATAGAAATATACATATTTTCCTAAGTATAATACTTTAAAAGAACTTATATTCGATTCCAAGTTAATAAATGATCAGATTACCATAGAATTTTTCCGGAACATTGTTAAACATGATAAAGAATTAATTGAGTCAAGTGTTGTAATTGTTCTAGCTTATTCATGTTATTGTTAAAACTTAAGAATTGCTACTAAACCATCTCATTGCATTTCATTTCATTACATTTAGTTGAATTCATTTGCATATAGTTGATGAGTTTAATTTTAACATCCATTACCTCAAGAAATTGTGTTTTTTTAATCAACTTGTTAATATTAATTTTACAATTATTGATTTAAACACAGCCCCCATGGAGACGATATTATTTTTACTTACTTATTACTTGATAACGACTGTGTATACTTGCATATTCCGTCACGAACCAAGTGTTTGGCACTGTTGTTAGGGACTATTAATAATTGGTTGTGAAACTATTACTTGCAATTTGGTTTATTTAATTTTGTTTTTATTTATTTAATTTTTTAATTTTTGCGATTTTCTTTTCAGCTGTTTATGAGCATGGATCGAATAATCGATTTACTCCCAGCAGACCCTAAAATCGAGCGGACATTTAAACAAAGAAGATGAGAAAGACTAGCCCAGAGACAAGCCATAGGAATCGACCTTGAAAATCAAAATGAAATTCATGGGAATGGAGCTACTAATACTCGTAATCCAATCCTTTTTTGTTGATGATAGAGATAGAGCTATAAGACAGTATGATGTGCCCCTTTTAAATGAGCTTAATCTGGGAATTAGAAGACCAGAGATAGAGGCATCACAATTTGAATTGAAGCTTGTGATGTATATGTGACTCGTACACTTTGATGTAAGTAGAAGTCTGAGTTTGAATAGATAAGGAACCTAAAGTTTGTGCATTGGGTGTATGACTTTTGCTGTATGTAGTATCACCCACAACAATAGAATTCATAGCCCAAGACATGGGTAAATGAATATATTGCATACACAAACTATTATATTAATCCAATATGAAAATAAATGTATGTATTCATTTCTTTAAATGTGTACAATTGAATAAAAATCAAAAGTTTCATCTATCAAATTTCACTATGAAACAAAATTCATATATAAATTTGAATTAATCTTCTCACCATGACTGCTCTCCAAAAAGATAAACAGCTTGCCATAAAATGTACTCATTTCTCAATAAATTTCTTATTAATTATATATTAAAAATGATAATGAAATATTCACACCGTCTTTTAAGGAAAAAAAGGGTAAGGGATATGGAGGCAATACGCAAAGGTTGTGTATGGTTAATCTGAACTTCCGTGAGGTCAACCAAAGCGAACCTTTGACTTCTGTTAAAACATACTCCACACTATTGAGTTGTTGGCGCAAGTGCAACAATGGTAATAAATATTTGATCCCATCAATTTTTATTTACTTTAGGTTTTATTTTTAAATTGACCCTTGAACTATACTGGATTATCAAATTAGCTCTTGAATTTTTTTTAGGTCAAAAGTCGTACCTATACTATTAATTTTACCTCATTTTACTCAAAAAAATGTATGACGTCCAATAAGAATATACCACGTGCCACGTTCTTATAAGTTGGATTAATTTTTTGTTAAATTAATACAAAATTAATAGTTTAGGCACTATTTCTAAAAAAAAAAAAAAAGAACCAATTTGAGAATTGAGGTATAGTTGAACCAATTACCAATTTACTAATAAAGCCTTCAATCTCTACACTTCCCAATCATAAATATAACTAACCACCATTTTAGATTATGATAAATTAAAAAAAATTAAAATTAAATTTTAACTTAGTTGGCATTATTGATGTTACATTAGCTTGATGCTTATGGGTAATAGCGCATTTCAATTTAGTTTGTTTAAAGTTTGGGAGGTTTGAGGTAAGAAATATATAAGAAAAGTTAGTTAAGAAAAAAATTATGTTAAATTGGCAATGAAAATACTAACGTTTATAATTAATTGTTTTGATGGTTTTGACAAAATCAATCATTAAAAATATTAAATTAAATAAATTAACTCAAATCAAACAAACCAATTGAACTCAATTAAATAACTAGAACACATATAATTTTTAGGCTTAATGTTGAGTTTGACCCTGAACTATGTCTATTTTTCTATTTTGATACTTGAATTTTTTTTATCCCAGATTAATACTTAAACTATCATTTTGTTATCCAATTCAACCTTTTTTTTGTAACAGTGTTAAAAAATGGTCGTCATATGGTGCCAATCAAAATGTACTACGTAGTACATTTAACCAATCACAATTTTCCATATGGTAATTAAGTTTATTTAAAATAAAAACATTAAATTTAAATTAAAAAAAATCCATGACTTTGACTCACCATTGACCACTATTTATCAATGTTGACCAGCATTGGTCACTGTTGACCATCCATGTGACATTACTAAAACACGTTACATGTCTTTGTTTTAATATTATATATATATATATATATATATATTATATTGATTACAAATGTAAAAAATAATATTTAATACATAAATAATTCAAAAAAATTAAAAGATTTAAAATTTATAAAATTCTATAACATATAAATATAAATTTCAAAAATTCAAAATAATATAAAAAATTGAAAAAAAGATTATAATTTTTTTTAAAATTTTAAAAAATTACAAAAAAATCTTGAATTTTCAAAAATTATATTCTAGGAAACTTCACATAAGTTTTAATTTTTTTCAAAAATTGCAAATTCTAAAAATTCAAAACAATATATCTAAATTCAAAACAATTTAAGTTTTTTTTTTAGAATATATATCTGAAAATTTAAGTTCTCATTTTAAATTTTTTTAAATTTAAATACTTTTTATTTTTTATAAAGTTTATTTTGACTTTAGTTTTATAATTGTTTTGAAAATTTTTAAATTTTTTTGAATTATTTATATACTATATATATTTTTTAGTTTTTAATAAATAGAATATATATATAATATTAAAAAAATAAAAAAAAGAGAGAGTATATGGCGCATTCTAATAACGATACGTGAATGGTTAATGATGGCAACATCAGTCAATGGGAATCAACGCCAATCAATTTTCTAATAACGATACGTGAATGGTTAATGATGGTCAGCATCAGTCAATGGGGATCAACGCCAATCAACCGTCGAACAGTGAGTCAAAGTCAAATGTTTTTTTCTAAATTTAAATTTAATGTTTTAATTTTAAATTAAATTAATTGTCATATAATATATTGTGAATGATTGAATATGCAACGTGACACATTCAGATTAATTTTATATGACGACTATTTTTTAATATTATAATAAAAAAGATTGAACCGAATAATAAAATGATAATTTAAATACTAATTTAAAATAAAAAAATTTAGATACCAAAATAAAAAAATAAACATAGATGAAGAGAAAAATTAAGCATAGGGGAGAGTCCCCTGCCTAAACCTCAGGGCTTTAGCCTTCATTAACAAGACTTAATAGGCTTCAACTAAAATTTAATTTTTTAAAATAAAAAGAAGAGACTTAAATTTTAAACATTTAAAATATAAAAATTAAATATCAAAATTAGCTGAATTACAGGGAGTAATCGCAATCTTGAGCAGGGGAACACCTGTAAGAATCATCTGATGAGTTGTAGGGTAGAGTGAGTGAAACTCTCGCATCGGAAAAATGAAAGTGGAGAATAGCGAACCGGACTGACTGATAGTTCACCAACAAAAGAGTGAATGGTATCCCCAGTTGGACCCACTCCAATTCACAACAATTTCTAGTTTCCCAAACACCACTTTCTTTAAGCCCTTCGTGTCTTTATTTTTGTAATTTTATATTTTATAAAATAATATGAGACCCCACCCTACCTAGACATTTCCAGGAAATTTCTTCCACTTCCCTACCCTTTTTTCCTCCTTGAAGAAGAAAGTAAAGAAGCAACTTTTAGTTTCAATAACAATAGTTCTTTTCTATCACGCTCAGATTTCCTTCATAATCCTTGTATGTTTCCTTTTTCCTTCTCTCCTATACTCTTTTAATAAATTTGATTTGTAGTTTAATCTGCTATTTTATAGAGGAATTTTTTAAATTAGATTTTCCTGACAATTTAGTGCTCCTTATTTTCGCAAACAGGATTAAATGCTTTGATAACTGATTTTTCAATAAAGTTGCTTGCTTTTTGCCGTCTTCTTTATTTATTTATTTATTTTTACTCTAGTAATCATGTAATAACTTGTTATTCCCTATTTTATGTGTTGATATTAGTGTCAAGTACGATATCGAATTATTCAGATATTTTTGGTTTCTAGTCATTTGAGTTAGTGGCTGTCTGCAACTTTATTATAAACGCCATATTTGACTTTATCATTTTTCTTTTGGCACTAATTATTATGATTGTACAACGATTAACGAGGTTATGTTCTAGTAATTCCTCATGTGAAGGGAGAGTAGTCAACTAATTTCTTTTTTTTTTTCAGTTTTTTAAGTGATTGGCTATAACTAATTTGATGTCTTGTTTTCCAGTTGTCTTTGATGTCTGTGGTTTTGACATCTTCAATGTTTGTGTCGTAGTATATTCTTTCGCCGCTGACCTTGTTTCTAACTATGTATGTCTGGCATGCAATTGAGATTTGAATGTTCTAACTCGGTGTTTCATTTAATTTCTTCCCTTTTCAGGATCCGTGCTGTGCGGCAATAAGATTTCAGAGCTGATCATTCTTCTTTTAGCGGTGGCCTGGTGGTATCATTCAGGAAGCTATAGCTATGAATTATCCACCAGAAAAGCTTGTGAGGTTAGTACGTTCTTAGACTTCGTCCTTTGATTTTGTTATGGGGAATGATGATATGTTTTCTTAGTGGATGCTGTGCTTGATTCTGGAAGCCATTAAGATAATACTAGATATGCTATTTTGCAAGTGAGGTTGCCGTCAACCCTTTGCATTACCCGATGATACTATCATTAATTCTCATTGGCTGTAGTTACTGTCATTGACACCGCCTTCAAAATTCAACATCCTATGTTTTCTAATATCCGAAATCCTAGTAACTATTGATGCCTCATTTCTCACATGACAGCAATTATATTGTGCAATTAGTCAAGGGGTTGATTTTCTCTTACTACTTTCAGCTCCTTTTCTTTCTTTTTTCCAGAACATGAAATGCTAGACTGATTACTTAGTTTAAATGATGTCTTCCAGGTTCCGGGACTGGAATTCAGGGCGAAGCACTGAAGGACGTTATTCTGATAATAATTGGATAAATTCGGGGAAAATTAGATTCACAATAAATTCCTTTTCAGAAAAGTTACAAAGAGGGGTTGAATCTGGTTCTGAAAGGTTTAAAGGGATTAGAAGCTCATTTAAATCTTGTTCTTTTAACCGTGGGTTTGGGTCTAGTAAGAAAGTTCTTGATCCACAGGGGCCATTTCTTCAAAGGTGGAACAAGATATTTTTATTATCTTGTATCATAGCAGTCTCAATTGATCCTTTATTCTTTTATGTCCCAGTGATAAATGATGATAAGAAGTGCCTTGTTTTGGATGAAAAGATGGAGATCACAGCCAGTGTGCTGCGCTCATTCACAGATATCTTTTATATAATCCATATTATTTTTCAATTTCGTACTGGGTTCATTGCGCCTTCTTCTCGTGTATTTGGAAGAGGCATTTTAGTTGAAGATTCATTGGCTATAGCAAAGAGGTATCTGAAATCATACTTTGTAATCGATGTTCTAGCAGTTCTTCCCCTTCCACAGGTAAGAAAACATTACAGGCACATGAAAATGTTCTTCCTTTTGGGTTTATCTGGTTTATGTGTCGCAGGTCATACTCTATTTAGGCCTTAAAAGTTAAATGAAATGTGTGGATGGATCTTTTTGATTTATAGGGTGAGCATGAACTTCTCGTTATGCACTTTGAATTGTGAATAGTACCGAGAAATTCTGTAGAACCCTGAGTTGTTGAATCATTCTATAATCTGTCATACCAAATGCTAGTTATCAGGTTGTCCAAAGGATGACTTTAATTGCTGTAACTAACTATGTTTTTGCATCTTCAATGGAAATATGTTGTTTCATCACAGACTCACTGTCCATTGTTATAGAAACTTTTTTTTCATCTACTAATGCATGTAGTCCTGACTGCTGTACTAGTATGTGCAGTGTTTTACTCAGTCATAAATTCATGATCATTTAGTTTGATACTATTATCTTGGTTTTAACTTGCTATTCTTTTGTCCAGGTGGTGATTTTAATTATCATACCCCAAATGAGAGGGTTGAAGTCATTGAATACAAAGAACTTGTTGACATTTATTGTTCTCTTCCAATATCTTCCAAGAGTTTTTCGAATATATCCACTGTATAAGGAAATTACAAGGACTTCTGGCATACTAACTGAAACTGCATGGGCTGGAGCTGCGTTCAATCTTTTTCTTTACATGCTAGCAAGCCATGTAAGTTTTAACAATAGGTTTGTATCTTTTCTTTCAATTTCGTTTATGGATGCACCTTTTGTGTTCATCTTTGGCTCTTGAATGGTTTATTGCTTGTAGGACTCTAGACATTTCATTTCTTTTTTAAAAAGAAGAGCAGGTATCTTACCATATTGATTTTGGTGGTGTATTCATGTCATACCTATTTGTTGATTAACATTTGATTGAAATGGGTGGAAGCGTTCAGCATATATTGTGAAATATGAAGTGTTACTCTTAACTTTTGATCAAGTCCGTGCATAATGAGTAGGCATTGAATGGTTAATATAATTGTGATAAACAAGTTTTGAATTGTTTTCAATTTTTCTTCATCTTTAATGTCCCTGTAATTCTTGGAACAAATTATTGGCTACATTGAAAACTTTAACTTGTTTTAAATAATGGTGCATTGAAATTGACACCCCACTGGAAACATATATATATATATATATATATATATATTTGTTTTTTCCTGCGTAATGTATTTATGTTTTAAAGTTGATCACTTATATTTTACAAGCACTGACATCCACTTTGGATGCTGATTTTTGCTCTAGAACTAACAGTGGGGTAAAATGTTGTCTGGGGTTGATTATCTCAGTTTCATTCGGTAAATCTGAAATCTAGTTAACTTCATATTTGTAAGCCCTGGATAGTTATATTTAATATATATATATATACATATCTTAATTATGACTTGATGACTAATTCATTCTTCTGTTATATTTTATAATGGTCAAATGACTAGCTTTTCTTGTAGGTTTTTGGGGCTTTTTGGTACTTGTTTTCTATTGAAAGGGAATACACATGCTGGAAAGACGCCTGTAGGAATAATACTAAATGTAACCCCCGTTCATTTTACTGTGATGGTGATTCTTCTTTTAGCATGTTTCTAAATCAGTCATGCCCTATACAAACACCCAACACGACTCTTTTCAATTTTGGGATTTTCCTCAATGCCCTTCAATCTGGTGTTGTGGAGTCAGAAAATTTTCCAGAGAAATTCTTTTACTGTTTCTGGTGGGGCCTGCAGAATCTAAGGTATGCTAAATAAGATGCTTTTCATTTATTTTCCTTTTTCCATCACTTATTTACTGGTCATTGCTTGTTTCTTTTTACTAGATGGGCTGTCTTTAAGCAATATTCGGATAAATCTTTGACATATATATACCCCAAACTCTAATATGCTTATTGGCAAGCAGCTTTTGATTTCTTTGACACTAATTTTAACATTTGATATAAATCATTAATCTCCCAAATTTGCAATCGTTATTTGTTTTATCTTTTGTTTTTTTTTTTGTGTTCATATTGGATCTACAAGATTTATGAATCTAATTACTCAAAAAAATTCTATTTCCAGAAAGTATTTGCTCTTTAACTATCAAATTAATGGCCAATAAAGAAAAAACCTATCTAATTTAGTTGTCTGGTTAACTCATAAGTCATGACCTCTCAGAATCATAATAAAAATAAATGGTCTCTCATTTCTATCAACAGTCTTCGCTATGTGGGGCTGGTTTGCAGAAATATGCATGCAATCTACATAGAGCATATAATGCGATGAACCTTATATGTTGTGATGATTTGAAAAGTTTCTATGTAAGCATCTCCTCTTCTATAAAATTGTTAAATACATTTTCGTTACTTTCTTGAGGCTGATGGGAAACAATATTAGGATTAGTGCTAAGGTTTGAGGTGGTGATGAAATGAGATTAATTCATAATTGAGAAGCGTGGTTCATAGCTCTTGTGGTGATTTACTTAGGCTTGTTGAGTCTCTGTCCATCTTCAGTCGAAATGTGCTTATTTTAATTTTGGTATAGATTCATGGATTATTTCCTTGTTTTCTCTCTCTCTCTATTTTGTTAGCATATTGCCATTGAAATCAGACAGTAGTGTCTGATATCCTTTTGCCTATTGTTTTTGCAGTTCTCTGGGTCAGAACCTTGAAACTAGTACCTATGTCTTTGAAATCTGCTTTGCAGTTTTCATTTCAATCTCGGGCTTGGTTCTGTTTTCATTTCTCATTGGAAATATGCAGGTTCGTACCAAGTATCTGTAATCTTTTGAATTTTTATGTCAAGATGTTTGTTTTGTAGCAGTGAGACTGGTTTCTAGTATCTACTAGGACATAATATTTTGTTGGCAATTCTTTTCTGAAGGCTGTTTCTGAAGAATTAGTTTCGATCATTCAAAATCTTCTGCTCTGCATGCTATTTACTGGATTGTGCCTTTGGATCCTCTAACTCTTCTCCTGAGATATGTAATCTGTTTAAAATGGCTGAGGCCTTTTGGTTGATTTCAGAATTTATAATGTCCAAGTATTTTGCTTCTCCCTGTATCTCTTTCAATATAATGTTTATGTGCGATAAATAGGAAGTACATGTCTCATGCTGTTACCAGTGCAGTTCTTTCCAGTGGCTTTCTACTACAAATCAATAGGAGATATCAAACAACTTTTAGATGTTTCATGCTGTGAATGCTTCAACTTCACTCTTCCATAAGGACCCAAAATTATAGGTTATAATGAATCAATTTTTCTGTGAAACAGACATATTTGCAGTCCACAACTACTAGGTTGGAGGAGATGAGAGTAAAAAGGCGTGATGCAGAACAATGGATGTCCCATCGCTTACTACCTGAGAATCTGAGGGAACGAATTAGGCGATATGAACAATACAAATGGCAAGAAACTAGAGGAGTTGATGAAGAGAATTTACTTTGTAATCTCCCCAAGGACCTAAGAAGGGATATAAAGCGCCATCTTTGCTTGGCTCTGCTCATGAGAGTGAGTGCCTTGACGTCTTGACCATTGTTTTAAACAGGTTGCATGCTTTTCGGGGGTAATATGATGCATGTTAATATTTGACTTGCATTTTCACGGCCAATCACTGATTTTGGTTATTTCATTCATTTCCTTTGACGTTTAAGGTGCCAATGTTTGAAAAAATGGATGAGCAATTATTGGATGCAATGTGTGATCGTCTCAGGCCGGTTCTCTACACAGAGGAGAGCTATATTGTTCGGGAGGGAGACCCAGTTGATGAGATGCTCTTCATCATGAGGGGCAGATTATTGACCATGACAACAAATGGTGGAAGAACTGGCTTCTTTAATTCTGAATACATTGGGGCAGCAGATTTTTGTGGAGAGGAACTTCTCACCTGGGCACTAGATCCCCATTCTTCGTCAAACCTCCCTATCTCAACTAGAACTGTCCGAGCTCTTACAGAAGTTGAAGCTTTTGCTCTGGTGGCTGATGACTTGAAGTTTGTTGCTTCTCAATTCCGCCGGCTTCACAGTAAGCAGCTGCGCCACACTTTTAGGTTTTATTCACAGCAGTGGAGGACTTGGGCAGCTTGTTTTATACAAGCTGCTTGGCGCCGCTACAGCAAAAAGAAACTTGAAGAATCTCTTAGAGAAGAGGAGGACAGATTGCAAGATGCTTTAGCCAATGCAAGTGGGAGTTCACCAAGTCTGGGTGCAACCATTTATGCCTCACGGTTTGCTGCCAATGCACTACGTGCTTTACGGCGAAACCGTAGCCGTAAAACAAGAGTGCTGGAGAGGGTTCCACCTATGCTACTTCAGAAGCCTGCAGAGCCTGATTTTACTGCTGAAGAACAATAGGCAGGTAGGTGAAGAGACCTATTTTATGTAAAAGTTTCTGTGTGAGTAGATTAGGAACTCTTATCCCTCCACTTATAGGAAATGTACGAATCTTGGCGGAAAGTTGCCAATTGTTGAGTATGAGGTCTGTATATGATGTATATATATCTCTCTTCAAATTTTCCTTGTTTTGTTCCTTGGTTTTGAGTAATGTCGAATTTGTTTTAGCAGTTATTACATAATGTTATATTTTAAACTTACTCAAGTACCTATGTTTGGGGCAACTATTTTGCATTGTACATATAAAATACATATAAAGAGTTTTGATCCAAAGGGTTTTTTCCAGATTAAATCTACCCAGATGGTTCCGAGTCAAGGATATTTTAGAGACGATATTAGAGTCAAGGATATTTTAGAGACGATATTAAAGAAAGGGTTTAGCCTCTATTCTATCCAATGAATAAAAGGCCAAAAAGTAGTTTTCATAGGAACGATGCATCATTTTCAAAAAATTTTAAACTACAATTTGGGAAGAATTTTAGAATTTAAATCTGAATTTCAAACAGTGGCTATTTATAAAGGATACTTTTATATGCTTATTTTGTAATTACATTTTATCACACTCATAGTGGGTGAATAAAAATATTTTTAAAAATATATTAACAAAGGATCTTTAGTGGAGTGATTAGTGTTTTCTTATACAAATTTGTAGATCTTGTTTTTGATTATCAAATAATGTGTTTTTAAGTTTTATTTGAAGATTATATAAAAGTATAAAAAGATGAAAATATTCTTATACTAGTATTAATTATCTTTTAAAGTAAGGGCATTTTAATAAATTTAAAATTGAGTTGGAATTGGATTGATTTATGAAACTAACTGAGTCAACCACTTTACATGTAGTATAGATAAATAGGTTATTAAATCATTTTGGATTTGATTTATCCATGTTTTTATACTTTTCTAACATATTATATTGAATAGCAACTAATTTTTTTATAATATATGTATTTCATTCTTACGGCCGTGTGACCCAAGTTAGAGAGTTACACGGGCATGTGAGGTCGCACACGGGCGTGTAGGATAGCTACACGGCCATGTCTTGAGCCACATAGTTTGGGCCTTGTCACATGGCCTAGACACACGGCCGTGTGATCCCTATTTTGAAATTTTTGTTTTTGTCCCAAATCTTCTGATTTGATTCAAATTGGTCCCTGATTGTTCCTAAACTATTTTAAGGCTTCCTAGGCTCAATTTAAGAACCCTAGATGTATGATTTATTTTAATCTTAATTATTTATGAATTCTATTAATTAAATTGATAGACTTGTTACTATCGATTATTGCTTTTTCTGAATTGTATGGTCATATGTCGTAACCCTAATCTGACGACGGGTATGAGTTATGGGTGTTACATTTAGTGGTATCAGAGTCACGATTTAGTCTATTCTCAGAATGAACGTAGTGTGATTGAAGTCTAGAAATTATATGCCATATAAACCTATGATAGTGTGATATTCACTGTATAATAACTCGTATCCGTCACCGGAATAGGGTTATGAGGTATCACGGGGATTTACAAAACATTTATAGATAACTCAAGTCGATTTCTATTCATTTTTCGAAATTTGTCATAATGCCCCTTAAATGGACCCTCGAGGCCCAAAACATACATTAGAATCGATTCGAGAATAATTCGGGATCTCAGGAAATTTTTCGCAAAATTCCAAAATTTTTCCTTCTATAAGGAGTTGTACGCCCGTGTGGTAAGGGACACGCCCGTGTGGTTTCACACGCCCGTATTCAAGGCCGTGTGTCACACACGGCCAAGACACACGCCCATGTGTCTACCCGTATGAACAAAATAAAGCCATTTTCTAGCTTTATTTCTCACCCGAACTTTGCCAATGTCCTACACCAATACTTTCATTCATATACCAACCAATTCAAGCATCATAATCAAGTTAATTTTAACACCTAACATGGTACATCATTACATGCATTCATATTTATAATCTTACCCCTTTTTGTGAATATACATGTTAATATAATTTTATCAACCACACTAACACATGGATATTCATTATGATATAACCTTATAATTTCATCAAAATAATTCTTTACTAGCCATTTCAAATGGCTAGATTACAATCAACCATTTACATGTTAATATGGTCAATTAACCTATACACGCCATTATAACCATAAATAATTTACCGTATGTGCCAAAATAGGCTGATGGATAGTGTGAGTGATTTCCGCTAAGCTTCCAATCTAGCAAACTTTGATTTACTATAAACAAGGAAATAAAACTAAGCAATGCTTAGTAAGTTCGTATAACATGATACTTAACTTACCATTTATTCTATTTCAAGATAAACATGTAAGGTATAATCAATCAATTTGATCTCAAGCCCTACACATATACTCATTGCCCTTGTTAGTAATATATATATTTTCATAATAACACCAAGAAACATATATAGGCTCAACAACAATCAGGTTTCCAGGCACATATGCTTTCCACATCATGAATTCATTTAACATATATAAATCTCGTCTCTATATTACGAGTATATTTTCATAATAATTCATCTCAAATTCATATTATTTCAAGTCAGAACTTTACTCGTATAATCAAAAATTTCAATGCCACACGAGTAATACACTTAAGGTGTATAAATCTATAATCAAGGATGAACACATTCATCAAATAAATTCCATGTACAAATATCATCATCTCATATTTCCATGCATCAATTATCACATATCATTATTTTCATGTATTCCAGGCAAATACGTGTAATAACTCATTTTATTATTCGTATCTTCTTATGTCTGGAATTTTTATTCGTTGAATTTATTCAAAATATCTATGGATACATAAATAGTACACTCAAGGTGTACAAATCTATCCTTGTAGATGAATATGTTCATCAAACAAATTTCCATGTTCATATATCATAATTTCATACTTCTATATTTCATAAAACATCATTTCTATATACTTCAAGTAGATACATGTAAAAACTCATTTCTTTTCATATTAGGGTTTTACCCGTTGAATTATTGAAAATATTGATGGATATTTAGGTAGTACGCCCAAAGTGTACAGTTCAGGAATCCGTTAATTCATGTTCAGGGGTACCCATTAGGGCACATAATCAGAAATCACACTCTCGAGCCATATATCATACAACAGGATTACCAGTCCAGGCTAAATCCATTCTATAACATATGCTCTAAAGAGCTTGATCTGGATTACCCGTCGAGCTAAATCCAGTCTATATCATATGCTCGAGAGGGTTTATATCAGGATTACCCATCCGGGCTAAATCCTATCTGTAATGAGGTCAATAAGATTACTCGTCTGAGCTAAATCTCGTTAATAACAAATGCAGGACCTCATTCATATCAAGAAATTACATATCCACTGATTTTTTGTAACAGCCCGAATTTGGGCTTAATCGAAAAACTGGTTTTGGAACCACTAACCCAAAATTGGAGAAATTATTTCTGATATTATGTTATGAGTTATAATGTGTTTATAAGAGTGCGTAAAAATTTTGGTGAATTAATTTATGCGATAGAGAGCTTAATTGTGAAAAAAGATTAAATCACATAAAGGGCAAAAGTTGTGATTTAATAGAAATTGGTGTTAAATTGATAGAGAACCTTAATTAAGGGCCTTTAAAGGGAAGATAGACCCCTTATGAGATGCATGGTCGGCCATAGGAGACAATAGGCAAGGGAAAAGATAAAATTAGGTGAGTAGGTGGCTAAACTGGGAATAAAATAAAACAAATAGTAAGGGGGTTGTCATCTTTTCATTTCTTCCCATTTTCCACCAAAAATATTAGCCATTGGAGGGTTTTGAAGCTTCAAAATTTTCAACAACTTCTAGACCTCATAACTAAGTTATTTTAATGACTTTTCTTGATAATTTTTGTACTTTTGGGACCCTTGTAGCATGAGCTATCTATTGAGGGGTGTATTTTGCAATTTGGTGGAAAATTTAGAGTTTTGCCATGAATGTATAAGTGTTGTTTGCTGGAATTTTATGAAGGAAAATGAATGTAGATTGTTAAATAAACAACTTATGTGAAAGGGTGTTCATGAAAAATACCTAAATTGGGCTTAGTTGTAAAAGTTGTAAATTGTGTAGTAAATGCATGAAATAATAGAAATTGTAGGCTGTCATCAGAGAGAAAAGAGTTCGGTTAGGCTTGGTGAATAAGGAAATTCGATAAAAATTGATTTCTGAGCCTAGGGATAAAATGGTCATTTTTCTAAAGTCTAAGGGCAAAATGTCATTTTACCAAATTATGAATTTTTAATTGTTTAAATTAACATAGTGATTGAATTAGAAAAATTTTATTATTATAGATCAAGAAGTACGAGACCTGAACCTGACTGGGGGAAAGCCAAGTTAACGGATTGAACCAAATTATCCGTCTACATTTTCTATACCAAGGTAAGTTGTAGGTAAATAATACAACTTCACTATAGTTATTCATGAAATCATTGATCGGTTTAAATTGACTAATTGTGTCTATGAAATGTACATGAGAACATTTATTGAGCATGATTTGCTAAATGATGATTTTTATGTCATGAAATCATGAGAACCTATGTAATAGAACCCAGTTGAACTGTAAGAATAGATTGAATATTCTTTGCCATGATACTAGGGTCGATATGAGTGCTAGTGTAAGACCATGTCTGGGACATGGCATCGGCACGGATATGTGCTAGTCAGTGTAAGACCATGTCTGGGACATGGCATCAGCGTTGATACGAGTGCTAGTGTAAGACCATGTCTGGGACATGACATCGGCTTCGACAGGGAAGCTAGTGTAAGACCATGTCTAGGACATGGCATCAGCTTGGAGATGTGTTAGTGTAAGACCATGTCTGGGACATGGCATCAGCATGGATAGAGGAGAGCCAGTGTAAGACCATGTCTGGGACATGGCATCGGCCTCGATACTTGAGAGCCAGTGTAAGACTATATTTAGGACATGGCATCGGCTTGACATGTGAGCCAGTGTAAGACCATGTCTTGGACATGGCATCTACTTGATACCCTATGTTGGAGGCTCATTGAATATTCTTTCGAATTCTAAATAGTTCAACGGGAAAATTTAAAGTTAATGTTAAGTTTGAGAGATATTGTGATGATTTTGCGAGTGGTGCAGGTACCTAAATGAAATGTATCAAATGTGAGCTCACTAGTATGTTGTATGATTAGTAAAGGATGAAAACAAGTAAGTTATGTTTGTGGCCATTCTTTGTATCATGCACAAATTGTGATGTATTGAAAACATGTTATAACATAGTAAATTGTTGTTATTTATTTACTTATAACTTACTAAGCTATATGCTTACCCCCCTCCTTTCCATTTTCTTATAGTGCCACCTAGTTAGCTCGTGGATTAAAGTACGTCGGAGGCTTCGTTCACACTATCATCCAAAGCATTCGGTATTGTTAGTTTCTAGCATTTTAAAAAATGGCATGTATAAGGACTAGTTTAGTTATATGTCATTCTATGTTGGGCCAAGTGTGTTGGCTTATTTTGAGATACCCCATTTTTGTATAAGGCCATAAATATTGGCTAACAAATGCTATTGGTTACTAAATGCAAATGATGATGTTTTCAAGAATGAGCACTTAGCATGAGTGATTGTAGGTGCTAGGAGTGATAGATTGAATGCATAATTGGATAATTTATGTGAATATGTGTGGTTGCCAAATTATGGCCATTATTTGGGTATTGTAGACTTGTTATGCTTTGGTAGATGTTTGATTTTGTTTCAGGGTGGCAAAAAGGCTTGGTAGATAGCCTTATTTTGTCCACACGGGTAGACACATAGGCGTGTGTCTAGACCGTATGTGACACACGGTCAGCCCTACAGGAGTGAAGTTAGGCCGTATGTCCCCTGCACCTTGAATTGGTGGAATTAAATGCCCAGTAGTAAACACACAGGCTAAGACACGACCGTGTGTCTCAATCGTGCGGAGGACACGGCCTAGCACACGGGCGTGTGCCATGGCCGTTTGCCCTTAAAGGCTGCTGACGTCAGAAATAGAATGCTAAGACCTTCACACACGGGCTGCAACACGGGTGTGTCATGGCCGTGTAAGGGACACGGGCTGAGCACATGGCGTGTGCCTTGGCCGTGTACCCTATATTGTGTGATGACGTCAGAGTCAGAGAGTTACATAGGTTACGAGCACGGTTTGTCATAGCCGTGTGAAGGACACGGGCTATGAACACGAGCGTTTGCTCAGCCGTGTAAAAACCCTTGTAAGTTGAAGTTGGAAAAATAAATCCACATAGAGGTGGGACACAGGTGTTTCCCTAGGTGCTTAGGCTGTGTGTACCACACGGCCATTAGCATGGACATGTTTAAAGGCCACACGGGCGTGTTGCCCTTCCACACGGGCATATGCCCTGTTTTTTTTATAGTTTTTGATGAAATTTTCTTCAGTACTCGAAATGGTCCTAAATTGTTTCTAAACTATGTTTTAGGCCGCACAGGCCCATATGAAGGACCGTAAGTCAGTGTTTGAAAAACTTTCATTGAGTGTAAGTTGTATGTTTGCATGTGATTTAGTAAGGTAATGCCTCATACCCTATCCCGGTGTCGGATACGGGTAAGGGGTGTTACATTTTTCATTTATTCAAATAGGATTTGACATTTATCAGGTAATTGTCGAGTATATGATCATTCTCATATATTTATGCAATTATGCAATTCAAATGTTCACATTCAACTTGAAACGCCCTGAATTTTGAGCTTGAAAGTTTTGAGATTTGTGCATAGAGTTAGTAAGGAGGTTGCTCATAAGTATTTAGTTGTGCGATTTAAAGTAAGAATGGGCTTGTTGGTCTGGTGGTTAAGTGGAGTGTTAGTTTTATCTGGGGTCCTAAGTTCAATTCCTTGTGTGAACATTTTAGGAAAATATTTTTAGTACTTTTTATTTATATCAGTTATTTTTTGTTATTTGTTTAAGTATAATTTTAAATTTATGATTTGTTTTAATTTATGTTTTTATTTTTACTTTTTAGGGGTTTCACATTCTTTTCTTCTTTCCCCTTTGCTAGCTTTTCTTTTTGGCTCTTTACTTTTCTATAAAATTGGTTGTAGTCTGCGGTAGTTGAGGAGCATCGTTTCTTGTTGTCGAGTTTGTGACTGGGAGTCTCTGTCTGCGAAACAGGTGTGGGATTCGAACCCTTCTCTATTGTATTTGCATTTTCTTTTCGACTTTGTGAAAAGTTGATTTTGGATGTGATTTCGTTAGTATATGCTTGGAGTGTGGGTGGTATTGATATACTTAAATGTGGCAAAGGATGGGGACTATTTTAGTGGCTTTAACGGCTGTTTTAGGGCTATTTTGGGGTGGTTTCATGACCTCTCCGGCGGTCACACGGGCGTGTGTCAAGTCACACGGTCGTATGATATCGTGAATTACAGTTTTCGACTAAATTTGGGTGCCACACGGCTTGGCCACACAACTGAGTGGCTGATTTAGGAATTTTATCAATTTTCACATGGCCGTGTCCCCTAAGGTCACGGGCTTATGAATTTGGGAATTAGGGATTTAGTGATTTTGAGTCACACGGCCTGGCCACACGGCCATGTGGCTGATTTGGGGATTTAGGGATCCCACACAGGCGTGTGTTCTGGACACACGACCGTGTCTAGTATGGCACATGGGCGGGGGAGATCCTCACACTACCGTGTCTGCCTCGCATTTGATTTTAGTGAAATTGGACAGTAAGTTACACGGCTTGATCACACGGCCGTTTCCTAGCTTCACATGGGCGTGTGTCTCTGTCACACGACTGTGTGCTACCTTTCACACGGGCGTTTGGACCCCCACATGGCCTGGATTGCTCCACACGGTCAGAGCACACGAGCATGTGGCCCTATCTCGACAAATAATGTTTTTAGATCAAATTTAATTGTAATCGCAACTCTGTATGTTCCAATCCTTGACTAAGCTTTACTGTGGGTAGTTATGACTCTGATCTGGGCTTGATATTTGTGTTATTGTGTTATTTATGATTGGTTGTGTGATAAGCTTGATACTAAATTCGAGTTATAAGTGTGCACATGTTTGATCCTATAACTTACTGATTGGATGTGAGTGTCTGCCTCTGATTAACTGTCTGAAACTGGTATTCTGATTTTGTACATGAGACTGCATACATACATACATACATGTGCATAAAGTGTTTGGGGTAGAATTTTGAAGAGAAGGAAGATTGACTGAACTAGCAGTTTAACTGCATACTGTAGCCCTTAATACCCAGAGGGTCGTGGGCAGTCCCAATACCTTGAGGGTCATGGACTTTACTGATAACCATATAGTGGATTACCGCATTGCACAGTACCGCATGTACGTTAGCTACGCTACGTACCATTATCTGATTTGGCAGTTCTACTGCATGTCTATACATCGGTTTACCACATGCACTATACAGCCTATATGCCAGCTTTGCTGTGCGATATACATATGGATTGACAGTTTACCTGCTTGCTGTTAGCCCCAATACCCAGAGGGTCGTGAGCAGTCCCAATACCCTGAGGGTCGTGGACTTACTGAAAGGCTCTTAGGCCTATTGACTGGCAGTTCAGCTGCATTATATTGATATGTGTCGCATTCGGTACAGCTTGTAAGTGTAGGGATGGATGGGTGTTTTAAACCCCATAGTAAGTGTAGGGATGGACGGAGAGGTGTGTTGGCTGGATGGGTGGGATTATTCTTTAACTCAGCTGTATTCATATGCATCTTATTGACTGTTTTGTGATTGCGATTGTTTGATTGTACTATTTGACTGAAAGGCACTTGTGCCTATGTTAAATTAGTAAACTCTGATTGTATCCGACTGACTGAATTGAATCTGATGTCTATTGAGAACTATTGCTACTGTGCCTGAATGGTACGTGAGACTGTGAGTGACTGATTGTCCTGTATAACTGAAAAGTACTTATGATGTGTTTGATTTTGGGTGAATATGCTCAATTGTTATCTGTTGGTAAGTTCGATTTTTATATTTAGACTGGTTATGTATAATTCTGTAAGTATGTTCTATTTTTGGCCCTGTAGTTAGTGGGTTTTAATATCACACTGAGCTCGAGTAGCTCACCCCCTATTCTGTTTCCCCTTTCAAGTACCTTCCTGATTTCTGACGTTGGGCTTGGTACGCGGAGGTCTCGGACAGTTTCGACAGAGTGGATTATCAGTTTGCGATTTCTAGTTTTAAGCTAATATTTGGTTTTCGAACTGTACGATTTTAAATACTGTGGTACAAATTCTGTTTTGGATTTTCAGATGTACAATTATTTTGGTTATTTTCGAACTAAACTATAATTTTATTTGAGTTTTAAATTTCACTGCAATGGTTTAGTTTTTACTTAATAAGGTTTGAATGTTCTTAACTTATAAAGGGATTGTTTTGTAAAATTTCTCATGACCACTTTAGTGATCAATGTAGCATTCCAAATTCGGTCTAGACTTCTAGGCCGAGTTGGGGGTGTTACACAGCTCAAGCAATAACATTTTTATCATTTATCACTTGTCAAGTATTATCATTTATTTCAAGCACTGTCATTTATCGTGCTTTAACAAATATGTAATCATTTCACATATTTATGGCATTTATACAACGTACATACACAACATTCAATTCAAGCATATAAACATATAAACAATTTAGTTACACAAACTTACCTCAACAAATGTTCGTGTACGTAAAATATACTAATCTGACATTTTCCTCTTTTCCTCGTTCTAACTCTGAATTTGGTCTATCCGGATCTATACAAGTAAATTTAACATCAATTTAATACTATTTACACTCAATTTAGTCCAATTTACATCTTAGACAAAATTACTATTTTATCCCTAAACTATTAATTAATGATGACTTCGTCCCTAGGCTCGGAAAATAAAATTCTCACAAATTAATCCTTATTCCAAGCCTAACCGACTTTTACATGCAAAAATTACAGCTCAATTATTTCACAAAAATAAAAAAATTTTCATGAATTTTACATCTTTTCAATTTAGTCCCTAAATCATGTTTTCATCAAAATTTACTTTGTAAAAGTTGTTTATCTATCAACAACCTTTCATTTTCTACCATAACATTCAAAGTTTCAGCATATTCATCCATGGCAAAATTTCTATACTTCGATAACTTTTCAAATTAATCCCCAAAATAGATAGATTACACTATTTTGATCTTAAAAATATAAAAATTACTATAAACGGAACTTGATTACTTACCCAATTGAGCCAAGAAAGCTTGCTTTCTCTTTCCTAGGGTTTCCATGGAGTTTTTTTTTTTTTTTGGGATGAAGATTATATAGAATGATGATATTTCTATTTAATTTATTATCATCCATTAATTTTTCCACTTTCCAATTTCATCCTTTTCTTTTTCTAATTTTCCATGGATGATTCATTAAAAATATCTACTAACTTTTCTTTAATGGTCTATTTACCATATAAGGACCTTAAGTTTTGAATTATAATAGCTACTTGGTACTTATAGCTACTAGAATTCAACATTTGCATTTCATGCAATTTGGTGATTTCATCAATTAAACATGTAATCGATAAAATTTCTTTATGAAAATTTCACATAACATTTCTATCATACCATAGACGATAAAATATTAATAAAATAAGTTTTCTTACCAGAATCAGACTTCTCGTCCCGAAACTATTGTTCTGATTTTTACTGAAAATGGCTGTTACAACTCTCCCTCCTTAAGAATTGTTGTCCTAAAAAATTTCACTAGTAAAGAGGTTTAAATATTTCTTTCCATAATTTTCTCCGATTCCCAAGTAGCTTCTTCTATATCATATCATTGTTAGAAAACTTTTATCTAAGTTGCCTTTTATTTATCAGTTCATTCACTTTATATGCCAGAATTTCAATCAGTCCCTTAGAATATATCATGTCAACCTGAATTTCAATATCTATTAGAGAAATAATGTATGATAAATCTGGTCGATACCATCATAACATATACACATGAATAACATTATGAATTCTGTCTAGTTTTGGCAATGATATTAATCAGTACTTGACAAATCTGATTCTTTTTATTGATTTCAGATAGCCTGATAGACCACATATTTAATTTTCCTTTACGGCTAAACTGAAGAGCTTCTTTCATGGTAAAAGTTTTCAGAAATTCTTTGTCACTAACTTAGATCTCTATTTCTTTTTATTTAGGATCCATATAAAACCTCTGACAATCAAAAACTTTATTAAAGTTATATTAGATCACTTTCACTGTTCGTTCTGTTTCACAGATTATAACAACTTCATGTATTCTTTTCCTCGTTGAACTCAGTCCAACACTATGAAGTTTTACATTCACGATCATACAGAGTTTCATATGGTGCCATATTATACTTGACTGATAGCTGTTATCATACGTAAATTTTATTAACAGCAACTATTTCTTTTTTAATTATTTTCAAATTCCAAAATACTACACCAAAACCTATCTTCGAGAATCTAAATTACACATTCAAATTGACCATTTATCTAAGGATAAAATGCAGTACTAAATATAACCACATATCCAGAGCTTTTTGTATGTAACACCCTAAACCCGACCCAGACGTTACGGCCAAGTTCGGTGTGTTACATCACCTACAACTAACCATATTACCTAGTTACTAAGATTAGAGTGAGCTTGGCAAAACTGATATTTAAGTCTTAAGAGAAATTCCCAGTTTATTGGTGAACGTCCTATTCAATACTTGTTATTAAGAGATTTATGATAAAACTTAACTTTGTTACTCCTTTGAAACGTATGATGAGATTTTGAAAACACTCAATTAATTTTAAGAAAAACTTGCGCAGCTACATTCAAAAGAATTAAAGTAGTGTATGATTAAGTAATTTAAAAACCCAAAATAAAAATAACTAGAGCGGCCTTATTCCAAACCCAAAACCATAATAAACATAATTTAAAAATGAATACAGAAATAAAATAAGTTAAGATAGAACTTAATTAAATAACTGCAGTCCATGTGGCCACTCTGAATCCCTCCCAACTCCAAGTCCACCGATCTAGGGCTCACCTGTATGGATGGGAAGAAAGGGGTGAGTTTGGAAACTCAGTGTGTAAGGAAAGCCCATCCAGAGCCCAAATCAGCTCAAGCCCACTGGGCCTAAGCCCTATCCAGTCTCAGTAATTACTGGGCCGAAGCCTTATCCAAATACAGTAAACTGGGCCTTAGCCCTTTTCAGATAACAGTACGGCCCATAGGCACATTTCAATAGCAGAACAGATATTAATTATGAATGCAAGCCCATTACATGTGGGGAGACTACTCAACCCACCCAACCGCTACACTTCACCCGTACCAGCCCTACACTCCATATGGGGAACAACTCAACCCATCCAGCCCTACACTCTACAGTTGCAGCATAGCTGCTCAGATAACAGAAAGTTGAGGCAAAGCCTCCAGTACGTGGTCAAGCCACTTTCAAAACTTCCTCCATCAATAACCCAGCCCCATGCAACAGATATTTATGATATGGCATACAGTAAATAGAAACAGTAAATCATGCATTTCAGTCAAATTTAGCCCTAGGGGTATAACGGTCATTTAGCACCTAAGGGTAAAATAGTCACTTCGCACCTACAAGGATATTTCAGTAATTATACCATTTTTAGGGTTTTCATGCACATTTTGATCAGTTATAGACTGACTTTTACCTCGGTAGCTTATTTAGCCCATTTTAGCAGATTACAGTCATTGGGCCCTAAAACCCCTAATGGGCCCTATAGTGCCAATTAGCTAATTTAGCCCATCTAGTCCAAATTTTTCGATTGATTTACCCGTTTTAGCAGTTTTAGACCTACAATCTACCAATACGTATTTATTGCCTATTTTTACCCATATGGCCCCGTAAGCCCGTTGGGCCCAGTTTTAGCCCATCAATGCCCAATTTACCGAAGTGCACGAAATTGCACATTCAACTAACTTACCATTCGTGATTACGGATCCAACGATTCTCAAACAACTTATAAGTGTTCGCACGCTCACAAGCCCACGAAATGCCAAAATTTCAGCATTTCGACTTTTGCCGAATTGAACTACAAGAGGGTATTCGATACACACCTAATTTGCGATGACTTCTAACGAGATCTCCCACGATATCCTTTGTCGAAACTAGTGACTAGATCTAGATCTAGTCGTTCCAAAGATCCAAGCCTCTTATGCTCCTTGCTAGATCGCCCCACAGGTTTTCCCTAATCAAGGCGATTCTTCTACTAAGATCTGATGCAGATCTAGCCCCTAAACACTAGCAGAATTTGAATCTTAGAGATCTAAAGGATTCGGCTATATATCCTTAAAAACTATGTGTTTTCGGCTTTTTAAGTGGTGAAAGAAGATATGATTTGAGACTATGGTTGGAGGGGTGTTTGTCGACAGAGCCTAAGGGTTTGGAGAGTATGAAATTCAGCTACAAGTGAGGAAAAACAAAGGGGGTTCGGCTATAGGCAAATCGGCACAGGAAGTAACCTTTTGGGATTTCGGCTTTTAGTAGTTGATGAGTTTGAGAAGAAAAGAGTGGCAATTTTGGTTTCTGAAAAGAAGAAAATAAAAGATGAGGGAGGAGGAGAGGTGATTTCGGCTAGAGAGGGAAAAGAAAAAGAAAGAACGGAAGAGAGGAGAAGAGAAGGAAGAATTCGGTACCAAGGAAAGCTTACTTGCGTTTTCAGCTTTTTGCAACACTGAGAAGAGAATAGAATGAAAGTGAAGGCTCTAGGTGGCTAACCTTAATTCAGCAAGACAAAAAGAAAATAAAGCTTGCCCTAGTGGCCATTCAAACCAACGACCCAATCCCCCTAAGGCCCTCGCCGAATGTTACCTAAGCTCTATCACATGCCCGGCACATGCATAAAAATAAAAGTACCATCTGCTTACCTTGTGACTTGAACTCTGGCCCTTAAACTCAGTCCACATGCCACTTTTTTAGGAACTTAGTGGCGCCACCCTGCCACTTTACCAAGGCCCTCCTTTAGTCTTCATTTACTAACTTTTTCTTAAAGGCCCACTTAACCAAGTCCTCTTTCACTTAAAAACCAAAATTGATATTCTGCTGGGTTTTAACTTAGGTTGGGTCTTCTAAAGGCCTACTAACACATTTAAACACAATTTCAGTATCTAGAACACCAAAATTTCAAAATTCACCAAAAATCTCGAAAACTCGAAAAAAATCCCGAAAATCAGGGCGTTACGTTGTAGCTTGTTTCAGAATTAGAATGTAAACTGTGTATCTCAATCAGAAATAATGGAAACTAGCAAACTATGAAATTTGACAATCTTAGAAACATAATATTCAAACAATCTATTAAAGAAGAAATCCATTTATACCAAGATAGCTGTGCAACCTTTAGTAAATGATTGACAATTATCCAAATAGTATCTTTCTTTTTCAGAGACAAAGATAATTTCAATATGAAACCCATAGTAATTTATCCCATTTTCTTTTCGGCCACCAACACATCTTTTTCAAATCATTGTACAATTTTACTTTCCTTAGATAACAACCATGTTACTATTATAAACGTCGTGCAAATTTTTTTTGTACAACTTCTGAATCTTTTAGTACCTAGGCTCTACCTCTGAATAATAGATACTTATCCAAATCTATTCTAAAATTCTGAATCAGAAATTAATTCACGTTGTACTCATTCAACTTGTAGCTCATTGTAACTTTTCTAAGCTTCAGAGATCTTTTGCAAAAGCATTAGTTTAGCTTTAAGCTCCGCTAAAAATTTAGCCATCATCAAACAATATTAATAATGTATTCATTGCTTGTTATACACACAGAAATTTTCTACTCAGAGTATCAACAAATTTCACTTGTTTTTCTCCAAATGAAAATCAATTATCAATCATAGTTTTTCAATAGCTTTGGCTATCCATGTTGTCTCATATTCAAATCCTTTTTGCGATATTAGATGATTTAAACTTTTATAATTAGTAAATATTTAACATTTTTCACTAACCGATATTATCACCCATCTTCATTGCAAATACAATGATTTCAAATTCTAAGTCATGTATCAGGTAATTCTTTTTATACAATCTTTAACTATCTGAAGGTATAGACTATTACCTTGCCTTAATGTTTCAAAACACAATTTAACCCATCCAATGGTGTATCACTGCAAATTACAAATTTTTACCCAATTTATCCTGGATTAGAACTGATGCTTTGGTCAACGAAACTTTCATCTGATTAAAACCTTGCTGACATTTATTAGACCACTCGAATCTTACATCTTTCTATAATAATTGTATCAGCGGTATAGCTATCAATTATCAACACCGAAGCTTTAAATTTTTCCAAAGCCACAATCCTCAGATAGATTAAACCATAATATCATAATAGAACTGAAGTTTCAACAGTATAGATGGAGCAATACCTCAACATCAATAATACTCTCCAAATAGAAGAGAAATAAAACTGAAAGTTATCCTAAAAATAACCAGGGTAATAATACAACTTCTATAATCTGAAATCCATATTACTAAACTCCCATGATCGAGTCAGTACTTATAATAGTAAATGTAATTACCTCTTGCCAATGATTATCTTTTACAAATAAACCATATTTAAAATGCAGAGCTTCAACCAATAATAGTAGAAAACAATATCATATGAATCTTTTCGTCAAGTCTTCTCTCAAGCATAATTGATTAGAGAACTAGAGAAGGATAGAGCATTACCTCTCATGAATTAATCAGACTTTCAATAATTCTATCTAATATCATGATTAGTCAACCTTTCTATGTAATAAGAATCACATCCGAAAATTAACATTTGCATATACCTTTGTAAGTAACAGAACATATAGAATACCCAGAAAGGATTACTGTAAGATATACAATTTTAATAGCAGCATTCAGATATCTTTTCCATTTTATCACCGTTCCACTGACTATTAAAGTCATCAATAATCTTACATTATTCAATTCACTAAGGAATCAATTCAGAAGAAATTTCCAATTAATCCATTCTGTAGTTACCACACCTGAATAAGTTGATTACTCATAAATAGTTTCTTCCTTAATAGTGACATTACATATCTCGAATAATCTTCAGAAAAATCTGATATCACTTTTAATACCGTCTTTACTTACTAACCATTCTCAGTTTGATTGCATTATTAATCATTCAACCACTAAATTCTTCAGTTCCACACTTGTAAACTTAATCAACAAATTCTTGTGAATTTCATTGTATAAAACTGTACTAGTAAGGGGGTGGAGAACGTAAAGCCTCAAAATTTAACTTTCATAAATACACACATATCACAGAACATTTATCATCAACATGTCCATTATAAAATATTTATTTCATACCTTTATGAGTCTTATTTCATCATAAGTAACATTTTTACTCAGGCACGTGAGTATCACTGTCAGCAATATTGGAATTAGCTTGGTTGGAAAGTATCTCTGTCTATTTGTAAAACAATTTTCATCAGAGTTGGGAGATATTGCACTATCATAGGTTATATAATGGCATGTATTTCTAGACTCCATGTATGCTACGTTTAGTCTGAGAACCGATTAAACTGTAGCTCTTGTAACACCCCTTACCGAGTTCGACGCTGGGATGGGGTACAAGGCATTACCGTACTTAAACATACTTGAATACGTAAACTCAGGCTATAAAAATTCATTCCATGTCAAAACCCTTCATGTATTCTCTTACTATCCTACGAGGCCCAGAACGTATATCGAGTGTGTTCTGGAACTGATCCGGGAACTTTCGGGTATTTAGAAAATTTTTGCCTAAAACAGGGCCACACGCCCGTGTGGGATGGGGCATGCCCACGTTCACACATGCCCATGTCCTTGGCCCATGTTGAATTTATTTCATATTTCAAACCTACAGACTTGAACACGGCATGGGCATACACCTGTGTCTATGGCCCATGCCCCTCATACGGCCTAGATACGCCCGTGTCTATAACCCGCGCTCTAATCTGATCTTACTCAAAGAATAACTTGAAAATCCACACGGCTAGAGCACACGCCGTGTGCTCTTCTCGTGTGCAACATTGACTTAAATACTATAAACATCAAGGGTTCACATGACTAAGGCACATTTCTGTGTGCTCAGCCCGTGTGCAATTCTAACTTACTTACTTAGGATGCAGGGGGCACACAGTCTACTAACATGCCCATGGGGACCGACTATGTGTCACATAGGGCTTAGGCACACGCCCGTGTGCCCATCAGTGTGGACAATTATAAGCTATTTTCTAAACCTTTTTGCCACCCTGAAACACATCTAACTCATACCAGCTTCAAACTCACAATTCAAAGTATAACATACATTAAGAACATTCATCATTGAGGCACTCACATGCCATCATGCATATCATGAATTTCATTCTTATTGCATAAAATATAATTTGAAAAATATTAGCCAATTTCAAAAGCCATTACAACTTGACTCAAGTGATAACAATAGGCAACACATTTGGCTACTCAAAATAATACGTACCAAAGTGACTAAACTTCCTATACATGCCATACAATAAAAAGACTAACTTTTACTATACCAAAATGAATTCCTTGATAGTGTGACTTCGAGCTCCAGCTTTGAGCGATCCCTGAGCTAATTCGGCAAATCTACATGGAGGGGAAAATAAGGGAGTAAGCATAAAAATACTTAGTAAGTTGCATAAAATAAAATAGCAATAAATGTCATGGAAAGTCATTCAAACATGTCATCATGGGGTTTATATAACTTTTTACTCCTTCTCGTATCTTACTCATTCTTAGAACATATTCATTCAAGACTTATTTACTCTCATGACTTACTCTTTCCCATGGCTTAGTCATTCACATGCTTTGCTCATTCACATGCCTTGTATTTTTATAATTTCTCATGACTTACTCAAATGTACCAGTAACACTCATCATGAAACTTTAGTCTCTCTTGTTAGCTAAATGACTTAGATACATTCTCTATTAGCATTTTTAGAATATTGAAGGATACCCGTAGTGTCGTTCTCATAGTAAGGTGCCAAAGCCATATCCCAGATATGGTCTTACACGGGAGCTCATATCGATGCTGATGCCATGTCCAATACATGGTCTTACATGACATTGTAGAATGATGCCGATGCCATGTCCTAGATATAGTCTTACATGGGATCTATATCTCGTCTAGGTGCCGATGCCATGTCCTAGACATGGTCTTATACGGGACCTTATGTGGATGCCAATACCATGTCCCAGACATGGTCTTATATGGGATCCCTGTTCGGTGCCGATGCCATGTCCCAGACATGGTCTTACACGGGACTCACAATGCTCATGACATGATTACAGTATCCTTCGTATCTTTGATACTTGCATGAAATTTTGCTTTCATGTTTCCATAATCTTTTAGTAAAAATTCATGTAATTAAATTTCTTAGAATTTTACATAATCACATAGAATATCATTATCATAAATTTAAATAATGCATAGGGTTAAATTATTACATACAACTTACCTCAGGTCCAAAACGAGGCAATTGTTCGATTTTAGTCCATTATCTTGCTTTTTCCCCCAGTTTTGGTTCGGGCTTCGTGTTTCTTGATCTAAAATGACAAATTAAGCTAATTTAATACACACATTGGCTAAATAGCCCATAATTTACACTTTGGCAAAATTTATAATTTTCCCCCTAAACTTTTGCATATTTGCAAAATGGTCCCTAGGCTCGTAAAATAAAATCCATTTAATTTCTTGACTACCGAAGCCTAGCCAAACCTTTTATGTTCTCATAGCAACCCACATTTCTCATCAATTTGTACATTTACTACACATTTTACTAACTTTGCAATTTGGTCCCTATTAGGGACTTTCATGAAAAATCACTTAGAGAAAGGTGTTTACTACACTTTAAACTTTCATAATCTACCACTAGACATCAAAATACTTGCATGTCATGTACGAGTATATTTTTGAATATAAACCCTAGCTCAAATTAGTGGTAGAAATAGCTAGGTTAAGCTACGAGGATTTCAAAAATATGAAGAACATGAAAAACGGGGCTTGGAGTCACTTACTTGGAGCTTAAAAGTGAAAAAAACCCTAGCTATGGAGGACTCTTCAAATTTGGCACAAGCATGGAAAAGATGGATACTTTTTGTTTTCTTTTTCCCTTTTTATTTCTTTAATTTACCAAATGACCAAAATGCCCTTATGGCATTTCTTTGAAATTTTACCCTTCCATGGGCTTTTTTGTCCATAGTGCCAAAAATTAGTTTGATTGCCAAATAAGGACTCTTACTATTTTTTCTGATGCTATTTCATACTTAAACCTTTTAGAAAATCAATTTTGTAACTTTTGCAATTTAGTCCTAAAGGACAAATTAATCACTAATTCATAAAATTTCCTTCCTGAAATTTTCTCACTATCATGCAAGTATACTATAAACTTAATAATGATCATGAAATATACTTTTCTACTTTGGAATTGTGGTCTCGAAACCACTATTCTGACTAGGCCCTAACTCAAGTTATTACAGCTCTGATACCACTAAATGTAACACCCTTAACCTGTATCAGTCGCCGGGATAGGGTTATGAGGCATTACAGGGATTTACAAAATATTTATAGATAACTCAAGTAGATTTTTTTTTATTTTTCAAAATTTGTCATAATGTCCCTTAAATGGACCCTCGAGGCCCAAAACATACATTAGAATCGATTGAGGATTAATTTAGGATCTTAGGAAATTTTTTTGCAAAATTTCAAAATTTTTCCTTATATAAGGAGACACATGCTCGTGTGGTAAGGGACACGTTCATGTGGTTTCACACGCCCATAGTCAAGACTGTGTGTCACACACGACCAATATATATGCTCATGTGTCTACCCGTGTAACAACCCGAATTACGGCCTAAATGGAATGGTGGTTTGGGACCACGAATTTGAAATAGAAAAATTTATTCTGATAAAGTTTTAAGATTTAGTAGGTGATTGATTGCATGAGTAAAAATTTGGTAAGTAAATTTTATCGGTAAAGTGCTCGATTGAGAGATAGGACTAAATTGTAAAAATTTGAACATATGAGTTCTAGAAGCATTTAGAGTGTAATTGAATTGCATTCATAAATTTGAGATCCTTATTTTGCAAATAGACTATTTTATATTATGATGGACAAAAATGCCCATGGAAGGAAAAATTTACAAAGAATGCCATTAAGGGCATTTTGGTCATTTGGTTATTAAACGAAATAAAAAGGGAAAATAAATAAAAAATTGGTGTCCATCTTCCTCATGTATGGTCAAATGTCCCTTTCTCCATAACTAGGGTTTTGTTTCATCTTTTCAAGCTCCAAGTAAGTGATTCCTAGCCCCATTTTTCATGTTCTTCGTATTTTTGAGACCCTCATACCTTGACTTAGCTTTCTATACCACTATTTTAAGCTAGGGTTCATGTTTAAAAATTTACCCATGTGTGACATGAAAGCATTTTGATGTTTATTAGTAGAAAGTGAAAGCTTGAAGTGTAGCAAACAACATTTGCTAGGTGATTTTCATGAAAATGCATTTAGGGACTAAAATGTAAAAGTTGTAAAATATGTGCATAAATTGTGAAACATTGAAAATTTTGGGCTGCTATAGAAGAGAAATATGTTTGAGTAGGCTTGGGAATGTAGAAAAATTAATACATTTCATTTTACGAGCCTAGGGACTAAATTGTAAAAACTTGACAAAGTTAGGGGTAAAATGGTAAAATTTTCCATAAGATAATTTTGGTCCAATCGAGTAATGTATGTATTGAATGAGTTAATTTTGGTGTTATAGATCAAGAACGATGTGAAAATGACCTTGACCGAGGGAAAGGCAAGGTGTCGGATTAAAATCGAAAAGATTAGCATATTTGTACCGAGGTAAGTCCTATATGTAAATAATGAGTTATTTTTAATCATTATGTTTAATTTGTTTAATTATTTTGAAATTCTAAAATTTTATATCGAAATATTGATTATGGAATGTGATAAACCGATAAGTAAAGAAAAGTCCCAGTTGAACCCTAGGAATCATTAGGATATGAGTGACATGTCATTGGAAACTAGCAACCGTTATTGATTGTTTATGTGATTCAGAGTGCTGGTCTAGTTTGACTACCAGTGGCTAGGTAATCTTGCATTTGTTGCGGATACCTGTCAGCTTGTGTGAGCAGCATTGAGTAGAATTGACTACACCGTCAGCTTGTGTGAGCAACCCGATAATAGCTCATTATTGAGCCTAGCCTTATATGATAAGTGGTAACTTCAGCTACATTATGTGTGTGACACTTGTGCCTTATTTTTGTGTATCCTTTAGTATTCCATGTGGTTCATTGAGCTATCCGAATTAATATGATACAATATGAAAGCATGCAAAAAGATTTAACTGTGTGTTCAAGATTGTGTATGTGCAGGTTATATGAAAATTATTGTGTGTGCTAAGTGCTTAATATATGTAAGAATCATTTGGTAAGATCACATGAGTAAGTGATAATTCCCAAATTTAATTGTATGATTGGAAAACTTATTTTCCATTAGTTATGTCCATTTAGCTTAAATGCTCAATACTCTTGCATATAGACTTACTAAGCTTTATAGCTTACCCCTTCGTTTTTCCCTTCCCCTATAGGTTCGTCAAACTCAACCGAGGTTTGAAGATCAATGGGGTTCCATCAACACTATCAACAAGCATTTTGGTATTTTGTTTAAACACTTAAGATTATGGCATGGTCGAATGTTTTGTCATGTGTCATAGTTCTTGGGGTCAAATGTTGTCACTAAAGTTATGGTATTTGGCCATTTTCTATGGGCCACATATGATTGAATATTTTCTAATTAAAGTGTTGTAATCTCTTTTAATACAAGTTGCATAGTAGGTGTATAATGTGTATGGATGAGTATGCTTGTGTATGGTTGGTAAAACGTAGTGTGTGGATGTCGAAATGTGGTTGTTTGGATGTGTTTTTGTGTCATATTATGTATTGGAAAAATTGGTTTGTGTTGGGTTGTGTTTCAGGGCGGCAATTGGCTTGGAAAATAGCTTATAATTTTCCACACAGGTAGGCACACGGGCGTGTGTCTAGGCCGTGTGCAACATACGGCCAGCCCCATGGGCGTGTTGATAGGCCGTGTGTCCCTTGCACATGAAATTATTGTATTTAAATGTTTTTTAGTAAACACAAGGGTTGGAGATACAGCAGTGTGTCTTGACCATGTGATTGACATGGCCTAGCCCATAGGCGTGTGGCTTGGCCATGTGACGAAAACTTCGCGATGATGTCATAAATAGAATACCCCAGTTTTTCACATGGGGTGAGGACACGGGCGTGTTGAGGCCGTGTGAAAACCCCTGTAGGTTTAAAATGAAAATTAATTCCTCACGGGCTAGGGACATGGGCGTGTGCGACCACACGGCTTGCCCACACAGGCGTGTCCCATGTCACACAGACATGTGACCCTATTTTGAGTAAAAATTTTCTAGGTAAACGAAAGGTCTCGGTTCAATCTCGAACCACCTCCAATGTATATTACGACCTCGTAGGCCTGTAATAGGGACGAGTTGTGTATGAATGAAAAGTTTTAAATTGTAATGAAATTTTATGGCTCGATTGTGTACGAATGTTATCGTTTAAGTCTGGTAATGCCTCGAACCCTTTCCCAGCGTTGGACAAAATAAAGCCATTTTCTAGCATTATTTCTCACCCAAACTTTGCCAATGTCCTACACCAATACTTTCATTCATATACCAACCAATTCAAGCATCATAATCAAGTTAACTTTAACACCTAACATGGTACATCATTACATGCATTCATGTTTATAATCTTATCCCTTTTATGAACATACATGTTAATATAATTTAATCGATCACACTAACACATGTATATTCATTATGATATAACCTTATAATTTTATCAAAACAACTCTTTATATCCATTTCAAATGGCTAGATTACAATCAACCATTTACATGTCAATATGGCCAATTAACCTATACATTGCATTATAACCATAATTAATTTATCGTATGTACGAAAATAGGCTAATGGATAGTGTGAGTGATCTCCGCCAAGCTTTCAATCCAACGAGTTTCTGATTTACTATAAACAAGGAAATAAAACTAAGTAAGCATACGATGCTTAGTAAGTTAGTATAACATGGTACTTAACTTACCATTTGTTCTATTTCAAGATAAACATGTAAGGTATAATCAATCAATTTGATCTCAAGCCCTACACATATCCTCGTTGCCCTTGTTAGTAATATATATTTCCATAATAACACCAAGAAACATATATGGGCTCAACAATAATCAGGTTTCTAGGCACATATCCTTTCCACATCATGAATTCATTAACATATATAAATCCTATCTCTATATTATGAGTATATTTTCATAATAATTCATCTCGAATTTAGAGTATTTCATTTAAGAACTTTACTCGTATAATTAGAAATTTCAATGCCACACGAGTAATACACTCAAGGTGTTCAAATCTATAATCAAGGATGAACGCATTCATCAAATAAATTCCATGTACAAATATCATCATCTCATATTTCCATGTATCAATTATTATATATCATTATTTTCATGTATTTCGAGTAGATATGTGTAAAAACTCATTTTATTATTCGTATCTTCTCATGTCTGGAATTTTTATCCGTTGAATTTATTCGAAATATCGATGGATACACAAATAGTACACTTACGGTGTATAAATCTATCCTTGTAGATGAATATGTTCATCAAACAAATTTCCATGTTCATATATCATAATTTCATATTTCCATATTTCATAAAACACCATTTCCATGTACTTTAAGTAGATACATGTAAAAACCCATTTCTTTTACCCGTTGAATTATAGAAAATATCGATGGATATTCAGGTAGTACACCCAAAGTGTACAGTTCAGGAATCCGTCAATTCATGTTCGGGGGTAGCCATTAGGGCACATAATCAGAAATCACACTCTCGTGTCTTATATCATACAACAGGATTACCAGTCCAGGCGAAATCCTTTCTATAACATATGCTCTAAAGAGCTTGATCTGTATTACCCGTCTGGGCTAAATCTAATCTGTATCATATGCTCGAGAGGGTTTATATCAGGATTACCTGTCCGGGCTAAATCCCATCTGTAATGAGGTCAATAGGATTACTCGTTCGAGCTAAATCCCATCAGCAACAAATGCAGGACTTCATTCATATTAGGAAATCACATATCCATCGATTTTTCATTTATTCAAACTGGATTTGACATTTATCATGTAATTGTCAGGTATATGATCATTCTCATATATTTATTCAATTATGCAATTCAAATGTTCACATTCAACTCAAGCATAAAAATAACATTTTTATAATTTATCACTTATCGGGTATTATCATTTATTTGAAGCACTTTCATTTATTGGGCTTTAAGAAATATGTAATCATTTCACATATTTATGACATTTACACAATTTACATACACAACATTCGATTCAAGTATATAAACATATACACAATTTAGTTACACAAATTTACCTCAACAAATGTTCGTGTACGTAAAATCTACTAATATGACATTTTCCTCTTTTCCTCGTTCTAACTCCGAATTTGGTCTATCCGGATCTATACGAGTAAATTTAACATCAATTTAATACTATTTACACTTAATTCAGTCTAATTTACATCTTAGGCAAAATTATCATTTTGCTCTTAAACTTTTAATTAATGATGACTTCGTCCTTAGGCTCGGAAAATGAAATTCTTACAAATTAATCCTTATTCCATGCCTAATCGACTTTTACATGTAAAAATTATAGCTCAATTATTTCACAAAAATTAGTTATTTTCCATGAATTTTACATCTTTTCAATTTAGTCCCTAAATCATGTTTTCATCAAAATTCACTTTGTAAAAGTTGTTTATCTATCAACAACCTTTCATTTTCTACCATAAGTTTCAAATTTTCAGCATATTCATCCGTCCATGGCAAAATTTTTATACTTTGATATCTTTTCACATTAATCCCCAAAATTGATAGATTACACTATTTCGATCTCATAAATATAAAAATTACTAAAAACGAGACTTGATTACTTACCCAATTGAGTCAAGAAAGCTTGCTTTCTCTTTCCTATGGTTTCCATGGATTTTTTTTGGGATGAATATGATATAAAATGATGATTTTTCTATTTAGTTTATTATCATCCATTAATTCTTCCACTTTCTAATTTCATCCTTTTCTTTTTCTAATTTTTCATGGATGGTTCATCAAAAATATCTACTAACTTTTCTTTAACGGTATATTTACCATATAAGGACCTCAAGTTTTGAATTCTATAACTATTGGTACTTATAGCTACTAGAATTCAACTTTTGCATTTCATGCAATTTGGTCCTTTCATCAATTAAACATGTAATCGATAAAATTTCTTTACAAAATTTTCACATAACATTTCTATCATACCATAGACCATAAAATATTAATAAAATAAATTTTCTTTTCAGAATCGAACTTGTTGTCTAGAAACCACTATTCTGATTTTTACCGAAAATAGGTTGTTACACATTGATCTAATCTAACACCTGTTTTCTTATAGATTTTAAAGATGTCATTTGATTCTGATCATGATGAAACTAATCAAGTTAACAGTAATATTCTGACTACTGATTTTGGCACAAGTCATAGTATACCAATTCAATAAATATTTGAAAATGTAACATCCCAGTATAGGGCCTAGTCGAAATAGTGGTTTTGAGACCAAAAATTTGAAGTAGAAATATTTGTTTTATGATTGTTTTGAGGTCCATGACATGTTTGCACAATTTTGTGAAAGTTTCATGAAGCTTTAAGTATGAAATAGCTTTGGATTATTAAGTAGGGGTCCTTAAATAAAAATTTTCAGAATTTTTAAATTTTTGGACAAAAATGGGCATGCATGGGTAACATTTGAAAGCTTAATAAAAAGGACATTTTGGTCATTTGGTTATTAAATGAATAAAAAGGGAAAAAGAAAGCAAAAATGTGCTCATGTTCCTCAATCAAGTGCCAAAATTTCTAAGGGTTCTATAGCTAGGGTTTTTTTTTTTTATCATTTTCAAGCTCAATAGTAAGTGCATCCTGGCCCTATTTTTAATGCTCTTTACATTTTTGAAAACCTCGCAACCCGATTTACTTATTTCTAGCCATATTTTGAAGTAGGGTTCATGTTTGAAATTTTACCCATGTGTGACATGCATGTGTTTTAATGTTTAATGGAAGACTATGAATGTTTGATGTGTGATGAACAACTTTTACTAAGTGATTTTTCATGAAAATCCCTAAAAAGGGCTAAATTGTAAAAGTTATAAAATGGGTAGTAAAAATGTGTTTTAAAAGAAATTGTGGGCTATTATAAGCATGAAAATGGTTTGGCCAGGCTTGTATGTTAAAGAAATTGAGTACGTTTCATTTTACGAGCCTAGGTACTAATTTGGAAATATGTGAAGGTTTAGGGGAAAAATTGTAATTTTTCCACATTATGATTTATGGATTGATTTGAACAATGTGATAATTAAATAAGTGAAATTTTCTATTATAGATCAAGAGGAACAGAGTCTGAACCTAAACCGAGGAAAGAAAAAAGTTGCCGACTAAATTGTAAAACTAGTCATATTTTGTTACCGAGGTAAGTTTGTGGGTAAATAATGCAACATTACTTCATTATGTATCTAATGCTTTATTATTGCATGGTATGTATAATTTTTCTATGAATTTGATTTACAATGACTCAATGACGATTTGATGAGGTTTTGATGTCTCGAAAGGTTGAACCTTAGGAATAGATAGGATACAAATGTCATGACATTAGGGTCATGAGATCCCGTGTAAGACCATATTTGGGATATAGCATCAACATTTGATTGTGTGATTGCATGTAAGACCATATCTAGGATATGGCTTTGTTGTGAGATTTCGTGTAAGACCATGTTTGGGACATGGCGTCGATATGAGATCCCATATAAAACCATATCTGGGATATGGCATCGGTATCGATTTGAGATTGCATGTAAGACCATATCTGGGATATGGCATTGGCATCCTACCATGTGTATGAGATTTTGTTAGTATCCTTTAGTATTCCAAGTGGTTCAACAGGTAATTCAAGAGTATGTCAAAGAAATGACAAGGTATGAACATGTTGAATGGGTACAGGTATGTACACGAAGCTCATAATTCTTGAGTTATGCATCAATAAGGTCTCAGTAAGAAGTGAATGAAGGAATCATGAACATGAGCTTCATGGTACATTATGTAAATAAAATGATCTAAGATGTATCTATGATACTTGATGACATTGTGACAAGTTATATTTATGTCATGTGTATGATATTGCATGACTAGTGTTGTTAATTATTTACATGCAAACTTACTAAGCTTTATGCTTACTCCCCTTTCTTTTCCATTTTTCTCATAGTATCGCCAAGTTAGCTCAGGGATCGAAGGACGTCGAAGAATCAATCACACTATCAATTGGAAATTTTGGGTATAGCTAGTCTTAACATTTTGACTATGGCATGTATAGGGACTGGGTCTTTTTGTTATATGTCATATTGGTTTAGCCAAATATGTTGGCTTATGATGATAGTTGATTCATTTTGTATAAGGCCATATGAAATTGGCCAATATTGGTTATTTGTATATGCATATGGTGATGTTGTTCTTGATTGAGGTAGTTTGCATGTTTAAGTTGCTAAGTGTGTGAGATATATGCATGATGGATGTGGTATGCAAATGATGTGTGGAAGACTTGATTTAAGGATGTTTGATAGCTTACCTATGTTATGTTATGTGCCCTTGAAGTAATGTAAGTGCGCTTGTGTTTCAGGGTGGCAAAAAGGCTTGGTAAATAGCATTATATTTGTCCACACGGGTAGACACACAGGCGTGTGTTTAGGTCGTGCGTGACACAAGGTTAGCCTTATGGGTGTGTTGACAGGCCCTGTGTCCCCTGCACTCTCATTTTACAAAACAAAATGTCCAGTAGTGAACACACAGGTAGAGACACGACCGTGTGTCTTGGCCGTGTGAGGGACACGAACCCAAGACATGGGCATGTGCCCAGGCCGTGTGAAGTCTGCACACTAAATGCGAGAATTAAATTCGCCACATGGCCTAGGACACGGGTGTTTGACTTGGCCTTGTGACCATAAATGAGTGATGACGTCATAAACAGAGAGTTACACGAGTGGAGGCCACGGACGTGTCCCGACCCACATGGGCATGTGTGACCACACGGCCAGCCCACAGGGTGTGTGGCTCTCCAAAACATGAAAATTTTCTAAGTATTACAAAAGTTTTGAAAGTTCTTGGTTTAGTCCCTAACCACCTCCAATGTATGTTTAGGGTCTCGTAGGCCCGTAAAAGGGATGATATGCTTGTGTATGAATGATTCCAAATTGAATGAAATTTTATGGCTTGCAAATGTGCATTTGCTTATGTTTGCCTTGTACCTTGTCCCAGCATTGGACACGGGTAAGGGGTGTTACAAAAAATGAGGTTAAGAGTATGTTCTTTAGTTTAATAGGTCAATGGTTCACTGAGTTTATGAGAAATAATCCCGTGGCTCAATAACCTCCACCCCCTATTGTACCCCCTGTGATACCTCCACCTGCTCTGATGGTTGAAAAGAGTCGACAGGCTTCGGTTAATAAGGTTAGAAAATATGGTGTTGAGGAATTTCGGGGCAGAACTGAAGATGATCCAACTAAAGCTGAGTATTGGTTGGAGAATGTTCAATGAGTTTTTCATTGAAATGACCTATTTTCCTGATGATTATCTCAGGCATACTGTATCATTGCTAAAAGATGTAGCTTACAGTTGGTGGTCAATGTTAACATCGGTAGTATCGAGAGAGAACATCAACTGGGAATTCTTTAAAAAAATTAAGAAGAAATATGTCAGCAAAAGATACTTGGGCTAGAAAGAAAGAATTCCTAGAATTAAAATAGGGAAACAAATCAATAGCTAAGTATGAGAGAGAATTTGTGCATCTTAGTAAGTATGCTTGAGAAATTGTGCCGAATGAGGAAGAAATGTGTATACGTTTTGAAGATGGGTTAAACGATGAAATCAATATGATGATCGGTGGGACAGAGATATAATAGTTTGTAGTTTTATCTGATCAGGCTCAGAAAATGGAAGAAATTTATAATCACAAGAGGTAGAGAGAAAAGAAGGCCTAAGAATTTAGCAAAAGAAACTTTCCTATGTCATTTTTTAAAGCACCACCGAAGAAAGTAAATGAAGATGATAACCGTATCACTACGTCATCCTATTTTTCGAACAGAAATAAATTGAGATAGCATGATTCCAAGTTCCATAATAAACCTCCTGATAGTTTGGCTAGTGTCCGCAATGCTCCGAGACCAGTGTGCGAACACTGTGGTAAACCACATACGGGTAAGCGTAGGGCCAAAGTGGGTGCATGTTTTAAGTGCAGGTCAACTAATCATTTTGTACATAATTGTCCAAAAATGGTGGGAGAGACTAATGTTTGGAATGAAAAACCTATGACCATGCCACAGAAGAGAAAATGTCCTAGTCAGAGTAGCAATATAGAGGTGAATCGCAGTGGCACTAAAGATACAGCGGCCAAATCTAAAATTATAACACCTGCACGACTTATGCTATTCGAGCCAGAGAAGAGGTTGCCACGCCTGAAGTCATTATTGGTATATTCTATTTTTTTTTTTGATGTTATTGTATATGCTTTGATTGACCTTGGGTTGAAACATTCGTATATTTTCACTTCTTTGGCTACAGATAAAAATTTACTTGTTGAGTCAACCAAATCTAATGTTCAATCTACAAATCCACTAGGTCAAAGTTTAATAGTTAGTTTAATATGTTCTAAGTGTCCACTCTTGTTGATTTAATTTTGCTACCCTTTTATGAATTTGATATGATTTTGGGAATGGATTGGTAGACATTACATGATGCTGTGGTAAACTACAAACTGAAACGGATTGATTTGAGATGTCTGGTGGGCGAACTAATTACAGTTGAGTCTGACAGAGCAAATAGTGTTACAAGAGTTGTTTCAGCTATTTCTATGCAGAAAATTATTAGTAAGGGTTGTAAGGCATTTCTAGCTTATATATTGGATACTCGGGATTTTGGGTCGAAGCTGGATCAGGTACTTATTGTTAATGAATTTACAAATCTATTTCCTGAAGAGTTACCGGGGTTGCCACTAGAACGTGAAGTTGAATTTATTATCGATCTGATACCCTGGACTGCACCAATATCCATTCCATCGTATAGGATGGCATCGACCGAGTTGAAAGAACTTAAAGCACAATTGTAAGAATTGTTAGACAGAGGCTTTATCTGATTAAGTGTATCTTTATGGGGTGCACCAATGTTGTTTGTTTAAAAGAAAGATGGTTCATTGACATTATGCATCGATTACAGGGACCTGAATAAAGTGACAATAAAGAATAAATATCCTTTGCTTTGTATTGATGAATTGTTTGATTAGTTGATAGGTGCAACTGTGTTTTCTAAGATAGATCTCAGATCGGGATATTACCGGATGTGAGTAAAAGACTGTAATATGTCGAAGAATACTTTCTGAACCCGATATGGCCACTATGAATTTTTCATAATGACTTTCAAATTAACTAATGCTCCTACTGCTTTCATAGATTTGATGAACCGGGTTCTTCAGCCTCAGTTGGATAGATTTGTGGTTGTATTTGTTGATGATATATTGATCTACTCTAAAATAGAATCCGAGCATGCTCAGCATTTGAGAACTACATTATAGATTTTGCACGAGAAACAATTGTATGCAAAATTTAACAAATGTGAGTTTTGGCTTCGAGAGGTTGGATTTCTTAGACACATGGTTTCTGCAAATAGGATATGTGTTGATTTGAGCAAGATATCTGCCATTGTTAACTGGAAATCTCTAAAAAATGTTTCAAAGGTATGAAGGTTTTTAAGGTTAGTAGGTTATTATCATCGCTTTGTTAAAAACTTCTCTATAATAGCTTCACTAATGACTAAGTTGCTACAGAAGAATGTTCATTTTGTTTGGTCAGATGAGTGCCAGCGGAGTTTTGATCAGTTAAAAAGAATGTTGATAGAAGCTCCAATATTGACACAGCCTAAATTTGGGAAAGAATTTGTTGTATATAGTGATGCATCGCTTAACAGATTGGGTTGTTTATTAATACAAGCCGGGAAAGTAATAGCTTATATTTCTCGTTAGTTAAAGCCACATGAGAGGAACTACCCGACTTACAACTTAGAGTGGCTATTGTTTTTGCCCTAAAGATTTGGTGTCACTACCTTTATGGTAAAAAATGTTACATATTTACAGATATTAAAAGTCTAAAATACCTGATGATTCAAAAGAAGTTGAATTTGAGAAAGTGGCGGTGGTTAGAGCTACTAAAAGATTATGATCTTGTGATTGACTATCATCCCGGGAAAGCTAATGTTGTTGCAGATGTATTAAGTCGAAAGTTATTATGTTCCTTGAGAGTATTGAATGTGTATTTGACATTGGAAGGGGATGATTCCATTTTAGCTAAATTGAGGGCTAGACCGTTATTTCTTAAACAGATTCATAAATTATAGGATGACGACCCGAAGTTGTTAGTTAAACGAGAGCATATATAGAATGATCTGACTATGAGATTTACTATAGATGCCGATGGTATGATGTATTTCAACAACAGGTTGTGTGTTCCAAATAATCTAGAACTAAAACAACATATTTTATCAGAGGCTCATAGTAGTACATACTCCATTCATCCGGGTAGTACTAAGATGTTTAATGACTTAAAGTGGATGTATTGGTGGCCAGGTATGAAACACGAGATTTTTGAGTTTGTAACTAAATGTCTAGTTTGCTAGTAGGTAAAAGCTGAACATCAAGATTACTACAACCTGTCACAATTCCTGAATAGAAATGGGAGCAAGTTACGATGGATTTTGTATCGAGACAACCTGTGAAATTGAGGAAGAAGGTCTCAATCTCGGCCATTTTTGATAGATTGACAAAGTAGCTCATTTCATTCTAGTCAGAACTGACCATTCACTTGAAAAGTTAGCAAAGTTATATGTGACAGAGATAGTCAGATTACACAGAGTGGTGTTGTCCATTATTTCTGATATAAATCGAAGATTCACCTCGAGATTTTGGGGTAAACTTCACGAGGCCTCGGGCACTAAACTTTAATTTAGTACAGCGTATCATCCATAGACAGATGAGCAATCAGAACGGGTAATACAGATTTGGGAAGATATGTTACGATACTGCATACTCGAGTTTGAAGGTAGCTGGGAAAGGTATTTACCATTGGTAGAATTTTCTTATAATAACATTTATCAATCTAGCATTAAAATGGCACCTTTTAAGGCCATGTACGGGGAGAAAATGTAGGACACTGCTTTACTGGTCAGATTTGAGCAAATCTAAGTTAGTTGGTACTGATTGGATTTGGGAAACTAAAGACAAGGTTAAGGTAATTCGGGATTGTTTGAAAGCAACGTTAGATCAGCAGAAATCATACGTAGACTTAAAAAGGAAAAATATAGAGTTTGCAATCGACGATCAAGTATTTCTGAGGGTTTCACCATGGAAGAAAGTGCTCTAGTTTGGTAGAAAAGGGAAATTGAGTCCAAGGTTCATTGGGCCGTATGAGATTATAAAAAGGATCGGTTTGGTAGCTTATAGATTAGCTCTACCTCTGGGACTTGAATAGATTTACAATGTTTTCCATGTTTTGATGTAGAGATGGTTGTAAACTCTAATTTATATAGGGTTTTTTAATAGTTTATAACACCTTTTAACTTAAAATGAATATTAATTCTGAGTATTTGTTAATTAATTAGGTGAATTTTCTTTATATTTTGATGATGGGCATGAATTTATAAAAAATGCAATATGTGCTTTATTGTATTAATTTTATGTATAAATTAAATTATTTCATCTTATTTATTAATGTGTTATATATTATTATGTAGGGGGGCCATGAAGTTGATATAATATGAAGCTTATTATAATTCTTGCATGGACATGAGCTATTCTACCCTACTTAGACGGCAAAACCATGCAAATTGGGTCATGGAGATGTTACTTTGACCCAATTAAAAATGATGTTACATGATGGACAAGTCTAATTATTTAAGGGGTCACAAAATCACCCAAACAAGGGGAAGACAAGACCAATTTGGCACAAGCATGTTGGCTGCCTAAAAATCAATTTTGGGATATTTATTGGAGGTCCCTATAGTTGAAATTAAATCAGAAAAGAGCCCATGAAATTTTCCTTTGAAACCATCCAACCCTTGCTTAATTCTAGCATGATTTCATGATTGAATCAAGCAACCATCATCCACCCTTTTCCCCAATTTGTGGCCAGCCAAGTAAATGAGTAAATGGGGGATATTTTTCACTATTTTTAGTAAAATCTCTTACCAACATCTAGTATAAATACCTACTCCCGTCTCACATATCTCTCATCCTTTACTCAATCCCTCATCTCTCATTTCATATCATTCTTCCATTCTCTCATTTCCTTTCTTCATTCCCCCGCATAACATCCCATAGTTGTTTCTTTTCTTAGCCAAAAAAACTTTGATAAGATCATCTCTTGGCTGACCACCTTGAGGAGCCATTAACAAAGGAGCAACATGAGGATCAGAAGAAAACATCTTTAATCAGAGTTCGCGAGACTACTGATTCAACAGAGTCTATTCTTTTTTTACTTGTTACTTTGATTTTAATCATGTTTGCAATGTGCTTTGTTATATTGTCATCAACAATGGTAGCATAAATCTATTTAGCTAGGATGATTGCATCAATTCAATAAAGTTTGTTTAAATCATGTTTATAGTGTTTGTGTCTCAATCAATCATGTTTTCAATTAAACTAAAGTATGAATTTTATTCATACGTGATTGAATGCATTATAATTATCTTAGGGATCCTAACTAGACGATGGCTAATGGACACAATAGTTGAAAAGTGCATGCTTAATTTAGATCCTAACCCAGCTAAATTCATAATAACTGTAACGAGCTCTATTATCTTGCATAGTTTTTAGTTCAACTAAGAAATAATAAGGCTAACAATACTACGAAATATGCACTAACATCTATCAGTTGGGGTGGTTTACACTCTGCAAAAGAGCTTTGCCAACCACCATGCTCGCCTTCACACGAACTTTGCCCATGGGCGTACTCGTAGTCCTCAAGCACTCAACAAGTTCTTAAAATTTTATTTGCTTAAAATTTATTCTATAAGCATGTCTCCATAAACAATACTCAAATTCCCTAGACTACACCGGGCGGGATGTTACATATCATACCATATAAGGCATTTCTCATTTTATTACTGGACATTTACGAAACTGGCACACTATATACTTAGTCCTTGCTCGAGAGCTGGAACATTACTTTTAACTTCATCAATAACAGCGCTGTTAGACTCAACCAACATCTTTTAAATCAATAAGAAAATAATGTCAAATCGGATTAAAAGTATCACACTATCACATGTATTTGTGGTAGGTATATTCTAGATTCAATCTGCACTACATTAATCCTAGAATCAACTTAATTGTAGCTCTGATACTACTAAATAAAACAGCTCACCCATCTCTAACATCGAATTAAGGTTACGAGATTCTCCTGCATACAATAGAATAGAGTCGTGCTATATCAATTCAAATTTCTCTAAATGAACTTTAATCATCAATCATATAGTTAAAAACATGTTGGTCATACATTACCAGGGTTAATCGAGCTTACAAAAGCTTTAAAACAATTCAGAACAGAACAAGGAATACTTTAAAAAATTACAAAAAAATGGTAAAAATGTAAAACGGGGTCACACGACCATGTGACAGGCTGTGCAATAGGCTGAGGTCGTGTAGAGCTAAACCACATAGTCATGTCCCTAAACTGTTTAATAGATTGATATCATGTACTTTAGGGTCACACGACCGTGTCGCCAAGCCGTGTAACTAATTGTGGCCATGTGAACCAATTGTCACCTAAATCGTTCATACCACATGGCCGTGCCAAATGCCTGTTTAAGGCATACGACTGTGTGTACTTATAAGTACCTTTTCAAATAAGTTACAAAATCATAAGTTCTTTTACTCTACAAGCAACCATTAAATCATTCTTCAACCATTTCAAATCAATCGAAATATTCCAAAACACAACTTAAATTGTCCATCCTAAATGTCTAACCAATGTACCATTATGGTACCATCACAACCAATTCAAAATACATAACCTAACCATTCATACTAGTATATATATCAAAACACTAATGCATTTACCATAAGTGCATTCCAAACCATTCATTTCTAGCTTTTACCAAAGTTGACCATATATGTATATCTCAAACATACAATTACCTATATACATATTCAAAGCTTACTATATCAATCAAATAACTTAAACCAATAAATGCATATATCATAACTATCAACAACACATATACCATGCATTTCATTCAAGATTTACCATTTCCCAACTATTTCATGAACCAAGATCAAGTATACCATCACTACACATGCATTCATCGCATACTATATAAGCATACCATAAGAATATTTAAATTCAACCTTATACAAGGCAACCATTATAACATATTAAAGCTTCAACTTATAACTTCAAACCAGCAACCCAAAGATCACCTATATAAATGCCACAAAACTAGAATAAACGAGTTAAAGTCTACCAAGACTGAAGCTTGATAGTGTGAACCTTGAAAATTCATCTGGTTGCCTAATTTCGCAAAATGTCAACTACAAAAAAAAAAGAAAGAAATGAAACAAAGTAAGCTTATATAGCTTAGTAAGTTCATAAGTACTTAAACAGAACTCTTACCTCAATTAAAAATTAAGTAAAAAAAATATAAATAATGTAATACGATTTCCTATCAAGACATTTACAACAACAATGTGGGCTTTTCACATATCGATCGTATAATCTCTCAATCATTCAATGTGACATACTTTTGTATCATTCAATAGGAAAGATACAACATATAATTCATATTAACCAATTGATCACATCACTCTATATTCACAATCATATACCATTTCTTTTAAACATATAGCTCTGTCACCACATATCACATTTACAAAATGAGTGTTTCATACATATAATTATAAACTTATAGCCATTGTGATACTGTTACAGAATAACCTTTAAACACATATTCATCATTTATTCAATTTCAATAGTTAACATTTCAATAGTCATATAAACACATCATTTCCAAAAGAAGTCAATACATATACTATAACACCCTTAACCTGACCCAAATCACCAAGTCCAAATATCAGATGTTACGACATACAAACACTTAGCGTAAATTTTAAACAATTTGTGTATAATTCTTTTTCAACATAATTCGTATTATTTTTGTATTCTTCTTCTATATAACAAGAATATCAAATAATTACAACATATGAAACAGTATAAAACATTTTAAAATGTTATTAGAAACAAACTCTTCTTGATGTAGATAACTATATGCTAAAATTCTAATATGTTCCTTATATGGATAATATTCCAACTCTCCAATTTCCTAGCGCATTTCTATCTTGGTCTCTCTTGGCATACTCGCTCTCTAGTAGAACTTGAAACATAAGTAAACACTTTGTAAGTTCACTCAACCTTAGTAAGTTTTAACATAGAATACTTTAGAGTATTTCTAGTTGAATTCCACATCTTGAAGATTGGATTTCATCTCTGTTCTTGGTAGATACTTTCATAATATTGAACTTGCACATATATGTCTGTTACTATACAAAGCTTAATTTCAATAGATTCTTCTTTGAACAAACACTTAACATTTTCCCCAGAATGGTCATTCGTGAATACTATTCTTTAGTGGAAATTTTCTGACTAACCTTGCATTGGGTGGACTCCCGTACTGAGTTCAATAACTGTCAGACTACTGATAACTATTGAAAAGAGTTATATTTCATGCTTTTACATCTAGTTAATTGCCTGTAGTTAGGTACATTTAGTTGCATTTTAGGACATTTTATTAGTATTTTTCTTGTTTTAGCATTACATTAGGAGCTTGGACTATACTTAAACATTAGTTATTTTTAATTGCTTGTGGAAGGGTTGTGGTGGTGGTGGATTGGTATGTGCAGGTTGAGGAATGAGAAGTAAATGAGTGAAGGATTGCTGGGGCAAGGGGTTGGACAATTTTCCAACACAACTGTCGTGGCAATACTAGGAAGATGTCCAGTCAACACTCAAAGTCTTAGGCCTAGTTGAACTTGTACCAACTATATCTACCTGAAAACGAGGGAAGAATATCATGGGCTATTGGAAGGATTGATTAGAGGAAATTATATTTAGGTTCAAGGACATCACGTAGGTTAGAAAATTGTAAGTTTTGTCTTTAAGTACATGCAAACAACTCAAAAAGCATGGTAAATATGTTAAACTTGAATTAAAAATAATGGTTTTAATATGTATTTGATAAGTTATGTATATGAGTATGACATGTAATATTTTCTATATGTGAATATGCCATCTATTTGAGATTTTGATATGTATAAGGCATGTGTATGATATGTATGTTTTAGGGTGGGATATGTATGATAGAGATAGTATTTATGGTAGTATATACTAAAAATATGGCAGCTAGATCACAACATTATATGTGTGGTAGCTCAACTACAGATTTTTTAAGTGGCATTCTGCAGCATATTGATGTGATTGGATGGATAGGTGTAACAGCCTGGTTTTAGCTAAATCAGAATAGTGGTTTTGAAACCACAAATTCAAGGTTAAAAATTTATTTTAATATTATTTTTAGTGTTTACAGCATATTATTAGATATGTGTGAAAATTTCATGAGCTAATTTAATCGTTTGAATGGTTAATTTGATAAAATGACTAAATCGCGTAAAATACAAAAGTAGCATTCTATTTGTTTAAGTGCTTGATTGCTATGATTTATTGAAGTTAAGGTCCTTTTGTTGTGAATAGACCATTGACAGTGAATTTGACATAAATGACCAACCATTAAGTGTTTTATTAATGTTTTAATAAAGGTTAATTTAGTAATTGTGTAAATAATGATAATTAAAATAAAACAAACAAATTACTTCATTAATTCATTCATCTTTCAACCGAAATTGAGGAAGAAAGAACTCATCCATGGCCATTTAGGGTTCGGTCACTTGAAGCTTCAATTGGTATATGATTTTTGTTCCGTTTTTGATGATTTTTATGTTTTTGAGATAGTTGCATCTAGTACTGGCTAACCCAGAGACTATTTTACAAATTTATCAAAGATTTTGTGAGATGCCCTTGATGAATATTTATGTTCTTCGATGTTTGATGATGGAAAATAAGTGTTTGATGATAGATTATCATGTTTTGTTAAGTGGTTTTTGGTGAAAATGCTATTTAGGGATTAATTTGTGAATTGTGTTAAATGTGTGTAAAAAATGTGTGAAAAATTGAGAAATATGGGCTATTATGGAGCTTATATAGATTTGGCCCGATTTTAGCTAAATCAAAATAGTGGTTTTGAAACCACAAATCTGAGGTTAAAAAATTATTTTAATATTATTTTCAGTGTTTACAGTATATTATTAGATGTGTGAAAATTTTGTGAGCTAATTTAATCGTTTGAGTGGTTAATTTGATAAAAAGGACTAAATCACATAAAATACAAAAGTAGCATTCTATTTGTTTAAGTGTTTAATTGCTATGGTTTATTTAAGTGAAGGTCCTTATGTTATGAATAGACCATTGATAGTGGAATTTGTCATAAATGGCCAACCATTAAGTGTTTTATTAATGTTTTAATAAATGTTAATTTAGTAATTTTGAAATAAAGATAATTAAAATAAAAAAACAAATTACTTCATTAATTCATTCATCTTTCAACCGAAATTGAGGAAGAAAGAACTCATCCATGGCCATTTAGGGTTTGGTCACTTGAAGCTTCAATTGGTATGTGATTTTTGTTCTATTTTTTATTATTTTTATGTTTTTGAGATAGTTGCATCTAGTACTAGCTAGCCCAGGGACTATTTTACAAATTTATCAAAGATTTTGTGAGATGGCCTTGATGAATATTTATGTTCTTTGATGTTTGATGATGGAAAATGAGTGTTTGATAATAGATTATCATGTTTTGTTAAGTGATTTTTGGTGAAAATGCTATTTAGGGTTTAATTTGTGAAAAGTATTAAATGTGTGGTCAAACGTGTAAAAATTGAGAAATATGGGTTGTTATGGAGCTTATATAGATTCGGCTAGCATGGGTTTAATTGGAATTATTGTAATTTATGTTTTGGTGAAATAAGGACTAAATTGTGAAATTATGAAACTTTAGGGGCTAATGTGTAAAAATGCCCAATTGTGTGATCTGGATGAAAATGAATGAATAAATGACTTAATTAGCTAAATTGGATTTATATAGATCAAGAAAGAAAGAATTCAAATTTAGATAGGGAAAAACAAAGGTTATCGAGTAGTTGACCCGATCCATCAATCCCTAATACGAGGTAAGTTCATATGCAAATAAATGTTCTTAAATTGTGCGATACATATTTATTTATCATTGAACTGCATTCAATGTTGAATGGATGAAAACGAGCAAGAATCGACAAAGTCACGACGTTCGAAAGCCCCGTACGAACCTTAGGAATAGTATAGGATCATGACATTAGGATTCTCGAGATGTGATGTAAAACCATGTCTGTGACATTGGCATCGTTACATGATTTCATTTAAGACCATGTCTGGGACATTGGCATCGATATGTGATTTCATGTAAGACCATAGCTGGGCTATTGGCATCGATATGTGATAACATGTAAGACCATATCTAGGATATGGCAATGTATGAGATATACAAGACTTCCGAGTCCTTATCGATTTCGAACGGTTCAATGGGCAAAGTTATAATGAGAAAGAATGTGTAAATGAGCTAAATGGCACAGGTACGTATGAAGTTCTTATGTTTATTGAAAGGAAAGGTAAGTGATGAAATTAAATGTGGTTATGTGTATTAAATGAGAAAGGTTGGTATTTATGTATGTGTTTATGTAACACCTTGAATTTGGGCCTAGAAGTATTGGGCCTTGAGCAAAGGGAACAATTAGGAGACGACACATAAGTATTTATTTGTGCAAGGGAATGACACAATTGCATGTTTGCTTTAATGGCTAAGTGATTTAGGAGTGTTTGGGAAGTCCTAGGTTCAAGCCTTGGCTCTTGAAAAATTTTAGATTTTTCTCTTAAGTGAACCTTGACCCTGGCATATAGGCTTTAAAGATTAGAATGATTAAAAGATGACACAAAAGAGCTTGTGGTTCAGTGTTATGTGGTGTATGGTAATTGCTGGAGGTCTAAGGTTCAAGTCCTGGGTTGCGCATTGAAGATATTATTTTGCTGTCTTTACTGTGTGGGTAGTAGTGTTTGACTGGGATGCTGCAGAATTGAGGTGATTGTTGAATTGGTCAATTGGAGAGATTTGATGAGAGAATATTGGAATTGGTTAGAGGATTGTGGTGGAGTTTGAATTGGTTGGTTGGAGAGATTGTGGAGGGATATTAGGAGAATTTTCAGAAGGAAAAAGGGGAGTTTGAGGTTTAGTAGGGTTGTGCCGAATTTGACTTGGAGGCACTCAAAGTTCGGCTAGGCAATTCACTCTGGGATTTGATCAGTTTTGCTTTTGTTTTTCCTCTCTAAGGCCAAGTATAGCCTTTTGTTGAGTGTCATATTGTTGGGTTTCATTTTCAGTTTTTGCACTTTGCGGATTCTCCTCTCTTCACTGCTTAGCCAAATGCACCTCTTTTCTCTCTCAATTCTTTTGACTGTCGATTTTTGTTTGTTGTTTCATTACTCTTCAATGAGACGTGCCTCTTTTCTTTTTGACCAAACACTTTTCCTTTCTGCTCTCAATTGGTTTTGTTTATGCCGATTATTCACTCTACTCTTCCTCCCAATTCTTTTCTTCTTGCTTGAGCTGAAAGCCATTTTCTTGATGTTACTTGTGTTATCCAAATTCACCATCTTTCCTCCCTCTCTTTTCTTTTTGGCTTCCTACAAGTTCATGAACTGATTTTCTTTGATCTGTTTGTGGTCTTCTTGATCGAATATTCCACCTTCTCCCTCCACTCTTTTGATTTTGTTGACTAATTGTTCATCCATTTTTCTCTGGCTTTTGGAATTGGGTGTGTTGGGTGAATAGTCTTTTCCCCCTCTCTCAATTCTTTTGGGATAGTAACTCTTTCTCTTCCCCCTGTTGCTTTGGTCGATTGTTCCTTTCTTCTTAGGTAACTTTGCGATTCAGGAATTCCATAGGCCTAGTGGTTAATCTCTGGCAGTGGTGTAGGGGTGTGGCGTTCTGTCGATCAATCAAGGCTTTGGGCTCGGGAGTGGTTCACTCGACTTCGTTAATAGGTGTGTATGAATACCCTGTAACTATTGATCAATTGAAAAGCCAAAAGTGTGTAGCACTACCTTGTATCTGATAATCGGCTGAAGAGCCAAAAGAGTGTATGCACACACTGTTTTTAACTGTAGATCGGCAAAAAGTCAAAAATTCGAAAAGTCGAAAAGTCGAAAGATTGGGCTTTGAGGCCACATGGGCATGCGAATGCACATGTGATTCACCGAGCCCATGAAATATGGGTGTATGACGATTAAGGCTGCAATGGATCGTGTGGGCCCAATGGGCTCGTGGAGCCCACATGGGTAAATCTCACGACATGTGGTAAATTTTGGATTGGGCTCTGTAGTTTGCATGGTCGTGGTTAATTGTGGGCCACATGGGCCACACGAACATATGGGCCCACTTGGGCTGCATATTGGGCCTTGGGCCCAATTGTACTGTTATGACTGTTAGGGTGCGCGAGATGATCGTAGACCTACTGTTGGGACGGTAGGTGAGTTTAGACCCATTTTGATGAAAATAACCGAATTACCCTTGTAGGGTAAAATGACTATAATACCCCTGTAGGGTAAAATGACCGATATACCCCCGAAGGGTAAAATGATCGTAATGCTCCTATAGAGTAAAATGACTGTAATACCCCTATAGGGTAGAATGACTGTTATGCCTTATATGATATTTGATTGATTGAGTATGTTATGTGATATTTATGTGTTTTGCATATATTCACGACATGCTACATGGGTTGGGTTATTGATATGGAGGAAGTACTAATTTGTTATGGTCGTATGGGTTGCACCAGACGACTGTGGACCCACCGAAGGCTTAAAGCTATATATTCGTACTTATTTGTTAAGGTCACACGGGTCGCACGGGTCGCACAAGATGACTGTGGACCGACCGATGCCTTTGTGCCATACATACTATCGATGGCTTACTACCGTTCATTTTACTGATGGCTTAGTGCCATGCATATTATCGATGGCTTAGTGCTATTCATTTTACCGATGGCTTTGTGCTACGCATATTGCCGATGGGTTAGTGCCGTTCATATTACCGAAAGCTTGTGCCGTTACTAAAGGCTTTGTGTCGTTATGAAGGCTTTGTGTTGCTATTGATGGCTTTAAGCCACTTATCTTATTGGCAGCTATGCTATGATTCTTATTACTGGCAGTTAAGCTGCGATTCTGTTACCTGGTAGCCTTGCTGCAATATTGGTGTACCAGCTGGGTGGGTCGACTTTATCCCCACATGGTGTGTTGGTGGTATGGAGTGGTGTGTTGGTTGGATTGAGGTGGGTTGCACTATTGCATTATTTATTCTGAACTGATACTCTATTGGGCTTACGCCCACATATGTTCTGCTTCTGATTTTGCTACTATAATGGGCTAAAACTCATCTGATACTATTTGTAACACCCCAAAACCCGGCCCAAACAATACAGTTAGATCTGGCATGTCACATAGTAGTTACGTTTGAAACACAATCAATTTTGTTGAAAATATTTTGACATAAAGTTGAAAACTCCTTTTCAAGTGACAGTGTCTTTTCTTCAAATCATTTGCTTAAAAATTACTCTTGGATATTTAATTAGTTATTTAAAGTTTCGCGGAAGCCGTTATTGTTAATGTGGAAACGTGTGATTAATTTTGAAAACATTTATTAGTTTTGAAAGCCTAATAAACTAATCTAACAGTTTGAAATGATAAAAACAGTGCAAATAAAGAAAGGTAAATCGAAAACCCAAATTGGCCTTATTACATAAGTGAAACCCAAACTAAAACTAAATAAAACAAGTCCATGTGGCCACCCAGAGTCCCTCACAGCTCCAAATTGTCTAAGGCTGGGGGTTACCTGCACATTTAAAATAAAAGGTGAGTTTGTGAAAACTCAGTGTGTAACTCTCCAACCAACGCAGTAATCAAACATGCAGAACAGACTGAGCCAAAGCCCTAAGCAGAAAATAGATCAGTCTGGGCCTTAGCCCTATACAGAACAGTGTGGGCCCAAGCCCATTATAAAATTAGAACAGTAAAAGAATGTAAGCCCAACCCAGTCCAACCATCACACCACCCGTACCAACCATCACACCATGTGGGGAATAACTCGACCCACCCAGCCAGTGCACCAATATGCAACCATGCTGCTAATAACAGATGACGTGGCAGAGCCACTAGAATCAGAGTACGTGGCAAAGCCACTGATAACAGAGTTACGTGGCATAGCCACTAAAACAGATCTGCTTCCAAATCATACCCAACCCCATGTAGAATGCCATGTCATACATATAATATGTGCATATAGAAGCTTATACTCATCAGTCATCCTATTTCTAGGGGTATAATAGTCATTTAAGTAGTCAGGGGTAAAATGGTAATTTTACCCCTTAAGGGTATTTTGGTCATTAGCCAAGTTTTGGAAATCTCGGTACCTAATACGACCTCTCGAAGGGTCTTGCGTCGCTTTGAGCGACTCGGATAACCTATATGGTGAAAACAGTGTTTTTGGGCCCAAAACCCCATATTGGGCCCAAGTGGGCCCACATGCTCGTGTGGCCCAATCAGTCCAGTTTCACATAAAACATCACGTACCTTATAATCCAATCTAATAACAATCACTCACCAAGTATTTTACCCACATGGGCCCGTAGGCCGATTGGGCCCATAACAACCCAAGTGCACAGAAATGCATAAGATACTCTCCACAGATTTTGCCCCACGATTCATGGGCTCGATTTGCCCTACGTGCGGTCGCACGCTCATAAGACCTCGAATGCCAATGTTTTGGCAATTCAACTTTTCGACTTTTGCCGATCTACACTACAGTAGGGTGTGGTTACACACCTGCAAAGGATTTGTCGTCACTACACCTCCTAGAACAAAACACCAAACCGCTTATCGCCAAACCCTTCTTTGCTCCACACCCAACGAACTCTCTCCAAAGCTTTAACCTTTAACCAAAATAGTTAATTGATTCAGCAACTAATACAATCCCCTGTAACGAAAACAATTAAGGTACTTACTACGAAATATAGGATTGTTAAATGAGAGAAAAACGATCGGCCTCACCCCTTTGGCTAAAGAGATCGCGTCCCTAACAACCCTTCGATAAACATTGAATTAAATCATGACCATTAAAACGAACTAAGAGAAGAATTAGTAGAACAAATATGGCTCAAAGGAGAAAAGAAAGCGCACACCGAGAAGAGAGAAAACTCACTAAAAATCAGCCTAACTCTAATCTAAGCGTTGCCTCAATAACAAGGAGATATTCAGTCAAAAAAAAGGGGTGTAGGTGTATCGAGAGAAGATAACAAAAATGGATAAAACAAGGGTGAAGAGATCAAAGCCGAGAGTGAGGTAAGAGTAGAGAGTATTCGGCCAAGTAAAAAGAAATAAGGAAAAGAATGGACAAGAGGTCTCGGATTCCCTTACGAAAAGAAGAAGAAAGTGTGGGAATAGAAAAAGGAGATGTAGAATTCGGCTAAGAAAATAAGAAGAGAATCAAATGGGGTTCGGCTAGTAGAAAGAAAAATGAAGAAAGGAGATTATGCAAAAATGTACTAGGACTACAGAAATAATTGAGAGGAAAAAGAGAAGCTTTGACAATACAATTCAGCATTAAAGTCACCCCCAACACAAACCCGAAATAGCATAAAAAAGTTACTTTTGAAACGGCAAAAGAGAGGAAAAAGACACGAAATACAAAAAAGGAGGAATTCCCGAAACAAAATGAGGAAATCGGCTTCAACACTTACACACAAGACCAAAAATGCACCAAAAATGAGGACCCTAGCTGAACTTACCTACCCAAGATGCCTAATTCAGCTATCACACTCCTTACCCTATCTACATCCCATGAAAATCTCCACATAATGCTCCCCCAACTACTCCCTGATTCACTTCAACATCCACCAATTCAAATTCAAATCACAACCTCCAAGACCAAGACTAAGTTAAAATTTACCCTTTTACCAAGTCCACAACCAACTCCAAGAGTTTGTAGCCAGCTCCACCTCTTGCCGCCCCTATGTAGCAAAATAAATATATTTTGCTTGCAAGCGGATTTAAACTCACATCCCTTCCCTTACTTGTGGCATCATTAGCCACTCCACCAGAGACACCTTTATGTCATAAAATACCAACAATTGAACTTAAGTCTTACCTGCTAACATCCAAGTCCCCCTAAGCCTAGAAATTAAAATTTCGCCAAAGGTTAGGCTTGAACCTAAGCATCCTAAAGGCCCCCCAAGCACACCCAAAACATTAATTTAGCACACCCAAACATGTAATTTCCAAATTATGTAAAAAATCAAAGACCCTAGAAGTTGGGGCATTACAACTCTACCCCCTTAAAGAAATTTCGGCCTCAAAATTTACTTGGTCAGAATAAGTAAGGGTATTGTTGTCGCATCACCTTTTTAGGCTCCCACGTGGCTTCCTCTATACCATGATTACGCCAAAGCACCTTGACTAGTGGAATGGGTTTCCTTCTCAGTACTTTAACGTCATGATCCAGAATTTGCACTGGTTCTTCTTTGAAAGTCAAATCAGGTTTAACTTCAATCTCCTTAATAGGCACTATATGTGAGGGATCAGAACGGTACCGTCTCAGCATGGACACATGAAAGATATCGTGAATTCGATCTAATTTAGGAGGCAACTCAAGCTGATAAGCTACTGGTCCTACACGTTTTAATACTCGATAAGGCCCAATAAATCTAGGGCTCAACTTGCCTTTCCATCCAAATCTTAAAATTTTTTTCCAGGGTGAGACTTTCAGAAATACAAAATCCCCTACTAACAGCTCAATTCCTTTGCACTTCAGATCCGTATATGACTTCTACCTATCAGATGCTTCCTTTAACTGATCTCTATTTAGCTTGACTTTGTCTTTAGTATCCGCAACTAATTCCGACCCCAAAACTTGACGTTCACCCAGTTCAGTCCAAAAAGTAGGCATATGACATCTACGACCATACAACGCCTCATATGGTGCCATTTGAATACTTGCCTGATAACTATTATTATACGCGAACTCTACTAGTGGCAAGTAGTCTTCCCAGCTACCCAAGAAATCAATAACACAACGTCTCAGCATATCTTCCAGTACTTGAATCACCCTCTTCGACTGTCCATCCCTCTGGGGGTGAAAGGCAGTGCTGAAATCTAATCTTGTACCCAATGCCTCATGTAACTTCTTCCAGAATCAAGATGTGAATCTAGGGTCTCTATTAGAAATGATTAAAATTGGCACCTCATGAAGTCGCACTATCTCAGCTACATACAACTTCGCTAACTTCTGCAACGAATAATCTGTACGGACTGGTATAAAATGGGTGAATTTTGTCAGTCTATCCATAATAACCCAAACCGAGTCCTTTTTAGAAAGTGTCAAGGGTAGCCCACTCACAAAATCCATGGTTACCCTTTCCCACTTCTAGAGTGGAATCTTGACTGGTTGCAGTAACTCGAAAGGTAATTGATGCTCAGCTTCGACTTGTTGGCACGTTAGACCCTTACCCACAAACTCGGTCACCTTGCGCTTAAGCCCTGGCCACCAGTACAGTTCACGCAGATTTCGATATAAATTATTCCCACCAGGATGCATGGCATAAAAACTGCCATGCGCCTCTCGTAGTATTGACTGCCTCAGATCAAAGTCCTTTGGAATATAGACTCTCTCATGGAAACACAAAACTCCATCACTATTCAACCAAAAATCAAAAGTCTCATTGTTCTACACATGTCGAAACCGAGGAACCAATGATTCATCCAATAATTGATTCTCCCTATTTTGCTCAGTCCAAGTCGGTTTTACTTGTAGCTCCGCCAGTAAACTACCATCATCAAAGAGGCTGAGACGAGCAAACATTGCTCTCAGATCAAATACAGCCCTACGGCTCAAAGCGTCAGCTACCACATTAGCCTTCCCATTGTGGTACTCAATGGAGCAATCATAATCCTTAAGCAACTCTATCCATCTTTGTTGCCTAAGGTTGAACTCCTTCTGAGTAAGGAGGTATTTGAGGCTTTTATGGTCCGTGTAAATGATACACTTCTCCCTGTATAAGTAGTGCCTCCAGATTTTTAGTGCGAATACCACCGCGGCCAACTCTAAGTCGTGAGTAGGGTAGTTCACCTTGCGAGGCTTAAGTTGACGTGATACGTAAGCAACCACTTTACCCTCTTACATCAACACACACCCCAATCCAATGTGCGACGCATCACTATACACAGTAAAAACCTTCCCAAATTCTAGTTGTATTAACATAGAGGCTTCAGCCAGAACTTTCTTCAATTTCTCAAAACTCCCCTGTTGCTTATAAGTCCAATTAAACGATACCCCTTTTCTTAGTAACTTAGTCAATAGTGTCGCAATCACAGAAAACCCCTCAACGAAACGTCTTTAGTACCCAGCTAGACCTAAAAAACTTCAGATTTCTGATACAGTCCTCGATGGTTTCCAATCCAACACAGCTTTAATTTTTCGATGATCCACTTTAATTCCCTCGGCAGATACAACGTGACCCAAGAATGTCACTTCTCACAGCCAGAATTCACACTTGCTGAATTTCGCATAAAGCTGCTTCTCCTTTAGGATTTGCAGAATAGTTCGGAGATGCACATTGTGGCCCTCCTCAGAACTTGAATACACCAAAATATCGTTTATAGAGACAACCACGAACTGATCCAGGTAGGGTTGGAATACCCAGTTCACGAGATCCATAAAGGCCGCTGGTGCATTCGTAAGTCGAAACGGCATCATCAAAAACTTGTAGTGACCATACCGCATTCTGCATGCCATCTTATAAATGTCTGTCTCCTTAACCCTCAATTGGTGGTACCCAAAATGAAGGTCAATCTTGGAGAATACCAAAGCTCCTCTAAGTTGATCAAAAAGGTCGTCGATCTTTGGCAGGGGGTACTTATTCTTGATAGTCAGTTTGTTTAATTGACGATAGTCAATGCACATGCGCATAGTCCCACCTTTCTTCTTAACGAATAACACCGATGCTCCTCACGGAGACACACTCGATTGAATAAATCCTCAGTCCAAAAGTTCTTGGGTTTGTGCCTTTAAGTCCACAAGCTCCTTTGGTGCCATCTTGTAAAGGGCGATGGACACCAGAGATGTTCCCGGTAGCAACTCAATTCCAAATTTAACCTCACAATTCAGAGGTAACCTAAGAAGCTCATCAGGAAAGACATCCTGAAATTCCTTGATAGTTCTAACATCTCTTACTAAAGAACCCTTAGAATTAGACATGCTTACATAAGCTAAGAACGCTTCGCAACCCTTGCGAACCAGCTTTTCAGCCTTTAATGTCGAGACGACGTTAAATAAATAATCTCTTTGCTCCCCTATCACAGCTACCTTTTCATCCTCCAAAGTCTTTAAAATCATTCACTTAGCAATGCAATCCAAGTTCGCACAGTGCCTAACAAGCCAATCCATACCTAAGATAAGATTGAACTCCCCAAATGGTAATTCTATCAAATCTGCCAAAAAGATTTTACCTTGTACTTCCTGGGGCACATCTCTAAAAAGTTTGTCTACCCCAACCGACTGTCCCAATGGACTAATAACAGACATTTCACTAATAGTATTCTCAGATTACATACCCAACATCCCAGACATAGTACATGCAATATACGAGTGTGTAGACCCAATATCTATTAAAGCAAAGTATGGCATGTTATGACTTAAGAATGTACCGGTTATGATGTCCGGGACTTCACTATCCTCTTGGTGACGAGCAGCATAGACCAAAGCTGGCTGTTCTGCCTTAGTGTTACCAGCACCTCTGCCTGGTGCTCTACGACTATGTCCAATCCCATTTCTGCCCCTGGCCTGGCCATGGCCTCCCGGTGGCTGATGACCACCTTTCACTGGCTGTACAACCCTCTACTCTGTAGTTTGCATCTGTACCGGCCTCTGAGGGCAATCCCTAACCAGATGATCCTTTGAACCACACCTGAAGCATACACCAGTTCGCTTCCAAAACTCACCCTGGTGAGTCCTCCCACAATCCGCACAAGTCTGCAGTCTAACCATAGTCACCGAAACTGCTCGAATCGGCCCATCAACTCTGGCCTTCTTAACAGGATGGCCCTGAATCCCTCTTCAGCCTGACCTATCTTTCTTGCGATTCTGGTGCTCTGAGCACTTCACACCCTCAGCGATCTTTGTTTTTTCAACAAGGGTAGCAAAATCATGCTCCCACTGCAGAGCTATCAGCACTCGCAGCTCATCTCTGAGGCCATCCTTGAACTGCACACTACGCTCATACTCAGTGGCAATAATTCCACGGGCATATCGACTTAACCTCAAAAACTTTGCCTCGTACTCTAACACAGACATTTTCCCCTGAGTCAGACTCAAGAATTCCTTTCTTCGGGTGTCTACATAACTCACCCCGACATACTTCCTTGAAAGGCCGCCTTAAAGAAGTCCCAAGTCAATCGATCAGCCTACGTACAATCCCTCACTGTGAGCCACCATTGGTAGGCCTCGTCACGCAGTAAAGATACTGCCCCTTTCAATTTCTGCTCCACCGAATAGTCTAGGTCGTCCATTATTCACTCAGTGGCCTCTAACTAGTATTCAGCCACATTCAGGGCTACACCAGATACACCTCTGAAAATCTCCGCTCCATCAGCTCGGAGTCACTCAGAAATTGATTTGTGACCCACGAACCCAGTACTTGCTCCAGCTACTCTCTCTAACACACGTAGCACCGCTTGAGACAAAGCATCGTCCCCTGTAACTTGATCGTGAGACATTGTCTTAGTCATTGGCGACGCTGGTGCCTCCCCACCAGGCATATGACTCGACGTTAAAGATCCAGAACGAGCACTTCCTTGGTCTCTACCATGGCCTCGAGCACCCCTCCCGCGTGCAGCTCTTGTGCTCATATTGATATTACGTATTATCTATTTTTAAAAGTCTTATGCATCAGTTCGTGATTCCAGTATTTAATAACAAATGTTTTATGACAAAGAGGTAATTTAAAGTTTTATTTTCATAGATTGTATTCTAGCTACAATCCTTAGTTTTCTACAGTTTTTAGTTTTCCTACAGTCTCAGTATACCCCAACTACAGAGTTTCAGTACAGTACTACTTTCTATAGTAGTTTCTTAGTATCACAGTTTAGTCCCTAATAGTAAAGAATATCAGAGAACTTAAAGATTTGGTGTCGGCAACTCGGTGTGCCACACTTCCAGTATCATAATTCAGAAACAATCAAATTCTCTTAAAAATCATTTTTTTTCAAAAGACCAAGGTTTTAAAAAATTTAGGAGCCCTTTTAAGAAAATTTTCAAATAAACCAAAATTTCAAAACAATTTAAATTATTAAAATCAATTTTAAGGCAAAATTTTAAAACCTATTCCACAGCCGAGTTTTGAAACTTGGCTCTGATACCACTAAATATAACACCTCAAACCCGGCCCAGACGATACAGTCAGATTTGGCGTGTCACATAGTAGTTATGTTTGAAACACAATCAATTTTGTTGAAAACATTTTGACATAAAGTTGAAAACTCCTTTTAAAGTGACAATGTCTTTTATTCAAATCATTTGCTTAAAAATTACTATAGGATATTTAATTAGTTATTTAAAGTTTCGTGGAAGCCGTTATTATTAATGTGGAAACGTGTGATTATTTTCAAAAATAGTTATTAGTTTTGAAAGCTTGATAAACTAATCTAACGGTTTGAAATGATACAAACAGTGCAAATAAAGAAAGTTAAATCGAAAACCTAATTTGTCCTTATTACGTAAGTGAAACCCAAACTAAAACTAAATAAAACAAGTCCATGTGGCCACCCCGAGTCCCTCACAGCTCCAAATCGTCTAAGGCTGGGGGGTTACCTATACATTTAAAATAAAAGGTGAGTTTGCGAAAACTCAGTGTGTCACTCCCCAACCAACGCAGTAATCAAACATGTAAAACAGACCAAGCCGAAGCCCTAAGCAGAAAATAGATCAATCTGGGCCTTAGCCCTATACAGAACAGTGTGGGCTCAAGCCCATTACAGAATCAGAATAGTAATGAATGTAAGCCCAACCCAGTCCAACCATCACACCACCCGTACCAACCATCACACCATGTGGGGAATAACTCGACCCACCCAGCCAGCACAACAATACGCAGCCATGCTACTAATAATAGATGACGTGGCAGAGCTACCATAATCAGAGTACGTGGCAAAGTCACTGATAACAGAGTTACGTGGCATAGCCACTAAAATAGATCTACCTCCCAATCATACCCAACCCCATGTAGAATGCCATGTCATACATATAATATGTGCATACAGAAGCTTATACTCATCAGTCATCCTATTTCTAGGGGTATAATAGTCATTTAAGTAGTCAGGGGTAAAATGGTAATTTTACCCCCTACGGGTATTTTGGTCATTAACTAAGTTTTGGAAATCTCGGTACCTAATACGAAATCCTAAATGGTTTTGCATCACTTTGAGCAACTCGGATAACCTATATGGTCAAAACAATATTTTTGGGCTCAAACCCCATATTGGGCCCAAGTGGGCCCACACGCTTGTGTGGCCCAACCAGTCTAGTTTCACATACAACATCACGTACCTTATAATCCAGTCTAATAACAATCACTTACCAAGTATTTTACCCGTATGGGCCCGTAGGCCCATTGGGCCCATAACAGCCCAAGTGCACAGAAATGCACACGATAGTCTTCACAGACTTTTGCCCCATGATTCGTGGGCTCGATTTACCCCACGTACATTCACACGCTCATAAGGCCTCGAATACCGACGTTTCAGTAATTTGGCTTTTCGGCTTTTTCTGATCTATACTACAGTAGGGTGTGGTTACACACCTACAAAGGATTTGTCATGATTACACCTTCTAGAACAAAACACCAAACCGCTTATCGCCAAACCCTTCTTTGCTCCACACGCAACGAACTCTATCCAAAGCTTTAACCTTTAACCAAAACAGTAATTGATTCAACAACTAACATAATCCCTTGTAACTAAAACAATTAAGGTACTTACCATGAAAGATAGGATTGTTAAATGAGAGAAAAATGATCAGCCTCACCCCCTTGGCTAAAGAGATCGCGTCCCTAACAACCCTTCGATAAACATTGAATTAAATCACGGTCATTAAAGCGAACTAAGAAAAGAATGAGTAAAACCCATACGGCTCAAAGGAGAAAAGAAATCGCATATCGAGAAGAGAGAAAACTCACCAACAATCAGCTTAACTCCAATCTAAGCGTTGCCTCAATATCAAGGAGATATTCGGTCAAATAAAATGGGTATAGGTGTATCGAGAGAACATATCAAAAATGGATAAAAAAAGGGTGAAGAGATCAAAGCCGAGAGTGAGGTAGGAGTAGAAAGTATTTGGCCAAGTGAATAGAAACAAGGAAAAGAATGGACAAGAGGACTCGGCTTCCTTTACAAAAAGAAGAAGAAAGTGTGGGAATAGAAAAAGGAGATGTAGAATTCGGCTAAGAAAATAAGAAGAGAATCAAATGGGGTTCGGATAGTAGAAAGAAAAATGAAGAAAGGAGATTATGCACAAATGTACCAGGACTGCAGAAATAATTGAAAAGAAAAAGAGAAGAATTGACAATACAATTTAGAACTAAAGTCACCCCTAACACAAACCCGAAATAGCACAAAAAAGGTTACTTACGAAATGACATAAGAGAGGAAAAAGACACAAAATACCAAAAAGGAGGAAAACCCGAAAACAAAAGGAGGAAATAGGCTTCAACACTTACACACAAGACCAAAAATGTACCAAAAATTAGGACCCCTAGCCAAACTTACCTACCCAAGATGCCTAATTCGGCTATCACACTCCTTACCCCATCTACATCCCATGAAAATCTCCACATAATGCTCCCCAAACTACTCCCTGATTCACTCTAACATCCACCAATTCAAATTCAAATCACAACCTCCAAGACCAAGACTAAGTTAAATCTTACCCTTTTACCAAGTCCACAACCAACTCCAAGAGTTTGTAGCCAGCTCCACCTCTTGCCGCCCCTATGTAGCAAAATAAATATATTTTACTTGCAAGCGAATTTGAACTCACATCCCTTCCCTTACTTGTGGCATCATTAACCACTCCACCAAAGACACCTTTGTGTCATAAAATTTCAACAATTAAACTTAAGTCTTACCTATTAACATCCAAGTCCCCCTAAGCCTAGAAATTAAAATTTTGCCAAAGGTTAGGCTTGAACCCAGGCATCCTAAAGGCCCCCCAAGCACACCCAAAACATCAATTCAGCACACCCAAACTTGCAATTTCCAAATTATGTAAAAAAATCAAAGACCCTAGAATTTGAGGCGTTACACTGTTTGCTATACTAGGCTCAAGCCCAGATTACTTTTGTATTCTGTATGTTTGACTGCTTGACTGTTGTCTTATTAGGCGATTACACACTAAGTTTTTGTAAACTCACCCCATTTTGATTGTGTAGGTAATCCCCAATGTTGGTGGATCGGTACAATAAAGAGCTCGGAAGTGGCCACACGACTGCAGTTAAATTACCTTTGGTTTTATTTATACTTTTAGTTACGTTTTGGGTTTTATTTTTGTAATAAGGCCTCTCTGATTTTATAGCTTTTAATTTGGGTTTTTTACTTATTATGATTTATATCTTTTAGAAGTAAAGTGCGGTTTTCCAAAACATTAAATGTTTTCAAAACATACTGTTTCTGAACACAACTTTTAAGCTTCTACAACAAACATTATTTAAAGGTAATGGCGATTTACAATGATTAAAAATCAACCAAGATGATTTGGGTATTAACAAAGAGGCATTAACCTTCAAGCGGGTTTTACCAGCAAGAAATGTGGTTTTCAAAGAGCACTCCAATATGACACTACCAAATTTGGCCCTAACGTATAGGCCGGGTTTGAGGGTGTTACAATTTAGCCAAGTTTGTGTAATTGATTGAAATGTAATTGTTTCATCTGGTGATTTTATTTGTATATGAGCTTACTAAGCTTTTAAAGCTTAATTTATTTATTCTTCCCTTTTTTTATAAAGAATCGAAGCTAGCTCAGACTCAGGGATCGCCAGGAATCGTCATCACATTATCGATTGTCTATTTGGTACTTTTAAAGCTTGTAAATATGGTATATGGCATCTATAGGCTAGTGTCATTTTGGTATGTTGTGAATTATGAATTTAGCCATGTGAGATGGCTTAAGAATGGTGTTGTTGAAGGAGTTGAATTTGGCTTATATTATGAGATGAAATATAGTACGTGATATGTATATATTATGCTTTGTGACTTTGGTAAAATTGATGTGGATGTTTTTTATGGTTAAATGGTTGGACTACATGGTAAAATGTTGATGGTGTATTGTGGTTGAGAAATGGCATATTGTGGTATGAGATTGAGTTGATGAATTGATATGATTTTGAGGTTGTTTTGGTAGTTGAATTGTGAAATAAATGCATGAATTGAAATAGGTTAAATTGATGATTATGGCATGTTGATTTGGTATGCTTTAATTAGGCAAATGTGTTTAGAAGTGGTTGATGTTATTATGGTATGTAATGTGCATGTTTTAGTAAGGAATTGGCTACCTAATTGTGTATGGAATTGGTGCATTATAGAGCTTGTAGGGTATGCCTTTTAAGGGTGGTAAATTGGCCTTGCAAATGGCCTATTTATGTCCACACAGGCAGAGACATGGGTGTGTGTCTTAGCCATGTGCGACACACGGTTATAGTACATGGCCATGTGTCCCCTGATGGTTCAATTCAAATTAGTCAAGAAGCTCCACATAGCCTCACACACGGGCATGTGATTGGCCGTGTGGCACAAGTCAGTATACCCTATTGTTTTGGCATGGTTGAGCACATGGCTTGGACATGAGCATGTGAGGCCATTTCGAATAGGCACACAGGCTAGACAGGGTATCACATATCTGTTGTAAAATGAACAGTCTCACTTTCAACTCAGCTATAATCGAAACATCATCGGCTAAAGCCAACTGAACATTCATCGCACGTAGAGCAAACAAATATTTCTAGCTCAAAGCATCAGCAACAACATTTGCTTTTCCCAGATGATAATCAATCACTAGCTTGTAATCTTTTAACAATTCTAACCATATTCTCTGTCGCAAATTCAAATCTTTCTAAGTCATTAGATATTTCAAACTCTTGTGATCTAAATATACATGATATTTTTCACCGAACAGATAGTGGCGCCAAATCTTTAACGCAAACACAATAGCTGCTAACTCTAAATCATGTATCGGGTAATTCTTCTCATGTGGCTTCAATTGTCTTGAGGCATAAGCTATGACTTTGCCTTCTTGCATCAAAACATAGCCCAAACCATTCAACGAAGCATCACAATAAATCACAAATTCTTTACCTGATTCTGGCTGTACTAACACTGGAGCCTCAGTCAATAGGGATTTCAACTGATCAAAGCTTTTCTGACACTTTTCAGACCATTCAAACTTTACATCTCTCTGAAGTAATCTCGTCAATGGAGTCATAATCATCGAAAAGCCTTTTACAAACCGTCTGTAATAACTGACAAGTCCCAAAAAATTGTAGACTTCTAGCACATTTCTTGGAGGCTTCCAATCTAGAATTGCTGAAATTTTGCTCGGATCAAGTCGTATACCAAATGTTGACACGATATGTCCCAGAAAACCACATTCGAGTAAACAAAATTCATATTTACTGAACTTAGCAAATAGCTACCTATCACGCATGGTCTGTAATACAATTCTCAAGTGTTCAGCATGCTCAGTTTCATCACTCAAATAAATCAATATGTCATCTATGAATACCATAAAAAATCAATCTAGGTACAGTCTAAAGATACGGTTCATTAAGTCCATAAAAACTGTAGGAGCATTCGTTAGTCCAAAAGGCATTACTAAAAAATCATAATGTCTGTACCGTGTTCTGAATGCAGTTTTTGGCATGTCTGAGTCTTTAACTCGCAACTGATAGTATCCCGATCTCAAGTCTATTGTTGAAAACACAATAGCCCCTTTCAACTGATTGAATAAATCATCAATTCTGGGCAGAGGATACTTATTCTTGATCATCACTTTTTTAAAATGTCGATAGTTAATGCACATTCTTATCATGCCATCTTTCTTTTTCACAACAGTACGGGAGCACCCCAGGGCGAGAAACTCAGTCGTACAAATCCTCTATCAGTCAACTCTTGCAATTGAGATTTTAATTCTTTTAACTCTATTGGAGCCATTCTATACGGAGCTATCAAAATAGGTGTGGTTCCCGGCACTAACTCAATGCCAAACTCAACCTCTTGGATCAGTGGTAATACTGATAATTCATCAAGAAACAGGTTTGGATACTTACAAACAATAGGCACTGATTCAATTTTCTTTTTAATCACTTTTGTATCAATCACATACATGAAATAAGCCTCACATCCCTTTTTCACGTAACTCTGAGCTTTCAATGAAGAAATCATAGTTGGTAACCCATTTAAATCATTAGACTCAATCTTGATTATCTTATCATTTTGACATGCAACACCCCAAACCTGGCCTAGAAGTTAGGCCCGAACCCGATGTGTCATATTGAAGTGTTTTTCGAAAACCAAGTTTTCATTGTAAACCCTTATTGTTTGAAAATTTATGTAAAACCCCAGTTTGCATTTGATCAATACTGAACGTGGTTTATTAAAAAGATTATTCCCTATTTAAGACATTATTACTTGCAAAATCTTAATCGTTGCAGAAGCTTAATTTAAAACAGACATTGCTTTGGAAAATCCCGTTTCCCACCTCTAGCAATCATAAAACCACAAATAAAATCCCCAAATTTGTAATCCAGAAATATAAAGGCCTTTTTACACAAACCCAGTAAAAATGTAATTAAAAATAATATAAAATTTAAATACTAAAGTTAAAAGCTAAATTATAGTGTGGCCACCTTAGAGTCCTCTCATACGTCGAACTGCCTATTAAGGATCACCTGAAAAATTGAAAGGAGTAGGTGAGTTTGCGAAAGCTCAGTGTGTACACTCAACGATTAAAAAACAAACATCACATCAATTGGGCCTAGCCCATTAAAGCAACAGTAGCAAACTGGGCCTGAGCCCATACAGAAACGATGTGGCCTTAGCCCTCTCAATACAGAGATCAGATAAAGTTGGGCTTTAACCCATTATATAAACAGTACCAGATGGGTTTTAGCCCATTTCAGAATCAGAACCATTATTAAAATCAGATGGGCCCTAGCCAAAACAGAACAAGTAACAGTATAATTCAGATATGCAAAACAGATTGGGCCGAAGCCCTGTACAGACCGATCATTCTAGGCCTTGACCCTATTCAGAAACAAAGTGGGCCTTGGGCCCATTACAGATATAGAACAGAATAGTATGCAAAACCCAACCCAGTCCAGCCCATCACACCATGTAGGGAATAACTCAACCCACCCAGCCCACACACTAGTTTGCAGGCATGCTGCTAAAATCAGATATCGTGTTAGAGCCACCAGAACAGAAATACATCGTGGAGCCACTATACAGAATACGTGGCAGTGCCACTATACAGAACTTCCTCCAAATCCAAACCCAACCCCATGCAGACTAATAGTACTACTTATCACATGCATACATATTAACAGATTCAGATAAAACATACATAAATTAGATAATCCACTAATAGGGGTATAACATTCATTTGGTAGCTAAGGGTAAAATAGTAATTTACCCTTTAGGGGTAATTTGGTCATTATACTAAGTTTTAGTGTCTTATTACCTAGTACGACCTTCTAGCGGGTCTAACGTCACTTCGAGCAACCCAGAATGTCCATATGTCCAACCATTGTATATGGGCACAAAACCCCTAATGAGTCCGAGTGGGCCCACACACTCGTGTGGCCCGCGTAGTCCAATTTCACATACAATATCACAGATCTGAACATCTAACATACCAGATATCACTTATCCATATAACTTACCCATATAAGCCTGTAGGCCCATTGGGCCCATTTTGGCCTATCGAGGCCCAGAACAGCCCAAATGCACAAGAACGCGCGCAATAGCTCTTACAATCAAACGCCCACGATTTGTGAGTTCGGATCGGCCCACGAGTGTTCGTACGCTCGTAAGACTTCGAAATATCGGCATTTCAACATTTTGGTTTTTCAGCTTTTGCCGATCTATGCTATTAGAGGGTGTCATTGCACACCTGCAGCTTTATATCCAACAATCAAATATAGGGTAGAAGTACACACCTGACCACCTGGAGTACTAAGTACTCATAATCGCCGAAACCTATATTCAAATATTATACTTCATTATTCACTACCCACTAATTTAAAATAAATCCACTACACTCACTTACTGATGGACAAACTATACTTGCCTTGATCTACTGTGATTTGCCTATTTAATCCGAGGTCTATTGTAGCTCCTCTTCTGCGTCCAGGCGGAAAGTCCCGAACCGCTGACACTTTACATCACTTAAACTTGGGAATAGTGGTTATGTGCTCAAATCCCGTCGTCGCATTCACCATCTCTTTACCACTAGAGTTCCCTTTTTCCATCTAGAATATGGTTATCTTTTCTAAAATAAGGAAAAATCAAAAGCAACACCAAAAAGAGGGGGATGGAGGGTTGGTTCAACAATTGCCGAAACAAATAAAGGAAAAGATTAAAGGACAAAACCAAATACCCAAGTATAATATTCGGCCAATTTTAGAAGAGAGCAATCGGTTGGGTTATGGAAGTAAAGATGAGAAACGGTACAAGCAAAGAAGACGAACAATGCAGGAGATTGGCTTGATTAATTTTGAAAATGAGGAGGAGATGGAACCAGCACAAAAGAAAAGACAAAAAAAATGTTTTTCTTTGTTTTTTCGGCACCTATACACCCTGGCATGAATTAACCCCCACTTATTCCCTATTCGGCTTAAACTCCTTAACATGCTAATTTCCTTAATCCAAATCCACACTAGTTCTTATCCATATCCATCCAAAATTGCACCGCTTGAATCACTTTTGAACTCTTTCCACCAATCAACCCTTGGTGTTTCGGTCAAACACCAACTCTTCCTTGCATGGGCAGCAAAATTATAACTCGTTTTGCGCATAGGGCCACTCGAATTCTAACCCTCTAGGTCTCTCAACATGCTGCTAGCCACTGCACCGAAGCTTTTCTTGTGCTATATTTCGGTCACAATTAATTATAACACTTACCTGCTGAAGCCACGGTTATTTAAGAATAAAAAACCAAAACTTCGCTTGCCTAGGGATTTGAATTTGCGCCTTCTCGGACCCCCTAGCACGCTACTGCCACTGCAACCCAAGCGCTCTTTGTGATATATTCCACCCTCAACTCCTTTTAAAGCCTACTATCCCGCACCCAAGTTATTCTAAAAATATTTGCTACCACCAATATTTGAACCCCCATTCCCATGGCTGCTTTAAACGTCCCTTGCCACCACACCACCTATAATATTTGTGTCGTTTTTCTATCCCAATTAATTATAAAGCCATCCTACGACAACCCAGGTTACTTTTAAAAAAATCTAGCACTTATGCGCATGTTGTAACTTGAACCCTTGCTTACCTTCCTGCTTCCTAACGCCTCTTGCCACTGGGCCAAGTGTGCTCATTGTGTCCAATTTTAACCTAATTTATTTATAAGGTCTAATGCCAGAGTGTCCCTAAGGAAGCAAAAATTATAATTTTTTCTAGGGCCCTAGATCGAACCCAGGACTTTTCCCACACTACTAACCCTTCCTAAATTACTCAAATATTAAACTAAACGTGAAATTATAAATTTTTTTTAACATATTTAAATTATTCAAGTCGTCTTCTCACCAATCCCAAACTCAAGGCCCAATACTTCAAGGCCCAAAATTCAGGGTGTTACATGACATCTCAAATAAATAGTCTTCCATTTGCAATTCACTATCACATCATGCAATGTTAGCCAATCCATACCCAGAATTATATCAAATTCATCAAAGGGTAATAACATCAGATAAACCAGAAAATAGAAACCCTAAATCATCAATGGGCAATTCTTGCACACTTTGTCAACCAAAACACACTTGCCTAAGGGGTTCGATACTCTAATCACAAGTTCAATAGACTCTATAGGCAAAGTCTTACTAGATACTAAGTTCATGGATATATACGAATGTGTCGATCGTGGATCTATCAATGCAATCACAGAAGTATAATAAAAAGTAAAAGTACCGGTAATGACGTCTGGAGATGACGCTTCTTCGCGAGTGCGAATAGCGTAGGCTCTAGTAGGTGCTCTCGCCTTAAATCTCACTACTATATCTTTAGCCCCTTTCTAGCTGCCACTCACATTACTCGTGCTTATGGGTGGTCTACCCCTAGCTACAGTATTACCGGGCCTCGTATTCTGCACTGTCTCTTGCTTAGCTAAATCAGGACAATCACGAATGAAATGATCTAGAGATCCACATTTGAAACAAGCCCGCTCATTCAATCTACAGTTGCCGGAATGTCTTTTACCACAATGTCTACACTTAGCTCAGTTTTGTCTGACATTTCCAACACTAGTGATTGAAATAGCTAGAGCGCTAAAGCTCGAATGTTGCTTTACTCGATCTCTGCTCGAATGACCCACAGTAGCCTTTGAACGGCTATAATCATCTCGGAATTTCTTTGATGCTGACTGAAATGACTTACTCGATGATCTCTTTCGTACCTCTCTTGCTTTTGAATCAGCTTTTCTTTTCTCTTTCCAGAGTTCTTCAGCTTTACATGCTTGATCAACAAGCATAACAAACTCTTTTATTTCCAGAATCCCGACTAACAAGCGGATATCTTCGTTCAAGCCATCTTCAAATTGTTTACACATTATTGCTTCTGTCGAGACACATTCCCGTGCATAACGGCTCAATCTTACAAATTCTCGCTCGTATTCTATACAGACATACGACCTTCTTTTAGCTTAAGAAATTCTTTGCGTTTCTGATCTATGAATCTCTGACTAATTTATTTCTTTCTGAACTCGGTCTAAAAGAAATTCCAGGTAACTCATTCTCTTTGGACCACAAATATCAACGTTTCCCACCATTGATACGCCATATCTCTCAGAAGTGAAATAGCACATTTAAGACATTTATTAGGATTACATGACATTTCATCAAACACTTGGATCGTATTCTCAAGCCAGAACTCAGCTCTCTCAGCATTATCATCAGTAGTGGCCTGAAACTCTTTTGCTCCATATTTTCTAATTTTATCAACCGGAGGCTTACTCACTTCTATCAGATTCACAACTTGTGGGACAACAAGGACTTGTGTAGGATTAGGCGGGGGTGGAGGTTGTTAAGCAGCTGGATTCGTTCGAATGAACTCCATGAACCACTCGTTCATCATTTGGAAGAAGGCTTGCTTAGCCTCTCCCTTGTGGTCACTTGTAATTGACCTAGAATTAGTCAACGTTGCTGCTTAAGCGGGAACAGGTGCATTACTTTCAACATCGATAGCTACGGCTTGATCGGGATCCATTTACTATATGAAAACACATTTTTGTTGTAAAGCATCATCACACTATCGCAATTCATATATATGGCATGCATAACTAGACTCTCACATGCTATGTTAGTCCTAGAATTGACTAAACCGTAGCTCTAATACCAATCAAATGTAATAAACCTAACCCGTATCTGTCACCGGACTAGGATTACGAGCATTACCGAACAATACACAACTTTATACAATCATATCGCATCATTATTCTAACATCATCATGTTATAGTCTTTTATAAGTATATAGTCCCTTTAAAAGGTGTACAAGACCTTTAACATGCTCTAGAGAAGGTTCGGGACTAAACTGATCTCGTATAAAATTTTTTAAAACTTTACAATTTTTCTAAGTTATAGAGGTCACACACCTGTGTGAACAGGCTGTGTGCCTCACACGGCATCAAACACGCCAGTGTGTCCAAGCCATGGGAAAATAGGGCATACATACTAACTTGTTCACACAACCACCAGACATGCCCGTGTGCTAGGCCGTGTGAAAATTAGGGAGCTTACTGACTTGGTCACACGGCCAGTCACACGCACGTGTGTCCAGCCTGTGTGCCTATTCGAAATGGCATCACACACCAGTGTCCAGGCCGTGCAAAACCTATAGGGTATACTGACTTGGTCACATGGTCAATCACACGCCCATGTGTGAGGCCGTATGGAGTGCCCAGACTCAAGTTGAATTGGCCTTCAAACAACACGGCAGACACACACGCCCGTGTCCCTACCCGTGTGGGAAAAAATAGGCCATTTAGAAGGCCAATTTGCCACCCTTTAAGGGTCATCCCTACAAGCATCAAACCAAACATAATTCATGACCCAAAGGCAACCAAAACCATACCAAAACATGCACAATTTGTTCCATAAATTCATCAACCAATCCAAGACTCATTTATCAATTTAAAGCATATTAAAAACATATGCTAAAGACATACAAATTTACACATTCATGCCAATTTCACATCTCAAACTCTTATCAAACTTACCAAAATGAACAAATCCATAAGGCCAATATGTACACATCACATCTATAAAATTTCATTACCAAGCATAAACCAAAATAGGCTCATTATCTCAAGCCACATTACATGGCAAGATTCACCATACTAGACATACCATAACATCCCTAGCCTATACATGTCATACACTAAAATTTACAATTTCAAAAGTACCAAAATATCATTCAATAGTGTGACGACAATCCTTGAGCTCACGGTAGCTTCAATAATCTATAAGACAATGAAAACACACAAAGTAAGCTTTCAAAAGCTTAGCAAGCCATACATAAATAAACATAACACATGAAACAAGCTTAAGCCAATTCATCCATGGAAAATCATATCCAATCATATGTGCAAACTTCTTAAATCTCATCTAATTCGGTTGTTCATAATCCATGTACATCACTTACCTTTTCATTCCTTAATCACAAAAACATCAATGTACCTGAATCAGTCACTCATTTACATATTCATTTACTTCTTGACATTGCCCATTGAACCGTTTAGAATCGACAAGGATACTCAGCTAGCTTGTAAAACTCGTACAATGGCATATCTCAAATATGATATTACATGTTATAATACATCGATGCCACTGTCCCAGACAGGGCCTTAAACGAAATCATATACGATGCCAATGTCCCAGACATGGTCTTATACGTAATGTTAGATCGATGCCAATGTCCCAGACATGGTCTTCCATGAAATCACATCTCGGAATCCTAATGTCATGACATTCGTATCCTATACTATTCCTATTGTTTGTACGGGACTTTCAGATGTCCTAACACTGTCGATACTTTCTCGGATTCAAATATTCAACTCCCATAGCAATTCAATATGTTTCAATAACAATCATGCATATATAATTCAAATGAAATACATTTATTTGCATATGAACTTACCTTGTAAATGAGAACGGCTAAATGAGTCGATTAGTCGACATCCTTTGACTTCCCTCGATCTAATTCCGATTTCTTTCGTTCTTTATCTATATAAATTCAAATTTGATTAATTTAATTACACATTTTATTCAATTTCATCCACAAATACATAAATGAGCATTTTTCATTTTAGCCCCTATAATTTCACAATTTGACATTTTAGTCCCTATTTCACAAATACAAAAAATTCTCATAATCTCATTAAACCCAAGCTTGGCTGAATGTCATGGGAGTCCCTAGCAGCCCATATCATTTATTTACTTCATATTTTAACCCCTCAATTTACAAATTTCACAATTTAATCTTTTTTAAGCAATTTCATCAAAAATCATTTTACATAATATGATAATCTATCAACAAATACTTATTTTTCATCATCAAACATCACAAAACTCATGAATTCATTAATGGAATTTCTTAAAATCATCAAAAAATTCATAAATTAAGGCATGGGCTAGCTAGAATATGAAACAAAAATCACAAAACATAGAAATTATCAAAAAATTCATAAATTAAGGTACGAGCTAGCTGGGATACGAAGCAACGATCGCAAAACATAGAAATTATCAAAAAACCAAGTTAGAATCACATACCAATTTAATCATCAAAGTGTCGAGCATCAAAAAGCTTTCTAAACCTTATTTTCTTTGTGTTTTTTGGTGATGAACATAAAAGATGATGATATTTTGGTTTTACTTTTATTTAATAAACATTAATACATAGTTTACTACTTTACCCTTGATTATTAAACCATTTAATCATCAAACATAAGACCATTAATGTCCATTAACCTTATCAATGGCATAATAACATCATAAGGACCTTTGGTTTAATAAACCATAGCAAATAGACACTTTTAACTTATAGCATGCTACTTTTGCATTTTATGCAATTTGGTCCTTTTTATCAAATTAACCATCCAGTTGATAAAATTAAAACACGAAACTTTCACACATATCTACTCACATGTCGTGCACATTAAAAATTAATATTAAAATATTTTTTAACCTCGAATTTGTGGTTTCAAAACCACTATTCTGATTTAGCTAAAATCGAGTTGTTACAACTCTCCCCCTTAGGGATTTTCGTTCCCGAAAATCTTACCAGTGAATAGGTTAGGGTATTGCTCTCTCATAGCATCCTCAAGCTCCCACGTAGCTTCGTCAACCCCGTGTCGATGCCATAAGACTTTCACTAAAGTGATTTTCTTATTTCTCAATTCTTTGACCTTGCAACCTAAAATCTGAATCGGTTCTTCATGATAAGTCATATCAGTCTGAATTTCAATCTTAGACGGAGAATCACATGCGAAGGATCAGATTTGTATCGTCGTAGCATCAATACATGAAATACATTATGAATCTTTTCTAACTCAGTTCACAAAGATAATCTGTAAGCAACCAACCCCAATACGCTCGATAATCTCATACGGCCCGATGAACCTCGGACTCAACTTGCCTTTTCTGCCGAATCTAAGTATTTTCTTCCATGGAGACACTTTCAAAAACACTTTATCACCCATCTCAAACTCCATATCTTTTTGTTTCAAGTCTGAGTATGATTTTTGATGATTTGACGCTGCTTTCAAGCTATTACTAATCACATTTACTTTCTGCTCAGTCTCTTTTATCAAATCGACTATGTGAATCCTATTCTCGCTAAGCTCAGTCCAATACAAAGGTGTTCAGCATTTGCGACCATATAAAGCTTCGTACGATGCAATTTTAATACTCGATTGAAAACTATTATTATACTCGAATTCAATCAATGGCAAACACCGTTCCCACATACCTTAAAACTCAAGGATGCAACATCTCAATATATCCTCAAGTATCTGAATGACTCGCTCGATTTGACCATCCGTTTGTGGGTGAAAAGCAGTACTAAAATGTAATTTTGTACCTAAAGCCTCTTGCAGTTTCTTCCAAAACCGTGAATTAAATCTTGAATCTCTATCCGAAACAATAGATAGTGGCACCTCGTGCAATCTCACAATATCAGAAATGTATAACTCAGCCAACTTATCAAGTGAATAGTCTGATCGTACTAGAATGAAATGAGATATCTTCATCAGTCTATCAACCACAACCCAAATCGCATCTTTCTTTCTTGAAGATATGGGCAAACCCAAAACAAAATCCATAGTCACTCTATCCCATTTCCATTCGGGAATCATAATCGGCTGTAACAGACTGGATGGTACCTGATGTTCAGCTTTAACTTGCTGACAAATCAAACATTTCGAAACGAAGTCTGAGATGTCTCGTTTCATACTAGGCCACCAGTAAAGTTGTTTCAGATCATTATACATTTTCGTACTTCCTGGATGAACAGATAAGTGACAGTTATGTGCTTCATTTAGAATCATTTGAATCAACTTTGAAGTTCTCGAAACACAAATTTAGTCTCGGAATCTCAAACAATCATCAACATTAACTCAAAATTGTCTCCTATGGCTTGCCATGCCTTTGCTAAAGGCCTAATTGCCCTTTAAAACCCCCAAATTTTAATTCTCTAGCTATTTAACACCTTTAACTAATTAAAACAAAACTTTTGGCTTCTATGTGATTTAGTCCTTTTTTCAAAATTGAGTAAGCAATCGCTAAAATTAATTTACCAAAAACTTTCATGCACTCTTATAAAAATACTATAACACATAAATTAATATTAGAAATAAATTTCTTGACCTTAAAATTATGGTTCCGAAACCACTTTTCTGACTAGGCCCTAATTCGGGCTATTACAATTCTCTCTCTTAGGGATTTTCATCCCCGAAAATCTTACCAGTAATACTTTCACAAGTGCTATGCTTTTGTTCGTCAATTTCTTGACCTCCTGAGCCAAAATCTTAACCAGTTCTTCACTGAAAGTGATATCTGGACTTATTTCAATCTCTGCCGGTGAAATCACGTGTGAAGGGTCAGAGCAGTAGCGACGTAACATCGATACATGGAAGACATCGTGAATCTTTTCCAACTCAGATGGCAAGGCCAATCCATATGCTATTGGTCCAATTCTCTCAGTCACCTCGTAAGGTCCGATAAACCATGGACTCAACTTGCCTTTCCTACTGAATCTAATGACTTTCTTCCACGAAGACACTTTCAAAAACAATTTATCCCCGACTTGATACTCAAACTCTTTGCGTTTCAATCCACGTAGGATTTCTGTCTATTCGAGGCGGCTTTCAAGCAATCTCGAATCACCTTAACCTTTTCTTCAGTCTCTTTGACCAAATTGACCCCGTGTATATGATTCTCTTTAAGTTCCAACCAATACAAGGGCGTCCGACACTTTCGCCCATATAAAGCCTTAAAAGGCGTCATTTTCAGGCTCGACTAATAACTATTATTGTAAGTGAATTCAACTAGTGGCAAGTACTTCTCCAACTGCCTTGGAACTCGAGAACACAACATCTCAACATGTCTTTGAGAATCTAAATTACCCTCTCTAACTAGCAATCGGTTTGTGGATTGAAGTCGTGCTAAAATTCAATTTAGTTTCCAAAGCTTCTTGCAGCTTCTTCCAAAACCATGACGTAAATCTTGGATCTCTATCCAAAATAACCGACAAGGGCACTTCGTGTAGTCTCACTATCTTAGAAATGTACAATTTGACTAGTTTCTCAAGTGAGTAGTCTGTACAAACTAGTATAAAGTGAGCCGACTTCATTAATCTATCCACAATAAGCCATACAGTATCTTTCTTCTTTGGCAACAAAGGTAACCCTGATACGAAATCTATGGTAACCCGGTCCCATTTCCACTTGCGGACTATCACTAGCTGGAGTAGACCTGAAGGTACTTGGTGTTCAGGTTTTACTTGCTGACAAATTAAGCACTTAGAGATGAATTCTGATATGTCTCTTTTCATTCTTGACCACCAATACATTTTGTTCAAGTCGTTATACATTTTCACGCTGCTTGGATGAATAGATAAGTGACTACTATGTGCCTCTAGCAAGATCCTTTGAATAAGCTCATCATAATTAGGTACGCAAATTCTTTCTCGGTATATAAAGCAACCATCGGTGCCAACTTAAAAATCTGATTCATTACTTGTCTCGCACTGAGATATCTTGGCTTCCAATTCCTTGTCACTTTTCTGAGCTTTGCAAATTTCTTGAAGAAACGTAGGTCTAGCTCTCATCTCGGATAGGATCAATCTATCATCACTTACAGTCAACTGAGTATTCATGGCCCTCAAGGTGAACAATGACTTCCTACTTAGAGCATCGGTGACTACATTCACCTTTCTGGCGTGATAGTCAATTTTTAACTCATAGTCCTTTATCAGCTCTAACCATCTTCATTGCTACAAGTTTAACTCCTTTTGTGTCATCAAATACTTAAGGCTTTTATGGTTGGTGAATATCTGACACTCCTCGCAATACAAGTGGTGTCTCCAAATCTTTAATGCAAAAACTATGGCAGTCAGCTCCAAACCATGGGTCGGGTAGTTTTTCTCGTGTGGCTTTAATTGCCTCGAGGCATAAGATATTACCTTGCCTTCTTACATGAGCACACACCCCAATCCATTTAAGGATCATTGTTATACAGCACGAATTCCTTTCCTGATTCTAGTTGCAATAACACTGGGGCTTCGATCAACAAAGCCTTTAACTTCTCAAACTTCTATTGGCACTTTTTTGTCCACTCAAACTTAACATCCTTTTGAAGTAGTCTCGTCATCAAAGTAGCGATCATTGAAAACCCTTTAACAAATCATCGATAGTAGCCCACAAGGCCCAAGAAACTCCTAATATCTGATACGTTTCTCGGTGGTTTCCACTTAACAATAGTCGACATCTTGCTCAGGTCGACTCTGATCCCATCTCTTGACACAATGTGTCCCAAGAATCCAACCTCTTGTAGCCAAAATTCACTCTTGATGAACTTGGCGTACAACTGTTTATCTTTCAAAGTCTGTAATACCATCCTCAAGTGCTCCACATGCTCACCCTCATCACGAGAATAGACGAGTATATCATCAATAAAGACAACAACAAACTTGTCCAAGGAAGGTCAGAAAATGTGGTGCATTAAGTCCATGAATACCGCAGGACCATTTGTCAAGCCGAAGGGCATGACAAGGAACTAATAGTGGCTATACCTCATCCAAAAGGCAGTTTTTGGCACATCTTGTTTCTTGACTCTCAACTGGTAATATCCTGACCTTAAATCTATCTTAGAGAACACAGTTGCTCCTTTTAGCTAGTCGAATAAGATGTTGATCCTTAGCAAAGGATACTTATTCTTCACTATAACCTTGTTGAGCTGACGACCGTCTATGAACAGTTTCAGTGAACCATCCTTTTTCTTAACAAATAATATTGAAACTCCCCACGGAGAATAGCTTAGTCTAGCAAAACCGTTAACCCTTAACTCTTGCAACTGGTGTGACAGCCTTATTTCGACCCTAGTCGGGAAGTGGTTTCAGAACCGCTAAACCGAGTCAGAAAAAATTATTAAATGATGTGAATTGTGTGTTTGATATGCGAATTGGTATGTGCTAAAATTTTGTGTGGAAATTTGATCTTTAAAGTGATTAATTACTTAAAGAGGGCTAAATTGCTAAACTTTGAAAATGGGATGTGCAAAAATCATAGTAGCTAAATAGTATGAGTTACCATGGAATTGGATTTGCATGTTAAATTACCCAATTCTACTTTAGTGGACGGTAATGATTATGCTTAAATAATATTTTATAGTTTGTATTATAATGATTTTAATAGTAGAAAAAAATTAGAAAAATAGAAAAGAAAATGGTGATAACACCAAAGTGAGTGTTCATTCTTTATTTTCCATAGCCAAACTAAAGGAAAAGAAAATAAGTGAAAGGGGCAATAAGTATTCGGCTAGAGAAACTCCAATTAAGGTATGGTTTCTTGAAAATTTCTTTAGAAATTATGGAATTTAGTTGATCATTTGGGTCCTTGATACAACCCACATGTGAATTTTTACAATTTGTGTTCTTTAGGCATTCGGCTATGGTTAAGGAATGCTAAAAATGTTGAATAATCGATATATGTTTTCTATGTTGGAGAATTCATGAGATTTTGAGTTCTTAAGTTAATTTAAGAACTAGAACCTTGTATGACTTGATTTCTTGAATTGGATATTCGGCAATGGTGTGAAGTATAAAGGGGTGAGTGTTGGATGTTTTAAATTAATTTCTTTGATCATGAATTGAGCTTGAAGTTGGGAAAATTTGTGTTAAGAATGATTATAAGGACTTTGTGTCATTCGGCCCTTAACATGAATACATTCTTAGCTTTTAAAAGTGAATAATTCATTCGACTAAGGCATTGTAGTAATTGGTAAATTGTAGTATTAAGCTAAGTTTTAAATGTCTAATTTTATAAATGGAAAATGGTGAATTATGTGGTTAAAAAGGAATTTTAGTTATATTTTAGAAATTAAGTGCGGTTGGATTTAAAATAAATGGTAAAAGAGGTAAGGGATAAATTAAGCTTGAAAATTTATTTATATGTGACTAAATGGATAAGTAGTTCTCGGCTTATTGATAAAAGTGAATTTAGGTATGCTAGTTAATGGCCGAATATGGGCTAAAAAGTGTGAAATGTTTTAGTAAATATTAGGCTTATATATATGTACAATGAATTGAAATGTGAAATTTTCATGCACTCTAAAGGTATACTTGTATTCGGTTTTATGGTTTTTAAAATGGGAATGCGAAATGTGTATGTGGTTAACGAGGAATAGTTGTCGTATGCATATATACTATGTTAGAAGATTGACCTAGTTGTTATAATGCTTTAAGATTTGGTTGAGTACTAGATTGTTCATAAGATTATGAAATTTTGATTATAATGAGTTGGATTAAAGGACCTTGCTTACCAACCTTAAGCAATAATTTTGGTTATGAATTGTAATGTATTTGTACTTGGCCGAATGCGTATTGAAAGGAAATAGGTGTGTGTGTCATATTGAATGAATGTATATGTATAATACCGAATGTGTGTGTGTGTGTGTTTTGTTAACCTTAAGGAACATTAGGCTATGGGCCTTTATAATGGGATTTTGACGAATGAAATTTTGTATACCTAGCTCAAGAGCATAGAGGGACAACATCGGATAAGGGGAAAGCTAAGGTGACGGAATAGCCGACTCATAATTATTCAGAAAGTTTGAGGTAAGTTTTAAGTAATGAAACTTAGCATGTGAGTCGATTGAATAATGTACACATTTAGTTATACATGTGGATGAGATGTGGAGACACGTTGATTTGGTTGATATAAAGTAAACAGTGGAAATGGTATTGTAGCCGAAAGCTCCTTAGTAATAGAGATTTCGATAATCAATTTGATAGGTGACATGCATATGTGCTATTAGGCCAAGTATTTAGCTAAAAATGTTATGTTATGTGCTAATGTGTAAACGAGGCATGTGAATGTTAACTTGAATCGAATGTGAGAAAAGTATACTCGATGGAACCAAATGTATTGAATTCCAGTGATCTAAATCCGTGTGACATCCCTAATTTGACCCTAGTCGGAATATGGTTTCCGGACCACAAAACTGAGTCAAAAAATTTTCTAAATAATCATTTATAGGTCTATTATATATGTTAATCCATGCTTGAAATTTTGATGTTTTAATGAGGTCATTTGATGTGAATTTTTCTAAGTAGGGCTTAATTGTGAAACTTTGAAAGTATGCTAGGTAAATGAGTGAAGACTAAATTATAGCATAGATTAAAGACATGCCTTTGCATGTCAAATTACCCTTTTTAGGGTGAGTGGCCGACCAAGATAATAATGATCTCCACTAAATGAAGTCTCTTATATTATTAAAATGGTTAGTGGTTAAAATTACGTAATAAAAAAAATAATAGATGGATAAACAAAAGAAAAAAATAAAATAAGTGTTCATCTTATTCTTCTTTAGCCGAAACTCAAAGAGAAGAAAAGGAGAAAAGAAATTCAAGCATTCGGTCATTCAATTAGTTGATTTTAAAGGTATGTGTTTATGTATTTTCTTGATGTTTTTTGTCAAAATTTCATAGTCAATGCATTGTGTAACTAGCTCATGGCAAAACTTTTTGCAAATGGATGAAGATACTAATCGGCCAAAGGTGTTTTGAAATGGAAATTTCGGCCATGGAGGTTTTATAATTCATTTGGGATGTGTATAAGGTTTTGATGAACAAATAGAGTTAATGAGTTCAAGCTTAACAAATTTTGAAAGTTGTTATGTTTTTGAGCATTCGGCTATGGCTTTTTTTTTTATTTGAAGAAAATGATTGTGTTTTATGTTCTTTTATGAGTAATGATAGATAGGTAGAGTTGAGCTAGATACATGAGCATATATGCGTTAGATGTTAAAAGAAAAGAAAAATTGGCTAATGATGTAAGTACAATAGCCGAATGAGTTCTTAAATGAATAAATAAAATTCAGTTTGTGCATGAACAACTAAGGGCGCTGAAGCATTTATTAAATTTGTATAAAGAGGTATTTATAATGATATTGGTATTACATAGCAATGGAATGCACTAATGCATTCGGTTTTGTTTTTTTTTTTTTGGAATGAAGATGCATATGATTATTTTCTAGTAAAGTATTAGAGATACCAAGTTGTTGTACCGAATGTGTTATGCACATTGGTTTAACTTTGTGAATTCGGTCTTGAGATAATCCTAGTGAAAAGAATGTTAATTGATAATAGGTTATTTATTTAAGGACTGAATATACTAGAAAAAAAAATGTGAGACATGTATTATGTGTTATGCATGTAATCGGCCAAGGTAATTGATATTAAAGTATGCATTATATATATGCATGTGTATATGCGATGGTGCATAAATTTGGTTAAATGATGATTTGGTGACATTATGGATTGAAAATCGAATGTTAAATTGGTTAATCAAAGATTTAATATGACGAAATGTTAATGAATAACATAATTGGTTTGCACCTTAAATAGTTGAAATAAAGCTTACCGAATATGATTAAATGTTTAAATTGTAATGGTCATATATATATGCCTTATGTATGTACCATGTACACATAAGGACATTCGGCAATATGATTAAATTCATGTATAAGAAAGCATGATAAAGTAAGTGACCCTTTGCTTGTGAATGTGAATTAGATATAGATTAAATAAGTATGAAATCGAGTCCTGGCATATTTTATTAAATATGATACATATTGAAAGTGATATGTGATTGCCAAATGTGATTGTTAAGTGAATAATATTAATTAAGTACTTAAGCAAATCTATTGTTTTACTTAAGCTTAAGAGCAAAGGGGATCAAAGTCGGATAGGGGAAAAGAGAAAGTAAACGAATAGCCGTGGATATCTAGTCGTCGAACACTTCCGAGGTAAGTTTTAAGTATTTAAATGGAATGAATATGAATTATGTATATACGTTAAGGTCAATTACTTTTCTAAACGATAGCATATATGATGTTATGTTTAAATATGTGAATGAGAACTTTAAAGAGTAAATTTGTATAAATCTACTTGGGATAGTAGCAGTAATGTGTTTTGGAAAAATCACCATAAATTGTGGGAGTTGATTTAAAGGCTGAATAGATTATGTAATTAAAGCTTGATGCATCTAGTTTCTTATAAAAGAAACTGTGTAAGTAAAGGAGTTGCTGATAATGAGATATTTAAAGTTGTGTGAGACAGAGTCAGAATGACTCTGAAATCCCCTGTTCTGTTTTTAGAAAATCATTATAGATTGTACAAAAATGATTATAAGATAATATTTATATGCTTAGACTCCTTAATGGGTCTAGTTTCAAACGAAATAAACGAAAACATATTTTGAATTCTGTACAATGAGAAATTTGATTCGTAGTGAAGAGTGGACAGAATAGTCAAATAGTAAAATAGGGAAAACTTTAAGAAAAATCTGGTATTGATTGGCCAAACCAAAAATTCTGAAAATTTTGTGGATAGAAGGTATATGAGTCTATTTTTAGGGAAAATTAACGGCACTCGTTTTCGAATTTCGTAGCTCCAGTTACAAATAATTTAATGACTATTGGTCAGGAAGACAGCTTGTAGTGAATCTGTGATTTTGTTGTAAACATTGATAAAACTATTTGAGTTGCTTCAAGCTATTGCTGAAATTGATGTACAAGATATGTATATGTGGTGAGGCCAAAATGGCTAATATTAAATGTGTGCAAGTTCTCCGAATGGCTATCTTATAAATGTAAGCGATGTAATTGTAATATGTGTTGATAGTTTTATAAATTGAAGGTGAAGTGACATATATGTTGTTTAGCCGAATGGTTGTTATGAGAAGAACGTAAGTTATGTGTGTACTTTCTTATTTAGTTGGAAGTTTATTGAAAGGGATATATATATAAAAATATGTTTTAAAGTTGAATGATGTTTATGACATAAAGTTAAGGTGTGTACTATATGTTTGTATTCGAATGAAGCAAATGAATTACGAATGAGATATTCTATGAGATTTTGTCCGGGTTAAATCCCGCAGGCTTAGTGCTGTTACTATATCCGGGCTAGAAGTCCCATAGGCTTTGCGTTGGTGACTAGATTCGGGTTTAAACCTAACCGGTATGGCTAACTACTGTTGAATTATGTTAAATGATAATTGTGGAAATTGTAAGTGTACAAAGGTTAAGTATGGTACGAGATACTTACTTGCTATGTGAATTCGACTTCAGTTGAATTATGAATGTGCTTCGGGAATCAATTATGAAATGGATGCATGTTATGTTAAATGAGTTTTGACTCTATAAAATTGTTCATGAAAGATTATAACATGAAAATGCCATATGAATATGTGGGTATTCGGGTATGGAGAAATATTATAGGATATTGGGAGATATACCTTTTGATTTGACCGATGAGAGTGACTATAGATATGAATTGATACATTGATTGAATTGAAGTTGACATTGAGGTATATAAATGTCCATGGCTATATGATTGTGAAATTTAAAAGAGATAATATAACTATATGAACTTATAAGTGAATATGCATGTTCGGCCAAGAAGGTATTAAACTGTGAAGGAAATGAAATGTTATATGTGAATCAAATAAACAAATTGGTTATATTTGAATTCAATGGTTTTCAATTGATTAAGACTTACTAAGCTTACAAAAGCTTACTCTGTTGTTATGTTTCTCTAATTTATAGATTGTTAAATTTGGCCTTTTGCTTGGGGATCGTCAGCAACTCGTCACACTATCACTATCCACTGTTTGGTACTGCTATGTTTTGGATTATCTTATGGCATGTATAGAATGGACTAGTAGTGGAAGAATATTTTGGTTAATCTATATAAGCCATGCGAAAATGGCATCTTTTGAATGTGTACTTCTATAAGTTTAAATTTTATCCCTAGCTGTGTTTAGTATTTATCTAAATGAATGATCTTTATTTCAAGAAAAAGTTCAAAATTTTACTGTTCTGACATGAGTTACAAGCCCGGTAATGCCCCTTACCTATTCCGGCAACAGTTACGGGATAGGGGTGTTACAATTCGGGCTAAGTCCCGAAGGGCATTCGTGCCGGTGATGAATCCGGGCTAAGCCCAAAGGGTAATCGTACCGGAGTTGTATCCAGGATGAGTCCTGAAGGGCATCCGTGCCAGTGTTAAATCCGGGCCAAGTCCCGAAGAGCCTTAGGGCTAGTGGTAAAAATTTGGGCCAAGTCCCGAAGAGCCTTATGGCTAGTGTTAAAACCCGGGCTAAGGCTGAAGGCATTTTTGCTGGATAATATGTAAATTTTCGGCCTTCACAAATGTAACTAATGTGCTTGTTACCATAAATTAGCCAGGTATGTGCCGTATACAAATTGTGGACTAGCTTCCGTTAAATTGGGATTATCAATTGGGTAATATCGTTTCTGGCCATAGTTTGGAAAAGTATAAAGGCATGTGGCTTATTTACTATACTTAAAATTTGGTTCATGAGGAAGATGTGTTAATTGATATTGAGCATGTAAGTATATTTCGGTTGAAGCATGTAGGTACATGCGATTATGCATTTTGTAATAAGTCAACTTCGCAATAGAATTTGATGTGTTTGATCCAATATTGGAACTTGAGTGAAGTGATGAAATCTTTTATAAAATTTTGGACTTGCACGCACAATAGTAGTAAATTTTAGCCTTGGTTACTTTCGGCTAATGAATGAGATAAATAAGTATTGGGTTCATTAAGCCTTAATCTTTTAAGTAAATTTTATTACTTAAAACTTACTAAGCTTATGAATGCTTACTCTGTTGCTCTTAGTCCTCTGTTTTATAGATCTCGTTCGTTGCTACGGTCTCGGAAACCTCTCAATCAAAGTCATCCACGCTATCAAAACCTTTTTCGGTACTTAGTAGTTAAACCTTGAAAATGGCATGTATAGGCTTGACTTTTGGTTTTTGGAATCAATATCCTTTGATGATATGTGTATATATATATATATATATATATAAGTGTATAGCCATGCGAAAATGGCTTGCCTAAACACTTTACATCTATATCTATGGTTTTAAACCTTGTTATGTGTTATGTGGATGGAAGTGTATGTTGTGCATTCTGTTAAATATGCTTGAAGTATTACATATCTTGATATCTATGTTTTGAGAGACATGTATGACTTGAATATGAACAAGATAAGTGAATGCTAAAAATTGGATTAAATGTGACCATCTGGTAAGTCCATATGGGTTGATGAATGTTTTGTAAGTGCATAAAATGTTCTGAGTTTTGGTATGATTGGATATTATATATATTTATGTATAATCGGCCTAAATGTCAAATTGTTGAAATTGGCTAAGCTTTGATATTTAGCTATAAAGAGGAATGGTTGCGTATGATCATCAAATCGGTTTATGAATGTCGTGTAATACCTCTTTACCCTCCGGTGACGGGAACGAGTTTAGGGGCGTCACAACTGGGCCATCAATTCCTTAAGTTTCGTTGAAGCCATCCTATACGGGGCAATGGAAATAGGTGTCGTACTAGGGACCAACTCGATACAAAACTCAACTTCCCTCTCTAGTGGCAATTCGGGCAACTCTTCTGGAAACACATCCGAGTACTCGCATACCACTGGCACTGAATCAATCTTTTCCTCCGACACTTTTCTCAAGTACCTCTAAGTTGCCATACAAGACATTATTATCGGCAAGCCATCCGATTCACCTGATTCAACTCGAAGAACATCCTCGGTTTCACATTTCAATTCAATAAATTTTCTCCCACAATTTGCTACAATCAGCCAATCCATACCAAAGATTATGTCAAATACATCAAATGGTAATAACATTAAGTTAGCCGAAAAGCAATGACCTCTAATTATCAAGGGAAAATCCTTACACACTTGATCAACTAGCACATGTTGGCCTAGTAGGTTTGACACCTTCACTACAAACTCGGTTGACTCAACTACCAATTTCATTCTAGACACTAATTTCATGCAAATGTAGGAATGGGTAGATCCCAGATCAATTAAAGCTATCACAGAAATATCATAGATAGAAAAGGTACCCGTAATCACGTCAGGAGATGAAGCTTCTTCATAAGCAAGGATAGCATAGGTCCTCGCAGGCGCTGTACCCTCGGACCTCACAGCAGAATCTCTAGAGGCACCTCGACTACTAGCCCCACTGCCCGGGTTCTTTTGTGGTCTACCGCTCAAAGGAGCACTTATTGCTCTCACCTCTTATCTTTTGTCTGTTTCATCCATTTCAGGACAGTCTCGAATGAAGTGATCTAGTGAACCGCACCTGAAGCAACCTCTTTCATTTCCTCGACACTCTCCAAAGTGTCGCCTACCACACTGCGAGCACTTAAGTCTATCTGGTCGAGCACTACCAACACTCACAAAAAAAGTGGTATGAGCTTTAGACGTCACATGCTGCTTACTCTTGTTCTTACCCGAGAATCCCACTAAAGCATTGGATCGAGTGGTAAACTCTCTTGATCTCTTGGATGACGATTGATGCGATTTCCCCATCTGTCTTTTCCTTGAGTCACCAAACTCCATATCAGCTTTCCTCTTCTCTTTGGCCAACTCTTCGGCCTTACATGCTCTATCAACGAGCACCACAAACTCTTTCAACTCAAGAATACCGACTAACAACTGAATGTCCTCATTCAAACCGTCTTCAAACCTTCTACACATTGTCGTCTCTGTAGATATGCACTCTCAAGCGTACTTGCTGAGCCTTATGAACTCATGCTCATATTCTGTCACTAACATTCGGCCTTGCTTAAGTTCTAAAAACTCCTTCCTCTTCTAGTCGATAAACCTTTGGCTAATATACTTTTTGCAGAACTCCTCTAGGAAAAATTCCCAAGTCACCCTCTCTCTCGGTACTACTGACACAAGAGTACTCCACTAGTGGTAGGCCGAATCCCGTAATAATGATACCACACATTTCATGCACTCTTCAGATGTGCATGATAGCTCGTCAAATACTCTAATAGTATTCTCTAACTAGAATTCTACTCTCTCTGGGTCATCATCCTTTTTGCCCTAAATTCCTCGGCACCATGCTTTCTAATTCGGTTTATCAGGGGCTTTTCTCTCCTATGCATTTTTACTTCTTGAGGAGCTGTAGGGGCGGGCTAAGGAATCGGAGGAGGTGGGGGAAGCGGAGTATTCGGATTGGCACGAATAAACTCTGTGTACCAAGCATTCATCATCTAGAGGTAGGCTTCCCCAGCCCCTCCGCCCTGACTCATTGTCACGAGCTTGGTCTCAACTGGCGCAGTCCCTTCAACGGGAGCCGGCGCATTACTTTCCATATTATCCGCCATAGCTCCTTCGGGATCCATTTACTATATGAAAAATACAATTTATAATCGTCAGGAGTCGTCACACTATCATATTACAATTATGACATGTATAGCTAGACTCGTACACAAGCTAGGTTAGTCCTAGAATCGACAAAACCATAGCTCTAATACCACTAAATGTAACACCCCTTACCTGTATCTAACGCTAGGAGAGGGTATGCGACATTACCTTACTAAAACACATGCAAACATTCAACTTCAACTCAATAAAATATGTCCCAATTAAAAACTTCTTCAAATACTGACTTACGGTCCTTCATATGGGCCTACAAGGCCTAAAACGTAAGTTAGAAACAATTCGAGACCATTTCGGGTACTTAAGAAAATTTCAACAAAAACTACTAAAAACAGGGCACACGCCCGTGTGGAAGGGCAACAAGCCCGTGTGGCCTCTAAACATGGCCGTGTTATACCACATGGCCTAAGCACCTAGGGAAATACCCGTGCCCCTCGTTCGTATGGATTTATTTTCTAACATCGAACCTATATGGGTTTTTACAAGAGCTGCCACACGCCCGTATGCTCAGCCCGTGTCCCTCACATGGCCATGACACGCCCGTGTCGCAGCCCATGTGCAAAAACTTGGGTATTCTATTTCTGACGTCAGCAATCACACGGCCGTTGCACACGCTCGTGTGCTAGGCTGTATCCTTCAACAGTTGAGACACACGATCGTCTCTCAGCCCGTGTGTTTATTATTGGGTATTTAATTTTACCAATTTAAGGTGCAGGGGACACACGGCCTAATATCAAGCTCGTGGGGCTGACCGTGTGTCACACATGGCCTAGACACACGCCCGTGTGTCTACTCGTGTGGGCAAAATAAGGCTATTTACCAAGCCTTTTTGCCACCCTGAAACAAAGTCAAACACATACCAATACATAACAAGTCTCAAATACTCAACCAATGGCCATAATTTGGCATCCCAACATATTCACATAAAACCAATCCAACCAAGCATGCATATTACTACTCCTAGTACATATATTCATCCACAATACCTTGCACATTATAAAAACCTCATTTGCATTTATCAATGATGAATATTAGCCATTATCCATGGCCAAATACAAAATAGTGTATCTTTGAAGCAAGCCAACACATTTGGCCCAAAATATATGACACTTGACAAAAGAATGAAATCCTATACATGCCATATTTCAAAAGATCAAACTAATTATACCAAATGCTTTTGTGGATAGTGTGAGCAAAGCCTCTGATGTTCTTTGATCCTCTAGCTATTTAGGCGGCACTATAAGAAAATGGAAAGGAGAGGGGTAAGCATAAAACTTAGTAAGTTATAAGTAAATAAATAACAATAATTTACCGTGCTAAGACATGCTTTCAATACATCATAATATGTACATGATACAATGAATGGACACAACATAACTTACCCGTTTCCATCCTTTACTAATCATACATCATTCTATTGAGCACATACTTTTATACATTTCATTTAGGTACTTGCACCACTCACAAGATCATCGTAATACCTCTCGAAGTTATCACTAACTTTAAATTTCCCATTGAACTTTTAGAATACGAAAGGATATTCGATGAGCCTTCAACATAGGGTATCAAGCTGATGGCATATCCCAGGCATGGTCTTACACTAGCTCACATATCAAGTCGATGCCATATCCCAAACATGGTCTTACACTGACTCTCAATGTATCGAGACCGATCCCATGTCCCAGACATGGTCTTACACTGACACATCACCAAGCCAATGCCATGTCCTAGACATGGTTTTACACTAGCTTGTCTGACAAGGCCGATGCCATGTCCCAGACATGATCTTACACTAGCTAGCACATATCCGTGTCGATGCCATGTCCTAGACATGGTCTTACATTAACACGTAACGTGGCCGACGCCATGTCCCAAACATGGTCTTACACTAGCTCTCATATATCCTTAGTATCTCAGCAAGGAATATCCAATCTATTCTTACAGTTCAACCGGGTTCTATCACATAAATTTTCATCAGTGCATTACTCTAATCATAAATTATCATTTCAAGCTCAATATCGTTCTCATGCATAACTCATAATCAAAATTAGTCATTTTATGCCAATTCAATGATTTCATGCATAATTATAATAAAGTTGTATTATTTACCTATAACTTACCTCGGTATACAAAATGTAGACGGCTAGTTCGATTTAATCTACAAGCTTAGTTTTCCCCTGGTCAAGGTTCGGGTCTCGTACTTCTTGATCTATAACAATCAAAATTCATCAATTTAATCACTACTTTCATTTAAACAATCCAAAATTCACAATTTGGCAAAATGACCATTTTTCCCCTAGACTTTTGCAAAATGACCATTTTGCCCTAGGCTTGGAAATTGCTTTTTATTGAATTTCCTTATTAAAAAAGCCTAACTGAATTCTTCTCACTCTTATGGGAGCCCACAATTCCCATTATTTTACACAATTACTTTTTATTTTACAACTTCTATAGCTAAGTCCAATCCAAGTGTTTTCATGGAAACTCTTTCACAAAAGTTGTTTATTTAACAACTATGATTCATTTTCTTCCATAAAATTTCAGCCAACAACACAAACACTTTCATGGTAAAACCCTAAACTTTCAACCATTTTGAAAAATGGTCCCCCCATTTGATAGCTAATGTTATAAGGGTCCCAAAAGTACAAAAATTATTAAGAAAATACCTTAAAATCACTTATTTGTAAGAGAGATGGGTGGCTGAAATTTTTGAAGCTTCAAATGGCTATTTCCATGGTGATTTCTAGTGGAAGAAGGAAGAGAGTAAGAAGATGAAACCTTTTTATTTATTTTATTCAAATATAACCAATTTAATCACCTAATGCCACCTAAAATTTGACTTTTCCAAGCCTATTGTCTCCTATGGCTGGCCATATCTTTGCTAAAGGCCTAATTTCCCTTTAAAACCCCCAATATTTAATTCTCTAGCTATTTAACACCTTTAAATAATAAAACAAAACTTTTGGTTTCTATGCGATTTAGTCCTTTTTCGAAATTGAGTAAGCAATTGCTAAAATTAATTCACCAAAAATTTTCTTGCACTCTTATAAAAATACTATAACACATAAATTAATATTAGAAATAAATTTCTCAACCTTGAAATTGTGGTTCCTAAACACTTTTCTGACTAGGCCCTAATTCGGGTTATTACAAGTCTAGAGATGACGCCTCTTCGCGAGCGCAAATAGCGTAGGCTCTAGTAGGTTCTCTCGCCTTGAATCTCACTATTGTATCTTTAGCCCCTTTCTGGATGACACTCACATTACTCGTGCTTCTGGGTGGTCTACCCCTTGCTACAGTATTACCCGGCCTCGTATTCTGCACTGTCTCTTGCTCAGCTAAATCAGGACAATCACGGATGAAATGATCTAGAGACCCACATTTGAAACAAGCCCGATCATTCAATCTACAGTCGCTAGAATGTCTTTTACCACAATGTCTTCAGCTCAGTTTTGTTTGACATTTCCAACACTAGCGATTGAAGTGGCTAAAGCTCTAAAGCTCAAATGTTGCTTTACTCGATCTCTGCTCGAATGTCCTATAGTAGCCTTTGAACGGCCATAATCATCTCAGAATTTCTTTGATGCTGACTGAAATGACTTACTCGATGATCTCTTTCATACCTCTCTTGCTTCTAAATCATTTTTTCTTTTCTCTTTCCTGAGTTCTTCAACTTTACATGCTCGATCAACAAGCACAACAAACTCTTTTATTTCTAGAATCCCGACTAATAAGCGGATATCTTCATTCAAGACATCTTCAAATCTTTTACACATTATTACTTCTATCAAGACACATTCCCATCCATAACGGCCCAATCTTACAAATTCTCGCTCATATTCCGTAACAGATATACAACCTAGTTTCAACTTAAGAAATCCTTTGCGTTTTTGATCTATGAATCTCTGACAAATGTATTTCTTTCTAAACTCAGTCTGAAAGAAATCGCAGCTAAACCGTTCTCTTAGGACAACAGATATTAATGTTTTCCACCATTGATACGTCGTACCTCTCAAAAGTGAAACAATACATTTAAGACATTCATCAGGATTACAAGGCATTTCATCAAACACTCGGATTGTATTCTTAAGCCAGAACTCAGCTCTCTCAACATCATCATTAGTAGTTGCCCGAAACTCTTCAGCTCCATATTTTCTAATTTTATCAACCGGAGGCCTACGCAATTGTATCAGATTCACAACTTGTGGCACAATAGGGACTTGTGTAGGATTTGGTGGGGTGGAGGTTGTTGACCAGCCAGATTCATTTAAACAAACACCGTGAACCACTCGTTCATCATTTGGAAGAAGGCTTGCTTAGCCTCTCCCTTGTGGTCACTTGTAATCGGCCTAGAATCAGCCGGCGCTACCTCCTTGAGTGGGAGCGGGCGCATTACTTCAACATCGTCAGCTATGGCTCGATCGGGATCCATTTACTATACAAAAACACATTTTAGCTGTCAAGAATCATCACAATATTGCAATTCATATATATGGCAAGTATAACTAGACACTCACATGCTATGTTAGTCCTAGAATCGACTAAACTGTAGCTTCGATACCAATCAAATGTAACACCCCTAACACGTATCCGTCGTCAAACTAGGGTTATGAGGCATTTCCAAATAATACACAACTTTATACAATCATATCACATCATTATTCAAACATCATCATGTAATAGTCGTTTATAAGTATATAGTCCTTTTAGAAGGTCTACAAGACCTTAAACATGCTCTGGAGAAGATTCGGGACTAAACCAATCTCATATAAAATTCTTCAAAACTTTACAATTTTTCTATGCTACAGAGGTCACACGCCCGTGTGAACAGGCTGTGTGCCTCACACGGCATCAGACACGCCCGTGTGTCCAAGCCATAGGAAAATAAGGCACACATACTGACTTATTCACACGGCCACCAGACATACCCGTCTGCTAGGCCGTGTGAAAATTAGGGAGCTTACTGACTTGCTCACACGGCCAGTCACACGCCTATCTGTCTAGCATGTGTACCTATTCGAAATGGCCTCACACGCCCGTGTCCAGGCCGTTTACTAGGCATTGCCAAACCTATAGGGTATACTGACTTGGTCACATGGTCAGTCACACGCCCATGTCTGAAACCGTGTGGAGTGCCCAAACTTAATTTGAATTTTCCTTTGAACAACATAGCAGAGATGCACGTGTGTATCCCTGCCCATGTGGGAAAAATTAGGCCATTTACAAGGCCAATTTGCCACCCTTTAAAGGTCATCCCTACAAGCATCAAACCAAACATAATTCATGACCCAAAGGCAACCAAAACCATACCAAAACATGCACAATTTGTTCCATAAATTCATCAACCAATCCAAGACTCATTTATCAATTTAAAGCATATTAAAAACATAAGCTAAAGATATACCAATTTACACATAACCAATCAAGCATTTTCTCATCCATTCACTACTAATTCAACCACAACATTCATACCATTTTCACATCTCAAACTCTTATCAAACTTACCAAAATGACCAAATCCATAAGGCCAATATGTACACATCACATTTATAAAATTTCATTACCAAGCATAAACCAAAACAAGTTCATTATCTCAAGCAACATCACATGGCAAGATTCACCATACTAAACACACCATAATATCCCTAGCCTATACATGCCATACACTAAAATTTACAATTTCAAAAGTACCAAAATATCATTTAATAATGTGACAATGATCCTTGACGATCCCCGAGCTCATGGTAGCTTCAATAATCTATAAGACAATGAAAACACACAAAGTAAGCTTTCAAAAGCTTAGTAAGCCATACAAAAAAAAACATAACACATGAAACAAGTTTAAGCCAATTTATCCATGGAAAATCATAACCAATCATATGCGCATACTTCTTAAATCTCATCTAATTCACTTGTTCATAATCCATGTACATCACTTACCTTTTCTTTCCTTAATCACAAAAACATCAATCTACCTGAATTGATTACTCATTAACATATCCATTTACTTCTCGACATTGCCTGTTGAATCGTTTGGAATCAACAAGGATACTCGGATAGCTCGTAAAACTCGTACAATGACGTATCCCAGATATGGTCTTACATGTTATAATATATCGATGCCACTGTCCCAGACAGGCTCTTACACGAAATCATATACGATGCCAATGTCCCAGACATGGTCTTACACATAATCATGGATAGATGCCAATGTCTCAGATATGGTCTTACACAAAATCACATCTCAGAATCCTAATGTCATGACATTCGTATCCAATACTATTCCTATGGTTTGTACGGGACTTTCGGACGTCACAATACTATCGATACTTTATCTAATTCAAATATTCAACTCCCACAGCAATTCAATATGTTTCAATAACAATCATGCATATATAATTCAAATGAAATACATTTATTTGCATATGAACTTACCTAAAAAATGAGAACGACTAAATGAGTCGATTATTCGACAACCTTCGACATCCCTCGATCTAATTCTAATTTCTTTCGTTCTTGATCTATATAAATTCAAATTTGATTAATTTAATTACACATTTCATTCAATTTCATCCACAAATACATAAATGAGCATTATGCATTTTAGCCCCTATAATTTCACACTTTTACATTTTAGTCCCTATTTCACAAATACACAAAATTCACATAATCTCATTAAAACCAAGCTTGGCTGAATATCATGTGAGTCCCTAGCAGCCCATATCTTTTATTTATTTCACATTTTAACTCCTTAATTTACAAATTTCACAATTTAATCCTTTTTATGCAATTTCATCAAAAATCATTTTATATAATATGATAATCTATCAAAAAATACTTATTTTTCATCACCAAACATCACAAAACTCCTAGATTCATCAATGGCATTTCTTGGAATCATTAACAAATTCATAAATTAAAGCACTGGCTAGCTAGAATACGAAGCAACGATCATAAAAACATAAAAATTATCCAAAACCAAGCTAGAATCGCATACCAATTTAATCCTCAAAGTGTCGAACATCAAAAAGCTTTCTAACCCTTATTTTCTTTGTGTTTTTTGGTGATGAACATAAAAGATGATGATATTTTGGTTTTACTTTTATTTAATAAACATTAATACATTGCTTACTATTTTACCCTTAATTATTAAACCATTTAATCATCAAATATAAGACCATTAATGTCCATTAACCTTATCAATGGCATAATAACATCATAAGGGCCTTTGGTCTAATAAACTATAGCAAATAGACACTTTTAACTTATAGCATGGTACTTTTGCATTTTATGCAATTTGGTCCTTTTTATCAAATTAACCATCCAATCGATAAAATTAAAACACAAAACTTTCACACATATCTACTCACACGCCGTAAACCCTAAAAATTAATATTAAAATATTTTTTAACCTTAGATTTTTGGTTCCAAAACCACTATTTTGATTTAGCTAAAACTGGGCTGTTACACCTTTGTAGTCCAATATGGTGTGATTGATTGGACGGAGATGGTGTGTAGCGGATAGGGATAAGTTTGTGATAAGTGTGTGTTATGGTTTGATCAGATATGATCTAGCATGTTGCACTATAGTATTATAAGCTATAAATTGTATGGATTTGACATGATATGAAACATTTGGAACAAATGTATTATGTGATATTTTATAATATAACTAATGTATATTAAATGTATGAATTTGGACAATGGGCCAAATCGCTCACTAGGTTATTAGCTCACATTTCTATATCTTTTGATTCAAGTAATCCTCCTGTCTAGCAGTGGACGATGTCACATAAGGCTCGGGTTTCACATTCTCAACACAGTATTTTATGGTTTTATTTTGTTCATCTTAATCGAACATTACGGACTTTATTTTGGTTGTTTCTTTTGGACAACTTATGGATCGTTTAGTTCATTAGGACTTAAATGGCTCATTTTGCCAAAGCTCAAATGGTTAATAATCCTATCTAAGGTAACCAAAATTAATTGATAAGTCTTCAAGTAATAACTGCCACAAATTAAGTTTGAGGTTTTCATTAAAATGAGTTTCACATGATTTGGTTATGGGAGAATTTAACTTCGCATTTTAACATGATCGAAATGATTGACAAATAACAAGAGAGTGAAACTTTCAACTCGCATAAAAATTGTTTTTCTTCTACTAAACAAATTTATTTTCTTTTGTTTGATACTGATTCGACTATAGCTGAGTATTGGTTGGAATGAGTTGAAAGGATCCTCAAGCAGATGTCTTGTTTTGATGAGGAGAAATTAGGTTGTGCGGTGTCCTTACTCGATGGTGAGGCTCATCGAGGTGGAATAGAATTAGGAGAGGTATTATTTCTGATAGATTGACTTGCAATTACTTTCTCGAGGTCTTTAAGGGGAAGTTTATGGGTGAGCAGTATATAAAGGCTTGTAAGCGTGAGTTTCTGGATTTGGTTCAAGATGATTTGTCAGTGGCTAATTATGAGGCAAAGTTTGTGTGACTTAGTTAGTATGCTTCTGATATGATACTTTCTAAGAGGGACTGATGTAAGAGGTTTCGGTTTGGGCTTAACCATGAGATTTAGGTTTACTTGGTAGCTCAAAATGTATAGATGTTTGATGAGTTAGTGGAGAGAACTAAGGCAGTTGAGGAGACTTTAGTTGAGCCGCCTTGTTCTGTGGTTACTGATTTTGGTAAGAGAGCTTTTGATGGTGCATCTGGTCATCCACCTAAGTGAAGGTGTGATAGTCATAGATCTGGTAGGGGTGTGAGATAGAGGTCTCGACTGAGTTAGTCTAGGTAGCAGAGTAGTTTTGTTGTTAGTACTGTGGTTTGATGAGTGGTTCTAGATGGCCGATTTGTGCACATTATAAGCGCAAGCATTCTGAAGAGTGTCGTAAGTTGACAGGCAAGTTACATTTAGTGTTTTTTAATCTGTTCAATGCAAGGACAAAGAAGAATGTCATACTGTCGAGGTGCTAGATGATCTAATTATGGAAGAATTCAATAACCAAACCATAGCACTTTCTAAAGAGTTTGCAGTGACATCTGATGACGATTGCTTAGACAATTGTGACATCATGGTTGAAGCTAATAATCTTGAACTCAAGCATCGATGGTAGATTGAATCCTTAGACCTAGCCAACAGAACAAACCCAATTTTCAAACCATCTATTTAAGAAGCTCCTATTCTAAAATTGAGACCACTACCTCATCATCTTAAATATGTCTTTTTAGGTGATCACAATACTCTCCTAGTTATTGTCGCAGCAACACTGGGTGCAACTCAAAAAGAAAAATTGCTCCATATTCTCAAGCAGCATAAACGAGCTATTGCTTAGAGTATTGTCAATATTCAAGGTATTAGTCCTTCTTTTTGCATGCATAAGATCAAGTTGGAAGATGAAGGCAACCAATCGATTGAACAGTAAAGAAGATTAAACGAGAAGATGAAAGAAGTTGTCAAGAAGGAAATCATAAAATGGCTTGATGCCGAAATTATTTACCCAATTTCTGATAGCAATTGGGTAAGTCTAGTGCAATGCATTCCTAAAAAGAGTGGCATCACTATGGTTCGCAATGATAAGGACAAATTAATTGCTACATGTATTCCCACGAGATGGCGAGTTTGTATGGATTATTGAAAATTGAATGCAGCCACAAAGAAGGATCACTTCCCACTTCCCTTCATCAACCAAATTTTGGATCAGCTTGCTGGAAAGGCCTATTATTGCTTTTAAAACAGCTATTCTGGTTATAATCAAATTGCTATTGAACTAGAGGATCAGGAGAAAACAACCTTCAACTGCCTCTTTAGTACTTTCTCTTTTCGCCATATGCCTTTCGGTCTTTGCAACACACCAGCCACATTTCAAAGGTGCATGATGGAAAAATTCTTAGATATGAATGAAGACTCTTTAGAGGTATTTATGGATGATTTCTCAGTCTATGGGAATGACTTTGATCATTGTGCTGACAATTTGGATAAAATACTAAAGCGATGTAAAGACACACATCTTGTCCTGAATTGGGAAAAATGTCATTTCATAGCAACTGAAGGTATTGGTTAAGACACCACATTTCTAGTAAAGGCATTCCAGTAGACAAAGCTAAGGAGGAAATCATTGAGAAATTACATCTACCAAAAAATGTGAAAGGTATTCGCAGACTTTTGGGATATGCGGGGTTTTACAGATGATTTATTAGAGATTTTTCGAAAATTGCAAAGCCCTTGTGCTCATTGTTGGAACAGAATCAAAAATTCTTCTTTGGCAATGCATGCCTGGATGCCTTTCTTCAGTTAAAAAAAAAGCCAGTAAATGCACCAATTGTCGTTGCACCAGATTGGTCTTAACGCTTTGAAGTTATGTGCGATGCAAGCGACTTTGCCTTGGGTGAAGTTCTAGGACAACAAAATGGAAAAATATTTCACACCATCTATTATGTTAGCAAAACTCTTATAGAGGCTCAACTCAATTATACCACCACTGATAAAGAATTGTTGGCTATTATCTTCGCTTTCGACAAGTTTTGTTCCTATCTTGTTGGCACAAAGGTTACTGTATTCACTGATCACTCGGCGTTGAGATATCTCTTTGCAAAAAATGATGCCAAACCAAGATTGATATGTTGGATATTACTATTGCAAGAATTTGAGATCGACATAAAATATCGTAAGCGTTCAGAGAATCAAGTTGCAGACCATCTGTCTCTACAGGAAGTTGGCAGTGGAGACAGAAACATGCTTCAAATTGTTGACGCATTCCCAGATGAAAGGTTATTTGCACTAGATACAAACCCTTGGTATGCAGATTTTGTTAATTATCTAGCGTGTAAAAAACTCCCATGGGGTGTCACAAGCCATAAAAAAGAAAGCTTTCTTCGTGACGTAATGAAGTATCATTGGAACGAGCTATATTTATTCAAAGTATGCAATGAAAACATCATTCGACGTTGTGTTCTGGAAGATGAGATGCTTTCAATCCCAAAGCATTGTCATGATGCTTCTTATGGAGGTCATTTCGGTGGTATGAGAATTGTTGCTAAAGTTCTCCAATCAGGATTCTACTGGCAGACATTATTCAAATATGCCCACAATTTTATGAATCAATGTGATAGGTGCCAGCGTACCGGTTCTATATCCCGACACAATGAAATGTTACAACTGTAACATCCCTATACCATGTTCGACTCAAGAAGCCTGATATAGGAATATTACATTTGGTGCCAAAGTAATTCTTGGCTAATCACTAATAAAATTAGAACATAAAAACGGACAAATAATAAATTTTAAATAATTTATAATTTAGTCCTTACTACTACTTGGAACATACTTGATTTTCCTAAGTACATGCCATTCCATTCAAAATTTTAAAACGTGCCCCCTTTTTGCTTGAAGATGTGATGAGATGAAAGCTCGTAATCTCAAATACAACTCTTCAAAATTTCTATACCTAATCTGTGCACGGAAACAACCGTACACTGAGTATTTCATATTCAATGGTATTACTATAATTCAAATTATAAATAACCAAATAAATTTCACATAATCAATCATATAATACAAGAACACATATTATCTTAATTTATACACTACTTTCATTCCATATCAATAACAATTCAATCTACCAATTAACGACCAATTATCATAAATATCGCAATTAGGTACTAATAACCTTTGAAACCTTTAATTTGTCTATTTCAATCTCATTTCCCAATTTTATCACATATCATTTTATATGCATCAATTAAATCATTCTTTAACTTTTATTCTTAACAATAGCAATTCAATTTAGCTACTCATCAATTAATATCACATATCATAAATATGAATTTCAATCACTTGATGAACATTTAGTTACGCTTTTCATTCTCAATCTCAATTTCAATTCACATTTTAATTCACATTCAACTTTCTCATTTCTGTTAATAGCTCAATCAATCATATTTATTCCGATTTTCTCATTTCACTCATTTACCCCTATTAACAAGACTCAGACTTTGACGGATACATGGATCCAACCAAACACACCAGTACGACACATTGTGCCTAAAACGGTAAATAACACATGATCAGTATACGACACATAAGTGCCTAAAACGACACACGAGGTGCTTGAAATACAACACATAAAGTGCCTAATATACGACACATAAAGTGCCTGATATACGACACAAAATGTGCCTGATCGGCAAAGTCGATAAATTCCATACTCTTCCAAATCCTATGGCATGCCAACTATATCAAACTCAGCCCGACTAGTTAATAGGGTATTCAAATCATTTCTCTCTTTCAAATTCACTTTCAATTCAATCACAATTCAATTCAATTTCATTTTTCCACTTCCTAATCAATATACAATTCAATACCAATACATATTTCACATAATCACATATAATCATACTTTGATTTAATTCATTCCACTTTTCAATCAATACACAATTCACGTATTCACCATATTCATAATTTAATTCACTTTTATTCAATTCATATTTTCGATTCATTTTCCATTCAAGTTCAAATCACTAATCACTTTTCAATTAATATACATTTCAAATAATCACATATTTTCTTCATTCAATTAATTTTGATTCAATTCAAGTCACTTTTAATTTCCAATCAATATACATTCACACAATTCATAATTCAATTATTTAATTCAAATCAGTTGTAATTTCCAATTTGTTCACATTCAATTTCAATAGCCATAAACACTTTTAAATCAATTTCATTCAAATCAATATCATTATTTCAATTACTTACCTAATTTTATCTACCATGCATTTTAATTAAAATATAACAATTAATAATAAATAGATTTGAATTATAGTAATACAAACCATGATTTGCTCGATTACTCCTCGATAACCTTTTCTTTTCCTTTCGATGACGATGCCTAAGGTTCTTTGCTAGCTACGAAAATTAAAATAATTTATACTATTAATACAACACTAATTTATATTGAATAATTGAATTTCTATTCAATTTTCTACTTTGATTTCAATTTGACACTAACTAAATTTCTCTACTTTCCTAACTCAATTCATACTTCATTTCTACTCAAATTTCAACCAAACTTATACGGATCTATCAAAATTTCATCATAAATCCCTAATTTCAAAATCCTTTCCATTTAGTCCCTACTATGCAAAACTTATAGCTTACTTTTCACTTTAATCCCTCTATCAATTCTAAATTGAAATTCATTCAATTAAATCCCTAATTCAACAATTTTGTTTACCATGAATTATATTCAAAACCTAAGAACTTCCAAAACTTCAATTTAATTTCATCAAAACTTTGTCCTAAAGCTTCCAAAACATCAAATTTAAGTAAAAAGGACTTAATTGACTTACCTATTAAAGCTTCAAGCTCTCAAACCCTAGTTTTTCCTTTTCTTTTTCTTTTCCTCTTTCTTTCTCCCTATTTCGTTCGAACTCTTTGCTTCTATTTCCTTCCTTTGTTTTTTTTTCTTTTATGTCATATATATATATACTAGTTAATAATAATAATAATAATATAATACTTTATAATAATAATAATTGTAATAGATATTTATTTAATAACAAATATTTATATTACAAATGTCACCATTTAATTTGCTTATCATATAAAATCTTATAATATAATTATATAATTAACAAATATCTTTCAACTTATTAATAAAAAATAATAAATTTCTATTTACTAATTAAATATAAGTATTACAAATGTATGTATTTTTATTAGTACACTTGTATTAAATCATCACCCTACATTTGTCAAAATCTTAATTTATTTTATTTATTTTACATAATTTAATATTTTAGTATAATAAAAATCCATTTACTTAAATAAAAAGTAATTAATAAATATATTACAATTGTATAAATATATGCATTACATATGTATCATTTAATCACCATACACTTGTCTTTATCCAATGTATTTCCTAATATAATAATATATATTATAATTTAAAAAATAATAATATATTTTATAATTAATTAACATAAAAATCTAAGATTTTTATTCTCACTTGCCACCTCATCTATGCAAAATGGCTTAATTGCCATTTTGGTCCTTTTTGCTTTCTATTAATCTACAATTAAACTTTTATCCCTTATTCAATTTAGTCCTTTTTGCTAATTACTTTAAATTAAGCTAAATTCACCTAATTAAAACCTAATTTAATACACCACTAGACTCATAAATATTCCTAATAATTATTTACGAACTTGGTTTACTAAGACAAATGCTTGATATTGCACTTTTTCAATGCCCATGAATTTTGGGTCATTACAGCAACAGCCAATTATGGAAGTTGAATTATTCGAAGTTTGGGGTATGGATTTTATGGGACCGTTTCTGAGTTCACTTGGAAATCTTTATATTTTAGTAGTTGTGGGTTTCGTCTCGAAGTGGGTGAAAGCTATTGTAGTCCCAAAGGATTATGCAAAGGCAGTGTTAAATATTTTTCACAAGCATATACTCACTCACTTTGTCACACCAAAGGCATTGATTAGTGATCAAGGTACACACTTTCATTTCAACCAAGTGTCGACCTCACTGAAGAGATATAGAGTTAATCATAGAATGGCTACTACTTATCATCCACAAACCAATGGGCAAGCGGAAGTATCGAATCAAAAAATTAAGAAAATTCTTGAGAAGGTTCTAAACCTTTTGAGGAAATGTAACGCCCCCACGCCCGAGACCGTCGCTGGAGTCGAGCTTGAGGTGTTACTGAACATAATTTTCCATTTTAAGAACTTTGAAACATTTAATTCTACATTCACAGCATACTGTTTACCTTCATTATAGTTACAAAAAAATCATATCTTGAGTTACAAAACTCGAAAACAAGATCCGTAAATTTTCTGTGAAACTATACTCATATATCTATATACTAATTTTTTTCTAGAATTTTTGGTTGGGCCAATTAGTACAGTTTATTAGTTAAAGTTACCCCTATTTCAGGACTCGACTGCACTGACCTCTGCTTACTACGAACCACTTTTCTCTCTCTACAAAATTCATATGACTATGCCGTTTGTTTCTCTTAAAACTAGACTAAATAAGGATTTTGAACATATAAATCATACCTCCCAATTATTTTTGTACAATTTATGGTGAATTCCCAAATTTGGAACAGGGGATCCAGAAATTGCTCTGGCCCTGTCTCACTAAAACCCAAATATCTCATCACATATAACTCCTTTTCCTGTTTCACTTCTTCCATATGAAAGTAGACACAATAAGCTTTAGTTCCATATTCAATTCATCACCTAATTCGGTTTCTACTATTTTTAGTGATTTTTCAAACTCACGTCATTGTTACAATAATGTTTTGTTTTATGGCACATTTCATCTTTTTATGAATTTTCTTGAACTACATAACATATTAGTCTCACATAGCATCCAACATTATCTAGGCTAGCCATTCCAATGACTAATCATTACCAAGCATTTTATTAACCAAACCACAACCATATCATAAGATTATTTACACAAAATAAGAACATTGCTATACATGCCATACTTAAGTTATACAAGCCATTTTACCAAAAAGTCCTTCGAATAGTGTGATCGAGCGTTCGACCTATCCCGATTCCTAAGCCGGCTTGTCCAACACTACAATGAATGGAAAAGAGGGATTAAGCATAAATGCTTAGTAAGTCCATATGCAAATAACGAGTAACATAACAAAGCAATTATACCAAACAGCAATAGCATGTTATCACCAAGACATATTCCACATTTCTAGCCATCGTGTCTCAAGTTTCAACCCGAGGGTTAAGTACATACCTGTCCAAAGTGTGCCTTTCGCGACACTTACCAAAATATCATTTGCATCTCAAGCATTCTTCCATTTCGCTAAAATTTTACTCGTTGAACACATCGGAATATAACTCGGATACATGGATAATTTGCACATAAGTGCCACATATGTAATCAAGCGACCATGTAACCCGCCCATAAGCGAACTCAGACTCAACTCAATGAGCTCGGGCATTCGCATCCATAAGTGAACTCGGACTCAACTCAACGAGCTCGGATGCCTAGTTACATCTCACGAACTCGGACTCAACTCAACGAGTTCGGACATTCGCATCCATAAGTGAACTCGGACTCAACTCAACGAGTTCGGATGCCCAACCATCCTAGTGACATGTCACTTGTATCCTAATCTATTCCCAAGGTTCAAACAGGATTTTCCTCAATCACGTATCCTTGCCGTCTTCCACAGAATACCGAAACCAATACTCGGTAGCAATTTATATTTAACAAGTAGCACACATAATTTGGATATTATTTGATAGTAACCACAAAGCATATATTTCATGATAAAAATTAGCATATCATATAAATAACATCAATTAACTTAAAAATAACGATTATGTTACATTATTTACACATGAACTTACCTCGGTACAAAATATAGCAATTTTGCAATTTAGTCCACAATATTTTCTTTTCCTCGATCAAGGTTGATTCCACGTCTTTCTTGATCTAAAATAACACATTTAACTTATTTAATGCTCACATTTATCAAAATAGTCCTAAATTCAAATTTTGGAAAAATTACAATTTTGCCCCTAAACTTTTACATATTTACACTTTTGCCCCAAAGCTCGAAAAATAAATTTTATTTCAAATTCTTATGTTTTAGGACATTCTGATCATTTATTTGCTATTAGCAAGTTCAAATTCCCACTATAACACATACTTATGAACAATATGTACTTTTACTGATTAAGCCATTTTGTTCGTTTTTACTTAAAATCGAGTAGCACAAGTTGTCTAACATAATTTAAAACCTCATATTCTATCATAAAACATCAAAATACACAAATTTCACCTATGGGTATTTTTCCAAATATGAACTCTAACTCAAAATATTGCTATCATAAGCTATACCGAGCTACTGGATCTCAAAAACGTAAAAATCATTAAAAACGGGGCTTGGAATCACTTACTATGGAGCTTGGAAGCTTGAAACAAACCCTAGCTATGGAGAACCCTTGAAATTTTGGGGTAATGAAGAAGATGATCAATTTTGTGTTATTTTTCCCTTTTTATTTCATGTTAATATCCAAATGACCAAAATGCCTCTCCTTACTAAACTTTCAAAAATTCCATCCATGTCCAAATTTTGTCCATGAACTTAAAATTGGCCAAATTACTATTTAAGACCTCCTAATTAATATTTCAAAGCAATTTTATACTAGAAACTTCTAGAATGCAAGTTTTGCAACTTATTCGATTTAGTCCCTAATTTTAAATTAAGCATTTTACGCATAGAATTTCTTCACGAAATTTTCACACAATCATGCAATCATATCATAAACCTCAAAATAATTATAAAATAATTATTTCTACCTCAGATTTGTGGTCACGAAACCACTATTCAGATTAGGCCCTAATTCAGGATATTACAGGAAAGATTTGTCTTTTCGATTGGATGATGCTTTATGGGCATTGTGGATAGCATACAAAATTCCATTAGGGATGTCACCATATCAATTGGTTTTTGGGAAAGCATGTCACTTGCCAGTCAAACTGGAACACAAAACAATGTGGGAAATTAAGCAAGTGAACATGGATATGAAGCGGCTGGAAAGAAAAGACTGTTGGATATCACTGAATTGGAGGAGATTAGGAGAAATGCTTATGAAAATGTTGCAATTTACAAGGAAAACACCAAAAGATAGCTTGACAAGATTATTTTACAACAACAATTTGTTGTGGGTCAACAGGTTTTATTTTTCAATTCTTGACCCAAATTGCACCCACGAAAATTGCATTCACGTTGGTCAGAACCTTTAGAAGTTGTCGCCGTATTTCCTCATGGTGCAGTCACAATTCAAGATTTACATGATGGAAACCAGTTCAAAGTGAATGGACAGAGGCTAAAACACTATCTTGGCAATAATGATCAAAAGTAGGCAGAGACAATTAAATTGGTCGAAAAGTTTTAATTTTTAATTAGTACTCCATGATTTTAGTTTATTTCATTTTATTTATTATTTGATTAAGATTGTTTTCCTTTCTTTTTGCAGAATAATTAGGTACCAATGTCGACACATTGAAAGCTTACTGTCAGCGCATTTCATACATCTACACTACCATTTATTGCTTGTCAAAATTTAGAGAAATTTTAAATTCCACTGTTGGATCAAAACTCACTCTGCTATTAGATCTTTCTAAGCAGGCACAATTTCTATTGGATAAAACTCTTCTCGCCAGCCTTATATCTCTCCACAAAACAACACACCTCTCCATCTTCCTCTTTCACTCACTATAAATTCTCCCTCACTATACTGACTGTAACACATTCAAGCAACCATTTTTATTTCTTTTCTTTTCAAAAAATCCTATATTTTTACCTTTAAATCATTTTCTCACAACAAAAGATGGCAAAAACAAGAGGCTCAGTCAAGAAAGCCACCAAATCTGCTGGAGAACATGCATCCTCTGCTGCCACGGTCCGTGAATCAGAATCCCCCAGACCAAGCAAGAAAGGGAGCCTATAGTCTTTTTGAATAAAACTGTAACACCCTAAATTTAGGCCTAGAAGAATTGAGCTTTGAGTCTGGGTTCGGATGGAAGACAGCCTGAGTAATTTAGATGACATCCTGATTTTCGGGATTTTTTGAGTTTTTGTGATTTTGGTGAAATCTTGAAATTTTGGTGTTTTGGATATTGAAATTGTGTTTAAATGTTTTAGTGGGCCTTTAGGAGGCCCAAGCCTAAGTTAAAACCCGACAGAAATATCAACTTCGGTTTTTAAGTGAAAGGGACTTGGTTAAGTGGGCCTTTAAGAAAAAGTTAGTAAACTGAGACACAAAGAGGGCCTTGGTAAGGTGGCAAGGTGGCACCACTAAGTTCCTAAAAAAGTGGCATGTGGACTGAGTTTAAGGGCCAGAGTTCAAGTCACAAGGTAAGCAGATGGTACTTTTATTTTTGTGCATGTGCCGGGCATGTGATAGAGCTTAAGTAGCATTCAACTAGGGCCTTAGAGAGATTGGGCCGTTGGTTTGAATGGACATTAGGGAAAGTTTTATTTTATTTTTCTATCTTGCCGAATTAGGGTTAGCCACTTAGAGCCTTCACTTTCATTCTATTCTCTTCTCAGTGTCGCAAAAAGTCGAAAACGCAAGTTAGATCTCCTGAGTGCCGAATTCTTCCTTCTCTTCTTCTCTCTTTGATTCTTTTCTTTTTCTTTTCTTCTCTAGTGAAAATCACCTCTCTTCCTCACTCATCTTTCATTCTCTTCTCTTTAGAAACCAAATTTGCCACTCTTTTCTTCTCGAACTCATCAACTACTAAAAGCCGAAATCCTGAAAGGTTGCTTCCTGTGCCGATTTGCCTATAGCTGAACCCCCTTTGTTTTTCCTCACTTGTAGCTGAATTTCATACTCTCCAAACCCTTAGGCTCTGTCGACAAACACCCTTTCAACCATAGTCTCAAATCATATTTTCTTTCACCACTTAAAAAGTCGAAAACACCATAGTTTTTAGGGACATATAGCTGAATCTTTAGATCTCTAAGATTCAAAATCTGCTAAGTGGTTAGGGGCTAAATCTGCATCAGATCTGAGTAGAAGAATTGCCTTGATTAAGGAAAACTTCTGGTAAGTACTCAACATCTCAGATCTACTCGTTACCTTTAGATTTAAGAAAAATCAAAATCTCTAAACTCTTTAGGGAGGCTGTCGAATGTCGTGATAGATAAAGACAGTTCTTTTAATTGGTTTTACGTGTACTTGTTGTGGAATGGGCGATCTAGCAAGGAGCATAGGAGGCTTGGATCTTTGGAACGATTGGATTTAGATCTGGTCATTAGCTTCAGCAAAGGTAAGTGTATAAGAGACTAAGGTTATGGTGGTCGAATATGTATGTGGGGGTAGTAGTGGTTATTCGATTTGATTTTTAGATGTTAACGTGATCTAAATAAATGTAGGATTGTTTTGGAGCAGATCTCGTCATTGTTCGTCGCAAATCAGGTGTGTATCGTACACCCTCTTGTAGTTCAAATTGGCAAAAGCTGAAATGCCGAAATTCTGCCATTTCGTGGGCTTGTGAGCGTGCGAACACTCGTAAGTCAATTGGAAATCAGTGGATCTGTAATCGTAAGTGGTAAGATGGTTAAGTGCGCAATTTTGTGCACTTCGGTAAATTTGTGCCTTGATGGGCTGAAATTGGGCCCAATGGACTTAGGGGCCCATATGGGGAAAAAGTAAGCGATAAGTGTGTTCTGATATTCCGTTGGTTAAGACTGTTAAGTTAGCCTTAGAATTTGGCTAAACGGGCTTAAGTAGCTAAATAACACTGTAGGGCTCATTAAGGGTTTTAGGGCCCAATAATTGAAAACTGTTAACATGAGGTAAATAACTACTGAGACGAAAGTTAAATTTTTAGAGATTGAAATATGCATAAAAACCCTAAAAACTGAAAAAATTACTGAAATACCCTTAGGGACGAGAAATTACAGTTTTATCCCTAGGTGCAAAATTACCGTTATACCCTAGGGCTAAAATTGACTGAAATGCATGCTTTACTATTTCTGTTTACTGTATGCCATATCATGATTATATGTTGCATGGGATTTGGGATTGTTGATGGAGGAAGTGCAAGTGGCATTCCCACATTTTCTGAAAGAGGCTTTGCCTCATATTGATATTTGAAAAGGGCTTTGCCCATTCTGTTTTCTGAAAGAGGCTTTGCCTCATATTTCTATTAGTGGCCACATTAGCTGAGCAGCTATGCTGCATCTGTGGAGTGTAGCGGTTGGGTGGGTCGAGTAGTTTCCCCACAAGGTGTGTAGGGCTGGTACGGGTGGAGTGTAGCGGTTGGGTGGGTTGATTAGTCTCCCCACATGTGATGGGTTTTGCATTCATGCATGATATCTGTTCTATTACTGTAATGGGCCTATGGGCTGTACTGTTATCTGAAAAGGGCTAAGGCCCAGTTTGCTGTATCTGAATAGGGCTTCGGCCCAGTTATTTCTGAGACTGGATAAGGCTTAGGCCTAGTGGGCTTGAGCTGATTTGGGCTCTAGATGGGCTTCTTTGCACACTGAGTTTTCCAAACTCACCCCTTTTCTTCCATCCATGCAGGTAAGCCCTAGACTGGTGGACTTGGAGCTGGGAAGGGTTCAGAGTGGCCACGTGGACGACGATTCCGATTTAATTAAGTTAATTATTTAATTATTTATTTTAATTGTTACTATTTTTAATTTGGGTTTGTAATAAGGCTGCTCTAATTATTTAATTTGTTTTTACCTTATGTATGATATTGTTTAAATCGTTTTGAAATCGGATAGCTCTAAGGCGCTTTTATAAAAGTTACTTGTTTTCAAAATATCACGATAACAGAGCAAAGCTTTTGCAATGTAAACGTTTTCATAAATAATTATTTTAGATAGACTTAAACCTAATTTGTTGTTCATGGACAAGTTAGAAGGTTAAAGTGTGGCAATGGATGCGTGCATTCTAGGATTGGATCTAGGGAGAGCTTGGTACTTAAGCAGTCTAATTGACTCACCTCCTCTCTTCTGGAATCCTACCTGGTGCATAGTATCCATTCACTTTAAGCCATAACGAAGAAGGTTTGGTTTTTCGATACTTAAACTATTTTAAAAATAACATGTTTTTCGCAACCTACAAAGGTTTATAAGCGTTCACAATTTTCCATAAAATTTTACAGAGTTATTAACAATGTTTAAAAAGAGAATGATTATTTTAATGAACCACGTTTTGAAAAATAAACAAACACAAGCTGAGGTTTTATACAAGTTTAACGGTAGAAGTTTCTAAACACTAAGAAGGGTTTTCAATGAAAACATGGTTTTCAAAAACATTTCAACGTGGCATACCAGACTTGGCCGTAACGTCTGGGCCGGGTTTGGGGTGTTACAAAAGCGTCAAAGGAATAATTTCACAACAACATATTGAAGCGCAACTTTCATCTCAAGCATGGCACTTCTCTTTCGCCACAACAAGATTTGGGTAAACAAGTCTCCAAAACCATCTCGAAGTTAAATTGGGAAACTTTTTGCAACCATGCTAGAAGCTACTCGCCTTCACTATTCTGTTAGTTCTATGCCAATCTCTACAATCATGAGTTAGAGTTTATTTTTGTTCGAGAAGGTTTAATACCATGGGACGCTGCAAACATCAATGAGTTGTACAACACCAAGGTCGATGTTGATGAACACTCTAAGTTCATGGATGACATCACAGATGAAAAATGCAACCTGTTGGTGAGAGACTTGTGTGTCGAGGGAGCAATTTGGATGAGTTCCCATCAAAAGAACTATACGATGCACCGTCCCTTCCTGACACTGCAAGGTAAAATTTGGTTTCACTTTGTCAACTGCAGACTAAAGCCCTCCACTCACAGCTCCACAATCATCCTAGACAGAATGTGCTTAATACATTCTATACTTAACGGCCAAAAAGTTGATGTGGGCGCAATTCTTCACCAAGAAATAGTTGACTATGCTGCAAGGCAGATTGGGATCTTAGTTTTCCCATCCCTATTGATGTTATTATGCCAGCAAAGAAGAATCATGCCCCATGCTGGTAAGTAAATCTAAAAAAATAAAGGCCCAATCAATTAAGCCCCTGTAGAAAGAATGACTCGAGGTAAGGACACACCAATACTGAAGGAGGCAAAGAGCAGCAAGATAAGAAAGAGCAAAGCCAAAGTCAACAGAAAAGGAACAAGCATGAATGCATAGACATCATTATGGCATAAATTGAAGGATGTTGGAAAAATGGTAAATTCCATCAACAATAGGTAGATCAAGCTTGTCACTATGGTAAGATATGGAGCGATCTTAGAATTTGTTTTATGCTTATACCAGAGCCTGAAATAGTTCTATTGTAGCCACATTAGGCCAACTGAGTCCATCCCCACTACTGGAATTCCCCATGTTTCCACCAATCATTCATAATTATGACCGCTCTTCCTCGAATGACAACTTAGAAGACCCAGATAAACCGATGGCATCCTCATCCATTGTACAGTTCCCTGATACTAAGAAATAAGAGGAATCCAGGGACATCGACGAATGCCTATGAAAGATTGATAGCTAATTTGATGATGGTATGTTTGTTAATCAAGAAGACACTATTGTTAAGAAGGAAGTTGATGCTGCAGAAGAATAAGCTATTGATCAAGAAGAAAAAGTTATTGATCAAAGAAAAAGTTATTGATCAAGAAGAAGAAGTTGTTGAAAAGGAGAAAGAAAAAGAAGAAGATTTTGTTGAAAATTTTGTCACCGCACCTGAATCTATGGGTGCAAATATTAAGAATTTGGAGTGAGACCGCGGAAGTTGCTGAGATCACCAGTGAGGAGCAATGCAATTCATGGGCAATAGTGCTCTACACTAGACCACTCTAAGTGGCCTCTCCTACAAAAATAGAAGCTGATGATGCCGAGGCTGAGCCAGGAACTAAGGAGCAATCTGAAGATCGTGCAAAGCCCAAAGAACAGAAAAGGAAGCGATCCAAGAATAAAAAATGAAAGAAGAATGAGAAGAAAAAGAGGAGAAAGAAATATCATGCAGCCACATCGGTGAATGCGGATTACTAACTTAGTTTGTTTTAAGCTTTAGTTGTAGCATTTACGCATTGCATGTAGTTGTAGGTTTTATTTTGATAAGTATATATTGTCGTTGCATTTCTATTGTCATTGCATTTTAATTTTAGTGCATTGGGGACAATACAAACGTTAAGTAATGCATATGAGGTTTAGAATTACACCCATATTTTAAATTATTTCTTTGAAGCATGCAAGGTTTATTTGTGGTTAATACAAATATGTGTGAAAATTTTTGTTACATTCGATGTTTAATTCTTGAAGCGTATGAATTATCAATGAATGAGTTGGATAAGTTTGACAAAAAAATTGTAGCTTTAATTCTTTGATGAATGGATTAGGTTGCATGAGTAATGGATGACTGCCATCATTCCTTAAATCTTAAATGAATCTGCCTTTTACAGCTGCTTATGTATGTATATATAGTTATAAAGTAGAGACACTCTAAAGTGGGTGTAGTATGGAATGTTAAAAAGGGAACACTCCAATACAAGCGTTAGAAAAATCAATCTGGCCAACGACTGTCGTTGTATGAGTGTGTGTCAGCACAGTTACGTACTCCTGGGGGGTTTGTTGCACCCCATCGTTACTTCTCAGGAACAAGGGTACAATAATGCAATGATTTTACTTAGTATCATACAATAAATGTTGTAATGGTAGAGAGAGTTTAGGGTTTGAAGCATGATGCTAGCATTGATGAAGTTGCATCTTATTAATTCATACTTATGTATTGTCGATGCAATATTCTTTCACATGAACGTGACTCATTCATTGGGATTTTAGGTGATTCAAGTTTCTAGAATGATCATTTGCTTTAGTGAATTTTTTAGTAGCGTTTCTAGTTTCTGTTTTACTTGAGGACAAATAAAAACTCAAGTTTGGAGGTGTGATAGTACTAGAAAGAACATATGTTTTCTTCCTACGTATTGGTTAACTTGTCTCCATTTAATTATCTTTAGCATTTATTTTAGCATTTTCAGTTTAGTAATTTACATTTTATAACTCAGTGAATCCTAGCCTATTTTATCCTTAATTTTGCTACCTTATTGCATTAATGTCACTGCATGAGTTAATCCCAAACTGCGTCTAGAATTGTCACCACAACTGATACTTGTCCGGATAAGAACCAAAACTGCGTAAACTGTCCAATCTGGTATAACCAACCTGTACATACAAGGACAGAATAATTTTAAGGAAAGGACATATGTATTGTTGGAGTAGGACATAGAAGGGGGATGTAAGAAGAAAAATGGGAGATTTATATATTTTTCTCCTCCATCATCATCTTCATCATCTTACCTTAAAGCTTACGGCCATGGCAGCATAAGCCTATCACGGGTGAGCCAACATGAAAACCAGATGTAGACTAACTCCTAACGAGGAGACCTAAATGCGGGACAAGGGGGAATAGAGAGATTCAGTCAAGTTGTCTAGGGATAGTATTCTCCATTTGATTCTTTCTTATTTCTTTCTAAATGTTGGTGATTAATCTTTGAGTTCTGTTTGTATGGAAGTACACATAAATTCTTGGTTAAATGCTATCTTATTCAAGCTTGCTTTTATATGTTTCATCGTGGGGTTTGAATTTTTTTTAACACAGAAGTGTTATTGCAGTCATTGACATTGGAAAGTGCAGTGACAGATTGAGCCAACAAGCATTTCAATGGAAGTTGAGTGAGGATTAGAGGAATTTAGTCCACTTGTTCTTAATATTGTCTATTGCCTTCTTTGGAAGGTGAGGTTAATATACGTGTTTAAATCTCAGATTAAATAGAGGAGTGATACTGGGTAAGATATACATTGAATTTTACTGCATCGACAATCACCTATACTTTTTTACCTTGTGAGCATTTAGTATTCTGTTGAAGATTCATGTTGGGGATCCCAGTTTCTCATCATCATTTTACTTTATTATTTTTAAAGTTATTGCATTGACATCTATCCTTACAATTTATCTCATTTATATCCAGTTATTGCACAAACATTGATAGACAAAATACTACTATCCCTGTGGGATCGATATCCAACGGATTCACATCTGTCTACTAAACTTGCATCAATTGTGTACGCTTGCACATTATTTCTGTGACGTTAAACAGTTGACCAGAGTGTAACACTTCCATTGCTCGACCACCGAAGACCAACCACTACTAGCCAACAATACAATTGTAATATCCCGAATTAGGGCCTAATCGGAATAGTGGTTTTGTGACCACAAATATGAGATAGAAATAATTATTTTATAAATATTTTGAGGTTTATGATATGATTGCATGATTGTGTGAAAGTTTCGTGAAGAAATTCCATGCGTAAAGCGTTTAATTTGAAATTAAGGACTAAATCGAATAAGCTGCAAAAATTTGTGTTCTAGAAGTTTTTAGTATGAAATTTCTTTGGAATATTAATTAGGAGGTCTTAAATAGCAATTTGACCAATTTCTAAAATTTTAGACAAAAATGGGCTTGTACATGAAAAATTTCAAAGAAAGGCATTAAGGGTATTTTGGTCATTTGGTAATTAAAAGATTAAAAAAGGGAAAAAGATGGAAAAATATGTCCATCTTCTTCATTACCACGAAATTTCAAGGGTTCTCCATAGCTAGGGTTTGTTTCAAGCTTCCAAGCTCCATAGTAAGTGATTCCAAGCCCCGTTTTTAATGTTCTTTACGTTTTCGGAGTTCCGGTAACTTGATTTAGCTTATTCTAGCAATAATTCAACCTAGGGTTCATATTTGGAAAAATACCCATAGGTTAAAAGTGTTTAATTTGATGTTTTATGATAGAATATGAGGTTTCAGATTATGTTAGACAACTTGTGCTACACGGTTTTAAGTAAAAACGAGTAAAACGGCTTAATCGGTAAAAATACCTATTGTTCATAAGTGCATGTTGTAGTTGGAATTTGAGCTTGCTAAGGTAAATAAATGATCAGCATATCCTAAAACATAAGAATTTGAAATAAAATTTAATTTTCGAGCTTTGGGGCAAAAGTGTAAATATGCAAAAGTTTAGGGGTAAATTTGTAATTTTGACAAAGTTAGGGTCAAGGACTATTTTGATAAATATGAGTATTAAATGAGCTAAATGTGCTATTTTAGATCAAGAAAAATGAGATTCAAGTCGTGATCGAGGGAAAAACAAAGTTTACGAGTAATAGGCTCAATTGTTGATATTTTGGTATCGAGGTAAGTTCATGTGTAAATAATGAAACGTAATTGTTATTTTAAGTGATTGAATGCTATTTATATGATATGATACTTGTTATTATGAATATTATGCTTTGTGAAATATTATGCATTGGTATGAAAAGTATGTGATTAAATTGATAAGTATGAGATGCAAGCAACGTATTGGTTCCGATATTCCGAGGAGAACGACTGGGAAATGTGTGATTGAGGAAAATCCCATTTGAACCTTGGGAATAGATTAGGATACAAGTGACATGTCACTAGGATGGTTGGGCATCTGAACTCGTTGAGTTGAGTCCGAGTTCACTTATGGATGCAAATGTCTGAACTCGTTGAGTTGAGTCCGAGTTCGTGAGATGTAACTAGGCATTTGAGCTCGTTGAGTTGAGTCCGAGTTCACTTATGGATGCGAACTCCTGAGCTCGTTGAGTTAAGTTCGAGTTTGCTTATGGGCGGGTTACATGGTCGCTTGATTACATATGTGGCACTTATGTGTAAATTATCCATGTATTCGAGTTATATTCCGATGTGTTCAACGGGTAAAATTCTAGCGAAATGGAAGAACACTCAAGAGGCAAGTATCATTTTAATAAGTGTTGTGAAATGGACACTTTGGAGAGGTATGTGCTTAACCCTCGGGTTGAAACTTGATACAACAACAATAATGTGGTAAGATGATGAATGATGATTAGAAATGTGATATATGTTTTGGTGATACCATGCTAGTGTTATTTGGAAGAATTGCTTTGTTATGTTACTTGTTATTTGCATGTGAACTTACTAAGCATTTATGCTTACTCCCTCCTTTCCATTCATTATAGTTTTGGACAAGCCGGCTTGGGAATCGGGATAGGTCGAAGGCTCGTTCACACTATCCGAAGAACTATTTTGGTAAAATGGCTTGTATAACTCAAATATGGCATGTATAGCAATATACTTGTTTTGTGTAATTAATCTTGCGATATGGTTGTGGTTTGGTTGAGAAAATGCCTGAAAATGATTAGTCCTTAGAATGGTTAATTTAGATCATGTATGAGACCATGTATGTTCAAAGTGTTAATAGTTCATGAATTTCCATAGAAAAGTGAAAATTTGTCATAAAACAGAATGTTGTAACAGCAGTGATGTGAGTTTGAAAAATCACTAAAAATAGTAGGAACTGAATTAGGTGATGAATTAAATATTAAATTGAAGTTTAATGTGTCTACTTTCATATGGAAGAAGCAAAACTGGTAAAGGAGTTATATGTTATGAGATATTTGAGTTTTAGTGAAACAGGGCCGGAGCGATTTCTAGATCCCCTGTTCTAACTTTGGAAATTCACTACAAATTGTACAAAAATAATTATGAGGTGTAATTTATATGTTCAGAATCCTTATTGAGTCTAGTTTTAATAGAAACAAACGTTATGGTCATATATATTTTTTTATAGAGAGAAAAGTGGTTCGTAGCAAGCAGAGGTTAGTGCAGTTGAGTTCTGAAACAGGGTAATTTTAACTAATAAACTGTACTAATTGGCTTGACCAAAAATTCTAGAAAAAAATTAGTAGATAGATATATGAGACTAGTTTTAGGAAAAATTTACGGATCTTGATTTTGAGTTTCGTAACTTGAGATATGATTTTTTAAACAGCCATGATGCAGAAAGATAGCTTGCTATGAAAATTTAATTAGTTGATTTAAAATTTAAACAATGATGAAATAAGTTTAGTAACACCTCAAGCTCGACTCTGGCGATGGTCTCGGGTAAGAGGGCGTTACAACAATGCTGTCGTAGCCACTGGCACTATCTTGTCCGGTGATGAAGGCATGACACCCTTACAGCACCCTGAGCTAGTTCGGTTACTGCCAGTCTAGTCTGGGTAAGTGACGACCCCACTGATCCGATCTAGCCATCGATTGGACCGTCAGCCAGGTTTCACATGCTGAGCTCAATTCGACCAATTTTTGGGTCTTAGTCTCGGTTTTGAGCTCCTAGGCCTAGTTTACAATCTCAGGTCTAATTTTCAAGTTCAATTACTTATTGAGTCAATTGTCTGACTTGAAAATTAATTTCCAAAAATATCATATTAATTTTATTAATTGGATTAATTTAATTTTACTTAATCAAAATTAATTTTCCCAAAAATCACTTAGAATTTCCAAATTAATTTTTCAAGAAAATTCTTTAATCAAATTCTCTAGTTGAACAATTCTTATAACCACCTAATTTAATTCCACATCAAATAAATCAACTCAATTAAATTATTTCCAAAATCGTAGAATTTTCTTCTAATTCAAATGCAGTCTGATCACGCTTTTGTTAATATAGCGAGAGGACCAATCAGATATATACATTTAGCCTATAGTAATTGCAATTATGTCCAGAAGCATCGTTCTGATAATTCGCAATTACTTAATCATGAAGTTAGTCAACAAAAAGTACCATGATTGAAAACTCCTTATTGTATACTCTTTACAAAAGTAATTCATCCAACTGTTTTATTCAATGACCTCATCATATGTGTGTTACCCTCATATGATATCCTTGACTCCTTTGAGTTAAATCTGTTCACTCAATACAATCCTATTTTTTTCCATTGTCACCATTGTGTCATCTCAATGATTAATATGACAACTGTCAACAAATGACTATGATAAATTGCTCGTTCGAGAACAAGTAACCCATGGCCACATTCTAGAATAAGTAACCAATGGTCACGTTCCATATTTATTAATCCATATAATGCTAATGAGAGGATATCATTAAGACTTTAATTAAGCTATGAATTCCACTATTGCTAGTAAAGCCATGCCATATACAAGCATACCCAACATACCGGTTATGGGCTCGATCATTTGTAGTGATAAGTCCCCACTTATATCAAAGCACATGAGTTGCATACGTATGGTCAGTGGCTAACTCAAGATTTAGGTAAATCACACCATGAACATTACAAGTGAATTAATTCATCTTGGTTCCAATCCAATGTATCATTCTACCAATTACTACATTTATGTCTCTACCCATGGAGTCAACTACTCTTATAGCCAAGACTAGTCATCTGCCCATTTTGAATTGTAGGCGATATAATAATCCTTCTTAGTATTTGAATCAAATGCTCACTTCGATTCTTTTATGGGATTATGAACTTATTTAGATTATCTACTGAAGTAAGTTGTCTTTCTCACAATATAAATATGCTTACAGTGCCACTTATCTTCAGTTTGAACTTAGACAATCAATGAGCTAATATTTGCTTGTCACAATTTTGCTATGCATGCAAAATATAAAAGACGGAAATACAAAAGACATAATAGTGAAATGTGAAATTAACTTTATTTATTTATTCATCATTCAAATAAATAGAAAATAGTTACATGTTTACTACAATATGGGCATATTTCCCAATAATCCCACTAGCCCTAGTGAAGTAAATGTGTCAAATTTCGCATTCTTATATCCTCAATGTGTTTGTTAAAACTCTTAGTTACAAGAGTCTTAGTAAATAGATCCATAAGGTTATCTTCAAAGGCTACTTTCATCACATCTACAATTCCTTCAGCTACTGCCTCTCGTATCAAGTGATATTTTCAATCAATGTGTTTCGTCCTCTTGTGACTTCTCATTTCCTTGGTGTTAGCTATTATAGCACTGTTATCACAATACAATGTTATAATTTTTTCCATACCAGGAGTAACTTCAAGATTGATTAAGAACTTTTGAAGCCATATTGCTTCTTTCTTTACCTCAGAAGTAGCCACATACCCAGCCTCTATAGTAGAGTTAGTAGTGTAAGTTTGTTTTACACTTCTCCATACTATGGCTCCAAGGCCTAGAATGAATACATTTTCCGTCATTGATTTCCTCAAATCTTAACAAGTTTGGAAGTTAGAGTCTGTGTATCCAACAGGAGTACGGTTCTCCCCAAAATGCACAAGCATATAATCCCTGGTTCTTTTGAGATGCCTTAATATATGCTTTACAACTTGTTAATGCTTGGAACCTGGATTTGTCTGATATCAACTAATCATTCCTATTATGAAATAGATATTTGGACGTGTGCAAAGCATCGCATACATAAGGCTTCCAACTACTGAAGCCTATGGAACCTTACTCATATGCTCTTTTTCTTCCACTATCTTAGGATAGTCATCTAAAAAAAGATGAAAACTTGATGCAGTGGGTTGAATGTCTGGCTTTGCATCGGTCATTGCAAAATGTTCCAGTACCTTATTGATGTATGAAGCTTTAGATGGAGTTATCATTTTATTCCTTTGATCCCTAAGGATTCAAATTCCAAGAATACAACTAGCTTCACCTAAGTCCTTCATGCTAAATTTGTAACACCCCAAACCCGGCCTAGACATTACAGCCAAGTCTGGTGTGTCACACCAACGATGGATTGAGATATATTCTTTAGTCATTACGATTAGGGTGAGTTTCACAAAATCGTTACTAAAGTTTGGAATGAAAATCCAGGTTTAGTTTGAGAATAACTTATCCACTACCAGTTTAATGTGTATTCTATTACAAAATCTTATTTGTCTTTCTGTTCTCCATTCGATACGTGTGTTTCATTTTGAAAACATTGATTAATTTTAAATAAAAACCCACGCAGCCTTAATCTACCCATTTTAAATCAAATTATAAATAAAGAAATAAAAACCAAATTAAAAAAACTTAAGAGCGGCCTTATTAAAAAAAAACCAAAATGAAAATAATTTAAAATGAAATACTAAAAATAAAATAACTTAAGTAAAAACCACCATATGCAGTCCACGTGGCCACTCCGAATCCCTCCAGCTCCAAGTCCTTTAGTCTAAGGCTCACCTGCATAAATGAAAGGAAGGGGGTGAGTTTGGAAACTCAGTATGTAAAGTAAACCTAACCAGAGCCCAAATCAGTTCAAGCTTACTAGGCCTAAGCCCTATCCAATTTCAGTGTTAACTAGGCCTTAGCCCTATTCAGTACATATTATTAACTGGGCCTTAACCTTATTCAGTATTCAGTACGACCCTTAGGCCCATTGCAGTAACAGAACAGATATTATGCATGTATGCAAAGCCCAGCCCAAATCCAGCTCTACACACCACCCGTACCAGCCCTACACGCCATGTGGGGAATAACTCAACCTACCCAGCCCTACACACCACAATCGCAGCTGAGCTGCTTTATTAAAAAACGTGGCCAAGCCACTAACAGTAAAACGAGGCAAAGCCCCTATCAGCAAACGTGGCATTGCCACTTAGCACTTCCTCTATCATAAACCCCATCCCATGCAACAGAATAACATGTCATGGCATGCAGTAAACAGATTTAATTTAACATGCATTTCAGTCAGATTTAACCCTAGGGGTATAATGGTCATTTTGCACCTAGGGGTAAAATAGTAATTTTCCACCCTTAAGGGGTATTTCAGTAATTATGTCAGTTTTTAGGGTTTCATGCTTATTACAGTTGTTAACAATCCAATTTTCATCTAAGTAGCTTATCTAGCCCATTTTTAGCAGCTTAGAGATATTGGGCACTATAACCTCTAATGGGCCTTACAGTGTCCGCTAACTATTTTGGCCCACACAGCCCAAATTTTAAGTCTGATTTAACATTCTTAGCATACAATTTATCAGAATATGCTTACCGCTCGTTTTTAGCCATATGGGCCCATAAACCCATTGGGCCCAAATTCAGCCCCTCGAGGCCCAAATTCACCAAGGCGCACGATATCGCGCATGCGTCAAACTTACCATTTACGAATATCATTTTTACTGAGTCAACCGACCCACGAGCGCTTGCACACTCATGAGCCTACAAAATACCAAAATTTTAGCATTTCAACTTTTCGGCTTTTGCCGATTTAGTCTACTAGTGGGTGTTCGTTTACACACCTGATTTGCGATAGACGTTGATAAGATCTCCCACACGATTATCCTTTGCTGAAACTAATGACTAGATCTAAATCTAGTCGCTCCAATGGTCCTAGCCTCCAACGTTCCTTGCTAGACCGCCCCTTTCGCGAACTAATACACATAAAACCACATAAAAAAAGACTAGCATTACTCTTTACCAAAATCGACAGTCTCCCTGAAGTGTTTAAAGAATTTCGGCTTTTCTTAAATCCTAAAACAACGAATGGAAAGGGGGTTTCGATAACTTACCGTAGATCTTCTTGCCAGAGAATCAACCCAAATCACCTTTCTACTCTAGATCTGATATAGATCCAAGAGATCTAGAGGTTCAATTCTCGAACTACTTTGAATGTGGAGATTTTAGCTTTTGAATCTATCCTAGCGTAAGACTGTTTTGGTTTAAAAGAAAAACAATAGATGAAGAGGAGTTCCAAAAGTAAAAGAAACAATCAGTAGAGATAAAGATGAGAGGTTCGAGATTCAGTTTTGAAGAAAGGTAACAGAAGAAGAAGAAGAAGTAGAAGAAGAAGAAGCTTTGATCAAATAGGTAATCGGCAATGGTAGGTTTGGTTTCGGCTTTTATGGAAGTCGACCTCTTAGGCTTTGAGAAGGGAGAAGAAAGGAAGGAGTAGATTCGACTTTAGGTGAAAATAGAAGAGAAGAAGAGAAGAAAGAAAAGAAGAGAGGGAGAGGATGGCAAATTTGGTTTGAAGGAAAGAAAAGAGATGATAGTTCGGTTTTTTGCACAAGTCGACACAAAAGAAAAACATTGGTTGGGTTTTCAGCTTTTTTGGAACTAAGAGAGAAGAACAGAAAAAGAGAGCAGAGAACCCTAAGAGATACTACCCTAGTTTAGCAAGACAGAAGAGAGTCAACAAATCCTGAAAGATCCCACACAAGGTATTTGGCACACACAAAACCTTCACTTGCCAAAATTGCTTTCCAAGACTCCTACAATCGGCCACCACTAGCTTTCCCTCAAAATTCCTAGATTTTCTCTTCCTTATCCTCTCTGACTCAATCTCATAAGCATCTCAAACTCTTTCTAATAGAGTTTTACTTGAAGTCCATCACATGACTGGCACATGCAGTAAAAATAAAATACCACACTGCTTACCTTGAGACTTGAACCTTGGCCCTTTGCACAGCTGCCATACTCCACCCTTGTCCTCTAAGTGGCATTACACTGCCACTTCACCACTGACTCCTTTGTGTCTTAAATTACCCACTTGTTCTTAAAAGCCCATATACTCAAGACCCCTTCTCTTTAAGTCCAAAATTTGATAATTCTATCAGGTTTTAATTTAGGCTTGGGCCTTCTAAAGGCCCACTAACACACTTAAAGCATAAATTATACAACCAGACAACAAAATTTCATGTTCACACCGAAATCACAAAAATCCCAAAAATTAAGGCGTTACAAAATTGTTAAGTTAACCACAGCTTAACCGATAACAATTCTCCTACATCATTTTTGATAAGTAGAACATCATCGACATACAAAATGAAGAAGACAACCTTTTTGTCCTTTATATGCTTATAAACAGAAGGTTCGTCAGTGTGTCGCTCAAGTCCAAAAGTCTTAATCATTTTATCAAATCTTTTATTCCATGAGCGGGACACCTACTTAACTCCATAAATGGATATTAGAAGTTTTTGCAAACTTTATGCTCCTTTCCTTTGACAACATAGCTAGTGGGTTGAGCCATGTAAATGGTCTCATCAAGATAGCCATTCAAGAATGATGTCTTGACATCTAGGGGTGTTCAATCAGTTAATCGACCCAACCTACCAATAACCGAATTAACCAACCCTTTTAAACTCTCAACTGTTAACCAAACTGAAATTTTTTCAAAAAAATTAACTGAACCGAACTTCTTTGGTTAGTTCGGTTAACTGACCAAATTAACTGAAATTTATTTTTATTTTTATTTTTGGTTAAAACAAGTATAAAACATATCAAAAATTAATTGACTTAACCAACTGATTAATTTATATTTCCAAAAAATTAACCGAACTAATCGAATACTTATATATTATAATATTATTTATTAAATTCAGTTAATTCGGTTAACTGACCGATTTCAAACCGAATTAACTGTTAACCGAATTTTAGAAAAATTATTAACTGACCTTTAACTGAATTAATTTGGTTAACCGATCGATTAACCGAATTCAATCAATTAACTAAATTAATTCGATTTTACCCAAAATTTGCACACCCCTATTAACATCCATTTTTTGAGATCTCATAATCAAAAGCAGTGGCAATGGATAAGAGTATGCGACTGGACTTTAGCATCGCTACCGGAGAGAATGTCTCATCGTAATTGATGCATTCTTTCTATGTATAGCCTTTCCCTACAAGTCTAGCTTTATGCATTTCCACTTTCCCTTTTGCATTTCTTTCTTATTGTAGATCCACTTACACCCTATGGGTTTAATTCCAATCGGTAAGTCTACAAGTTCCTATACCATAACGGATGTTATAGAATTCGTCTTAGCTTTCATTATCTATTTCCAAAGGTTAGAATAAACGTCCTGCATAGCCTCCTCGTAAGTGAGTGGATCATCATTCTCATGATTGGCTTTCGTATTATAAATACTACCATCATAAATGAAAAAGTCTAATTTCTTAGAAACTTTCCCATTACGATGGATTCCCCTATACTATTGATTATTTGCAGGTCTTTCTACAACTTTATCAAGAATTAAACTTGGTGATTGTTCTACCACTCCCAAAAGTTCCTCGAGTACCACTTTACTTTGAGGCTTAAAGTTATCTATGTAGTTTTCCTCAAGGAAAGTAACATGAGTAGAAACCTTAATCGTGTAACATCCCGAAATAGGGCTAAACGAAATGGTGGTTGCAAAACCACAAATCTGAGATAGAAATATTTATTCTGATTAATTTTTATAATTTACCGAGTGATTAGATGCATGTGTTAGAGTATCAATAGAAAATTTTATGAATTACATGTTTAATTTGCCTATTAGGGCTTGTTTGAAACAGTTGATAAATATGAGTTCTAGATAGGAAATGATTAAATTGAAGAGCAAAATTGAAGTAGAGGTCCTTAAATGGTAATTAGACCATTAGGCTTTCATGGACAAAAATGGACATACATAGATAAAAATAACTAAAGTTTTAATGAAGGGCATTTTAATCATTTGGTAATTAAAAGATTAAAAAGGGAAAAGATGGCAAAATGTTGTCCATCTTCTTCAAGTTGGCCGAACTTCAAGGGACACCATAGCTAGGGTTTCTTCAACTTCTCAAGCTTATATTAAGTGATTCCAAGCCCCGTTTTTAATGCTCTTTACATTTTTTGAGTCTTGGTAACTTGATTTAGTTTATTCTAGCAATAATTTAACCTAGGATTCATATTTGGAAAAATACCCATAGGTGAAATGTGTTTATTGATGTTTTATGGTAAAATATGAAGCTTGAAATTATGTTAAATGACTTGAGCTAAGCGATTTTAAGCGAAAACGAGTAAAACGGCATAATTAGTAAAAATACCTAATGTTCATAAGTACATGTTAGAGTGAGAATTTAATGTTGCCGCAGGTAAATAAATGATCAGGATGCCTTAAAACATAAGAATTAAGGATAAAGTTTAATTTCTGAGCTTTGGGGCAAAAGTGTAAATATGTAAAAGTTTAGAGGCAAAATCGTAATTTTGCCAAAGTTGGAGTCAAGGATTGTTTTGATAAATGTGAGTATTAAATAAGCTAAATTTTCTATTATAAATCAAGAAGAACGAAATTCAGGGTTAGACCAAGGAAAGAAAAAGGTTGAGGACTAAATCAAAATATTTGATCGTATTTTGTATCGAGGTAAGTTTACGGTAAATAAATGCAATGTTTTGTTATTTGTATTTAATTTTGTTATTTTTCAACATCTATATGTTTATTTTGTGAATTTACTCATTGATGACTCAAGCAAGAATTGACGGAGAAATGATACTTAAAAGTCCTAGTTGAACCTTAGAAATGTGTAGGATACAAATGTCATGACATTAGGGTTTAAGGCTACCAAGTAAGACCATGCTAAGGCATGGCATTGGTAAGTTTTACAAGGCAAGGACACCACGTAAGACCATGTCAAGACATGGCAATGGTAAATTTAAAAAGGAAAGGTACCCATGTATCATTAGTATTCCAAGTGGTTCAATGGGAAAGTTAAAGAGTATACTCAAGGAAAGGTAAGATAAGTTCATGTTCGAAAGGTTCAGGTAAAAATTCAAGACTTATGCATATTTAGTTTAAAGGTTATAGCGGTTTTGATAAGATAAGAATGAGAAAATTCATTTAGAATGTTGTTATTTATTTACATGCAAACTTATTAAGCTTTATGCTTACTCCCTATCTTTTCTCTCTTTTTACAGTATCACCAAGCCAACTCAGGGATCATAAGGATGTCGGAGATCGTTTCACACTATCAAAGGGCAATCTCGGTATTTTGTCATTCGAACGTTCTAAGTTATGGCATGTATAGGGACTTGGCCATTTTGTGTGTATGTCCTTATGATATGATTAAAGAATGGCATGTGAATACTTGATAATGATTAGCTATTGAAATGGCTAATTAAGAACATGTGTTGATGTTATGTATGCCTAAATGAGGTTTAATGCAAAGAAATTATGAAAGAGTAAAAGTTGGTTATGAAACAGTTTTGGGACAGCAGCAGTGATGTGATTTTGAAAAATCACTAAATATTGTAGGAATGGAACTAAATGGTGAATGAGATATAGAATTAAAGCTTATTGATTCTATTTTCATAGGAAAGAAATAGAGCAAGAAAAAGAGGTTTGTATTCTGAGATATTAAAATTTCTATGAGACTAGTTTAGGGTGACTTCATGAACCCCTGTTCTGATTTTAGAATTTCACTAAAAATTGTACAAAAATATTTATGAGTCACAACTTATATTTTTAGATTCCTTATTGAGTATAATTTCATTAGAAACAAATGGAAATGTTATCTAAATTATGTATAATGAGATAATTGATTTTAAGTGAAGAGAGGTCAGGTCTGTTGGACTGCAAAATAGGGGAAACTTTAATGAATAAAATGTATTAATTGGCCAAACTAAAAATTCTAGAAAAATTATGGTAAGAAGATATATGAGTCTAGTTTTAGTAAAAATTTACGGATTTAAATTTTGAGTTTTATAACTCAAGTTATTATTAATTTAGTGACTGTTATGCGGATGGATAGTTTTATTATGAATAGTGAAATAAATTGTTTTGATTTGTGTAAGTAATGGGAAAATTTTTAATGTTCTCCGTTTGGTCCCGAACCGTTTCAATTGCATGTTTTACGGCTTCGAGGGCCTTTTTTAGGGATATATTGGTTGAATGTGAGCAAATTAATTTTAAAAGTAAATTTTTATGCCCCGAACTAGTAAGATAAGTCTAGTAACGCCTCGTGCTCGACTCCGGTGACGGTCTTGAGTAAGGGGTGTTACAAATTGTATTATCTTTCGGATTGTAGAATAATCCTCCTTTTGTTCCTTTCAGATGTCTTACAAATATGCACAATTTTGTCCGTCAATCCAACTTCTTTGCATCCTTATCCAGAACGTGTGCGGGACAACCCCATATTCTAAAGTGGTTTAGAGCGAGTTTCTTTCCATGCCACAGTTCATAAGGTGTCTTACAAGTAGACTTGGTTGGCACATCATTTCGAATATAGCGAGTGGTTTGTACTGCATATCCCTAGAACGAAGTAGGAAGTCGTGAATAGCTTAACATTGAACGAACCATGTCAAGTAAGGTTATATTCCTTCTCTTAGCTACGCCATTCTGCTATGGAGTGTCTAGTGTAGTAAACTAGGATAAAATCTCATTCTCTATGAGGTATCCTATAACACCCTGGAACACCCTTACCCGTATCTGACACCAGGACAGGGCATGAGGCATTACCTTACTAAATCACATGCAAACATTTATACCCAAGTCAACAAAATGCGTCCCAATTTATTTTTTTTTCAAACATCAACTTACGGTCCTTAACATGGACCCACGAGGCCCGAAACATGGTTCAGAAATAATTCGGGACCATTTCGAGTACTTAAGAAAATATCATCAAAAACTACGAAAAACAGGGCACACATCCGTGTGGAAGGGCAACACGCCTGTGTGGTCTCTAGAATTGGTCGTGCTAATGGCCCGTGTGGTTCACACGGCCTAAGCACCTAGGGACACACCCGTGCCTTCTACCCGTGTAACTCCCTGACTTGTATCCTATGAACAAATTAGGTTTACACGGCTAAGGCACACACCCATGTGCTCAGCCCGTGCCCCTTACACAGCCATGACACACCCGTGTCACGGCCCGTGTGTGAAAACCTTGGTAATCTGTTTCTGACGTCGTCAACACTTAAGGATCAAATGGCCAAGGCACACGCCCGTGTGCTAGGTTGTGTCTTTCACACGGTTTAGACACACAGCCGTGTCTCAACCTATGTGGTTACTACTAGGCATTTAATTTTGCCAACCTAAGGTGTAGGGAGACACACGGCTGAGCCACACACCCATGGGGTGGACCATGTGTCACACACGACCTAGACACACGCCCGTGTGTCTACCCATATGGACAAAAACAAGGCTACTTACCAAGCCTATATGCCACCCTTACTTGCACTATCCTATACAACATTACATAGCTTCATCTCAAACATATGCATCCATCCAAAGCATTCATAAACAAGACGCTAATGCATCATTCAAATGCTACTTTTACCTTAACATAACTTCACATAGTAACAAGCCAAATTTTCATGGCTAAACACTTACTGAACATCAAAGTAACGATAATTGAAAATTCATTTGACACTTAATAATTCAACTAGCCTATACATGCCATTTAACTAAAATTAGGCAAAGCTTTATGTACCAAACCATAATGGGATAGTGTGTTGATATCTCTACCACTTTCCAACCCAAGTAAACTTCCAAAACCCTATACACATAGGAGAGCAAACAAGGTAAGCTATAAAGCTTAGTAAACTCATATGATTATTAAACTTATAATAGATATTAAATACATTTCGAGTAATTACTTAAGCATAAAGAGTTCGTAGGTCTCACTATACAATCATCTACTCTCTTATAGAGTTAACCTTAACTTTTGAAAACTTATTCATTTCAATAATTGTATGAATTAAATACATACTTATCAATTTATTTACAATTACTTATGTGTGAACAGTATGAAATAATTCACATTCAAATCAATAATCATTTTGTAAGCATGAAATACTATCTTGTATGTCAAACCATAACTTTTCTCCTGATTACAATATGGGCTTATGACAAGTCCTTAAGTTACCACCTTTTAATATTCACATGAATTTCATACGTACCTGTGTCACTTAACTCGATTACATTTTCACTTTCTTCTTTACCTTGTCCATTGATTCACTTACACATCAATAGCAACACGTTATCTCAGGTCTTTATTAATAAATTTCATAAATTCATAAACCTTTCACATCTCATTTACAAGACTAGATATGAATTCCATAATGTCTGTCTTACCCGTTGAGTCATTCGGAACACCATCGAATGCATCGGGAATCACGTATGTACGGTACCATATCCCAGATATGTCTTATGTGAAACTGTCTACCAATGCCATGTCCCAGACATGCTCTTACACTGGCTCACATCTATCTGTGTCGATGCCATGTCCTAAACATGGTCTTACACTGACAAATATCGAGGCTGATGCCATATCCCAGACATGGTCTTACACTAACTCTCATATGTCTGTGCTAATGCCATGTCCCAGACATGGTCCTACACTGACATATATCGAGGCTGATCCCATGTCCTAGACATGGTCTTACACTAGCTCTCATCTGTCTGTGCCGATGTCATATTGCAAACGTGGTCTTACACTGACACGTATCGAGGCCGATGCCATGTCCCAAACATGGTCTTACACTAGCTTTCATCTGTCTACGCCGATGACATGCTGCAGACATGGTCTTACACTAACATGTATCGAGGCTAATGCCATGTCCCAGACATGGTCTTACACTAGCTCTCACATTGCCATGGTCCAAGCATGGTCTTTTTCCGTCAATTCATCACGATTCATAGTACAATCGTACTTGACCCTGCATTTTTTCTGATTTGATTTTTCGACCTGATCTCATACTTGCATATTATCATGGTTAGTTGACAAACATATAGAATAATACATCAGCTCATTTCAAATTTTAATAATTGATCAATATAGATTAATCATATGAACTTACCTTGTTTGCAGAAACAATGAACTAAGTCGGCTAATCCGATACTTTGTTCTCCCTCGGTCTCTGTCCAAATCTCATTTCCCCCAATCTAAAAATAACCACTTTTACTTATTTAATCGTCAATTTATACAATTTAGTCCAAAATTCACATTATGACAACTTTACACTTTTGCCCCTAATGTTTCACATTCTTGTAATTTAGTCTCTATCACATAAAAGTGCAAATTCATGAAATTAAACACAACCCAAGCTTAGGCGAATTTCATGATTTTGTAGTCTTGCCCCTAAACTTTCATAAAATTATGATTTTGACCCAAGGCTCAAAAATCAATTTTTATCGAATTTCCTCATTTCTTATGCCTAGCCGAACCTTTTTTACTCTTATAGCAGCTCACAATTTCCATTATTTTACACAATTACCATTAATTTAACAAACTTTACAAAATGGACCCCTTTTTTAGAGTTTTCATGGAAATTATTTCATAAAAGTTGTTTATTTAACAACTATGATTCATTTTATTTCATAATATTTCAGCAAGCTACACAGATTGCTCTCATTACAAAACCCTAAACTCTTAACCATTTTCAAAATAGTCCCCTTGTTAGCTAGATTAAGCTTTAGGGGTCTCAAAAGTATAAAAATCATCCAAAATGGCTACCAAAATGACTTACTTGTAAGAGATTTGCTTGGCTGAAATTTTGAGCTTCAAAACCCCATTTTTCTTGCATATTTCGGTGGAGAAGAAAAGAGAGGTGAAAGATGATAGCTTTTTCCTATTTACTTTATTTTATTACTAAATAAGTCACCTAACACCACCAACTTTGACTTTTCAACATTTTTGTCTCCATGTTCAACCACTATCTTTTTATTGGTCTATTTACTCAATAAAGACCTCTAATTTAATGATCCATAAACAATTAACACCTTTAGCTATTAAAACTAAACTTCTAGACTTTATGCTATTTAGTCCTTTCTCGCGATTAGGTAAGCAATCGCTAAAATAAATTCACCAAAATTCTAACAGCCCGAATTAGGGCCTAAACAGAATAGTGGTTTTGAAAAACACAAATCCAAAGTAGAAAACTTTGTTGGGATTAAGTTTTAAAGTTTATAGGGTGATAGAATAATCGTGTGAAATTTTCATTAAGAAATTTTATCGATTGGATGTCCAATTTGATAACTGGGACTAAATTGCAATATGTGAAAAATGTGTATTCTAATTCATAAAGGTACTTGATTGGAATGGGTTTTTAAAGTGGAGGTCTTTAAATAGCAATTAGGCCATTATAACTTGGTTTGGACAAAAATACCCTTGGGTGGACAAAATACCAAAGGTTTTTAATAAAGGGCATTTTGGTCATTAGGTAAATAAAAGAATAAAATGGGAAAAATAAGCGAAATTTGTGTCCATGCTTCTTCAAACTTGGCTGAAACTCTCCATGGACACCATGGCTAGGGTTTTCAAGCTTTCAAGCTCAATAGTAAGTGCACCAAAGCCCCGTTTTTAATGTTCTTTACATTTTTGAGATCCCAGTAACTCGGTTTAGCTATTTCCAAGCTCAAAAATTTACACATGTTGAATAATTGTGTATTTTTATGATTAAAGGTAGATTATGAATGTCTATAATAAGAGAGACGAGTTTTACTAGGTGATTTTTGATGAAACCGAATAAAAGGGGCTAAATTGTAAAAGTTAAAAATTGGTCATAAGAATGTGATTTAGTGAGAAATGTGGACTTCCATAGTTATGAAAATGAGTCGACTAGGTCCAAAATACAAGGAAATTGAATAAAAATCAATTTACGAGCCTAAGGGTAAAAGTGTAATTTTGATAAAGTTTAGGGGCAAAAACGTAAATTTTCCAAAATATGATTTTTGGGTCACATTGAATAAAGTGACTAATAATTGAGCTAAATGTGATATTATAGATCATGGAAAATGAGATTTGGACTTAAAACAGAAGAAGGAAAAAGGTTTCGGACTAAAGTGTAATAATTCAATAATTTGGACCGAGGTAAGTTTATATGTAAATAATTCATTATTTTCATTTGTGTTGTAATATTTTAATGCATATTATGAAATGTAATTGTATGATATTATGATTGGCAAGATGTGGGAAAGTGAAATTCCTGATTGAACCTTCGAAAAACGAAAGATATGAATATTGTTTAGCTAGGTCACGTGTATGGTTCCGAGGATAGGACACCATGTGTACAAGAGAGCTACGAGATATGATGTGGTAGCTAGGTCACATTTTTTATAACACCCCTTACCCGAGTCCAATGCCAGACGAGGTACGAGGCGTTACCGTGCTGAATCATACTAAATCACGTAAACTCGGGCTATAAAATTTCTTTTCTTTTTAAAACTTTCCATTCATTCTCTTAATAACCTTATCAGGGGCTTACGAGGCCCAAAACATACATCGAGTGTGTTCCGGAACCAGTCCGAGAACTTTTGGACACTTAGAAAGTTTTTGCCTAAAACAGGGCCACAAGCCCGTCTAAGATGGGACACACCCGTGTGGGCAGGCCGTGTGGTCTCACGTGCCCATGTCCCTAGCCCATGTCGAATTTATTTTTAATTTCAACCTACAAAGGTTTTGACACAGCTTGGGCGCACGCCCATGTCTATGACCCGTGTCCCTCACACGGTTTAGACACGCCCGTGCCAATATCTTGTGGAGTATCCTGACTTTGAACACTATAACTATCAGGGGTGCACACGGCCAAGGCACGCACCTGTGTGCTCAGCCCATGTTTTATACTGACTTAACTAAATTAGATGCAGTCAACACATGGCCTATTAACACGCCTTTGAGGCTAACCGTGTGTCACACACGGCCTAGGCACATGCCCGTGTGCCCAACCGTGTGGACAATAATAGGCTATTTCCAAGCCTTTTTGACACCCTGAAACATAACCAAACATAATGTCAATTCCATAACACACATCAAGGCATAATATACTCTCTAAATACTCACAACTAAGGCATCCACTTGCCATTATGCACATCATTCTCATCCACCAATACTCTACTTGAACTTGCAATTTGCATACTCATGAATTCCATCCATATTCAATAACATACGAATTAATCAACATTAGCCCATTTATAAGGCTATTACAATACCACATGAGTAATATTACTAGCCATTGACTTTGGCTACACAAATGGGACACTTATCAAAAGTAATCAACTTCCTATACATGCCATACAACAAAATGACCAACTTTACTATACCAAAATTGATGGCTTGATAGTGTGACTTCAAGCTCCAACTTTAACGATCCCTGAGCTGGTTCGGCAAATCTACATGGAAGAGGAAAAGGAAAAGAGTAAGGACATATATGCTTAGTAAATTGCATGAATAAAATAGAAAAAAAATCATGAATCATCATTCAAATACTTTATCATGAATTTCATATAATTTCATATGAATTTCAAATACTTTATCATGAATTTCATATAATTTCATACTCATTCTCATGACTTAATCATATAACTTACTCATGCTTTTCATGTTGTATTTCTCATAACAATGTACTTTCAATTTCTCATAACTTACTCGTATATATACCTGCTACACTCAACGTGAAACTTTAGTTTTTCTCTTGAAATTTATCAACTTGGATACTTTCTCCTTTAAGATCCTTTTTGAATACCGAAGGATACCCGTAAATCAATCTCATGAAATGATGCCAATGCCATGTCTCATACATGGTCTTACATAAGATCACCCATCGATGTCGATGCCATGTCCCAAACATGGTCTTACACGAGATCGTACTCTGATGCTGACGCTATGTCTTGGACATGGTCTTACACGGGATCTCATATAGAATGCCCATGCCATGTCCGAGACATGGTCTTACAGGAGATCCTTATCTCATTTTGGTGCCGAAGCCATGTCCCAGACATGGTCTTACACAGGACCTCGTCTCGGATGCCCATGCCATGTCCCAGACATGGTCTTATAGGGGATCACATCTCGATACCATTGCCATGTCCCAGACATAGTCTTACATGGGATCTCGGTTCGGTGCCGATGCCATGTCCCAGACATGATCATATACGGGACCTACAAATACTCATGACATGTTTACGGTATCCTTCGTATCCTTTTCACTTACATGTAAGTTATCTTTCATGTTTCATCATTTCTTGGTAGAAATTCATATCAATAATCTCATGAGGTTTGTACATAATTTATACAAGATTACATCCTTAACTTCATGGAGTATCATAATTTCATAGAAAATCATCATAAAGAATTTACATAACATACAAGCTAAATTATCACATACAACTTATCTCGGGTCCAAAATGTGGGTGAATGCTCGGCTTAGTCCACAACGTTACTTTTTCCCCGATTTCGGTCTGGGCTTCGTCTTTCTTGATCTCAAATGACAAATTTAATTTATTTAGTACCCACATTTACTAAATAACTCATAATTGACACTTTGGCAAAATTTATAATTTTTCCCCTAAACTTTTACATATTTACAAAATAGTCCCTAGGCTCGTAAAATGAAATACACTAAATTTCTTGGCTATCCAAGCCTAGTTGAACATTTCATATACTCATAACAGCCCACATTTCTCATAATTTCACACTTTTACTACACATTTTACTAACTTTTCAATTTGGTCCCCATTAGGGACTTTCATGAAAAATCACCTAGAGAAAGGTATTTACTACATTTTAAACTTTCATAATCTACCACTAGACATCAAAATATTTGCATGTCATGTATGGGTATATTTTTTAATATAAACCTTAGCTCAAATTAGTGGTAGAAATAGCTTGCTCATGTTGCAAGGATTTCAAAAATACGAAGAGCATGAAAAATGGGGCTTGGAGTCACTTACTTGGAGCTTGAAAATGTCAAAACCCTAGCTATGGAGAACCCCTCAATTATTGACACACTTGGGGAAGAAGGTGGACACATTTTGCTTTCTTTTTCCCTTTTTATTTCTTTAATTTACCAAATGACCTAAATGCCCTTTTCTTTAAAATTTTACCATTCCATAGGCATTTTTGTCCATAGTGCCAAAAATTGGTCTAATTTCCAAATAAGGACTCCTTCTAATTTTTCTAATGTTATTTCATACCTAAACCTTCTAGAAACTCAATTTTGCAACTTTTGCAATTTAGTCCTAAAGGACAAATTAATCACTAATTCTCAAAATTTCCTTCATGAATTTTTATCACTATTATGAAATCATGTCATAAACCTAAACATAATCATAAATCATACTTTTCTACTTCAGATTTGTGGTCTTGAAACCACTATTCTGACTAGGCCCTAATACGGGCTGTTACATGTGTAATACTGGGTGTATACCATGTGTACACGAGAGCTATGGATTAATGGTAGCTAGGTCACATGTGTAATACTGGGTGTATACCATGTGTACATGAGAGCTATAGATCAAAGATAGCTAGGTCGTATGTATGGTATCGAGGGTACATCATGTAGACATAAGAGCTATGTTATATGTAGGTAGGTCGCATGTGTGGTTCGGAGTGTTGAACATTATGTAGACATGAGAGCTACGGGATTTATTGGCTAGGTCACATGGGTGATATCGAGTATACATCATGTGTACACGAGAGCCGGATTATGTGTTGGTGGAGCTAAGTGTTGAAACCATCGAGTAGCAGTGGTTATTCTGAAGGGTTCAATGGGAAAAGCTTACTAAAAGAGACTGGTGTGCTGAGGTGGTGTGGTGTGTAAGTGCAGGTGTATACATATGAGCAATGTGCTCGAGATGTGAATGACTTGTAGTAAGGTTGATATGGTGTAAGTGTTAACATGAATACTTGGAAATATTTATGATGATTATCCATTGGAATGGCAAATATTGAACACGATTGGTGCTATGTGTTCATAAATGAAAATAATATAAGGAAAACATGGAAGAGTAAAATTTTCAATAAAACAGTTTGAAACATCAGCAGTTACGTGATTTTGAAAAATCACCAAAAATGGTGGAAATTTAATTAGAGTCTGAATGAGATATGAAATTAAATCTCATTGGGTCTATTTTCACATAAAAGAAACGGTTTGAGCAAATGATTTATATATTATGAGATATTTAAATTATAGTGAGACTGGGTTAGAATGGGTTCAGAAATCCCCTATTCCAACTTTAGAAAATCATTAAAAATTGTACAACAGTAATTGTTAGATATTATTTATATGCCTAAATTCTTTAATGAGTCTACTTTCAAAAGAAATAAACAGAAACATATTTCAAATTTTGTACAATGAGATAATTAAATTTTAGTGAAAAGGGTTCGTAACCATTGAGGAGCAAAATAGGGGAGAATTTAAGGAATAAACTATATTGATTGGCTGAACCAAAAATTCTAGAAATTTTATGGTAAGAAGATATGTAAGTCTAGTTTCAGAGAAAATTAGTAGATCTAAATGTGGAATTTTGTAGCTCCAGATAAAAATAGTTTAGTGGCCATGGTGCGAGTAGACAACTTAGGGTGGACAAGAGTAAAAAGTGAAAACTATGTGCAATTACAACCATATTGTTTTTAGATCATAATGAGAGGTTTTATTGAGGAATGTTAATGAATTATTAACTATTTACATACTTACTTACTAAGCTATAATGCTTACTCTCCTCCTTTCCTTTTCTTATAGTGTTTCAGATGCTAGCTCGAGTTGGAGGCCGCGGGAGATTCAATCACACTATCAAGCTAAGAACGGTATCAAAAGAGTACCAATTATTTATAATTTATGGCATGTATAGGGAACTGAATATATGGGTATATGTTATTGAGTTGGCCTAGAATGTTGGCCAAATTCAATGGAAACTTTATTATTGTATAAGGCCATTTGATATGGCTAAAAATAGCTATGTTATAAGTCATATTGATGCAATACATGAATGAGTATGTTTGCGTAAGGGTGAATGAATTTGTTTATAATATGGACTTGATAATTGTGCCATGTGAATGGTCATGCAAATGTATGTTGTAGGTGGATAATGGCAAGGTAAGAGTGAGGTGGTACATTGAACTTATGTCGTTTGAGTAATGAATTTATGCCTCAATAGTGGCTACTTTGAGGCCTAAATATGTCATGTTGTGTATTGATGAAATTGGCCTAAGTATATAAGTGATTTTGAATGACAGAAAGGCTTGGTAAATAGCATCAATTGCATCCACATGGCCTAGGACACAGGCATGTGCCTTGGCCGTGTGACTTTGAATGTGTGTTGACATCATAAACAGAATATCCCCAGTTTTGGACACAGGGTGACCACACGGGTGTGTCGAGGCCATGTGAAGGACACAGGCGTGTGCTTGACCGTGTGAAAACTCCTATAGGTTCAAAATGGAAAATAAATTTGTAATAATTCCACACGGGTTAGGGACATGGGCGTGTGTAACCACACGGCTTGCCCACAGTTGGGTCTCGGACCTCTCCCAAACTATGTTTTGGGCTTCGTAGGCCCATTTTAAGGATTATAAGATATATTATGAAAATTATTAAATTGGAACTAAATTTTTATGGCCCACTTTTGTATGGTTGATCATGTTATTATCGGTAATGTCTCGTACTCAGTTCTAGCATTGAACCCGGGTAAAGGGTGTTAAAAAAATATTCATACACTAATATAATCATGCTAGAACATATAAAACAATATTAGAAATAATTTCTCCGACCTCGAATTAGTGGTCTCGAAACCACTATTCCGACTGGGTCTGGAATCGGGCTGTTACATATCCTAAGAACTCGTCAGACAAGTATTCCCTACCTCGGTCAAATCAAAAATTCTTTATGGATAAACCTAATTGCTTTTCCACTTTCACATGGAACTCTCAAAATTTAACAAAGGTTTCACTTTTGCGATGGATTAGATACACCTATCGATATCACAAATAGTCATCGATAAAAGTCACGTAATAATCATAACTTCCTCAGGCACTGATGCTCATGGGACCACATACATCAGTGTGTACAAATTCTAAAGGTTGGTTGGCCCTTTTACCTTTAGCATTAAAAGACCTCTTAGTCATTTTACCTTCCAAGCAAGATTCACATTGTAGAAGACTAACTTCCTTAAACATACTTAAGGGACCATATTTCACGAGTCTAATAATTCTTTCTTGGTTAATATGGCCAAGTCGTAAGTGCCATAGGTACCCCTCATTAAAGTGAGAAGTTTTAAGCTTTTCATTCACTATTTCAGTTTGAATTATCGAGTAGTTATTTGATTTGATAAAGTAGATATTGTTTTTCATCCATCCATTACAAATTAAAGAACGATTTCTGTAAATAGCAATCTCTTTATTGAATGTCACGATACAACCGTCATAAAATAAGCACGTTATAGAAATTAAATTCCTCTTAAAATGAGGTACATAAAACACGTTCTTTAAAACAATCTTCTTAAAATTATCAAAGTTTAAAATAACTTCTTCCCCTACTTCGGCTGAAACATAGCTCTTATCTCCAGTCCACAACGAGAGGCTCTTGTCACATAAACTTCTCATTTCGCTGAACCTCTGTAAAGAAACATACATGGTTAGTGGCTCTAGAATCAATAACCCAGTTTTCAATTAATTCTTCCACTAAGCAAGTTTCAACTACAAAGAGTTCCATACCTTTTCCCTTTTTGGCTAGGTAATCCAAATACTCATTGTAGTTTGATTTGAAATGCCCTTTCTTGTTGTAGAAGAAACTTTTGATCTTTTCAGGATCTTTTGTCTTCTTAGCCTTCTTCGTATCCACACAAGGTGGAACCGAAGACTTAGTCAATTTCTTCTTTCTCTTACCTTTCTGCTTCCCCTTAAAGAATGAGTGGCCCACATCTAAGTTTGCTTCAGGTTTCTCCTGAATCAACTTACCACCATTCAGTATCAACTCATAGGATTGTAATTTCTTCATAAGCTAAGTCAAGGTAAGTGCCTTATTCCCCAAGTTGTAAGCGGCCCTAAAACCAACAAACTCATCAGTTTAGGATTTGAATACTATTTCAATCTGAGTGTTCGCGTCTATTTCGGCCCCATCGTCCTCGGTTCTGCAAAAATCTCATAAGCTTAAGCATATGTTATTTGATTGGAGTGTCGATTTTCTATTGAGAATTTATCAAATTTGTAATAGCAAATTGCCGAGCCAATACGAATTGGCCTATGAGCAAATCTTCTAATTTTGTCATGATCTCTTTAGTACTATGAAAATTCTTATGCTGTTTTTGCAACACACTACTCATGCTCGCTAACATATAACATTGAGCAATTGAGTCAGAATCTCTCTAGTGATTTCTCACTTTGGGCTGAGCTTCAGGAGGTCACGTTTCATCAAGAATGAATTCGTGTTTCAAACAATTGAGAACTATCAACAAGTTCTATTTCCATTCTCGACAGTTATTCCCATTTAATTTATTTGAGTAAGAATGCTAATAAGAGGAGTAAGAGACATATTTGAACTAAAAAAATAAACATTCACTAGTTATTATCTTTGTATTAAGCAAATATTTTTCATTTCAGCAACATATAAAGAACGCAGTATGATGCATGTGTGTAACACCCCTATCCCGTAACCGTCATCGGAATAGGTAAGGGGCATTATCGGACTTGTAACACAGATCAGAACAGACAAATTTTGAACTTCAATATCAATAACATAGTTCTATAATCATTTTCCCAATCATGCTTTAAAACTCATGTAATGACACATACATTCATTTAGGAACAATTTGCAAGCATGCGAAAGATAAAGGAAACATTTAGAAATTTCTCAAGTCAGAGGCACACGGCCGTGTCCCTATCCCGTGCATCCCAACACGGTCGTGCCCACTAGACACGTCCAAAACACCCAGCCCGTGGTCGAGCCTGACTAACCCCACACAGTCACTAGACAGCCCGTGTGTCTAGCCCGTGGCCAACACTGTCAAAAACCACACGGCTACCAGACACGCCCGTGTGTCTAGGCCATGTGCGATTCTGTCCAAAAACACTAAGATGCAGGGTTTATACGGCTGGAGTACACGCCCGTGTCTCCTGGCCATGTGGCACAAATATAGGCTTGGTTTAAGCCAATTTGCCACCCAAATAAGGGTCAAACCTACAAGCATAGATATGCAACACATGTGCCTCAATTACCAACTATTTCGAGCTCAATTCATACCTCATTTCAACCATTTCATGATTTATCATGCACAAGTATAATAGATCAGCAAATGTTTACAGATTTCATACCAAAGTGACCTTATACACATAACCAAAATAACCACTCTTTAAACAAGCATATAAGTAGCCACAAGGCTTCATAATTCACATACCAAAACCCCACCTTGCTATTTATCATACATAGCATTTTTAAAGCATCCATTGCTAAGCATTCACATAACATAACATTTTAACATTTCAAAGCTTAACAAAGACTTACTAACCTATACATGCCATAATTCACATATTTACAAATCTCAAAAGTACCAAAGACGAAATCGATAGTGTGTGACGATCCTCGACTATTCTCGAGCCTTCTGTAGCTACGAAAACTATAAAACAGTAGAAAATACAAACAGAGTAAGCTACTAAGAGCTTAGTAAGTCAAATACACATAATTCAACTATAAATACAAATAATGTGCCAACCATGAGTGAATACACATATCCGTTTCATGCCAATTCATGAAACAAACCTTTATCCAATTTTCATATGCATTTCATATCTTGATTCCACAATCCCATACAAATTCCGCATTTAACAGATCATTAGTAATCAAAATCTCTCTACTCAGAATTTTGTACGAAACGTACGTACCTGAATCAGACATATAAGGTATGCATTTACCCGTTTAACAAACGTTCTCTTCAAGTCATTCAGAAATATACAGAATTCAGATAGGCCATATACAATGCCGACGTCCCGTACGTAGTCTTATATGTTATTCACTGTCGATGCCACTGTCCCGGACAGGGTCTTACACGAGTCATAAGTGATGCTAGCATCCTAGACACGGTCTTACACATTATCACAAATCAATGCCTTTGTCCCGGACGAGGTCTTACATGATCTTGTTTCGTCATTTCTTAATCGAATACGATTCTGAATTTCCCGGTCAGGCTCTCAAGGCCATTCAATACAGTTTATTATTTCAAATAATATTATCAGACAGCTAATATAACACATATTTGTAATTTGACTTACCTCGTACGGAGTTAACGGATGCGAGTCGACTAATCGACGATTTTGGACTTCCCTCGATCTAAGTCCGTTTTTCTTTGTTCTTGATCTAAACAAATTCAGATTCAATCATTCAATCTATCATCTCATTCAATTCCATCCAAAATCACACATTTAGGGTAATTTGCATTTTAACCCTCACATTTACACATTTTAACTCTTTGGTCCCTAATTCATAAATCATCAAATAAACATAATTTCTTTACACATTGGCCTAGCCGAAACTTCATAGTTCTCATATAGGCCCATTTATCAAACTCATTTAACAATTTAGTCTTTCCAAAGTAGCATTTTCACAAATAAGTCCATATAGCCCAAATTCATTAAGATTTCATGGCAAATCATATAAACTCATCATCTACTCATATTTATACACTCAAATTCATCACAAAGCTCATGAAATCAACAATGGCACTATTCACAGACTTTATCAAAAATAGAAATTAAGACATGGGCATGAAAGAACACGAAGCAACGATCACAGGAACATAAAAATTATCAAAAACAGACGAAAATCCATACCTTAATCAAGGTTTACAATTGTCGAACCCTCAAATGGTTTTCTCCCTTTCTTTTCTTGATAAAAATTGGCTAAGGATGGACACAAATGACTAATTTCATGCTTTGGTTTTGTTTAATGAATATAAATTATTAGTTTACCATTTTGTCCCTCATTAAAACTATTTAACAAACACATAGTCTAAGGTCATTTATGACCACTCATGCTTCCAATGGGTTAATTGCCACATAAGGCCCTCATATTAAAAAGCCACATACAGAAGGCACCTTTCACATGTGGAATGCTAACTTCACCTTCATGCAGTTTAATCCTTTTCCACAATTAAGCACAGAAACAATCAAATTAATATACAGACATTTCACAGATGCAAATTCGTACAGCACAGACATAGAAAATGATATCAAAACATTTTTCGGACTCGGGTATGTGGTTTCGAAACCACTTTCCGACTAGGGTCTCGATTGGGCTGTTACAATGTGTTTTGTGTTCAAACTTTGAAAATAATTTTTTTTTTGCTATGATCAATCTCACACCCATCAACTATGTCGCCTTGGGGTCCCATGATTAAATAGCAAGAACATGTATTACAGACAATCAGTTTGTGAATCTTAATTCTTAAGACTCCATACAAACTAACGATTGTTTAACGTTTGGTCATCATCTCTAGCTTAATTATTGGAAAACTATTTAATAAGAGATGATCTTGACTGCGTAATCATTAACTCAACACCCATCATGAACATGATTTCATTTGTGAGTCATCTTAGGACAATCTCTCTGAAAGTCATGCATGACTAGTTGTCCTTAAAAAGAAGTCTCATCTACTGGACCCACATGATAAAGTTTACCTTGGGGTAGGGCCAGGGTAGGAACTGACTCTAAACTTTATCATGCTATCACTTAGGGACCATAAATGGAGGCCGCAGGTCTTGTTCAAGGTCCTTCTCCCACTTAATATTTTAAAAACATGTAAGGTTTTTTATCCCTGAGTTTCAAGAATGATCATACAATAGTCCTAGTGGTATTCTTACCTAATCTAAATTACATGCTTCCAATATATCCATGGCATGCTATTGCAATTTTATAATATTCACATTCATTCACAAGAATCAATCAATCATAAAAACAAACAATTTTGATTATCCATAGTTTTTCTTTTAAGGGAAAAACCGAAGAAGTGAATGTGAACCGTGCACCAGGTAGGGTTCTAGGAAAGGAAGGTGAGTCAAATTTGATCGCTTAAAAACCAAGTCTTTCCTAGCCAGAGCCAATCCTAAACATGCACCTTATCATTACCACACTTCTCACAGTTACCAAATAACATAAAGAAGTGAGTGAAACAATACAACACATGTATTTTCTCATTACCACACTTCTTTTTTTTGAACGATCAACTATGGATCATCTCATATATATATCACAATTATAACATTACATAATATAAATATTATAAACAATTATAAAACAAATATATAATGAGATAGGTAATTAAAATTAAATTGTCAGCCAAGGTTTCCATAGTTCTATTTCTAAAAAATAAATGAAAAAATAAAATTACGTTATTTTTCGCCACAACACTTTCATTGGGTCTTCAACCGCCATCACATCTTTTCCTCGTCATGGACTTCTTTTGAAAAAATTACATTCAAGTCCTATGTCAATTTCTGGCTCACAAGAATTCTATGAATTTAAAAAAAAATAGTCCTACATAGAGATGATAGTCCATAGTCTATTTCCTAAGAACCACAACCTCGACAATTAAAACAATTATATAACAAATATATAATATCGCATCCATTCACATATATAACTCAAAACATGCATAAGATCTAAAGAATGCCACTTTCTATGTAATAAAATTATTCAAGAAGAAGAGAAATGTATTTTGATTATTTGTTTATATTATAGATAGAACACAATCTGGCTCATGATACCAATTGTTAGAAAAAAACGAGTTTGGAAAACATACTGAAAAATAAATTTAGGGAAAATAGAGTTTTAAAAATTTTTCCAAAATAAGATCTTGGTTGTGATATCTAAAGTAATAAACACTTAATAAAAATTGTACCTTTTCGATTCGTCTAGGATAAGTGCTTCGACCGAGTAGTTTTCTTCGTGATCCTTGAGCTCACGTCTATCGAGTGTAGGCTCACTTCGAATCAGAATATTTTTCACAAAAAATTACCAATGAAGTAATTCCATAATTTCTCTAAAATTTGGAGTCAAGTTGTAAATCAGAAAAATATCTCTAGAAATTTTTTGAAATAATCTCTTCAGAGAATTTTCTCTTTATAACTTTCTCTTAAATTCAAGTATGTTTAAAATAGTGACCCAAGGTTCTCTTTATATAATGAGAGTTTAGATATTTCAACTATGATTAAACTTAATCACTTTAATATTAAATTAATATAAAATTTATTAATATAAATATTAGATGAAATTTAATATTAAATCTTATTAAAATATTAGAATATCTTTAAGATAAATATTAAATTTAATTTAATATCAAGATAATCACTTTAATATTAAATTAATAAAATAATAATAAAATAAGTATTAAATTAAATTTAATATTAAACTATTAAAATAATATTATTTTTGGGGTAGTTAATCTAAAATCAAATTCTCTAATAGAGTCTCAGTAGAAGTGTAACTCTTCCATTGCTCAACCACCAAAGACCAACCATCATCAACCACCAACACGGCCGTGTCCTGTAATATAGGTGCGACACCCTTACGGCACCCCGAGCTGATTCGATTATTGCCAGTTCGGTCTAGGTCAGTGACGACCCGACCGGTCGGGTCTAGCTAGTAGTTGGATCATTGGCCTGATTTCACATACCGAGCTCAGTTCGACTAGTTTTTGGGTCTTAGTCTCAGTTTTGGGTTCCAGGACCCAATTTACGATATCAGGTCAAATTTTTAAGTTCAATTACCCATTGGGGCAATTGTCTGACTTGAAAATTAATTTCCAAAAATATCATATTAATTTCAATTAATTTGATTAATTTAATTTTACTTAATCAAAATTAATTTTTCCAAAAATCACTTTTCTAGAAAATTCTTAATCAAATTCTCTAGTTGAACAATTCTCACGACCACTTAATTTAATTCCACTCGAATAAATCGACTCAATTAAATTATTTCTAAAGTTGTAGAATTTGTAACATCCCTTACCCGTATTCAATGTCGGAATAGGGTGCAAGGCATTATCGGAATTATCACAAGAATAAACACACACTTTCGAGACATAAATTTGCGTCCAAATTAAAACCATTCACATTTAATCATAAAGTCCCTAAAACGAGCCTACGAGGCCCAAAACAAACATTGGGAGCGATTCGGGGCAAAATCAAGAACGTTAGAAAATTTTACAAAACTTAAAAAATTTTCCACTATACAGGGGTCACACGCCCGTGTGGTTGTGGGACACGCCTGTGTCCCTAACCCGTGTAACTCTCTATTTATGACGTCATCGACATTTGAAGGTCACACGGCCAAGTCACATGCTCGTGTGCTTAGGCCGTGTGGTCGATTTGATTTTCATAATTTTTCATAAAATAGGTGCAGACTTCACACGCCTGTGTTCAAGGCCATGCCATCCACACAGCTTAAACACACGCCCATTGGACAAACCGTGTGTCACACACAGCCTAGACACACGCCCGTGTGTCTACCCGTGTAGACAAAATAAAGGCTATTTACCAAGCCATTTGCCACCCTGTTACACATACACACAAACATCAAATCATAGGTACAAAACATAGCATAATCAAGTAATTAAATGTCCACAACCAAGACATTAACATATCATTCTCATGCTATATCTATCATACTCAAACATCACACACTTATCAACCCAAAAAATGCAAACTACCCCATCTATGAAATGCATCATCATATGACTAAACTTATAATCAACATTAGCCAATTTCTAATGGCCTTATAAAAAATAATCACTTAACCAATATAAGCCAACACCATTTGCCCAATCAACTATGACACGTGTATAAAATAACCAAGTCCCTATACATGTCACCACTTATAAAATGCTAAGATCATCAATATCTAAAATGAAAGAGTTGATAGTGTGTAACACCCCGAACCCGGCCCAGACGTTATGGCCATGTCCGGTGGGCTACATCACCTATACTATCCTACGCCGCCTTATTTACTAAGTCCGATGGTGTGTTTTGAAAAGCAACGCTTGATTTTCTATTTTGAAAATCCCTGTTTTAATAACTACTCAACTTAATCTCTATTTCATTTGTTAAGCGGTTCACTTTAACCTTATTATCTTACTTAGTCTCTTGTAATAACAGGTTGGTTAAGAAAACATTTGTTTAATTTTCGAAAATAGTGCGTAATTATGGATGAAATAGAATAGTTGAAAGTCCCAAGTAAAAACAGATAAAGTGGCCTTATTACAACCCATAGCAAAATAAAACCAATAGTAAAAATAATTAAATTAATAAACCAATTAAAATACGAGTTCAGTCTTCGTGGCCACTCTGAATCCCTCCCAGCAACCAAGTCACGATCTAGGGCTCACCTGCAAGGATGGAAAAAGAGGGGTGAGTTTGGGAAAACTCAGTGTGTGCAGAACCCATCCAAAGCCCACATCGGCTCGAGCCCACTAGACCTGAGCCCTAGCCAGTTTCAGTCAAATACTGGGCCGAAGCCCTATTCAGATTACAGATACTGGGCCGAAGCCCTATTCAGATAACAGTTTGGCCCATAGGCCCATAACAGTACAGTACAGTATAACAGTATGAATGCAACCCAATTGGGGAGACTACTCAACCCACCAACCGCTACACACCACCCGTACCAGCCAACACACCATGTGGGGAATAACTCGACCCACCCAGCCCACACACCACAGTTGCAGCATGGCTGCTCAGATAAACAGTATGCAAGGCAAAGCCCCATTCAGTAACAATACGAGGCATAGCCCCTTTTAGTAACGTGGCAGTGCCACTCACACTTCCTCCAATATCAAACCCAAACCCCATGCATCAAACATACATACATCATGATATGCAGTAACAATAATAGTCATGTCAAACAATTCAGTCGGTTTTTAGCCCTAAGGGTATAACGGTAATTTTCTACCTAAGGGCAAAACAGTAATTTCTCACCCTAAGGGTATTTCAGTAATTTTGCTCTCATATTACAGTTTTTATGCTTATTACAGACTCTACTAATCCCATAGTCGTTACAGAAATTCGGTTAACACAGTTTAATTGTTTTAGCTCTTAAGCCCTAAAACCCCTAATGAGCCCTATTTCGTCAATTAGCCCATTAGGCCCGTTTAGTCCAAATTTCATATTCAGTTACCTTGTTTTAGTTGTTCTTACGCCTACAGTTCATTTTATTACCCTTAAACCCATTTTTACCTAAATGGGCCCAAATTGCCCATTGGGCCCATACTCGGCCCACCGAGGCCCCAACTTACCGTAACGCCCAAAATTTCGTGGCTAACTCCCCCTTCAGTACCGACTTCATATCCAAAGTTTCCCTACCAACTTGTGAGTGTTCGCACTCTCACAAGCCCTCGAAATGCCCAATCTTCGGCATTTCGGCTTTTCGGCATTTGCCAACATGCACAATGAAGGGGTTCAGAATCACACACCTGTTTTGCGGTTTCACCAACGAGATCTCCTATGCGACAGTTCCTACAACCTAAAATCTAATTGATTAATCAATAGATCTACGAAAAACCAAAGCTACAATCCTTTACCACATTCGGCCATACCCCTTAATGGCCTAAAAATCTTACCTTTACCGATTTAAATCGCTTTAGATCTAGATCTGATGATTTCGATGCCTTTACTGCCTCACTTGCTCGCCTCCTTCGCAACTATCACTCAAAGAACAAAGAAAAACACCACTTGATTTACTAAAAGTCCAAATCGGCAAAGTCCCCAACTTTAGGGACTTTCGGCTTTTCCAACACATGAAATATTGAACAGATCTGAGGTATTAAACACTTACCAATGATTTCTCTTCGATTCCTACACAGATCTGATGCAAATCTGCCCCTTGAACGCTAGTAGAACCCTTAACTATGAGATCTGAAATTTTCGGCTATCTCCCTACACTAATGGTGATTTCGGCTTTTCAACTAGAGAAGAAGATGGCGATTTGAGCTGTGAGTTTGGGTGATGGTGTCGACAATGAAGTGGCTCAAGGGAATGTAGTAATCGGCCACAACAAGTGAAAGGAATAGGGGTAATTCGGCTTACAAGAAATTGGCAAAAAAGAAAGCAGTTTTCGGGATTTCTGGCACTTTGAGCAATCGGCTATGGCTATTTTTGGAGGGATAGAATCGAAAGAAATTGCAGATCTGAGTATGATAGAGTGTTCGGCTAAGGGGAAGATCAACAGAGTAAAAAGAAAAGAAGAAAAGCAATGATAGAGAGGAAGAAGAAGAAGAAATCGGCTAGATACTCTTAGGGAGGCCAATTTCGGCTTTTTTGACTGAAAAGAGAATAATAACACCTAAGGTGGCTAACCCTAACTCTCATGACAGAAAATAGAAAAAGACAAAACCCTAATAATTCCCCTAAAATAATCGGCCCAAGTCCCTGAAGCCCCTTGCCGAATTCCCACTTAAATTAGGCTCATGCTTTAAAAATTAAAAAAAACACTATGCTTACCTTGTAACTCGAACCCTTGTCCTTGCATACCCACTTAGGCGCCACTTTTTTAGGAGCTTAGTGGCGCCGCCTTGCCACTCTACCAAGGCTCCCTTTGTGACATATTTTACACGATTTTTCTTAAAGGCCCACTTAACCAAGTCCCCTTTCACTTGAAAATCCAACTTAAGATTTTACCGGGTTTTAACTTAAGCTTGGGCCTTCTAAAGGCCCACTAACACATGTACATACATTTTCAACCTTCAGAATACCAAAATTTTAAAATTTCACTAAAAATTCACAAAACCCAAAAAATCCCGAAAATCAGGGCGTTACATAGTGTGATCCGAAACTCCGACGATCCCCGATCCTCGAGCTATCTTGGTAACACTATAAAATAAGGGAAAGAAAAAGGGAGTAAGCTAAAAAGCTTAGTAAGTTCATATGCAAATAACAAACATCTTAGCCACATAAGTTCTCATGCAATTCATGTAATGAAAGATAACATAACCATCATTAAATTCACATAGGCATAACTTACTCAATCGCAATCTTACCGGAAGTTTATCACTTATAGCATTCATACTTATGAATTTCACGTTCATAACAAAACCAAATCATAACACAACCACATACTTTCGCATCTTTAACAATTCCTGTTGAACACTCGGAATATTAACGGATACTCGGAAAACTTGCACATAAGTGCCACATATGTAACTACGCTACCTCATATCTCATTTCACATATATGCTCGTTCTAGAGCTAGTTACGGGTCTGCTTGTAACACCCTAACCCGTACTCGTCGCCGGAGGGTTAGGAGGTATTACATTACAAGCACACAAAATTTGAATAAATCAAAAATCCGATTTGAAACTTGTGGCAAATTAATAGTTTAAAAAGGGAATGAAAGGGTATTAACATTCATATATGCATTTAACAATCTTATTTGATCACAACATCCATAAACCGAACCTAGGAACATGCATATCCAATATAATATAAAGCATCTAACTTGTCTATTAACCAAAATTATTCATATGGTAACAATACCAAAACTTGGCCAATTTCAACAATTTATCTACTAAGCCGATTATGCATGTATATACATGTCATCCAAAAGTACCAAATCTCATAACAACTCAAGTACTTCTAATCATTCTCCAATACATCTTACCTTAGAGTATTTGCCCTAGTCGAATGTCATTTACTAAATATCACATGCTCTTATTAATAATCACCACCTATGCAACTTAAAGCTCAATCAACTCTACTCATGCTTCCATGTTCATATTACCAATTACCATTTAAAGAATTTCAATTAAACACCATTCAATCTATATGTACTCACCAAATAGTTACATTCAATCCAAAATTTCAGCATTTATTTATCATGTTCACATTCAACCCATACATGCTCTTCAAAACATAGATTTCAAGTTGTAATTTGCATCAAATACTAATAACTGATTTTACTAGGCTTACACATTTATCCACATTCAACATTTACAAGTTTAAAACCATAGATATAGATTTAAGGTATTTAGGTAAGCCATTTTCGCATGGCTAAACTTAATTACAACATCAAAATGATACTTATTTAACATCAAAAGTTGAGCCTATACATGCCATTATCAAGGTTTAGATACCAAAAGTACCGAAATGGGCTTAGATAGAGTGGATGACTTCGACTTTGAGGTTCCCGAGACCATAACTAACGAACGAGATCTATAACACAGACAATCAAGAGCAATAGAGTAAGCATTTATATGCTTAGTAAGTTTCAAGCAATAAAATCTTTTGAGTTCAATGCTTAGTATTCGTAATGTTTAATAACTTCTCTTGACCGACTCTAACATGACAGAATATATTACCATTTCTCGTATATGGAAATTAACTTTCCTTGAACATAATTTCATATCTCGTAGATAACTTCATTTCATCCATCTAATATCAACCCTTGGCCGAATGCATACAATGCAATTTCAATGCTACTTTTATGCTTATACACATACTTAAATATTCACATAACTTCACATTTTTGACCCAATATGCTCATATACTCAAAATAAATCTTAACATATTTCCACGGAAGTCAAAATTCATACATATTAATTAGGTCATAGACCTTTATGTCACCTTAAACAATGGCCCGAGCATCAATATACAAATATTTATTCTCAATTTAAAACGAATCTAATTCGCAAACCAGTATGTAGTACATACCTAACTATCTTAGGATAGCTAGTATATTTGTTTAGATTACTACGACCAATCGAATCACATAATTCCCAGCATGAATGCCTGCAGGTCTTTACCCAGTTACAATTCTAGCTTATAGCCTGCGGACCTTAGTCCGGTATGAATCCAGCATATAGCCTGCGGACCTTAAGTCCGGATACAAATCTAGCATATAGCCTGCGGACTTTAAGTCCGGATACAAATCCAGCATATAGCCTGCGGACCTTAAGTCTGGATACAAATCCCACTGAATAGCAAGCATACTTATTCACAAGAAAATTCTATTCACATAACATGAGCATCATTCAACTTTCGATTTCAAAGCCACGTTCAAAGAACACATATCCCACTAAATTTCCATAGCCATTCGGCTATAAGACATATGCACATTTTATTTATCTCACCACTTAATTTAAGTAAAATCAATAGGTCATAATTTATCAACTATACATTTATATCATGATTTTATCAAATCATATGTTAAGTCTCATTGCTCGAAGGCTTACCTCAATTATATTTGAACGGTTGTGAAGCAGCTACTCAATTACTTTCTCTTTCCCCCTATCCAACTTCGAACCTCTTTGCTCTTGAGCTTAAATAACACATTATGTTCGTTTAATTAATAACTTTCATTAGCCAAATTTCAAATAACACATTGACATATAACATATAATCACCATGTCCTTCTTTAACCAAAAAGATTTCCATGCATACCAATCAATATTAAAGTTTCATATTCGGCAATCACCCTTTTTAAAACAGCATGTATCGTATTACATAAAAACGTGACCTGACTCAATTTCACACTTATTTACTCCACATCTAGTTTGCATACTCAAGCAAAGATCCATATAGTTTATCAAGCTTTCTTATACATAACTTAAACTATGTAACCGAATGTCTCTATAGCATGAGTTACATACACAAGGCATATATATATATATACATATAATGCATAGTTTAATATCACATACTTCTATTTATTTCTCTATTTATACTATAGCTTCATGACATATTTCTAAGTCTAATTGTTAAAGTATCAAACATTTACCCTATTACCAAAGGCCATTATCCACTAATGCCGCATATACAATTCTATACATCCCCATATGCATAAAAAAAAATCCATTTATGCCTACTCTATAACCATTCGGCCTAAACCACACAAATACAAATCATTATCACCAATTCTCTTAATAACAATTTCAAGCCATTAAAAGGCAATTTAAACTAGCTCACCTTAAAACCTTAGACTCAATTTTCTAGCTCCCATTCGGCACACTAGGATTAACTCAACCTCTAACTCATCTTGTTAATACAATCACGGCAAAGCTACATCCCATAAACACTTATTACCAATTCATTCATTTCCTAAGAACATAGCCGATAATTCTAACAAGCAATTCAAGTCACATAGAGCCTAATTAGCAATGTTCAAGCATTTCAACACATAATCACATGAATTTGATCTCAATATATCCCTCAAACTCTCCATAAAACATTCCCAACACTTACAACTCAAAAGCTTCATTCCATAACCATGGCCAAATGAGATACTCACTATAATTCCAAAACCAACCCATGGGCTATGTCGTATGCCTAACCATCAACTAAGATTCACAAAACTCAAGCAAAATAAAATGAACACTTACCTTATTTGAGACTTCAATGGCTGTATACTCTTTCAAACTCCAACCCCTTCCATTCGGCAATGAAGAGCAAAATAAAATGGATTTTATTTCTTTTCCTCACTTTTGTTATTTCTTATTTAATTATTATCAACCATTATTTTATAATATTATTAATATATAAAACACATATTTTATGCCATGAAATCATCATGGCCGGCCACTAAGTCAACAAAATGGAGAATTGACATGCAACTCCTAACCTTTAAGCCATGCAACACTTCGGTCCCCTTATAATTTTCCACACACATTTTCAAAATTTTACACATAAGTCCAAATCAATAAATTTCACATTCAAACGGCACCAAATTATTAATCAATTATTCACACAACAATTTCACATATATTAGACATGAAATTTAGCATTTAATTAATATAGTGACTTGATTTTATGGTTCCGAAACCATTTCCCGACTAGGGTCAAAATAGGGCTGTCACACTGCTCACACAAGTTGATGGTCGGACGTAGCTACGCAGTGCTACCCACACAAGCTGGCAGGTATCCGGAACACATGCTAGAGTATCTAGCCACTGGTAGGACATATAAGACCAGCACCCGGAATCATACAATCACATAATCACACATAGGTTCCTAGTGACATGTCACTCATATCTTATTCTATTCCTAAGGTTCAACCGGGATTTCTCGCTTATCGAAACTTTAACAAATGTACCCAAAGAGTCAATCATATAATTCATACCATATTAAAGCATTAAAACATAAATTGACGATGCATTATTTACATACAAACTTACGTCGAAACCAAATAAATTACTAATAAGGCGATTTAGTCCACAATCTTGTTCTTTCCCCGACCTAGGTCAGAACCTCATCTTTCTTGATCTATAATAAAAAATTTAGTTCATTTAATTATCACATTATTCAATTCAGTCCAAAAATCATATTATGGAAAAATTACATTTTTGCCCCTAACTTTTCACTTATTTACCTTTAGTCCCTAGGCTCATAAAATGAAATGTGTTCATTTTTCTCAAAACCTAAGCCTAGCCGAACCTTATACATGCTTATAGTAGCCCACCTTTTCCATTTATCCACATATTTCTACACATATTTTACAACTTTTGCAAATAGGTCCTTTTTACATTTTTACCGAAAATCACTTAGCAAAAGTCGTTTATCACACAACTAACATTCATATTCTACCATTAGATATCAAAATACATGTATGTCTAACATGGTTACAATTTTAAACATGAACCCTACTTCAAAATAATGGTAGAAATAGGCAAATCGGGTGATAACAACTTCAAAAGCGTAAAAGAAAATTAAAAACGGGGCTAGGATGCACTTACTATCAAGCTTGAAAGTTGAAGAAACCCTAGCTATGGTGAGATTCAAATTTTTGGCAAAGGATTGAATAAGATGGACAAAATTTGGCTTTGTTTTCCCTTTTTATTCTTTTATTAACCAAATGACCAAAATGCCCTTTTTACCTTTCTTTGAAATTTCATCTCTCCATATCCATTTTTGTCCATCATGAGCTATAATGGTCTAATTACTAAATAAGGACCTCTAATTTACAAATCATAAAAAATAGACACCCAAAGCTTCTAAAACACATATTTTGCATTTTTTGCAATTTAGTCCTACTAGTCAAATTGGACATCTTATCGATAAAATTTATTAATGAAATTTTCACACATGCATTCAATCATACTATAGTCCTTAAAATATTATCACAATAAATGTTTCTACTTCAGATTCGTGGTCTCGAAACCACTATTTCGATTCGGCCTTAAATCGGGCTATCACAGAATTTTCTTCTAATTCAAATGCAGTTCGACCGAGCTTTTGCTGAGCTAATAGGAGGACCAATCGGACATATGCAATTAGGCTCTAAAAAATGAAATTATGTCTAGAAGTATCGTTCTGATAATTCGCAATTACTTAATCATAGAGTTACTCTACAAGTAGTACCATGATTAAATACTCCTTATTGTATACACTTTACAAAAGCAATTCATCAAACTGTTTTGTCTAATGACCTCGCCATGTGTGTGTTACCCTCATATGGTATCATTGATTCTTTTGAGTTAAATTCATTCACTAAATACAATCCTATTTTATCTCATTGTCACCCTTGTGTCTTCTATGATTAATATGATCATTATTAAGAAATGACTATGATAAATTACTGGTTCGAGAACAAGCAACCCATGGTCACGTTCCATATTTATTAATCCACACAATGCCAATGAGAGGATACCATTAACTCTTTAATTGAGCCATGAATTCCACTATTGCTAGTAAAGCCATGCCATACACAAGTCATGTACCATACATTCCGGCTATGGGTTTGATTATTTTTAATGTATAAGCCTCCAGTTATATCAAAGCACGAGTTGCATACGCATGACTAGTGGCTAACTCAAGATTTACATAAATCACAGCATGAACGTCACAAAAGAATTAATTCACAAACGGATTCATAATTAATTCATCTTGGGTACAATACAATGTATCATTCTACCAATGAATACATTTATGTCTCTACCCATGGAGTCAACTGCTCCGATAGCCAAGACTAACCATCTCCCCAATTAGAATTATAGACGACATAATAATCCTACTTAGTATTTGAATCAAATACTCACTTCGATTCTTTTACAGGATTACGAACTTATTTAGATTATCTACTGAAGTAAGTTGTCTTTCTCTCAATATAAACATTCTTACAATGCCACTTATCTTCAGTTTGAACTTAGACAATCAATGAGCTAATATTTGCTTGTCACAATTTTGCTATGCATGCAAACTATAAAAGATAGAAATACAAAAGACATAATAATGAAATGTGAAATTAACTTTATTTATTTATTCATCATTCAAATAAATAGAAAACAATTACATGTTTACTACAATATGCGCACATTTCCCAACACTTATCCAAATATTTCACATGTTGTTAGTGTTGTTAGTCGATACATGGCAAATCCTAGTAAGTTACATTGGTATACAATTAAGTAGATTTTTAGATATTTACGAGATACTTCTAACATGTGCTTAGAAATTTAAAGAACTCAAAAGGGTTTAGTCGAATATATTGATTCTAATTATACAGGAAACTTAGATCGAATGAGGTCTCTCATAGGTTACCTATTTTCTTTTGGGAATTGTGTCATTAGTTGGAAAGTGACACTTCAAGCTACAATGGCTTTGCCGACTTTTGAAGCATAATACATGGTAATTATAGAAGCAGTAAAAGAAGTAATTTGGTTAAGAGGCCTGTTTAGTGAACTGTTTAGTGAAAAAAAAGCAAATGTCGTATATTGTGATAGTCAAAGTGTCATAAATCTCACCAAAGATCAAATGCTTCACGAGAGAACGAAGCACATAGACATTCATTATCATTTTGTTCGAGAGGTGATCATTCAAGGAGATATTCAAATTCTTAAAATTGGCACAGAACACAATTCGGCCTACATGTTGACAAAGAGCTTTCCAATTTCAAAGTTCGAATATTACTTGGACTTGGTAAGTATCATGTGAATAATTAGTTAAGCCCGTAACAGGGCTTGACAAGGGAGTTGGTCGAAACACAAGCCAAGGTGGAGATTTGTGGGAGAATGCCTCTTATTTTGACCAAATTTTATTTTGACTTTTCTTCTCCTAGTTAAACTCTATTTTTAGTTTCCCACTTAAACTCTAATTAATCTAAAGCAGTTGTAGTCATATATACTACGAGTTCCAGCCTATAAATAGGCCTTAGTTACTCTAGGTTTTACACAACAAAAATATTTAAATTGAGAGAATTTTGTTCTTTGTTTTGAAGGGTTTTTCTTGTGGGGCTTCGGATTTTGTTTTCATTCTCTCCATCTTTTGTACTTTCCTTTATTATAGTAAAATCTCCTTTTGCCCATGGTTTTTTATCCTCTTTTAAGGAGTTTTTCCACGTAAAATTTACGTGTTCGATCTTTTTTATTCTTATTTTATTCATTTTTTATGTGATCTTAGGTCCCTTAATTGGGCTAAGACCGAAGCTATCATTTGGATCTAAAACATGGGCTAAGGCTAAAAACCCAAAGAGGCATTTGTGGGCTCTTAAGGCCCAACCCGTTCATTTTTATTTAGTTTAACAATTTCCATAGCTTTATTTTATGTTTTATTCGAACGTCCTTTTAATGTCTTAAAATGTTATATCTTTTTGTTACATGTTTACTATGTGTGTTAAGCGTATTTAATGTGTCCTAATGCTTGGTTATTATGTCCTAAGAGAGTCCAATGGCCGGCCATCTTAAAAGCTTCAAGAGGCTGTTTGATTTTGCAAAGAGCATCAAGTATGTTCACATTCAAAATGGTTGTTCGTGTGGGCATGATAAGTGACCATTCGGTCAAAACATTGCTTCCTTAAATGCGCTGTCCAAGTGAGAGAATGAATGAGACTCTTTGGCAGCCTTCTAGAAGATGATTATTGATCATTCCTATGGTCAATTAAATGCCACCATCCACAAAGGAGCTGAATGTGCTTCTTGGTGAAATTACTTGGTCACTAAGCATGCACGAAACGGTTTAATGAATACCATTTTGGTTGTTCGATTAAAGAGAAGACATTAACACATCTTAATTGTTAAAAGAAGTTCATGTTCATCATTTAGGGCTGAATTTAGCCGTTCATCTACTAGGTGTACTATATATATTTCGGTTTTATCGATGTTGTAAGGTTAGACTATTTTTTTATCCAAAATACATTTTGAGTTTTAACTCTTTGTTCTTTCTAGAACTTCCTGAACTTATCAAGAATTCTATTTTTGTGGTGTTCACCAAACCTAATCTTATCATTTCAATCCATTCTCAAGTGTGGTGATCATTCTATACCTTTGGTTCCTATCTCAATATAGATAGTGAGTTAAGGTTTCATCCATTTTCTAACTTTTCGAGTTTAAGTAATCTTATAAAATTTAGATCGTGTTGTTTTATAACATCAATTCTTTTCTAATTTGTTTAAGTTCATAAGTTATATCCCAAATTTATCTTACTGATTATTTTCCTTCATAATTAACTATATTCCGAATAAGTGCCTGTTTAGACAATCAAAAACATTCAAACCACGAATCAAATTTCAAACTCATAACCAGATTCACATCAACGTCATTGTTGTTTAATCGAATTTATCTTCTACACAAATTTGTGAAACTAAATTTTTCACCCATAACAAATAGTGTCAGTTTAGAATATATATCGGAAATTGTAAGCTTTTGCTTTTTCGTTTCTGTGTCTTAGTTGTAAAATTTGTCTTTATCATAAAATTAGTTAATAAGAAATTATTTCTTTTCTTAACAAAAGAAAATTAAGTTCGAATTGCTGGGATTAATCTTTTTAATTTCACGTACCTAAGGAAACTGTTGCAGATATTGTCACCAAATTTAAAATTTAAAATTTAAATTTTAAATTAATATTTTAACATATACGTAATCATATTTTTAATAAATTTAAATTAAATAAACGTCAGAATAAAAATATGTAGTAAAGTGGTGGTGGCCGCTAGTAAACTTCTAAAGTTTAAAGGCAGTACATGCATTTTTCTATAAGGATTTTAAATTATCAAATATATATGGTTGAGGTTGATTAAGTTTTTCCATTGATGGTGAAGGAAATAAGCATGGTATCATTAACGGTGTTAATGTCGACATGTAGAATTTCAAGCGAGAGGTGTTCAAGGCAGACATTATTTTGACAGGCTGACGAGAAATCTGAGGAGACACCATCATTGAAAGAAAACTTTGTCCTGAAAACTTCACTTCCACATCGACTGCCGGAGACTTGGAGTTTGCAACGAGCTCGTTGGTATCGTCCACGCCACAGCCATGATGATTTCATGGTTTGAGTCCAAATAAACTTGGCTTAAAACATTTGTGAACTATTTTGATGCCCAATTCACCGGAAGCTTGTATCCGACACAGTCTTAAAACAGATGCTGAAGTAGTTGGAGATGTGCCCCTGGAATGCTAGTAAAGAAAATGTAACATCTATGTTCCTTCCATTTTAGTAAAGAAAATCAGTTGATGGGTAGTACTTGACAATAAGATTGGATAACTTTCTGCACAAGTAATCATCGGTCCTATCTAACCGGCCTTCTAATTTGACTTATCCAGCAACATTCTGTTGGTCTAGATGCCTCGGAGAATACATATCATAGTGGCTTTGGCAGAGCACAAATCTCTAGCTACTGCAGCAACCCATTCTGAACCTGTTTAAGCCTTAATGAAGTCATTCATTAGATAATATCAATGAAAACAAGAGCAAAAAATGGCTAATGCTATGGCAAATCATACCTAGTATGTTATGTACAGTAGCTTTTATTAAAAACTAAAAAGATGTTGAGAAATCACTGCCGTTGATTTTTTTCATTGGTTCGTGTTTGTGTTACATTTTTTAGCTCACCTCAGCAAAAAAAAACATTTTAAGTTTTAACTAAACTAATCAAATTTTCTGCTTTACTTGAGCAGTAAGGAACAGAAAAAAAAAATGAACATCAAAATTGTTGTAAAAAGCAAAACTTATGTGCTACCCCGCTTGATCCATTTGAAGACCTAGATATCTTTATCCACATGTAACACTATATCGTGAGACCTAGAGCAAAGGATGTACACCTCATCAGCATGTTACATTATCCGCAACAAAATATTGGTCTCCCGCAAATGCTCGGTAGACCCAAAAAACTGGGAATCGGCAGCTTTTGTTCATCCCAACTGAAGGGCCAGCACGGCTAACACGAGGACCAATTCCTGTAAAAAGACCCCTCATCCCTCCATCCCTGTTTCAAAGAAATACGGTAAGGAAACCCTCATCCCAAATTAAACAAGTTGTTTTGACTCAAATCTCTCAACGAATTGGTTCTCACATACAATGCAGCACAACCAAATATAAAATTAAAAAAAAAAAAAAAAACTCATGCCAGTAGCACAACCAAACAAATAAAAGCAATGAAATCCATTAACACCAAAAGGAGAAAAAAATTCTCAAGACTAACCTAGGGGTGTAAACGAGATATCTCGCTTGAAAGCTACTCAGATTTGACTAAAAAACAGCACTTGAAATCAATTCAGCCATTCTTAAGTCAAGCTCAAGCATCTCAAGCTACCAAGCAAGTCAAATTCAAATATCCTAATGCTTAAATCAAATAACTTGAGAGTCTAATGGAGCTTTGTTATTTTTAATTATACATTTTTATTTTAATTAGTATTTACAAATTTCAGTTCAAGAGCGGAGCATAAATAAGTGAGTTTGAATTTATTTTTATTAGGTAAACAAGATGAATCGAACCTGAATGAGCTCAAGCATCTCAATTTTTATCTCAAATCATGTTCGAGCCCTCAAAGTGATAATCTAGTGAGCTCAAGCCAAGCTCAAGCTTCTTACAACTTAAACTCAGCTCAGCTTGATTCTACCCCTAAACTTATCCAAGCAAGGCTTCAAACAGAAATATAATCAAGTTTGATTCCAGTCCTAAAAACATATTAGATGTAATTGTTTTTCAAGCATAGTGCCACCTGGGGGGAATCAAGCTGATTTCATTCAATCAAGTGTTGTCAAGGCATGTGCAGAGGCCTAGGAATGCCTACCCGTTGCACCTCAATGCTAGACAACACTCTTCACACTTGAGCTCAGACTCACAATTTACTCAAGCAACTTGAGTTCGGGTCTTTAAGGCTCAGTAATATTGTAAATATAAATACTAATGGCTATATTTTAGTAATATATTTATATAAACATATTAAATATGTATTTGACAAATAAAAGCTCAATAAGACCTAAAGCCTCTCCAGTAGAGTTAAAGATACCCAAACTGAACTCATTACTAGAGTAGCTTGAGCTTGGCTTGATAATGTAAAGCTTGAGTTCCACTATAGCGAGCCCAACTAGCTCACATGTAACTTGACTTGTTTACACCCCTAGAAGGCTGCCTAAGAAAATTATTAGCAACTTATTATTGAAGGTCATAAGACAAGTTTGAGTCTTGGGGCATTGAAACCATGTTATATGCACATGTATCATCACCATCAAAGAAGCTTAATTCATTTTACAAACAGTGACTCCACTACAGCGAGCCCAACTAGCTCACATGTAACTTGACTTGTTTACACCCCTAGAAGACTGCCTAAGAAAATTATTAGCAACTTATTATTGAAGGTCATAAGACAAGTTTGAGTCTTGGGGCACTGAAATCATGTTATATGCACATGTATCATCACCATCAAAGAAGCTTAATTCATTTTACAAACAGTGACTAGGAAAGATACCTCCAAACTTCCATCAGCGTCTGTCGTGTTGTCATTTACAATGCCCTCACAGGGTCCTTCTGAAAATGAAGACAGATGCCACATTAGAAAACGGCTTTTGCACCAAATTTAGTCAATTTCAACTTCTAATATATTTCTGATACCAGGCAAAAATGGCAAAAGTAACCACTAATTACATATCAACACTGAGCAACATTAAGGACCATCAGCAAGCTTTTAAAGGACAAAAACCTCTATCTGTCTTCGAGTTTTAGCAACATCTAGAGGACAGGTAGCAGCAGCAGCAAGACTTCCAGCAACAAACCCAGCAGAAAAGTTTGCCCCAAGGATGGTAGCTATATTGGATTCTTCGCCTACCAAGGACAGAAGTCTTCTCCTAAGCTGCATAAATAGATACAAAAAACAAGCAATTCAGTTTCTGGGCTCTTTACCCTATTTATTGAAAATGCCAAGGTTGTTTTTTCCCCTAAAAGTTATGTTACTTGTGGCAGGAAGGAAGTAGATGACCATAGGAGTTTCAAGTTCTAACAAATGGAAACTCACAGGTTCAAGGGTTGACCAACAAATTCCAGAGAAAGGAACATCACGAGCAAGCTGTGCTCCCATGCCAGTCCATAAGACACGATAACCTAGAGCTGTCAACGTAAACATCAGAAAATCAGGACTTCCTTTTTCTGTATGTAGGTGGGAGAAAGAGAATAGTTATCAACAAAAAACTGCCATTTGTGACTCTCGTTCGAACAAATCGGAATCACTTCCATCTAGGAATGCAGTTCTTTGAGCACACAGCAAAATATTTCAAATTTACATTTACTAAAATAACAGGTTTAGCGGAATTATGCAGTGATCATTTAGCATTAAGCAATAATTTTTAACAAAACTCCGAGGAAAAACATCACTTATCAATTATGATTTTAACAAATATCATAAAAGCATAGACATTTCATATTCCCCAAATTAATCATAGAAGACGCAAGCCATCATGTTGTCACGTTAAACTATCAACGCAAGAATGTATTACTCTAGACTATATATACCATACTCGCTTCTAAAGTAGCTAAAGTTTGACGATAAAATTAAGCTTAAACCTTATACATCAGTTCCTCAATTTTCTGTGAAGTCAGACAAAATCTACTGAATTAGAGAAACATAAGTCTACGTTGTAAACATATAAGAAGAACTTGCAATAACCTTATGCCAATTGCCAACCAATTGGTCATGAAAACTCTAATAGGAACATTTGAGGTTATGAGTTAGTATCAATGACTAATGTACTTTTAGAGGTTTAGGACGTAGCAAGTAAACAGACAAGCAGAAGAAGAATATATATACAATATATATAGTGAAAAGACTGAAGGCTTTCAGCATTTAATTGTTGAAAAAGAAACCAGAAACAGGTACTGTGGAGATTAACATACAACTGTTCTGAGAGTTTGTGCCCTTTACATTGGAGAGGACTCCAAGAAGGGTACTAAAAACTCCAGGAGGCTTCTTTTGGATTTGAGTGTCCTTAACCGCCTGTGATTGAAAAGAAAACTGAAAAGGATTAGACAATACAATCATAAAGGTAATTACATTTTTTAGACAATGAATAGAGAAATATCGAATTTTAAGTAACAAAAATAAGAAACCAATTTTTATTAAAAATGAAAAAAAAAACACATAACTTAGCATTAAATAACAGCAGTAGTGAAGCAATCACTTTTACTATGATAAAATCAATAACATGAATGAGTATTTGAATTACCGTCAAAATTACCTGCATGCGTGTTCTAGCAAGCTCAATAGGGTAGCATGTTGCGCAGGCTATTGATCTTGCAGATGAGCCGGCAACCAAAGGAACATAGGGAGTTACAATAGGTATATGTTCTGCTGCAAGCCCCTCCATCCAGTTGCGGAATATATCATAGCAAGGTAAATAGATTCCCACCTATACACGATGTGAGTGATCTTCATAAAAGCTTTATAAATATTTAGTACAAATGTACCCAAAAATACTTGCGCGGACTTCTAAAAGGACAACTAATCAAAATAGGAACTCACAGTTGGTACAGCCAAGGCCAGGCCTGCATTAGTCCCTCTCCACAACCTAGAAAATCCCTCCTGCAGAACATTTCCTATAAGGTGTTTGAAAACAGTAGAAAACAAAAAGGAAAGCGCATAACAAACACACTAAGATCAAGACAAAGCACTCACTTAAGGTTATTGCAACACCAACCTGGCGAATTATCTTGTTGAAGACATCTAATGTTCCTTTGTACTGAAAACAATCAGGAGGACAAATTGCTACTGTACCATGGACTCCAGCACGTGTGCATGATGGTGAGCATCTTAAATCCGCAAACATCTAATCCAAAACATTCACACATGGCAAAATTAAGCACAAATCTAACATGTAATTCCTTTCTAGAAAACGAAAAGCAAGGGATTAGCACTGCATCGGTACCGTGTTCGGTCCAAAATATGCCATTTGACCAATAAGATTACTTAGTGGATGCGAATAAGGTACTCCGGCAGCTTGAGCTTGCAACCTTGTCTGTTCAAAAGGAAAGAAAGACACGTAGCAATGTTTCAAAACAACCCATACAATGAACATCTAAAAAACAAACAATAATACGACAGAAAAAAAAAACAAAAAGAAAAAGAAAGTCTGTGCCGGTTATCATTACCTTGACAACATCGAGAGGATTAACGATAATGGCGGATAAAAAGGCGGCACCGGCAGCAGAGAAAGTCTTCTCTCCTATCCCTAGATTTAAATTGCACGCATCGTTATCTTTTTGACGCTGAGGACCACAGAATTCACTCCCATTAATACGGGTTATCATTGGTTCCGCGATGAACAAATCGTGACCGTTGATTTCGACTGTTGAAGATGGTTCAGAACTCAGCCACAGATTTTTTGTTCGTCGCTCTGTTTCAGCCATCTTCATTTGTTTCTTCTTCCAAGTAGAAAATCCATAGACAATAAGTGTGCAAACAGAATCAACGCGAGATCATCAAATATTAAGACATTTGGTTGACTTTAGAGGACAACAATAATTTTAAAAAATGTAATGAAAATGAAATTACTTGTTTTGGGGGAATGGTGGTGAAGAAGAGTCCTTTAAAGAAGGAATAGAGAAATAAACAGGACCGTATATTTTTATTGATGAAAGTTTACCATTGGGGGGTATTGTAGGGCTTTCATTTCTACTCTGCACTTGAAACAAGGCGCTACTCGCGGTGAGTCAGCCGATCCAAGTCTTGACGGCGAGTGGTGAAACCATAACGTACAACGGTAAACGTAAAACGGAAGTCAAAACTTAACCATTTAAAATTTTCTTAATCCACCTAATATTTAAATTATACCATATTATCTACACTGGTACCTAAAATATATTTTATTGTTTAAATTATTTTAGCCTTTAAAAAAATAACTAATCATTTTAATATTTTATGACATATGAAACTTTCAAATAAATTAAATTAAATTATAAAAATTAAATGTAATTAAAAAATTATTTGACCCATGGCTAGTGAAATTTTCTAATAGTTAAAAAATAATTAAAAGAGAAGAAAAATCCTAGAAGGCAAAGAGTGTAAAAAATTGAAAAATTTTAATTTAATTAAAGGTAGTTATTTGATATATTATTAGTAAATTCTTTTAAATTCTATAAGTAGATTAAGAGAATTTAACAAGAGTATTATAAAATGTACTAAAAAATAAAAAATAATAATTATATAAATAAATGTGATACTTGTCACACCTCAATTCACTTGTAAAATCTAAAAAACTTTTAATAATCACCCTTTAATTAAAATACAACTTTTTGAAAAAAGTTTACGCTACTTCCCTTCCTAAGGTTGTTTCTTTTCTTTTAGTACATTGTTTTAACCATTATAAAATTTTTCTTTCTAATCCTTTAACCATTTTTTAAACTCGACTTTTTCCCGGTATTTTAATTTCATATTTTACCTAAATCTTTTCATTATAAAGGTTCAGACATCATTAAATAATTTATTTAAAGTGTGAAAAAAGTTATTTTTAAGAAAAATAATATCAGGGTGAGAAATGAATCGAATTTGAGGTTTAATAACAAAAAAAAAATAACCGAAATATTGGTTTTGTAGCCAAAATTTCACCATACGAAATACCTATAAAAGGTTATGAATTCTGAAGAATTGTTCCATACTGATATCCTTTCATATTGTAAATTATTCTATTTATATTTTATTTCATATATAAATATGTGTTTATTTATATTTAAATATTTTATTCGCTAACATGATTTGTCTAACAAAAAAATGTTAAAGAAAAATATTCAACATTTTTTAAATTTTTTTAGTTAAAAATTGTCATGTTTCATAGAATGATTGGCTAAGAGATTTCTTTTAATATTTGGGGTAATTGAGTAACAGAGTATAATTTAAGTATCACTTGTCACCAAATAAAAAATTTAGTACCATTCTAGAAAATTAAATATAATTTAGATACCATTTTGTAATTTAAGCCTTTAAATTTTGATAAAAACTTAACTCACCTTAAAAATTATTTATTAAACAAACTTCAAATAAAATAATAAATTTACCTATTATTAATTATTTATTATTTTAATTATTTTAATTATATTCAATATTTATATCTAATAATATTTAATTAAAAATAATAAAAATCTATTTAGTTATAAAAATATTTTACTTATTATTAAATTAAATTATAAATCACATTAAATTGTAATATTGCTAAATATGAAAACCTCCCTAAATGCAAAAGATAATAATTTTTAGAAAAATCCTTAAGGGCCCAAGGAAAATATAAATAATAATTAATTAAATATATTGAAAATTTTATATACAATACATAAAACTAAAGTGAAGATTTTATATTAAATTTGGAGGCAAAAAGAATAATTTAACGTTTTTCAAGCCTTTAATACCTTGGGATGTGCTAGGCAACTGTCTACTATAAGCAACACCTTTCTACCAGTCATTCTAACATCAAACTAGATAACAAAAATCTTGAAAATGCAATTTAGTCATCCATGTTTTTTTGTTGGCTCAATAATGACAATTAAGATTGTCAATATTTACATATTTAAAGCATCTAGGATTAGCAAACTTACCAATAACCCAAAGAGGCACTTTATATGAACTATTCCTATTGCGACAAACCACAACAATAAGTCTTTCCTTATCCTTTTTTTATCCTTCTAATTGTTTTATAGGCTGTGAATGATCTGTTTGCAAACGATAAAATAAGCCTGTTTCATCCATATTATAGATATCCTTCCAATCAAAATTTTTCAATTTATCTCTAATTTGATGTAAAGCATCTTCAATATTCCTCATAATAACTGAATCACTTTCACCAAATATTCTATAAGAGATAATCTCATGTCTGGCCTTCAACTGTTCTAGCCAACCAATTGAGAAGTTAAATTCGAAATTTATATCACCATACATTTCTGCAGAATCTCCTTTGCTTTAGTTTGAATCATTTCTCTAATCATGTTTACTTTCTCTTGATATTGAAGAAAACACTCATACAATACATTTTCTAATTCGGGATATTTGGTTGTTTTGTGCCTTTTAACATTACTATTTTTTATCTCTTTTGACAAATATTCAGATGTCCTTTTAAGAGTATTTGATATTGTTGATTGGCTAACAAAGATATCAAATGTTTGTTGAACCCACTATTGCAAATCTTTTTGGCTTGAAGAGAGATGCTCATTTTTGTACTCATATAATGCTTTTCTCATCTCATCCCATCTGTCAATGTAGATTTTTTTACACCTTTCAAATGGGAAGCCATGGAGGAAAAGATTATATGAATTACAATATTTTGATACGTACATGTGTTTATTTATAATAAAATTTTTAATCTATCAAATGAATAAATACGTATTGGATTTTGAAACAATTAACTCTTTTTTCTTTTTGGTTACATGAACCAATTAATTAACTCTTTTTTTTTTTGTTACATGAACCAATTAACTTTGATTTATTGCACCTACATGCATATTGATTTTTGATAAAAAAAAATCTCATGCATAAAGTATGAAATATTCTCTAAATTAATAAATATTAATTTATCAATAAATTAATAAAATATTTATTTATCGATAAACTAATAACCTTGATAAAATAATAATTTTTTAGGTCCCAAAAGTATTATTTTTAGAGGTTTTACTATAAATTATTTTTTAAAAGTTAAAAGTGCAATCACAATTGCAATTAAAAAAAAAAATTGATCTATAACTAGAAGTAATAATTAAAAAGAACGATCAGATTGTTGATTAGAATATATCTATGCCTAGACTAAAATAAATTTATACAGAACGCATACATAATGGGATGCAAACTAAAATAAATATAGATCAAGAACCTATATATTATTTACAAAGAGTGAAACTTGAATATGGGTCTTACAGTCCTAAAACATTAACCTTGCTAATAAACCAAGGCCTAAATGATATAAGTTTATTTTTAAAATTTATTATCAACGATAAGTATATTTTGTTTCTATTTTTATTTCTTTTTTAATATTTTTATGTAAATATATGTTAAATATTTAAAAATTAATTATAATTTAATTATACATATTAATTTTTAGATGAATTTATTCCTCTTATTTTCCTCTTTTATATTTGGCTTTATCAATAAATTGATGTCTAAACTATGTCATCTCTCTCATCTTTGTACCTAAGGTCACAAGTGGTACTAAACTACCTTTTTTCTTTCTCAAGTTTGTGCCTTCCTTAATACAACCGTTAGTCAAATTGTTAAATTTATTAAAAAAAAAAAACTTAACCTATAAATTAATACCTAAACTATGCCCCGTTTTCTCCATTTTGGTACCTAAATATTTTTTGGTCAAAAGAGTGGTACCTAAATTGTTGGGATAAGTATTTGGTCAAAATAAGGGTTATAGTTTTTTTTTTTTTTTTTAATTAGGCCTTTAGGTTGTTTTTAACATTAGGAAAATATGCAGGTCTTACGAGAGAGAAAGTGAAAGCACATCTAGTTAGGTGCGCTTTTTGCATAGATGGTAGGAATGTGCGCCCAGTTAAACGCGTTTTCTCTCAACGGTAAACTGCAACGGCTTTTTTATTGTTGCCACTCCAAATGGTAAAAAAAAAATTTAAAACCCAATGGTAAATTTTTTTAACCTATAAATACCCTTCATTTTTTTTTTCATTCACATCCTTCTCTCAAACTCTCTCAAACTCTCTCAACTCTCTCAATTTTTTATTCAAAATTTATTTATATTTTTATTTAAAAATATTATTATTTTTAATTATATTATATTTTATTCGTTCGGATCAATTTCTCGAGAATGGATGCGTCTCTAATCTACTTTGACGACAACCATATTTCTGCCACCCAATTAGCAATAGTAATTCATTATTTTTAAAATTTCGTTATTTTTAACTATGTTAATTTTTGTTGATAAATCTAAATAAATTTTTTATGTTATAAATAGGCAAACGATCATGTGCTAGAGGCGTTCATACATAATATTGGGGAGCCTCTAATCCTTGAAATTCTTGGGTATCTGTAAGAGGTTGGATTCTTGCATGCGTCTCGCATGCAAAGTGGTTACAAAATCTATCCCACATTAATCAGCACGTTGTAGAAAGATGGAGGCCTGAAACACACACTTTCCACCTTTCATGCGGTGAGTGTACAATCACATTCGAGGACATAGAGTTACAGCTCGGTCTGTCAGTGGATGGGCCAGTCATCACGAGATTAATAGTGGTTTGGCGGAAAATGGACCTTTAGACAACAATGTTGGGGAAGGTTTCGAATAGGTTCGAAGGTGATCAGATATTGATCAACTGGTTGGAGAAAAATTTCTATAAGCTTCCTGATGACGCAATGGAAGAGGTCATACAACAGTATGCCCGAGTATTCATCATGAAGTTAATCGAAGGCATCTTAATAATCGATAAATCTAGAAATTTTTTGCACATAAGATGACTTCTACATCTAATGAACTTCAGTGAATGCACAAAACTAAGTTAGGGATCTGTTGTGTTATCAATGTTACATCGGGAGCTTTGTCAGGCAATGCAACTGGATAAGATGTTGATTTGTGGTTACCTGCTACTGTTACAGTCGTGGGCCTGGTGGCGAATACCATTTCTACGTCCCAGAGTGGCTGACCCATACACGTTCCTACTGTTAAAGAGGTAAACATTATTTATTAATAAATATGTAGTTTATGTAGTAAATGTTTTTATTTATTATATGTTTCACCTAATATATTGCTTGTACAGGTGGAACCATGAGTCGAGTTACATGGGATTGCCCAACGAGTTGGAAGACGTTAGGCTGTTTTAGATCAACGATCAGAAACCGAGGTTAATTTCCTATCCTTTTTGAACCTATATTAATTACGCAATTATTCGTTTAAAAAATATGTAGTAACGATATTTACAATTTATGAGTTTCAGTTTGAATGGATGTTGTATGCCGACCCAGAGATCATATTTTGCATCCCGTGGAAAGTGTTCGATAATCGAGAGATGTGGGACACGAAGGTGACATTGATAGTGTACACGGTAGTAGAAATGCATGAATCGAACCGAGTTCTATAGCAGTTTAGGTATAGGCAATAAATTCCACTGCCATCGCGAAACATGAAGAAACTACACAATGTGGACATGTAAGCGAAGAACGATGAGGATTGGGTGGAGAAGCACAAGAAGCGCATCCAAGCTTGGGTTGTAGGATGGAATCTATACCCATTCGCGAACCATTTTTCTCGGTGGACACGGTGATACTTGATGATTACTTGACATGGTTCAGAGTTGTCGAAAACCCGTATCTAATCCACCAGAGGTGAGGAGTAGGTAAATTCGGCCAAAGAGGCAATGTCAACCACCACAGTAGCATAGGAGGGGACGCGATCACACAACGGGTTCGTCATCGGCTCCGGTAAAAGATGCACCACCTATGGCTATGCAATATATGGGTTAGTTTGCTCAACTTATTCCTATTCAATTCATGAACCCCATATATTTTTCATAAGCACCATCTCACTACAGACCACCACCTCATGTGGTCAGTTCTTCTATTCCTGCAGATTCATATGTCACATCTCAAAAATTGGGTTAGTATAAATTGGGTTAATGAATCGATAGTGGTCATGGTCAAATTTTTATTTAGATAACCTTTTCTACATTTGATAATAAATAAATATCAATTAGAGTGATTAAGTAGTTGTAGAGCTGTCCTTGATGATCTAAGTTCAAATCCCTTCACTCTCGTTAATTTCTATTTAGTGCAAATTTGTTTCAAACCCTTAACAAATGTTATCCCATAATTTTATTTTTATTTGCGCAAGTTTAAAATAAGGAATTAAATGGTCTAGTGGTTTAATACTCTTTAGTTATCCTAATTGTCCAAGGTTTAAGTCCTAATGTTCACATTTTTCTATTTAATTTTTTTTTTACAATTTTTCAATGTGATTTAAGTGTTTGCCATCCACCCCTTTTTCACCATAAATAGGAGGATTCCTTTCTTCCAGTATAAGTCAAACTTACTTTAAGTTGAGGGTGCATGATCCCTCTTTTTACTCCATGTCTCCCTCTTTTACTAAAACTTCTCATCCTTTCCATACAAGAGGTTCCTTGAACCTAAACCTAGTTTACCAACCTATTCTCACTCTCCCAACGTCATTTTGCCATCCCAACGTCCTTCTTAATCCCATTTTCTCTCTTTTTCATTTCTCTTCTCATTCACTTTCTCTCCATTTTGCAAAATAATCACTACCCTTTCTTTTAATCTTTACTTCTTTATTCCACCATGACCAAACCCTTCAATACCGTTCACCACACCTCGTGGCCACTGCACCTCCTATCCTCCTCTTTTTCTCCTCTAATCACCACTATGTCACCGCCGCATGCCACTGCGGGTCTCATTTCTCCTCCCCCATTACACTGAAACCCTATAGCCCTCTGATGTCGGACCACCACTCTCCCATCGTCGGAGCACCGTTGAGCCGTTGCCGTCAACGTTGTCGCTAGTGATAAAAAATTCTTCCTTTCTCTTCTTCTTTCACTTGCCAATTATTTAATTGATTAAACTTACATTTCATTCTATAAATCTTTTTAGATCACTTGATTCATCGACTTCATTCTTTTCTCGATTCATCGACCATTCCGTATTGAATCATGTTGCAAGTGTGGTAATTTAGATCACAAAATCCTTATCTTAGTGGTTTCATATCACGGCCAAATGGTATAGTGGCCATAGGGACCATGTTACATTTTATTATTATTTATTTATTATCGTACTAATACTACTCCTTACCATCTTGAAGGACCAAACGATAATCGTAGGGGAGACCCCAAGTTTCACATTGGGAATCATCTTTTCAAGAGTCCAAAATTGTGGGGTAAGTGTTGGTGAGGACTTTGGTAACCGATTTATTAGTGATGAATATTTTTCAAATGGATCCTAACTAATAAACGTTATTCATATGTTAGATTCATCTTTTGAGTTAGATCAAAGTGAGATCATCATTAAGGATTGTGGCAAATCGGATTTGCGATATAAAGTGTGGGATCGTTACCATTTATTTGTGTGATATAGTTATTTTATTACATTAATAATTTAATTATATCAAAACATGAGTATACTAAATGTTCATGAAGAGTTGAAAAACTTAACAAGATGAACACCAAGTAAGTGACTCTAACCGAGTGATTCTATGAAATACATGATAATTGATGTGATTAAGATTGTGATTATGACGTACGTGTAAAATCTCATCCTCATGATATGTGATGTATGGCTTATGTGCTATATGTGATGATTTAAGCATGTGAGACTTATAAATGTGTATGTGAAAATTGAGATTCATGATCTAATCTGAAAAGCATGTTTAACATGTTAAAGTCATTATAAGTGATCAATAAGTTATATGTGATTATAAGAGCATGTTTACATGCCTAAGTGTAAAAGTGAATAATATGTGTTAAAAAGTGAAATTGCCATATCAAATGCATGGGTGGGGTTTTGTGAAAGGTGTAAGTTATGTAGTAGTTTATCTGTAATTATGTGGCCGTTATCGACAAATATTTTGTGGTTTGTCCAAAATGTGTTACGTTGTCGTTTATCGGCATTTATGTGGTGGCTTGTCCACAAATGGTGTTATTTGATGGATGAGTTATGGGGAACTCGATATATGGTATGTAGTGGAGATGGGTAGGAAATTTTATAAAATGTGCATCGTTTTTAAATATGCATTGACATGTTCATACATAAGTATCAGTATTAGAACTTTTGATTCTTATGATGATTGATATGATGATATTGATATTTTGATATGTATGTGATTATATATGTGCTGATCTCACACTGAGCTTTTAAAGCTCACCTCTTTTTAATTCTGACTTCTCATATAATAATCGAGTTTAAGACGAGCACTACTTACGGAGGTGCTCTCGGTCACTTTAAAAAAATATATTATTTTGGTACTCAATATTTTGGGAATATGTTTTTATTACTAGGGACTTTTGCTTGGAATTTTCTTTTGGACTTTGGATTATTTTTATTTTGGATTTTTCTGCATGATTTAGGTTTTAAAATTATCATTTAAAATATTGCGAAATTGACAATTTATGATGGATTTTTCATAACTAATTCAAACAACGCCCAACAATGGTGTTTTCAAAATTCAATACTTTGTTTTCAAAGCTTAACACTATCTACTCACAAAATTTATATTTTATGAGAGATATATTAAACATATGCTTTGAAAATGACAAACAAGTTTTAGATATGCATATTATCCACTGCGATGTTTTAATTGAAGTACGATACTTTCTGAAAAAAATATCAAAACTGGAGTTTTATAAAGATAAACAATTTCAAACAAAATTCGATTTTTTCAATAAGGACGTTTTTAGCAACGAAATTTTTAAGAGAAAATATGTAACACCCCTAACTCGTATCGTTGCTGGAACAGGGTTACGAGGCATTACTAAACTTATAACTCAAACATACTTTCATTTATACATTTGCATACATAAGCATTTCTCATTCAAATACATTCACATTTTCCCTTATAAGGGCCTATGAGGCCTTAAACATGCTTTAGAAGTGGTTCGGGACTAAACTGATAACTCAGAACAATTTCTGAAACTTAGAAAATTTTCATAAAAATAAGGGACACACGCCCGTGTGAATGGGCCGTGTGAGACCAGACATACCTGTGTTACAGGCTGTATGGACATTCGAAATGGGATCACACAGTCGTGTCCCAGATCGTGTCCTACCCCATGTAACTCTCTAACTTGGCCACACGGCTGACCACACCCCCGTATGTCTAGGCCGTGTAACTCACTGAATTGATTTTTAAATAAGCTTCAAGGGACACACGGCTGTGTACTATGACTGTGTGTTGCAAACAGCTGAGACACACGCCCATGTCTCTACCCGTTTGGACAAAAATAGGCTATTTGCAAAGCCATTTTGCCACCCTAAATTACAAAAACCTATACAAGCTCAAATGATACCAAACCAAGACAATGTAGGCAGCCAAAAATCATCAACCAAATGTACAATTCAAACCATTATAATTCCATCCATTCCAAATCCTAATTCACTACCATTTACTTAGCCAAATACATGCCAAAACAATATCAAAACAATATGGTTCATTTTCTATAATTCCCATATATATATATAGCTTACCATATAGACAACTAATTCAACATCTAAAATCATGCCACAACAAGGCATTTCTTAAGCATTTATACACCACCAATCAACTAAGCATTTAAGCAACCATAATATCATAACCACAACCATACCAAAACATATCATTTCACAATGCAATATATACATCAAACTTTGCAGCATTATCAAGCCATTTCATAAGGCCAAACACATTACCAAAACACTTATCAAAATGGCTCAAGCCTATACATGCCATATATCAAATATACAATTTCAAAAGTACCAAAATAAATGTCAGATAGTGTAATGATGTCCTTGACGATCCCTGAATCCGAGCTAGCTTTGATACACTATAAAACATAGGAAAATAAAATAAAGTAAGCTTTGCAGCTTAGTAAGCTTGTATGATAATAAACTTAACTCATCAAATAAATGTACTTCAACTAAATAAGCATAATATATTGCATATCACTTATCAAACACAAACCTTTCTTATGTTTATAACATGGTTACACATGAATTACTCAACTTACCTCATTTCCATTCTCATATATGTTCTATACGTACCTGTGACACTTAGATCATTCTTACTTTCATCCTCGTCTTGATTATGCCCGTTGAACCATTCGGAATTACTAAAGGATACTCGAGAATCACACATATACAGTAACAATACCATATCCTAGATATGGTCTTACATGTAATCTCGTATTAATGCCATAGCCCAGTTATGGTCTTACAAGAAATCTCATATAAATGCCATATCCCAGATATGGTCTTACATGTAATCTCAATAACCCTAATGTCATGACATTTGTATCCTATCTATTCTTAAGATTCAACTGGGATTTTTCAACATCGTATCTCTGTCAATTATGTCTCGTAAACTCACATACAACATATTCAATTCAATTCAATAATAGAAATGCATTTATAACACAATTTTACAACATTTATTAACATGCGAACTTACCTCATATACAGGATTGACAAAACAGATTGACTATTCGACAACTTTACTTTTCCCCGGATCTAAGTCCGAATTCTTTCTTTCTTGGTTTTAATCAAGCTTCCAAAGTGTTGAAATTACTAAAGCTTCAAACCATATCTTTCTTTCTAATATTCGGATGAATAAATGGAAAAAGATGGACACCAATTTGCTTTGTTTTATTTTATTAACCTTTATTTCATTATTTACTAATATAACCTTAGTTATAAACATTAAAATTTTTATAATACATGCCCATTAATGTCCACTAACCCTAAAAATGGTATAATATCATCATAAGGACTTCCAATTTAATAATTTGTAGCCAATAAGAATTTTAATTTATGAGAACATCAATTTTTACATCTTTTGTGATTTAGTCCTTTTATCAAATTAGACAGCCAAACGATAAAATTAAATCACGAAACTTTCACACATACATGATATCATGCTGTAAACACATAAAATAATATTAAAATAATTTTTTGGCCTCGAATTTGTGGTTCTGAAACCACTGTTCTGATTTCGCTAAAAATGGGTTGTTACAACTCTCCCCCCTTAGGGATTTTCGTCCCTGAAAATCTTACCAGTGAATAGGTTAGGGTATTGTTTTCTCATTGTATTCTCGGGTTCCTATGTAGCTTCTTCAATCCAGTGATGATGCCACAATACTTTCACTAATGCTATTCTTTTATTTCTCAGTTCTTTGATCTCACAAGCTAAAATTAGGATCGGTTCTTCAATATATGACATATCTAATTGAATTTCAACCTCAGTCGGAGAAATGATGTGCGAAGGGTCTGATCGGTATCGTCATAGCATCGATACATGAAATACATTATGAATTTTCTCTAACTCAGACGGTAAAGTTAATCGATATGCCACTAGCCCAATTCGCTCGATAATTTCATACGGTCTAATGAATCGCGGACTCAACTTCCCTTTTCTACCAAAACAGAGTATCTTTTTCCACAGTGACACTTTCAAGAACACTTTATCTCCGATCTAAAATTCAATGTCTTTTAGTTTCAAGTCTGTGTACAATTTTTGTCAATTTGAAGCTGCTTTTAGACTGTCGCAACTTATTTTCACTTTCTCTTCTATTTCTGATTAAATTGACACCATGTATCTTTTTCTCGCTAAGCTCAGTCCAGTACAACAGTGTTCGACATTTATGACCGTATAGAGTTTCGTATGGTTCTATTTTAATACTCGATTGAAAGTTGTTATAAGTAAATTCAATCAACGATAAATATTTCTCCCAACTGCCCTCAAACTCTAAAATGCAACATTGTAACATATCTTTGAGAATCTGAATAACTCCTTCGGATTGACTGTTAGTATGAGGATGAAACGCGGTGCTAAAATGTAGCTTTGTACCCAAAGGTTCTTGCAATTTCTTCTAAAACCGCAATGTGAATCTCGGATCTCTATCTAAAACTATAGATAATGGCACCCCGTGGAATCTAATGATCTCAGAAATGTATAACTCAGTCAGTCTATTAAGCGAATAATCTGTACGTATAGGAATGAAATGCGCAGATTTAGTCAATCTATCAACTATAACCTAGATCACATCTTTCTTTCTCAGAGACTGAGGCAAACCCGATATGAAATCTATAGTCACTCTATCCCATTTCCACTCAAGAATCATGACAGGCTGTAATAATCCCGACGGTACTTAATGTTCAGCTTTGACTTGCTGACAAATTAAACATTTCAAAACAAACTCTGAGATATCTCGTTTCATGCCAGGCCACCAATATAGTTGTTTTAAATCGTTATACATTTTTGTGCTTTCAGGATGCACAAATAAACAACTACTTTGTGCTTCATTTAGAATCTTTTGAATAAGCTTGGGATTTCTCAGTACACAAATTCTATCTTGGAACATCAAACAATCATCGGATCCGATTTGGAAATCTGAATTAGAAGTTGTCTCACACTGAGCTCGTTTTGCTTGCAATTCATTATCAAATTTCTGAGCTTCACAAATCTGCTGAAGAAATAACAGTCTAGCTCTCAACTCAGCTACAATAGCGCCATTATTAGACAAAGGTAACTGGATATTCATCGCATGTAAAGCAAATAAAGACTTCTGGCTCAAAGCATCAGCAACTACATTCGCTTTCCCTTGATGATAATTAATCACTAATTCATAGTCTTTCATTAATTCAAGCCATCTTCGCTGTCGCAAGTTCAAGTCTATCTGAGTCATTAAATACTTTAGACTTTTGTGATCGGTATAGATGTGGCATTTCTCACCAAACAAGTAATGACGCCATATTTTCAACGCGAATACAATCGCAACCAACTTTAAATCATGCGTCAGATAATTCTTTTCATGCGGCTTCAACTGTCTCGAGGCATAAGCTATTAATTTGCCTTCCTATATTAAAACACAACCCAGACCATGTAAAAATGCATCACTAAATATTACAAATTCTTTACCCGATTCAAGCTGAATTAAAACCGGTGCCTCTGTTAACAACGCTTTCAACCGTTCAAAGCTCTGTTGACATTTCATTAACAACTCAAACTTAACATCTTTCTGGAGCAAACGTGTCATTAGAGTTACAATCATAGAGAATCCTTTCACAAAGCGTCTATAATAACCCGCTAGTCCTAGAAAACTAGACTTCAGATACATTTCTCGGAGGTTTCCAATCTATAATCGTAGAAATATTGCTTGAGTCGACTTGAATACCATCGGCTGAAACTATATGTCCCAAAAATCTAATCTTTTGGAGCCAAAACTCACATTTGCTAAACTTAGCAAACAATTGCTAGTCTCGAAGAGTCTGTAACACAATTCTCAGATGCTCAGCATGCTTGGATTCATCACGAGAATAAATCAGAATATCGTCAATGAACACAACAACGAATCTATCTAATTACGGTCTGAAAATCTGATTCATCAAATCCATAAAGACTATAGGAGCGTTAGTTAATTCGAAAGGCATAAAAAGGAATTCATAGTGTCTGTACATCATTCTGAACATAGTCTTCGACACATCTGAATCTTTCACTCACAATTGATAATAACCAGATCTCAAATCAATCTTTGAAAATACTGTAGCCCCTTTCAACTGATCAAAAAAATCATCAATTCGCGGCAGAGGGTATTTATTCTTGATCGTCACTTTGTTAAGCTATCGATAATCTATACACATTCTCATCGTGCCATCTTTCTTTTTCACAAATAATATTGGCGCACCCTAGGGTGAGAAACTTGGTCGTGCAAATCCTCTATCAGTTAACTCTAGCAACTGAGCTTTCAACTCTTTTAACTCTATCGAAGCCATTCTGTATGGAGGTATCGATATTGGTGAAGTTCTCGGCACTAAGTCAATACCAAACTCAACCTCTCTTAGGTGGTAAACCCAGTAACTCTTCAGGAAACACATCTGGATATTCATGTACAACTAGTACTGATTCAATCTTTGATTCGGATACTTTTGTATCAAGTACAAATACAAGATAAGCTTCACACCCCTTTCTCACACATCTATAAGCTGTCATTGATGAAATCACAACTGGCAAACTATTCAAGTTATTTGATTCAATTCAGAGAATTTCACTGTTCTAACATTTCAATTTAATTGACTTTCGTCTACAATTCACTATAGCGTCATGCATCGTCAGCCAATCCATAACCAAAATTACGTCAAACTCATCAAACGGAAACAACATTAGATCAGCTTGAAAATAGTAACCTTGAGTCATTAACAGACAATTCTTGCAGACTTTGTCAACCAAAACATTTTTGTCTAAGGGATTCGACACTTTTATCACAAACTTAGTAGACTCAATAAGTAAAATCTTACTAGAAACTAAATTCACACATATATAAGAATGAGTTGATCCGGGATCTATCAATGATCACATTAGTGTTATAAAGAGAGAAAGTACCAGTGATAACATATAGAGATGATGCTTTTTCGCGAGCGCAAATTGTGATACCCCTATCCCGTAACCGTTGCCAGAATAGGAAGAAATATTACCAAAAATTAGGAATCGGATCAGAACAGTAAAATTTTGAACCTTTTCTTAAATAAAAGATCATTTATTCATTTATATAACTAATGGGCACAAACAAAGATCGAATTTAAAACTTATAAAAGTAAACTTCCATAAGACGCCATATTTGCATGGCTTACATACAATAGTCAAAATATCATTCTACTTATAGTCTATCCTATACATGCCATAAGCTAAGTCCAAAACACATGATTACCACAATAGTAGATAGTGTGATGAAGTGCTGACGATCCCCGAGCTGATAGTAAGAGTCAACGATCTACAAAAATAAACAGAGAAACATGACATTCAAAGTAAGCTTTCGTAAGCTTAGTAAGTCTTAAGCAATACAAACTATTTAAACTTGTCATTAAACGAACAGTTAACATCACAACTCTCATATTTTAAAACGCATAGTTACTTGGCTGAATATACACAAATACGTAAGAAGTTTCAGAATATAATTTCACTTGATTTGCAACTCATACAATATAGCCAATTCACATACTTTCATATAACATTGTACTTTGGCCAAATGTATCATCGTTACATTTGTAGACATAATATTCAATTACATATACGTCACTTTGATAATTATAATTCAATCCAATGTAAATTCACATACGAGAACATGATACATACCTGGCCAACTTATTGCATTGTATGTATTTATTAGTAATTATTACCGCAAAGTCTCATATTCTTAGACTTTACTCAAATCACCGGCGAGACTTTTAACCCGGATAAATTATTAACACAAAGCCTGCGGGTCCTTAAACCCGGATACAATCTCAGCACGAAGCCTGCGGGACTTTAAACCCGGATACAATCTCAGCACGAAGCCTGCGGGACTTTAAACCCGGATATATTACCAGCACAATTCATTTTATATACTATTTACTAACTTTGGCCTCATCAAATATCTAATAATACACACTTTTCACAATTGATCATTCGGCCACATTATATACACATAAACATATGTACATTTCACATTTGCCCATTCGGTCACACCACATACACAAGCACATATATAAGATAATGCTTTTATCATCACTTGCTAATACATCACATACTTTGCTTTCATTTAAACAACCACTCAGCCATATTACATTTCTAATTAACCATTCGGCCTCACTATACAGATAAAGATAGCACACATTTTCATAAAGGCCATTCGAATAACTTGCACACATTTAATATTAGCCATTTCGGCCTCACCACATATACATATCTTGTACATCAATTTCATCATATCAAAATCGACTAGGTATACTAGTCATTTACAGCTTATAGCCTCACTTTAATATGGATTTGGTACTTTGATTACCAATATTTAATCAAACATGTTCTTAATTACAATTATTTAACATTTAATTTACATTCAGGAATGACATGTTCATCTCCAATAATTCAATACTTATAAACTTAAAATTTCACAACTTTAACATCAAAGATCCATTTAACACTCATGTATCATTTCCTAACGTCACAATTCAAAATTCACATATGGTTTTCATCAATAGCTTATAAGCAACTCAAACAGTTTTATTAATGTTTACAACATAATCACAAATTCACTACAAGTTGTCTTCCTAAGCAACAGTCATTAAATTATTTGTAACTGGAGCTACAAAACTCCAAATCAAGTACCGTTAATTTTCCCTAGAAATAAACTCATATATCTTCTATCCATAAAAATTTCAGGATTTTTGGTTTGGCCAACCAATACCAGATTTTTCTTAAAGTTTTCCCTATTTTACTATTTGACTATTCTACCACACTTCACTACGAATCAAATTTCTCATTGTACGAAATTTAAAATATGTTCTCGTTTATTCCGTTTGAAACTAGACTCATTAAGGAGTCTAAGCATATAAATTTTATCTTATAATCATTTTTGTACAATTTATAATGATTTTCTAAATACAAAACAGGGGCCCTCGAAGCCCTTTTTGACTCTGTCCCACACCACTTTAAATATCTCATTATCGGCAATTCATTTACTTACACGGTTTCTTTTATAGGAAACTAGACTCATCAAGTTTTAATTACGTAATTTATTCAGCCTCTAACTCAACTCCAACAATTTATGATGATTTTCTAAAATCACGTTATTACTGCTGTCCCAAGCAGATCTATTACAATTTACTCTTAAATTTCCAAAAGTTCAAACACTTAAGAACTTGCTAAGATCTCAATTTCCCTTCTTCAATTTCCTAATCACATTAGTAGTTTCACTTACTTTGTAACATTAATCCACAATTCATCTCATAATTCATTTGGTAATTTCATCACATAATTTATTTAAAATACCATTTCCTTATAATGATTTCAAGTACATTCCAGAATTTAAAACATAATTTCATAGCCAAATGTAATCACTACTCGGCATTTACAAGAAATTCATAGTATTTTATTCACGTCATAACTTATGATACTTTTGGTTCTTCCATCTTATCTCATGTATTCAAAATACCATTCACACCTATTAGTTCATAAGACATTTGGCTATCACACATAGTCCTTACTAAATTCATACTCATTCTATTTACCATTACTTAATCGAAACACAGAGATCATATATCATTCTCTAAAACTCTTTTAGCATATACCTCATTTCCATGCACAATTCAGTCGAGTAAGTTAGCCATTTTCGGCTCATGTTATGAACATTATTAATCATTCAAATATATATATATATCACATATACTAAAACTTTATTCTATATTCATTTAATCTTTAAACACATAACTTCAACTTAATCGTTTAAGAGCTTACCTCAAAAGTTATCGTACAGCTATATCGACTACACAACTACCTTCGTTTTTCCTCGATCCGAGTTTGTCCCCTTAAGCTCTTGATGCTCAATCAACAATTTTAACTACTCAATTTACAAACGGCAATGTCATCACTTTACATAACAGAAATTAAATTTCATTACTTAAACTATCCACGGCAATCACCTTCCGAGCACCTTAATTTTCTTTAAGCTAAACCACCTCATAGCATACATATACACATTTGGCTAATTATAGAACAAAATCAGCACTCATAACCGAATCATTAACTAAAATCACATTTGGCAATATGCTTAAATAATCTTCAATATTTAATAACATCTAAAACTAATTTGCTTGAGGTGCCATGAATTATTCAAATTGGCCGAATATCATTGAATTTCTAAAATCATGCTTATAAGCACTTGGCCGAATTTCACACATCAAAGCCACTTATATATATTATTCAAAGCATTTAACAACACTTAAAAGTCCAAAACCGAATGTTCATTATGCATTTCTCTAGAACACTCAAATCATCCACAAACTCAAATACTTAGCAAAACATGGAAAAACATATTTATTTCCCATTCCCTTTTCATGGCCGAATGTAAGCATTAGTACCATACACAAACTATTTTTATCCACCCAACTCAAATCTCTCATTCATCACATGATTATATCAATACAAGACTCAATTTCCATAATTTAACATGAATTACAAGATTTAAACAAAAATCTCCACATTTCTCACAAATGGCCGAATGTACTATACTCAATTAATCAAGAATTAAAATCATGGGTTAACTACCACAAGTCCTTAGCAACAAAATTCCACAATTAATTTAACTAAAAACACATTACATACCTTTAAAAATCAACTATGAAAAGGGGCCGATTGTATGAACTCTTTTCTCCCTATTCTTTCTTTACTACAGCAATAAAGAAAAAGAAAGAACCAACTTTGTTTTTCTCACCCATTTTCACTTTATTAAAATCAATTTATGTTCTTTCATATATTTTATAAAATAAATTATGGTTGCTTATTATAATGCATATATATATATATACATTTTATATATATATAAAATGCATGCGAATTCCAAAAAGTCAACAACATGGCCGACCACTAAGGAAGAATTTGTCAATTTGACATGCAAGTCCCCAACTATTAATCCATGCACTATTTGGCCATTCATTATTATACATATAAAGTATGCTTATTTTGCTTACCAAAACCATCATGGCCGACCACTACCATTAAAAGTGGCAAATTGACATGCAAACCCACTTATTTGTATCATTCAATAATTAATCACTTAAAATAAGCCACACATATATTCAAAGCTTCTCACATAAGTCCTTTTTATTTAGAAACACATTCAAATTGACAAAAATCAAAGCATTCAAATTTCACACATGCAGGATCACATATTTTAGACATAAAATATTATATTCAATTATTTCTGCGACTCGATTTAGCGGTCCCGAAACCACTTCCCGACTAGGGTCAGAATAGGGCTATCACACGAATAGTGTAGGCTCTAGCAAATGCTCTAGCTTCGGATTTCACAGCAGAGTCCTTTCCCTCCTTTAACTACCACTCACATTTTCAGCATTTCTAGGGGGTCTCCCTCTAGTTGACGTATTACTCGGCCTTACATTCTGAGGTTGATATTTCTCAACCATCTCGGGATAGTCTCTAATGAAATGATCCTATGAACCATATTTAAAACAGGCTCGATCATTCATTTTGCAGTCACCGAGATGTCGTTTCCCATACTGTCTACACTTAGGTCGGTTAGGTCTTGCACTTCCAATGCTAACTATCGAGGTAGCTTGAGCTTTAAAACTCAAATGTTGCTTTTCACGATCTCTACTAGAATACCCCACAGATGCATTCGGATAACTATAAGTGTCTCATAATTTCTTTGATGCAAAGTGATAGGATTTACTCGTCGATCTCTTTATTGAGTCTCTAGCTTTAAAATTAGCTTTTCTCTTTTCTTTACTCAATTTTCAGCTTTGTAGGGATGACCAACAAGTACGACAAACTCTTTCAGCCCCAGAATCCTAACTAACAGTCTGATATCTTCATTCAAACCATCTTCGAATCTTTTGCACATAATAACTTTTGTTGAAACACACTCCTAGGCATATTTGTTCAACCTCACAAATTCTCGTTCGTATTCTGTCACAAACATATGATTCTATTACAATTCAAGAAACTCTTTACATTTCTGGTCAATGAACCTCTAGCTGATGTATTTCTTTCTAAATTCAAATTGGAAGAAATCTCACATAATCAGTTGTTTCAGTACCACTGATGTCAGAGTATTCCACCATTGATACGCAGTGTCTCTCAATAAGGATGTAGTATATTTAATGCATTCTTCGGGTGTACACAACAATTCATCGAATACTCGAATGGTATTTTCAAGCCAGAATTCAGCTCTTTTAGTATCATCATTAATGGTAGCCCTGAACTCTTCAGCCCTATATTTTCGAATTTTATCAACTGGCGGTTTGTTCAAACGTATAGGATCAATAACTTGAGAAGCTATGGGAATTGGTTGAGGAATAGGCGGGGTAGAGGTTGTTGAGTAGTCAGATTCGATCGAATGAACTCCGTAAACCACCCGTTCATTATTTGGAAGAAGGCTTGTTTACGCTCTCCTCTCTGACTACCCGTAACGGGCCTCGATTAAGACAGCGCATGTGACAGCCCTAATTTGACCCTAGTCGGGAAGTGGTTTTGGGATCAGAAAATCGAGTCACGAAAATAATTAAATATTAATTCTATGCTTATTATTTGTGAAATATGCATGTGTGAAAATTTCATGCTTGGATTTTGTCATTTGGATGAGGAATTAATTAAAAAGGACTTATGTGAGAAACTTTGAAAATGTGCTAGGTCAAATTGTAGTGGCCAAATATTGCATGATTTGAAATATGAGGATTTGCATGTCAAATTTCCCATAAATTGAGTAGTGGACGGCATGATGATGATTGAATGATTTTGATACATTTTGTTTCATTAATAAAATAATGAGTAAGTGTTTTATAATATGAATTATAATATATGTTTAATATAAAAGTTTTTTTTTAATAAGAAAACATATTATATTAATGAACCCATGGTGATAAAAACAAAGATATATGTTATTCTTCTCACCTTTGCCGAAAATAAAGAAAGAAACTAAGTAAAGATGGCTTTGGATAATCGGCCATGGAGGTCTAAAATTCAAGGTAATTTCTTGATTATTTGAGCTTCATCTTGATGAATTGAGTTCCTTGCTTGATACCCTCTTTGACCCATGTTTCTATTTATTTTATCTTTGAATTTGATGTCTTGGGAACATTCGGCCTGGGGGGAAGTTTTGAATGTGAAAGTTATATTAGAAATGGAATTAGGAGTGTTTAATGGACTCCATGTTGCTAAAATTCACATGAATAGAAATTTATAAGCTTAAATTGTAAGAATTTGAGTTGTGCGGCTTAAATTATCAAAGATGCATTCGGCAATTGATTATAGTTTGATAAAGGGTGTAAAATATTGATAGTTTTAAATGGTACATAGTTAAATGAAGATGGAAGCTTGATAAAATTTTATTAGGAATGAAAATAGGAACAATGTGTATTCGGCCATGATAGAAATAAATAGTTTTGGAATGCTTTGACGTATTATAGGGGTAATAGTTGCAAGATGATTTTGAGCTAATAAAGCTAAGTTTTGTGGCTTAAATGAGCGGTTACATTCAAATATAAAATTATGTTTTAGATTCTTGAATGATTTTGGAGGTGCTTGGCTTGTAAAGGGTCATAGAATGAGTTGTGGAGGTGTTAATTTTAATAATGTATATGGTTTAAAGAACAAATGATATTTGGTCCTTATTGGTTAATTGAGAATTTTGAGCGATGTTAAATGTGTTAAAGAATTTTTGTGAACATTTAGTTAATGGATTTATGGCCTATTAATATATGTATAATTTATTAAAGCATAAGTTTTGTAATTTCCTTAAAATCTATATGTGCATTCGGCTATGTGGTATGTATGTGTTAAGGTAAGTAAGCTTAATGAAATGTGAATAACATGTGTGTATAGTGGAAGGAAAAACAATCGGCCAAACTAGGCTTCTATGCTTTGGAAAATGGAAATTTATTGTGTTACGTGTTATATAGTAGTTAACTAAGGTGATTTATATGTATTTTGCTTATATGCTCAATTTATGTTTGTTAAGGTGTATAATGTGATGGCCGAATATGAGATTAATCAATGATTTGAGTGATGTTTGTGTATTAGGATGGTAATGACTAGGCAATTGCCGAATGTAACCTAGACATAGCAAGTAGTAATTGTCGTGTTTTGAGGATGAAGACCGTTTGTGATTTATGAGAATTTGATGATATTAAAAGTTAATTGAATGTAGCTAATAAGACCTGATTTGTTTTCTTGCTGCATTCAACCAAGGGTATGAACAACTGAGTAATAATAAGTTAAATTTTGTTTTAGTTTAAGCTTAAGAACAAAGACATTCGGAATTGGACAAGGGAAAGGCGAAATTAGACGAATAATCGATTCGTAGTGGTTTGACGACAAATAAGGTAAGTTCTTAAGTATTTGAGTTTGATTCTCTATAAGTTTTAAGTAATTTAAGTATGCCTTATATTATAAATAATTGATGTTATTTGCATGAATGCTTACAATTGAATATAGAAGTTGAAGTGAAGAAATATGAAATGAAATGATACTAAGCCGTATGGCTAATGAGAAAAATAAATAAGTATTGAGTAATTAGGTACGGGACTGAATTGAATATGTCGTGGAATATATATATATATATATGCATACTTATCATAAGAATCAAGATTCTATTATGTTTGTATACATGTGTTCGAACGTATTAAGGTGGTATATATGTATATGGACAGGCCGAATGGCTAAGGTGAATTATGTGTATAATAGATGATTTGTAACCTATTGTTTTAATGGAAAATTGTGTATATGGCTTATAGCTGAATGGTCATTAGAAATCAAGCTTGTATAGTGAGTTGGACATGTGATCTTTGAGTCTGATTATTGAATGGAAAACAAAAGGGATGAGGTTGCATGTTAAGCTTGTATTCGAATAATACAAATGAATTGCTAATGTGAAATGTTATGTGTTAATATGTGAATGAGGCAAGTGAATTTCGATTGTGATAGATTTTGTGAAATGTATACCTTGCGGACATATATGCATGAAAATGTAGTGAACTATATCCGGGCTAAGTCCCGAAGGGCATTCGTGCTAGTGTATATCCGGGCTAAGTCCCGATGGGCATTCATGCCAGTGTATATCCGGGCTAAGTCCCGAAGGGCATTCGTGCTAGTGTATACCCGGGCTAGGTCCCGAAGGGCAATTTCACCGGTGTTATATCTGGGCTAAGTCCCGAAGAGTATTCGTGCTGGTGAAACATCTGGGTTAAATTCTGCAAGCTTTATGCGAGAATCTTATCTAGACTTAATGTCCGCAAACTTTGTATTCGTACTGTATCCGGGTTTAAAGACCCGAAGGCTAAATGCTGGAGTTTCAAGTAAGATTTCGATATTGAGTATCCACAGTAAATTACCATCAAGTAAGTATTATGCATTTAAGATATTCAGGTATGTATTACTTACTCATCGGTAGATTGATTTCGAAGTAAATTAGTAGTATCAAAGAGGAATGTAAATGTGATTGATAATATAATTCCAAATAAGTGAATGATCTATTTGGTCAATGGTTGTTAATATGTGAAAGTAATTGATTTAAAATATAGTGTATGAACTTTAAGTAAAGAAAAGTATGTCTGAAATTATCCATATGTATTAGTGTATATTCGGCCAAAAAGGTCTTATGATTTGAGAATGGGTCGTATTCGGCTAGATGTGCAAATTTACGAGAAGGATTATATTCTGACAACTAGCGTATATGTGATAAGGAATATGTTTGATTCTTTGTGTACCTACACGGTAATTTAATTCATGTCATGTGAAAATGCTCAAGGATATTGATGTGATTATGAACTAAGGAATTAAGTTCTATGTACGTAGGTACATTCTTGTATATGCACGAGATGAGTACCTATGAGTACAAAAACTTAGTATTGTGTGTATGATATGTACTTACCATGTGAGCCCAGTTTCGGTTAATGAAGAATATGTTTGAGAATAAATCATGAAAAGGGTTATATGTCAAGCTAAATGAGTAGAGACTCTATGAAATTAGTCTTAATAGATTATGATATGACAATGCGATCCTAAATATGGAAATTGAATGTGGTTAAAGTATTACATTTAATTTGATTGAATTAAAAGAAAATAAAGAAATGCACACGTGAATATTCAAACATCTTGGTCATTATTATGAAAGTATTTATGTGTTAGCTAGGTGATGCGTTTATTGAAATTATAGTTCGATATGAAGCTCTAAAATTAACTTTATCGAATAGAAAAAATGAATGAACAATGATATTGATTGAAACCATTTGTGACTTAAAACTCAAGGTTAAAGATATGTCAATTAAATTATGAGAAATTTGGTTAGTTATATTCGGTCAAATGAGACCTTACTCAGATTCAAGTATATGAGATACTCGTTTTTAATTCAACAAGATTAATGTTTTGCTTAAGACTTACTAAGCTTATGAAAGCTTACTCTGTTTGTTTTGTGTCTTTGTTTTTATAGATTGTGGATTCTGACTACCAGCTCGGGGATCATCAGCACCTCGTCACACTATCTACTATTACGGTAACCATGTGTTTGGTCTTAGCTTATAGCATGTATAGGGTGGACAATAAGTAGAATGATACTTTGATTTTCGTATATAAGTCATGTGAATATGCATTTTATGGAACTTTCTTGTATAAGTTTTTTTTTTTTTAATTCGAACTTTAATTGTGTCTAAAAAGTTTAGTAAATGAATAATCTTTATTCAAGAAAATGTTCAAATTTTTACCGTCCTGATCCGATTTCTAGTTTTCGATAACGCCCCGTCCTATTTCGGCGACGGTTACGGGATAGGGGTGTTACAGCGCAGCTCCAAGAATGGAAGCTGGCGCATTACTTTCTACATCATTAGCTACAGCTCGATTAGGATCCATTTACTATACAAAAACATATTTTAAACTGTCAGGAGTCATCACACTATTGTAGGTTATATATGGCATGTATAGCTAGAGTCTCATACATGCTACGTTAGTCCTAGAATTAACTAAACCATAGCTCTGATACCAATAAAATGTAACACCCCTAACTCGTATCCGTAGCCGGAATAGGGTTACAAGGCATTTCTAACGTTATAACTCAAACATACTTTCATTTTTCATACATTTGCATACATAAGCATTTCTCATTCAAATACATTCACATTGTCCCTTATAAGGGACTATGAGGCCTTAAACATGCTTTAGAAGTGGTTTGGGACTAAACTGATAACTCAGAACAATTTCAAAAACTTAAAAAATTTTCATAAAACAGAGGACAAATACCCGTGTGAATAGGCTGTGTGTCTCACACGACCACCAGACATACCTGTCTCACAGGTCGTGTGGACATTCAAAATGGGATCACAGGGATGTGTCTCAGACCGTGTCCTACCCCATGTAACATTCTGACTTGGCCACACGGTCGACCACACGCCCATGTGTCTAGGCCATTGTTAATAAGCTTCAGGGGACACACGGCTATATACTATGACCATGTGTCACACACGGCTGAGACATACACCCGTGTCTTTGCCCGTGTGGACAAAAATAGGCTATTTGCAAAGCCATTTTGCCACCCTAAATTACAAACACCTAGACAAGCTCAAATGATACCAAACCAAGACAATTTAGGTAGCCAAAAATCATCAACCAAATGCACAATTCAAACCATTATAATTCCATCCATTCCAAATCCCAATTCACTACCATTAACTTAGCCAAATACATGCCAAAACAATATCAAAACAATATGGTTCATTTTCCATAAGTTACATATATATATATCTTACCATATAGACAACCAATTCAACATCTAAAATCATGCCACAACAAGGCATTTCTCAAGCATTTATACACCACCAATCAACTAAGCATTTGAGCAACCATAATACCATAACCACAAGCATACCAAAACATACCATTTCACAAGGCAATATATACATCAAACTTTGCAACATTATCAAGCCATTTCATAAGGCCAAACACATTACCAAAACACTTACCAAAATGGCTCAAGCCTATACATGCCATATACCAGATATATAATTCAAAAATACCAAAATAGATATCTGATAGTACGATGATGTCCTTGACTATCCTTGAATTCGAGCTAGCTTTGATACACTATAAAACATAGGAAAATAAAACAAAGTAAGCTTCCCAGCTTAGTAAGCTCGTATGATAATAAACTTAACTCATCAAATAAATGCTGTCCAACTAAATAAGCATAAGATATATCACATATCAAATACAAACCTTTCTCATGTTTATACCATGGTTACACATGAATTATTCAACTTACCTTATTTCCATTCTTATATATGTTCTATACGTACCTTTGACCTTTAGATCGTTCTTTTTTTCATCCTCGTTTTGATTATGCCCATTGAACTATTCAGAATTACTAAAGGATACTCGAGAATCACACATATACAGTACATTTAATCTGGTATCTATGCCATAGCCCAGTTATGGTCTTACACGAAATCTCATATTGATGCCAGATCCTAGATATGGTCTTACACGTAATCTCAGTAACCCTAATATCATGACATTTGTATATTATCTATTCCTAAGGTTTAATTGGGATTTCTCAATTGTCGTATCTCTGTCGATTATGTTTTGTAAACTCACATACAACATATTCAATTCAATTCAATAATAGAAATGCATTTATAAAACAATTTAACAACATTTATTAACATGCGAACTTACCTTGTATACGAGATTGATGAAACGGATCGACTATTCGACAACTTTACTTTTCCCCTGATCTAAGTCTGAATTCTTTCTTTCTTGATCTTAATCAAGTTTCCAAAGTGCCGGAATTATTAAAGCTTCAAACCCTATCTTTCTTTCTAATATTCGGTTGAAGAAATGGAAAAAGATGGACACTAATTTGTTTTGTTTTATTTTATTAACCTTTACTTAATTATTTACTAATATAACCTTAGTTATAAACATTAAAATTTTCATAGTACATGCCCATTAATGTCCATTAACCCTAACAATGGTAAAATATCATCATAAGGACTTCCAATTTAATAATTCATAGCCAATAAGCACTTTAACCTATGAGAACATTAATTTTTTGCATCTTATTAGTCCTTTTATCAAATTAGACATCCAAACGATAAAATTAAATCACGAAACTTTCACACATACATGCTATCATGCTGTAAACACATAAAATAATATTAAAATAATTTGTTGTCCTCGAATTTGTGGTTCTGAAACCACTATTCCAATTTAGCTAAAAATGGGCTGTTACAAAATAGCTAAATGATTTTTACGCCATCAACATGGCCAATGTGATCTTCAAGATTTGACCATAACATCTAGGTCGGGTTTAGGGGGTTACATCATATTTTGGGGCACCGACGTCCACTGCATACTACACCCCCATGCTGATGTCGATGCTGGTGGGTGTTCATTCAGTTAACCAACTTGAGCTAGCATTAACTGAATTAACCAAACTTTTTAAATCCTTAACTGTAAACCAAACAATAATTTTTTCAAAAAAAAAATTAATCAAACTAAACTTTTTTGGTTAATTCGGCCGATTAACCGAATTAACCAAAATTTATATGTTTTTATTTTTTGGTTAAAACAAGTATATAAAGAGAAAATATCTCTCATCATACTAATAAGAATGTTATTACTCCATAGTCCATAATAATATTAAATATAATCAAAATCCAAAACATCAACCATATCAATAATCTTTGATGTGCAAATAGCATAACTACCTCACTTATATATATATATATATATATATATATATGCTACTAAAACTAAAATTCAAGGCCGATTTGAAAAGAAGTATAATGTATACATATATAAATGAGAAATCGATGCACTTTCTATAGCATCCATAGCCAGAGGAGTAATCACCAGTGACAAATTAACAGCATAACTAATCAATAACCTGCAGAACAAAGAAGCAACATATATGGTCAATAACCTTTCTACAAAATTACTTTCACAAACAAACGTTGACTCGTTGAAAATAAAGAAGCAGTAGCAGAACTTGCAAAAATATCGAAGAATGATTTTTTTCATAAAAAAAGAAGCCATAGAAGAATTAATTTCAATAAAAAAACCTTTGACTGGTGAAGTGAAAATCAATGGCAGACAAACATGGAACGATGATGGTGACTTGGTGTATGTTGGATGGTGTGACTGGTGGACGTCGGACGATGGTGACTAGCAATAGGGATTTTGGGACTTGGGAGATTTTAGATTAGGGAATTTCAGTTTAGGGTTAAGGATTTTTGAGTTCTGAAATTTTGGGACTTGGTGGGGGTGGCTGGTGTTTTAGTATTATCGTGCATTCTTTTGAGTTTTTAGATTTTGGGAATTAAAATTTTATGTTTGGTGCTTGGGTTAGTTTTTGGGTTTATTTTGAGTAGATTGGGTTTATTTGGGAGTGGGTTAGTGTTTGGGGGCATGAGTTTGGGTGGGTAGTGGTGGCCTGATGGGTTAATATAATATTAATTATTAAGTTCGACTAATTTTTCATCAACCCTGACCGAATTATTTGGTTAACCAACTGATTAATCGAATTAATTCAGTTCGATCGGTTAAATCAGTGTTATTCAAAATTTGCGCACCCCTAGATGCCGAACCCTATATTACGACAGATGTCGACATATGTACTGCCACTAACGATGATATCGGTGTAGATGCCCATGTAGGAATTGATGCCGATGTCGATGCCCAGGTTGATGTCGATGAATTCGGGATTTGGGGCACCTTATGGTTACATGCCTATAGTGACCCAAACACCATGCACATTACTATTTTACCAATGTGGCTCATCGTTGCAACCACTGGACATGGGAGTGGTGGATACACAATGGTAAGCGAGGATGACGCAGCAATTGACCACGGAGGAAGATGATAGCATTGTTGATCTCAAAGAAATGGTTTCCCAGGGGGCCATGCTAGGTACATTTTCAGGCGATGATGACGATGATGAGGAAGTCTACATGCCCACACCTCTGCTTGCATCTCCAGTTGAACCTCTGGTTATATGCTCGGTTCCACGCAGATATCTTCCACGTGACCATCATTTACCACCTTACAGCATACATTCTCCCCGATGATACGATGGAATTTGTTTTTTTATAAATATTGTGATGTAAATATAAATATGTCATAAATAAAAAAATAGTTAATTATTGCAAAAAAATCCTCTTAGGTTGTGTACATTATTAATTATTACAATTAGTATAAAGTCTCTATTTGAACAATACTTTTGTCTTTTCATGAGTTATGCATAAGTTAACAATAAATAAGAAATTAAACTAAAGGGAATACATGAATCACACTAATAAATATGAAATTTGGTAGAAAGTAATGTCATTGAAGCTGGGGCTCCAACGTATCCCTGTATAGAGAACATGTTGTCTTCGTTTGCCCTAGGTTTCTACAATACCTGCATAATTTCTGTTGACCATGTCTCTCCTAAATATCCATATTCTTCCTCATCTAGGTGGAATTTAAGTGACCTTTTGGGATGCAATGCAAGTCCTTTTCTGGCACCAACTCAAACGGTGCGCAGGGCACAAGCGGCCACATACTCTCATCTGGGATAGGTGGGAATTCAAGACTCTACACATTGTGAATACGTTGTAGTCAGTAAACGTCGTTGATGTAAGATGCATACTCAATTTGTATGTTCCCACATACGATAATTGCATGTGTATATCGAAACTGAAGTACTTAGAATCTCCCATAATCGTAGGTCTCTTCTGTTATGTTCAAATGATAGGATGTACCTAAATTTCATGGTTAGGCCTAGCATGCTCCGTGACACAAAAATTGAGGTTCTAACGCGAGTGGCACACTAAAAACATGGTGTCCGCTCTTGCTGTACTTCACTGAATCTCTTTCATCACGTCATCATAAAATGTACCGCTACCCACTATCTATCTAGCATACTTTGATTCCCTCTTAAGAAACAAGATAGTCAGTTGAAAGTATGTTTTATTGACAACTGATGTTACTGACAAATGACGTGTCCCTTTCTATATGAAATTGATGCACTTAGCCAAATTTGATGTCATGTGCTCATATCGTAGACCTCTGTTGTATGACTGCATCCACTATTCAAACGGTATATTCGATACATACGCCACACCATAGGCATTAATGGTGCTTAAGTTGTCTAACACTTGATGGAATTGATGTTGGACGAGCTCGTAACATATCGAGAAATAGCTATCGATTAGTATAATAAAATAACCCCTTATGAATATTTGATTTGCAATGAATACATAGTTCAAACTACAAACCCATGTCAATGACTAGATCTCGCTTAGTTGCTGAAAGATATTTTTGTGGTAGTTGGATCCCACATGTCGTATGCAATACTGATGATAACTGTGATCCCAAAAGGATCCGTAACAACCAATCACCGAGAGTATTTCGGGTCCTCTATCCAATATGACACATATGTCAGGTTACAGGTAAATACGATGACACAATCAGCTCAGGAAGAAATCCCAGTCATCTACCATTTCTCCTAGAGTTATTGCGAATGCTATAGGTAGAATCTTCTAAGTACCATCTTGAGCAACGACAAGCAACATACGTTGTTGATACCTTTTGTACAACCAGGTGTCGTCAATTTGAACCATAGGCTTGCAGTGCTGAAATGCCTCTCTGCATTGCTCAAAGGTCCAAAAGAACCAGTGGAATACTCTTTTCTTAGGGACCAATTGATCGCTGCAGTACCCTGGGTGCATTTCAAGATTAGTTACGATACATGGTACATACCGATCCAGTACCTGACACCATTGCCATAGATAGTTATACAAACCCTCCCACCCATGATGCAACTTCTCTATAGCCTTCTATTTTGCAACCCATACTTTGTAACACGTTGGAGTACACTGGTACTGGCTACGTATGTATACAATTAGTACTAGTATTTCAATTCGGGGACTGGTTTTCACCATCGATAGAATAATGTCAGCAACCATGTTCGAGTCTAGCCTTGAATAGTACTAACTTGCTCCTGTTGTAACATATTTATGGAGACCGAGATATTTTTTTATCATCCATATCCCAGTTTTCTTCCGGTAAGACACTATAATTTTCCACTTACACATCCTATCCTTTATTGCGCACTTTCCTTCTCGGAACGAGATTTCGTGATACAGTAGTTCATGCCGTTCTTGATGTTGTACTACTTTAGTGCAGCAAGAGAAACATCTTTTCTTGGGTATTCCAGTCCAATTTCCAATACTTGTCCATCACGATATGCGCTTGCATGACCAGTGTTCTATACGGAAGCCAGGAAAACTCTAAACCACCCTCGGTCGATAAGTCAATATTCATTTTGTAGGGCAGAGGTTCATATGTTCTGAATCATGCATCTGGATCTGGAGCATTTTTTGAGGCATTATATTAGACTCTCAAGGTTCTGGCTTCATTGTAATAGAATCTGGTTCGAAAAATAGTGCCACTTCTGAACCATCTAGACCCCGTTGCTAGATTGGCTCAAGTTTTGAATCTTCCCACTTGTTTGCATCTGTAGCCTTTTCTTCTGCACTTGTATCTCCTTCCTCGTCTGTGCCTTCATTGTCACATTTGACTACGGTGTTGGACTTATCATCATCAACTCCTATCGAAAGGAGTAGGTGAGGTTCTTCTATAACCCATGTGTTCGCCAGAATATTCAATGGGTTGATGACTGGAGTACGTCAATGATCCCTCAGTATAATTGCTTTTGCCACATAACATTGACCCAATGTCGAAGTTGAAATCAAATGCACTGATTGAATATTGAGCCCGATTGTCTAGATTTAGGTTATGCTGATAACCTTGACTGGTACTAACCCTTAAATTTAAGATTATTGCCAGAGATTGATGAATGTCTACCCATATATGTTTCAGGAACACTATAGTACCCGCTTTGAAAGCGGCCAAAAAACCTACCGCACAACTGTGTAGTAGGACTTTCTACTTCAGCTTCAGTACTCATATTTGCCGCAACTATGGTCAAAGATAGGCTAGATCCATCAGCATCTGTTAACTCAACATATAACTCAATAACAATATTTTCTCTTGTGGTGTGTGACGATATAACCGTCTCGAGATACGTCTCACTAATCACATCGAATAGCTTATACTTATAGGGGCCAACGGATGTAAGAAATCTATATGCAACCTCATTTTCCCAGGTCAATCCTCTAATTTCCTCCTAATTATGGTTCCTAGCTCACACATTTGAATGATACTATTGAATGCAAATTCCACGGACTTTGCCTATAAACACCACATTGAACTCTATATTACATATTTGACCATTGTAGTATATAACAGATTTCACTCGTTGACTTATTTCAATATCGGTCATGATTTGGATGAATAAACATAAAAAAATAAGTAGAGAGTTGTCCGAAGGAGTACACACAACTCTCACCCATAATGTAAGGTTCTTCTATTTGATATTAAATTTATGTGCATCTATGTTATAAAATTATTCCCCTTTTATAAGAGAATTATGTAGGGAGAAAAAGAATACGTTCTATGAATTTCATTTATGAATGCAAACATTCATTGGATATTGTATAGTGCAAATAATTTTCATTATGCGTTCAAAAGTCATATAATTTCATCGAGAGTTTGCTCTGCATAGCATGTTCAAAGGTCATTTCAAAAGGTACTTTCACCACTAGAAGATAGGAAATTTGTTAGAGAAAGCTCACCCAGTTGGGGGTGCTATCAAATTGGCCAGCTAGGCGTGCTTTTGTAATGTGTAGGTTTGTGCAAGTGTACACAATTATTATCAAGTAATAAGTAAAAGAGTTATCATCTCCACAGAGATTGTCTATGTTAATCAATTAATTGTAAAATTAAAGTTCACAAGTTGGTGATAAAAACACAACATTTTGAGTGATGGATGTCAAGAATAATTAACTAGATGCAAGATGATCCCTAATGCCATTCTAATATAAGTATGATAATTAACTAAAATGTATGAGATGAATTTAGCAGCAACAACACAAACTTCAACAATCAATAACATGAATAGGCTAGAATAATTACATCATTCAACTTAATTCATTTTTCTCATGTTTAACAGTGTTTGAAAAATATTCCACGAAAACTCAATCTTTCATGAGTTTGAAACCAAATTATATCCTTTCAGAATCTTTTACTTAGTAAAACATACATTTTACTGATCATATTAAACTAAGGGTTTCTTAAAATTCATGTGAAGTAATAGGGACAGGTTAGGTTTGAAACAATTTAATCACATTACCTAAAAACTATGCAAGATAATAAAGCTTGTTAAAGTTATTATGAACCTTTAATTTAGTTGGGTTAGGATCTAAATTAAGCATGCACTTTTCAATTATTGTGTCCATTAGTCATCATCTAGTTAGGATTGCTCAGCTAATTCTAGTGCATCCAACCACGTATGAATGAAATACATGCTTGAGTTTAATTGAAAACATGATTGACTGAGGCACAAACACTATAAACATGAATTAAACAAACTTCATTGAATTAATGCAATTATCCTAGCTAAACAAATTTAAGTTACCATTGTTGATGATAATATAACAAAACACATTGGACATATGATTAAAATCAAAGTAACAAGTAAAGGAAGAATAAACTTTGTTCGAATTAGCAGCCTTGCGAAATCTAATTGAAGAAGTTTCCTTCCATCCTTGTGTTGCTCCTTTGCTAATGGCTCTTTAAAGTGGTCGGCCAAAAGATGATCTTATGAATGTTTTGTTGGCTAAGAAAGAAAGAAAATATGAGATGCCCTGCGTGAGAATGAAGAGAGGGAATGAGAAATGGGAGAATGAAAGAGAAATATTAAATGAAGGATGAAAGATGGATGATTGAAATGTGAGATGGGAGTGGGTATTTATACTTGAGGTTGGTGGAGGAGTTTACTAAAAATGGCATCAAAGATCCCTTATATTTCTCCCATCTTTGGCCGACCATGATATGTGGAAAGGCGGGTGATTTGGTTGCTTGATTCAAGCATAAAATCATGTAAGGGGTGGACAGTTTCTTGAACAAACATAGTATGCTGATTTTCAATGATTTTCCAAGTGTAGGGACCTCAAAATAATTATCCCAAAAGCTTATTTTCGGCTGCCTAAATATCATTTTTGAATTGGGCTTTTGTGACCCCTTTAATAGTCAGCTTATCCACTATGTAGCACCATTTTTGACTGGGTCAAAGCAACATCTTCATGATCCAATTTTCATGGTTTTGCCGTCCAAGTAGGGTAGAATTGCTCATATCCATGCAAAAATTATAATAAGCTCTTTATTAAATCAACTTTATGATCTCATTGCATAATTAAATATAGCACATTAATAAATAACTTGAAATAATTTAATTTATGCACAAAATTAATATAATAAAGCATAAATTTGCATTTTTCATAAATTAATATCCATTGTTAGAATATAAACAAAATTCATTTAATTAATTAACAAATACTCAGGATTAGTATTATTTTTAAGTAAAAAGGTGGTCAAAACTACTAGAAAAACCTATATAATTTAGAGTTTACAGCTTTCCTACCATGTTACTAGGAAAGCAACCCCAGCTGGGTGAGCTTTTTCTAACAAATTTCCTATTCCTCAAGGAGAAAAGCCTAACGCTTTGAATAATTTTGATGCTTTAAACACGTTTAGAATATGTCCCAGCACGCTTTCAAGGTTTCTCTTTGCAAATAGACCCTTCCCCGCGGCTATAAAATGGCCCACATAGGCCAAGCTTCATCATCCCTCAGTCATATAATTTCTCCTCAATCCTTTCTATTTCTCCACTATAAAAAATTTCCCGATTTTAAAAATTTCGATTGCCAAAAATATTTGGTTTACATTCGAGGTATTCTTGAGTTGTCGATGATGCGATATCATTCTGAGCCGCATACATTTCATATATCATGCCGAGATGGGATCATTGCCTCCAAAGCCTATCCTAGGGAAGTTTGTTATGAGGGTGATTTTACTTTTTATGATCAAGGATAGAAGTCAACGTGGAGGTCTTAATCGACGATTGTTATGCGGTAATGGATTAAGGCATAACGGGGTAGCCACTTGACAATTATTACGTGGCTATGAGCTCAATCTTTTCAAATACCCAAAAATGATGCCTATAAATATCATATAGAAGTTTGATGGCATATTCATATGGAAAAAATCTTGGGCTTCCTACTATAATTGGTGTAATTTTTTTCTCCATTTCTATGCAATCGGTACCTTTAACCTTTATTCTTATTCGAAGATCGGCACTATTGTAGACGCAAAATGATTCTTAAGCGAATAGCGGGTATTGCGGTGCAGTAAATGTGATGCTCTTTTTGAGTTGACAACGATTGTCATTATTACACAACCCATTAATAACTACAATTGCCACCACGTTGACCCAAGTTTGACCTCTATTGTGACGGAACATCACTGTTCACCTAAGAGCCCTTTTGTGTTCACCTCTGTGTCAGCCTTCGGATAAGAATAAAATGTTAAATATACTAGTTTCTTGGAAATAGATAAAAAAATTACGTTGATTACACTGGAAGTTCTTAGAGTCTTTCCGTATGAATATGACATCAATCTTATGTATGGTATATATAGGACATTGTTTGTGGGTATCCAAAAAGCTTGAACTCTTGATCGCGTAACGACTATCATCTAGCCCCTCAGTTATACTCGAACACGTGACCGCATCACAACTGCCGACTAGGATCTCTACCTAAACTTTAACCCCTAATCGTATCAAGCATTATTACCTCAAAACTGAATTTACCCACGATGGGTTTCTAAGATGATGGTCCTATCTCGCCACGACATATGAAATTTATGTGTAATGAAGCGTGTTATCATATTTCTGACCGTTCAAAACTACCTCAGAATTTCAGTCATTTTAGTTGAAAACCCTGAAAACTTTTGAAATACCCTAAACCTTAAAAAAACCATAAACCTTAGCCCTAAAAAAATAAAACCCTAACCTTGGAGAGAGAAATAGAAAATGCACCCAACTAGATACGCTTTCACTTTCTCTCTCCTAAAATCAGCCTATTTTCCTAATTAATTTTAAAAATGGCTTAAAAGACTAATTAAAAAAAATTGGCCTATAGCCCTTATTTAGCCAAGTATTTGAACTGGCTAGATAAACGCCAAACAGAAGTGGCCACTTCCACCATCACTGGGATAGATCGTTACTTGATATATTTAAAGTTTTCAATTTGTTGAAATGAAATGTTTGGGCTTTAAATGATGTTGACATCATGGATGTATGAAGTCTAACTTTGAAGATCAATCCATATGAAGAAACTTATCTTGAAAATTAGATTGGATTGGATTAAGCAACAAAATCCCTTGGATTGTGGTGAACAGATAGAGATAGGATTGAAGAATGAATCTTCAACAATCCACTTTACGTTGGTTTTTATTAGTATATTATATTTTGCAATTTTATAGTTGTTGTATAATAGGGATTTGTCACACTCTAAAAATGGCAGATCCAAAAAGACAAGTGAGGTATGCATGTTAATTGTTTTGACACACTATGATAGCATAATCTGCCACCCTATTGGCTTGCTAGCGAGTTAGAGTATTGACGCATACTAGCGTTAAAGTATCCGTTCATTGGCAGTATCTAAGGATTTAATTACAGGGTATCTTTTAGTGAAGAAAGAACACGCCTAAGAAAGAGTACGTCTAAGGAAGAGTACACTTTAAAGTTTTGGTTGAGAACGAAGAGCTCACTAAGTGTTTAAGAAAGTTGTAGGAGACTTAATTATCTTTAAGACTACACCATACGCGAGTCACGGTCAAGGTATAGTACGCTCGGTTTGCATGAATACTATTCAAGTTGGTTCTTGTAACGGGGTTAATTGGGAGTCAACTAGATTGATTTGACCCTCCTCATAACTAGTCAAATAGTAATGCCAATCTACGTCGTTTCCCCCCAAATTTTGTAGTGAAATCAGGGGACAATTTCAGTAAACATCGCTACTTATCAAAATCCACTAAAGGGGACCGAGAGTATATATATAGTCAAGGGGGACATTCCAGATGATTTTTCTTTCTACTCTACATTTTGGTCCTTCTATCTAACCTAAATGTTATTTTTTTCTTTGTTAAGCTAGAGCTAAGATTTTGTTTAATCAGTAGATAATTCAACTTTCTGGTAAGTCTTATAGCTCTGCATGTTATAATTGTTGAAAAGTAGGGATGTTAAAAGATGTAAGAACAAAAGGGTATGAGTGGAAGGCCCTGCATGGGGGTTGCATGTAGTTGAAATGTTAGTAAACTATTTATAAATGAGCATTCTAATAGAAATTTCATGATCTTTTAAGCAGTTGCTGCTGCTAGATTGGGAAGGACAATTAAAATAGAAGCTCGGGGCCAAGGTAAAGGTGGGTTTCTAGACCCAAATCCTGCATTTTATTTTATGATGAATTTTTGAATGGTTGATATCCCAATAGTTGTGCATGTCTTCTTGAGGAGTTGTTATATATATGTGTGTGGGTGTTTTCTGTGAAGCATCTGCATGTAGGTAAATGAAGTGTACGATGTGCTACATGAATGACGATGTGTGGTAAACATGTATGGGAAATTATGTGTTAGGAAGTATGATTCTATTATGGGTATGAGTGAAATCAATGTAAATGTGTTCATTATGTTTAATATGAATGATGCATGACAAAGTAAGGTTGGAGTAAGGGGGTCGGGTGCAGTGTCAGGAAAATATACAATATGATAATGGACCTCAAGGTGGTGCTTTGATGACGTCCACCTGGACAGTAAAAACAAAAAGCCAATATGGTGTAGTCCCTCGGGACCGTAAACACGAGGTTTGATGGGACAGTAAACACGAGAAAATGCCAGTGTGACAAATATGTGGAAAAACCATTGCCATGGCACATCTTGGAATGGCGGATGAGTCACATTTGTCTATTAAAGTTTCTACGTGTCTTGGGGGCAATGATGGGCAAACCTTAGGCAATGTTAAGTTTAGGAAAATCCATATCGCCAAACACAACAATTTATGTGGTGCCTTGGTGACAAACCAAACTGAACCTTTGTGGCAAGTTATTTGTAAAGCCATTGTGGTGAGTTATTTGTAAAACATTTGTGACGAATTATCTGAAAAGCTTATGTAGTGTCTATAGGGCATTGAAATCAATAAGAACAAGAACCCATAGGTGAAAGGGATCTTGTATCAGATGCACAAAAATAAGGAAATTTGAAATCTGTTTTCTCAAACCAAGAAAAAGATGTTGAAAAAGATTATGATAAACCAGACAAAAAAAAAAACTTAGAAAGAAAAAGCATTATAAGAGCAACACAGAAGCATAACTTGATTTCTTCCTAAGAAGGTATTTGCATTTTCAATTGAGATGAGATGGTTTTTTAAATCAAAGAATAATCAATAATATTAAAGTATATTACCTCTTGCTTAGACAAAGAAATCCAAACAAAATCGTTATATCCTCTATTTAACATGGAGAAATGAATCTGGATATTTTGATAATTTCAGAAGGATTTAACTTTTAGAGAATTAATGAAAAAAAGAATATTGATTATCAATCCAATTCGTCTGTCGAAAAAAAATGATGGACAATTTATTCTATATCAAACTATAAGTATTTTGTTGGTTCATAAAAATAAACGCATCCTACAGGGCATGCTTTCAACCACATCAGTTGAAAACGCACCTTATAAGATGCATTTTCACAAAAAAAAAAAAAAAATTAACAACTTAGTGTTTTTAGTCAGATAGTTAAATATTAATGCTTTTGTCATAGAGTCTCGGGTTCGATTCCTCTCTTACTCACATTTATATTTTTTTATTTCATATTGTTTCAAGTTTATTATATTTTTAATTAATATTTTTAATACATTAGCTCTTTTGCTTAGATGGTTAGATAATTAGATAATTAGATAATTGTGATTTCATCCTTAAGTTTATTTCCTCTTACAAGTATTTTAATATGTATTTTTTATTTCATGTTGTTTAAAGATTTTGTTTTATTTTTAATTAATGTTTATAATTAATAAATATATTTTTTCAAAATTTTTAATTAATAACTATTTTATTTATAAAATAAAATAACAAATATGTAGTTATTTTTTAAATACATCAATTAATTCTTTTGATATATTTTTCTTTATATACAAATATTTATATGTCAAATATTTATTTTCTTCACCTATATTGTGGGTATGGTGTTTAATATTATGGATTGAAAAATAAATATTACACGTATAAAAATATATTTATTACAAATAATGATATTTGCAATAATTATTTGATTTTATAAATAAAAGAGTTATTAATTAAAAATAAAAAACTTGAAAACAATATAATTTTTAATTATAAACATTAATTAAAAAAAGTTTGAAACAACATGAAAAAAAATACATATTAAAATGCTTATAAAAGAAATTGAATTTGGTAGCCCTCAGCAATTAGTTTATAAATATCAAGCCATCTAATTAGAAGAGCTAATATGTTACAAATATTAATTAAAAATAAAAAAAACAAAATGATATAAAAAGTACAAATATGAGTAAGAAAGGAACCGAATTTGAGACTCAAGAATAAAAATAATAACATTTAACCATCTAACTAAATGAGATAAATTATTAATTTTTAGTGAAAACACATTCTGTATGGCATGTTTTCAGCTAATGATTGAGGACGCATTTTTTTTATCCTCTCAAACATAATCTATATTAATAAATTAAAAAAAAAAACCTAATTTCTTAAATTTTATAGAAAAAAGGGGCATATTTCTTTAATTTACCCATAATTTTATTCTATAATTTAAAATATACGTAATATTTAATTAAACAATTTTAAACCCAGCAGGGCAACATATTGTGGGAACTGAGGATGCAGCCTGAGCAGAAAAGCAAAAGAAGACCGTAAAAGAAAGGAGTTAAAACCCAACCCCGCGCCACCCCCCCCCCCCGGCGACCAGAAAAGTAGGGAGGATAGATATTGCAAAGAGTAATGATGTCCCAAGGCCAAGGCCTAAGGTTAATTTCCTACCAAAGTCGACCCATCGTCTCACACCCATTTCTATTAACTGCCCATACTCTCAAACCTTCCCGGTCATGGAACCATTTCTCCTTCAAAACACCTGGAATGCCAAAACAATTCCATCTCCAACTCCCACTCCCTCTACCGTCCCACAACTCCCACCAAACCCAAACTGGGACCCAAGACGACGGCATCCCCATCGACGACGTCAAACTCATCGCCAAATTCAAAACCAGGTATAACTATATCCGCGTTCTCCAAGTTTCTCGAAGGGCCGACCACCCTTTCGCCGGCTCTAGGCTCCTCCTCCTTGATTCTCCTGGAAACATCCACAGCATTTCTTTCCTCTTCAAATCACTCACCAACACCTATTTCGACGTTTTCGCCACTCTGCCTCCCATTTTACCCCCTGGAGCCGTTGGCATTCTCGGCTTCGGGGCGGGCTCCACGGTTCGCCTGATGCTTGAATTATACCCAGATTTGATAATCCACGGATGGGAACTTGACCCATCTGTGGTTGCAGTTGGAAGAGAATATTTTGGCCTTGAAAAGCTTGAAAAACAATACCCAAATAGACTTTTCATTTCCATTGGAAACGGATTGAAAGCTAGCATTAGAAACGGGTTTGCAGGTATTTTAGTGGATTTATTCAGTAAAGGTAGTTTAATACCAGAGCTTCAGGAACCAAGCACGTGGCACAAGTTAAGGAAGAGCCTGAGAAAAGGCGGGAGAATCATGGTGAATGTAGGGGGTAGTTGCGTGGAGGCTGAGGATGAACGCAGAAATGGGAAGATGGTGATGGAAGAGACTTTGAAGGCCATGCATAGGGTTTTTGGCGACAAGCTTTTTGTATTGAATCTTGGAAACCGAAAGGATGATGATAGTTCCCTTGCTTTAACTGGCGAATTGGCGGTGCCGGATCGTGATGCCTGGAAGAAGGCGCTTCCGCGTTCTTTAAAGGGTTACGTTGATATGTGGGCTCCATATCAGGGCTGATTCTTGATGTGAGTATGCATTCCGTGTCCGTGAACATGAATGCCCGTTTTCTGTTTGTGTTAATGCCTAACTCATTTTTATGGTGTGTTGTTTTATGACACCACTCTAGTTGCTTCCTATGGACGTTCAAGGTTATTCGTCAACTAATAACGGTTTTTCTTCAATGATGGCAGGAGGTGATCAACATTGATGTGCCGATGTTATCTTCTTGTTCGCAGGATGTTCGAAGAAATGGGTAGAGGAATGGCCATCTCTTCTCGCTAATAATATATACACCTCCGGTTCTTTACTTGCATACAACATTGGAAAACGCCTTGAGACCATCCTAATGCTTGGAGTTTCAGTTCTATCTCTTTTTGAATATCTCTATAAGTCCATCAACCTTCACACCTCAACAATATTCTATTCTATTCCATGCATGTATGGTCGATGAACATACATTGTTTTTTCACAAATGAAATAAAAGATTTGAGTCAGTCCTGAAATTATTGAAGATCTTTTCAACCTATAGTAGTGTGTTGGAATACTTCTCTAAATCAACTTCTCATATTTTCTTAACGGTGTTTTAGCTGCTGGAATTTCAAACGAGCGAACATCCTTTGTCGTTCTAGGGAAAGGAAGCCTCTTGTGCCGAGGCAATAGGAAGGAAGTTCATAGTAGCTTTTAAAACTCCGCGAAGGTATAGTAATTTTGCCATGTATTTGGTAAAATAAATTAAGCATTGACATGAACCAGTGTGAACACGTTACATGCTATCGACTGATTTACCGGGTGAAATGAAACTAACATCCGATGAAAAGTAAAGGGTTAATGCGGCAATTAGATTATATTTATACTTTCTTTTTCTCATTTTGTATCTATATTTGGTAGCATTTTTTTATTTTGGTCTAAAAATTTGAATTTTGTAAAAAATTAATGATGTGTCCAATTTCAAATTTCAACGTGATCTTAATTTTCATGTTTAGGGTAAAAAATTACATTAATCCAAAAATAAATACTAAATAAAAATGCGTCCACAAAAATAGGCATCATACTTAGTTTAGCCCCCGAATTATATTGTTTTTCAACATTGGTGCCAAATTTTTTTGCCCCACTTTAGAACTTAAAACTGTCATTTTTGTTATTCAGTTTAGTCCAAATTTTGTAATGACTAAAAAACATGTGGTCGGTGGTGGATATCAGCACTAAGTTTTGAGAGTCTAATTAAAATTTTTAAAAACTTTGAGAATTTTAGTGATAGTTTTTAAAAATTTTGATAAATCTAATTAGAACTTTCAAAACTTTTAGAGGTATTACGAAAATTAAAAAAAAACCCTTAATTGAAACATTTTAAAATTTTGGAAGGATTTAATTAAAATTTTTAAAAAAATTTAAGGGTATAACTAAAAACTCTGGAGGCCGGGCACTATGCCCTAATGAGAATCTACCTCCGCATGCGGTGCCGATCAAAATGTATCACTTAGACTTTCGCTTCTAAAAACTTTTGGTCATTTAGAAAAGCGACATTTGGAGCTCATGTTTATTGAAATAAAAATAAATGAAAATTCTAAAAATATCGAAAGATAACAAAAATTTTAAAATTTTAAATAAAGTTAAATATGTTAAAAAATATACCGTTCACTTTAACCATTGTGGAACGTGGAATGTCCATTTGAATTTTTAATATTTTAAAATTTTTAAGAACTTTTATAGAAGTTATAAATATATGTTTAACTTTTTAAAAATATTAAATTTGTCTAGAATTTTTTTTTCAACTTTATAAATTTGTACAATCTATTTTTTTTAGTTAAAACTGTTTCATTTGTTTTCGAATTTTTGATATATTGCTTTGAATTTTTAATTTTTTTATATATTTTGCTGTTTTGCAAAAATAAAAATAATAAAAATTATTAAAAATTTTCTAGATTATGTATTTTTGGAAATATTGAGGGTTCTTTTTTTTTAACTTTTAAAATATAACTAAAATTTTCCAATTTTTTGAATTTTTATATATTATTTTGAGTATTTAGAATTTACATTTATATATTTTAGAAAATATTAGAGTTTTCTAAATTTCAAAATAAAAATTTCAAGCTTTTCAATTTGAATTATTTATATAAAATTTTTAATTTTTTAAAATTAATATAATATACAATATTAAAAATAATACAAATGATTCAAAATAACTTGCAATTCGGGCAATATAATGGAAGACCCAAATCAACACTTAAAGCGATTACTTTAATTATGTGATACTTTTAAGTATAACAGGGTCATTGATGACATTATTCGTCTTCTATTGTTCCCCTTTTCATTGTACGACAACGCATACGAATGACTTGATTTGCAATAGCCTAGTTCCATCACTACATGGGAAGAATTACTGGGAAAGTTCTTACATAAAATTTTCCCCATAAGTAGAACCATTCAATTAAGACGTGACATCGCCAATTTCAAGCAAATCGAGGGTGAGAACCTATACGAAATGTGGGAATGTTTTAAGTTGTTATTAAGGAAGTGTCCTTATCATGGAATACAAGAGTGGCTGCAACTGCAAATATTTCATAATGGGCTAGATGGTAGCTTGAGAGTCGGATTAGATGGTGCATTAGACGAGGCTTTCATGAACAACACCTACGAGTGAGCTTGTCAATTAATCGAGGGCATGGCCATGAACTTGTATATGTGGCCTAACGAGCGATTCTCATATAATCCAAAGTCATGGACAACTAAAGCGGTCAAAGAGGGCAATAAATATCAACAACTATTGGAAAAGCTACATCGCTTGGAGACCATTATTAAGTCATCAATGAATGATGTTGCTCGAAGCTATGTGTTGTACTCTGATAATGAATTGGAAGAAGTCAATTACTTAGGCAATAAGGGCAGAAATCCCTATTCGAACACTTATAACTTCGGTTAGAAGGACCATCCCAATCTGAAGTGGGGAAGCAAACAAGGTGGTAGAAACCTAAGTCAGAAGCGACCAAATCCTCCGTATCAACCTTTACATATTCAAAGATCTCAAGAAAGATCCATGGGAAATGATCATATTGGTTTTGGTTTAAGATTGGATCGAATCGAAAGAAAAATGCAATTAAGGAGATCTAACATTCAACAAGTGAAATATAAATGTGCACAAACTTGTGTCGATGTGGTCGAATTAAAAGAAGATATGCATAACATAGTAAGTGCATTGAATGAAATGTGTAAGCAAATGGGCACATGTATTCCAAGTAATACGGAAAACAACCCTTGGAAGGAAGGAAAAGAACATGTGAATGCCATTGCACTTCGCTCGGGTAAAAATCTTGTAAAATCGAGTAAGCCTACGCAAAAGAAGGATGATAAGGTCGATACGATCAATGAAATTCTCAATGATCTTGAACTTGAGGAGAAAATAGAGAAAGTAGCCGAATTGGAAATTGTACAACAGTTGGAGCTTGCCTCAAATCATATATTGTCTTTACCGAGGTTAGAGGATAAACAACAAAGGGATGGAGTGAAATTCGTAAGTTTTCTGAATTAATTTAAATCCATTAACATTAATTTGCTACTACTGGAATTAATTGATAAAATACGAAAATATGCCAAGTATTTAAAAGAAGTCATGTCTTAGCAGAAGAAATTAAAGAAGTGTGAGCAAATTAATATCGATGCCTCTTACCGTGTGATAACTTTCTGAAGAATACCCTTGAAGTTAGAAGATTCGGGTAGTTTTAGAATTCTTGTTGAGATAGGGGACAAACATTTTACTAAGCTCTTTACATTTTAGAGGCTAATATTAATTTGATGCCCCTATCTACTTATTTAAAACTAGGATTGGGGGAATTAAAAAACATGTCAATAGCACAGCAACTAGTTGATAGTTCTCTAGTATGCCCTAAAGGTGTGATTGAAGACGTATTAGTTCAAGTAAGGGGTTTTATTATACCCATCGATTTTGTTGTCCTTGACTTAGGACCAAGACATTCCCGTTCTGTTGGGTAGGCCATTTTTGGCCACATCTAGATTGACCATCGATCTCGAGAAAAATGAATTAATTATGAAAATTGATGGTGAGGTAGAAGTGTTCAAATGTTGTCATGACTCCCAAAATGAAGAATTAAGAAATTAATTAGGGGAGAATTGTTACACAATTTTTTATATCACTTCTAACAACCTCGATTAGAGGTATGGTTGTGGTTCGATGTGTGTAAGATTGAATAGGTCGAGAGAATGCGATAAATGGAAAGACCCCAGATGGAAGGGCATGTGTTAGATGGATCACAATGAGCAACAACGGAACGATAATTCGATAAAGGGAATCTATGGGTTATCGAATGAGTTTGATAGCCACGCATAATTGAATCATTGAAATCTTAATCCGTGTTGTAAATTAGTGTACATTTAATTTTTTTCATATTTTGGAACATTAATTAGGCTTAGTAATTTCAATTAGGATAGGATTAAGGCCATAGGAAGTCAAAGAGTGGCTATTTTGGACGGTATTTTCAAATTAGGAGTAAATGGAAGGGATTGACACACCAAAAAACATGAGATTTGGGAAAATGAGGGTCGTGTCATGACATCGAACATCGGTGTTGCAACACAAAACTTTAAAAACTTTAGTTATCTAAAAAATAGGGTCATCTCGTGACACTGTAATCAATGGATCGATTTTTGCTTGACCCCGGAAGAGCTGACGATGAATGCGGTAGTTTATGAATTTTGTGCATCGTTAAAAGAACGGGAAAATAATAAATTATCGAGCGTTGAGCATACACATGTAACGGTTCAGGGAAAGAGGTCATTTGTACTATTTGAGCAATTTGTAATTTTTACGACGCCCCATTCTTTGTCTTGGACACTCTTGATGATATGGATATTAATTATTTTTGAGACATTGACATGGAAAAAATTGTTGAATACCTTACCAAGGAAAGAGACATTTGGAAACACCAACCAAGCATGAACATCCCTTTATCATTCAACCAAGCAATCATGTTTCCAATTACAATAATGGATGTAGTTTATTTGTACTCGTATATCACCTGCCCTTAATGTTTCTAATGTTAATGCTTTTCGAGCCGTGTTGCTTTAATCTATTTTGTAGCATCTACAGGTTTGTGTGGGCAAGTGGATTCATCAGTCAATGCTCACTTGCATCAATAGCAAGAAGGTCGTGATATTTTTCTTGCACCTCGTGACTGCACTGTGCAAGAAGGCAAAGGTTCCCATGTCCATGGCGAAGCAATTCGTAAAGCCACTGAAAAGACTAATCGACAATTAGATCTACACCCAATACATTGAGCTTTAATGAAAACAAATAACCGATTGGAACCAGCACTGAAAGCACAAGATAGATGTCTTACAATCTTTGAAGCGAAATGGTAAAGAAAAGATCTAGCCGAGCCAAAGGCTAAGTGATTTGCCAGATATAGAGTGGATGATTAGATGGATGCAAGAGATCTCCCTGGTGGGCATCCATTACTCACAAAGGCATGGCTTGCGAGTGCCCAATCCACCACCGAACAAATATCCACCCATGCAATTCTATGGGCAAGCCAAGTATGAGGAAGGAGAGGAGGAGAAAAAAATAAAAAAAGTACATAAAAAGCATATATGTTTATTTGAATATAGGTTGTTAGGATATTAAAATTTAGCTAATTGAATCCATGAATTGAAACATTTAGAGATGACCTAAGGCATTGTTTAGTAACCACTTGAGCCAAAAAGCTGACCCTATTCCCTAGTACCTTATTTTGAGCCTAATTCTATTTTCTTGATGAACCTCGAATCAAATTGTAACCTAATACATAATCTCTTGATCCTTTTCTTAATGGTTCTGGCATGAACTTAGATGTCGAGCCATTAATATTAAAGGTTAGGTAGATACATCGCGGGGGTTTCAAAATGAAAACAATTGAGAGTAAAAACTAAGGAATAATATAGTATAGTGAGTATAAGATTCTTGCAAAGTTGTACTTTAATGAAGGAAAAAATCAAGTGAAGAAAAGCTTTGTGAAGGCTAAAAGACAAGCGAGAAAATCTTAAATGAACAAAAGCAAAGTGAGTAAGAAGGAAAAGAAAGAAAGATAAAAAATAGAAAATAAGAAAAAATACTCATTTTTTCACACAAGATTCGCTAAGATGGTTGTACTTATTAATACTATATTGTACCATAGAAAATGGAGAGATAAGGAAGGTGAGAGAAGTGGATATAAGGTGGTGAGCTTAGGGATATAATTGGGATAGCATCGTGGTCAATATAATGTGCCAAACTATTTTTGTGCTTAACCTATAACACCCCTTACCAATTTCTGACGCCGGGACAGGGTTTGAGGCATTACCTTACTAAACACTTCCAAACATTCAAACTTGAGTAAATGAAATGCGTCCCAATTTAAAACTTTTTCAAGCATTGTCCTACGGACCGTCATATGGGCCTATGAGGTCTAAAACATGATTTGGAAACAATTCGGGACCATTTCGGGTACTTGAGAAAATTTCACCAAAAACGACTAAATATAGGGCACACGTCCGTGTGGAAGGGCAACACGCCCGTATGGCCTCTAGACATGGCCGTGCTGATGGCCCGTGTGGTTCACACGGCCTAAGCACTTAGGGACACTCTCGTGCCCCTTATCCGTGTGGATTTATTTTCTAACATCGAACCTACAGGGTTTTCACACGATCTGGCACACACCTGTGTGCTCAGTCCGTGTCCCTCACACGACTATGATACGCCCGTGTCATAGCCCGTGTGCAAAAACTTGGGTATTCTATTTTTGACATCAGCAATCACACGGTCGTGGCACACGTCCCTATGCTAGGCCTTATCCTTCACACGGTTGAGACACACGGTCGTGTCTCAGCCCATGTGTTTACTACTGGGCATTTAATTCTATCAATTCAAGGTGCAGGGGACACATGGCCTAACCACACGCCCGTGGGGCTGACCATGTGTCACACACGACCTAGACAAATGCTCGGGTGTCTACCTGTGTGGACAAAATAAGGCTATCTACCAAGCCTCTTTGCCACCCTGAAATAAAGTTAAACACATACCAAAACATAACAAGTCTCAAATACTCAATCAATGGCCATAAATTGGCATCCCAACATTTTCATCCACAATACTTTACACATTATAAAAACCTCATTTGCATTTATCCACCATTATCAATAGTTTGCCAATATCCATGGCTTTATACAAAATAGTGCATCTTCAAAACAAGCCAACACATTTGGCCCAAAACAACATGACATTAAACTAAGTCTAGTCCTTATACATGCCATTTCTCAAAAAGCTAGAAACTAACTATACTGAAAGCTTTTGATGATAGTGTGAACGAAGCCTCTAATGTCCGTTGATCCACGAGCTAGTTAGGCGGCACTAAAGAAAATGGAAAGGACAGGGGTAAGTGTAAAACTTAGTAAGTTATAATACCTCTCAAAGTTATCATTAACTTTAAAATTTCTAATTGAACTATTTAGAATATGAAAGGATATTCAATGTGCCTCTAACATAGGATATCGAGCCGATGCCATGTCCCAGACATGGTCTTACACTAGCACTCATATCAATACCGATGCCATGTCTCAGACATGGTCTTCAACTGGCCAGCACATATCTGTGTCAATGCCATGTCCCAGACATGGTCTTACACTGGCTCTCCTCTATCCGTGCCGATGCCATATCCTAGACATGGTTTTATACTGACACCTATGCAAGTCGATGCCATGTCCTAGACATGGTCTTACACTAGCTTGCCTGTTGAGGCTGATGCCATGTCCTAGACACTTACACTAGCACTCATATCAATGCCGATGCCATGTCCCAGACATGGTCTTACACTAGCTAGCACATATCCGTGTCGATGCCATGTCCTAGACATGGTCTTACACTAACACATAACGAGGCCGACGCCATGTCCCAGACATGGTCTTACACTAGCTCTCGTATATGCCTCATATCTCAGCAAAGAATATCCAATCTATTCCTATAGTTCAACCGGGCTCTATTACAAATGTTCTCATCATTTTATGACTAAAAATCATCATTCAACAATTCATGCTCAAATAACATTCTCATACATAGCTCACTTCACAATGCATTATCTAATGACAAAACAATAATTTCATGTATAAAAATTTGTAATGTTTTATTATTTACCTATAACTTACCTTGATATACAAAATGGAAATGACTATTCGGTTTAGTCGATTTGCTTGGCTTTCCCTCGGTCTAGGTTCAGATTTTGTAAATCTTGATCTATAACAATAAAATTCACTAATTTAATCACCAATTTATTCTAAACAAGTCAAGAATCATAATTTGGCAAAATGACCATTTTGCCCCTAGACTTTGGCAAAATGACCATTTTACCCCTAGGCTCGAAAATTGATTTTGATCAAATTTCCTCATTAACCAAGCCCAACCAAACTCTTTTTACTCTTATGGCTACCCCAAATTATCTTTATTTCACACAAGTACTAACAACTTATCAACTTTACAAATTAGTCCAATTTAGGTGTTTTTGCATGAACACCCTTTTACAAAAATTGTTTATTTAACAACGACTCATTTTCTTCCATAAAATTCTAGTAAACCACATTCATACATTCTTGGAAAAATTCTAAACTTTCAACCATTTTGCAAAATAGTCCTCTCATTATGTAGCCCATGCTACAAGTGTCTTAAAAGTACAAAAATTTTCAATAAAAACCATCACAATCACTTACTTGTAGAGATGATGAATGGCTAAAATTTTTGAAGCACCAAAACCCCTAAATTTGCTGAAAAATTTGGTGGAAGAAGAAGACAGAAAAGGTGATAGCCTTTTTGTTTTGTTTAATAATAAAACTAGTCAAAATTGTCACCAAATTCCCACCTAATTTTGACTTTTCCATTCTTTTGTCTCTCCATGACCGGCCAAGGCTAAATTATTGGCCTATTTGCACTTTAAAGACCTCCACATTAACACTCATAGATATTTAACACTCTTTTCTAGTAATTCACAACTTTTAGTCCTTTTTCGCAATTAAGCTTCCAATCGTGTAAATTAATTCACCAAAATTTTCATGCACCCTTATAAAAATACTATAACACATAAAATAATGCTATAATAATTTTCTCTAACCTCAGGTAAGTGATTCTGAAATCACTATTCTGACTAAGCCCAAATTCAGGCTGTTACATAACCCATTTTGTAGAGTCAACTCTTCAATTCCGAGCCAACCTAAGTCGTAGAATGTTACAAGCCGAAAAGTCCTATGTGACCTAAGTGAAGACCTAAGTGAAACAACTCATGAATGAAAATTAAAGTGAATGTTAACATTTTTGACCAATTATATTCTTTGAACATAAATGTGTACTTGTGTATTTGTAACAGCCCGAATTAGGGCTTAAAAGAATGGTGGTTTCGGGACCACGAATCCGACATAGAAAAAATCATTTCGATAAATTTTTAAGGTTTATTGTGTGATTGATTGCATAAGTGAAAATTTAGTAAATAAATTTTATCGATATAAGGCCTAATTGAGTGATAGGACTAAATTGCAAAAATTTCAAAATATGCGTTCTAGAGGCATTTAGTGTGAAATTGAAGTGATTTCATAGACTAAAGGTCCTTATTTAGCAATTAGACCATTTTATGGCATGATGGACAAAAATACCCATTGAAGGAAAAATTTTCAAAGAAGGTCATTAAGGGCATTTTGGTCAATTGGGTATTAAAAGAAATAAAAAGGGAAAATAAGGCAAAAAATGTGTTCCCCGAGTGTTGGCCGAAACTTGCAAGGGTTCCATAGTTAGGGTTTTTTTTTTAACTTTTCAAGCTCAAAGTAAGTGACTCCTAGCCCCCTTTTTCATGTTCTTTGTATTTTTGAGATCCTCGTAACTTGACCTAGCCATTTATACCACTATTTTAAGCTAGGGTTCATGTTTAAAAATTTACCCATGTGTGACATGAGAGCATTTTGATGAGTATTGGTAGAAAATGAAAGTTTATGTGTAGTAAACAACTTTTGCTAGGTGATTTTTCATGAAAATGTATTTAGGGACTAAAATGCAAAAGTTGTAAAGTATGAGCATAAGTTGTGAAATTATTGAGAAATGTGCACTGCTATAAGAGAGAAAAAGAGTCGGCTAGGCTGGGAATGTAGAAAAATTGATACATTTCATTTTACGAGCCTAGGGACTAAATTGTAAAAGTTGACAAAGTTAGAGGTAAAATGGTAAAAATTACCATAGGATGATTTTGTGTCAAATTGAGTAATGTATGTATTGAATAAGTTAAAATTGATGTTCTAGATCAAGAACGATGTGAAATCGACCTTAACTGAGGGAAAGGTAAGGTATTGGACTAAATCATAAAGATTAGCATTTTGCACCGAGGTAAGTTTTATATGTAAATAATGAGTTACTATAATTATTATGTTTAATTACCTTAATTATTTGATATGTAAAATTTTATAACAAATTATTGAATATGTGTTTTGATAAACCGATAAGTGAAGAAAAGCTCCGGTTGAACCTTAGGAATCATTTAGGAGACGAGTGACATGACACTAGGAAACCAGTGGCTAGGTAATCTTGCATTTGTTGCGGATACCTGTCAGCTTGTGTGAGCAGCAGTGAGTAGTTTTGAATATACCCCTCAGCTTGTGTGAGCAGACCCGTGAATAGCTCATTATTGAGCCCTTATGTGGTATGTGTTAAGTGGTAGCCTCGACTACAAATCAGCGGTAGCTTCAGCTACATTATGTGTAGCACTTTGTGCCTTATTCCGAGTATGCTTTAGCATTCCACGTGGTTCAGCGGGTTATTTGAATCGATATGGTAAATTGTGATTGTGTATGAAAATATTTGATCGTGTGTTAAGAACATGTACGTGCAAGTTATATGAAAAGTATCATGCGTGCTAAGTGCTTAATGTATGTATTGAAATATGTAGTAAGACTCTATGAGTAAGTGATAATCTCAAACTTAATGTGATCATAGTGAAGCTTATTTCCTTTTGATATGAATTTCTAGTTTTAATGCTCATAAATTTTGTATATAAGCTTGCTAAGCTTTATAGCTTACCCCTTTTCTTTTCCCTTTCCTTATAGGTTCGTCACGCTAATTCGAGGTTCGGTGATCAAGTTGGGATTCCATCAACACTCTCAACAATCATTTGGTATTTTGCTAATAAACTTGAAATTATGGCATGTATAGATGGTCCAATGTTTTGAGGTACATGTCATTGTCCTTTGGGTCCAATGTTGTTAGTATTGATTTGGTAATTGGCCATTTGAAATGAGCCAAATTTGGTTTAAGTTCTATTTTGTTAAAGTGTTGTAATATATGAGGGTGCAAGCTTGCAATGTTTAAGTGGAATGTGGTATGATGCGTGTGCTTGATGGTAGTAGATGAAATTTAGTGCATAAATGTCAAATTGTGGATGTTTGAGTGGATTTTTATGTTATGTTGAGTATTGGCAAAATTTGGTTGGTATTGGTTGTGTTTTAAGGCGGCAGTTGGCTTGGAAAATAGCCTATAATTGTCCACACGAGTAGATACACAGGCGTGTGTCTTACACACGGTCAGCCCTATGGGCATGTTGATAGGTCGTGTGTCCTCTGCACCTGAAATTATGAAAATTAAATGCCTAGTAGTAAACATACGGATGGAGACACGACTGTGTGTCTCGACCATGTGCTTGATACGGCCTAGCCCACGGGCGTGTGGCTTGGTCGTGTGACGAAAACTTCGTGATGATGTCATAAATAGAATACCTAGGATTTTTCACACGAGCTAAGACACGAGCGTGTACCTGGCCATTTGAAGGACACAGTCTAGGACACGGGGGTGTGCTCAGCCGGGTGAAAACCCCTATAGATTCGAATTGAAAAATAATTCCTCACGGGTAAAGGACATGGGCGTGTGTGACCACACGGCCTGCCCACACGGGTGTGTTCCTGTCCCACACAGGCATGTGCCCTGTTTTGAGTAAAATTTTCTAAATGTCTGAAAAGCTCTGTATTGGTTTCGGATCATACTCGACATCTCCTTTAGGCCCAATAGGCCCATAATAAGAATGTTTTGGATAAGAATGAAAAAGTTTTAAATTTGTCGTGAAATTTTTATATCATAATCGAATGTTCATGTTAGTGTAAGTACAATAATGTTTCGTACCCTAATCTGGTGACAGATATGGGTGGGGTGTTACATTTTTTGGTATCAGAGCTATGGTTTAGTCGGTTCCCAGACTAATATAGCAAATGTAAGAGTCTATCTATACATGTCATAATTGTGAATATTGATAGTGTGATGGTTCCTAATTTTTTAAATTGTGTTTCCATATAGTAAATGGATCTCGACCCGGCTGTGGCTGATGACGCATGAAGTAACATGCCGGCTCCTACTCAAGGGACCTCACCATTCGAAAGTAGAAATGTAGAATTTAGCCAGGGAGAAGAGGCTCAAGAAACCTTTCTCCACAGAATGAGTGAATGGTACACGTAGTTCATTCGGGCGAATCCAAATGCCCAACCTCCCCTACCTCCTCCCATCCCTCAACCGATTCCAATAGCTCTATAAGGTGTGACGAGACTGAGTAAGCCTCCTGTTGACAAGATTCGCAAGTATGGGGCTGAGGAGTTTAGAGCCAATGTTAATGATGATCTTGAGAGGGTAGAATTTTGGTTAGAGAACACTATCCGAGTATTTGATGAGCTCTCTTACATACTGGAGGAGTATTTAAAATGTGTCATATCGCTTCTGAGAGACTTAGCATATCAATGGTGGAAAACGTTAGTTTCAGTGGTACCTATAGAAACAGTTACTTGAGGCTTCTTCTAAGTGGAGTTTTGGAAGAAGTATATAAGTCATCGCCTCATTGATCAAAAGTGGAAGGAGCTTTTAGAACTGAAGCAGGGTAGAATGACAGTGTTCGAGTATGAATGAGAGTTCGTCCGACTTAGTAAGTACACTCCAGAATGCGTTTCTATAGGAGAAATCATGTGTAAAAGGTTTGAGGATGGCCTTAACGAAAACATTAAGTTGTATGTGGGGATTCTAGAACTAAAAGAATTTGTTGTGTTAGTTGATCAGATGTCCAAGGCTGAAGAATTGTGTAAGGAAAAGAAGAAAGCTGAATCGAATGCTAGAGATATGAAGAAAAGATCGATGAGCAAGTCCTTCCAACTGTCATCAAAGAAAGTGAGAAATATACAAAACCATTTGATCGTTTCAGCTGGAAATCCAGGTAGAACTCGTAGGAGGCAAAATACGAGTTTTAAGGCCTAGACTACTTCTGTAGCTAGTGTTGGCAATGTTAAGCCAAGTAACCCCGAATGTCAACACTGCAGTAGGAGACATCTCAGTAAGTGTTGGATGGTCACCAGGGCTTGCTTCATGTGGCTACCAAGATCACTTCATCAAAGACTGTCCTAAAATGATAGCGAAAGAAACTACTCAGAGCACTAAATCAAGTAATATACTCGCTAGAGGGAGGCCTACCAGAAATGTGAAAGAGGGAGCTAGTAGTAGAGGCATAGTTAGAGATTTTGCTGCAAGATCGGAGGCCAGAACGCCTACAAGAACCTATGTCATTCGTGCCCGGGAAGAAGCATCATCCCCTAACGTGATCATTGGTACATTTTCTCTTTATGATGTTAATATAGTTGCACTGATTGTTCCTGAGTCCATACATTCTTACATTTGCATGAAATTGGTAAATGATATGAAATTGCCGATAGAGTCAACCGAGTTTGTGATTAAGGTGTCAAACCCTCTAGGCAAATGTGTGCTAATTGGCAAGATTTGCAAGAACTGTCCCTTAGTGATTCAAGGTCACTGTTTTCTAGCCAATCTATTGCTATTGCCATTTGATGAGTTTGATGCCATTTTGGGCATGGATTGGCTATTGATGCATGATGCTAAAGTGAACTGTAGATAGAAGGTTATTGAGTTAAAATGAAAAAATGGTGAAAACCTTTGGGTTGAAACAGATGAGTTTAGTGAGTTGCCTGTTTTGATTTCGTCAATGACTGCTCAAAAGTATTTGAGAAAAGGGTTATGAAGTGTATTTGGCATGTGTATTGAATACGAAAGAGTCCGAATTGAAAGTGGAATCGGTGCCACTGGTTTGTGAGTTCCCAGATGTATTTTCTGAGGAATTGCCTCGTGTTAGAGAGATAGAATTTGCCATCGACTTGTTGCTGGGGACTACCCCAATATCTATAGCTCCTTATAGGATGGGTCCAACAGAGCTAAAGGAATTGAAACTGCAGTTACAAGAGTTAACGGACAAAGGACTTGCGAGACCTAGTTTTTCTTCATGGGGTGCTCCCGTATTGTTTATGAAGAAAAAGGATGGATCGATGAGACTTTGTATCTATTATAGGTAGCTCAACAAGGTGACAATAAAGAACAAGTATCCCTTGCCAAGGATCAATGATTTATTTGACTAGCTGAAAGGAGCTACAGTGTTCTCCAAAATAGATTTGAGACTCGGGTACTACCAGTTAAGGGTGAAAGAGTCTGATGTGCCGAAACCTGATTTCAAAACAAGGTACAGACACTATGAGTTTCTCGTAATGCCTTTTGGTCTGATTAATGCCCCGGTAATATTTATCGATTTAATGAACTGAATTTTTAGGTCGTACTTGGATAAGTTTGTGGTGGTATTCATAGATGACATCTTGATTTATTCTTGTGATAGAAACGAGCATGCTGAACATTTGAGAATAGTTTTACAAATTTTGCGAGATAAGCAGTTATATGAAAAATTTAGTAAAAGTGAGTTTTATCTTAGTGAAGTTGGATTTTTGGGCCACATTGTTTTAAGTGATGGCATTCGAGTTGATCTGAGTAAGATCTCGACAATAATGAATTGGAAGCATCAAAAAATGTATCAGAAGTTAGAAGCTTTCTAGGTTCGGCTGGATACTACCGACGTTTCATAAAAGGATTTTCGATGATTGCTTCTCCAATGACCAAGCTGTTGCAAAAAGATATTAAGTTTGAGTGGATCGATAAGTGTCAGCAAAGTTTTGAGAAATTGAAGATAGTGCTGACTGAGGCACCAGTGTTAGTGCAACCATTGAAAAGTTAATCCCTCAATAAAAACGTTGTTATATTTGAAAACCAAAGTTGCAGAAGCTTTTGCGAGGTTTTGCAGAATTGTGGTATTTTGAAACCATTTATCTTTTTTGGAAAACCGTGTTCTACTTCTAACAGAAACAATTCAAAACAAACCATACATTCAAATTTAAAAAGTCTAGAAATTAAGAGAGGCCTTATTACAACCCAAATCAAAAATCAAAGTGCTTAAAAGTAATAAACATAAATGGAAGCGAAAGTAACTGTGTGGCCATCTCCGAGTCCCTCGCAGCATCGATCCTCTCTAATGCTGGGGATTACCTGAAAGGTTAATAAATAAGGTGAGTTTACGTAAACTCAGTGTGTAATCCCCTACTAAAAAAAGTCAGTCATACATAAATGCAATAACAAACTGGGCCTAAGCCCATATAATTGACACTAACAGATGGGCTTAGCCCATTACAGATTCAGAAACAGAACACATGTGGGCCTAAGCCCAATACATTATCATTTGGGTCTCAATCCATAACAGAATTAATCGGGCCTAGCCCATATCAGAACAGAACATAATGAATGGTGTATGATGCATGTTATACGTTAACCCTATCTGGCCCTGCACTTGCTTCTGTCCAATCCTGCACTTACTGTGGGCATATAATCAACCCACCTATCCCTGCACTCCAAATGTTAGCACCGGTTGCGGCACTAACAAAAAACTGCAGCAATGCTGCCTGAATCAGAATGGCTAATAGCCATAAACAGAATGGCACAGAGCCATAATAATATGCGTGGCACAAAGCCATCAATAGAGTGGATAGCACTAAGCCACTGGTCAAGGTAACATATTCGGCACAAAGCCATCAATCACGATAACGTATTCGGTATAAAGCCATCAATCACGGTAACATATTCGGTACAAAGCCATCAATCACGGTAACATATTCGGCACAAAGCCATCAATTGGCACAAAGCCTTAATTAGGTTGGCATAGAGCCATAAGCAGATTAAGTGGCTTAAAGTCATCGGTAAGTCCACAGTCGTCTCAGGTGACCTGTGCGACTTTACCAGATCAATACAAATATAAGGCTCTAAGCCTACGGTGGGTCCACAGTCGTCTCGTGCGACTTGTGCAACCCTATAGATCAGATCTTCCTCCGTACAATATAGCAACCCATGCAACATGTATACAATATGTCATGCCTATCAATGGTCATACAATCACATTCAAATCATTCATTTCATAATCATACAATTACAGTCAAATTACACTACAAGGGTATTTTGGTAATTTTGCACTACAGGGGTATTTTATTAATTTTGCACTATAGGGGTATTTCGGTAATTTTCTAACCTCCCAGGAGGTCTATAGTCGTCTCGAATGATTTAGTAACCTAAATAAATATAACGGTCTAAACGGGCCTAAGGCCCATTACTCGGCCTAAGTGGGGCCCACATACACATTTGGCTTGCTAAGCCCAAAATCAACCTTAGCCATGTAGACGATATAGCCAAGTCCAATATTTCCACATATCCATAACAAAGGCTCTTGTGGGGGCCTACGAGCCAATTGGGCCCATACGGCCCGCTTCGACCTAAAATCGGCCGAAGCCCATGAGGCCACTCATGGTGGCCTCAACTATCACATCGGATTCTCCACACGTGTGTTCGCATGCTCGTGTGGCAGCCATTGCCATAGTTGTGGCTTTCCGACGTTTCGGTGAAGGAACGCCAGTGCCTCCAAGGCGCAGCGAAAAATTAGAATAATAAAATTTTTCCGGCGATCCATACCATGGATCCATGTGTAAGGAATGAATCGGGGTGATAAAGGTTTCGAAATTACCGAAACTTCAATCTGAGTAGACAGCGACGCCAAGGCAACGAGAATCCTGAAGCACTATCGAACCAAGCCGCAACCTTTACTGATGTCGGCCTCTACATAGTCCACCCAATTGACAACGAACGGTAATATCCCAGAAAACTATTTTAAGAGATTATATTGTTTTGACGGCTGCTAGACCCTTTAACATAGTTTCGGGATTGCCTATATATTTTAGCTCTTTAGGGTTTTTACCCTTGCTATATATAACTCTGTATTAATTGGTATATATTCATAACGAATATTTATTGCCATATATAATCCGAATCATAATAGTCATCATTAAAATAAATATAATAACGTTTAACCAAAAATTATAATTACGTTAATTATAATAAAGATTTCGGTAAACTATATTTATTTAAATTTATATATATATGAACCAAATTCATATATTAGAAAAATTATGTTCTGATTATGTGTACAACATCCTTGTACATATAGTATGTTCAATAGTTTGATTGCCCAATTAAATTAATTCTATAATTAATTTAATTCATGTGACAACCAGACACAATACCAACTATGTTTTACTCCATTCATTTCAATCGTAGGGTGTGACCCTATAGGTTCTTTTAATGTTAGCAGTAATATTAGAACTATTCTAATGTTACAAACAATGAGTGGCATCTAGCAATGCATCATTGCTACCTAAGTTACAAGAAGTCATGATTCGACATAACCTTTTGTGATTAACTTTTCATGCATTAATCCTTAAGTCCTATATCTTTGGAATGGACACAAGTCATGGAATAGTCACACTTGCATAGTCCATCCTATGTTTCTTGATACCTTGAGTAGACTATGATATACAAATAAGTATGACATCTCATATCAACTTATTTGAGCATGGCCATGCATTTCTAGTCTCACTCAATCAAGTGGCCTGAGATATTACTCCTATTATGTAGGAGGGACTTATCCTATATTGATCAACCATATCCCTCTACATAGATTGTGGTATATCCAACATTAGTCTTAATAGAACAACCAATTACGATGTTCATTTGACTATATCAAAATATACAACTCACGATGTTGGAATGATGATGATCTCAAGTATGAGGATCATATACATATTAATCACTATGAGTAATATTGTGACAATTACATAATAATCCAAGAAACATACTCATAGCGGGTCAGTCTAATATGTTGTTCTCTAACACACATATTCATGCATTGATTCTGATACTCCATATCAATGACAACTCTTTATCATCAATCAACTACATGTTAGTCTTAATGCATTATTATTGTCCTAGCCAACAATAATACTTGACTAAGGATCTTTTAAGAATAATCATATTATTCTTAGGACATTATTATAAAACAGTTTATTTATGCACACAGAAATGAAACTGAAATAATAATGGCAAAGCCTTATATTAATAAACATGATAAATCAAGTATGTTATCACAACTATCTCGTGATTGATCTTTGGGCATACTCTTACAATCTCCCATTAGCACTAAGACCAATCACTCATATATCTAATACCAAGTGACTTAGTGTGACGATCATGCTTCTGCTGTGTCAGAGGCTTGGTCAGGGGATCAGCAATGTTATCATCTGTAGGTACTCTGCATATCTCTACATCCCCTCGATTGATAATCTCTCGAATAAGATGGTAGCGCCTAAGTGTATGTTTGGATCGATGGTGAGATTTGGGTTCTTTAGCTTATGCGATGGCTCCATTGTTATCACATTAGAGTTCTATAGCATCCGATATGCTAGGCACAACCCGTAGTTTAGTAATGAACTTTTTGATCCAAACTGCTTCTTTTGCTGCCTCACTAGCTGCAATATACTCGACCTCTGTTGTAGAATCGGCTACTGTACTTTGCTTTGAACTCTTCCAGCTCACAGCACCACCATTAAGGCAAAACACAAAACCTGATTGCGATCGAGAATCATCCTTGTCGGTTTGGAAACTAGCATCAGTGTAACCTTTTACACTTAACTCTTCCTCACCTCCGTATATTAGGAACGTATCCTTAGTTCTTCTTAAGTACTTAAGGATATTCTTGACTGTGATCCAGTGACTTTCACCGGGATCTACTTGGTACCTGCTCGTCATACTTAAGGCATATGAGACATCTGAACGAGTACATAACATGGCATACATGATAGATCCAATAGCAGAAGCATATGGAATTTTACTCATGCGTTCTCTCTCTTGTGGAGCTGAAGGACACATTTTCTTCGAGAGTGAAATACCATGTCTCATAGGTAGGAATCCTCTCTTAAATTCTTCCATACTGAACCTTTTCAATACTTTGTCTATGTATGTACTTTGACTTAGACCTAGTAGTCGTCTCGATCTATCTCTATAGATCTTGACTCCTAAGATGTAAGTGGCTTCGCCCAAGTCCTTCATAGAAAAACAACTTCCTAACCAAGTCTTAATAAACTGTAAGGTAGGTATGTCATTTCCCATGATAAGTATGTCATCCACATACAGTACCAAGAATGTGATTATGCTCCCACTAACTTTCTTGTAAACACATGGCTCATCTTCATTTTTGATAAAACCAAACTCTTTGATTGCATCATTAAAACTAAGATTCCAACTTCGAGAAGCTTGCTTTAATCCATAAATGGATCTTTGTAACTTACATATCTTTCTAGCATCCTTTGGATTGACAAAACCTTCAGGTTGTGTCATGTACACATCCTCTTCAAGGTTCCCGTTAAGGAAAGCTATTTTGACATCCATCTGCCATATTTCATAATCATGAAATGCAGCTACAGCGAGCAAGATCCTGATGGATTTAAACATAGCTACAGGAGAAAAAGTTTCATCATAGTCCACACCATGAATTTGACGAAAACCTTTAGTGACTAATCGCCCATTGTATGTTTGTACATTACCATCCATGTCAGTTTTCTTTTTGAAAACCCACTTGCACCCTATAGGTTTAACTTCTTCGGGTGGGTCAACCAAAGTCCATACTTGGTTTTCATGCATGGAATCCATCTCAGATCTCATGGCCTCGAGCCATTTCTTAGAGTCTGGGCTCGCCACCACTTCTTGATAAGTCCTAGGCTCATCTTGATTTAAAAGAAGAATGTCACCATACATTGTAATGAGAAATCCATATCTCTCAGGTGCACGTCATTCTCTTAAAGATCTATGCGGTGGTTGTGTTTCTATAGCAGTTACTTGTTCCTCAATTTCTTGTGGAATTTGCTGTTGTTCTATCTCTGGTTCAGTGGTATCTTGTGATTCTCGAATTTCTTCAAGTTCAATCTTTCTCCCACTTCCTTTTCTAGAAAAAAATTCTCTCTCTAGGAAGACACCAGTCCGAGCAATAAACACTTTGTTCTCAGTGGGATTAAAGAAATAATATCCTTTGGTTTCTTTCGGATCCCCACAAAATTACACCTTTCAGATTTGGGTTCAAGCTTAGTAGACGTCTGACGTTTAACATAAGCTTCGCAACCCCAAATTTTCATAAAAAACATACTGGGGCGTTTCCCAGTCCACATCTCATATGGCGTCTTTTGAACTGATTTAGATGGAACATGATTTAGTGTGAAAGCAGCTGTTTCAAGTGCATGTCCCCAAAAGGAAGTCGGTAGATCAGCATGACTCATCATGGACCGAACCATGTCTAACAGAGTTCGATTTCTTCTCTCAGAAACTCCATTCCATTGAGGAGTACCAGGAGGAGTAAGTTGTGAGACAATCCCACATTCCTTCAAAAGATCATCAAACTCTAGGCTCAAATACTCTCCACCTCGATCAGATCGAAGTGTCTTGATAGTTTTGCCTAGTTGATTTTGTACTTCATTTTTGAATTCCTTGAACTTTTCAAGGGCCTCGACTTATGGCGCATGAGATAAATATATCCATATCTACTGAAATCATCAGTGAAAGTAATGAAGTAGTGAAATCCACCTCTAGCCTGTGTATTTATTGGTCCACATACATCTGAATGTATTAAGCGCAATAAATCACTAGCTCGTTCACTTTTACCAGTAAAAAGAGATTTAGTCATTTTTCCTAATAAGCAAGATTCACATACTTCAAATTGTTCAAAAACAAATGAATCCAAAAGACCATCTTTATGGAGTTTGGATATGTGTTTCTCACTTATGTGGCCCAAACGACAATGCCAAAGGTAAGTTTGATTTGAGTCATTTATTTTAGATCTTTTAGTATTTATGTTGTAAATGGGATTCATTTGATCTAAAATATAGAGGCCATTAATCAATTGTGCCGAACCATAGAAAACATTATTGAGATAAAAGGAACAACAATTATTCTTAATTATTATCTCAAAACCAATTTTGTCTAAACAAGAAATTGAAATAATGTTTTTAGTCAAACTGGGCACAAAATAACAATCCTCTAAAATTAAACCAAGTCCACTAGGCAAAGATACAGTATATGTTCCCACAGCTAATGCAGCAACTCTTGCTCCATTTCTAACTCGCAGGTCCACATCTCCTCTAGCCAAAGTCCTACTCCTTTGTAGTCCCTATACAGAAGTACAAATATGAGAACGACAACCAGTATCTAATACCCAAGAAGTAGTAGTTGATAAATTAATATCAATAACATAAATACCTGAAGCAGACGTTCAGCTTGCTTTGGCTTTCTTGATTTCCTCAAGATAGACAGGGCAGTTCCGCTTCCAATGTCCAGTCACACCACAATGAAAACAGTTTCCTTCCTTAGATACCCCACCTTTAGGTTTCAGTGCAGCCTTTCCTTTTCCAAGGTTGGGCTTACCTTTGCCCTTGGGCTTTGTCGGGACTTTGGCCTTTCCCTTACCCTTATTATTACGGATCATCAGTACGGGCTTGGGTCCAACCTTTTTCATGTTGCCTTCAGCAGTTCGTAACATACTAAGCAATTGTGGTAGAGTCTTGTCAATTTCATTCATATTGAAATTGAGGACAAACTGGCTGTAGCTATCCGGCAACGATTGCAGAATAACATCAGTGGCCAACTCTTGGCCCAATGGAAACCCAAGCTTAGACAGGCTTTCAATATAACCAATCATCTTAAGGACATGAGGTCCTACTGGGCTTTCTTCAGCCAGCTTACATTGGAATAAGGCCTTAGAGATATCGAACCTCTCTTGCCTTGCTTGCCCTTGATATAGTTCTTTCAAGTGCTCGATCATATCATAAGCAACCATATCCTCATGTTGTTTTTGAAGATCAGGATTCATAGTGGCAAGCATAAGACATCCAACGTCTACCATATCATCGAGATGCTTCTTGTAAGCATCTTTATCAGCCCTCGAGGCATTAGCAGGTGGTTCATCAAGAAGTGATTTTTCAATGAGATATAATTTCCGTTCTTGTTTGAGGACAATCCTCAAGTTACGGAACCAGTCAAGAAAGTTCAAACCATTCAATTTGTCCTTCTCAAAGACCGATTGCAATGAGAGTGTATTAGTGTTTGCAGCCATAATATATTTACAACAATAAAATATGCGTGTGAATAGATTTACCAAGTTTATATCAATCATTAAAAGGACTTTATTATATGATGTTTCCCACTATTTCAAAATTAATAACCCTCATATATTAATTTCAGAAAGTCTTTCTTAAAAGAATTTCTAGTGGGTCAAGGATCCATATTTCACCTCCTCTTAAGTCAGCTTTGGCTTTACTCTCAAGATTATGGTTATTTAGGTAAGCAACACTTGCTAATTACATTATATGTAACTCCTACAATTTGGTGAACAACTCTTGTTCTAATCATCTTATGATATATCCAAATTACTTGCCTCTAGGTTTCTAATCCTATTAGAGTAACCTAGTTAAGTCATTAACCAATTTTTAACCAGCGAATATCACGTGTTTATTCTTTGCGTTTAACCAAGATAAATACTAGTACTTCGCTTTGGCAAAACCTACATAGTATTGATCGAGGCCTTAACGAGGGCATAAATTGGAAGGCCATGTTGACTTAATATTTTAATAAAGGGATTTTATTAGAACGTTACATCTCACCAATTATGGTCTACTTTAGTCCATTTAATCTTTTAATTGATCTCATCAATTAATGGGGTTTATTATTACCAAATTTGCATGCTTTAGACATCCATAGCATCTCATACATGAATAAGTAAAGCAATAAATAAATGCAATAGTTATAGCCCATAAACTATGGTGGTTCAACCCAAGCCAATAGGAGAACCAATAGGGAACCTAAAGGTGTAAGTCGTTTCACAAGCTGTCGATCCACACTAGTCAGCCCATCTTCCTTCTCATCTAGTCTCCGCAGTAATTTTTACAAATTAAAAAATTTAGAAACTCATTTTACATACGAGGGAGTAAGATGAGAAGAGAAATACAAGAGAATAGTAGTAAGGCACGACACGCAGGCCGTATTTATAAAATTACAACCTTTTATCAAATAAGTCATCAGGCTATAACTATGCATTTCAAACACCGTGCATTTCAAAAATAGCATGTACCATTCAACGTTTTGTTAAGTGACATATTAAAATATCCTTTCAACCCTTTTATGGCCCATTAAGCTTTATTTATTACAAAACATACTAGAAGATGATGGGGATCAAAACATACTAGCAGAGCCCCGCGGTACAAACTGCATACCCTAGTCAAATGAAACCTCACGATTTGATAACTTTTATCAACAGAATCGTGTTTTCAGGATTTTAATCCTTGAGGTTTCATATCGGAACAACTCTTGTTCCACTGGCCAGTAAACTCTTATTGGAAATTGTAAAAATCATCGCTACATCATAACAGACTTGTTAATGTTTACAGTAATAACATAAAACCGAATAAGCCATAACACCATGATTAACATTTAATCACTTATCGAAAGGAACAGTTATCAGATTTCGCTTAAACGATTTAAACAGGAAAAGCATAATAAAATTAAAATATGCATATCATACAATTGCATCACCCAAGTATTTAAACCCGAGTTTGTATCACACAAGTGGCTCTAATACCACTGAAGGAACGCCGGTGCCTCCAAGGCGCAGCGAAAAATTAGAACAATAAAATTTTTTCGGCGATCCATACCATAGATTCATGTGTAAGGAACGAATCGGGGTGATAAAGGTTTCGAAATTACCGAAACTTCAATCTAAGTAGACAGCGATGCCAAGGCAACGAGAATCCTAAAGCACTATCGAACCAAGCCACAACCATTACCGATGTCGGCCTCTACGTAGTCCACCCAATTGACAACGAACGGTAATATCCCAGAAAACTATTTTCAGAGATTATATTGTTTTGACGGCTGCTAGACCCTTTAACATAGTTTCGGGATTGCCTATATATTTTAACTCTTTAGGGTTTTTACCCTTGCTATATATAACTCAGTATTAATTGGTATATATTCATAACGAATATTTATTGCCATATATAATCTAAATCAGAATAGTCATCATTAAAATAAATATAATAACGTTTAACCGAAAATTATAATTACGTTAATTATAATAAAGATTTTGGTAAACTATATTTATTTAAATTTATATATATATGAACGAAATTCATATATTAGAAAAATTATGTTCTGATTATGTGTACAACATCCTTGTACATATAGTATGTTCAATAGTTTGATTGCCCAATTAAATTAATTCTATAATTAATTTAATTCATGTGACAACCAGACATAATACCAACTATGTTTTACTCCATTCATTTCAATCATAGGGTGTAACCCTATAGGTTCTTGTAACGTTAGCAGTAATATTAGAACTATTCTAATGTTACAAACAATGAGTGGCATCTAGCAATGCATCATTGCTACCTAAGTTACAAGAAGTCATGATTCGACATAACCTTATGTGATTAACTTTTCATGCATTAATCCTTAAGTCCTATATCTTTGGAATGGACACAAGTCATGGAATAGTCACACTTGCATAGTCCATCCCATGTTTCTTGATACCTTGAGTAGACTATGATATACAAATAAGTATGACATCTCATATCAACTTATTTGAGCATGGCCATGCATTTCTAGTCTCACTCAATCAAGTGGCCTGAGATATTGCTCCTATTATGTAGGAGGGACTTATCCTATATTAATCAACCATATCCCTCTACATAGATTATGGTATATCCAACATTAGTTTTAATAGAACAACCAATTACGATGTTCGTTTGACTATATCAAAATATACAACTCACGATGTTGGAATGATGATGATCTCAAGTATGAGGATCATATACATATTAATCACTATGAGTAATATTGTGACAATTACATAATAATCCAAGAAACATACTCATAGCGGGTCAGTCCAATATGTTGTTCTCTAACACACATATTCATGCATTGATTCTGATACTCCATATCAATGACAACTCTTTATCATCAATCAACTACATGTTAGTCTTAATGCATTATTATTGTCCTAGCCAACAATAATACTTGACTAAGGATCTTTTAAGAATAATCATATTATTCTTAGGACATTATTATAAAACAGTTTATTTATGCACACAGAAATGAAACTGAAATAATAATGGCAAAGCCTTATATTAATAAACATGATAAATCAAGTATGTTATCAAAACTATCTCATGATTGATCTTTGGGCATACTCTTACATTCAGCATTTTAGCTTTTCGGCTTTTCGCCGATCTACAATCTAATAGTGTGAGTACACACTTCTGGCTTTTTAGTCGATTATCAAACATAGCGTACGATTACACACTTTCGGCTAAACAACCGATAATCATGTATGGGATATCATTATTACACACGCCTTCGGCTTCTAAGCTGATCAACAGAACAAGGTTTGATACACACACCTGATTTCGAGATCACATGAATAATCCAAGAACACTGCAACCTACATTTAAATCAAGACTTCTAATTAACCACAGACAAAAGATTAACAACCCCTTAAACACTTATCACAAAATAAATACCAACTATATACATACTGAGTAACGAAAGAAAAGGGGGTGTGACTACTTCCAAAACACTGGTGCTTCTCCACTTTATCAAAAGATCTTAGAGCCCCTAATGCACCAGGCCTAAACCACCAGAGGCACAGGAGTAAACAGTTGATGACCAAATAACAAGGAACACCGAAGACGAATAGAGAGTAAAGAAAGATAGCAAACAACTTACAAAAGAACCCACCACCTCAGAGTTTGAAATGAGAAGAATGGTAGGTGTTTGGCTAACAATAAAAAGAAAAGATTGTTTGAAATGAGCACATGGTGACTCGAACCCAAGATCCCTTGCCCTCCTAATAACACCACAATCCACCAGACCACAAGCTCATCTTGTGCCACACTTTATCCCCAAATATTTATAAAGCATTCATGTCAATATCCAGGTTCATTTAAGAAACAATCAAAAAGTCTGCACACGCCATGACTTGAACCTCAGACCACATGCATACTCCTAACGCCTCCTTACCACTAGACCACCCACTCTCTTTGTGTCATATTTTAACCACAATTAACTATAAGGCCTTCTTTTAAGCACCCAGAGTTTTATTCCCTTAAAACAAAAAATTTTGCTAAAGCTCAAGCTTGATCCCAGGACTTCTCCAACACTTCTCAGGGCCCTTAATCCACTAAAACAAGCCTTCATTTATGATAATTCTTGCATACATAAACTTTTACGTGCAGCCTCCTAGTGGCTCCCATGCACAAGGCCCATTCCTACTAGGCCTAAAGTCAAGGTGTTACAATTCTACCCCCTTAAAGAAATTTTGTCCTCGAAAGTTCCAACTAACAGTGTAGTTGTGCAACAACTACACCACTACGCTACCGCTGCACACTCTAATCCCAAAACATCTAACCATAGATGCAGACAAATATTTATCACACACGCATACAATATCTATAACGAAACATCACATCCAAAAAAAACTCACTTGAGTTAAAAGGGATTGTGCAATCCTGAACCCGATGCTCCTTAGAACCGCATCTGAGACATGCTCCAGTCTTCCTCCGGTATTCACCCAGATGTCGTCTTTTACAATGCTCACAAGCTAAAAAGTTCGGACGCATCTTAACATGTTTCACTGAACGAGGCTCCTGCTTCAACGAGGTACGATCTCTTTTCTTGCTACACTCCACACACCTAGCCTGAAATGTTTCACCATTCGCCTTAATTCTTGCCTCAAACACCTCTTCCAGCACTTCCCTAACCAATCGGGTTAATGTCTCAGTACCAAGCTCCTGGTTATCACTACCCGAAGTTGGCAGAATTACCTCAACCAACACCTCCTGAATAGTCTCATGTTCTAGGGAAATGGGCAACTCCTTGCGACCTTGCCTGCCTTCGAAATCCATCACGGTACTATGCTAGCTCAAGAATCTACACTTCTAGAGCACACACAGATTAAATATAAAGAATCAAATTTTAAGTACAGCCTAATATCTAAAGGGACTTACGGATTCGGCGCTGGAGACTCGGTGAACCACATTTTCAGAAAAACAATCAATAAAACATTTCAAAACTTCAAATCTCTTCAAGCCTTTTTGAAACAATTCTTTCAGAAATCTAATTTTACAGACCCAATCTACAGCCGAGTTTTGTAACCTGGGCCCATTGGTGTAAATATGACTGTCAGGTGGAAATATTGAGGCTTGTCATTCGCGTACATGGCATAGGCCATTCTGGGCCTCAATGGGCTGAGTTGGGCCATGTGGGCTCGTTGGGCTTGTAGGCCCACACGGATAAAATGTATGTTATGTGATTAATTTTGGGCTGGGCTATGTCATTCGCTTAGCTGTGGTGAGTTCTGGGATAAATGGGTCACACAAGCATGTGGGCCCACTTGGGTCGAGTAATGGGCCTTAGGCCCACTTGGGCCGTAATGGGCCTTAGGCTCATTTGCGCTGTTATGTCTGTTTAGGTTACTTTAGTGGCTCGAGGCAACAGTGGACCTTCTATTGGGTCGTTAAGACCCTGTACTATAAAATTACCAAAATACCCCTGTACTGTAAAATTACCAAAATACCCTTGTAGTGTAAAATTACCGAAATACCCTTGTAGGGTAGGATTACCAAAATACCTCTATAGGGTGAAATGACTATTTTGCCCTTGTGGGTAAATAACTGACTTGGTGTAACACCCCAAACCCGGCCCAGACGTTATGGCCAGATCTGGTGTGTCTATGGACAATTAATTACACTACAATCCTCTTTTTATAATTGTTATGTCGACCTAATCAAAACCATATTATCTTTTGAATATAAGAACCTTATTTAGTTTTAAGAAAAACCCTACCCACTATCAGTTGGAGTTTATTTTTTAAAAGATCTTGTTAGTGAGTCGTTGTCATTAAGTTATTCATTTGTCACGTAGAGAATTTTTTGAAAACGTTTGTTAATTTGAAATAAAAATCCGCGCAGACTAGTCTATCATTTTTAAACAAGTAATAAATAAATAAATAAAACCAAAATAAAAATAAGATAATTATCGAGCGGGATTAAAACCCAACAGAATTAGGGAAATACTAAAATAAAGTAAATTACAAAAAATATAAAATCACAAAAATAGTTTACGTGGCCACTCCGAATCCCTCGCAGCTCCAAGTCCTCTAAGGTTGGGGTTCACCTGCATGGATGGAAAGAAGGGGTGAGTTTGTGAAAACACAGTGTGTAAGCTCACCCAACCAGAGTCAAAGATCAGTTCAAGCTCAAATTGGGCCTAAGCCCTATTCAAATACAGTGATAACTGGGTCTTAGCCCTATTCAGAAAACAGTGTGGGCCTTAGGCCCATTACAGTAACAGATCAGTGTATTATGCATGAGTGCAAAGCCCAAGCCCAATCCAGCCCTACACACCACCCGTACTAGCCCTACACACCATGTGGGGAATAACTCAACCCACCCAGCCCTACACACCACAGTCGTAACTTAGCTGCTTAATCAGATATCGTGGCCAAGCCACTAAAACAGTAATACGAGGCAGGGCCTCTAACAGTATACGTGGCATTGCCACTTTAGCACTTCCTCCATCAATATAACCCAATCCCATGCAACAGAACATAATATGAAATGGCATACAGAGTAACAGATATAATAGCATGCAAATCAGTCAACTTAACCCTAGGGGTAAAATGGTCTTTTAGCACTTAGGGGTAAAACAGTAATTTTCACTCTTGAGGGGTATTTCAATAAATTTGCCAGATTTTAGGGTTTCATGCTCATTACAATCTACTAACAAACCTATCGCTGTCCAAGGAACTTATTTAACCCATTTCATTATTACAAAGTCATCGGGCCCTAAAACCCCTAATGGGCCCGATGGAGTCCACTAGCTACCGCGGCCCACTAAGTCCAAATTTTGCATCTGTTTTAGCAGATTTATCACTCAGATTAATAGAATATACTTACCCCTCGATTTCACCCATATGGGCCCGTAAGCCCATTGGGCCCAAATTCAGCCTTTCGAGGCCCAAAACCACCAACGTGCACGAAAACACGCACACAACCGTCTTACCGTTTGCGATTACCAAATTTACCATTTCAAACTGACCCATGAGCTCTCGCACGGTCGCAAACCCTCGAAATACCAAAATTTCAGCATTTCAGCATTTCGGCTTTTGCCAATCTAAGCTACTAGAGGGTGTCGATTACACACCTGTTTGTGATATACTCAGAAGTCCCTCGAATGATTAACCCAAAATCATTTTAACCATACTGTTAAACTATAAACCAACGAAATCAACGAAATCGACATCCTACCATAGTCGGCGAACACCATCCAAAACCATTAATCACTTACCTTTGCTGAAATCTACAGCTAGATCTAGATCGCTTTGATAATGTTAACCTGTCTAGCCTCCACGAGATCCACCTTACGAGAAACCATAGAACTTCATTAGTAACAAAACCTACTTTCCAAACCTATAGAAAGAGTCTAGACCGATTATCCCCAAAAGGGTTAGGGGTTTCGGCTTTTCTTTAACCAAAAGTAAGAGGAGATTGGAATTCTTACCCAATGATTCGCTTGATCTACTAGCCACCACCAAAGTCATTTTCTACCAAATCAAACCCGATCTCTACCAGATCTAGCCCAAAACTCGAAGGTGAAAAAGATGCCTAAAGTATTCAGCCAGAGGGTAAGTTTTTGCAAATGGATGAGAGGGTTCGGCTATTAGGGAGTGCCAAAGAAAACAGTAAAGAGATAGAGAAGAGAAGGACAAGAGATTCAGCTAGAAGAGAAGAAAAAGAATGGAGAGATTTAGCCAAGGAGCGACACAAAACTTTTCGGGATTCTGGCTTTTGAGAAATTGGCTAGGTAAGGTTCCAAGTGAGTCTAGGAAGGCTATAAAGTGAAGAAGAAAGAGGAGAAAGAAGAGATGAATTCGGCTTGAGAAGGAAAAGAGAAGAAAAGGGTTTGGCTCCTGGACAAAATGGCACAAGAGGGTTGTGTACTGCGTTTTTGGCTTTTAGAACAAAGGGAGGAGAAGAGAAAAAGAAGCAAAGAGTGTAAACACCCTAGGGACTTACCTAATCGACACTTACTTACTAAGAATGCTGAAACTAAAACCCTAAAAGAACCCAAGAAGTATGCTAGCACCCTTTACTCCACTTGCCGTATATGCCAACACCAATAGACCCCAACTGAAAATGCTCTCTAAGAAACCCATATTCAGCCATCACTTGCTTCCCATTCAAAAATTCCTAAATTTCTCCCCCTTATCCCTCCTTGATTTAATCTCATGAGCCATTCAAACACTCTCCTTTAGAGTTTCACTTGGGATCCACCACTTACCTTACACAAGCAATAAAATAAAAGAAACAACTTGCTAATCCATGGATTTGAACCTTAGCTCCTTTACCATCCCTGACACGCCACTCCTCGTGCCTTAAGTGGCGTCATCTTGCCACTTTAACACATGCTTACTTGTGTCTTAAATTCCCAATTTTTGTTTAAAAGCCCACTTAGCCAATGCCCCCTCTCTTTTAAGTCTAAAATTCAAAAATTCTATCAAGCTTTAACTTAACCCTAGGCCTTCTAAAGGTCCACTAAACACATTTAATTCACTCCAACAGCATATCAAGACGTGCAAAGATAAATTTAAGCAAAAATTTGAAATCCTGAAAAATTAAAAAATTGGAGCGTTACACTTGGACTATGAATTTGATTGATTTGACTGTGATTGTATGACTATGATTTGACTGACTTGACTGTGATTGTATGACCGATAAGGGGCATGACATTCTGCATACATAACATAATGCATGGGGTTAGGATATTGTTATGGAGGAAGATCTGATTTGTTAGGGTCGCACGGGTCGCACGAGACGACTGTGGACCCACCGATGGCTTAAAGCTACTTATATGACTGACAGCTATGCTGCGATATTGGTTAGGCTTTGTGCCATTATTATAGGCTTTATGCCGATATTATAGGCTTTGTGCTGTTATCGATGGCTTTGTGCCACACATATTATCGAAGGCTTAGTGCCGTTCTTATTACCGAAAGATCGTGTCCGTTGCTAAAGGCTTTGTGCCATATTTATGGCTCTATGCAATCTTGTTAATGATTTATAACCATTCTAATTATGGCTCTGTGCCATTTTGTTTATGGTTTTGAGCCATTCTGTTGCCTTAGTGCCGCAACCAGTGCTAAGCTTGGTGTGTCAGATGGATGGGTTGATTTTATCCCCACAGTAAGTGCAGGGTTGGACGGAGGCAAGTTCAGGGTTGGATGGGATAACATGCATCATAAATCATTCATTTGGGCTTAGCCCATCTATTACTATCTATTGTAATGGGCTTAGGCCCAGTTTGTTACTGCATTTTTGTATGACTAATTGTTCTTTTTATATAGTAGGGGATTACACACTGAGTTTTCATAAACTCACCCTGTTTATTAACCTTTCAGGTAATCCCCAGTGTTAGAGAAGGATCGGTCCTGCGAGGGACTCGGAGATGGCCACACAACTACTTTTGCCTCCATTTACGTTTAGTTACTTTTAAGCACTTTGATTTTTGATTTGGGTTGTAATAAGGCACCTCTTAATTTCTGGACTTTTTAAATTTGGATGTATGGTTTGTTTTGAACTGTATCTGTTAGAAGTAGAACTCGGTTTTCTAAAAAAGATAACTATTTTCAAAATACCACAATTCCACAAAACCACGCAAAAACTTCCGCAACTTTGGTTTTCAAAGATAACAACATTTTTATTGAGGGATTAGCTTTTCAATGAACTGCGTTTGAAAATAACTAACGAAAACTGGGGTTTTTTACAAGATTCAAATGATAAGATCTTTTAAATAATAAGAAGGGTTTTTAATGAAAACATGGTTTTCAAAAAACACTTCAATGTGACACGCTAGATTCGGCCCTAACAGAATCAATAGGATCAGAACAGAGCATAATGAATTGTGTATGATGCATGTTATGCATTAACCCTATCCAGCCTTGCACTTTCCTCCCTCCAACCTTACACTTACTATGGGAATATAGGATCAGAACAGAGCATAATGAATTGTGTATGATGCATGTTATGCATTAACCCTATCCAGCCTTGCACTTTCCTCCCTCCAACCTTACACTTACTATGGGAATATAATCAACCCACCCATCTCTGCACTCCAAATGTTAGCACCAGTTGCGGCACTAACCAAAAACTGCAGCAATGCAGCCTGAAATCAGAATGGCCAGTAGCCATAAACAGAATGACACAGAGCCATAAAAATATGCATGGCACAAAGGCATCGATAGAGTGGATAGCACTAAGTCGGAAGAGAACGAAGATGGAAGAGAACGAAGCCAGAAAAAGAGGTAGAAAAATAGGGAGATTCGGCTAGGCAAAAATTGATTAGAGAAGAGAAAGAAATGGTATTCCACCTTGGAAAAAAGAATCAATCGGTCTTGGAGTAAAGATTCAAAATTGAAAAATGAGAATAAAGGCAAAAACAGAGCAAGTAAAAGAAAATAGTTTAGAACTTTGGGATTTTGGAGTAAAAGAAAAAAAAGACCAAAACTAATGAAAGAAACAAATAAATGACCAAAAAGAACCCCCTAATTGTCGAATATGCTCACCCTTAAACCTCTAGCCGAACTCACCTACTCAAGTTACCCAATTCGGCTCCAACTTCTCCAATTTTTAAATCCCTTTGCAATCTCCATAAATCCCTCCTTGATATGTGGCATAATCTTCTCCCAACAACTCAAGACCAATTCAAACGTCCTTCGTAGCAGTCTTTCACTCGAATTCCACCACCTCACAGCAAAGGAGTAAAATAAATACTCCTTTGAGCACAGGGTGACTCGAACCCAAGATCCCTTACCCTCCTAATGACGTCACAATCCACCATACCACAAGCTTATGTTATGTCACACTTTATCCCCAATAATTTATAAAGCCTTCATGCCAATATCCAGGTTTATTCAAGAAATAATCAAAAAGTCTGCACACGCCATGACTTGAACCTCAGACTACATGCATACTCCTAATGCCTCCTTGCCACTAGACCACCCACTCTTGTTGTGTCATATTTTAACTATAATTTACTATAAGGCCTTCTTTTAAGCACCTAGGGTTTTATTCCCTTAAAACTAAAAATTTTGCTAAAGCTCAGCTTGAACCCAAGACTTCTCCAACACTTCTCAGGACCCTTAATCCATTGAAACAAGCCTTCATTTATGATAATTCTTGCATACATATGCAGCCTCCTAGTGGCTCCCATGCATAAGGCCCATTCCTACTAGGCCTAAATTCAGGGCGTTACAGGTCGTATCTTTACCGATCACAAAAGCTTGAAATACTTGATGTCATAAAAGATTTGAACTTACAGCAACAGAGATGGCTTGAGTTGTTGAAAGACTATGAGTTAGTGATTGATTACTATCCAGGAAAGGTGAATGTGGTAGCCAATGCATTGAGTAGAAAATCCCTGTTTGCTTTGAGAGCCTTGAATACGAGATTGACCCTATTCGATGATGGTTTAATTTTAGCTGAGTTGAGAGCTAGGTCATCGTTTATTCAAAAAATTTGTGAAGCTCAAAAAGATGATAGTAAGTTACAAGCAAAAAGGGCTCAATGTCAAAAGGATAATGAGACAGATTTTTAGATTGGTTCAAACAATTGTTTGATGTTTAGGGATAGAGTATGTGCGCCGAAAGATGCCAAGTTAATTTGGAAGATCCTATACGAAGCTCATAATGGTTGTTTATCTGTCCACTCAGATAGTGTAAAAATGTATAACGATTTGAAGAAATTGTATTGGTAGCTCAGTATGAAAATAAATGTTTCCAAGTTTGTATCAAAATGTTTGGTTTGCCAACAGGTGAAAGCTGAACATTAGGTACCTTCTGGTTTGCTTCAGCCAATAATGGTTCTTGAGTGGAAATGGAACGAATCACTATAAATTTCGTTACGGGTTTGCCTTTAACCTTGGAAAAGAAAGATGCCGTTTGGGTCATTGTTGACCGGTTGACAAAATCGACTCACTTCATTCCAATACATACGGATTTCTTACTTGATAAGTTGGCTGAATTGTATATTACCGAAATTGTGAGATTGCATGGAGTACTGATTTCTATCATTTCAGACAGAGATCCGATGTTTACCTTGAGGTTTTGGAAAAATTTGCAAGAAGCCTTGGGTACCAAGTTGAATTTTAGTACCGCCTTTCACCCATAAATAGATGGTCCATTTGAGCAAGTGATTCAGATCCTTGAAGATATGCTCCGACGTTGTGTTCTTGAATTCGAAGGTAGTTGGAAAAAATATCTACCTTTGGTTGAATTTTCTTACAACAATAGTTTCCAATCGAGCATCAAGATGGCACCGTATGAGGCATTGTATGGCTGCAAATGTCAGACTTCGTTGTATTGGACTGAGCTTTGTGAAAAACAAATTTACGGGGTTGATTTGATTAAAGAAACTGAAGAGAAGGTAAAGATAATCCGTGATTGTTTGAAAGTTGCTTTAGACAGGCAATGGTCTTATGAGGATTTGAAGAGAAAGGAGATCGAGTTTCAAATGCGTGATAAAGTGTTTCTAAAAGTGTCTCCATGGAAAAAGATTTTAAGATTTGGCCATAAAGGCAAATTGAGTCCGCGATTCATCGAACCGTATGAAATTGTAAAAAGAATCAAATCAGTGGCTTATCAGTTGGCTTTACTGATGGAGTTAGAAAAGATCCATGATGTATTTCATGTATCGATGCTACGTTCTGATCCGTCACATGTGATTTCACTGACTGAAGTGGAAATTCAACCGGATTTGACCTATAGTGAAGAGCCAATCAAGATCTTAGCTCGAGAAGTGAAATAGCTAAGAAACAAAAGTGTGGTCTTAGAAAAAGTGTTATGGAAAAAGCATGGAGTAGAAGAGGCTACGTGGGAATCAGAGGAAACTATAGGGAAGCAATACCTACATCTCTTTTCTGGTAAGATTTTCGGGGACGAAAATCCCTTAAGGGGGGAGAGTTGTAACAGCCTGAATTAGGGCCTAAATGGAATGGTAGCTTCAGTACCACGAATTTGACATAGAAAAATTTATCCTGATAAATTTTTAAGGTCTATTGTGTGATTGATTGCATAAGTGAAAATTTAATAAATGAATTTTATCGATATAAGGCCCAATTGAGTGATAGGACTAAATTGAAAAAAGTTCAAAATATGTGTTCTAGAAGCATTTAGTGTGAAATTGAAGTGAATTCATAGATTAGAGGTCCTTATTTAGCAATTAGACCATTTTATGGCATGATGGACAAAAATACCCATGGAAGGAAAAATTTTCAAAGAAGGCCATTGAGGGCATTTTGGTCAATTGGGTATTAAAAGAAATAAAAAGGGAAAATAAGGCCAAAAATGTGTTCCCTAAGTGTTGGCCGAAACTTGCAAGGGTTCCATAGCTAGGTTTTTTTTTTTTTTTACTTTTCAAGCTGAAAGTGACTCATAGCTCCGTTTTTCATGTTTTTTGTATTTTTGAAATCCTCGTAACTTGACCTAGCTATTTATACCATTATTTTAAGCTAGGGTTCATGTTTAAAAATTTACCCACGTGTGACATGAGAGCATTTTGATGAGTATTGTAGAAAATGAAAGTTTGATGTGTAGTAAACAACTTTTGCTAGGTCATTTTTCATGAAAATGTATTTAGGGACTAAAATGAAAAAGTTGTAAAACATGAGCATAAGTTGTGAAATATTGAGAAATGTGAGCTGCTATAAGAGAGAAAAGAGTCGACTAGGCTGGAAATGTAGAAAAATAGATACATTTCTTTTTACGAGCCTTAGGACTAAATTGTAAAAATTGACAAAGTTAGGGGTAAAATGGTAAAAATTACCATATGATGATTTTGTCTCAAATTGAGTAGTGCATGTATTGAATAAGTTAAAATTGATGTCATAGATAAAGAAAGACGTGAAATCAACCTTGACGGAGGGAAAGGCAAGGTATTAGATTAAATCGTAAAGATTAACATTTTGTACTGAGGTAAGTCTTATATGCAAATAATGAGTTATTATAATTATTATGTTTAATTACCTTAACTATTTGAAATTTGAAATTTTATAACAAATTATTGAATATGTGTTTTGATAAATCGATAAGTGAAGAAAACTTCAGTTGAATCTTAGGAATCTTTTAGGATACGAGTGACATGTCACTAGGAAACCATTGATTGTGATCGATTGCCTATGTGATTCCGGGTGCTAGTTTAGTTTGACTACCAGCGGCTAGGTAATCCTACATTTGTTACGGATACCTGTCAGCTTGTGGGAGTAGCATTGAGTAGTTTTAACTATACCCTCAGCTTGTGTGAGCAGACCCATGAATAGCTCATTGCTGAGCTCTCATGTGGTATGTATTAAGTGGTAGCCTCAGCTACAAATTAGTGGTAGCTTTGACTACATTATGTGTGGCACCTTGTGCCTTATTTCGAGTATCCTCTAGCATTCTACGTGGTTTAACAGGTTATTTGAATCGATATGATAAAATGTGATTGTGTATGAAAAGATTTGACCGTGCGTTAAGAATGTGTATGTGCAGGTTCTGTGAAAAATATCATATGTGCTAAGTGCTTAATGTATGTATTTAAATATGTGGTAAGACTATATGAGTAAGTGATAATCTCAAACTTAATGTGATCATAGTGAAGCTTATTTCCTTTTGATATAAATTTTTGGTATTAATGCTCATAAATTTTGCATATTAGCTTGCTAAGCTTTATAGCTTACCCTTTCTTTTCCCTTCCCTTATAGGTTCGTCATGCTAATCTGAGGTCCTGTGATCAAGTTGGGATTCCATCAACACTATCAACAACCATTTGGCATTTGCTAGTAAACTTGAAATTATGGCATGTATAGATGGTCCAATGTTTTGAGCTCCATGTCATTGTCCTTTGGGTCCAATGTTGTTAGTATTGATTTGGTAATTGGCCATTTGGAATGAGCCAAATTTGGTTTAAGTTCTATTTTGTTAAAGTGTTGTAATATATTAAGGTGCAAGCTTGCAATGTTTAAGTGGAATGTGGTATGATGTGTGTGCTTGATGATAGTAAATGAAATTTAGTGCATGAATGTCAAATTGTGGATGTTTGAGTGGATTTTTATGCTATGTTGAGTATTGGCAAAATTTGGCTGGTATTGGTTGTGTTTCAAGGTGGCAGCTGGCTTGCAAAATAGCCTATAATTGTCCACACGTGTAGATACACGGATGTGTGTCTAGGAAGTGTGTGACACACGGCCAGCCCCATAGGCGTGGTGATAGGCCGTGTGTCCCCTGCACTAAAATTATGAAAATTAAATGCCCAGTGGTAAACACATGGGCCGAGACATAGCCGTGTGTCTCGACTGTATGCTTGACACAACCTAGCCCATGGGCGTGTGGGTTGGCTGTGTGAAGAAAATTTCATGATGACATCATAAATAGAATACCTAGGATTTTTCACACGGGCTAAGACATAGGTGTGTGCGCTATAACACCCCTGACCCGAGTCTAACACTAGGACGGGGTACGAGGCGTTACCGTACTTAATCATGCTTGAACATGTAATTTTGGGCTATAAAATTTCTTTCCTTATTAAAACTTTTCATTCATTCTCTTAATAACCTTTTCATGGGATTAAAAGGCCAAAACATACCCTGAGTGTGTTCCGGAACCAGTCTGAGAACTTTCGTGCACTTAGAAAAATTTATGCCTAAAATAGGGACACACGCCCAGGTGAGATGGAACATGCCCGTGTGGGCAAGCCGTGTGGTCACACACGACCATTTTCCTAGCCCGTGCTGAATTTATTTTATTATTATTATTTTTGTTTTAAACCTACAGGGATTTTGACAAGGCTTAGGCACACACCTGTGTCAATGGCCCGTGTCCCTCACACGGCTTGGACACGCCCATGTCATTATCCCGTGGAGGACTCTGACTTAGAACACTATAACATCTTGGGTTCACACGGCCAAGACACACGACCGTGTGCTTAGCTCGTGTGCAATACTAACTCAGCCCCAAAAACAACTTAGGTTTAACACAGCCAAAGCACATGCCCGTGTGCTCTGCATGTGCTCAACACTAACTTAACTAAATTTGATGCAGGGGACACACGGACTACTAACATGCCCATGGAGGCTAACCATGTTTCACACACGGCATCGGCACACGCCTGTGTTCCCATCTGTGTGGACAATTATAGGCTAGTTTCCAAGCCTTTTTACCACCCTGAAAACATCTAACTCATACTAGCTTCAAATTCACAAATCAAGGTATAACTTACATTAAGAACATTCATTATTGAGGTAGTCACATGCCATCATGCATATCATGAATTTCATCCTCATTGCATAAAATTTAACTTAGGCAATATTAGCCAATTACAAAGGCCATTACAACTTGACCCAACTGATAACAATAGCTAGCACATTTGGTTACTCAAAATAATACATAGCAAAGTAACTAAACTTCCTATACATGCCATACAACAAAAAGACTAACTTTACTATACCAAAATGAATTCCTTGATACTGTAACTTCGAGCTCCAACTTCGAGTGATCCCCGAACTAATTCAGCAAATCTACATAGAAGGAAAAATAAAGGAGAAAGCATAACAATGCTTAGTAAGTTGCATGAAATAAAATAGCAACATAGATCATGTAATATTATTCAAATTGAAGATCATAAATTGCCATAAACTTTCTTACTCATTCCCAAAACTTACTAAATCTCATGAATTTCTCATTCTCATAACTTACTCGTTCTCATGGCTCGCTCGTTCTCATAGCTTATGGACTCGTAACTTACTCGTGCCTTTCTTGCTGTATTACTTATAGCACTATACTTTCAAATTTCTCGTAACTTACTCAAGCACACCTGTATCACTCATCACATATCTTTAATCTTTTTCGATAACTCATTAATTTGCATACTTTTCTCATCAAACTTACTTATAATACCGAATGATACCTAAATGTCACTTTCATGATAAGATGCCAAAACCATATCCCAGATATGGTCTTACATGGGATCTCAGGTCGATGCCGAAGTCATATCCCAAATATGGTCTTACACGGGATCTTATATCGATGTTGATGCCATGTCCCAGACATGGTCTTACATGAGATCATAAACTGATGCCGATGCCATGTCCCAGACATGGTCTTACACGGGATCTCTCTTAGATGCCCATACCATGTCCCAGACAAGGTCTTACAGGGGATCTATATCTCGTCTCGGTGCCGACGCCATGTCCCAGACATGGTCTTATACGGGACCTCATATCGATGCTAACGCCATGTCCCAAACATGGTCTTACATGGGATCGTATCTAGATGACAATGCCATGTCCCAGACATGGTCTTACATGCGATCTAAGTTTGGTGCCGATGCCATGTCCCTGACATGGTCTTATATGGGACCTGCTTAACTCATGTCATGACTTCAGTATCCCTCTTATTACTTAACATTTTAACTGAGATTTCTCATCTATAATTTATCTTTTCTTGATGAAAATCATGATAAATAATTTCATGGAAGTCATATAATCACATAGAATATTATCATCATAAATTTAAATAACGCATAAGGCTAAATTATTACATACAACTTACCTCGAGTCCAAAACGAGGGCAATTGTTCGATTTAGTCCACTATCTTACATTTTCCTCGGTTTCGGTCCGGGCTTCATGTTTCTTGATCTAAAACGATAAATTCAGCTAATTTAATACACACATTGGCTAAATAGCCCATAATTTACACTTTGGCAAAATTTATAATTTTGCCCCTAAACTTTTACATATCTGCAAAATGGTCCCTAGGCTCGTATCGCACTTATTTTCTATGTTACCCAAGCCTAGCCGAACCTTTCATGTGCTCATAGCAGCACACATTTCTCATTAATTTGTACATTTACTACACATTTTACTAACTTTGCAATTTAGTCCCTTTTAGGGACAGCCATGAAAAATCACCTAGAGAAAATTGTTTACTACACTTTAAACTTTCATATTCTACCACTAAAAATCAAAATATTTGCATGCCATGCATGGGTATATTTTTGAGCATAAACCCTAGCTCAAATTAGCGGTAGAAATAGCTAGATTAAACTACGAGGATTTCAAAAATACGAAAAAATGAAAAAGGGGCTTGGAGTCACTTACTTGGAGCTTGAAAAGATGAAACAAACCCTAACTATGGAGCATGAGAATTTCGGCACCCATAGGAAGAAAATGGACACATTTTTTCTTTTTTTCCCTTTTTAATTCAATAATTTACCAAACGACCAAAATGCCTTTATGACCCTTCTTTAAAATTTTACCCTTCCATGGGTAGTTTTGTCCATAGTGCCAAAAATTGGTCTAATTTCCAAATAAGGACTCCTACTAATTTTTCTAATGCTATTTCATACTTAAACTTTCTAGAAATTTAATTTTGCAACTTTTGCAATTTAGTCCTAAAAGACAATTTAATCACTAATTCATAAAATTTCTTTCATGAAATTTTATCACTATCATGCAATCATGTCATAAACTTAATTATAATCATAAAATATACTTTCTACTCTGGATTTGTGGTCTCAAAACCACTATTCTGACTAGGCCTTAATTCGAGCTGTTACAAATCTCCACTTTAGGGATATTCGTCCTCGAAAATCTTACCTGTGAATAAGTTGGGATATTGGTTTCTCATGTTTTTCTCAAGCTCCCATGTTGCCCCTTCTACCCCATGTCTTTACCATAGTACTTTCACTAGGGCAATACTTTTGTTTCTCAACTGTTTGACTTCTCGAGCTAAGGTTTGATTGGTAGCGTCGTATCATGGACACATAGAATACATCATGAATCTTTTCCAATTCGAATGGTAAAGCTAGCCGATAAGCTACCGGCCCTATTCTCTTAGTGATCTTATATGGTTTGATAAAACGAAGACTTAGTTTACCTTTTCAGCCAAATCTGAGAACTTTTCTCTATGGAGATACTTTCAAGAACTCTTTATCCCCCCGACTTGGAACTCTATTTCCTTCCTTTTTAAATCAGCATATGACTTTTGTCTATTGGAAGTAGCTTTCAAGCAATCTCAAATCACTTTTACTTTCTCTTCTGTTTCCTTGACTAGATCAACCTCATGACTCTATTTCTCCTTGAGCTTAGTCCAATATAAAGGCGTTCGACATTTACACCAATATAATGCCTCATAAGGCACCATTCTCAAGCTCAACTGAAAATTGTTGGTATATGCAAATTCGACCAAAGGTAGGTGCTTTTCCAAACTACCTTGAAATTCCAATACACAACATCTAAGCATATCTTCAAGCACTTGTATTACTTTTTCCGACTGACCGTCGGTCTGTGGGTGGAAAGCTATACTAAAGTTTAGCTTTGTACCTAAAGCTTCTTGTAGCTTCTTCAAAAATCTTGACGTGAGTCTCAGATCTTTATCGAAAATGATCGATAACGGTACTCTGTGTAGTCTCACAATCTTTGAAATATACAAGTCAGCCAACTTATCAAGTGAATAATTCGTGCGTACCAGTATAAAGTAGGCTGACTTTGTAAGCTTATCAATTGTAACCCAAATAGCATCTTTCTTTTTCGATGTTGTCAGTAAACCCGTCACGAAGTCCATAGTAACACGGTCCCATTTCACTTGGGAACCATGATGGGCTGTAATAAGCCAGAGGGTACTTGATGCTCTGCTTTTACTTGTTGACAAATCAAGCATCTCAAAACATACTCGGAGATATCTCTTTTCATATTCGACTACCAATACCATTTGTTCAAATCGTTGTACATTTGGTACTACCGAGTGAATAGACATACGACTACTATGTGCCTCATGTAAAATTCTCTGAATGAGTTCATCATCTCTTAGTAGACAAAGTCGATCTCGAAACCTTAAATAACCATCCAAAACAATCTGGAAATCTATATCGGTACCCAATTCACATCGAGCTTTCCTATCTTGCAATTCTTTGTCATTGGACTGTGCTTCACAAATCTCTTCAATGAACATCGGTCTAGCTCTCATCTCTGCTAAAACTGAACCATCATTGGTTAGGGACAACTACATGTTCATGGCTATCAAAGCAAATAGTGATTTCCAGCTTAAAGTATTGGCCACAACATTTGCTTTACCCAGGTGGTAATCAATGACCAACTCATAGTCCTTTAGTAACTCGAGCCATCTTCGCCGCCATAAGTTCAAATCCTTTTGCGTCATCAAGTACTTAAGACTCTTGTGATTAGTGAAAACTCGACACTACTCACCGTAAAAATGATGTCTCCAAATCTTTAACGTAAACACTATTGCGGCCAACTCCAAGTCATGAGTCAGATAATTCTTTTCATGAGGTTTCAACTATCTTAAGGCATAAGCAATCACCTTGACTTCTTGCATAAGTACGCAGCCCAATCCGATCAATGATGCATCACTGTATATCACAAACTCTTTTCTCGATTCAGGTTGCACTAAAATTGGAGCTTCAGTTAGGGTCTTCAATTTCTCGAAACTCCATTGGCACTTGTCAGTCCACTCAAATTTAACATCTTTTTGCAAAAATCTCATCATTGGAGTAGTGATCATGGAAAATCCCTTGACAGATCTCCAGTAATAACTGACCAAAACTAAGAAACTACTGACCTCAGATACATTTCTCGGTGATTTCCTATCCACAATTGCCGAGATCTTATTTGGATCTACTCTAATGCCATCACCCAAAATGATGTGGCCCAAAAATCCAACTTCTTTAAGCCAAAATTCACTTTTACTAAATTTGGCGTAAAGTTGCTTGTCTCGTAAAGTTTGTAAAATTGTCCTCAAGTGCTTGGCATGTTCATTCTCATCACGTGAATACACGAAGGTGTCATTAATAAAGACTACAATGAATCTATCCAAGTATGGCTGAAAGATACGGTTCATTAAATCCATGAATACTGCAGGGGAATTGGTCAAGCCAAATGGCATGACAAGAAACTCGTACTGACCATACCTCGTCTGAAATGCAGTCTTCGGCATGTCGGACTCCTTAACTGTTAACTAGTAATACCTAGACCTCAAGTCTATCTTGAAGAACACTGTGGCTCCCTACAACTGATCGAATAAATCATTAATCCTTGGCAAAGGGTACTTGTTCTTTATAGTCACCTTGTTGAGTTGCCGATAATCTGTTTACAACCTCATAGAGCCATCTTTCTTTTTCACAAATAGTACGGGAGCACCCCATGGAGAATGACTCAATCTTGCAAAATCTTTATTTGTTAATTCCTGTAGCTGAGCTTTCAACTCCTTTAACTCGGTTAGAGCTATTCTATAAGGAGCAATAGAGATATGTGTAGTACTAGGGGCCAACTCTATACTAAACTCTACCTCTCTAACTGGAGATAATACGGGAAATTCTTCCAAAAAGGCATCTGGATACTCGCAAACCAATAGCACCTACTCAATTTCAACTCCGACTCTCTTGTGTTCATCACAAAAGCAAGATAAGCTTTGTACCCCTTTCTTACACACTTTTGAGCAAGCAAGGAGGAAATCACTGTAGGCAACCCCTCGGATTCATTTGACTCAACTACTATTCACTATTACATCATGAGTTGTCAACCAATCCATACCAAGGATCACGTCAAATTCATCGAATGGCAAGAGCATGAGGCTAGAAGGGAAACAATGACCCTTAATCATCAAAGGACAATCTCGACATACTTTGTCTACTAACACACTCTTGCCTAGAGGATTGGAGACTTGTATCACAAGTTACGTAGATTCTACGGGTATACTCACGCTAGAGACTAGTTTCATGCAAATATATGAGTAGGTAGATCCAAGGTCTATCAAAGCAATAACAGAAGTTTCATGAAGAGAAAATGTACTTGTTATAACATCAGGTGATGACGCATTCTCGCGAGCGTGAATGGCGTATGTCCTCGCTGGGGCTCTACCCTTGGGTCTCGCAGTCTATTCCTTTGGTGCACCTTTACTACTTCCTCCTGTACCTGGGTTCGTCTGAGGTCTACCTCTGGTGGGAATGTTACCCGACCTTGCACTTAGATCTTTATCTTTTTCAATCATCTCGGGACACTCTCTAATAAAATGGTCTTGAGAGCCACACTTGAAGCAAGCCCTCTCATGTGCCCGACATTCGCTGAGGTGACGTCTACTGCACTGAGGGCACTCAAGCGTATTACCCACACTCGCAACTAAGGTGATCTAAGCTTTGGAGATTGAATACTGTTTACTCTTGTCTTTACTCAAAAACCCTATTGAAGTAGCTGACTGAGTAGAGAATTCTTTTAACTTCTTGGAGGAGGATTGAAATGACTTACTAAATGGTCTCTTTCTTAAGTCATGAGACTCCATCCTGGCTTTCCGCTTCTTTTTGGCCAATTCCTCGCCTTACAAGCTCTGTCTACAAGTACCACAAACTCCTTTATCTCAAGGATACCAACAAACATTTTAATATTTTCATTTAAACCATCTTCGAATCATTTACACATGAGGGCTTCGGTAGATACACATTCTTGAGCGTACTTACTGAGTCTCACAAACTCATGCTCATACTCTGTCACGGTTATCCGACCTTGCTTCAACTCTAGAAATTCCTTAAGCTTCTAATCAATGAACCGATGACTGACATACTTCTTACGAAACTACTCTTAGAAGAATTCCCAATTAACTTTCTCCCTTAGTACGACCGACACAAGGGTATTCCACCACTGATAGGAAGAATCTCGCAAGAGAGATACGACATACTTCATGCACTCTTTCGACGTGCAAGATAACTCATCAAATACCTTGATGGTATTTTCTAGCCGAAATTCGGCTCTTTCGGGATCATCATATTTCGTAGCCTAAAATTCTTCTGCCCCTTACTTCTAGATTCTATCAATAGGAGGCTTTCTCGCCTTACTACCTCTATAATTTGGGAAGCTACTAGGGTAGATTGAGGGACTTCAGGGGGTGGAACTTGGTGTTGAGTGGCCGGGTTCATTCGGATGAACTCAGTGAACCACGCGTTCATCATTTGGACAAAAGCCTCCGAGCCTCTCCTCCCTGACTTACAGTAGCCGGCCTATTCTCGGTTCTAGCTGGCACCGTCCCTTTAGTAGGAGCTGGTGCATTACTTCCTACATCATCTATCGTACCTCGTTCGGGATCTATTTTCGGGATCTATTTACTATGATAAAACATATTTAGATTGTTAGGAGTCGTCACACTATCATATCACATATATCCATAGGTGTGGCATGTATAGCTAAACTCGTACATGTGCTAGGTTAGTCCTAGAATCAACTAAACACTAGCTCTGATACCACTAAATGTAACATCCCTTACCTGGTCCAATGCCGGGATGGGGTACGAGGAATTACCGTAGTTAATCATGCTTGAATATGTAATTTCGGGCTATAAAATTTCTTTCCTTATTAAAACTTTTCATTCATTCTCTTAATAACCTTATCATGGGTTTATAAGCCCAAAACATATCCCGAGTGTGTTTCAGAACCAGTCCGAGAACTTTTGGGCACTTAGAAATTTTTTTGCCTAAAACAGGGCCACACACCCGTGTGGGCAGGCCGTGTAGTCACACATGCCCATGTTCCTAGCCCGTGTTGAATTTATTTTATTTTATTTTATTTTTTTGAACCTATAGGGGTTTTGACATGGCTTAGGCACACGCTCGTGCTAATGGCCCGTGTCTCCCATACGGACTAGACACGCCCGTGTCATTATCTCATGGAGGACTCTGACTTAGAACACTATAACATCTTGGGTTCATATGGCCAAGACATACGCCCGTGTGCTTAGCCTGTGTGCAATACTGACTTAGCCCCCAAAAAAACTTGGGTTTAACACGGCCGAAGCACACGCCAGTGTGCTCTGCTTGTGCTCAACACTGACTTAACTAAATTGGATGCAGGGGACACAAGACCTACTAACATGCCCATGGAGGCTTAATGTGTGTCACGCACGGCCTAGGCACACGCCCGTGTGCCCATTCGTGTGGAAATTATAGGCTATTTTCCAAGCCTTTTTACCACCCTGAAACACATCCAACTCATACCAGCTTCAAACTCACAAATTAAGGTATAACATACATTAAAAACATTCATTATTGAGGCACTCAGATGCCATCATGCATATCATGAATTTCATCCTTATTGCATAAAATATAACTTAGACAATATTAGCCAATTACAAAGGCCATTACAACTTGACTCAAGTGATAACAATAGCCAACACATTTGGCTACTCAAAATAACACATAGCAAAGTAACTAAACTTCCTATACATGCCATACAACAAAAAGACTAACTTTACTATACCAAAATGAATTCCTTGATACTATGACTTCGAGCTCCAACTTCGAGTGATCCCTGAGCTAATTCGGCAAATCTACATGGAAGGGAAGATAAAGGAGAAAGCATAACAATGCTTAGTAAGTTGCATGAAATAAAATAACAACATAGATCATGTAATATTATTCAAATTGAAGATCATAAATTGCCATAAACTTTCTTACTCATTTCCAAAACTTACTAAATCTCATGAATTTCTCATTCTCATAACTTACTCGTTCTCATGGCTTACTCGTTCTCATATCTTATTGACTCGTAACTTACACGTGCCTTTCTTGCTGTATTACTTATAGCACTATACTTTCAAATTTCTCATAACTTACTCATGCACACCTGTATCACTCATCACGAATCTTTAATCTTTTTCAATAACTCATTAATTTGCATACTTTTCTCATCAAACTTACTTATAATACCGAAGGATACCTGAATGTCACTCTCATGATAGGATGCCAAAGCCATATCCTAGATATGGTCTTACATAGAATCTCAGCTCGATGCCAAAGCCATATCCCAGATATGGTCGTATACGGGATCTCATATCGATGTCAATGCCATGTCCCAGACATGGTCTTACACGAGGCCGTAAATTGATGCCGATGCCATGTTCTAGACATGGTCTTACACGGGATCTCTCTTAGATGCCCATGCCATGTCCGAGACAAGGTCTTACAAGGGATCTATATCTCGTCTCAGTGCCGACGCCTTGTCCCAGACATGGTCTTATACGGGACCTCATATCGATACCAACACCATGTCCCAGACATGGTCTTACATGGGATCGTATTTAGATGCCAATGCCATGTCCTAGACAGGGTCTTACATAGGATCTCAGTTTGGTGCTGATGCCATGTCCCAGACATGGCCTTATACGGGACCTACTTAACTCATGTCATGACTTCGGTATCCCTCGTATTACTTAACATTTTAACCAAGATTTCTCATCTATAATTCATCTTTTCTTGATAAAAATCATGATAAGTAATTTTATGGAATTCATATAATCACATAGAATATCATCATCATAAATTTAAATAATGCATAAGGCTAAATTATTACATACAACTTACCTTGGGTCCAAAACGAGGGCAATTGTTCGATTTAGTCCACTATCTTGCTTTTTCCTCGGTTTCGGTCCGGGCTTCGTGTTTCTTAATCTAAAATGACAAATTAAGCTAATTTAATACACATATTGGCTAAATAGCCCATAATTTACACTTTGGAAAATTTTATAATTTTGCCCCTAAACTTTTGCATATCTACAAAATGGTCCCTAGGCTCTTATCGCACTTATTTTCTAGGTTACCCAAGCCTAGCTGAACCTTTCATGTGCTCATAGCAGCCCACATTTCTCATTAATTTGTACATTTACTATACATTTTATTAACTTTGCAATTTAGTCCCTATTAGGGACTTTCATGAAAAATAACCTGGAGAAAGGTGTTTACTACACTTTAAACTTTCATATTCTACCACTAGACATCAAAATATTTGCATGTAATGCATGGGTATATTTTTTAGCATAAACCCTAGCTCAAATTAGCGGTAGAAATAGCTAGATTAAGCTACGAGGATTTCAAAAATATGAAGAACATGAAAAACGAGGCTTGGAGTCACTCACTTGGAGCTTGAAAAGATGAAACAAACCCTAGCTATGGAGCATGAGAATTTTGACGCCCATAGGAAGAAGATGGACACATTTTTGCTTTCTTTTTCCCTTTTTAATTTAATAATTTACCAAATGAGCAAAATGCCTTTATGGCCCCTTTTTAAAAATTTACCCTTCCATGGGCATTTTTGTCCATAGTGCCAAAAATTGGTCTAATTGCCAAATAAGGACTCCTACTAATTTTTCTAATGCTATTTCATACTTAAACTTTTTAGAAACTAAATTTTGCAACTTTTGCAATTTAGTCCTAAAGGACAATTTAATCACTAATTCATAAAATTTCCTTCATGAAATTTTATCACTATCATGCAATCATGTCATAAACTTAATTATAATCATAAAATATACTTTTCTACTCTGGATTTGTGGTCTCGAAACCACTATTTTGACTAGACCCTAATTCGGGCTATTACATGCCCGGCCGTGTGAAGGATACTGTCTAGGACACGGGCATGTGCTCGGCCATGTGAAAACCCCTGTAGGTTCTGCACAGGCTAGGGACATGGGCGTGTGTGACCACACGGCCTGCCCACACGGGCGTGTCCCTATCCCCCACGAGCATGTGCCCTATTTTGAGTAAAATTTTTCTAAGTGTCCGAAAAGCTCCAGATTGGTTTTGGATCGTACTCAACATCTTCTTTGGGCCTAGTAGGCCCATAATAAGAATGTTTTGGATAAGAATGGAAAAGTTTTAAATTTTTTGTGAAAATTTTATATCGTAATCGAATGTTCATGTGAGTGTAAGTACGGTAATGCCTCGTACCCTAATCCGGCGACGGATGTGGGTGAGGGGTGTTACAGTATTTGTTTAGATGAAATAATATGCTTAACGTTCTTGAGTTTGTTTACTTTGTAACCTAGTGAACTAACGTGTTTGGTATTGGAATCAGGAGTCAATTATACATCATGCTAGAATTACATGTTTGGTCGAATTATATTATTTATAATGTTTCGAATCAATCTCATGCATTAAGCATGCTCAGCACCATTTAGTTATTTTATTTTCGTATTTGTGTGGTTTTGTTTTGTTGCTTGAGGACAAACAATAAGTTAAGTGTGAGAGAGTTTGATCTGCCACAATTTGTTGTGTCAAATTAGAGTCATTTCAGCAATAAACGAGCTTGTTTTCTAGCCATTTTATATTATTTTATTATGTTTTATGTTATTGTGTTTAATTTTAGTAAAATAGGTGTTTCTATGCAATTTTTAGCTGTGTGATGACCTAACGGCCCAATACGGGCCTACGGAAGAATTAATAAGTCAATTTAGTGTGCAAGACACTATTTTGGGCTAAGAACATGAAGGACGATGGCAGTGTCATGACACCAACATGTGGTGTTGCAACATCAGAATTTGAAGCCAAATAAGCCACCCTCGAAAGGCAATGTCGTGACACTAGAGTGATGAACTAGAATTTTAAGTCAATGGCGTTTTCATCTGCACAATACACATTATTTAGTTTTAGGCCTGCTAATTAACCTAGTTAGGGTAGAACATTTTTGTAACACCCTTTACCCATACTTGACGCCGGAATAGGGTACGAGGCATTACTGGAACACATACACTTGTAAACGTATGAAACCAAGTCATAAAATTTCATCCAAGTTAAAACTTTTCAAATTTTTATCTTTGAGTCCCTAAATATGGCCTATAAGGCCCAATACATACTTTGGAAGTGGTTTGGGACTAAACCGAGAACTTTTGAAAGCACTGAAAAAATTTCTTGAAAAATAGGGGCACACGCCCGTGTCCAAGGCCATGTCCTTCATACAGTCGAGATACACGCCCGTGTGGCCACAAGTAAGGCTATTTACCAAGCCCTTTGCCACCCCAAAACACTTATACAAATTTATCATCACACAACATGGTATTATTAAGCATTCAAACATCCCCACTAAGACATCCACATACCATTACAAACCACATTCATCATGCATAATCACACACAACCGATCACATTTACCACTCATAATTATCACACATTTACTCATCCAACACAAGCAAGCATACACATCCTTGAAATGCATTACCATAGACTTATAACATAACAATTATTAGCCACATTAAACTGCCTTATACAATAATAGCCTTCAAATAGCATAGGCCAACATTCTAGGCCAACTCATAAAAACATATACACACATAATCAAGTCCCTATACATGCCATAGACTTAAAAAAAATACTTGAAAATCATTGATACAATACCAATCAATAACTTGATAGTGTGATAGAATCTCCGACGACCTCCAACTCGAGCTAGCATCTATGACACTATAGGAAAAATGAAAGGAAGGGGGTAAGCATTATAGCTTAGTAAGTAGGTATGTAAATAATAAGTAATTTATTAACAAGCTTTTACCAATCCTCACAATATGTTCTCAAGATAATACAATCATAATTGCACATAGTTCCACTATTTACTCATGTTCATATCAAGCTATCTACGTAAGTCATAGTCACTAAATTATTTATATATTGAGCTACGTAACTCCAAATTAAAATCCGCTAATTTTCTCTAGAACTAGACTCACATATCTTCTTACCATAAAATTTTTAGAATTTTTTATTTAGCCAATAAGTACAGTTTATTCAATAAAGTCACCCCTATTCTGCTATCTGACAGTTCCAACCCCTCTTCACTAAAAATTAATTATCTCCTCATACAAGATTTGGATGATGTTCACTTTTATTTATTTTGAATATAGACTAATTAAGGATTTTAAGCATATAAATTATAACCCATAATTATTTTTGTTCAATTTTTAATGATTTTCCCAAGTTAGAATAGGGGATTCCGAAATCATTCTAACTTTGTCTCACTAAAATTCAAATATCAAATAATATGAAATTCTTTTGCTTACACCATTTCTTTTATATGAAAATAGGCTCAATAAGCTTTTATTTAATATCTTATTCAACCTCTAATGAGGTTTCCACCATTTTTGGTGATTTTTCAAGGTCACACAACTGCTGCTATCCAAAACTGTTTTATTTCTAAATTTCACTCTTTCATGTTTTCTTTATAGTAACTTTCATTGTAACACTTACTCCATATCAACCTTACGAAAGTTAGATCATATATCGTGCACATTGCTCATAAGTTTACACACACATACCTGCACTTATTCATCAAATAGTCATATTCGTTTACACTTAGTCATTTCCCATTGAACACATCAGAATAATAACGGATACCCGGTGGCCTACACATAGTACCACCCTTGTAGCCAAAGCTACCTTCTTCACAAAGTGGCCTTCACATAGTACCACACTTGTGACCAAAACTATCTTTCTTCACAAAATAACCTTCACATAGTACCACACTTGTGATCAAGCTATCTCTTCTCAAAGTGGCCTTCACATAGCACCACTCTTGAGTCACTAGTGACATGTTACTTGTATCCTATTCTATTCCTAATGTTCAATTGGGAAATTTCTCACTTTGCGATACTTGTCAATTTTATTCAATATTCAGCCACATTTCATAAAACATAATAAAATATGATAACGTAAGTAAAAACGATGCATTATTTACATACAAACTTACCTCGATACCAAAAATGGTGAAAAAGGACCTAACCGTCAAATACTTATTTTTCCCTCGTTCTAGGCCCGAATCTCATTTTTCGTGATCTATAATATCAAATTTAGCTCACTTATTAGTCACATTATTCAATGTGACCAAAAATCATATTTTGAAAAATTACATTTTTGCCCCTAAACTTTCACATAATTACATTTTTGCCCCTAAGCTTGTAAAATGAAATATATTCAATTTCTTTGACTCCCAAGCCTAGCCAAACCTCTTTTATACTTATAGAATCTCACATTTTTCATTAAATCACACTTTTATGACATATTTTATAACTTTTACAAATTAGTCCTTTTAGGCATTTTTACCGAAAATCACTTAGTAAAAGTCATTTCTCTAACCATAAACATGCATTTTCTACCATTAAACATCAAAATACACACATATTCATCATGGGCCAAAACCCTAGACTTTAACCATATCTCATATTAATGGTAGAAGTAGGTAGATCTTGTTACGAGGATTTCAAAAACGTAAAAATCATTAAAAATGGGGCTAGAACAGACTTACAATCGAGCTTGAAAGCTTGAAGAACCCTATCCATGGTTTCCCCTTGCTATATTGAGCCATGGGGTTGAAGATGGACAAAAATTGGCTTTTAATTTTGTTTTTAATTAATTTTAATCACTAAATGACCAAAATGCCCCTAACTTAAAAATATTATATTTCACCTATCTCATGTCCATTTTTGTCCAACAAATTAACCAATGGTCTAATTACCATTTAAGGACACCCAATTTGAAATTTCATAGCAATTTGACACCTTTAGTTTGTAGAAGTCAAGTTTTGCACATTTTACAATTTAGTCCTTTTGACTAAATTGAGTGCCTAAATGTCAAAATTTTCGAATGAGATTTTCGTGAAATCATTCCGTGAAATTGTGGACCATAAAAATATAATAAAAATAAATTTTTCCTTGTCAGATTTGTGGTCCCGAAACCACTATTTTGACTAGGCCCAAAATCGGGTTGTTATAATTTTGGCTATAAATATAGGTGTTTAGCCTCAGTTTAGGAGACTTGGTCGAGTGAGCCACTTATTATTTGTAGGATTTTATTTTAGTTTTACTTTTATTTCAATTTTTTCCTTTTATGTTGAAATTTTTTCCTTTTGTTTAACTTGTATTTGATTTAGATCCAAGCTTGTATTTAAGTAGTTTATATTAATTTCTCTTCATTTTTCAATAACAATCGAGAATGTCTTCACAACTATTAAAGGAATTTTGGCTTTCAAGCACAAATCGATATCGAAACAAATCAATTTCATTATTCCCTTTTTCTATTCAATTGTTTGCTTTGCATGTTGAATATGGAATTAGGGAAAATTTCATCTAGATCCATGAGTGGCTAATTGCCTTAGGAAGATTAACTGTCACACCTCAAAAATGTTAAAGCCTGAGTTACAATAGTAACCTTTGGGCTAAATGGAAAACTTTTCTTTTTAAGTGGTCTTTAACGTATATAAGAGCATTTGACAGATTGATTAATAAAAGATTGTATTTAAACTTTTAGTTAGGTTATCATTGAACTAGAAATCTTTTAATGGGAGACATGATTATCAGGAATATTTACACTTGGCTATTGAATTGATATCGATGAAGAAAGTGTGGGAGTATTATACAAGGGAGAGACATTATTCTCCAATGTTGTTCTTTCATTTTTCTGTTCTTTCTTAATATTTTTTCTAGTCTTTTTTGGAAGAGATAAGAATTAAGGAACGTTATGCTTGGAGGAAGAGATTGAATTTTGAGTATGAGAAACTGAAGAATTTTGTAGCTAGTAAGCTTCTTAATCTCTTTGTATTATCAAATTTAAAAAAGGTAAAAAAGTTGAGGATTCAGTTAATCCGTTGATTCTGTTTTATAAATGGTAAAATTACGGATAATTATTAAATTTCCAGTACATGCAAACATAGTATGGTTCTTATGATTTTAAATTATCTTCGTTGGAATTTAGAAATGGTTGTTATGTTTTGTTGATGAAGGAGACTCAAGTAGCAAGGGAAAATCTAAGTAGTTTGATTTGGCGTCAACTTTCAAGTGAGTTCCAGAACTCAGGTCTTAAATGGTTGTTCATTCATTTTCAGTATCATGTGCTGAGTATGTTTGATTGAATATTATGCACATGATGAGCTCTTATATGGTTAAGTGGTGTATAAATGATGAGTATACTACGGTTGAATGAAGATATATTGTGATGCATGCTGTGTGTAAATATGAAAATACATGACTGGTTGTAGGTTTGTCTATGTGGTGTAAACGAAATATTTGGTGTAATGTGTATTGTGCATGAACAATAGTATTGGTTGAGTGCTTGTGTATGAAATGGATGTGTATGAATGATATGTAGAGAAGTGGAGGTCTATCGAAGTATGTTTGAGATGGGAGAAGTATTGGAGAATATGATATGTTATATGTTTTACCTCTAGTATGGCATGTGAATGTAAATTGAGATTGGCGAATGAGCTCGACCTTGCAGGGAACACACATGTGTTCAAATTAATAAGGATGATTTGCGAAGGTTCCGGTGAAATATACAGAAAATGAATATTAATGGTATTCAGCTTCGCAGAGGTTCAGTTGGATTGTAAGTAGAAATGTGTGCACCAGTATATGAAAGCCCTTAATGGGTAGTATGAAAGCCCTATAAGGGTAGTATGAGACTCTGTGGAGTCTAAGGCTTTAAGTCGTATATGTGAAAGCAAGTCCATGGCCATGGCATGATCCAGGGAGGTCTGCCAGACTCACCTATATGGTGTAATCTAGTGGAGGTCCACGAGATAATACGCGTATGTAAATTTGTAACTTCCGTGAATCCGTGTATATGTCTGCATTTATGTTTCCGTAGATATTGGATTCGCTTTTATAAGTTTGCCAAGTGTGAGTTCGTTTATCGGTAATCTATTTCTATGCACGAATCCAAAGGTATGAGCTATATGTTTATATGAGTTGTTTGTAAGATATGACTGTCCAACAAGACTATCTTACAAGTGAAAGTCTGTCAGGACTATCTTACAAGTATGAATCAGTAAATATGATCCCACAAATAGATGCAGGTTATGATGGTCCACCAAATGTGTTCTTTAAGCTTAGTGTCAGAGTTAGAGATAGATTTCTATCTTATGAATGTTTGCGGACACACTTACGTATTAGAATCCATTTTTATATAAGGATTGTAACAGTTTAACCTGACCTGATCGCTGAGTCCGGGTACCAAGTGCTACGATTAACCCAAGATGCAAATCTAACTTCCTAACTGAACATAATTTAAAAACAATTAGATAATAGTGAATTTGCGGGCTCACCTTTAATGTATAATTGATCTACCGTAATTCGATGTAGTAGATTAAACTAGTTTTCATACTTAGGGAGCTTGAATACATGCATTTTATTAGGTTTTAGTTCATTTTCTTATCTTAGTTTAAATTTAAGAAAAAGTGTATTTTGAATCTTTTATTGACTTTAGGGGCCAAATAAGGCCCAAAGGCGAGCTAACATACTTAGTGAGTGTGCAGGAGACCATTCAATGGCATACGAACTCAAGGCTGGTCACTGTGTTGCTACACGGGAAGTCTAAAGTCGTAACATAGGGAGCATAATACAAGAATTACCATACTGTCATTGGTGTCGTGACACAACCACGGGATGTTGCGATAGACCCTTGAAGCAACCCCTGAACCATAGCATACTGCCTTTGATGTCATGACATCAGCCTTGTAAGGGAAACAACTATGAGCCAGGGGCATTTTGATCCACACAGTGGAAGTTATACACGAAAGCATCAGCTAACCTAGGTTTGAGGACAACAACTACCCTAATTTTTAAGGACAACATTTCATATTCTAAGTTTTCCTCTATAATTTTAGTTTTAGTTTTCCTTTCTTTTAGGTTTTCTATTTATTTTCAATTCATTTGTGTTCGTATTCTTTGGAGGACTTGCTCCGTAAACATGATTAAACATTTGAGGATTATTGCACTTCATCAATCGAATACAAACAAGATTATTTAAGCTTTATTCTTGATTTATTTTTCATGCATATCTTTATTATCAAGTTTATTATGTTTATAAATTCCATGATGAACTAATCCTCTTATGGTGGATTAGGCAATAGAGGTGTGATTAACTAATTGTTATGTAAGGTTTTCTTAGGGGATCAACTGTTTGAGAGGGGAAGAACATAAAACCTAGGCTTGATGACCCTAGGAAGTCATTTAGGTAGGAGCTAACCTAAAACAGGTATGGCCTATTCATGAACACCTTAGAGCTGAACTGATCTGGTTTAGTGGATGATCGAGAGATCTTGCTTAGGTAATGATTAGTTCATTGAATAGAAACCCGAAATAGGAATTAGTTATGACCATCGAAGTGAGCTAATCACCCATGTCTAGATGTGATTATTAAGTTTAGAAATTAGTGATCCGAAGTCCATTTTATTTATGCAGTTTTTTATTTCTTTATTTATAAAAATCTAAAATCCCTTTCTTTATGTTTTATCGTAATATAATTTATTTAAATAACTAATTAATTCTATTTATGTTTAGGTTATCTTTAATTTAGCACTCGCCTCCATTGGGTACGATCCTCGGAGTACTTACCTACTTCGTTGTAAAACTATATTACAACTTGACTCATATTCTTGTGGACACCTTCTCAACTCCAGACCTTTAGTTGCAATATTTACACTCTAGACGTTAGTACGTCTAAAGGCAGTCAAATTGTTGGCGTCGTTGTTGGGGAGGCAATGCTACTAAGTTGATTTTAATTTTTGCATTTCAATAGAATAATTAGGAAATTCATAAATTATAGATACAATTTTTTATTTTTATTTGTAATAACATCTTTTATTTTTATTTTTGGGTTCAGTGTATGACTCGCACTAGAGGAACACCTATAAAGTCAACCACTGATCCAAAAAGATTAATTCGCAGAAGTCGTCGACAGTAACAACAACAGATGCAAAATCAATTGCCTGCTGTAGGTAATCATCGTACAAGGACTCGTTCGACGAGGTTGACAATTCTAACATCCAAGATTTACCACCACCTCCACTGCAGCTACCAACAAATCCACTTATGGCATAAGCATCACATCAAATAACTTTGAAATCTAATAGATTCTGATATAGATGGTCCAAAACAATTTGTAGTTTAGAGGCATAATGACGGAGGACCCAAATCAGTATCTAAAATGATTCCTTCAGCTTTGTGATACATTTAAATATAACGAGGTTACCAACGATGCTATACATCTTCAACTATTCCCCTTCTCCCTGATCGATAATGCCTTTACTTGGTTAGACTCGTAGGCACCAGGATCCATTACGACATAGAATGAACTTGCAGAGAAACTTCTACAAAAGCTCTTTCCAATTAGCAAAACAGTCTAACTAAGGAGAGAGATCATTGCATTTAAGCAACTAGAAGGAGAGAGTTTTTATGAAGCTTGGAAGTGCTTCAAGATGTTAATCTAAAGATGCTGGCTCCATGGTTTACCCGAGTGGCTAAAACTACAGATGTTTTATAACAAGTTGGATGCATACACACACTCAAGACTAGATGGAGTTGTAGGAGGAGCCCTGATGAATAGAACATATGAGGATGCATATGACCTAATTGAAAATATGACAATAAATTCCAGTCAGTGGCCAACCAAACGATATACATATGACCAGAGACCATCCACGATAAAAGTTGTTCAAGAAGACGATATATATCAAAAAATTTTGGGTAGAATTAACCATATAGAGTCCTTATCTAATACGTCGTCAACATTCGAAGGAGAAAAACCTCTCTTCCATTATCTTAATAATCCAACTGAGGACATGAACTATATCAGGATTAGGGGTGGAAACCCTTATTCAAATATGTCACCCAAACTTGAGATGGGGCGGAAACTAGGGAGGAAGTACTAACTCTAAATCTACTAAAAATAATACTTACCAATCTCCTTATTTATAGAAGCCTCAGGAAAGGGCCAACTCGAATGACCATGCTATATGTGGTCAACGCCTGGCTCGAATCGAGGGGGAAATGCAATCAACGAGGGTTGAATTAAAATAGGTGCAGTCTGAGTGGACCAACACTAAACATTGACTAAGCGAGAAGATCAGATGAGCCAATTAGTGAGTATGATGGGAGACATCAAAAGAAAAATTGGCACCGACATTCTAAGCAACACCAAGAATAATCCTGGGAGGGAAGGGAAAGAGAATGTAAAAGCCATTGCGCTCCACTCGGGCAAAGTACTGGTAGCCCAGACAACTTACCTCAAGAGGATATCAAAGAGGATACTGAAGATCTTTAAAAGGACCCCCAACGAGTTGAGAATGAACCAAAACCAGAGGAAGTAGCCAAGTCGAAGGAAGAGCCAATCAAGGAATCTGCACTAACAAGGGTACCATCCTCTTCAGTTAGAAGAAAAGCAAAGGTGGGATGAGGCAAAATTTGTAAGTTTCTTAAACTTATTTAACTATATGAACATTAACTTGTCCCTAATTGATTTAATTGAAAAAGTTCCTAAATATGCCAAGTATTTAAAAGAAATTATGTCTAGGCGTAGGAAAATAAAAATAGGAGAGCAAGTCAGCATTAGTGCCACTTGTAGTGCAATTATATCCAAACAGATGCCCTAAAATTAAAAGACCCTTGGAGTTTTACAATACAAATTGAGATAGGGGAAATTCATTTTAGTAAGACTTTATGTGATTTAGGACCTAGTATCAATTTGATGCCTTTGTTTATATACAAAAAACTTGGGTTAGGGGAGCTTAACAATACACAAATTACATTAGAATTAGTCGACAGGTCTTTAGTACAACCGAAAGGGGTACTTCAAGATGTGTTTTGTAAAGGTGCAAGATTTTATCATCCCAGTCGACTTTGTAATTTTAGATTTTGAAGAAGACCATGAAATACCCATTTTGCTCGGTAGACCATTTTTAGCACCATCGAGATCCACCATCAACCTAGGAAAGAATGAATTAACAATGAAGATAAACAGTGAGACCAAAATTTTCAAATGTGGGCACCAACTGATACTAGCTTGATTGTAGATGTCTTGAGTCGTATTTGTTGCCCAATCGTGAATTTGAGTAAGGATGGGTTCGTTTCAAATTAAATTAGGTATTGGCAAAAATAGGCTAATAAGAAAAGGATTATAAACTCAAAACAAAGGATACAAGATAGTTAGGGAAATGGATAGATAAATTCGGCTAAGGCCAAAGAAAGAACCAACAATAAAGAGAATTGTTGACCCAAATCTTAATAAGGCACTTAGGTGGTTTCGGTTTAGGAAACAATAGTTAAACCTTGACTTGCTATCAAAAAGTGATAGGAACCAAAAGGTATATGAACGCCACACTAAAAGGTGATAAGTTCGATTTATCAAAGGAGAGAATGACACCACAAGACAACTTGATAAGTCAATTCAGTCCCGAAAAGAACAAAGAGAAATGGAAAACTCACAAGTCTCAATTGAAGCATAAAATTGACAAAAGTCCCTAAAACAAGCTGATTACAAAGTATTTATAGCCTAGGAAGAGCCTAGTCGAATAGTCACAATTCATCAGCTTAAATGAGCTAATAATAGGTTGAAATAAGCTTAATTACTAAGTACAAGCCTTTGAAGTCTTCTAAGCCTAGGGAACGGCAATGGACAGCAACCTTAATGTTCCAATACTTCCTTTCGTAAAACCTCTAAAATAGCATGCAAATGTTCAAGATGATCAGATCAGGATTTACTATAAATTAGAATGTCATCAAAATAAACTACGTAAAATGACCAATGAAAGATCTCAAAACATGGTTCATCAACCTCATGAAAGTACTCGGGGTATTGATTTTAAACGCCGTCTTCAACTCGTCCCCTTCCCGCATAAATATTTGATGACAACCGCTTTTCAAATCAATCTTAGAGAACAGTTTAGCACCATTGAGATCATCTAACATATCATCGAGCCTAGGAATGGGATAACGGTACTTGATGGTAATTTTGTTGATGGCTCGACAATCCACACACAGCTTCTACGAACCATCCTTTTTTGGGTAGCAACAGAACAGGCACTGCGCATAGACTTAAACTCTCCCGTATATAGCCTATCTCCATTAAATCCGTTACTTGTCATTGCAAATCCTTAGTTTCCTTGGGGTTACTTTAGTAGGCCGGTCGATTCAGAATTGTAGCTCCGGGAACAAAGTCTATTTGGTGTTCGATACCTCAAAGAGGAGGCAACCCACTAGGCACTTCTTCCGGGAAAATGTCCTCGAATTCTTGAAGCAAAGAAATAATAGAAGAAGACAAAGAATTATCAAGTTTGTTAGCATCAAACAAACACTCCTGGTACATAAGTACAAGCACGAGCTGACACATCAACAAGGACTTCCTTACTTCTCTTTTCTTCACAAATACGCTCATTTTACCACTCTCGTTTTCTTTTTGACTTTCTTTTTCCTCTCGTGCTTTTACCGCCACTCTCTCACTTTTTCCTTTCTTTTTCTCGTTTTTCTTTTCTTTTTCTTTTTCAATCTTTTTTTCTTGTTCTTTTTCTTTTGCTTTTTCTACAGATTCTTTCAATTTCAATTGATCTTGGTACACTTGTTTTGGGGTAAGTGAGGCTAAGGTTACATTTTTGGCTAGGTGCTTAAAGTTATATCGATTTGTGTAATCTCATGGATCACGCACCTATCAAACTGCCATGGACACCCCGAAAGGAGATGTCTTGCGTGCATGGGCACTAAATCACACACCACTTCGTCTTGGTACTTCTTGATGGAAAATGCTACCACAGCTTGTTTTGTTACTTTAAGCTTGCCTTCGTCATTTAACCATTGAAACTTGTACGGAGTTGGGTGCTTGGTCATGGCTAATCTGAGCTTTTCCACTAGCATGCTACTTGCAATGTTGGTGCAACTTCCGCCATCGATGATCATACTACACACCTTGCCTTGGATGTGGCATCGGGTGTGGAAGATGTTCTCCTTTTGTTGTTCGGTTTCAGCACTTTGGATGCTGAGACTTCGCTTCACCATAAGGATTTTGCTGTAACGCCCTGAATTTTGGGCCTAGAAGTATTGGGCCTTGAGTTTTGGATCAGTTAAAAGGTGGCTTAAATAATTCAAATATGTAATTTTGAAGTGTTTGGAGGGTACAATAAAGTCTCGGGTTCAAGTTAGGCCATAGGAAAAATTTTTATTTTTAGCCTTAGTGGAACCCTGATCTCATGTGGTATGACTCATAAATAAATCAGGGTAAAATAAGGCACAAAAATAAGTGTGGTGTAGTGGCAAAGTGGCACCACTTAGGGGACAAGGAAATGATGCCATAAAGGAAGCAAGGGGTCCAAGGTTCAAGTCTTGGCTCTTGCAATTTATTTTGGTTTTTCTTTTAAATAAATCTGGAAGCAAGTAGGTGGGCTTTGAAGTTAAATGTGTTGGACTTATGACACAAATGAGCTTGTGTCCTAGTGGAGGTGGCGTGGCATGGTTATTGAGAGGACTATGGTTCGAATCCCTTTGCACGCAAAGGTTGGTTATTTTGCTAATGAGTTTATTTTGGAGGATTGATGGAGGGATCCTACATCGAGAAGCTAGCATGGGAGTAGGCGAGAAGCTGCCTTTAAATAGAGCGATCTATGAGGAGAGTAAGCATACCTTGGTTGGCATTTGGGCATAGGAGTGTTTCTATCAGGTGTGTATTTCTCACTACTCTAGCTGTAGGACGGCTACTTTGAGCTGCAATAGGCTGAAAGGGGCCATGTGGGCCCAATGGGCCTACGGGCCCAATTGGATAAGTTGTTTTATTGTGTAGTAAATATTGGACTAGACTAGGTGAATCTCATATCTGTGGCTAGATTTGGGCTAAAAGGGCCACACGAGCGTATGGACCCATTTGGGTCGAGAATGGGCCCTAGGCCCATTCGCATTGTTATCTCTGTTTAGAATACTTTAGTTTACCAAATTACTGAAATACCCTCGACTTGGAAAATTACCAAAGTAACCCCGATTTACCGAATTACCATTTTACCCCCCGATTTACAAAATTACTAAAATACCCTTGATTTACAAAATTATTGAAATACCCTTGGTTTACAAAATTACTGAAATACCCTTGGTTTACAAAATTACTGAAATACCCTTGGTTTACAAAATTACTGAAATAGCCTTATAGGGTAGAACTACTGTAATACCCCCGATTTGCAAAATTACAAAATTACCCCCGATTTGGAAAATTACAGAAATACCCCAGTTTACAAATTACGAAAATACCCCAGATTTCAAAATTATCGAAATACCCCTGATTTACAAAATTACCAAAATGCCCCTGGTTTATGAAATTATCGAAATACCCCTGGTTTGTGAAATTACCGAAATAACCCTGGTTTCTGAAATTACTGAAATACCCTTGGGTTGTAAAAATACCGAAATATCCCTATAGGGTAAAATTACTGAAATACCCCTTTAGGGTAGAATTATCGAAATACTCCTGTAAGGTAGAATTATCGAAATACCCCTGTAGGATAAAATTACCGAAATACCCCTATAGGGTAGAATTACTGAAATACCCCTATAGGGTAAAATTATTGAAATACCCCTGTAGGGTAGAATTACCGAAATACCCCTATAGGGTAGAATTACTGAAACACCCTTGTAGGGTAGAATTATCGAAATACCCCTGTAGGGTAGAGTTACCGAAATACCCCTGTAGGGTAGAATTACTGAAATACCCCTGTAGGGTGGAATTACCGAAATACACTTGTAGGGTGGAATTACCGAAATACCCTTGTAGGGTAGAATTATCGAAATACCCCTGTAGGGTAGAATTACTGAAATACCCCTGTACGGTAAAATGACCGTTTTGCCCCTAGGGTGTACAATGACTGTTTCGCCCTTGTGGGCAAGTGATTGACTTGGTTGGTGTATTTGATTGAATTGACTGTGTTCGTATGATAGTATTTTGACTAATGTGACTATGGTTGTGTGACTGGTAGGTTTTAATATATGTTTAAATGACTGATAATGAGCATGGCCATTCTGCATACACGTTTGATGATTGAGCATAGCATACACGACATATTACATGAGGTTGGGTTTGATATGAAGGAAGTGCTATAAAGTGGCTCTACCTCATATTTTTGCTCTGGTGGCTCTACCACGATTTCTGTATTAGCAGCTCTGCTGTGTCTGTGGTGTGTAGGGTTGGGTGGGTTGAGTTATTCCCCACATGGTGTGTAAGGCTGGTACGGGTGGTGTGTAGGGCTGGATGGGCTTGGGCATTGCATTCATATTCTGATTCTGATTCTGATACTGATTCTAATTCTGATTCTGATTTTGATTCTGATTTTGATTCTAATTTTGATTCTGATTCTGATTCTGATTCTGATTCTGATTCTGATTTTGATTCTAATTCTGATTCTGATTCTGATTCTGATACTTATACTAACTCTGATTCTGATTTTGATACTGATTCTGGTTCAGATAATGTCTCTGATTCTGTAATGGGCTAAGGCCCATCTGGTACTACCTTTTGTAATAGGCTAAGGCTCAATTGATACTGGAACTGTGGTAGGGCAAACTTTTTAATTCTTTTACATGACTGACTGTTTGTATTTATAGTAGGGGATTACATACTGAGTTTTCATAAAACTCACCCCGTTTACTAACTGTGCAGGTAATTCCTAGCCTTAGACGGATCGGAGCTGTGAGGGACTCGGAGAAGGCCACACACTGCTTATGCTTCCTGTTTTGATTCTTTACTCTCAAGTACTTTATTTTGGGTTTGGTTTGTAATAAGGCCTTTTATAATTTCTGGATTTTTATTTTAAGGTTTTTATTTACTTTGAATTATACTTGCTAGAGGTGAATCGTGATTTTCCAAAATGTTAACTGTTTTCGAGCACTACGTTTTTCGCAACTAATTAAATTGAGCTTCCGCAATAAAGAAGGTTTTAAAGGTAATAATATTTTTTTAAAAGGGATTAACTTTTAGTTGACCATGTTTTGAAAATAAACAAACACAAGTTTTAGTTGGCAACAAGTTTTAAATAAGAAGGGTTTCATTGAAAACATGGTTTTCAAAAAACACTTCAATGTGACACGCCAGACTCAGGTCTAACTTCTAGGCCGGGTATGGGGTGTTACATTTGCCTTCAACCGGGTACTCTAAATTTTCTTCTTTATCAGTTGGTGATTTGAGCTCATTTTCGAATTCCTCTTAAGATTCGATCTCGCTGTCGACTCTTACCACCATGACTCTCCGATTGAGACATTGGCTGGCTATGTGTCCCCGGCCTTGACACTTGAAACATTTAATGTCTCTCGGGTAATTTGGTACTAGCTCATTTTTATTTTGACTTGACTCGCCAACGGGTTGATTGGATTTGGCTGCTACAACCGGCTCCTTAGTTCGAATAGAGAGTTTATTGGCTCATTGGCTCCATTTGTTAGTGGAGGGATTGGTGTAGGATCGACTAACTCCTTTTCATTTGAGTTGTTTTTTGACTTTTATCGCCATGTGGATCCTGTCCATCCCTACAACATAGTGTTCCAATTCAATTATGTTGGTGATGTCGCGGTTTAGGCCCGGAAGGAATCTGGCCATAGTCGCTTCTTGATCCTCCTCGATATCGGCCTAGATTATTGTTATCTCTATTTTCTTGTAATAGTCTTCAACGCTTCTATTGCATTGGGTAAGGCTTTGCAAATGTTGATAAAGATCCCGGTGGAAGTAGGAAGGGATGAACCTTTTTCGTATGATCGACTTCATTTCAGCCCAAGTAGAGATAGACCTTTCACGATTTCTTCTTCGACTCGTTACTAGCTGGTCCCACCATACAATGGCATAATTTGAGGATTCAATAGCCATAAGCTTTACCTTCTTACTCTCTGAATCATTATAACATTCAAAGACTAGCTCGATCTTCTTTTCCCACTCCAAGTAAGCTTCGGGGTCATTCTTACCTTGGAACGGGGTATAGCCATTTTAATATTTTTGAGGCTGTCATCAACTGATTTCTTTCTCGATGGCCCCGGTTTCTTTGGCCTTATTGTCGAGCACTTTGAACAGATGAATGATCACTCTCTTTGTCACTAGGCTCTATGGTCTTCTCGGTCTTACCTATAATGTCTGAGCACTCACCTTTAATTTTGAGGGGTTCTCTCACGTTGGACTTGCTCGTCTAGTTGCTGCAAATGCTCGTGTGTTGGCTCTATTTCTTCTCAAAGCATCCTTTGGAATTCTCGCATCATGGCTTATTGAGCCAAATCAACAACTCCACCACCTTGAGCAACATTTTGAATTGGTCGAATACCACCACCACCTTCGTTCTGATTTCTTTTTCAGACTTCTTGGCATATTGAATACTCACAACAAAAACCTCACAAATTTCTCTCACAAACAAATCACATACTATTGGCTTTTTCTACACTCAGATGAGCTCACAACTCTCGTACCTTTTTCCATTCAATACGCCTTTCTAAGTTCTCAAAGGGACTATTTAGACTTAGAAGCAGTGGGTTGGTTTGCAAAGAGTTGTCGGTTTAGGGTAGGAATGATGTTAGGATCAATAGGTAGGCTAGAAAAACAAAAATAGGTTGATTAAGGTGTGGCCAAATGGTAGAGGGAAACAATGTGACTAATTCGGGTAGCACACAAAACTTTTAAAACTAGCTTCTTCTCATTTTTTCTTTTTTTTTATCCAAATTTTTTTTCACTTTCAAAACTTGATATTCACTCTTTGATCAATAAGGAATGCTGGAAAGGTTTTTATACGATTTTTTTACCGAATTATAATACCGTAGTGCTGAGAATGTCGAATAGTCACAATTGATCAGCTTAAATGAGCTAATAATGAGCTGAAATAAGCTTAATTACTAAGTACAAGCCTTTGAAGTCTCCTAAGCCTAGGGAACGGCAATAGACAACAACCTTAATGTTCCAATTCAGTAGAGCAAATGAGTTGATTTATAACAGCCCAATTTCGAGTCTGATCGAAACAGGTGGTTTTGGGACCACTTAAACGAGTCAAAATATTTATTTTATTATTTTATTATGTCTTACAGCATGATAGAGTTATTGTGTGAAAGTCTCATATAGAAATTTTACTGTTTAATTAGCCAATTCAGTAAAAAGGACTAAATTGCATAAAGTGAAAATATGAGTTCTATTAATAGAATGGCTTAATTAGCAATGGCTTTATAAATAGGAGGCCTTAAGTTGTTAATATTCCTTTATTTAAGATAGGGGCCATTTATATCCATATATCGTATGATTTTTAAATGGTTTTATAAAGGTTAATTTAGGTATTTGATTATTAAAAGTTATTAAAGTAAAACAAAAAGGAAATTTCTTCATTTTGTCTTCTTCAACACTGAAACTAACTAAGAAAAACACCATTTTTGTACTACTTGTTTGGCCAAGTTTCATTTGAATATCAAGGTACGATTTAAGCTCAAATTTTAATGATTTTCTTTGAGCTCATTGTAGCTCAGTATAACTAGCCTGTATCTCAATTTCTAAAATTATTGATGTTTTTGCAATGTGTCATTGTTGAATACATGTGTATTTTGATGTTTCTTGATTGATTATTAAAGGTAGTTAATAGATATACAAGTTTTATAAAGTGATTTTTGACAAAAATGTCGAAAAATGATTAAATTGAAAAAGATAGAATTTTTGTGGTTAGAAATGTGAATAATTGAAAATGTGGGCTTAGTAAAAGCCATAGGAAATTCGGCTAAGGTAAATTGTGGTTTTAATTGTGTGAATTTATCATTTTGTGTATTAAGGACTAATACGTCAAGTTATGAAAATATAAGGGCTATTTTGCAAAATGGCTAAAATACATGTATTTGAACTAAATTGAATGTGTTAGTAATAATGGAGTTAAATTTGAATTAATATAGATCAAGACAAGCAAATCCCAGAATTTGATCGGGGGGGACGAAAGGTAGACGAGTAGATATCGAATTACGAGCTATTACGAAGTAAGTTCGTATAATTAGAATTGAACTTGTATTATATTTATAATTACTAATTTTAATATTGTATAAATGTATTTATGAAATAATGAATTGAAATGCCTATTGGTTACATGTTCAATTTGAATACTGAGTCCCGTTTGAACTGTAGAAAGTCGTAGGATACAAGTGACATGTCACTAGGGCTAAAGGTTGGTTGAGCTCCTGCATTCGTTGCAGACTCACCACAGCTTATGAGCTTACATGTTCGGCCTTTGGGCTAACTGTTCAGCCTTCGGGCTTACCGTTCAGCCTTTGAGCTTACATGTTCAGCCTTCAGGCTTACCGTTATCGGCTGAGAAGGAGCATACCGTACATGGCTCGAAAGAGCATACATGATGAATTGATGGGTTTATAGGTTTAGCATACATGATGAATTGATGGGTTTACAGGTTTACATATAAACATTGTGTGTGTATCATTCCAAAGGTTCAACGGGCAATATACCAATATGAAAATAAGAAAATACATGTTATAAAGATAAAAAATGTACATGGTATGTATATCTATTGTATGAATTACATGGACTACATGAATGATATGTTACAAGTATATGATTTCATGGTATATGTTGCATAGTTTACAAGGATTATGTGGTACAAGAGTATAAATGCTATATGATGACTTGATAAATGAAGTATGTAACTTATATGTATGAAATGTGACATGGATTATACGATCTTATAAATAGAAGATGAAAGGTGATATGTTATAAGCATTGAAATGTACATGAATGTTATATGCTTGGTTTCATCCCTTGTATGGATGAATATATGATTGTTATATATGACTAAAATGTGGTTGAATCCTTTGAATAGGCAATATGAGCGTATGAGTTGGTTGTTATTGCTTGAATTGCTTATTTATACTTGGTAAGCTTGTTTCTATATTATACGGGCTTACTAAGTTTTTAAAGCTTACTCTATTTATTTTTCCTGTGTTTTATAGATTCGAAAGTTATCTCGATTCTGGACAAAGTCAGAGATTACCATCACACTATTCGGATAGCTTTTGGTACTTTGGAATCTTGTAATTGATATAAATTATGGCATGTATAGGCTAGTTTATAAGTTAATGTTTATGGCCATCTATGTGTTAATGAATGTGGTACGTTTTGGTACTTGTTCAAGCTATGAGATATGGCTTGAAATGATAATGGTTAGCTTGTTGTGAATGCATTTTACATTATGTCTTTTATATGGTATTTTGTGATGAGTGGTACATGGTATATGTGATGTTTGAATATGGTTATTTGTTAGGTTTCAATTGTGATGAAAATGGTAAGTCGAAATAGGTATTGATTTGGTTCATTTGGTACATGTTTGATGATGCAAATTGACATGAATTTTGGTTGATTATAAATTGGTATAAATGTGTTTGTTTTGGCTGATTTGGTTGCTCATTGAGTATATAAAATTGTTATGCAATTGATGTTTTAGGTACTTGCCCAAATGGGTGTGAAAATAGCTTAAATCAAGCCTATTTTGTGCCACACAGCCAGAGCACACGGGCGTGTGTCTCAGCAGTGTGACCCCTGCATTTTGCATGAATAAGTCAGCATTGTACACGGGATGGACACATGGGCGTGTCTGGTACCCGTGTAGCCAAGTTAGGTTTCCACACGGCCAAGACACACGAGCGTGTCTTATGGCCATGGGTGCAAGTCAGTAGCTCTATGAATTTCACACAGTCGACACACACGGGCATGTCTTATGGCCGTGTGCATAAGTCAGTATGTATGCCCTGCTTTCACACGGCCTGGACAAATGGGCGTGTTTGGTAGCCGTGTGACTCTATTTCAAAATTTTTTTTGAATTTTTTCATATCTTTTATATGCTACCAAATTAGTCCCTGTTGTATGATTGAAGCTTTATATGTATGTTTTAAGCATGTTATGTTTTTACATGATTAATATTGCTGAAATGAATTGATGTTTGATAAAAAGTTTAAAGTTTTACTGTTCAGGTTTGAGTTACAAGTCCAGTAATGCCCTATACCTATTCTGGCAATGGTTATGGGATAGGGGTGTTACATGATTACTTAGGCTAGAATTCAATGATTGAGCGGCCAAATAACTTTAGTTCACTTGATTAAACCAGCTTTGGGCAGCCTAATGAACAACAGCAGCATTTAGTGGCATTTTGGGCATACAAATAGCCTTTGAGTGTGAACATGTGGATGCAATCGATCACAACTGTGAAAGGTTGATTTTGAACAGCCGCTAGGTGTGAGAGGAATATAAGAGTTGAGTAAACTTGTGTGAACACCTCCTTTGTCTATTGCAATGCTTGAACAACCCATTAGAGAAAAGGAATGAGCTGCCAAATTAAATAGTGCATAATGCTCTCCTTAATTTCCGTCCATGTACCTAGCTAATTCTTGCTGAATGGTCACCTACAAGCATCCATTAAAATTTGGTCAAGACACCTTCAATGAGTCTAATTAAGTTGTCTTAGCTTAGGACATTTTAATTAGCTGTAGGAACTAAGACAAATTAAATGAGCCAAAGACAACTTAAATTACTGTAGTAATTCAGACAAATTAAATGACTTAAGCCTATTAATGTTGAAAATGTTTAGACAAGTTAAATAGCTTAAAAACACATCTAACGCTTAACTAAATTAATTAAATTAATTAAATAACTTAAACTAAATTAACTAGAATTTATTCCAGCAACTTAAGTGAACTAATATGAACTAGAGTAAGGTAAAGATCAGCTTGCAATAAGCTGCAAGGGACACCTATTGAGCTGATCCAAGCATGACCAATGGATTTGGCTACTTCCTCTTCCTAAGCTCAATCAACATAGCTTGCTAATGCATCTTGGAACCTCTTAGCATGATAACGAGTTATAGGTCCTAATGGCAGCTCCATGGGTTCATGGTAGTTTCCCGAGCTAGGGTTGGATCACCAACAGAATAAGGTGAATAGGGAAAAATTAGGGAAGCAATTTTTTGAGATATCTGTAAAAATCCCTAATTACCTTAAGCTAGAAAGGGTGTTTTTTGTGATTAGTTTAGGCCAAAAGAGCAAACTCAAAGAGCGAGGGAAACGAAGAAAGGTGGAGTGGCACAATGGATATTGGATGAACATTGATAGAAACGGAACTGGCAGAGTATTTATATGTGCTGTAATAGAGATTACGAATGAATCTAGTAGCGCAACCTAAACACTTTAAACTGAACTGAAAATTTTGTTATTTTAGTGTATATTATGTTAACAAGTAGCATAAAATTCATTTTTGCTTAAAATGATCAAACTTTTTTACCGAACACTTTGAAAAATGAGAAAAGGAGTTGAAACAAAGTCGATGTTGCAACAAAAAATCTCTTTGTGGAGACACCGCCCATAGACTCAAGAAATTGAGAAATCTGTCTCAAAGTCGTGACACAACACCTTTCTGTCACGACACAACATCCAATATACCCTTAGAGTAAAAAAAATTCAAGGTGTGCCGAGACATTAAAGCCCCAAGTCATGAAATCGACATCCTGTTAGAGGTGTCGCAACACAAAACCTCTTTGTTACGACATCGCTACAATTTTTTGCAGGGTCGACCCGACCCATTACGCAACCTGTCGATTTTTAGTTTTTTTTTAACTTGATTTTCAAGGTTAAAAACATAAAAGGTTTTAACCTAAATTCGTTCCTACTTAATTTTGAACCCTTAACAACATCTAATCCCTTTCAAAACCTCTCAAAATTCTTCAACTCTAAAAGCCCTTTTTCTACTCAAATTCCTGTTTTTGCAATCTCTTTCTTTCTTTTGGTGTTCAAAGTGGTGTAGGAACAGAAGTGAAATGTAAAAGAGTTACATCAACACAATCTCCACAAAGAATTAAAAGTAAAAGAAACTAAGGTTAAAGGTTCCTATCTTGTTTTATTATTTCATTGATTATTGTTTGAAGTTTGTTAGCTATTCTAGATTTAAAAATATCAAATATGCCTCCAAGAAAATCTAGGAGAACTAATGAACTCGAACTATCAAAAAGTACAATCCCCTTTAATTTTCCAAACTCGAATGTTAGAAATTTTTTCTTAGAACTTCAAGGAAAAACATTTATTCAAGAACGAGGGTTTGAACCGTCAATGGTTTTATGTCTGGGGATTTGGCTTTTGGCTTGATATCATAGATGGTAATGTCTTTGCTCTATCCCTAAAGACTCTGCTATGGTCCCAGCAGTTCAAGAATTTTATGAATCTTTAAAGGACTGAGAGTTTAGGAGATCAGAATATGCCACATGGAAAACAATTTCAGTATGGGAGAAGAAGGTACGAGTCACCCCTTGAGTTATTTGTGATTTTTGTAACACTTCATATTATGAAAATGATTTTGTAGAAGAAATTGATTTAAAATATTTTAGAGACATAAATATGGATAACATTATAAATTACCTAACAGAGGTTAAGTGTGAATGGAAATGTCTCCTCAATTATGAAGTACCCATGACCTTTACTCAGGCAATCATGTTCCTAGTGGCCAAAATGTGGATCCAATTTTTATGCACTTGAATCACTTTGATAGTAAGTATCTCTAATATGAATACTTTTCAAGCAGTTTTACAGAGAAAACAAGTATGCATCGAGACATGGATATACCATTACATGAAATAGCGCATTAGCAACCAAAAAGTTGGGGTTTTCTTTCCCTACTTAGTAACAACATTGTGTAAAAGAGCTGATGTACCAACTACAACTATTGAGCAATCTATTAAGCCATCCAAAAGTATTATAGGAGATACACTCTACATACAATACATGGAGCTTCGTGTGAAACATATAAAGTATTAGAACAAATGCCAAAAAGAGAAGACAGATACTCTAGCTTAATCTAAAAGGAAAGCAAAATCGAAAACTTGACAAGAAATTGTTGAAAGCAATAATATAAAACTAGATTGGATGATAAAATGGATACAAGAGACGGGCTCGATTTTCCATGATTTTGCATGATAAAACAATATTAGAGTACCAAATTATTCATTGGATATGTTTGGTTCAATGCATTTTGAGCATGAAGAAGAGGAGCAAGAGAGCAAGGAACAAGAAGATGGTGAGAACGAGGAAAAAGAAGAAGAAGGTAATGAGATAGACCTTGAGGAGGAGGATGGAGATTGAACTGAAATTTTAATTTTTTTTTTTAAAGAATTGTATTAATTTTGGGATAATTTTCATGTCTTTTCATTTTAAAAGTAGGATTAATAGTAGGTGTTTATTTGTTTTATTTTTTGTTTCAAGTTTTCTATGTAGGAACTCCATATGAAAGAAGCACAATAAATTCGAGCTTTCAACAAAAAAGGAAAGGACTAAACCGAGTCAAAAACTTATTTTATTATTTTAATGAGAATTACATCTTGATAAATGATATTACAAAAATTTTGTTAAAATATTTTACTGATTGAATTCTTAATTTGGTAAAAAGGACTAAATTGCGTAAAGCGTAAATTTTGAATTCTATTAGCAAAAAGGGTTTGTTAGCTATAGAATTTCAAATGAAAGGTCCTTAAATGGTAATTGAGTTATTAAAGTTAAAAATAAACAAAACAAAATCATTTTTCTATTCATTCATCTTTCTCCCTAGCCGATTTTAATAAGAAGAAAAGCCATTTTAGGGCTTGATATTTAGCTAAGCTTCTCAAGCACTAACATGTACAGTTTTAGCCCGGTTTTTAATGATTTTGTAACACCCTGATTTTAGGCCTAGAAGAATTGGGCCTCAGGCGTCGGTGTGTTTAAAATTTTCGAGAGTATGATAACGGTACAAATTGCATGTTAGAATGGTTGGGCTAGTGATTTTGAAGTATTTAGGGGTCTCTATGAAGTCCTGAGTTTGAATTTTGGGTTAGGAAAATTTTTGTTTTTCAGCCTTTAGGGAACCCTAAACCAAGGAGTTATGACCTTTAAATAAATGGAGAAGAAATAGGACATAAGTAAGGTTGTGGTGTAGTGGCTAAGTGGCGTCACTTAGAGAGTAAGAAGGTGGCATCATTAGCTGCCAAGGGGATTCTAGGTTCTAGTGCTAGCATGGTAATATATGGGGATTTAATTTTTACGCTATGGACGGCTATAGTGGCATTGGAGTTGAACTCTAAAGGAGTGAAATTCAAGGAAGAGATTAATAGAGTGATAAGGGGAGATTATCTTGGAGGAAAATTAGGAGATGGGGTGTGTGAAGAGTTGGTGCCGATTTGGGCAGTGAGGAGTGTGTAAATTCGGCTTAGGGGAGCAAATGAGTGTCGTTTTTGGGTCTTTTAGGGGGTATTACGAATTTTCATTGTTGGTTCTTAAGGGTATTGTCGAATTCTCTCTTTCTTTATTGCCTTTGCTGAAACCTTCTCCTCTCAATTTCCTTGTTGCTTCATCATTCTTTTCCTTGTTCCTTAACCTTGGCCGATTGGGTGCTAAACCAATTAGCCAATTTTTTTTCTTATTTTGTGTGGAATGCTCTCCTCTTCTGTGTGGCTGAATCCCTTGTTATGCTATCACCAACTTTGTTTTTGTTTCTAAACACCAAAACCAACATCTCCTCTCTTTCTTCTTAATTGTGGGATCGAATCTTTTTTTCAAGTCTAACCAAATTACTCCTAGTGTGCTTTGGGTATGGTAAGTGCGTTTAACTCTATTTTCAATTTTGGTGGTTGGCTGAATGTTATTAGGAGTTGTAAGGGTGACTACGATAGATGTTTGTCATCTACTAAGTCAATCTTGAATAATAAGAGTTTCTACAACGCAGATCTGGGAATCGATCGGGGCTAGCAAGTGGTGAAAGTTTAATTAGGTTCAATCGCGTAAGGTAAGGAGAAGTGGTATGATTTCGGCTTTTGATAATAGTATTTGATAAGTGTATGATTAATTGTTGAGTGACACCGATTGTAGGTTCGTGGCTAAGGAGATCGTAGCACGTTTTGCTATCAGGTGTGTACACACACTTCACACACATAATAGATCAGCAAATCCCGGAATGTCGAAAAGCTGAAATGTCGAAAAGCCAAAAGTTTTGCTACGGTAGTCTTGCAACTGCGTGAACACTCGTGTGAGGGTAATTGATACGATACTAGAGACCCCATGAGCGATTTCATGGACTTAGGTCACATTTTGGCCAACTGGTCTAGAATGGGCTGGATGGGCTGACGGGCTCGTGGGCCTAAATAAGCAAAAATTGGTAAATTAGTAATAAGCGACGATCTGATTAAGCTGGTTGTATAGCTTGGATTAGATTTAGGCCTGATAGGCCGTATAAATGTTTCTGGGCTTAGTAGGCCATATAAATATGATTGAGCCCAATAGGCTATTCGAATGTATGTGGGCTTGATAGTGTTAGGTAATAGACTTTTAGGCATAGTTGCGAATGATTTCTTAAGCAAACATAAAACTTAATTAATCAATTAAGTGTAACTGTGGACAAGTCATAAGGTTAAAGTGTGGCAATGGGTATATGCATGTCTAGGATTGGATCTAGGGAGAGCTTGGTACTTAAGCGGTCTTAATGACTCACCTCCTCTTCTCTAGAATCCTACCTGGTGCATAGTATCTGTTCACTTTAGCCAACGGGGACTTGTTGACGGGACAAGGTACGAAATTAGACGCATTGTATTAAGAAATTTCTAAAATACCCTTGTAGGGTAGAATTACTGAAATACCCTTGTAGGGTAAAGATTACTAAAATACCCCTGTAAGGTAGAAATTACTGAAATACCCCTGTAGGGTAGAATTATTGAAATACCCTTGTAAGGTAGAATTACTGAAGTACCACTGTAGGGCAGAATTACTGAGATAACCTTGACTTACAAAATTATAGAAAAACCTTTAGTTAGCAAATTACCAAAATACCCCTATGTTCCATGAGTATGACTTCTGCATTTATATGTTAACTGTTGCATTCATGTGTTATTATATTGCATATGGGTTGGGATTATAATTGGAGGAAGTGTATATAAGAGTCGCACGGTTGCTTGACAACTCTGGATCCACTCTAGGCTTTTTAGCCACTGTAGGCTTTTTAGCCACCGAGCAGTTATGTTGCACTGATAAGTAGTGCCGCAACCGATGATGCACCGAATATGAGCAGCTATGCGGCAATGGTAAGTGGTGCTGCAATCGGTGCCACACTTGGTGCATAAGGATGGGTGGGTTGAGTTTCTCCCCGTAGGAGTGTAGGGTTGGAAGGAGGTGTACAGGGTTGGTTATGGGAAATTGCACATTGCATAATCATATTGATATTTTTGTGATTTGGGCTAAGGCCTAAGGCCACTGTATGTTGAGATATGGGCTCAGGCCCAACCGAGGCCACATGGGCTAAGGCCCAAAGGCCTCCGTTATTGAATAGGGCTTAGGCCTAAATTGTTTAATGCATGTTATGTGTGTGTGGATGGATGTACACACTGAGTTTTAGTAAAGCCACTCCCTCTTTTTAATTTTTTTCAGGCGACCTTTAGTAGGCGGCTCGACGATGGAGGGGATTCAGAGGTGGCTATGCTGCAACTTGTTTTAATGATCAATAGTTTTATTTATTTACCTTATTTTAAATTATTTTTATTGGGCTGTAATAAGGCTTTATAACTTCTGGATTATTTTTAAGTTTGGGATTTTATTGTGATTTTATAATTGCTAGAGGTAGAAACGAGTTCTTCCAAAATAACAACTATTTTAAATTAAGCTTCCGCAATGATTAAGATTCTATAAGTAATAACGTCTTAAATAGGGAATAAACTTTTTAATAAACCACATTGGGAATTGATCAAACGCAAACTAAGGTTTTACACAAATTTTAAAACGAGAAGGGTTTTTAATGAAAACTTGTTTTTCAAAAAACGCATCAATGTGACACGCCAGATTCGGGCCTAACTTCTAGGCCGGGTTTAGGGTGCTACATTTAGTGGTATCAGAGCCCGGTTGCAAAGCTCGGGCTATGAAATGAGCTTTAGTATTTGAGTTAAAAAGTATTTTTGAATGAATTAAAATATTTTGAAAAATTTTTATTGTGTGGCACACCGGGTCTCCGTCGTCGAGCCAAGTAAGTGCCCTTAACACTTTGATTTATTGAACTATTGTAGATAGAGATACTGTGATCCCTTAGATATTTAGAATTGAAGTTTGTATTTATTCTGTGTATTTTGTTTAAATGAGATATTCTAGATACGTGGTTAAATTATTTAGATCAAAGTGCGCAGCAGTAGCGTAGTGGGGTAGCTGATACTCGACTACTGTGTTATTTAGAAATTTAGAGGACGAAATTTCTTTAAGGGGGTAGAGCTGTAACACCTTGATTTTAGGCTTAGAAGAATTGGGCCTCAGGCGTGGGTGTGTTTAAATCTTTTGAGAGTATGATAGCGACACAAATTGCAAGTTATAATAGTTGGGCTAGTGATTTTGAAGTATTTAGGGGTTTCTATGAAGTCCTGAGTTCGAATTTTGGGTAAGGAAATTTTTTGTTTTTCAGCCTTTAGAGAACCCTGACCCAGGAGTTATGACCTTTAAATAAATGGAGAACAAATAGGACACAAGTGAGGTTATGGTGTAGTAGCTAAGTGACGTCACTTAGGGAGTAGGAAGGTGGCGTCATTAGCTGGCAAGGGGATCTTAGGTTCGAGTGCTAGCATGGTAATATTTGGGGATTTAATTTTTACGCTATGGACGGCTAGCAGTGGCATTGGAGTTGAACTCTGAGGGAGAGAAATTCAAGGAAGAGATTAATAGAGTGATAAGGGGAGAATATCTTATAGGAAAATTGGGAGATAGGGTGTGTGAACAGTTGGTGCCAATTTGGGAAGTGAGGAGTGTGTAAATTCAGCTTAGGGGAGTAAATAAGTGTCGTTTTTGGGTCTTTTAGGGGTATTACGAATTTTCATTGTTGGTTCTTAAGGGTTATTACCGAATTCTCTCTTTCTTTATTGCCTATGTCGAAACTTTCTCCTCTCAATTTCCTTGTTGCTTCATCATTCTTTTCCTTGTTCCTTAACCTTGGCCGATTGGGTGCTAAACCAATTAGCTTATTTCTTTTCTTATTTTGTGTCGAATGCTCTCCTCTTCTGTGTGGCTGAATCCCCTGTTCTGCCATCACCAACTTTTTTTTTGTTTCTGAACACCAAAACTGACATCTCCTCTCTTTCTTCTTAATTGTGGGATCGAATTTTTTTTTCAAGTCTCTACTAAATTACTCCTAGTGTGCTTTGGGTTTGGTAAGTGCGTTTATCTCTATTTTCGATTTTGGTGGTTGGCCGAATGTTATTAGGAGTTGTAAGGGTGACTACGATGGATGTTTGTCATCTGCTAAGTCAATCTTTAATAATAAGAGTTTCTACAATGCAGATCTGGGAATCAATAGGGGCTAGCAAGCGGTGAAAGTTTGATTAGGTTCAATCGCGTAAGGAAAGGAGAAGTGGTATGATTTCAGCTTTTGGTAATAGTATTTGATAAGTGTATGATTAACTGTTGAGTGACACCGATTGTAGGTTCGTGGCTAAGGAGATCGTAGCACGTTTTGCTATCAGGTGTGTACACACACTTCACACATACAATAGATCGACAAATCTCGAAATGTCGAAATGTCGAAAAGTAGAAATGTCGAAAAGCCAAAAGTTTGGCTACGGTAGTCTTGGGAGTGCGCGAACACTCATATGAGGGTAATCGATATGATACCAGAGACCCCATGAGTGATCTCATGGACTTGGGTCACGTTTTGGCCAACTGGGCCAGAATAGGCTAGATGGGCCGACGGGCTTGTGGGCCCAAATAAGCAAAAATTGGTAAATTGGTAATGAGCGACAAGCTAATTAAGCTGGTTGTATGGCTTAGATTAGATTTAGGCCTGATGGGCCGTATAGATGTCATTGGGCCTGATGGGTCGTATAAATGTGTCTGGACCTAGTGGGCCATATAAATTTGATTGAGCCTAATGAGCTATTCAAATGTATGTGGACTTGATAGGGTTAGGTAATGGACTTTTAGGCATAGTAGCGAATGATTTCTTAAGCAAACATAAAACTTAATTAATCAATTAAGTGTAACTGTGGACAAGTCATAAGGTTAAAGTGTGGCAATGGGTATATGCATGTCTAGGATTGGATCTAGGGAGAGTTTGGTACTTAAGCGGTCTTAATGACTCACCTCCTTTTCTCTGGAATCCTACTTGGTGCATAGTATCTGTTCACTTTAGCCAACGGGGACTTGTTGACGGGACAAGGTACGAAATTAGATGCATAGTGTTAAGAAATTTCTGAAATACCCCTGTAGGGTAGAATTACTGAAATACCCCTATAGGGTAGAAATTACTGAAATACCCCTGTAGGGTAGAAATTACTGAAATGCCCCTGTAGGGTAGAATTACTGAAATACCCCTGTAGGGCAGAATTATTGAAGTACCCCTATAGGGCAAAATTACTGAGACAACCTTGGCTTACAAAATTATAGAAAAACCCTTAGTTAGTAAATTACCAAAATACCCCTATGTGCCATGATTAAGACTTTTGCATGCTATCTGTTAACTGTTGCATTCATGTGCTATTATATTGCATATGGGCTGGGATTATGATTGGAGGAAGTGTATATAAGGGTCACACGGTTGCTTGACAACTGTGGATCCACCGCAGGCTTTTTAGCCACCAAAGGCTTTATAGCCGTCGTAGGCTTTTTAGCCACCGAGGAGCTATGCTGCACTAAGAAGTAGCGCTGCAACTGGTGCTACACCGAATATGAGCAGCTATGCGACAACGATAAGTGTTGCCGCAACCGATGCCACACCAGGTGTATAAGGATGGGTGGGTTGAGTATCTCCCCACAGGAGTGTAGGGTTGGAAGGGTGCATATAGGGTTGGTTATGGGAAATTGCACATTGCATAATCATATTGATATTGTTGTGATTTGGGCTAAGGCCTAAGGCTACTGTATGTTGAGATATGGGCTTAGGCCCAACCGAGGCCACTATAAGCTAAGGCCCAAAGGCCACCGTTATTGAATAAGGCTTAGACCCAAATTGTTTAATGCATGTTATGTGTCTATCGAGGGACATACACACTAAGTTTTTGTAAACTCACTCCTTCTTTTTAATTTTTTCAGGTGACCCTCAGTAGGCAGCTCGACGATAGAGGGGATTCGGAGGTGGCTACACTGCAACTTGTTTTAATGATCAGTAGTTTTATTTATTTACCCTATTTTAAATTATTTTTATTGGGTTGTAATAAGGCTTTATAACTTCTGGATTATTTTTAAGTTTGGGATTTTATTGTGTTTTATAATTGCTAGAGGTAGAAATAGGTTTTTCGAAAACAACAACTGTTTTAAATTAAGCTTCCGCAATGATTAAGATTCTATAAGTAATAACATCTTAAATAGGGAATAAACTTTTTAATAAACCACATTGGGAATTGATCAAATGCAAACACAAATTTTTTAAACAAGAAGGGTTTTCAATGAAAACTTCGTTTTCGAAAAACACTTCAATGTGACACGCTGGATTCGGGCCTAACTTCTAGGCTGAGTTTAGGGTGTTATAGATTTGTACGTTTTTGAGCTCGTTGTAGCTAGCCCGTACCTTAGATTTTGAAATATCTAAAGATTTTAAATCATACCATTGTTGAATACTTGTGTATTCTGAAAGTTCTTGATAGATTATGAATGTTGATTGAAAGATATTGTAATATCCCGAATTAGGGCCTAATCGGAATAGTGGTTTCGTGACCACAAATACGAGATAGAAATAATCATTTTATAAATATTTTGAGGTTTATGATATGATTACATGATTGTGTGAAAATTTCGTGAAGAAATTCTATGCATAAAATGCTTAAGTTGAAATTAGGGACTAAATCGAATAAGTTGCAAAACTTGCATTCTAGAAGCTTTTAGCATGAAATTGCTTTGGAATATTAATTAGGAGGTCTTGAATAGCAATTTGACCAATTTCTAAAATTTTGGACAAAAATGGGCTTGTACATAAAAAAATTACAAAGAAAGGCATTAAGGGCATTTTTGTCAAATGGTAAAGGTGTTAAATTGAAATGTGTTTTATTTTTATTTTTATGGTTTACATTTTTATGAAATTATTTTGTAAAAAAAAATTTCGTACGAAAATTTTGACGTTTGGGCACTCAATTTAGTCAAAAGGACTAAATTGTAAAAAGTGCAAAAGTTGAGTTCTATATGTTAGAGGTGTCCAATTGTTATGAAAATTTAAATTGGAGGTCATTAAATGGTAATTAGAACATTGGTTAATTTATTGGACAAAAATGGACATGAAATGGGTGAAAAAAAGAATATTTTTAAGTTAGGGGCATTTTGGTCATTTAGTGATTAAATGAATTAAAAATCAAATTAAAAGCCAATTTTTGCTCATCTTCTTCCTCAAGGCCAAAAATAGCATGGAGAAACCATGGCTAGGGTTTTTCAAGCTTCCAAGCTCGATTGTAAGTCCGTTCTAGCCCCGTTTTTAATGATTTTTACGTTTTTAAAATCCCGGTAACATGATTTCTCTATTTCTGCCATTTATTTGAGCTAGGGTTTGATTTCAAAAATTGACCCATGTTGAATAATTGTGTATTTTGATGTTTTATGATAGAATATGAGGTTTTAAATTATGTTAAATAACTTGTGCTACTCGGTTTTAAGTAAAAACGAGTAAAACGGCTTAATCGGTAAAAATACCTATTGTTCATAAGTACATGTTATAGTGGGAATTTAAGGTTGCTATTAGTAAATAAATGATCAGCATGTCCTAAAACATAAGAATTATGGAAAAAGTTTAATTTTCGATCATTGGGGCAAAAGTGTAAATATGCAAAAGTTTATGGGCAAAATCTTAATTTTGCCAAAGTTAGAGTTAAGGACTATTTTGATAAATGTGAGTATTAAATAAGCTAAATGTGTTATTTTAGATCAAGAAAGACGTGGAATCGATCTTGATCGAGGAAAAGAAAAGATTGTGGACTAAATTGCAAAATTTCTATATTTTGTACCGAGGTAAGTTCATGTGTAAATAAGGTAACATAATTGTTATTTTAAGTGATTTAATGTTATTTATATGATATAATACTTATTATCATGAAATGTTATGCTTTGTGAATTATTATTTAGTAATATGCAAATTATGTGAGCTATTTGATAAATGTGAAATGCTACCAAGTATCGGTTCCGACATTTCAAGGAAGACGAGAAAGATGTGCGATTGAAGAAAATCTCGTTTGAACCTTGGGAATAAATTAGGATACAAGTGACATGTCACTAGGATGATTGAGTTCTGAACTCGTTGAGTTGAGTCTGAGTTCACTTATGGATGTGAACGCTTGAGCTCGTTGAGTTGAGTCCGAGTTCGCTTATGGGCGGGCTACATGGTAGCTTGGCTATGTAAATTCCGTAGGCTATTGAGTTGTCTAGCTACGGATATGACACTTCTGTATGTGAAATCCGTGTATCCGAGTTATATTCCGATGAGTTCAACGGGTAGATTTTTAAATGAACAATGAGAACGCCTAAATGAAAGAGGTATGTTGGAAAGTATGGTAAAAGAGGAAGTTGGACAGGTATGAGCATAAATCTCGAGTTGAGAACTTGGTAAGACAAGAATGTGGTAAAATAGCAAGTATTCTTGTATCATGAATGTTTTAATGATATTATGTAATTGGTGGTTATGTTGATTTGCATAGTTATGTTACTTGTTTTTTACATGTGAATCTACTAAGCATTTATGCTTACTCCCTCCTTTTCATTCATTGTAGTTTTGACAAGCCAACTTGGAAATCGGGAAGGGTCAAAGGAACGTTCACACTATCCGGAACAAATTGGTATAATGGCTTGTATTTTGAATATGGCATGTATAGCATTATAGTCATTTTGTGTAAATAATCTTATGATATGGCGATGGTTTGGTAAGGTAATGCTTGGAAATGATTAGCCATTGGAATGGGCAATCTAGATTATATTTGGTGTCATGTATGTTTAATGTGTTACTTAGTCCATAAAAATCCATAAAAAGATGAACTTTGTTATAAAACAGAATTTTTCAGCAGCAATGATGTGAGTTTGAAAAATCTCTAAAAATAGTAGAGACAATTTTAGGTGGTGAATAAAATATGAAATTGAAGCTTATTGTGTCTATTTTCATATGGAAGAAACAAAACAGGTAAAGGAGTTGTATTTTATGAGATATTTGGGTTTTGGTGGAATAGGATCAGAGCAATTTCAGAATCCCCTGTTCTGAATTTAAAAATTCACCAAAAATTGTACAAAAATAATTAGGAGTCATAATTTATATGAACAGATTCCTTATTGAGTATAGTTTTATTAGAAATAAATGGTATAGTCATTAAAATTTTGTATAGGGAGAAAAATGATTCGTAGTGAACGGAGGTCAGAGTAGTCAAACACTAAAATAGGGGAAACTTTAACTAATAACCTGTACTAATTGGCCCAACCAAAAATTCTATAAAAACATTAGTAGATAGATATATAAGTCTAGTTTCAGGGAAAATTTATGGATCTTAATTTCGAGTTTTGGAACTCGAGATATGAATTTTTTAGCGACTGTGACGCAGATGAACAGCTTATTACGGAAGTTAAAATAAATGATTTAAAGTTCTTTAAGTGATAAATTAAGTTTAGTAACACCTCAAGCTCGACTCCGGCAACAGTCTCGGGTAAGAGGGCGTTACAGATATACAAGTTTTATAAGTGATTTTTGATAATGATGCAAATTAGGGATTAAATTGAGAAATGTTGAAATATTGTGGTTAAAATGTGAAATAAAATGAAAATATGGGCTGCTTTGAGACTTGTAACACCCCTAAGCCGTTTCCGTTGCTAAACTAGGATTAAGAGGCATTACCAGACAAATCACATCATTATACAATCATTTCACATATTTAGCTCACACATCAACATATCATAATCATTCACAAACATATAGTCCCTTTAGAAGGTCTACATGACCTTAAACATGCTTTAGAGAAGGTTCATGACTAAACCGGTCTCGTATAAAATTTTTCAAAAATTAACAATTTTTCTAAGTTATTGAGGTCACAAGCCTTGTGAACAGCCCGTGTGCCTCACACGGCATTAGACACGCCCATATGTTTAGGCCGTGGTAAAACAGGGCATACATACTGACTTGTCCACACGGCCACCAGACACACCCGTGTACCAAGCCGTGTGAAAATTTGGGAGGTTATTGACTTGCTCACACTGCCAGTCACACGCCCATGTGTTCAGCCCGTGTGGCTATTCGAAATGGCCTCACACGCCTGTGTGTCCAACCTGTGCGGCCATTCGTAATGGCCTCACGTGCCTTGTGTCCAACCCGTGCGGCTATTCGAAATGCCCTCACACGCCCGTGTCTAGACCGTGTGCTCGATCGTGTCAAAACCTGTAGGGTATACTAACTTGGCCACACGGCCTACCACACGCCCGTGTGTGAGGCCTTGTGGAGTGCCCAGGCTCAATTCGAATTGGCCTTCGAACAACACAGCAGATGTAATAGCCCAAATTTCAACGATGTCGAAAATAGTGGTACGAGACCACCAAATCTGACAAATGAACTCATAGATTATATTATTTAATATTTATGAGCCAAATGTAGCTTTTAAAAGATTTTGAAATAGTAAATTGTGTTTTATAAAGATTTATTTGGTCAAGAAATTGAGAAAAAGAGGAATCGAGATCTCGGCGTTATAAACCAAGCCATAAATATTTTTATGAATATCTACAGAGTGTCAATAAGGTACTAGTAAAATTTTGTTAGAAAATTTTGATGTTTGGGTGGTTAATTAAATAAAAAGGACTAAATTGCAAAAGTGAGAAAAGCTTTGTTGCCCAAGAGTAAATACTCAAAATTTGAGGGGTCAAAGTGTAAATATAAAAAATTGAAAGACTAATAGTGCAAATATTTTAAGGGTGGAATGATCTAGAAACTAAGAAAAATTGATGAAGTAGGACCAAATTGAATAGGTGAAGAATTATGAGGGACTAAATTACAATTTTACCAAATTAATTGATGACTCAAGAAGGGAATTTTAAAAGATGACAAAGGGAAAAATGGTCAATTAGAAGAGAGAGAAATCTAGAAAGTAATGATGATGTTGGTGATATTTTATAATTATTTAATTAGATAATTATTATTTATTTATTATGTTAATAAGATATTTTATTATTTTATTATTTTATTATTTTATTTAGTCTATATATATATGTATGTGTGTGTGTGGAAAAAAATATATCATCCACCATTTCTCCATGCATTAACGTGAAGAAGAGAGAAAGAAGGAAAGTTTTATTTTCTTTACAATTTGGTCCTTCCATAAAAAATTCACCATTTTCACCTAGAAATCAAAAGAATTTCCATAGCTACCAAGAGAGAAAAATGTTAAGGAGACTATGGGGAGTTAGAACATCAAGTTGGATTCAAGAAATAGAAGCTGGAGGAGAGAGAAAATCAAGTTAAAGATTGAAATCAATGGGACAAGGTAAGTACATCAAGATTTCAATATATTTTTAAGTTTTATATCATTGAAAAAGCATGGAAATGATGTTAATGTAGAGTTTTCTTATATATAGTTGTATGTTCTTAATATGTTAATGAAGGAAAATAAGAAAAAGTGATGGAAAATATTGTAGGGAAAGGAAATAAGGGTGTTATAAACTTGGTAATTTATATCTTACACTAAAGTAGTTTTGGACAGCAACAGTAACCTAACTTTGAAAATTACCAAAAATGGTAGAAATTGAATTATAAGTTGAGTGAGATACAGAATTAAAGCTTGTTGAGTCTGTTTTCATCTAAAAGAAATAGAAAAAATAAAGGGAATTCTGTATTTTGAGATATTTATATTTTTGTGAGACTGGTTCAGAATGATTTTGAGATCCCCTATTCTGAATTGAAAAAATCATTAAAAATTGTAAACAAATAATTTTGGAACATAATTTATATGGATAGATTCTTTAATGAGTCTATTTTTAGAAGAAACAAACAAGAACATCATTTGAATTTTGTAAAAAGAGATAATTAAATTTTAATAGAGAGTGGTTAGAACTGTCGAATAGCAAAATAGTGGATACTTTAATGAATAAAATGTACTAGTTGGCTAAACCAAAAATTCTGAAAATTTTATGGTAATAATATATGTGAGTCTATTTTCAGGGAAAATTAACAGATCTTAATTTGAAGTTCTGTAGCTCAAGATAAAAATAATTTAGTAACTATGACATGGATGGACAACTTGAATATGCATATAAGTAAATAGTGAAAATTATAGATAATGTTATTTACAAGTGTGTTATTTATATTAAGGATGTGGGATGGAGTGGAGGAGGAGAAAAAATATGTGAATGACTTGTGTATAAATTGATCACATGCCCGCTTATAATCGATAAATGTTGAATTAGAAATGAGATAATATTTTATTCGAAATATTTGTTATGAAATTATGATTATCGTTATAATACAAAAATCGAACTTGTGAGTTTATATGGATAAATTTTAGTGAATATTGAAATTGGACTCAATAAGTGATTTGTTAATTTAGATTGTGAATGGCAGGAAGAGTTAGTGAATTACATGTTTATAAATTGTTACACATAATTGTCTAAAATACGAGAAAATGATGGTAATTGATACATGGAAATATGAGACTATGATATATAAACATGGAATATGTCTGATGTATGAGTTCATTTGTGATTATATATTTGTACATCTTGAGTGTACTTTCTATATGAATTGGTATTTCAAATGAATTAATGAGAAAAGTTCTAATATGAAATAGTCTGAATTCGGAATGAAATATTATGAAATGTATTTGAAATACATTAATATGTCTTGTATATGTTATTTGAGTTCATGATGTGGCAAGTAAGTTTGTATGTAAGTAATGTATCGCTTTTAATTACATTTTCATATTTTGATATAATTTATGAAATAACGCCGAATATTTGACGTAATTGATAAAGTATCGGAAAGTAAGATAATTTCTCAGTTGAACATTTGGAATAGAAAATGGATACTAGGGACTTGTGTGGAAATCTAAGTGAAAAAAGTTCATGGCATTGTGCTAAATGTGATTAGCTCGAGAACGAGCGTATGTGATCTATGTGAAATAAAGTAGCTTTGCTACAAGTGTGACACTATGTGAGATGTCCCGATGTATCCATTATTATTCTGATGTGTTCAACGGGAATTGAATTAAAAATGACTAAGTGAAAATGAATGTGATTATGATGATGATGATATTTTAACATCGAATTTATTGAAGGATACGTGCATCCATGATTATAAAATTATATACCTTGAAAGTATTACATGTATAACGATGATATTTCGAATGGTTTAATTAATAAAGTTCCGACATGGAATAATCTGAGTAAGAGATAATTAATTATGAAATTAAACTTGAAATACATGGAAATCATATTTATTTGATATATTGAAGTATGACATGGAAAATACATGTATGTGAAACTTACTAGATAATTATGCATATTCAGGATTGTGAACTGTCACATGAAATTCATGAAAATGATGGTACATGAAATATTGATACAATGAACTGAATGATTTATGTTTATGAAGAAACAGTAAGAGAATGATATGCATCATGATATGTAAATATCTGACTATCTCTAATATGTGATATATGGAAATTATGTAAGTTGTGATGAGTAATAAACTCAAATGTAATATGTTGATAAAATAGGTTTATCAATATTGAATTTATAGGAAACATGTTCAAGTATATTAACAAGTGTTATTATTGCTGTTGTTGATGCTTAGACAAGTGCCAAATTACTGGTTAAATGGTAAAATGTTTATTATATGATGCGTTAAAAAGGGTAAGTGCTCAAATGAAAATATATTGTGTTCGTGGAAGAGTGGTAAGTTTTAAGTTGTGAAATTCTCTTATAAAACAAATTATCTGAATTTGTTCTAATAAAAAAATTTCGGTAATGTCTCGTAACCCTATTCTGGTGATAGATTCGGGTTAGGGATGTTACAGCAACGACACATGCTCGTGTCCTTGCCCATGTAGGCAAAAATAGGCCATTTGAAAGGCCAAATTTTCCACGCTTTAAGGGTCATCCCTACAAGCACAATTGACACATATTTCACAACCAAAATGCAGCCAAATTAATACTAAATCAAGCATCATTCATGCTACATCATCATCATTCATTTCCATACATAATTCCAACTCAAACATGCCTATTCCATGTACCAAAATTTATTCCAAAACCATATGTTTCATATCTCATTTTTCTCTATTCAAATCATGCTATTTACTCAACATTTCATCTACCAAATCAAGAATGAAACATACCATTTCATTTTCACCAAAACATACCAAAATGGCCATTCATAAAAGACCATAAATATATATACACATCAAATATACCAAAGCCAAATTCATCCTTTCCATCAAACTCAAGCCACATCATGGCAAGATATACACATCTCAAAATATATCACATTATTCCTAGCTTATACATGCCATACATTAATAATCACAACTTCAAAAGTACCAAAAAAACATTTGATAGTGTGATGACGATCCTCGAGCTCTCGATAGCTTTGATAATCTGTAAAACAATGAAAACACACACAAAGTAAGCTTTCAAAAGCTTAGTAAGCCATATACAAATAAACTTAAACAAATATAGACCAATTCATTCATAAAAACCGTGGCAAAACACAAATACAAGTTCTTATTACTCATATAGCTCATTTGTTCATAGTTCATTTTCATATAAGCACACCTCATTCTCATGTAACTTACATATTAATATTCACATTCATGGTCACCCTTTTATACTTACATTTCATACGCATTTCTTTCGTATCTAAATCGGATACACATTCACATTCTTGTTCCTTTCACAATAATGCCTGTTGAACTGTCCGGAATCAATAAGGATACTCAGATAGCTTGTAAAGCTCGTATAATGCCATATCCCAGATATGGTCTTACATGTTATCAAATATCGATGCCACCATCTTGGACATGGTCTTACACGAAATCATACACGATGCCAATGTCCCAGGGATAGTCTTACACGTAAATCTCAAATCGATGCCAATGTCCCAGACATGGCCTTACATGATATCACACCTCGGAATCCTATGTCATGACATATGTATCCTATACTATTCCTATGGTTCGTACGGGGCTTTCGGATATCTCAACCCTGTCAATACTTTCATATTTTTGAACATTCAGAAATCACAACATTTCAATATCAATTAAACATATATAGTTCACATAAATATGTTTATTTGCATATGAACTTACCTCATACGAAAACGAACGGATGGAAACGACTATTCGACCACTTTCAACTTCCCCCGATCTAATTTTGTTTTCTTTTGTTCTTGATCTATATAAATTCAAATTTGACTATTTAATAACACATTTCATTCATTTCAATCCAAAACACTCAATTAGCACATTTTACACATTAACCCCTATAATTTCACATTGACCCCTATAATTTCACATTTTTCTCAATTTAGTCCTTATTTACAAAAATATCAAATTACAAAAATTTTTGTAAAACCCATGTGTGCCGAATTTCTATAGAGTCCCTAGCAGCCCAAAACATTCATTTATTTCACATTTTAACCCCTCAATTTCTCATTTTCACCAATTAATCCATAATAGGAAAATTCATGAAAAATCACTATACAAAACATGTTTATCTATCATCAAGCTTTCATATTTCACCATTTAACAACACAAAAATCATGAATTCATCCATGGCACATCTCAAAATCGTCATCAAATTTAGAAATTCTAGCATGGGCTAGATAGAGCAAGATGCAACAATCACAAAAACATAGAAATTATTGAAAACGGATCAAAAACCATATCTTAATCACCCAAATTCTTAGTCGAACCCTAGCAAGCTTTTAATCTTTCTTGTTCTTTCAAATTTCGGCAAACATGAATGAAGGATGATGATAAATTATGTTTTATTTTATTTTAACATAAGTTATTTTACAAATTACTAAGTTATCCTTTAATTAAAACATTAAAAATCATATAATGGATGGCTATTATTGTCAACTAATCATAATCATGGTCTAATCACATTATAAGGACCTCATAATTATTAAGACATAAAAATTTAGCACTTAATCATGTAGAACACAACTTTTGCATTTTTTGCAATTAGGTCTTTTTATCAAATCGAGCACACAAACGATTTAATTTTTATACGAAACTTTCACACATACCATATATCATACTGTAAACACGAAAAATACTATTAAAATATTTTTCTGACCTCGAATATATGGTCCCAAAAACACTATTCTGACTAGGGTCTAAACTAGGCTGTTACAAGACTATATGAAATTCGGCTATTATAGGCTAGGGTTTAATTGTGCAAATTTGCCATTTTAGGTGTTATGGACTAAATTGCAAAGTAGTCAAAAGTATAGGGAAAATGTGTAAATTTTCAAATACATGAATTATGGACTAAATTGAATTGAACATTTACTGCAAGTGTTGAATATGACATTATAGAGATCAAGATAATCAGATACCAGAACTAGATCGGGGGAAACAAAAGGTTGACGAGTAATTGAAAGTTTATCTGAGCTATACGAGGTAAGTTCGTATAAATAGAATTGAACTCTTATATATATTACTAATTGTTGAGTTGAATGTTTATATAATTGTATAAATGAGATATTTAAACTGAAATGCCTAATTGGTTATTTGTTGTCTAATTACCGAGCCCCATCTGAACCGTAGAAAGTCGTAAGATACGAGTGACATGTCACAAAGGTTACCATTTTGGTCGAGCTCCTGTATTTGTTACGGACTCACCACAGCTCGTATAAGCTTACCGATTCAACTCTTATGAGCTTACCGATTCAACTTTTCTGAGCTTACTATTTTAGCTCTTATGAGCTTACTGTTCAGCTCAATAGAGCTTACTGTTTACCAGCTCAGGAAGAGCTTACCGATCATGGCTCGAAAGAGCTGAAATGATGATGAATTGATAGATTACCAATTTATACACTTAGTATGTATCGCTCGAGTATCCCTCGATATTTCATTAGGTTCAACGGGCATTATTATTGTTACAGATTAGATGGATGCAAGGAAAATGGATAAGAGTTATATGAATTATATAGATGAAATGTGACATGATTTATATGGATTGTATGGATGAAATGAGAGATGAATTGGATGCCAAATGAACATTTCATGATTGATTTCATCCTTGGGAATGAATGATTATATTGTATCTATGTGACTAACTTGTGAATGGATGTTCGTGAATAGGCAATTGGCAAATGAATTAGATTTAAATTGTTTTATTGTTTGATGTCAAATTGGTAAGTTTAATTCTATATTATACAGGCTTACTAAGCTTTAATGCTTACTCCATTTATTTTTCTGTGTTTTATAGAGGTTCGTTAGCTTGCTCGATTCAGACAAAGTCAGAGATTTGCATCACACTATCCAGTCGACTCTTCTGTACTTTTGGAACTTAAGAAATATGTGTAAATATGGCATGTATAGGCTAGTTAATAGGTTGAAATGTAAGGCCACTTATGCTATTGGTTTTGGTACAAGTTTTGATATATAACTAAGCCATGTGATATGGCTTTTGTTGGTTAATGTTAATTTGGTATATGTGCAACACATGATATATCTATATTTTGGAAAATATGATGAATGATGTTTGGGTATTAGACTTTGTTGGTTTGGATGATGTTATATGGAATTGAGGATGAATTATAGATTTGTTATATAGATGCATTAAGGTATATGGAATATGTCATTTGGGTATGTGTTGGTTGTATAAATGATGTTGAATTGGGAAAAGTAATGGTAGGTTATGAAATGACTTATAATGTGTATTGAATTGGTTATTTGGCTACTTATTTTGAATGTAGTTCTAGTACCAATCAGATGCTTGTAGGTACACGTAAATTGGGTGAAGAAAAGTGCCTTAACCAATCTTATTTTTGTGCCACACAATCTGAGCACACGGACGTGTGTCTCGACAGTGTGACCCCTGCATCTTAGGTAAATCAAGTCAGTGAGTTACAGGCATAGGCACTCGGGTGTGTCTATTGGTCGTGTGTGGCACACGGGCTGGCACACAGGCATGTGGTCAGCCGTGTGACCCAAGTCAGTATACCCCTTAAATTTCACATGGTCAGGCACACAGGTGTGTTTGGTGGCCGTGTGAACAAGTCAGTAGGTATGCCTTATTTTCCTACGGCCTAGACACATGGGCATGTCTGGTGACCATGTGAGGCACACTGCTTGTTCACTCGGGCGTGTGACCTCTATTCGAAAATTTTCTTAAGTTTCCTCAAAGTTTTTAAATGTTACTGTTTCAGTCCTAAATGTATGTTGCAAGCTTTAATATGCTCGTATTAAGCATGTTATAAGTATAAATGACTGATAAGTACTGAAATGAGATGATATGTGCTAAATATTTGATGACTAAATGTTCTAAACTGAGTTGAAAGTCTGCAAATGCCTCTTACCCTATTCCGACGATGATTACGGGTTAGGGGTGTTACATTTTATTGGTATCAGAGCTACAATTTAGTCGATTCTAGGACTACCGTAGTGTATACGAGTCTAGCTATACTTACCATATATCAATTAGGATAGTATGATATCTCCTGACAGTTTCAGAATTATATTTTATATAGTAAATAGATCCAAATCGAGTAGTAGTAGATGATGTAGAGAGTAATGCGCCAGCTCTCGATCACAGGACTGTAGCTTCTAAATCTAGTCCCGCTACGGGCAGTCAGGGAGAAACTAAACAAGCTTTCTTCCAGATGATAAGTGAATGGTTTACCAAATTTTTCGTGCAAACCCAGTTGCTTAACAACCTCCACCCTCGCCTTTTCCCCAATCGATCCGAGTAAATCCACAAGGTACGGATCCTTTGAGGTTACCTAGACCCCCTATTGATAAAATACAAAAGTATGGGGCTGAATAATTTAGAGCTACAACTAGTGATGATGCTGAGAGAGCAAAATTCTGGCTCGAAAATACAACTAAGGTTTGCAATGAACTATCTTGCACACCTGAAGAATGTGTAAAATGTGCTATTTCACTGTTGAGAGATGCAACGTACCAGTGGTGGAATACCCTAATATTTGTTGTTCCACTAGACAGAGTTACATGGGATTTCTTTCAAATTAAATTTCAAAAGAAATACATTAGTCAACGGTTCATCAATTAGAAAAAAGAAGAAATTTCTTGAATTGAAACAGGGCCGTATGACACTAACTGAATATGAAAGGGTGTTTGTTAGATTCAATAAATATGCTCACGAATGTGTTTCTACTGAGGTTGTAATGTGTAAAAGATTCGAGGATGGATTAAATGAAGATATTTGATTGTTAGTCAAAATTCTCGAGTTGAAAGAGTTCGTTGTTCTGGTTGATAGAGCTTGTAAACCCGAAGAGCTTGGCAAAGAGAAAAGAAAAGCTAACTTTGAAGCGAGAGACTCTAGAAAAAGATTCGCGAGTAAATCACATCAGTCTGGATCGAAGAAATCTAAAGATTTTCACCACTATTCAACTATTTCTGTGAGGATATCGATTAAAGATAGAGATGCTAGACATTTTAGTCTGAGACTCCAAACAACATCTGTTGCTAGTGTGGGTAACGTGAGAAATCTAGGATCTGAATGTAAACATTGCAACAAGAAGCATTATGGTGAGTGTCGAGTAAAAAGCGAAGCATGTTTTAGATGTGTATCATTGGATCATCACCTCTGAGACTGTTCAGAAAAGCCTACCGTCGAAAGAGAACAATCTGTGAAAGTGAGCAATACAGCTACTAGAGGAAGGCCACCCCGAAATGCTAGGAATCTGAGTGGTAACCGCAGTACTGTACGAGACTCTAATTTGAGATTTGAGGCACGAGTTCTAGTTAGAACATATGCTATTCGTGCATGTGAGGAGGCATCTTCGCTTGATGTTATTACCAGTACTTTTTCTCTTTGTAACACTGATATTGTTGTGTTGATAGATCCTGGATCAACCCATTCATATATCTATATGGAATTAGTGTTTAAAAAGAGTTTACATGTTGAGTCTAAAGAATTTGTAGTTAAAGTATCGAATTCCCTAGGCAAGTCTGTTCTAGTTGATAAAATTTGTAAGTAATGTCCATTGATGACTCGGGGTTATTATTTTCTAGCTGATTTGATGCTCCTCCCATTTGACGAGTTTGATGTGATACTGGGAATGGATTGATTGACTATGCATGATGCAGTTGTGAATTGCAGACAAAAGATTATAGAATTGAAATGTCAGAATGGTGAAATTCTTCGGATTGGGTCTAATGATTTGAATGATTTACCGATTGTGATGTCATCTATGCAAGCTCAAAAATGTGTGAAAAAGGTTTATGATGCATATCTTGCATACATATTGGATACAAAAGTGTTAGAATTAAAGATTGAATGTATGCTAGTTGTTTGTGAGTTTTTATATGTATTTCCAGAAGAATTACCGGGATTATCGCCGATCAGTGAGGTATAATTTGGCATTGAATTGTTACTCAGCACTACACCGATATCTATAGCTCCGTACAGAATGGCACCGACTGAATTGAAAGAATTGAAAGTACAGTTAGAAGAGTTGACAGATAGAGGTTTCGGACGACCGAGTTTTTCACCCTGGGGTACACTGGTATTCTTCGTAAAGAAGAAAGACGGGTCAATGGGAATGTGTATTGATTACAGACAGTTGAATAAAGTAAAGATAAAGAACAAATATCTTTTACCATGGATAGATCACTTATTTGATCAGTTGAAAGGGGATACAGTATTTTCAAATATCGATTTAAGATCAGGTTACTATCAGTTGTGAGTTAAAGACTCAGATATACCGAAGACTGCATTCAGAACACGGTATGATCACTATGAATTTTTAGTTATGCCATTTGGTTTGACTAACACTCCTACGGTGTTTATGGATTAGATGAATTGTATATTTAGACCATATTTAGACAAAATTGTTGTTGTGTTTATTGACGACATTCTGATCTATTCTCGTGATGAGACAGAGCATACCGAACATTTGAGAATCGTGTTATAGACATTGAGAGATAAGCATTTATATGCTAAATTCAGTAAATGTGAGTTTTGGCTTTAGGAAGTTGGATTTCTGGGTCATATTGTTTCATCGGAAGGCATTAGATGATCAGAGCAAAATTTTCACAATTATAGACTGGAAGCCACCAAGAAATGTATTTGAGATTAGAAGTTTTCTTTGATTAGTGGCATACTATCAGAGATTTGTGAAAGGATTCTCGATGATTGCAGTGTCGTTAACTTGATTACTTCAAAAAGATGTGAAATTTGAATGGTCAGAAAAGTGCCAACAGAGTTTCGATCAGTTTGAAAGCATTACTACTGAGGCACTAGTTCTAGTTCAACTTGAATCAGGTAAAGAGTTTGTAATTTACAGCGATGCATCATTAAACAAATTGGGTTACGTATTGATGCCAGATGGAAAAGTTATAGCTTATGCTTCTAGACAATTGAAACCACATGAAAAGAACTATCCGACGCATGACCTTGAGTTAGCTGTAATTGTATTTTCATTGAAGATTTGGAGACACTATCTATACAGTGAGAAATGTCGAATATATACAGATCACAAAAGCCTGAAATATCTGACGTCATAGAAAGACTTGAATTTGTGACAATGAAGATGGCTTGAGCTATTGAAAGATTACGAGTTTGTGATTGATTATCATCCAGGAAAAGCTAATGTTGTAGTTGATGCTTTGAGCTGGAAGTCCTTATTTGCTTTACAAGTAATGAATACTCAGATGATAATACATGATAACGAGACAATTTTAGCTGCGTTAAAAGCTAAACCAGTATTTCTTCAATAAATTTGCGAAGCTCTGAAAGTTGATAGTGAGCTGCAAGCTAAACAAATTCAATGCAAGTCTAATCCTGATTTAGAATTTCATATTGGAACTGATGATTGTTTAATGATCCGAAATATAATTTGTGTACCAAAAGATACCAAACTTATTCAGAAAATTCTGCATGAAGCATACAGTACTTGCTTTTCTGTTCATCCGAGTAGCACTAAAATGTATAACGATCTAAAATAGTTGTATTCGTGGTCGGGAATGAGACGAGATATATCGGAGTTTGTATTGAAATATTTGATTTGTCAGCAAGTTAAAGTTGAACATCAAGTACCTCAGGCTTATTACAACCGGTGATGATTCCCGAATGGAAATGGGATAAAGTTACAATGGATTTCGTATTAGGATTGCCCCTAACTCCGAAAAAGAAAGATGCAATCTGGGTTATTCTTGATAGACTGATGAAATTTGCTCGTTTCATACCGGTACATACAAGCTACTCCCTAGATAGACTAGCGAATTGTATTTGTCTAAGATTTTTCGTTTGCATGGGGTACCGCTATCCATTATTTCTGATAGAGACCCGAGATTTACGTCACTGTTCTGGAAGAAACTGTAAGAAGCTTTCGGTACGAAATTGAATTTTAGTACTGTTTTCCATCCCCAGATTGACGGTCAATCCAAAAGAGTTATATAGATATTTGAAGATATGTTGCGTTGTTGTATTCTCAAGTTTGAAGGTAATTGGGAGAAATACTTGCCTCTGATCGAATTTGCATATAATAACAGTTTCTAGATGAGCTTGAAAATGGCACCGTACGAAGCTCTATATGGTCGAAAATGTTGAACACCATTATACTGGACTAAATTAAGTGAGAAACAGATTCGTGGGGTTGAATTGATTAAAGAAACTGAAGAGAAAGTGAAAATGATTCGCGACAGTTTAAAAGCAGCTTCAGATTGATAGAAATTGTACGCGGATTTGAAATGTAATGAAATTGAATTTCAAGTCAGGGACCGAGTATATTTGAAAGTGTCACCATGGAAGAAAATTCTTTGTTTCGGCCGTAAAGGAAAGTTGAGTCTGCGATTCATCGGGACATATGAGATTGTTGTAAGAATAGGGCCTGTTGCATATCGACTATTGTTACCATTGAACTTGAAAAGATACATAATCTCTTTCATGTTTCTATGCTGTAACGACCTCAAAAGCATAGGTAATCAAAAAATGAGTTATCGGGTCTCTGTTTTTAGTAAAACGGACTTATAATTATTTATTAAAAATATTGGCAAAGTTAGTTATGCGTTTAATTAAGCTTTGATTAGGCGAATTTAGTCTAATTTAAGAGTAATTAGTAAAAAGAACTAAATTGAATAAGGGATAAAAGTTTAATTGTTGATTAATAGAAAGTGAAAAGGACCAAAATGGCAATTAAGCCATTTTGCATAAATGAGGCCGCAAGTGAGCATAAAAATCTTAGATTTTTATATTAATTATTATAAAATATATTATTATTATTATTTGTTTAAATTATAATTTATATTATAAGATTTTTATTTGATAAATAAATTAAAACACGACAAATGTATGGTGATGATATTGGACAAATGTAGAATATATGTGTGTACAAATGTAAGATAAATAATTGTTATTAAATAGATATTTATTATAGTAACTATAATTATTAATAAAATAAAGAATAAAAGAAATAGATTATAAAAGGGAGAAAAGAAAAAAAAAAGAAGAAAAGAAACAGAGAGTGAACGAAAATGGGAGAAAGAAAAGGGGAAAGAAAAGGAAAAAGGAAAAACTGTGGTTTAAGGCATTCAAGCTTAAATTGGTAAGTTAATCTAGTCCCTTTTCTTTTAATTTTGATGATTTTGGAGTCCTAGATAAAATATTATTGAATTTATGTTGAAATTTTGTTAGTTGAAGGATTTTTAAACAAGGTTCATGAAAGGTAAATTGATGAATTAAGGGTTTAAATGTTAGAATTTTAAGTTAGAATGAAAAAGAGGATTAAATTGTAAAAGAGGCCATAAGTTTTATATAGCAGGGATTGAATTGGAAGAAGTTTTAAATTTGAGTTCTAATATGAACATTGGATAGTTAAGTTAAATATGGGAAGAGATTAAGTAGAAATGAAATATGAATTGAGTAGTAAAAGTAAGTAAACTTAGGATTTAATTGCAAAATAAGTTATAAGAAAACAGTTTTGGACAGCAACAGAAGCTTAACTTTGAAAAATCACCAAAAATTTTAGGAATCGAATTAGAGGATTAATAAGATATCAAGTTAAAGCTTGTTAAGTCTAGTTTCTTATAGGAGAAACGGTGTAAGCAATGAATTTGTGAATCATGAGATATTTGAATTTTTGTGAGATAGTGTCAGAATAATTTCGAGATCCCTTATCCTGAATTTGGAAAATTATTAAAAATTATAAAAAAAAATAATTATGGGATATAATTTACATGGTTAGATTCCTTAATGCGTCTATTTTTACGGGAGGCTCGACTAGAAGGAATCGGTGGAGAAATTTTGTGTTATATATGGTAATCTGTCCGGTATACGAATTGTATCCGAAACTCTCCATTTGTGCAAAAAAAAAAAGAAAAAAGCACGGGTTGTCTATAAGAAATAAACAAGAACATCATTTGAATTCTGTATAAAGAGATAATTAAATTTTAGTGAAGAAGGGTTGGAACTGTTAGACAGTAGAACAGGGGTGACTTTAAAGAATAAATTGTAATTATTGGCTAAACCAAAAATTCTAAAATTTTTATGGAAAGAAGATATGTGAGTCTAGTTTTATAAAAAATTTATGGATCTTAATTTAGAATTCTGTAACTCAAGATATAGATAATTGAGTGATAATGACTCGGGTAGACAGCCTTGGAAGAACTTATAAGTAAATAGTAGGATTGTGTATAAAGAATGTAAATGAAGAGGTAGAGTAGGAATTGAATAAAAATTCAATTATTTAAATTTTAATGGTGTAATTAATAATGTAAATTATTATTATTTTCGTAGCAAGTAAAGAACTCGAGACATTGAGAAATTGAGCAAGGAGGGAAAAAAGAAAATAAATGAGGAGTAAAAACAAGAAATCCAGGTTTGTATTACTATAATTCAAATTTGATTATTTGTTAAATTTTAAATTAATATATATATATATATATATAATAAGCAAATTGAGTTAAGTATCAAGAATAAATTAAGTGATAAATATTGATTGGAAAGTGAAAAATGCATTGAATTGAACATATGAGGAATTATGATTGGAAATGTGAAAAGTGATTGGAATTGAATCAAATTGAATTTAATGTGATTATTTGAAATGTATATGGATTAAAAGTATGAGGAAGTGATTGAGTTGAAATGTGATTTGAAGTGAAATTATGTGATTATGTGAATTTGAAATTTTGTGATTGAATTGTTATTGTGATTCCGATACCCTATTAACTAATCGGGCTAGGGTGGATATAGTTGGCATGCCATAGGATTGGAAGAGTTTAGGGATTCTTCGACCTCGAGTCGATGAGACACTTGGAGTATCATATTGCTTCAGATAGATTCGATGAGGTACTGGGTACCACTTTACTTCAGTTAGGCCGATGAGACACTGTGTGTCACTATATTACTTCGAACTATCCGATGAGGCACTGGGTGCCCCTATGGTGTGTTTGGTTGGATCCGTGTATCTGCCAAGGTCCGAGTCGAGTTAATAGGGGTAAATAAGTGAAATGATAAATTCTGAATAAATATGATTGAGCTATTGAAAAAAATAAGAAAGTGAATTTGTGAAATAAATTATGATATGAGATTGAATGCATGAACCAAAAGTTCATAATGTGTTCAAAAATGAATTGTGAATTGAAATATTATATAAGATGGAGAGATGAAACTGAAGTTTACAATTTTGTTTGAAATGATATAAATAATATAAGAAGTTAAGTGAAAAGAATAATATACTTGAATTATATAATTTGAGTGTAAATTTGATATGTGAAAATGAAATTGAGATATGATATCTTAAAATATGAACTAAAGGTGCAAGAATTGATTAAAGTAAAATGATGATATAAGAAATAAATTAGTGAAATTGTTATTGTTGAGATATGACTTTAGTAAACACAAATTGCAATAGAATTAATATTGAATAAAGTGATAAAATTTAGTGAATTGCATATGATACGAAATGAGCTAATGGAATGAGATGTGAAAAATTTAATAAAAATTAGATAGTGAAATAATGTATGAATTTGATTAAATACAAGCCTTGAAATAATGCTTATTATTATTAAATAATTTGATTTAAAGTATGAAATAATTATTAAGTAATTGTAACATAAATTGTATGTATATAAGTTATTGTATAATTTGAATTATGGTAATACTACTGAGTATACCCATACTCAGCGTACGGTGGTCTCCGTGCGCAGGTTAAATGAAAGATGGTGTTCGGTTCAGCATCCAGAGTAATCCCGACCTTAGAGAAAATTTTAAGTAATGCACCTTTCTTTTGATTATGTTGGCATGTAACTAGGTAATGAATAGGTTGAGTATATAAGTCTTGTGATTATAGTTGTAAAATAATGATTTAAATTGGTTAAAAGTATAAAAAGGGGAACTAATATGATATATTTGGTATATGTATGAAATAAAAATGAATAAAGTTTATTAGCATGAATTTAATTTGTATATGTAAATGTGTTGGTTGCTGCATAGATTTCAAATTGGTTTTGATTTGAAATTTTGCAGTGTTGGCTAGGTTAGTTTAGAAAGACTCATATTGAGTCCACATGGCCTGGCACACGGGCATGTGGCTTGGCCGTGTGAATGCTCCACGGGTAAGGGACACGGCGTGTCCCATACCACCACGGTTGTGTTGAACCACATAGTTCATTAACACCGGCGTGTGAGCCTTACTCTTTAGAAAATTTTAAAATGTTTGAAAAATTTTATAGTACTTGAATTAGTCCCGAACTACTTTTAACTCGTATTTTTGGACTTCGAAGATCCATATAAGAGACTATAAGGTTATTTTATATTATGTTTGATAATAATTGTGTATTAATTGTAAATTGTCTGATAGTTTTGGTACTACTCCGTAACCCTATTCTGTAACGCCCCAAATTTTGGGCCTAGAAGTATTGGGCCTTGAGTTTTGGATCGGTTAAAAGGCGGCTTGAATAATTCAAATGTGTAATCTTGGAGTGTTTGGAGGGTACTATAAAGTCTCGGGTTCAAGTTAGGCCATAGGAAAAAAATTGATTTTTAGCCTTAGTGGAACCCTGATCTCAAGTGGTATGACTCTTAAATAAATCAAGGTAAAATAAGGCACAAAAAGGAGTGTGGTGTAGTGGCAAAGTGGCGCCACTTAGGGGACAAGGAAGTGACGCCATAAAGGAAGTAAAGAGGTCCAAGGTTTAAGTCTTGGCTCTTGCAATTTATTTTGGTTTTTCTTTTAAATAAATCTGGAAGCGAGTAGGTGGGCTTTAAAGTTAAATGTGTTGGACTTATGAAACAAAGGAGCTTGTGTCCTAGTGGTGGTGGTGTGACATGGTTATTGAGAGGACTATGGTTCGAATCCCTTTGCACGCAAAGGTTGATTATTTTGCTAATGCTTTAATTTTGGAAGATTGATGGAGAATCCCACATCAAGAAGCTAACATGAGAATAGGTGAAGAACTGGCTTTAAATAGGAGCTGGCTTTAATAAAGCAAACTATGAGGAGAGTAGGCATACCTTTCTTGGCTTATCCCTTTCACGTTGTGGCGTGTTCGTTTGGGTTAGGCGTTGGATCATTTGTTGATCTGTATGCCGTTAGGTCACGATGGTGGTGACCGTAGTCGATCGGCACACCCCCTTGGGGAGTTAAGGGTGCAATTATTGTTGGCTTCTGGGCATAGCAGCATTCAGAGCGTGGATTAACTTCTAATACCTATCAGGTGTGTACTTCACCCTACTCTAGCTGTAGAACAGAAAATGCCAGAAGGCCAAAATGGGCATGTGGGTCTAATGGGCCCGTGGGCCCAATCGGGCAAATTGTATGATTGTGTAGTAAATATTGGACTAGACTAGGTGAATCTCATATCCGTGGCTAGTTTTGGGCTAAAGGGCCACACGAGCGTGTGGGCCTACCTGGGCCGAGAACGGGCCATAGTCCCATTCGCAACGTTAACTCTGTTTAGAATACTTGAGTCGCTCGAGGCGACTATAGACTTTCTGAGGGATTAATAAAATTACTGAAATACCCTTATAGGGTAGAATTACTATAATACCCTCGATTTGCGAAATTAAAGAAATACCCTTGATTTACAAAATTACCGAATTACCCTCGATTTGTAAAATTACAGAAAAACCCCTGATTTGCAAAATTATCGAATTACTCTCAATTTGTAAAATTATAAAAATACCCCGATTTGCAAAATTACCAAATTACCCTCGATTTGTAAAATTACAAAAATACCCTCGATTTGCAAAATTATAGAAATACCCCCGATTTGTAAAAGTAATATTTTACCCCTAAATTGTAAAATTACCGTTTTACCCCTAATTTGTAAAGTTATCGTTTTACCCCTGACTTGTAAAGTTTTCGTTTTACCCCTGATTTGTAAAGTTACCATTTTACCCTTAAATAGTAAAGTTATTATTTTACCCCTGATTTGTTAGAATTACTGTTTTACCCTCAGTTTATAAAATTACAGAAATACCCTAGTTTACAAATTATGGAAATACCCCGAATTCTAAAATTACAGAAATACCCCTAATTTACAAAATTACCAAAATACCCCTAGTTTGTGAAATTACTGAAATACCCTTGAAAGTTGAATGGGTCTTGAAGAATTTGAATGGAGTTGTTGGAGGAGTAAATCAAGGAGCATATAACGGAGAGTTTTAAGGCTTGTTTGGAGTTTGAACCGAGATGGGGCTAGTTTTGACTCAAATTTCGGTAGGGGTGTGTTAGCTCTTGATTTTCGCCTTTTTCTCCTTTTAGGTTTTCTTCTCCACTTGGGTTTTGTCAATTTTTTGCCTTTTTGATACTATACCAAATACTGCTAGGGATTTCAGGCTTTCTGCTTTGGTGTTGTCTTTGGTTTTACTTTTTCCTTTAATCCCCTGTCTACCAATTTGCTTTCTTCTCCTCTCTCCCTCTCTCTCGATTCGTTTGGCTTTAACAACTCTCTTTTGTGATTTGGTCGAATACTCCATCTCTTCTCCTCCTGTTCTTAAGGTTTCGGCATTGGCATTCAATCGGACAGTTGAAGGGTTTGGTTGCACCTTTTGTTTTCCCTTTCTTTGTCTTTCTGTCGAAATAGATTTCCCCTAACATCCTCTTCTCAATGCCGATTATTGTCAAGGGTGTCATTGTGCTGGATTATCTTTTCTGCTCTCCCTTTCCTTTTTTTTTCACTCTTTGTCGACTTGTGGTGAGTTTCTTTTCTTCTTTTACTACTAGCCATTCGGTGGTTGTTTTCTATTATCACGTTGAAGTTATCAAAGTTTGGCACTTGTTTCTTTCTAGGCCGAATACTGATAATTTCGGATTCCTTTCAATTAGCTTTCTTATGCTTTCATAAGGCACTCAATTCTGTTGGCAGATTGGTAAGTGCAGGTGGGTGCTTGGTTTTCGTTTTTGTAAGGTACTATTTGCAAGGTGGTTTGGGATAAATAATTGTTAAGTGATTGTAACTTTGGGTTTTAACAAAAGGTTGACTTTCGTGTAAGTGGAGATCAAAGTTGATTGGTGCATTTTCTTAGAACTAAGTGTATGTTTTCGGTTGACTTGCTGTATAAGAGTAATCGGAGTACGGTTGATTTCAAATCACAGTAGGTGTGTAATAATACCCTATAATCGATAACTGACGAAAAAGCTGAAAGGTGTGTATTCACACTATTTTTCTATGAATTGGCAAAAGTCGAAAAGCTGAAAAGCCGGGAAACTGGCGATTGATGCCACACTAGCGTGCGATCGCAGGTGTAGTGAACTGAGCCCACGAAACATGGGTGTAAGACGGTAGAATGACCGAATTACCCCCTAAGGTAAAATGGCGAATTACCCTCGAAGGGTAAAATGATCGAATTACCCTTGAAGGGTAAAATGGTTGAATTGCCCTCGAAGGGTAAAATGACCGAATTACCCTCGAAGGGTAAAATGACTGAATTACCCTCGTAGGGTAAAATGACCGTATTACCCTCATAGGGTAAAATGACCGAATTACCTCCAAGGTAAAATGACCGAATTACCCCCATAGGGTAATGATCGAAATACCCCCACATGGGTAAACTCATGTATGTGTTGGAAATATTGGACCCAGCTGTGTTGCACACATGGCTAAGGTTGTTTCTGGGCTTAGTTGGCAACACGGGCGTGTGAGCCCATATAGGTCGTATAATGGGCTGTGGGCCCATTCACACTATTATGCATGTTGAGGTTACACGAGTTGCCCGATATGATTGTGGACCCTCTGATGGGTCGTAAGTGTGCTTAGACCCATTCTAATGGACATGACCAAAATTCCCCTAGAGGGTAAAATGATTATTTTACCCCTCGAGGGTAGATGACTGATTTGTGCTATAATTTGACTATTCTTTCTGAGCATGACATTCTGCATTCACATTTGAGATTGTGACATGACATATTGCATGGGGTTGGGATATTGATATGGAGGTAGTACTGTACTAGTGGCTTTGCCACATATTCTGTTACTAGTTGTTTTGCCACATATACTGTTACTGGTGGCTTTGCCACATATACTGTACTGGCAGCTTGGCTACGATACTGGTGTGCTGGGTGGTGGGTTGATTATATCCCCACATGGTGTGTTGGTGGTATGAATTGGTGTGTTGGCTGGATTTGGGTGGCATCTTCTGTTTGCATTTGTCTACATTTTTGTTTGTATTTCTGCTCTAATTTTGATACTGTAGTGGGCTTAGGCCCACATATATTATGTTTCTGATTCTGTGTTGGGCTAAGGCCCACTTGATACTATTTACTATAGTGGGCTCAGGCCCAGACTGTTACTGCGTTCTGTATATCTGAATGACTATTTTTATATTAGGGGATTACACATTGAGTTTTCGTAAACTCACCCCATTGTTTAACTGTATAGGTAATCCCTAGCGTTAGACGGTTCAGTACTGTGAGGAGCTCGATGGTGGCCACACATCCGTTTAGGTGTCATATTAGCTTTTGGATTATAAGCAGTTTCATTTGGGCTTTTGTTATGTCATAAGGCCTTGTCTGATTTTCTAACTTTTAATTTGGGGTTTTATTTATCATAATTTATATTTGCTAGAAGTAGAACTTGATTTTCCAAAATGATAACTATTTTCAAAACATCACGTTTCCGTGACAATTTTTAAGCTTTCGCAACAAACATTGTGTTTAAAGTGCAACAACGTTTGAATATGATTAACAAATTTTCAATTAAGTCATAATAAGGTTTTATTATAAAGCAGGTTTTCAAATGAAATCATGTTTTCGAAAATACATCAAACGGGTTGATTTAAGAATTAACAAAGACGCTTTAACCTTCAAACGGGTTTTTTTATGAATAAGATTAAGTTTTCAAAAAAAGCACCGCAATGTGACATCGCTAGATTCGGCCATAACGTCTAGGCCAGGTTTGGGGTGTTATAGTAGTTTTGGTACCAATTGGATGCTTGTAGGTACATGTAAATTGGGTGAGGAAAAGTGCCTTAACTAAGCCTATTTTTGTGCCACACGATCTGAGCACACGAACGTGTGTCTCGACGGTGTGACCCCTGCATCTTAATTAAAACAAGTCAGTGAGTTACTAGACACACGACCGTGTCTATTGGCCGTGTGTGGCACACGGGCTGGCACACGAGCATATGGTTAGCCGTGTGACCCAAGTCAGTATACCCCCTAAATTTCACATGGTTAGGCACATGGGCGTGTCTAGTGGCCGTGTGAACAAGTCAATAGGTATGCCCTGTTTTCCCACGGCCTAGACACATGGGCGTGTCTAGTGATCGTGTTGGGCACACTGCCTGTTCACACGGGTGTGTGACCTCTATTCGAAAATTTTCTTAAGTTTCCTCAAAGTTTCCAAATGTTACCATTTCAGTCTCAAATGTATGTTGTGTAAAACCCCTTACCCGAGGCCGTCGCTGGAGTCGAGCACGAGGCGTTACCGGACTTAACTTACTCACTCGGGCGTAGAAATTTGCTTTTAAAATTAATTTATTTTCATTCATTCAATATATCCCTAAAAAGGGTCATCGAGACCCTAAATCATGCTATTAAAATGGTTCGGGCCCAAACCGGGATCAATAAAATTTTTCCGATTACTTAAACGAACCAAAATAAAATTATTTCTCTGTTCCTTATAAAGCTGTCCAACTGCATCACAGTCACTAAATAAATCATAACTCGAGTTACAAAACTCGAAATTTAATTCTGTAAATTTTTCCTAAAACTAGACTCATATACCTTCTTACTAATGTTTTTATAGAATTTTTAGTCTAGCCAGTTAGTACAGTTTATTATTTAAATTCTCCCCTGTTATGCAGTTCGACTACTCTGACCCCTGTTCACTACGAATTAGTTTTCTCTCTGTAAAAAATTCAAATAGGCATTTTCTTTATTTCATTTGAAACTAGAATCAATAAGGAATCTAGGAATATAAACTATAACACCTAATTATTTATGTAAAATTTATGGTGAATTTTTAAATTCAGAACAGGGGATCACGAAGTCCATCTGGAGCAGTCTCACTCAAATGCAAATAACTCATAATATACAACTCTTTTACTTACTATTCTTCTTCCAGATGAAAATAGACTCATTAAGCTTTAATTTCATGTCTCACTAACTATTTAATTCCATTTATACTATTTTTAGTGATTTTTCAAATTCACGTCACTGCTGCTGTTTGAATCTGTTTTTAAGCTATTTTCACCTTTTTCATGGTTTCCATGTGATAATTACCATTTAGGCATACATAGTATTAAACCTATGTTTGATTAGTCATTCCAATAGCTAATCATCAACAAGTATTTACATACCATTCATTAAACATATCCTAAGGACATTCATACCAAAAGAAGCCAAGTCCCTATACATGCCATGCGCGAAATGAAACGTCTAGCTATACCAAAATGATCCTATTGATAGTGTGACCGGATCTCCGACGTTCCTTGCAATTCTCGAGTTGGCTTGGTAAGAACTATAAAAGGAAGGAAAAAAAAGAGAGTAAGCACTAAGCTTAGTAAGTTTACAAGTAAATAAATCACAACATTCACCCTAAATAATAATTAATCATAGTATCATCAAGCATCATAAGCTTTCCTTACACCTCATTTCTTACCCTCTTCCCTATTCACTTACTTTCTTTCTTACTTGATTATTCAATAAACTCATGAATATAACTTACCTTTCCTTTGCTGAAAGTTTCCTATAATTTAACCTGTACAATAGCCCGTTGAACCACTCGGAATACTAAGGATACTCGGGTTTTCCTGCCTGATAAGAACCTGTCAATGCCATATTCTAGGCATGGTGTTACATGAGATGTTCCCTGTCCTACCAAAGCCATATTTTTAATATGGACTTACATGGGATATTCCTGTCCTGTCTGATAACCCAAAATGTCATGACATTCCGTATCCCAACATTTCTAGAGTTCAAACGGGGATTTCTGATACTTTTTCTCTATCATCTCGTCTTTGGTTCAACTTCGAATATTTTCATAAAATAAATGTATATATGCTGGAAATTAACAACATTAATGTAAAATAAAGAAATATTGCATTTATTTACCGTAAACTTACCTCGATACAAAATACGGTTAAACTTGACAATTTAGTCCTTTACTTTTTCCTTTCCCCGATCTACTCCCGAATTTCGTTCTTCTTGATCTATAATAGCAATTTAGCTTATTTAATACTCACATTTACCAAAACAGCCCTTAACTTAAACTTTGGCAAAAATTACATTTTTGCCCCTAAACTTTTGCATATTTACACTTTTGTCCCAAGGCTCGGAAATTAAACTTTATCCCAAATTTTTATGTTTTAGGACATGCTGATCATTTATTTACCAACAACAACCTCAAATTCCCATTATAACATGTACTTATGAATAATAGGTATTTTTACTGATTAAGCCCTTTTACTCGTTTTTACTTAAAACCGAGTAGCACAAGTTGTTTAACATAATTTAAAACCTCGTATTCCTTCATAAAACATCAAAATAAACACTTTTCACCTATGGGTATTTTTCCAAATATGAACCCTAGGTTAAATTATTGCTAGAATAAGCTAGATCAAGTTACCGGGACTCTGAAAACATAAAGAACATTAAAAACGGGGCTTAGAATCACTTACTATGGAGCTTGGAAGCTTGAAACAAACCCTAGCTATGGAGAACCCTTGAAATTTCATGCTAATGAAGAAGATGGACATATTTTGCCATCTTTTTCCCTTTTTTTAATCTTTTAATTACCAAATGACTAAAATACCCTTCATTAAAAACTTTGGTTATTTCTACCTATGTATGTCCATTTTTGTCCAAAATTTTAGAAATTGGTCAAATTGCTATTTAAGACCCTCTAATTAATATTCCAAGGAAATTTCATACTAAAAGCTTCTAGAATGCAAGTTTTGCAACTTATTCGATTTAGTCCCTAATTTCAAATTAAGCACTTTATGCATAGAATTTCTTCACGAAATTTTCACAAAATCATGCAATCATATCATAAACCTCAAAATAATTATAAAATAATTATTTTTATCTCGGATTTGTGGTTTCACAACCACTATTCCGTTCATGCACAACCCTATTTTGGGATGTTACATCTCTCCCCCCTTTAGGGATTTTCATCCCCGAAAATCTTACCTGTGAAGAGATTTGGGTACTGTTTTTGCATGACCTCTTCGGGCTCCCATGTAGCCTCATCAACCCATGTCTATTCCATAAGACTTTCAGAAGAGCAATACTTTTATTCCTTAATTGCTTTACCTCTCGAGCTAGAATCTTTACCAGTTCTTCACTGTAAGTCATATCTAGCTGAATCTCAACCTCTGTCTGAGAAATCACATGTGACAGATCTGAACGAGAACGTCGTAACATCGACACATGGAACACATCATGAATCTTCTCTAACTCAGTCGGCAAAGCTAACCGATATGCTAATGGCCAAACTCTCTAAATCACTTCAAACGGTCCAATAAAACGTGGACTTAGCTTGCCTTTCTTGCCAAATTTGAGAACTTTCTTCCACGGGGATACCTTCAAAAACACTTTGTCACCAACCTGATCCTCAATCTCTTTTCTTTTCAAATCTGCATAAGACTTTTTTCTATCTGAAGCTGCTTTCAAGCAATCTCTGATAACCTTCACTTTCTCTTCAGTTTCTTTAACTAAGTCAACCCCGTAAATCTAATTTTCTTTAAGCTCCGTCTAATACAAAGGTGTGCGACATTTACATCCATACAAAGCTTCATAAGGTGCCATCTTCAAACTCGACTGATAACTATCTACCAACGGTAAATAATTTTCCTAACTACCTTGAAATTCTAAGACACAACATCTAAGCATATCTTCAAGTACCTGAATAACTCTCTCTGATTGACCATCGGTCTGAGGATGGAAAGCGTACTAAAACTCAACTTTATGCCCAAAGCTTCTTGTAACTTCTTTCAGAATCGTGAAGTAAATCTCGGATCTCTGTCTGAAATGATCGATAATGGTACTCCATGTAGTCTGACTATCTCTAAAATATACAACTCGGCCAACTTGTCAAGTGAATAATCCATACGAACTGGGATAAAATGAGTCGACTTAGTTAGCTTATCAATCACTACCCATACTGCATCTTTCTCTTTCGATGTCAGCGGCAACCCTGTCACAAAATCCATAGTAACTCAGTCCCATTTCCATTCAGGAACTAACACAGGCTGCAATAAACCTGAAGGTACCTGATGTTCAGCTTTTACCTGCTGACAGATAAAGCATCTAGAAACAAACTCTGAGATATCTCTCTTCATTCCTGCCCACCAATACATTTTCTTCAAATCATTATACATTTTTGTACTATCTGGATGAATAGACAAAGAACTGCTATGTGCTTCCTGTAAAATCTTCCGAATAAGCTCATCATTCTTGGGTACACATACCCGATTTCTGAACATCAAACAACTGTCAGAACTAATCTGAAAATTTAACTCTATACCTAACTCACACTGAGCTCTTTTGGCTTGTAACTCACTGTCATCTTTCTGAACTTTACAAATGTCTTCAAGAAACATTGGTTTAACTCTTAATTCAACTAAGATAGAACCATCATCAGACAATGATAACTGAGTATTCATAGCTCGCAAAGAAAATAAAAATTTCCTACTCAATGCATCAGCTACAACATTAGCCTTACCTGGATGATAATCAATAACCAAATCATAGTCCTTAATCAGTTCAAGCCACCTGCGTGCCTCAAATTTAAATCTTTTTGTGTCATCAAATATTTCAAACTTTTATGATCAGTAAATATTCGACATTTCTCACCATACAAGCGATTGTCTCCAGATTTTTAGTGCAAATATAATGGCAGCTAGTTCTAAATCATGTGTCGGATAATTTTTGTCATGTGGCTTTAGTTGTCTCGAGGCATAAGCAATTACCTTTCCTTCCTGTATAAGTACACAGCCTAGTCCATTCAAGGACGCATCACTGTAAATCACAAACTCTTTACCTGGTTTTGGTTGTACTAAGATAAGAGCTTCAGTCAACAATGCCTGTAACTTGTCAAAACTCTACTGGCACTTCTCAATCCATTCAAACTTAACATCTTTCTGTAGCAATCTCGTCAATGAGGTAGCTATCATAGAGAATCCCTTTACAAATCGTCTATAATAACCAGCTAAGCCAAGAAAGCTTTTGAGCTTTGAAACGTTCCTAGGAGGCTTCCAATCGACAATGGCTGAAATTTTGCTTGGATCAACTCTAATACCTTCACCTGAAACAATATGTCCAAGGAATCCAACTTCTCGGAGCCAAAACTCACTTTTACTGAACTTAGCATACAACTGATTATCTCTCAAAATCTGTAAAACTGTTCTCAAATGCTCTACATACTCAGTCTCTAATAGGAGGCAAACTTGGTAATTCTTCCAGAAATACATCTGAATACTCGCACACCACGGGCACTGATTCAACTTTCAATTTTGGATCTTTAGTATTCAACACAAAAGCAAGATAAGCCTCATACCCCTTTCTCAAATATTTCTGAGCAGACATAACGGAAATCATGGCAAATGAACTATCTGACTCATCTAAATCAACCCGAAGAATTTCACCATTTTCACATTTCAACTCGATGAATTTCCTTCCACAATTCACTACCACATCATGTGCAATCAACCAATCCATACCTAGAATAACATCAAACTCATCAAATGGCAAGAGCATGGGATCGGTCGGAAAACAGTAACCTCTAATCATCAAAGGGAAATTTTTACATACTGTATCTACTAATACATGCTTGCCTAACGGATTCGATACTTTAATCACAAATTCTGTAGATTCTATAGGCATGCTCATACTAGATATCAATTTCATACAAACATAGGAATGGGTTGAACCCGGATCAATCAAAGCAATAACATTAATATCATGTAAAGAAAATGTACCCGTAATCACGTCGGGGGAGGATGCCTCTTCGCGTGCACGGATAGCATAAGTCCTCGTAGGGGCTCTAACCTTTGGTCTCATTGCCGAATCTTTAGAGGTGCCTCTGTTACTCGCTCCTACTCCCGGGTTCTTCGGTGATCTGCCTCTAATAGGAGCATTTCTGGATCTAGCACTTTGTATTTCTTCTCGTTTAACCACTTCTGGACACTCTCGCACAAAATGATCTGGACCACCATACTTATAACAAACAGTCTCGTCTGTCTGACAAGGGCCAAAATGAAGTCTACTACATCGTGGACACCCTGATCTACCCAGTCGAACATTGCCTACACTCGCAATCAAGGTAGTCTGAGCTTTCGGATCCTTAAATCTGTTACCCCTATTTCTACTAGAATACCCAGTTGAAAAGCTAGATCTAGTAGAGAACTCTCTAGGCCTCTTAGATGTAGACTAAAACGACTTGCTCATCTGTCTTTTCTTCGTATATTGCGTCTCAATTTCAACTTTGCCTTTTCTTTTTAATAGCTCCTCTGCCTTACAGGCTCTGTCGACTAGAACAACAAACTTTTTTATTTCTAGGAAACCCACTAACAATCGAATATCATCATTAAGCCCATCCTCAAACCTTTTACACATGATCGCCTCTGTAGATACACATTCTCGGGCATAATTGCTGAGTCTGACAAATCCATGCTCATATTCAGTCACTGTCATATTGCCCTGTTTCAATTCTAGAAACTCTTTTCTTTTCTGGTCGATAAACCTCTGACTGATGTACTTTTTACGGAATTCCTCCTGAAAGAAATCCCAAATAACCCTCTGTAACACCACTTACCTGGAATCGTCACTGGAATCGAGTAATGGGCGTTACCGAACTTACTGGAGTATAGACTCATATTTTCAACCAAATCATTACAAGTTTTACCCTTATCTAGGGTTTTCTGACTTAATACAGACATCTCAAATGATTAGGAATCGAATCCTATAGCATCGGAAGCCCAAAAAATTTTTCAATTTCGAAACTACGTCACACGCCCATGTGACACAAAGCACGGCCGTGTGCTAAGGCCATGTGGCCTTCACACGCCCATGTCCAGAGACCGTGGTCGAATCTGTTAAATTAGCCACGGTCACCCCACACAGTCGTTTGGGGGCCGTGTACCCCACATGATTGAGGCAGACGGCCGTGTCTCTTGCCCGTGTAGTACCCAAAATTTAAAATCAAGGTGTAGGGAAGGCACGGTCCAGAGACACACCCGTGGGGTCAGACCATGTGCCACCCACGGCCTAGGCACGCCCGCGCCATGTACCCTTGGAGCATTCTATCAAACCCCACAGGGTCATGTCACACGGCCATGTGCCCTACCGGGTAGACCGTGTTAGGCTATTTACCAACCCTTTACCTCCCTGGAATTCCCTTTCACATACACAACATTCATTTCAACCAATTCCATGACACATACTCGGAATAATTTCATTTATAACATCATTTACAAAATAAGTATCACATATACACCTATTCTATTTGACTTACAAAACAATGCTTATACAGAGACTAGCCACCTATACATGCCAAACTCAAAATATCAAAACCATGTATACATATACCAAGGTAGCTTGATAGTATGAGACGAGCCTCCTTTGATCGCCAATCCCAATATGCTCTATGCTCAACAATCTAAAAGGAAGAGGAAAGGAAAGAGGAGTAAGCTACAAGTAGCTTAGTAAGCCATAGGCAAATTAATAGCAAAATTTACATGATTAGTTAAGACATCTTATTTCCACATAGCATAAATGCAACATTTATATACTTACTTATACACATTCTTACCAACTGTCCAAATATAGGCATTCAAACACATTTCATGTTTAATTCATTTTTCAATTGCTTAACCTGCACAAGTGCTTCACATAACCAAATTAATTCCCGTTGAACATTCAGAACAGAAACGGATATACAGAGGTTAGCACTGAAATGCCTCACAAATATGTGGCCGAAGCTAGTACAGAGGTATGGCAAAAGCCACTAGAGTATGTAGCCGAAGCCACCAGAATATGTAGCCAGAGCTACTTCATATCACAGAAATTCAGACGTAATCCACAGGCCTGCTCACATAAGCTGACAGGTGACTGCAACACATGCAAGTGCACCCAGCACCCGAGATACAGAATCAGACAGAATCAGAAACCTCAAGTGACATGTCAACGATATCCGGAGTCATTCTTACTGTTCAAACGGGATTTACCAGAATGTTCACAAACATACAATTGCATAATTCAAAAATTCATATCCATATATTTTCACATTGAGATCATCAAATGAATAACAATAAGATAAATGTGCTATAATTTACTCATGACTTACCTCGATAACAAAACGACTAAATCCCGAATTAGTCGACTATCTTTTCTTTTCCGTGATCTCAGTCGCTTTCTCTCTTTTCTTGATCTAAATAAACACATTTAACACATTTTATCCATTTCTCACTCAAATACGTTCACAATTTGGTCCTTTGGCAAAATGACCATTTTGCCCTTGGCCTCGTAAACTAAATTTCATTTTATTTTCTTGCATTTTAAACTTAGCCAAATCCTTTTTCACAAAAACAATCCAAGAATCACACATATTCACACAATTATGGACAAATTTTCACTTTTTTTATTTTAGTCCCTTAGGGACGTTTCTATCGAAAACTATTCGGAAAAACCTGTAATTAACACTTCAAAAACTCATTTTCTACCATTACTCATCAAATCATAATTTTTCTCAAGAATGGGTCAAATTTTTGAAACTCATTATCTCTTCAAATAAATGGTAAAATCATCAAAATTTAAGCTTAGGGGAACTCAAAAATATGAAAATAATCATAAAATTTTCAGAATCTAACTATTTTAATTCAGATTTTGTGGTTATGAAACCACTATTCCAGTTAGACCCTATTTTGGGTTGTCACATTTCTACCCCCTTAGGGATATTCGTCCCAAAAATCTTACCAGTAGACAGATGGGGATACTAATTCCTCATAGTCTCTTCCGTTTCCCATGTTGCCTCTTCCATTCCATGACGTTGCCACAATACCTTTACCAAAGCAATTCTTTTATTTCTCAACTGTTTCACTTCTCGTGCTAGAATCTTAATCGGTTCTTCATAATATGACATATCTGATCGAATTTCAATTTCAGTAGGTGAAATCACATGTGACGGATCCGACCGATATCGACGAAGCATAGAGACATGAAACACATTATGAATCCTTTCTAATTCCGGAGGTAAAGATAACCGATAGGCGACTAGACTGATTCTTTCAATTACTTCATATGGACCAATATAGCGCGGACTTAATTTACCTTTTTGGCCAAATCTCAAAATTTTCTTCCACGAAGACACTTTCAAAAATGCTTTATCTCCCACTTGGAACTCAATTTCTTTTCTTTTCAAATCCGCATACGACTTTTGTCGATCAGATGTAGCTTTCAGACAGTTTCGGATTATCTTTACTTTATCTTCAGTCTCTTTTACGAAATCAGTCCCATGAACATACTTCTCACGAATGTCAGTCCAATACAATGGAGTCTGACACTTCCGTCCATACAGAGCTTCATAGGGTGCCATTTTAATGCTTGACTGATAACTGTTGTTGTACGCGAATTCTATTAAAGGCAGATATTTGTCCCAACTACCTTCAAATTCTAAAACACAACATCTCAACATATCTTTAAGTACTTGAATTACTCTTTCTGATTGCCCGTCCGATTGAGGATGAAAGGCTGTACTAAAATTCAATTTAGTACCTAACGCCGCTTGTAACTTCTTCCAGAACCTCGAAGTAAAATGTGGATCTCTGTCGGAAATAATGGATACAGGCACACCATGCAATCTAACTATCTCAGAAACATATAACTCTGCTAATTTATCCAAAGAAAAGTTCATCCTCACTGGAATGAAATGAGCTGACTTAGTTAATCGGTCAACGATTACCCAAACAGAATCTTTCTTCCTCGGTGTTAAAGGCAATCCGGAAACAAAATCCATGGAAATTCTTTCCCATTTCCATTTAGGAATCGTCATTGGCTAGAGCAATCCCGAAGGCAACTGATGTTCTGCTTTTACTCTCTGACACACTAAACACTTTGTTACATATTTAGAAATATCTCGTTTCATGCTCGGCCACCAATATACTTTCTTTAAGTCTTGATACATTTTCACACTACCCGGATGTACTGACCAACGACTATCATGAGCTTCATGCAAAATCTTCCGAATCAGTTCAGTATTTCTCGGTACACAAACTCTGTCACAAAATAGCAGACAATCACTTGCATCAATTCGAAAATCAGAACTATCATTTGTTTCACACTGAGTCCGCTTTGCTAATAAATTACTGTCTAATTTCTGAGCTTCACAAATCTCTTGCAAGAATAACGGCTTTTCTACTAACTCGGCTATCAACGAACCATCACCAAACAATGACAAATCCGTATTCAAAGCTCTCAAAGCAGACAAAGATTTTCTACTTAAGGCATTAGCGACCACATTTGCTTTACCTGGATGATAGTCAATCACAAGTTCATAGTCTTTCAATAATTCCAACCATCTTTGCTGTCGCAAATTCAAATCTTTTTGAGTCATTACATACTTCAGGCTTTTGTGATCAGTATACACCCTACATCTTTCACCGTACAAATAATGTCGCCAAATCTTCAAGGCGAAAACTATAGCAGCTAACTCCAGATCATGAGTCAAATAATTCCTTTCATGTGGCTTTAATTGTCGAGAGGCATAAGCTACTACTTTTCCTTCTTGCATCAAAACACATCCAAGTCCATTTAGGGACGCATCACTGTAAACAACAAATTCTTTCCCCGACTCGAGTTGCACTAACACTGGTGCTCAGTTAAACACTTCTTTAACTTTTCAAAGCTTTGCTGACACACATCGGTCCATACAAATTTAACTTCTTTTCGTAACAGTCTCATAATCGGAGAAGCTATTATTGAAAAACCTTCTACAAATCGACAGTAATACCGGGCTAAACCCAGAAAACTCCTGACTTCAGACACACTTTTAGGAGGCTTCCATTCTACAATTGCTGAGATCTTATTCGGATCTACTTGGATACCTTTTTCCGAAACAATATGTCCCAGAAATCTGACTTCACTAAGCCAGAACTCACTTTTACTGAACTTGGCATACAGTTTCTTCTCTCTCAAGGTCTGAAGTATAATTCTCAAGTGCTCAACATGCTCAGACTCACTTCAAGAATATATCAAAATGTCATCGATGAAAACCACTATGAACTTATCCAAATAAGGCCTGAAAATTCGATTCATCAAATCCATAAAAATGGCCGGAGCGTTGGTCAATCCGAATGGCATTACCAAAAATTCGTAGTGACCATACCAGGTCCTAAAAGCAGTCCTAGGCACATCAGACTCCTTAACCTTCAATTGATAATACCCCGACCTTAGATCAATTTTAGAAAACACTAAAGCATCTTTAAGTTGATCAAATAAGTCATCAATTCTAGGCAACGGATACTTATTTTTCACCGTTACTCTGTTAAGCTGGCGATAATCAATACAAAGTCGCAATGACCAATCTTTCTCTTAACAAACAAAATCAGAGCACCCCACGGAGAAGAACTAGGTCTGACAAATCCCTTGTTGGTCAATTCTTGCAACTGTACTTTCAATTCCTTCAATTCAGTTGGTGTCATTCTATATTGAGTAATCGAAATCGGAGCAGTACCCGGAAGCAATTCAATGCCAAATTCTACTTCTTTATCCAGAGGCAACCCTGGCAATTCTTCTGGAAATACATCCAAATATTCACATACCACAGGCACATATTCAATCTCCTTTTCAGACACCTTAGTGTTTAGCACGTAGGCCAAATATGCCTCACAACCACTTTTCAAACATTATAAGTAGACATTGCAGAGATTACAGTCGGAACACAATCTGACTTATCTGTTTCAATTTGAAGTAGTTCACCATTACCACAATTCAATTCAAGAATCTTTTGCCTACAATCTATTTTAGCACCATGCATGGTTAACCAATCCATACCCAAAATAACATCAAACTCATCAAAAGGAAGTAACATTAAATCAACAGGGAAACAGTGACCACGAATCATCAAAGGACAGTTCTTACAAATTTTATCTACTATCACATGTTTTCCTAACGGTTTCGACACTGTGACTACAAATTCAGTGGACTCAATACACAAATTCTTATCAAACACTAGTTTCACACATATGTACGAATGAGTTGATCCCGGATCAATTAAAGCAAGAATAGAATTATCATAAAGAGAAAATGTACCAATGATCACTTCAGGTGAAGATGCTTCCTCACGTGCCCGTATAGCATATGCTCTTGCTAGAGCTCTCACTTCAGATCTTGCAGTCGTATCTTTCTTTTCGCTTTTACTACTATTTCCAAATCCCACATTCCTTGATGGTCTTCCTCTACTCACATTACTCGGTCTCACATTCTGAGATTTCTCAAAACCTTCTCTTTCAGGACAATCTTTAATGAAATGATCTTAGAATCCACATCTAAAACAAGCTCGGTTATGCAGACAACATTCACCCGGATGTCTCTTTCCACAATGTTGGCATTTGAATCTATCAGATCTAACATTACCGACACTTGTTACGGAAGTAGATTGCCCCTTCGGATGGAACATTGCTTACCATGATCTCTCTGAGAAAAACTTACTGAAACATTTGATCGAGAACCCATCTCTCTCGATTTCTTTGACTGAGACTGAAATGATTGACCCATTGATCTCTTTCTTGCATCTCTAGCTTCATTTTCAACCTTTCTTTTCTCTTTGCTCAATGCCTCGGCCTTAATGGCCCGTTCAACAAGTATTACTAATTCTTTTATTTCCAGAATTCCCACAAGTAGTTTGATATCCTCATTCAGCCCATCTTCAAATCTCTTACAGAGTATTTCTTCAGTAGTTACAAACTCTTGAGCATACTTACTTAATCTAACAAACTCTCTTTCATACTCAGCTACTGACATTTGCCTTTGCTTTAATTCCAAAAATTCTTTCCGCTTCTGGTTAATAAACCACTAACTGATGTACTTTTTTCGAAATTCTTCCAAAAAGAAATCCCATGAAGCTCTCTCTTTCGGAACCACTGATATTAAAGTCTTCCACTAGTGATAAGCAGAATCTCGTAATAATGAAGTGGCACATTTTAGACTTTCTTCTGGGGTACAAGACAATTCATCTAACACTTTCATAGTGTTCTCTAACCAAAATTCAGCTTTCTCTGGGTCATCATGCACATTAGCTCGAAATTCTTCAGCCTCATATTTTCTGATCTTATCTACCGGAGGTTTAGACAGTCTTACCACTTCTGTTCGTGGAGAGGCTATGGGAACATCTTTAGAAACAGGAGGGGGCGAAGGAGGTTGAGCATTCGGATTCGCCCGAATGAACTCTGTATACCAATTACTCATCATATGGAGAAAGGCTTCCCGTGCCTTATCTCCCTGACCCTAAGTCTCGAGTCTACTCTCAACAGGCGCTGTCCCTTGCGTGGGAGCAGGCTCATTACTCTGAGCATCATCAGCAGTATCTCGATTGGGATCCATTTACTATAATAGAAAACATTTCAAAATCATTAGGAGCTGTCACACTATCAAGTCTCAGATATGGCATCTATAGACTGACTATTACACTTACTATATTAATCAGAGAATCGACTAAATCGTGCTCTGATACCAATTAAAAATGTAACACCCCTCACCCGGAACCGTCACTAGAATAGAGTAATGGGCGTTACCGAACTTACCGAAGTACAGACTCATATTTTCAACCAATCATTACAAGTTTTACCCTCATCTAGGGTTTTCTGACTCAATACAGACATCTCGAATGATTAGGATTCGAATCCTATCGCATTGGAAGCCCGAAAAATTTTTCACTTTCAAAACTACGTCACATGCCCGTGTGACAGAAAGCACGGTCGTGTGCTAAGGCCGTGTGGCCTTCACACGCCTATGTCCAAAGACCGTGGTCGAATCTATTAAATTGGCCATGGTCACCCCACACGGTCGTTTGGGGGCTGTGTACCCCACACGGTTGAGACACACGGCCGTGTCTCTTGCCCGTGTAGTACCCAAAATTTAAAATCAAGGTGCAGGGAAGGCATGATCTAGAGACACACCCGTGGGGTCAGACCATGTGCCACCCACGGCCTAGGAACCCCTGTGCCATTTGCCCGTGGAGCATTCTGTCAAACCCCACACGGTCATGTCACACGGCCGTGTGCCCTGCCGGGTAGACCGTGTTAGGCTATTTACCAAGCCTTTACCTCACTGGAATTCCATTTCACATACACAACATTCATTTCAACCAATTCCATGACAAATACTCAGAATAATTTCATTTATAACATCATTTACAAAACAAGTATCACATATACACCTATTCTATTTGACTTACAAAACAATGCTTATACAGAGACTAGCCACCTATACATGCCAAACTCAAAATATCAAAACCATGTATACATACACCAAGGTAGCTTGATAGTATGAGACGAGCCTCCTTTGATCACCAATCCCAATATGCTCTATGCTCAACAATCTAAAAAGAAGAGGAAAGGAAAGAGGAGTAAGCTACAAGTAGCTTAGTAAGCCATAGGCAAATTAATAGCAAAATGCACATGATTTGTTAGGACATCTTATTTCCACATAGCATAAATGCAACACCTATATACTTACTTATACACATTCTTACCAACTGTCCAAATATAGGCATTCAAACACATTTCATGTTCAATTCATTTTCAATTGCTTAACCTACACAAGTGCTTCGCATAACCAAATTAATTCTCGTTGAACATTTAGAACAGAAACGGATATACAGAGGTTAGCACCGAAATGCCTCACAGATATTTGGTCGAAGCCAGTACAGAGTTATGGCAAAAGCCACCAAAGTATGTAGCCAAAGCCATCAGAATATGTAGCCAGAGCTACTTCATATCACAAAAATTCAGACGTAATCCACAGGCCTACTCACATAAGCTGATAGGTGATTGTAACACATGCAAGTGCACCCAGCACCTAGGATACGGAATCAGATAGAATTAGAAACCTCAAGTGACATGTCAACGATATCCGGAGTCATTCTTACTGTTCAAACGGGATTTACCAGAATGTTCACAAACATACAATTGCATAATTCAAAAATTCATATCCATATATTTTCACATTGAGATCATCAAATGAATAACAATAAGATAAATGTGCTATAATTTACTCATGACTTACCTCGATAACAAAACGACTAAATCCTGAATTAGTCGACTATCTTTTCTTTTCCGTGATCTCGGTCGCTTTCTTTCTTTTATTGATCTAAATAAACACATTTAACACATTTTATCAATTTCTCCCTCAAATACGTTCACAATTTGGTCCTTTGGCAAAATGACCGATCTGCCCTTGGCCTCGTAAACTAAATTTCATTGTATTTTCTTGCATTTTAGACTTAGCCAAATCCTTTTTCATAAAAAACAATCCAAGAATCACATATTCACACAATTATGGACAAGTTTTCACTTTTCTCATTTTAGTCCCTTAGGGACGTTTCTATCGAAAACTATTCGGAAAAACCTGTAATTAACACTTCAAAAACTCATTTTCTACCATTACTCATCAAATCACAATTTTTCTCAAGAATGGGTCAAATTTTTGAAACTCATTATTTCTTCAAATAAATGGTAAAATCATGAAATTTAAGCTTAGGGGAACTCAAAAATATGAAAATAATCGAAAACGGGGCAAGATTGCACTTATAAGTTCAAAACCCCTTTAGCTATGGAGGAGAGAAGATCGGCAGACATAGAAGAAGAAGAAGATGAACACTTTTCATCTTTTTCTCATCTTTTTATTTGATTTTTAACTATTTGGACAAAAGTGCCCTTAGTCATGTTACTCATAAATATTTCTAGAAACACCCTTTTGTGTCCATGCCACTAACTCATGGTCTATTTACCATTTAAAGACCTCTAGTTCAAACCCCCATTTCAAATAGGTACTTACCCAATAGAACTCACATTTTGCAATTAATGCAATCTAATCCAAAAATAAAATTAAGCACTAAATCAAGAAATTTTTTAAACGATTTTCACACAGAGCATATTTAATAAATCGGTAAACATAAAATTTTCAGAATCTAACTATTTTAATTCAGATTTTGTGGTTACGAAACCACTATTCCAGTTAGACCTTATTTTGGGTTGTCAAACCCTCTCTTTCGGTACAACTGATACAAGCGTCTTCCACCAGTGGTACGCTGAGTCTCTAAGGAGTGATACTACCCATTTCATACATTCCTCAAGTGTGCAGGATAATTCATGAATGACTCTGATGGTATTTTCGAGACAAAATTCTGCTCTTTCTGCATCATCATCTTTTGTAGCCCGAACCTCTTCGACTCTTTTTTTTTTTTGATATGTTAACTGGTGGCTTTTCTCTTATCACCATACTTGTGACTGGGGGAGCTTGAGCTACATGGGTGGCCTGAGAATCATGAGGGGGTGGAGGTCTAATAGCTGGATTTGTATGAACGAACTTGGCAAACCATTCATTTAAAGCTTGGAAGAAGGCTTCTGGAGCCCCTCCTCCCTGACTAACTGTAACGGGCCTTTCACTAATATTTGGTGGCACCGTCCCTTCTGCGAGAACAGGTGCATTACTTTCTACATCATCTGCACCAACTCGTTCGGGATCCATAACTATAAAAGAAAAGCATTTTAAAATTGTCAAGAGTCGTCACACTATCAAAACATAAGTATGGCATGTATAGCTAGACTCTTACTCATGCTAACTATTTCAAGAACCAACTAAACCTTTACTCTGATACCAATAAATGCAACACCCCTTACCCGAGACCGTCGTCGGAGTCGAGCACAAGGCGTTACCGGACTTAACTTACTCATTCGGGCGTAGAAATTTACTTTTAAAATTAATTTATTTTCATTCATTCAATATATCCCTAAAAAGGTTCATCGAGACCCTAAATCATGCTATTAAAATGGTTCGGGGCCAAACCAGGATCAATAAAATTTTTTCGATTACTTAAACGAACCAAAATAAAATTATTTCTCTGTTCCTTATAAAGTTGTCCAACAGCATCACAATCACTAAATAAATCATAACTCGAGTTACGAAACTCAAAATTTAATTCCGTAAATTTTTCCTAAAACTAGGCTCATATACCTTACTAATTTTTTTATAGAATTTTTAGTCTAGCCAGTTAGTACAGTTTATTATTTAAAGTCTCCCCTGTTGACCTCTGTTCACTACGAATTAGTTTTCTCTCTGTACAAAATTCAAATAGGAATTTCATTTATTTCATTTGAAACTAGACTCAATAAGGAATCTAGACATATAAATTATAATGCCTAATTATTTATGTACAATTTATGGTGAATTTTTAAAGTCAGAATAAGGGATCACAAAGTCCATCTGGAGCAGTCTCACTCAAATGCAAATAACTCATAATATAAAACTCGTTTACTTACTCTGCTTCTTCCACATGAAAATAGACTCATTGAGCTTTAATTTCATGTCACAGTCACTATTTAATTCCATTTCTACTATTTTTAGTGATTTTTCAAATTCACGTTACTGTTGCTGTTTGAATCTGTTTTTAAGCTATTTTCACCTTTTTCATGGTTTCCATGTGATAATTACCATTTAGGCATACATAGTATTAAACCTATGTTTGATTAGTCATTCCAATAGCTAATCATCAAAAAGTATTTACATACCATTCATTAAACATATCCTAAGGACATTCATACCAAAAGAAGCCAAGTCCCTATACATGCTATACGCGAAATGAAACGTCTAGCTATACCGAAATGAAACGTCTAGCTATACCAAAATGATCCTGTTGATAGTGTGACCAGATCTCTGACGTTCCTTGCGATTCCTGAGCTGGCTTGGTAAGAACTATAAAAAGAAGGAAAAAAAAGAGAGTAAGCACTAAGCTTAGTAAGTTTACAAGTAAATAAATCACAACATTCACCCTAAATAATAATTAATCATAGTATCATCAAGCATCATAAGCTTTCCTTACACCTCATTTAGTACCCTCTTCCTTATTCACTTACTTTCTTTCTTACTTGATTATTCAATAAACTCATGAATATAACTTACCTTTCCTTTGCTGAAAGTTTCTTGTAATTTAACCTATACAATTGCCCGTTGAACCACTCAGAATACTAAGGATACTCGGGTTTTCCTACCTGATAATATCCTGTCAATGCCATATTCTAGGCATGGTCTTACATGAGATGTTCCTTGTCCTACCAAAGCCATATTTTTAATATGGACTTACATGGGATATTCCTGTCCTGTCTGATAACCTAAAATGTCATGACATTCCATATCCCAACATTCCTAGAGTTCAAACGGGGCTTTCTTATACTTTTTCTCTGTCATCTCGTCTTTGGTTCAACTCCGAATATTTTTATAAAATAAATGTATATATGCTGGAAATTAACAACATTAATGTAAAATAAAGAAATATTGCATTTATTTACCGTAAAGTTACCTCGATACAAAATACGGTTAAACTTGATAATTTAGTCCTTTCCTTTTTCCTTTCCCCGATCTACTCCCAAATTTCGTTCTTCTTGATCTATAATAGCAATTTAGCTTATTTAATACTCACGTTTATCAAACAGCCCTTAACTTAAACTTTGGCAAAAATTACATTTTTGCCCCTAAACTTTTGCATATTTACACTTTTGCCGCAAAGCTCGGAAATTAAACTTTATCCCAAATTCTTATGTTTTAGGACATGCTGATCATTTATTTACCAACAACAACCTCAAATTCCCACTATAACATGTACTTATGAACAATAGGTATTTTTACCGATTAAGCCTTTTTACTCGTTTTTACTTAAAACCGAGTAGCACAAGTTGTTTAACATAATTTAAAACCTCATATTCTATCGTAAAACATCAAAATAAACACTTTTCATGTATGGGTATTTTTCCAAATATGAACCCTAGGTTAAATTATTGCTAGAATAAGCTAAATCAAGTTATCGGGACTCCGAAAACGTAAAGAACATTAAAAACGGGGCTTGGAATCACTTACTATGGAGCTTGGAAGCTTGAAACAAACCCTAGCTATGGAGAACCCTTGAAATTTCGTGCTAATGAAGAAGATGGACATATTTTGCCATCTTTTTCCCTTTTTTTAAACTTTTAATTACCAAATGACTAAAATACCCTTCATTAAAAACTTTGGTTATTTCTACCTATGTATGTCCATTTTTGTCCAAAATTTTAGAAATTGGTCAAATTTCTATTTAAGACCCTCTAATTAATATTCCAAGGCAATTTCATACTAAAAGCTTCTAGAATGCAAGTTTTGCAACTTATTCGATTTAGTCCCTAATTTCAAATTAAGCACTTTATGCATAGAATTTCTTCACGAAATTTTTAAAAATCATGCAATCATATCATAAACCTCAAAATAATTATAAAATAATAATTTTTATCTCAAATTTGTGGTTTCACAACCACTGTTTCATTCAGGCCCTATTTTGGGATGTTACATGTTGCAAGCTTTACATGCTCATATTAAGCATGTTACAAGTATAAGTACTGAAATGAGATGTTATTTGCTAAATATTTGATGATTAAATGTTCTGAACTGAGATGAAAGTCTGGTAATGCATCTTAACCTATTTCGACGATGGTTACGGGTTAGGGGTGTTACACACCCACCATTGGTCTACAGGAATGTCGCGATCAATTAGGTAACTTCCTTCCTTATCTTTTCAAGGCTACACATTAGGGACAATGTGCTATCTAACATGTTGGGGGAGTAACATAGGATTTTTTTTTTTTAATTTTTATTGTCAAATGTGTGCTTTAGCTTATAGAAATACAAGTGATTGGTGAGAAGCATGTATATAGGTTGATTATATTTACTATAAATTTAAACTTTTGGTGGAGTCTCTTATTATCACATTTACATGCGTTCATAGATGCACCACGATCATCTTGTCATACTACTTGCCACATGAGTTATACAGTAATTTCCATTTTTGTGCCCTGGTGGGTTTTTCCTATTTACCATTCTAGCAGATTTCCACTTGGCCTTAATGTGTACCTATCCATCATTGGGTCATGACATGGCCATCCATGGACTTTTGATTCTGAAGAATCAATAAACCCTTTTCGAGATGCTGCCTTATAGGACTTGTATATTGTTTCCCAAGTGTCGCCCCAAAGGATTTATAAATTGTTTACACAGTGTTGCCCCGAATGACCTATATACCATTTACATGATGTCACCCTGAAGGACCAATCGATAACCATCGTCATAGTGTCGCCTTATAGAGCCAATAGATAGCCATTCCATGATGCTGGTTAACTCCTTTGGATCCCATAACAATCTGTCCAATCTTCCATTAGTTCAATTTTTTGAACTCCATCCATCCCGTCCAAGTAACTCCATCCATACTCCGTACATTACAAACAGGCATTGCAAGCATGACAGTTCAAATACTAAGAAACCCTTAGTTAAATATGATCATGGTAGTATGCATGTTTTTCTAAGTAAAAGATTTCGAAAGGACTTTAAATTGGTTTCAACTCATGAAAGTTCAAGTTTCCATGGAATATTTTTCGGAACATTATTAAGCATGATAAAAATGAATTAAGTTTAATGATGTGATTATTCTAGCCTATTCTTGTTATTGATTGTTGAAGTTTGTGCCTTTGCTACTAAACCCATCTCATTCATTCTATTGCATACATTACATTTAGATTAATTTGCATTAGGGATCACTTTGCATTTAGTTTATTTAATTTAATTTAATAATCAATCACTTCAAAAATATTCTGTTTTCTTACAAAATTATCAGTATTAATTTTTGATAAACGATAAATTATACATATTTTTACCTCATGTTTAGCCTATATTTTGGATGAATTATCATTAGATTTGTGAGAATTGGTGCTCTTAATCCTTCTATTTCATGTCTTATACTCAGGAGAGCATAGGGAAGAGAAAAGAAAGAGAAACGGGCCAAAAATGGAGAAAACGACATGGCCTAGGGATTCACCACACGGCCATGGCACACGGCCGTGCCACACAAGGTCCAACACGGCCCAGCCCCGACAAGCACGGCTAGACTACAAGGCTGTGCCACCTTCAACAGGCCCACACGGCCTCTTGTCGAAACCACACGGGTGTGGCATACGGGCGTGTCCTTATCATGAGGAAGTTCAATTCTACTTGAAAAAGGATACTTAGGGGCTAAGAAAGCCATTCTAAACTCTATATAAAGACCCTAGGAGGTAACTTCAAGGTTGTGCTTATTTCCCACTAAGGGAATACTCTTTTTTCTCTGAAGAAGGAGCGCCGTATTTCTGCCAACACAAGGAGTGAAAGCAAGGGATTACTCCAAGGAAAGCCGATTGATTCATCCCAAAAGTCAGAATTCTACATCAAGACAGAGGATCTCCCTAAATTCCTTCAGGGGTTTTTGGGTTCTTTATGTTTTGTTATCTTATTTCTTCTGAGATGTTTTCTTTATTAATTATGAACTAAACCCCTCAAATACTTGAGGAGGATGAAACCTAAGACAGATCTTGTTATTATTTATTCTTGAATTATTTGATAAATACTTGAATTGTTCTTAATTATGTGTTCTTCATTCTTGATTTAATAATCCTAGGTATTACTTCAAGAAACTGATGTGCTTAGGCAGAGGAGCAAAAGTCCCTGTTTTAAGAGTAGATCTACCATAATTAAGCGGAGTTGCACGTAACCCTAGACATAGGGCGATATAAATCTACCGGATTAGGGTCAAACCTAATAGGGAGATCCATAGATCGAATTAATGCAACCTAGGGGTGTTAATTAATAAAGAAACTTTAATTAACAACCTAGGATTAGTTGTTTTTATCCTCGACGGAGGTATTAACATAGGTGAGGGATCTCTACGGATCAAGTCAAGTAAAGAAATCATCTAGTTCAAGAAGTTAATAACAAGTGAAGTCTAGGTGGATTCTCCCTTAAGTATTGCTCATATCAATCAGCTTTTCCCTAAAAATTTTCCCCAATTTACTTTTTATGCACTTTTAGTTAGTTTTAGAATTAGTTTCAACCAATCCTCTTTTATTTTTAGGCTAGATAATAGAAAGGAAGTAAGTATTAGTACTTTTGGTTCCCTTGGGTACGATAACTCAGTCTTACCGCTAAACTATACTACTGTTCGATAGGTGTGCTTGCCTTTAAAATCGTGATATTAGTTAGTTTTTGGTGTGATTAGTTTTTATAAATTTTATTACTTAATATCGCGAGTATCAAGTTTTTGGCGCCGTTGCCGGGAAACTGAAATATTAAGAAAACTCGATTTCTTTTACTTTAGCCATTACTATATTTATTTATTTTCAGTTTTTATTTTAATTTTATTTTTTTAATTTTATTTTAATTATTTTATTTTTCTTTGCTTTTTCCTTCTAGGTATTTCTAGTTTATGACTAGAAACAACCCAGCAGGACCATTGCTTTTTTGACAAAGATTTAGAAGCGACAGTTCGCAGAACTCGCAGAGAGATCAGACAAAGCCTACAGTATCCAGAACAAGATCAAGAACAAAGGCCAGAACCTACAGAAGAGATGGATGCAAATCAAAACATTCCACCACCTCCCGCAATAGTCGCTCCACCAGCAAATCAGGAAGAATCTCCTCGCACTATGTATGATTATGCTAAACCTAGTTTGGCTGCCTACTATTGCTGCTAATAATTTTGAACTAAAGCCTAACACTATTCAGATGATAGAGCAATTGGTGCAGTTTGATGGTTTATAGGATGAAGATCCAAATTCACACATAGCCAATTTTTTGGAACTTTACGATACCTTTAAAATTAATAGCGTTTTTGATGATGCCATTCGTCTAAGGCTATTTCCATTCTCTTTGAGAAACAAAGCCAAACAGTGGTTAAATTCTTTACCACGAGGCTCAATCACTACATGGGAACAGATGACCGAAAAATTTTTACTTAAATATTTTCCTCCAGCTAAAACAGCTAAATTACGAAACGATATATCTTCTTTTGTGCAGATGGATTTAGAAACACTTTACAATGCTTGGGAGAGATATAAGGATCTTTTGAGAAGATGCCCTCATCATGGTTTACCTTTGTGGCTACAAGTTCAAACCTTTCACAACGGGTTGAACCCTTTAACAAGGCAAATGATTGATGCAGTCGCAGGAGGAACAATCAATAATAAAACACCCAAAGCAGCTTATGAATTTATTGAAGAGATGTCACTGAATAACTATCAGTGGCAAGTCATGAGGACAAAACTGACAAAAGCTACAGGGGTTTATAATATTGATGCTGTCACTATGCTTACTAACCAAGTAGAACTTTTAAATAAAAAGTTTGATCATTTTGTTGGTTCTACGCAGGCACAGCCAGTGATGCAGTGTGACATAACTCCAGTTAATATGTTCAATCCAGACTATTCATCTTATGGACACAGCATGGAAACTGAGCAAGCCAACTATATGGGTAACAATTCTAGATCTCAAAATAACCCTTATAGTAATACTTACAATGCAGATTGGAGAAATCACCCCAATTTTTCATAGGGAGGATAAGGAAATCAAAGACAACAGCCTCCTCTGAGATTTTAGCAGCCACCGCCACAACAAGAGAAAAAGCCGAATCTTGAAGAGATATTCACCAAATTTATGGCCGCATCAGAAACTCATTTCTAAAACACTGAAAGGGCCCTAAAAAACCAGCATGCATCAATTCAAGGGCTTGAGAATCAAATCGGTCAGCTTGCAAAATTAATTTCAGAAAGACCACAAGGTGGACTACCAAGTAATACTGAGCCATCCTAGAGAACATGTCAAAGTAATTACTCTAAGAGATGGGAAAGTACTAGCTGAACCATAAAAGAAGTCTGTTCCAGAATCTTCAGGAGACAAGGCAGAGGAACCTAAGGAAAGCACTCCACCAACACTCAAGGAATACAAACTGCCTATTCCATATCCGGCAAACTTGAAGAAAGACCGTACAGACGCTCAATTCGATAAATTTCTTGAACTTTTTAAGCAATTACATATTAACTTACCTTTTGTTGAAGCAATTTAGCAAATGCCGAAGTGCGCAAAGTTCTTTAAAGAACTTCTGGCAAATAAAAGGAAGTTGTAAGAATTAGCCACAGTGGAACTCAACAAAGAATGCTTAGCTATTCTCCAAAATAAACTGCCGGCAAAACTAAAAGATCCAAGAAGTTTTACTATTCCTTGTTTAATTGGTAGTTTAATTATTGATAAAGCCTTAGCTAATTTAGGTGCTAGCATTAATCTCATGCCTTAAAAAATGTTCAAGCAACTAGGTCTAGGGGAACCAAAGCCCACTAGGATGAGTATTCAACTAACTAATAGATCTATTAAATATCCTAGGGGAATCATCGAAGATGTGCTAATAAAGGTAGATAAATTTATATTCCCTGTTGATTTCGTTGTGCTTGATATGGATGAGGATATTGAGGTACCTTTAATTTTAGGACGTCTATTCTTAGCCACTGCTAGAGTTGTTATCGATGTAGGGGATGGTAAATTAGTACTTAGAGTTGGTGAGGAAGAAGTCATTTTTAAAATCTATGATGCTATGAAATTTCCTAAAGAACAAGATGATTCCTATTATTTTGTTGATATTATTGATTACTTCGTTCAAGATAAGTTTCAGGAACTTTCTATCGTAGACATGTTGGAACTGTGTCTTGTTCAAGGTGGGGGGAAAGATGAAGCCACCACTGAGTTTGAGGAACTAAGAAAGGAGTTAGATTCTAATGAAATCATCATAAGACACATAAGTTATGAAAGTATAAAGATGAATGATGAACTGAGACAAAAACCTTCCATTGATGAACCTCCTAAATTAGAATTAAAGCAACTACCAGATCATCTAGAATATGCCTTTTTAGGGGAAGATTCAACTTTACCAGTCATTATCGCATCAGATTTGAGCATTGCAGAAAAAGAGGAACTACTCCATGTGTTAAGGGAACACAAGCATGCTATAGCTTGAAAAATTTCAAATATTAAGGGAATTAATCCGTCCTTCTACACCCACAAAATTTTAATAGAAGATGAATTTAAACCACCGGTGCAAGCTCAGAGATGATTGAATCCCAACATGAAGGAAGTTATAAAAGCCGAGGTAATTAAACTTCTAGATGCAGGCATTATTTATCCTATTTCTGACAGTTCTTGGGTAAGTCCTGTTAAGGTTGTTCCTAAAAAGGGAGGTTTGACCGTGGTGTCTAATGACAAAAAAGAGTCAATACCTACAAGAACAGTAACTGGATGGAGAGTTTGCATTGATTATAGAAAGCTGAATGACGTAACTCGAAAAGATCATTTTCCCTTATCTTTTATTGATCAGATGTTCGAAAGATTATCAGGTCACATGTATTATTGTTTCCTAGATGGCCTCTCTGGTTACTTCCAAATCCCGAGAGTTCTAGAAGATCAAGAGAAAATGACATTCCCATGCCCATACGATACGTTTGCTTATCGTAGAATGCCTTTTGGTTTATGTAACGCTCCTGCTACTTTTTAGCTATGCATGCTAGCTATCTTCAATGAATTTGTGGAAGACATCATGGAGGTATTTATGGATGATTTTTCAGTTTTCGGTAATTCTTTCCAACTTTGTGTTAATAATCTAAAACTTGTTTTGATAAGATGTGAAGAGACAAGTTTAGTGCTTAACTGGGAAAAATGCCACTTTATGGTTCAAGAAGGTATTGTATTAGGACATAAAATTTCTAGTAAAGGTATAGAGGCAGATAAAGCAAAAATTGAAACCATTGAAAAATTACCTCCCCCTAATTCAGTTAAGGCTATAAGAAGCTTTTTAGGACATGACAATTTTTATCACAAGTTTATTAAAGATTTTTCTAAAATAGCTAAGCCTTTAACAAATTTGCTAGAAAAAGACGTGCTTTTCAACTTTGACCGAGAATGCTTAGAATCTTTTAACACTCTTAAGGAAAATTTAGTCAATGCCCCTATTATGATTTCACCTGATTGGAATCTACCTTTTGAACTAATGTGCGATGCAAGTGATTTTGCAGTAGGTGCAGTTTTGGGACAGCAAAGAGACAAGCACTTTCAACCGATCTATTATGCTAGCAGAACTTTAGCACCCGCTCAAGCAAATTATACTACCACAGAAAAAGAATTACTAGCTGTCATTTTCGAATTTGATAAATTCAGATCTTATTTTATTTTGTCAAAAGTCATTGTTTATACTGACCATTCTGCTCTTCGCTACCTTTTAACTAAAACTGATGCAAAACCTCTATTAATAAGATGGATTCTATTGTTACAAGAGTTCGATTTAGAAATAAAGGACAAGAGGGGAGCTGAAAACTTGGCAGCAGATCACCTTTCAAGATTAGAAAACACGCAACCCAAGTACCTCGACAAAATAAATGATTTGTTTCCTGAAGAACAACTCCTATCCTTAGCAGATGCAACAGTTCCTTGGTTTGTTGATTTTGCAAATTATTTAGCTGCTAACATAACCCCAAAAGGGCTGACCCGCCAGCAAAAGAAGCGATTCTTCGCTGATGTGAAAAACTACTTTTGGGAAGATCCTTTTCTTTTTTGAATTTGTACAGATTAGGTTATTCGAAGATGCATTACAGAAACAGAAGCATACTAGATTCTAAATCACTGCCATTCAGGACCCACAGGAGGACATCACAGTGGAGCTAGAACTGCTCATAAGGTACTCGAATCAGGCTTTTACTGGCCTACACTTTTTAAGGACGCCAACAGGTATGTGACCTCTTGTGATAAATGTCAGCGAACAGGCAATATTTCTCAACATAATGAAATGCCTCAGAGATATATACTTTCATGCGAAATATTTGATGCATGGGGTATTGATTTCATGGGTCCATTCCCTACTTCATTTGGGAATAAGTACATCCTAGTAGAGGTAGATTATATGTCAAAATGGGTGGAAGCCCACGCCTTACCTACTAATGATGCTAGAATGGTAGTACGATTTTTGAAGAAACTTTTCTCTCGATTTGGAACATCCGGGATAATTATCAGTGATAGGGGTACCTATTTTTGCAATACCCAATTTGAAAAAAATTTTAAAAAGGTATGGAGTACACCATAGAACAGCTACCCCTTATCATCCACAAACCAGTGGCCAAGTCGAAGTGACAAATAGGGAACTAAAATGCATCCTAGAGAAAACAATAGAAACAAATAGAAAGGATTGGTCAAGAAAAATAGACAATGTTTTATGGGCATATAGAATTGCTTTTAAAACACCCATAGGTACATCTCTTTATAAGCTTGTCTATGGAAAAAGTTGTCATTTGCCATTTAAACTTGAACATAAAGCATTTTGGGCTATCAAATTTTTAAACCTTGATTTTAAGCTTGCAGGTGAGAAGAGATTAATGCAGTTAAATGAACTCGATGAATAGCATTGCAATGCCTACGAGAGCTCACGACTATATAAGGAAGCCATGAAGCGACGTCATGACAAACGACTGAAACAACCTAAGCAGTTTAAAACATGTGATCTTGTCTTACTCTACAACTCAAGGCTGAGACTATTTCCTGGAAAACTCAAGTCAAGATGGTCAAGTCCACTCACTGTTCAAACCGTCTTTCCATACGACACAATTGAGGTAACTCACCCTACGGTACGTTCAAGGTAAACAGACATAGGCTTAAACACTACAGAGGTGAGAATTTTAAATATTACAGGGAGGAGTTTCAGCTCCACGAAATCCCTTCGTGACACATCCAGATAGAGTCGAGCTTAGACTCTAAATAAGTGCTTCTCGGGAGGCAACCCTAGCACTAACTTAGTAACTTTTCCTTCTTTAAAATTTTAGTATTTTTCATGCATCAACTAACTCTTTTAAATGCAGAAATTTAGGACCACACGGCCTGGCACACGGGCGTGCCTCAGGCCGTGTGAACATTTAAAGCAGAGACACGGTCGTGCACCTAGGCCGTGTACGAACAGAGTGAAAAATTTTCCCAAAACACGGGCTGTCGACAAATCCCCATGGCCGTGAGACATGGCCATGGCAACCCTTCAATTTAAACATAAGCTTGCACAAATCCCCACCCCCGTGTCGCCAGACTGTGGCCAACACTGTCAATTTAGACACAGCTATGTGACTACCTACACGACCGTGTGAGTAACGAACCAATCGCAAACGGCCGTGGAACTTATCACACGACCGTGTGAAAAGCGAACACGATCGCAAATGGCCGGGCAAAATATCAACAGGCTGTATACTTCAAACTAGGCACGCCAAAGCCATTGAATTTTAATTCACACGGGCAAACCCCGAGTCACACGGGTGTGTTCCATGCCCGTGTGACCCAAAAACTATAAATAGGAAGCCACTATTCATTATTCTTTTCACTCAAACCCTAAAATCTCCTCTCCACAACCACCATAAATGCCGCCGCTGACCTTAAAACCACCACCACACTCACACACAGCCGACACATGCCCGTGCAATCTCACCCCACAACCGTTCGACCTCAGCCCACGACCGTGCAACTCTATATTTGGTTGTATTTTCTCATTTTTCTCATTTTTTATTTATATTTCATTTTTATTTAGTTAAATTTTACTTTCAAGCATAGAATTTGTTACATTAGGATGAATAATCTAAAATGTTAGAGAACATATTAGGATTGCATGCCATTTAAGTGCTCAATTGCTTGCCATTTATCTCATAAATTTAGTATAAATACATACCCATATTGTTTGTTTTTGCTACCACTTAGAATGGATTATTTATACTATTTTGGTTAATCCCCATTTTATTTTTTTACGCACATTGTCATTTTAATCTACACATTTAATTTTACTATAGTTTGCAATTTAACTTCGATTTTTAGAACTAATAATTCAAACTCTATTCTAGGTAACATGTCATCGGGCGGTAAAAAAGCTGCCGTCCCCGCCTCGAAGAAACGAAAGGGACCAGGTGGTTCTTCCTCCAGACCCACCTCCGAAGTTCGCCACCCATCCATCACATTCTCTCAAACCTCGCAAGAGGAATTATTTCAAATACTACGGGAACGCCCATTGAGCGCTGGCCGATGCATAGATTGGGCAGCACTAGAATGAGCAAACCTCGCTGATTCAGTCCGAGCCCTACTCAAGACAGACCCTTGGGAGCAGTTCTTCCAGATCATCGAGCCTACATACATGGAGCTCACCCTCGAGTTTTGTTCCATATTCCACCTCCAGACTGTCATGAACCAGTTTGATGATCCCAAAAAGGTCCAGTTCCGCTTAGGAGGTCGCGTACGCCACCTGAGCGTTCCAGAGTTCGACTCAGCACTAGGGCTCTACACGGAGCAATTCATAGAAGAAGAAGACTCCCCCAACCTCTCCCGTCCCACCCATCTCAGGCCAGTCGACTGTTGGCACGAAATCGCCCCAGGGCGTCAGACATACAATCGCAGTAGCAGCAAGGCGACCGCCCTCGCCCCCTCTTTGAGGTACATCCATGCCCTCCTTGCGCATACTTTGACGGGCAGACGCGAAAGCACAGGCATCGTCAACACTCACGATGCCTATTTCCTATGATGCATGGCAAACACGCACCCCATCGACCTCGCCTACTTCATCGCGCACGCCATGCAGTACCAGACTGAGCGTCACTGCTGGGGCGTTATATCCGTGGGCCCGTACATCATACACTTGGCTCGTCACTTCGGGCTCCTCAACACCATGCCAGACATCCTCATACACATTGATAGGCCAGATGTCCCCTCAGGGCATCCAGACCATGCTACACATGAGGATGATCCAGCATAGACCTGGAGGCGACCCCCTTCAATACCGCCTCGTTCAGGATGGCGAGGAGCCAGAGGACATTCTTGACGATGTCCCACCACCGGAGGAGGATGCACCAGCCGAGCCACCACCACCTTACCGCCCATCTCGTGTAGCAGCCACCGATGCTGACATATTTGAGCACTTATTTGGATTCGAGCAGCAATGCTTCCGGCGCCTCGATCACATCGATGCCACACTATAGCAGATATGCCAGCATTTTCACATCACTTCCCCACCGCCACCGAGTGATCCACCTAAGGATTAGAGATTTCTATTCCTCCTAACTTTATTTTTATTTTAATTTTTATTTTTATTTTTATTCTAACACTGATCTCTATTTTCACCTTCTAACTTATTCTCTTTTATTTTCCTGTTTACAGTTCTTTTTATTTTTTTAGTGAATTTTTCTTTTTCTTTTTCATTATTTGAATATTAGTATTTTTAATATTTTGTTTATTATATTTTATGTTATTTTATTTCTTTTTCATATCGGCCAATCCCTAACGAGTAATCTCTCTTAATCCACATTTCCCACGACTAATAAATACTTTCGCAGTTTCAAAGGAGCTTTACAGCTCAAATCTCTACGAAAATGGGAACACCCTCCCACAACTGTCGACTCTTCCAATTCCAATATCCATCTCACAAATTCATCCAAAATCCAGGGAGTTTCATACATTTCCCTATCTTATGATCTTGTGATTTTATTGCTACTAATGTTATCTTTGTACATTGAGGGCAATGTACATCTTAAGTGTGGGGGGGCGAATCTATTTTCAGTCTTTACACTCTCTTTGAAATCCCTAAACTTTTTCAAACTAATATCTTACATTGTTCTCAAATTCTCACTTTCACTCTTTACATTATCTTCAATCTCCTATTAGGAATTAATTCTGATTGATTTATGATTTTTATTGATATGTTGAGAATTAAGACATAGGTGCTTATACGTTGATTATTCAAACTTTCAAACATTTGGGAATCAACCATGATAAGTTGAAATTTTTGAGAACCCAATTTTTTCATAAGTTATTTTCTTGAATTTTAAGTGTTATCTTGAGATTTGAAATTCGCAGGACTGACATCAAAAGCCATAATTCTAGTGAGATTTTTGAGCCTTTTGAGCATACATTCTTTCATGCTCACTTTTATTATTGCTTTGAGTGAGTCAATACTAATTTGTTATTCTAGAACTTGCTTCGATTATATATGTCAAGACCACATCATTGATTTGATATATTGAGATGATAAAGACACTTAGGATTTAACCCACTTACTCCATAAAAAGCCTACCTCTATAAATTAACCCCTAGTAAACCCCATTAAGCCTAACAACCCATTCTTTGACTTACCTCTAATATTAACCCATAACCCATTTTTGTTGAATTCCATTCAATTATTTTGATCCCTATTTTTTGTCGAGATTTGAGTTAAAATTATTATCTAGCTTTGTTCTCTTTTTTAGTTGTAAAGTTTGTCAATATTCAAAGTATTGTACTTGAATTGTTCTAAAAAAAGTGTATATATAGTTAATTCAGTTGTAATCTGTAATAGTTCAATAGTTTTTGCATATTTCTACAAGTTTCCAAATCCAGAACGATGTCATCATAAGGCTTAGCTCTAGGAATATGTTCCAGTGATAGATATTTCTTTACCTAGATGATTTTTCAATTCAATCTCGATTCTAACCCTCTTTTTCAGCTTGTGACAACACCCCTAACCAAAGCTCCATTACAACCATTCAAAGGCCTTTTGATCGATATGTCGTATCAATCTATAGTGGTGGAGATTTGATTTTCTTACAAGCCTATGGTAATAACTTTTCAGATTGACTAGAGAGTGCTTAATTCTTGAACCCTAAACACTTTGAGTGGATAGAGTGTGTAATAGCCCACTTTAGACCCTAGTCAGAACGGGTGGTTTCGGGACCACTTAATCGAGTCAAATTATTAATTTTATGGCTTTAATATGTTTTACAGCATGATAGAATTACCGTGTGAAAGTTTCGTTTAGAAATTTTATTGTTTGACTAGTTAATTTGATAAAAAGGATTAAATCGCGTAAAGCGATAAATTAGAGTTCTATTTTATAAATGGCTTATTTGAGCATGGCTTTATAAAAGGAGGTACTTGCATGGCAATTATGCTATTTTTATTTGGAGTGGTTGGTGATGGACCATTATGTCCATATTTTATAAGGTTTTATAATAATTTTACAAAGGGTAAAATAGTCATTTGGTTATTAAATGTTTTATAATAAAACAAAATATAGAAATAGCTTTAATTTCTTTTCTCTCTTCACTGATTCTCATAAACAAAATAAAGGTTTTTATGCTTTCAAATATTCGGCTACTTCAAGCTTCAAATTGAGGTTCGTTTTTGTTCCATTTTCGATAGTTTTTACGTTTTTGAGATTGTTGCTTTGTATATTAATCGACCCGTACCTTAATTTCTGATTTTGATTATGTTTTTAAAAAATTCCATTGATGAATCTATGATATTTTAGAAGATTTTGATGAATTATAAAATATTATGTGGAAATATACAAGAATTTTAAAGTGATTTTTGAAGAAAATGGGTTTTGAGGATTTGATTGTAAAAAGGTTGAATTTTTGAGGTTAAATTTGTGATTAATTAAAAGATATATGCTTGTATAAGTCCCTTGAATATTCGGCTATGGTGAATTGGGGGATTGATTGTGTAATTTGTCATTTTTGTGATAAGAGGACTATATTGCAAAGTATTGAAAATATAGGGGCTAAATTGCAAATATGTCAAATTATATGTTTTTGGATTGAATTGAATATGTGAGTTAGTAAATAGCTGAATTTTGCATTAATATAGATAAAGACGATCGAATCCCGGAACTTGATCAGGGAAAACGGAAAATAGACGAGTAGATACAGGATTACGAGGTAAGTTCGTATAACGAATTTAATGTATTTATATATGTTCATACGTATTGTTATTTGAAAATATGAAATGCTAGATGATTAAATAGCCTAATGGAACGAGTATATATGAGATTGAATTAGAAATGTTAAATTATTACAAGTGATAAATTGAATACCGAGCCCCGTTAGAACCGTAGAAGTCGATAGGATACGAGTGACATGTCACTAGGGCTACAGGGTGGTTCGAGCTCCTACATTTGTTGCGGACTCACCACGTGCTCATGAGCTACAGGTTTATCCTTCGGGATTACATGTTCAGTCTACGGGCTTACCGATTATCCTTCGGGATTATATGTTCAGCCTCCAGGCTTGCCGTATAGGCTCAAAAGAGCATATATGACGCATTGACGGATTACAAGTTATATGTATATACACTGTGTGTGTATCACCCGAGTATCTTTCGATGTTCTTATAGGTTCAACGGGCAATACCGATACATGTTACAGGAAAGGTTAATTGATATTTGAATATATGAGAAAGATGTTATGTGAATACATGAATGGTATAAGGTACATGTTATAAGAGTTATGTGCTATACATGAGATAATGAAGTATATGAAATACATGTCATATGATTTGTATGAATGGAATGATACTAGTTACATGATCAACATGTTATATGAGAAAGTGCAAAATGAAGGCATATTATGCCATATGATTTACAAGATTTGTATATGTTACATGAAATGAAGTATTTGATAAGCTTTTATATATGATATGTTATGAAACTACATGAACTAATGAGTGTGAGCTTGTACAATAGACTATAAGATCATATGTTTGTAATGGCCTTATTTATGGATACCTCATTGAAATGGTAAGTTTCATTTCATGTTATATGGACTTACTAAGCTTTCAAAGCTTACTTTGTTTACTTTTCCCTTGTTTTAGATTCGGAAGCTACCTCGATAATCGGACGTGTCGGAGATCACCATCACACTATCTATTAAGCTTTGGTACTTTTAAACCTTTTGTAAATGAAATGGTCATGGCATGTATAGGCTAGATATTTTGTGAGCATGATATAATTTGGTAAATGATCAAGCTATGAGATGTGGCTTGGGTCATATATGTATATAATCAAGTATTTGAGTTGTTCTTTGGCTATATGTGCTTATGGAAAGATATGTGATTTTGATGAGACTATAAGCTTGCATAGTTAATATGTTTACTATGTTATATGTACAAGATATGTGCATTGTTAGCTTAGGTGAAAGGTAAGGAATGATTATGTATATTTATGTGTGGATGAGTTCATGAATGTGGCTATTTTAGCTATTGAATTGTTATGCTTAGTGAGTGCAAGATTTATGATGATTTTGGTCAATTATATGCTTGAATTTGTTTGTTTTTGGGTAGCAATTTGGCTTAAACTGAGCCTATAACGTGCCACACGGCCAGGGAACACGGGCGTGCGCTTCGACCGTGTGTCCCCTGCACCTTGATGTTTTGGTCAGTTTTGGTACACGGCCTAGACACACGGGCATGTCTGGTAACTTGTAGTCGTGTGAAATTTGGCAGTATAGTCACACGGTCTGCTCTGTTTTGTACACGGGCGTGTCTGGCAGCCATGTGATATTTGACAGTTTCGACCATGGGCTGAAAGGTTTGGGCGTGTCTGGAGGGACACGGTCGTGTGAGAAGAACACGGGCAAGGGGCACGGCCGTGTGTCCCTAACTAAAAAAATTTCACAAATTTTCCCTATCTTTTAGCATGTTTCCAATTAGATTTCCAATAGTTATATGCATCATTTTATAATCAATTGAAGCATGCTCTGATGATTGATGATACGTGTTGGATCTTGATTAAAAAGTTTAAAATTTTACTGCTCCGATATATGTTACAAGTCCGGTAATGCCCCTTACCTATTCCGGCGACAGTTATGGGATAGGGGTGTTACATTTGGTTGGTATCAGAGCCACGATTTAGTCGATTCTAGGACTACCGTAGTGAGTATTAGTCTAGCTATACATGCCATGTACATGAAATGTGATAGTGTGATATCTCCTGACATCCTTTGAAATCTGTTTTATATAGTAATGGATCCGAATCGAGCTTTAGCTGATGATGTTGAAAGTATTGCGCCAGCACCCGCTCAAGGGGCTGTGCCTTCTGAAACGGGCCCTACTGTGGCCAATCAAGAAGAAATTAAACAAGCTTTCTTCCAAATGATGTCTGGATGGTTTAGTGAGTTTGTGCGAGCAAACCCTGCTGCTCCGCAACCTCCACCCCCTCCCGTCCCACAACCTAACCCTGATAATGTACGAGTTGTGGATCCTCTGAGATTGAACAGACCTCCTTCGATAAGATACGGAAGTATGGTGCTCAGGAATTCCGAGCTTCAGCAAGTGATGATACTGAGAGGGCTGAATTTTGGCTTGAGAATACGATCAGAGTTTTTAATGAACTGGCTTGTACTCCTGATGAGTGCCTGAGATGTGCTATTTCTTTGCTTCGAGATTCAACATATCAATGGTGGAATACATTGACCTCGATTGTACCACGAGAACGAGTCGATTAGGATTTCTTCCAGACGAAATTCAGAAAGAAATACATCAGTCAACGATTCATCGATCAGAAAAGAAAAGAGTTTTTAGAGCTGAAACAGGGTCGAATGTCTGTAACTAAATACGAGAGAGAGTTCGTTTGACTCCACAAATATGCTCGCGAATGTGTTTCTATTGAAGCAACAATGTGCAAAAGGTTCGAAGATGGGCTAAATGAAGAAATTTGACTATTAGTCGGAATACTTGAGCTGAGAGAGTTTGTAGTTCTCGTTGATCAGGCTTGTAAAGCCGAAGAGCTTGCTGAAGAAAAGAGAAAACCTGATTCTGAATTTAGAGAAGCTAGAAAAAGGTTTGCGGGTAAACCGTATCAGTCTGGATCCAAAAGATTAAAGGATTTTTATCCTCGTCCTGCTGCTTCTACGGGCACATCTATCTGAGAGAAAAGTGTTAAGACTTCTCATTTGAGACCTCAGACGACTTCTGTAGCTAGTGCGGGTAGTGTGAGAATTCCTGGATCAGAGTGCAAGCATTGTAATAGAAGGCATTTTGGAGAGTGTCGACTGATAAGTGGGGCATGTTTTCGATGTGGATCGTTAGATCATTACTTGCGTGATTGTCCTGAAAGATCTGTACCTGATAGAGAACAGTCGACTAAGACAAATAATGTTGCATCGAGAGGTAGACCGTCGTGAAGTGTTGGGATCCAAAGTGGAAATCGCAATGTGGCGAGAGATGCTAATGTGAGATCTGAGATGCGTACTCCTGCGAGAGCTTATGCAATACGTGTACGCGAGGAAGCCTCGTCGCCTGATGTTATTACCGGCACTTTTTCTCTCTATAACACTGATATTGTTGCGTTGATAGATCCTGGATCAACTCATTCATATATCTGTATGAAATTAGTGTATGAAAAGAATTTAAGTGTTGAGTCTACGGAATATGTAGTTAAAGTATCGAATCCATTAGGAAACTCTGTGTTAGTTGATAAGATATGTAAGAAATGTCCGTTGATGACTCGGGGATATTGTTTTCCGGCTGATCTGATGCTCCTCCCTTTTGACGAATTCGATGTAATACTGGGCATGGACTGGCTAAATGCGCATGAGGCTATTGTGAATTGTCAAAGTAAGAGTATAGAATTGAAATGTCAGAATGGTGAGATTCTTCAGATTGAATCAAATGATTCGAATGAATTACCGATAGTGATTTCTGCCATGAGGGCTCAGAAGTATGTCAGAAAAGGCTATGATGCGTATTTAGCGTATGTGATGAATTCTAGCAAGACAGAATTAAAAATTGAGTCTGTACCAGTTGTTTGTGAGTTTTTAGATGTTTTTCCGGAAGAATTACCGGGTTTACCGCCGATTAGAGAAGTTGAATTCAGTATTGAATTGTTACCGGGCACTACTCCGATATCGATAGCTCCATACAGAATGGTACCGACGGAATTAAAAGAGTTGAAAGCACAGTTACAAGAATTGACGGATAGAGGTTTTGCGAGACCGAGCTTTTCACCTTGGGGTGCTCCCGTATTATTTGTGAAAAAGAAAGATGGAACGATGAAAATGTGTATTGATTACCGACAGTTGAACAAGGTAACAGTGAAGAATAAATACCCTTTTCCGCGAATTGATGATTTATTCGATCAGTTGAAAGGAGCTACTATATTTTCAAAGATTGATTTGAGATCGGGTTATTACCAGTTGCAAGTTAAAGATTCAGATATACCGAAAACTACTTTCAGAACACGATATGGACATTATGAGTTTCTGGTCATGCCTTTCGGGTTGACAAATGCACCTGCAGTGTTCATGGACTTGATGAACCGTGTATTCAACCGTATTTAGATAGATTCGTTGTCATGTTCATTGATGACATTCTGATCTATTCACGTGATGAGGTAGAGCATACTGAGCATCTGAGAATTGTGTTGCAAATTCTGAGAGATAAGCAGTTGTTTGCCAAATTCATCAAATGTGAATTTTGGCTTTGAGAAGTCAGATTTTTGGGTCATATTGTTTCTGCGGAAGGCATCAGAGTAGATCCGAGTAAAATATCTGCTATTATAGACTGGAAACCCCCGAGAAATGTATCTGAGATTAGAAGTTTTCTGGGATTAGCGGGATATTACCGAAGATTTGTTAAAGGATTCTCGATGATTACAGTGCCGTTGACTCGATTGTTGCAGAAAGATGTGAAATTCGAGTGGACTGATAAATGTCAGCAGAGTTTCGAATAGTTGAAAGCCCTGTTAACAGAAGCTCCGGTTTTAGTTCAACTCGAATCGGGGAAAGAATTTGTTATATACAGTGATGCATCTATTATCGGATTGGGCTGTGTATTGATGCAAGACGGGAAAGTCATAGCTTATGCCTCCCGACAGTTAAAGCCGCATGAGAAGAATTACCCGACGCATGATCTTGAGTTAGCTGCTATAGTATTTGCATTAAAGATTTGGCGACATTACTTATATGGTGAGAAATGTAGAATTTTTACCGATCATAAAAGTCTGAAGTATCTGATGTCACAGAAAGATTTAAATATGCGACAGCGGAGATGGCTTGAACTACTAAAAGACTATGAATTTATAATTGATTATCATCCAGGGAAAGCTAATGTTGTAGCTGATGCGCTAAGTCGAAAGTCTCTATTTACTCTGCGAGCTTTGAATGCTCAAATGACGTTATATGATGATGGATCTGTTTTAGCTGAGCTAAAGGCTAAACCGTTGATTCTACAGTAAATTTTCGAAGCTCAAAGGACTAATCCCGATCTGCAAGCTAAACGACTTCACTGTGAGTCTAATTCTGATTCTGACTTTTCTATAAGGAACGATGATTGTTTAATGTTTCGAAATAGAATTTGCATACTGAAAAATAGTGAACTCATTCAGAAAGTTCTACACGAGGCACATGACAGTCGATTTTTAGTTCATCCAGGTAGCACTAAGATGTATAACGATTTGAAACAGCAATATTGATGGTCAGGAATGAAACGTGACATATTAGAATTCGTATCGAAATGTTTGATCTGTCAGCAAGTTAAAGCTGAACATCAGGTACCGTCAGGTTTATTACAGCCTATTATGATTCCGGAATGGAAATGGGACAGAGTCACTATGGATTTTGTATCTGGACTACTTCTGACTCTGAAGAAGAAAAGTGCAATCTGGTTATCGTTGACAGATTGACGAAATCTGCACATTTAATACTGGTACGTACTGATTATTCTCTGGATAAATTAGCGGAACTATATGTATCTGAAATTGTGCGATTACATGGTATACCGTTATCCATTGTGTCTGATAAAGATCCGAGGTTTACCTCGAGATTCTGGAAGAAGTTTCAAGAGGCTTTGGGAACGAAATTGAGTTTCAGTACAGCATTTCATCCCCAGACCGACGGTCAGTCTGAAAGAGTTATTCAGATTCTGGAAGACATGTTACAGTGTTGTATTCTTGAATTCGAAAGTAATTGGGAGAAATACTTACCTCTGATAGAGTTTGCATACAATAACAGTTTTCAGACGAGTTTAAAGATGGCTCCATATGAAGTATTATATGGTCGTAAATGTCGAACACTGCTATACTGGATGGAATTGAGTGAGAGAAAGTTACACGGGGTTGATCTAATCCGAGATACAGAAGAAAAAGTAAAAGTAATACGCGATAATTTAAAAGCAGCTTCAGATAGACAGAAATCATACGCAGATTTGAAACAGAAAGAAATAGAGTTTCAGGTCGGAGACAGAGTATTTCTGAAAGTAACACCATGGAAGAAAATTCTTCGTTTTGGCAGAAAAGGAAAGTTAAGTCCTCGTTTTATCGGGCCGTATGAAATTGTGGAATGAATTGGACCTGTAGCTTACCGGTTATCGTTACCGTCTGAGCTTGAAAAGATTCACGACGTATTTCACGTTTCAATGCTTCGACGATACCGATCTGATCCGTCTCATGTCATTTCTCCCATAGATGTGGAATTACAGTATGATCTATCGTACAGCGAAGAACCGATTAGAATTTTGGCCCGAGAAATGAAAGAGTTGAGAAATAAGCGTATAGCACTTGTAAAAGTTCTCTGGTGTAAACACGGAATAGAAGAACCTACGTGGGAACTCGAGGAAACTATGCGAAAACAATATCCTAACTTGTTCACTGGTAAGATTTTCGGGGACGAAAATCCCTAAAGGGGAGAGAGTTGTAACAGCCCACTTTAGACCCTAGTCGGAACGGGTGGTTTTGGGACCACTTAACCGAGTTGAGTTATTAATTTTATGGCTTTAATATGTTTTACAGCATGATAGAATTACCATGTGAAAGTTTTGTTTAGAAATTTTATTGTTTGACTAGTTAATTTGACAAAAAAGATTAAATCGCGTAAAGCGATAAATTAGAGTTCTATTTTATAAATGGCTTATTTGAGCATGGCTTTATAAAAGGAGGTACTTGCATGGCAATTATGCCATTTTTATTTGGAGTGGTTGGTGATGGACCATTATGTCCATATTTTATAAGGTTTTATAATAATTTTACAAAGGGTAAAATAGTCATTTGGTTATTAAATGTTTTATAATAAAACAAAATATAGAAATAGCTTTAATTTCTTTTCTCTCTTCACCGATTCTCATAAACAAAATAAAGGTTTTTATGCTTTCAAATATTCGGCTACTTCAAGCTTCAAATTGAGGTTCGTTTTTGTTCTATTTTCGATAATTTTTACGTTTTTGAGATCGTTGCTTTGTATATTAATCGACCCGTACCTCAATTTCTGATTTTGATTATGTTTTTGAAAAATGCCATTGATGAATCTATGATATTTTAGAAGATTTTGATGAATTATGAAATATTATGTGGAAATATACAAGAATTTTAAAGTGATTTTTGAAGAAAATGGGTTTTGAGGATTTGATTGTAAAAAGGTTGAATTTTTGAGGTCAAATTTGTGATTAATTAAAAGATATATGCTTGTATAAGTCCCTTGAATATTCGGCTATGGTGAATTAGGGGATTGATTGTGTAATTTGTCATTTTTGTGATAAGAGGACTATATTGCAAAGTATTGAAAATATAGGGGCTAAATTGCAAATATGTCAAATTATATGTTTTTGGATTGAATTGAATATGTGAGTTAGTAAATAGCTGAATTTTGCATTAACATAGATAAAGATGATCGAATCCCGGAACTTGATCAGGGAAAACGAAAAATAGACGAGTAGATACGGGATTACGAGGTAAGTTCGTATAACGAATTTAATGTATTTATATATGTTCATACGTATTGTTATTTGAAAATATGAAATGCTAGATGATTAAATAGACTAATGGAACGAGTATATATGAGATTGAAATAGAAATGTTAAATTGTTACAAGTGATAAATTGAATACCGAGCCCCGTTAGAACCGTAGAAGTCGATAGGATACGAGTGACATGTCACTAGGGCTAGAGGGTGGTTCGAGCTCCTGCATTTGTTGCGGACTCACCACGTGCTCATGAGCTACAGGTTTATCCTTCAGGATTACATGTTCAGCCTACGAGCTTACCGATTATCCTTCGGGATTATATGTTCAGCCACCAGGCTTACCGTACAGGCTCGAAAGAGCATATATGACGCATTGACGGATTACAGGTTATATGTATATACACTGTGTGTGTATCACCCGAGTATCTTTCGATGTTCTTATAGGTTCAACGGGCAATACCGATACATGTTACAGGAAAGGTTAATTGATATTTGAATATATGATAAAGATGTTATGTGAATACATGAATGGTGTAAGGTACATGTTATAAGAGTTATGTGCTATACATGAGATAATGAAGTATATGAAATACATGTCATATGATTTGAACGAATGGAATGATACTAGTTACATGATCAACATGTTATATGAGAAAGTGCAAAATGAAGGCATATTATGCCATATGATTTACAAGATTTGTATATGTTACATGAAATGAAGTATTTGATAAGCTTTTATATATGATATGTTATGAAACTACATGAACTAATGAGTGTGAGCTTGTGCAATAGGCTATAAGATCATATGTTTGTAATGGCCTTATTTATGGATACCTCATTGAAATGGTAAGTTTCATTTCATGTTATATGGACTTACTAAGCTTTCAAAGCTTACTTCGTTTACTTTTCCCTTGTTTTAGATTTAGAAGCTACCTCAATAATCGGACGTGTCGGAGATCACCATCACACTATCTATTAAGCTTTGGTACTTTTAAACCTTTTGTAAATGAAATGGTCATGGCATGTATAGGCTAGATATTTTGTGAGCATGATATAATTTGGTAAATGATCAAGCTATGAGATGTGGCTTGGGTCATATATGTATATAATCAAGTATTTGAGTTGTTCTTTGGCTATATGTGCTTATGGAAAGATATGTGATTTTGATGAGACTATAAGCTTGCATAGTTAATATGTTTACTATGTTATATGTACAAGATATGTGCATTGTTAGCTTAGGTGAAAGGTAAGGAATGATTATGTATATTTATGTGTGGATGAGTTCATGAATGTGGCTATTTTAGCTATTGAATTGTTATGCTTAGTGAGTGCAAGATTTATGATGATTTTGGTCAATTATATGCTTGAATTTGTTTGTTTTTGGGTGGCAATTTGGCTTAAACCGAGCCTATAACGTGCCACACGGCCAGGGAACACGGGCGTGCGCTTCGACCGTGTGTCCCCTGCACCTTGATGGTTTGGTCAGTTTTGGTACACGGCCTAGACACACGGGCGTGTCTGGTAACTTGTAGCTGTGTGAAATTTGGTAGTATAGTCACACGGTCTGCTCTGTTTTGTACACGGGCGTGTCTGGCAGCCTTGTGATATTTGATAGTTTCGACCACGGGCTGAAAGGTTTAGGCGTGTCTGGAGGGACACGGTCGTGTGAGAAGAACACGGGCAAGGGGCACGGCCATGTGTCCCTAACTTAAAAAATTTCGCAAATTTTCCCTATCTTTTAGCATGTTTCCAATTAGATTTCCAATAGTTATATGCATCAGTTTATAATCAATTGAAGCATGCTCTGATGATTGATGATACATGTTGGATCTTAATTAAAAAGTTTAAAATTTTACTGCTCCGATGTATGTTACAAGTCCGGTAATGCCTCTTACCTATTCCGGCAACGGTTACGGGATAGGGGTGTTACAGAGTGAACCCTTAGTGAGGATGTCAAAACCTGTTGATTTCAATTGAGAGATGATTACTTAAAAGAAGGGAAGAAACTTATACTTCAATGATAAAATTCTCAACTTAGAGTGATTGAATCTTTAATGTTCTTCTGATTGAATTTTCATTGTATGACTACTTGTGAATTAGTTTGAAACATTATTGATAAAGATTGTAAGTTGAGAGGAATGATTCTTAATTAGGGATTGAGATTTTGCTTGAGGACAAGCAAAGGCTTAAGTGTGGGTGTATTTGATAAACGATAAATTATACATACTTTTACGTCATGTTTAGCCTATATTTTGGATGAATTATAATTAGATTTGTGAGAATTGGTGCTCTTAATCCTTCTATTTCATGTCTAATACTCAGGAGAGCATAGAGAAAAGAAAAGAACGAGAAACAGGCCAAAAATAGAGAAAACAACACGGTGCAGGGATTCACCACACGGCCGTGGCACACGGTCATGCCACACAAAGTTTAACACGGCTCAGCCCCACCAAGCACGGCTAGGCTACACAGTCGTGCCACCCTCAACAGGCCCATACGGCCTCTTGTCGAAACCACACGGGCGTGGCACACGGGCGTGTCCCTGTCATGAGGAAGTTCAATTCTACTCGAAAAAGGATACTTAGGGGCTAAAAAAGCCATTCTAAACTCTATATAAAGACCCTAGGAGGTAACTTCAAGGGTGTGCTTATTTCCCACTAAGGGAATACTCTTTTTTCTCTGAAGAAGGAGCACCGTATTTCTGCCAACACAAGGAGTGAAAGGAAGGGATTACTCTAAGGAAAGCCGATTGATTCATCCCAGAAGCCAGAATTCTACATCAAGACAGAGGATATCCTTAAATTCCTTCAGGGGTTTTTGGGTTCTTTATGTTTTGTTATCTTATTTCTTCTGAGATGTTTTCTTTATTAATTATGAACTAAACCCCTCAGATACTTAAGGGGGATGAAACCTAAGACAGATCTTGTTATTATTAATTCTTGAATTATTTGATAAATACTTGAATTGTTCTTAATTATGTGTTCTTCATTCTTGATTTAATAATCCTAGGTATTACTTCAAGAAACTGATGTGCTTAGGCAGAGGAGCAAAAGTCCCTGTTTTAAGAGTAGATCTAACATAATTAAGCGGAGTTGCATGCAACCCTAGACATAGGGTGACATAAATCTGTCGGATTAGGGTCAAACCTAATAGGGGGATCTATAGATCAAATTAATGCAACCTAGGGGTGTTAATTAATAAAGAAACTTTAATTAACCACCTAGGATTAGTTGTTCTTATCCTCGATGGAGGTATTAACATAAGTGAAGGATCTCTACGGATCAAGTCAAGTAAAGAAATCATCTAGTTCAAGAAGTTAATAACAAGTGAAGTCTAGGTGGATTCTTTCTTAAGTATTGCTCATATTAATCAGCTTTTCCCTAAAAGTTTTCCCCAATTTACTTTTTGTGCACTTTTAGTTAGTTTTAGAATTAGTTTCAACCAATCCTCTTTTATTTTTAGGCTAGATAATAGAAAGGAAGTAAGTATTAGTACTTTTGGTTCGCTTGGGTATGATAACTCGGTCTTACTGCTAAACTATACTACTGTTCGATAGGTGCGCTTGCCTTTAAAATCGTGATATTAGTTAGTTTTTAGTGTGATCTGTTTTTATAAATTTTATTACTTAATATCGCGAGTATCAATTTTACAATTAATTGATTACATACAAAGTCCCTATGGAGATGATAACTCTTTTACTTACTTATTACTTGAAGCGACTGTGTACACTTGCACAAACCACACATTACAATAACCCGTTTGACTTTGTGCTTGAATTTCCAGATTTTATCTTTGATCCTTAGGCTCGAACTTTGAATACTAGGCGTAATGATTTCACCATTTTGGAAAGAGCAACAAGGCACAAAGATGGTCATGAAGAAGTGGAAACAGTATTGAAAAGCGAGGATGATACTAAATAAATAAGGGTTTTTCTTTATTATTTTAGGATATTTTAGATTTAATTAATCAAACTCTTTACCTAGTCCGATCGCTAGAAACACAAAAATATATATATATATATATTTTTTCATGGCTTTTTTAACTCAAATATATGTAGTTTCGGTGTAATTCTTATCGAAAAATAAAATATAATTATAAAATAATTAAATTGTACTTAAATTATTAACATATTTAATTTTAATTAATTTTATAATAAATTTTCATAAATTTTGATTTAATTTTGACAGATTTGCACAAAGGGTGAAAATTGGCTCAACAGACACTACTAGAAGTGCAAAATTGGGAAGCGATTTTTAAAGCATTGAGGCGAAATCATTTCTCAGCCTAAGACAGTCCAATTGATGAGTATTAATACATAATATAATTAATTTTAATTTTAATCCAATTTATTTTGGGTTAAATAATTATTATTAATTAAATTTTGAAAAGAGGTCCAATTGTGCTAAACCGAAAGACTGGTCCAACCGAGCACATGGGCTGCCCAAAACCGTCCAACATGCCGACCCAATCAACTTGAATTAGCTTATTATTTGAATTTCAAATCACCCCTTGAAGTTTCCGTTAAATTGCATTCAAACCGCTCAAGTTGTCAAGCTTTTGTGGATTTGCCCCTAACTAAATTTAGCAAGTTTCAAACATTCAAACTTGCCATATATGTGGCTGGCCAAGAGTGGTCTATGGCTGCTGAGTTTTTGCTATTTTTAGTAGCCAATCCCACCTATAAATATCGCCCTTTTCTACTCATTTCAACACATCTCTCACACCTTTCATTCCACACTTCTCTCTCATTTTCTCTCTTTCAAACCTTTCTCTACTTTTCATTTTTCCCTTCCATTCCCTTGCCAATTTCCCTTTTGGAAAAGAGACCTTCAACCACCATTGGTAGCATCATTCAAGTGCTTGTAGAAGCCCCAATTCAACAAGAACGAGTGAAGAAGGAGGAACGAAGCGAACTAGTCAGACTTCAGAGAAACACCAGATTTGATTCTAGTTTCCTATCCTTTAACTTTTATTATTGTTGCTATGAACATGTCTATGAATATTTGTTATGTTGTCATTTTAAATTTAATTAACATGGCTTAAATTTAATTCGTGTTATGTTGATTGCATTTTCTCCACTTAAGTTATTAAAATTATGTTTGTGTTGATATAGGTCTTGATAAATTGTTTGATTAAGTAAAACCATGATTAAGTTATTCTTGTATTACTATTTTAAGGTAACTAATGAATTAATTATTAATCATATTAAAAATTTAATTAATTGACACGATACTCAATCAATGCATGTTTTATCTTCTAAGGTAGCTGAGGGTTAAATTAGCGACAATATTAAATGGTAATTAGCCTTGCATAACTTGCAAGATTATTGTGATTAAATTGCTTCATTGTAGGTATATGTTTGATAATTTACTTGCTTATTAAAATTGATTAATTGTTTGAATTGACATAGCAATATGTTCAAGAGATTAGTTAATTTTGTAAGTCTGTATGTGCTATAGTTAACAAAGTACCAAGTTGTTGTGAATTATTTCGCAACAACATGAAAATTGTTTTAATAATATTAAGTGAAGAAATGTGATTAATCTAACACAATTATGTCATCTTGATTAAAATTTTTATTTTACTTATTTAAATTTTAGTTCTTAATCACATCCTCAAAATCAAAATATTTTAATCACCAAAGTGTTTTTAATTGCATTTCGTAAATATTTTCTTATGCAGTCCATGTGGGTACGATAACTTGACATTTACTTGTCACTTTATTACTTGTGGCGATTGTGTACATTTACACATTTCCATTGCTCTAAGTTTTTAACGCCGTTGTCGGGGACTGTTTTAAAAATCATTATTTGTGAATTTGTTAATTTTACATTTTAGTTTATTTTTCTATTCAATTTTAACTTAGTTAATTTTGTTCTGTGTTGTTTCAAGTGTTTATGATTATTGATCGAATTATCAATTTACTCCCCGTAGACCCTGAAATTGAAAGAACTTTTCGACAACGAAGAAGACAGGCAAGTCAAAAAAAGGACCGAAGAGATGAACTTTGAAAATCCAAATCAAGGAAACAGAGCAAACCCTACTTAAAATCCTATCCTTATTGTTAATGACATGGATAAAGATCTAATGCAGTATGTTATGCCAATGTTTCATGATCTTAATTCGAGTATTATGAGACCCAAAATCGAGGCACAACAATTCGAGGTGAAGCCAGTCATGTTCCAGATGCTTCTGACAGTGGGCCAATTCAATGGAATGCCTACCAAAGATCCTTACCTTTAGTTAAGGCTGTTTATCTAGGTGAGCGATTCTTTCAAGTTAGCCAGAGTACTTGAAGATGCACAACGATTAAAGTTGTTCCCATATTCACCGAGGGATAGAGGTCGAGCCTGGTTGAACTCATTGCCACCATATTCCATTACCACGTGGCAAGAGTTAGTAGAAAGATTCCTCATGAAGTATTTCTTGCCTAGCAAGAATGGTAAGTTGAGGAATGAGATCACTACTTTCCCACAAATGGATGAGGAGTCCTTGTATAAGGCATAGGAAAGGTACAAAGAATTATTACGGAAGTGCCCTCATCATGGAATCCCATATTCTATTCAACTTGAGACATTCTATTATGGTCTCAATGCTCACACGAGGATGGTAGTGGACACTTCTGCTAATGGTGCCCTCCTTTTTAAGTCTTATAATGAGGCTTATGAAATCATTGAGAGGATTTCTAGCAACAATTATCAATGGCCAACCAATTAAGTAGTGTCAAGAAGATGAGTCGTTGGAGTACATGAAGCGGATGCTCTCACTTCACTTGCATATCAGGTAACCTGAATTTCATCGATGCTTAAAATTTTTACCACTAATTGGTTTAATAATTTTGCAGCTCCACCATTGAATCAATTTGAAAATGTAGCCCGTGTTTATTGTGGGGAAGGGTATTCATTCGAAGAATGTCCATCAAACCCAGAATTTGTGTATTACATGGGTGACCAGAACCAAAACCGAGGAAGGCAAGGACTATAATCTAATTTTTATAACCAATCTAGGCGATACCACCCTAATTTTTCTTAGAGTAACCAAGGGGCTGGACCCAGTAACACTTATGCCCAACCTAGACCGACCCAACCACCTATTTTTACCCAATAAGTATAGAAACAACCTCAAGCTGAATCTTCTAATGGCTTAGGAAACTTGTTGAAGGTATACATAGCCAAAAATGATGCCTTAATCCAAATCCAAGCAACCACACTGAAAAACCTAGAGAACCAAATGGGCCAGCTTGCAACTGAACTTAGGAATCGATCACAAGGTTCTTTGCCTAGTGATACGGAGAATTCAAGAAATCTGGGGAAAGAGATTGTAAAGCATTGACATTGAGGATTAAAGCCCAACATTGTCGAAGTTGAAGAGGAGCCAGTTGATGCTCAAGATTTAATGGAAGTTCAACCAAGTGTTGAAATTCTAGCTTCACTAGAACTAGAATATGCAAAACCAAATAAGGTAATTTCTAAATCGGTCAATTCTAATAAACTAACAATTTCATTAGATGCAGAATTACCGCAAAAGACGAATCAACCAGTCCCTTAAAGACTTTAGAAGCAGAAGTAAGAAGTCCAGTTCAAGAAGTTCTTAGACGTACTCAAGCAACTTCATTTCAACATTCCGTTGGTAGAAGCACTTGAGCAGATGCCAAACTACATTAAATTCATGAAGGATATCTTATCTAAGAAAGGAAGACTTGGAGAATTTGAGACGGTAGCCCTGACGAAAGAATGCAGTGCATATCTTTAAGACAAACTACCCCTAAAGTTGAAGGATCCTTGATGTTTTACCATACCTTGCAACATTGGAGCAGCGTATTATGGAAGGCACTATGTGATTTGGGTGCGAGTATCAACTTGATGCCCATGTCCATATTAAAAAGGTTGGGGATAGGTAAAGTTAGACCTACAACGGTTACACTTCAATTAGCATATTGATCTTTAGCACATCCAAAAGGAAAAATCAAGGATGTATTGGTATGTGTAGATAAATTTATTTTCCCTACTGACTTTGTTATTCTAGACTTTGAAGCAGATAAAAAGCTGCCAATCATCCTAGGAAGGCCTGTCTAGTGATTAGAAGGACCCTTATTGATGTGCAGAAGGGCGAGCTTACTATACGTGTTCAGGATGATCAGGTAACATTTAATGTTTTTAAGTCTATGTGATTTCCTAACACAATTGATGATTATTCTATAGTATTCGAGTTAGAGGAATTAGTCATGGAAAATGAACTTGAATTTGTTTAGGACCCATTGGAGAAAATTTTGATGTCAGACCCTCCAAGAGATAAAGAGGAGGAGGAATACTTAGCTTTGCTAGAAGCTAATCAAAGGGGATTTAATCCGCAATCCCACTTTGAGTCTTTGGAGTTAGGAAGTAGTTTTACCCAACCAAAAGCATGCAATTAAGGAGCCACCTGAATTAGAACTCAAGCTACTTCCCTTACATTTAAAATATGTTTATTTAGGTAACGCTTCTACTTTACTTGTGATTGTTTCAATAGAATTGACCAAAGAGCAAGAAGAGAAACTCATACTAGTATTGAAATAATTCAAGAAGGCTATCGGATGGACCATAGCCTATATTCATGGCATTAGTACATCTGTATGCATGCACAAGATCATCTTGGAATACGATGAGAAAGGGATTATTGATGGACAACAAAGACTGAGCCCCATCATGAAGGACGTGTAAAGAAAGAAATCACTAAGTGGTTAGATAAGGATATAATTTATCCCATCTCAGATAGTTCGTGGGTAAGTCTGGTCTAGTGTGTGCTAAAGAAAGGAGGTATCATGGTCGTAGAGAATGAAAACAATGAGTTGATACCAACTAGAATGGTTACGGGATGGAGAATTTACATCAATTACAGGAAGTTGAACAAGGCAACTAGGAAAGATCACTTTCCTTTGCCGATCTTGGATCAAATACTAGATAGACTCGTAGGGTGAGACTATTATTGTTTTCTCGAGGATACTTAGGATATAATCAGATTATAGTAGCACCGAAGGATCAACAAAAAACAACGTTTACATGCCCGTACAGTCCATTTTCATTTAGACGCATGCCATTTGGTTTATGTAATGCACCTACTACATTTTAAAGATGTATGGTGTATATTTTTACTGACATGGTTGAGAAGTATTTGGAAGTGTTTACGTATGATTTTTAAGTGTTTGGAGACACGCATGATGATTACTTGGCCAATCTAGCTAAGGTACTAAGGTAGTGTGAAGAAACAAACCTCATAGTTAATTGAGAAAATTGTCACTTCATGGTATGAGAAGGTATTATTCTAGGGCATTGGATAACGAAACATGGAATCAAGGTAGATAAAACAAAGGTAGATGTTATTGAGAAACTCCCACCTCCAACATCTGTAAAGGGTGTTAGGAGCTTTTTGGGCCACGCCGGTTTCTATCAGAGATTTATCAAGGACTTCTCCAAAATTGCTAAACCCTTATGCAAATTATTAGAGAAGGACATATTGTTCAAATTTGATGACGGGCGCTTAAGAGCTTTTAATTGTTTGAAGAGTGGGTTAGTTTTGTTACTAATCATCATCACACCGTGTAACACCCCAAACCTGGCCCAGATGTTATGGCCGAATCTGGCGTGTTACATAGAAGCTACGTTCAAACCAGACTCTTCACTAAAAAGTTTCTTTTAAGTTAAAAACTCCGTTTAGATTTTAATTGTAAAAACAAATTAGGTTGGTTCTGTTAAAACTAGTTAAAAATGACTTATTAAAATGTTTGCCACATTTGTTGTATTCAATTATTTAAAATCGCGGAAGCTTTGAATGTTTGAAGTTTGAAACGTGTGAATCCCTTGAAAACCTTTATTAGTTTGAAAAACTTGTTCCTAATCTAGTCGTTTGAAATAACGAAATAAAAACCCCATAAAGAAAAATTAAAACCCTCAAGCGGCCTTATTACAAAAACAAAACCCAAACTGAATTTTAAAATAGGTAAAATTAAATAAAACAACTCCAACAAGCAGTAGTCATGTGGCCACCTCCGAGTCCCTCACGGCCTAAATCCTCTAAGGCGGGGGATTACCTGCACAGTAAAATAAAAGGTGAGTTTGGGAAAACTCAGTGTGTAACTCCCCAACCGGTAACAAAATTCAGGCATGCAAAACATACTGGGCCGAAGCCCTATATAGTAGCAGAATAGATTGGGTTGTAAGCCCTATACAAAAATAGTGTGGGCCCAAGATCAATACAGAATCAGAATAGAACATAAATGTAACCCAACCCAAACCAAACAGCACACCACCCGTACCAGCACCATGTGGGGAATAACTCGAACCACACAGCCAACACACCAAATTTGCAACCGTACTGTTAATAACAAAAAACGTGTTAGAGCCACCAGAATCAGAATACGTGGCAAAGCCACTATTAACAGAAAACGTGGCATAGCCACTAGTATAGAGCTACCTCTAAATCATACCCACCCATGCAGACTAACATGTCATAAATAAATATAATGTGCATGCAAATTATCAAACACAGATACAGTCAGGCGTAACTCTTATTCTTATCAGGCAACCTACCGTAAAGGGTATAATGGTCATGTAAGCAGTCGGAGGTAAAACGGTAATTTTACCCCTCAGGGGTATTTTGGTCTTTTGCACACGTTTTGGTGGCTCGGTACCTAGTATGACCTCTAAGAAGGTCTTTCGTCGCTTCGAGCGGCTCAGATAATATACATGGCCAAAACAGTGTATATGGGCCCAAAACCCCTATTGGGCCTAAGTGGGCCCACACGCTCGTGTGGCCCATTCAGTATAGATTCACACATAGCATCGCGAGCCTCCTGATCCAATCTATCAACGGTCACTTACTGAGTATTTTACCCACACGGGCCCGCAAGCCCACTAGACCCACTTTGGCCAATCGAGGCCTATAACGGCCCAAGTGCACGGAAATACGCATGATGGCCTCTACAGTCTATTGCCCACAATTTGTGGGCTCAGCTCGCCCACAAGCGTTCACACACCTGTAACGCCTCGAATGTCGACATTTCGGCATTTCGGCATTTTGGCTTTTACCGATTTACACTAAGGTAGGGTGTGGTTACACACCTTTCGATTTACAATGATAGTAAGATGGTGGACAGTTACACACCTCATTCGAAAAAAGCGAGTGACCCTAATCACCCACCTCCACAACAAAGCCTTTGATTAAATAGCTGACAACATATGTTAACCATAACTTAACCATCAATCCAATATACATCACCTTACCTTGATTGAGTAGGACTTAAGATTGCTAACAGCTTAAGATCTCTAACCCCCAGTTGAAAACCCACTAAGGCGAAAATCTAAGTCACTGTTAAATCTCATTAGATTGAATCTACTACGAACTTTCAACATACAGATGATTTTTGGCTAACACCAGTGAATAGGGTAGCCTATTACCTTTTTTGAGTGCTTGAAGAAGAAGGTTATGTTGCTTTCAAAACTATTCATTCACCTCCACTCCTTGAGAAACCCTATCAATAAGAAGGAACATAAATCGGTACCCAAAGAGCACATATAATATTCAGCTTAAAGGAGTGTGAAAAACATAATCTAACCACTTACCACCTGATAGAGAAACAAAAACTGAAATAATATATGAATAGCAGAATATTTGGCTTAAAAGGAAAGGATGTGAGCACATCAAGAGACTAGAAAAGGGATGAGCGACAAGATGAAGTAGAAGGGGTTCGGCTAGAAGAGATCAAGAGAGCCTCAACAAAGAATCGGTCAATAAGGAAAAGAGAGGGGTTAGATTCGATCCATAATGAGAAGAGTATTAAAGGTATAAGAACATGGTTTGAAGAGGGAGAGATGGACTACTATAATCAACCAAGGTTGTAAGAGATGAAAGGAGAGGAAAGATGTAGGTTTCAACTAAAGAAAAATGAGGGTGAAAACAACCATGGTTGGGCCACTAGCAGAAATTGGAGAAAGGAAAAAAAATGTGCACAAGAATGCCAAATTGGCAGAGAAGAAATGGGAAGAAGGAAAGGAGATTTCACCAAATAATTCAGCACTAAGAACACATTCTAAAACATTCCCAAAAAACACCCAAAATGGTCACTTGCGAAACTCTCACTAAAAAGCCAAAACTACACAAAAATGAGAATGGCTAGCCGAATTCACCCACTCTTGCTACCTAATTCGGCTATCACTCCCCTCACATCCCAACTCCTTGAAAGTCTCATTGATCCTCTCCACTAATTTTTCCTTGATTCACTCCAACTCCCCTCAATTCAAATTCAAATATCAACCCATTCAAATTCATTCCCAACAACCAAGAGCAAGTTAAATTTCACCCTTTTACCATGTCCACAACAACCTGCTAGAATTAAAATCCAGTTCCACCTTTTGCCGCCCCCATGCATCAAAATAATTACATTTTGCTTGCAAGGGGATTTGAAGACACTCCTCCCCTTACTTATGACGCCATTTACCACTCCACCATAGGCTCCCTTGTGACATGAAACAACAATAATTAAACTTAAGTCCCATAAGCTAACATCAAAGTTCCCTTAAGCCCAAAAATTAAAATTTTACCCAAAGCCAGAGTTGAACCCAGGCTTCTTAAAAAGCCCCAAACACACCCAAATCGCTTAGCCAATGAAGAAAACATGCAATTTGTGCCACCACATGCAAAATTATAACCCTTATATTCTTGGGACATTACAATTCTACCCCATTGATGAAATTTCGGCCTCGAAATTTACCTGATCAGAATAGCTGTGGGTATTGTTGTCGCATCGCCTCTTCAGGTTCCCATGTGGCTTCCTCTGAACATGATTATGCTAGAGCACCTTGACCAGTGGAACAGATTTCATTCTCAGCACTTTAACGTCACGGTCCAGTATCTACACTGGCTCTTCCTCGAAGGTTAAATCAGGATTAATCTTGATCTCTTCAATTGGTACTGAGTGAGAGGGATCGAACGGTAATGCCTCAGCATAGATACGTGGATTTGGTCTAGTTTAGGAGGCAGTTCAAGCTGATACGCTACCAGACCCACCCATTTCAGAATTCGATAAGGTCCAATGAACCGAGGGTGCAGCTTGCCCTTCCTTCCAAATATTAAGATCCTTTTCCAAGGTAAGACTTTTAGAAATACTAAATCTCCCATAGAGTACTCAATCTCTTTGCGCTTTAAATCAGCACACGTCTTGTGCCTAACACATGCTTCCTTTAACCGATCCCTAATCAGCTTAATCTTGACCTCAGTATCCGTAACTAACTCTAGCCCTAAAACTCAACGTTCACCTAATTCAGTCCAACACGTAGGCGTACGACACCTACGACCATACAACGCTGGATCGTGATATGATGAAGTAATAAATTGATCGTACCTAAAAGACTAACTATTATCACAATAAAAGGCAAGCGCACTTATCGAATAGTAGTATAGCTAGTGGCAAGACCGAAATATCAAATCCAAGGAACTAAAAGTACTAGTAATGACTTTCTTCCTATTATCTAGCCTAAAAATAAAAGGAGGTTTGGTTATAAACTATCTAAATTAAACTAAAGAAATGACAAAGAGTAAATTGGGAGAGATTGCTTTGGGAAAACTGATTCATAAGGACAATACCTAAGGAAGAATCCACCCAGACTTCACTTGTTATCTAACGCTAAACTAGACGATTTCTTCATTCGACTTGATCCGTAGAGATCCCTAATTTATGTTAATATCTCCATTGAGAATAAGAACAACTAATCCTAGGTTGATTAATTGAAATCTCTTTCTAATTAAAACCCCTAGTCTTGTATTAACTTGATCTATGGATCCCCTTATTAGATTTGACTCTAATCTGGTAGATTTTCGTCATCCTATGTCTAGGATTGCGATCAGCTCCGCTTAATTGTGTTGGATCTACTCTTAAATTTCTCCTCTGCCTGAGCACATTCGACTTAAATTAATATCCTAGAAATATCAATTCATGAATTAAAAACACAATTAATAACAAGTCAAATATTTATCATATAGTTTAGATAACAATAACAAGATTCGCCTTAGGTTTCATCCCCCTTAAATATTTGGGGTTTTCGTTCATAATTATAAAAAGAAACATATCAGAATAGATAAAATAACAAAACATAAGAAAACCGAAAACTCCTAAAAGGATTGAAGGGAGATCCTCTGTCTTGATGTAGATCCTGCTTCTAAGATGGATCAATCGGCTTTCCTTCGAGTAATTCCTTGCCTTTAGCTCTCCGTCGTGGTGGAAAGACTATACCCTTGGTGGGAATAATGCCCCCCGTTGTAGTTGCCTCCTAGGGTCTTTATATAGAGTTTGGAGAGTCTTTCTTAGCCTCTAAGTAGCTTTTTCTTCGTGAAACTAAACTTCCTCACGACAGGGACATGCCCGTGTGCCACGCCCATGAAAGTCGATGCTAGGTCGTGCTCGAGCCTGCTAAAGTGGCACGACTGTGTGGGTTGCTCATGTGAATTGAGTCTAGGCCATGCTCGAGCCTATTTATGTGGCACAGTCGTGTGACACGCCCATGTGGTGAACTTCTAGGCCGTGTTGATTCCTTTCTTTGGCCCATTTTCTCTATTTTCGGCCCGTGTCTTATCTTTTCACTCCCCTAAGCTCACCTGAGTATAAAACATGAAATTAAAGGTTTAGGAGCATCAAATTCCACAAAATCAAGGAATAATTCATCTATAAATGTGCTAAGCATGAGGTAAAAATATGTATAATTTACAGTTTATCAAATACCCCCACATTTAAGCCTTTGCTTGTCCTCAAGCAAAATCTCAATTCGCAATTAAAAATCATTCCTCTCAACTTATAATCCTTATCAATAAAGTTTCAAACTAATTCACAAATAATCATACATTGAAAATTTAGCCAAAAAAAAATTAAAGTCTCAAACATTCTAAGTTGAAAATTTTATCACAGAAACATAGGTTTCCTCCCTTCTTCTAGGTAAGTACCTCGAACTTAAAATCAGCAAGAGTTGACATCCTCACTAAAGATTCACTCTATCCACTCGAAGTCTTTAGGGTTCAAAAATTAAGCACTCATTAGTCAACCCGAAAAGTTATTACCATAAGCTTGCGGGAAAATCAAATCTCCACCACTATGTATTGACATGATACATCGATCAAAAGGTCTTTTAAGGGTTGTAACGTGGCCTTGGTTAGGGTTATGGTCACAAGCTGAAAAAGATGGTTAGCATCGAGATTAAATTGAAAAATCATCTAACTAGAAAAATCTCTATCACTGAAACATATTCCTAGAGTAAAGTCTTTCGCTTTTGGATAACATCATCTAAGAACAGAAGCTCAAAAATTACATAAAAATATGCAAAACATTGAATTACAATTGAAATATATTTTTTTAATTTAAGAAAACAAATTGATTATTTATAAACTTTACAACTAAAAAGGAGAACAAAGCTAGATAATTATTCAACTCAAATCTCAACAAAAATAGGGATCAAAATAATTGAAGGGAATTCAACAAAAAAGTAGGTTATAGGTTAATATTGAAGGTAAGTCAATGAAGGGTTTGTTAGGCTCAATGGGGTTCACTAGGGGTTAATTTATGAATGTAGGGTTTTATGGAGTAAATGGGTTAAATCCTAAGTGCCTTTATGATTTCAGTATATCAAATCAATGATGTGGTCTCGACATGTATAATCGAAGCAAGTTCTAGAATAACAAATAAGTATTGGCTCACTCAAAGCAACAATAAAAGTGAGCAAGAAAGGATGTATGCTCAAAAGGCTAAAAAATCTCACCAGAATTATGGCTTTTGATGTCCTGTGAATTTCAAATTTCAAGATAACGCTTAAAATTGGGGAAAACAACCTAGAAAAATTTAAGTTCTCAAAAATTTCAACTTATCATGCTTGATTCTCTAATGTCTTAAAGTTTGAATAATCAAAGCATAACTACATATGTCTTAATTCTCAACATATCAATAAAAATCATAAATCAATCAGAATTTATTTTAATAGGGGATTGAGAATAATGCAGAGAGTGAAAGTGAGAATTTGGGATTTGAGAACAATGCAACAAGTTAGTAGCAAAAATTTATAGGGGTTCGAGGATAATACAAAGATTGAAAGTGAATTCCCCTCACACTTAAGATGTACATTGCCCTCAATGTACAAAAGATATCATTAGTAGCAATAGAATAAAATCATAAGATAGGGAGAGAAGTGAAACTCCCTGAATATTGGATGAATTTATTAAACTGGGTGTGAACATTTTTAGGGAATGTTGTTTATCCACAATTGTCGTGCCAAAAGGATATGATGATCAGGGTCTTTATGGCTATGGTCGTGGTGGCGAGGGTCGTGGTCGTGTAGGAACCAGTAGTCTTGGTAGGGGTTTCCATTAGATATAGATTTGAGTTGTAAAGCTCTTTTTAAACTGCGATAGCATTTATTAATTTTAGGGAATTTTGATTAGCACCATGTACTCGTTAGGAAATAGCCAATATTAAACATTTGAAATAAAATAAACTAAGTTCTTAAAATACTAAAATTCAAATAATGAAAAAGATAAAATAAAAGAAAAAGGAAAAATAAAAATGAAAATAAAGGAGAAAATAAGAGGACTCGTGAGTCCTAATCTTCAGATGGTTCGTAAGGTGGGGACGGTGGTGTGAGATGAAGGTGCTGACAAATCTGAGATCGAGTAGCATCAATGTGATCAAGGCATTGAAAACATTATTGCTAGAATTGTGCGAACTACTCAGAAGTGACAAAGTCTGAAGCTGCCGCATGAACTGAGCAGCGAGTAGGCGGTGGCTACTCGTAGGATGGGGGACATCATCAGTAATGTCCTTTGGGTCCTCCTGCTCGGTGGATTGAGCTAGCTGGTACTATAGAGGATCACTCCCACGTCGGCGTTGAATTATCCTCATATGAAGCATGCTTTGGATGCCCTGCAGGGACATCTGGCCGATGAGGGTGTAAAAGGATGTCTAGGCCTCTATGTTGAGGAGGCCGAAGTAACGGGCTAGGCAGGTCATGACGGGCCCATCGATATTACGCGCCTTCGATGCCGCTTAATTTGGTGCTGAATGGCATGGGCAATGAAAGGTCGAGCATGTGTGCGTGTGCCATGCTCCACAGAAAGTAGACGTAGTGGGTGTTGACGATGCCGGTGCTCTCTCTTCTGCCCGTCAGTGTATGCGTGAGTAGGGCATAGATGTATCTTAGTGAAGAGGCGAGAGTTGTCGACTTAGAGCGACTGGGATCATAAGTGGCTGAAACAGGGACTAAGGCCTGCCAACACTTGGCTGGAGAAGAATGGATGTGGCGGTGAAGCTATAAGAGGTCTTCTTCTTCCATAAACTGCTCAGTATATAAACCCAGTGCTGTACTGAACTCTGGTACACTGAGCTGTCGAGCAATGCCCCTAGACAGAATTAGATTGTCCCTGGATTGTCGTATCGAGACATGACCATCTGAAGATGAAAATTGGATCAGAGCTCTAGGGTGAGGTCAAGGTAAGTGGGCTTGATGAATTGGAAGAATTGGTCCCACGAGTTCGTCGTCAATAAAGCTCGTACTGCGTCTGCTAGTTGGACCCGTTCTAATGCGGCCCAGCCGATGCACCTTCCTAGCCCGAGGGGTCTGGCCCTTAGCATTTGAAACAGTTCCTCTTAGGAACTTTGCAAAAATTAGAGGAAAGGGTGTCGGATTTCGGTTGTGGCTCTGGAAGAGGAACCACCAGGCCTCTTTCGCTTTTTAGAAGCGGGAACAACAACTTTCTTTCCTCGTGAAGACGACATGATTCCTGAAAAAGAATAGAATGAACAAATGAAAATAAAAAGAATAAGTCATGAGGATTCATAAGTTCCTAAACTAATTGACAAATTAGACTAACCAAAATTTACTAAATATTTCATGCAAGAGATGAATTCGACGATAAATTTATTCCTAAGCATGGAACTTAACATAATGATGAAGACAATTATTCCTATAGTGATTTTATATCATCAATATGTGTTAGAATCAATGGCATGATATAGTTAAAGGTGGCAGCAAGAGAATGATTCAAAGTGGCATTATTCTAAATCAATAGATCATGGATATTGCATGGATATCAAATAAGCATTGAGAATAAATAACTACATGAATGGATGAATAAAACTATGAAAATAAATAGAAACTAAATAAAATAAAAAAAAAAGAGTTACTAAAAAAAACAAAGACAAAAAGGGGAACGAATGGGCAGTTGTAGGGGCGGAGCACGGTCGTGGCGAGGGTTGCACTAGCGTGGGGGTGTGGCTTAGGTCTGCGACGACGCTAGGGAGGGCTGGTATAGTTTGTGTGTAAAGAGGGTTTAGGGTTTTGAGTGAAGAAGAAGATGAATAGTAGGGGTTTTACGTAGGATTTGGGGCACAGAGGCTTGTGACACGCCCGCGTGAATCAGTTTTAGCCCGTGTGGTTTGAATTTCAAGGGTTTTGGTGCGCTTGAGTCGTGACACACGCCCGTGCTCCTTGGGCGTGTTGGGGCACATGGCTATGTCGCACGACTGTGTCTTTCGATGTTCGCTTCTCCCATGCCTGTGTAGGGGGACACATGCCCATGTCTGCATTGGTAGGTTCGACCATGGGGTTAGGGCACGGGCATGTTGAATGCCCGTGTTAAACTAACAGGATTGACCATGGCCTTTGGGCACGGGCGTGTCGCATGCCCGTGTTGATTTATCATGTAACACCCCGAATTTGGGCTTAGAAGAATTGGGCCTTGAGTCTGAGTTTGGATAAAAGAAAACCTGAATAATTGAGAAGTTTTAAATATTATTATTAATAAAATATTACTGTTATTATTTTGATGTTTAGGTTAGTTTTTAAATAAATTAAGAATGATCTATAGTGCGGGAAAAGTCTTGGGTTCGATCTAAGACTCTAGCAAAAAACTCTTAATTTTTGCATTCTTAGGGAAATCTAGGCTTAAGGCCTTATAAATTAGTTGGGCAAAAACTGGGCATAAAGGAACACCTGGCCCAGTGGTTAGGGCGCTAGGCAGCAGGAAGGGAGGCTGGGGTTCAAGTCCCAGCGTGCACAATATGGGTTTTAATTTTTTTAGCAAACCAGGGGCTGTCGCAGGCAGGCCTTATAAACGGATGGGGTTAATTTATGTCACAAGAGAGCATTTGGTCCAGTGGCTTGAGGCGCTAGGTTGATGGGGGTGGTGCCTGGGTTCAAGGCACGGTGCATGCAAGGTTTGTTTTATTTTTTTTAAGTAATCAGAGTGTGACTAAAAAGGGCTTAAAAGAAGTTGCAATCGGATTATGTCACAAGAGCGCCTATGGCACAGTGGCAGCAGCTCGTTAGGAACTCTAAGGGGACGCGAGTTCGAGTCTAGGTACAGGTAAAATTTTAGTTTTATTTTTAAAAGAGCAGAGGCTCAGCGGATAAGGCTTATATTTAAGTGCAACCATATTATAGTAAAGAAGAAGCCATGGCGCAGTGGCCAACAGCGTACTTGGTTACTTGGAGGTCCCAGTTTCGAGCGGCTGTGCGCGCGAAGGACCATCTTTTTGCTGGGCACACATGGAAAGGAGTTGTGCTGGACCCAAACTCTTCCTAGCAGCAGATTTAATCAGTGGATAAGGCTGCTGATCGGTGGGAAGTTTGAATTTCATTCAAACTTTGTATTTAGCTAAAAATAGGTGATAAGCATTAGCTGAATTTGTTTCTTCCTTTCAATCGGTTTTATTTAATTTAATTTTATTTTTGTTGCTTATTTTTTCTTTGCACAAAATCTTCTACCCTTATTCTTAAATTCGTTTCCTCTGTTTTTCTTTCCCTATTAGCCAAAACCCTATTCCTCTTTTAGTCCAATTAGCTAAATCTCACAATTCTAAAAACCCCTATCGAAACCTTCTCTTTTGATACAACTTCATTCTTGTCTTCAACCCATCATTGCTGATTTTCTAATAGCTGAAATTCACTTCACCCTTGGCCTCTATCGACATTATCTTCTTCTTCTTACAAAAGCTGAAAAGCTTCATACTTTCTGTGATTCGGGAATTGAATTCCTAAAACTTTTAGATCTATTCTCCACTTGTGTCTTGAAGTTAGATCTATGTCAGATCTGGGTTAGGAGAGGATAGGAAGCATTCTTGACTATTAGATCTTCGGTAAGTTTTCAAGTTTCCCCTTTTCATTTAGTATTTCGGGATTTAAGAAAAGCTGAAAAGCCCTATACGCATAGGGTGGCTGTCGAATTTGTTAAAGAGTAATGCTAGTTTTGCTTTGTGTGGTTTTTGTGTTTTAGTCACAAGAATGGAAATTGGCAAGGAGCAATAAAGGCTAAAGTCATGGAAGCGATCTAGATTTAGATCTAGATCTAGTAGATTAAAGTCAATAAAGGTAAGATTTCATGGTCATTAAGGTATTGGCCGAATATGGTAAGAGAATTCCTACATTGGTTTTCATGGATTTGTGGTCTAATTGGTTAAGTGGTCGATTGTAGGGGAAATTGCATAGGAGATCTTACTGGTGGGATCACAAAACAGATGTGTGTATCGAACACCCTTTCATAGTTCAAATCGGCAAAAGCCGAAAAGCTGAAATGCCAAATTTTTAGCATTTCATGGGCTTGTGAGCGTGCGAATGCTCATAAGTCGGTTGGAATTCGATGGATCTGTAATTGCAAGTGGTAAGTTAGTTGGGTGCGCAATTTTGTGCACTACGGTAAGTTGGGCTCGATGGGCCGAATGTAGGCCCAATGGGCTTACGAGCCCATATGGGTGAATATAGGCATTAAAGGTGTTCTGATAAACTGTAGGATCAAAACCGCTAAAACTAGTAAACTGGTCGTAAAACTTGGACTAAATGGGCTTAAGTAGCTAGTAAACACTATAGGGCCCATTAGGGGTATTGGGGCCCAGTAACTAAAAACTGTTAAAACAAGTTAAATAAACTACTGTGACGACAAATGGATTAGTAGTGGCTGTAGTATGCATGAAATCCCTAAAAACTGATAAAATTACTAAAATACCCTGATAGGTGAGAAATTACCGTTTTACCCCTAGATGTAAAATGACTGTTATACCCCTAGGGCTAAATTTGACTAAAATGCATGACTTACTGTTTCTGTTTACTGTATGCCATATCATGTCTATCTATTGCATGGGATTAGGTTATTGATGGAGGAAGTGTGAGTGGCATTGCCACGTTTACTAAAAGGGGCTATGCCTCGTATTACTAAAAAGGGGCTTTGCCTCGTTGAACTATTAGTGGCTTGGCCACGATATCTGAGCAGCCATGCTGCGACTATGGTGTGTGGGCTGGGTGGGTTGAGTTATTCCTCACATGGTGTGCTGGCTAGTATGGGTGGTGTGTAGCAATTGGGTGGGTTGAGTAGTCTCTCCACATGTTTTGGGCTTGCATTCATGCTTATTATCTGTTCTGTTTCTGTATTGGGCCTATGGGGCGTACTGATATCTGGATAGGGCTTCGGCCTAGGTTACTGTAACTGAATAGGGCTTCAGCCCAGTAACTGAGCACTGAATAGGGCTTCGGCCTAGTTAACACTAAGACTGGATAAGGCTTAGGCCTAGTAGGCTAGAGCTGACTTGGGCTTTGGATGGGCTTTTTGCACACACTGAGTTTCCCAAACTCACTCCTTTCCTTCCATCCTTGCAGGTGAGCCCTAGTTTGTGGACTTGGAGCTGGGAGGGATTTAAAGTGGCCACAAAGACTATGTTCTGGTTTTAAGTTAATTTCATTATTTTAATTATTCGTTCGTTTTTTTAATTTTGGGTTTGTAATAAGGCTGCTCTTATTATTTTTATTTTGGGTTTTAATTATTTAATTTTTTTTAGCTTAAGTAGGATATTGTTTAATCATTTCGAAATTGGATAGCTTTAAGGCGCGCTTTTATAAAAGTTACTTGTTTTTAAAATATCATGATAACAGAGCAAAGCTTCCACAACGTAAACATTTTCATAAATAAATATTTTAAATAGACTTAAACCTAATTTGTTGTTCATGGACAAGTCACAAGGTTAAAGTGTGGCAATGGCTGTGTGCATGTCTAGGATTGGATCTAGGGAGAGCTTGGTACTTAAGCAGTCTAAATGACTCACCTCCTCTGTTTTGGAATCCTACCTGGTGCATAGTAACCATTCACTTTAAGCCATAACAAAGAAGATCTGATTTTCCGATACTTAAACTGTTTTAAAAATAACATGTTTTCTACAACCTACAAAGGTTTACAAGCTTTCACGATTTTCCATAAAACTTTACAGAGTTATTAACAATGTTTGAAAAGAGAATGTTCAATGAACCATGTTTCGAAAAAAATAAACAAGCTGAGGTTTTATACAAGTTTAACGGTAGAAGTTTCTAAACACTACGAAGGATTTTTAATGAAAACATGGTTTTCAAAAAACACTTCAATGTGACACACCAGACTTGGTCGTAACGTCTGGGCTGGGTTTGGGGTGTAACATATCAGGATTGGCCACGGCCACCTCGCACGGCCATGGCAAAGTATCGCAGCCCGTGTTGGGAAAATTTTTGTCCTGTTTGTGCACAACTATATCGCACGGTCGTGTCTTTGCCTGTGGTATCCACACGGCCTTAGGCACACTCGTGGGCATGGCTGTGTGGCATGAAAAACCTGCATTTAAAAGGTTAGTTGTTGAATTAAAGAGCTTAAACAAAAGTACTTTACATGTCGGTGCTTGGGTTGCCTCTCGAGAAGCGCTTATTTATAATCTAACCTCGACTTCCTTCAAGCTTGCATGATCACAATGGTTGGAGGAGTTCAAACTCCTCTCTCTTCCTATTAGTTTCACTATTGAAATAAGGTTTGAGTCGAGTATAATCTACCTTGAAAGTGCCAAATGTCTTATGTGTTATCTCAACTGTACCATAGGGGAAAATTTTCATTATTGTGAAAGGAGGAGTATCACCTGTATGAACTTTTGAATTTGAAATTCGAGGATCTTCCTCCTCTAAATAGACCTTATCCCCTACCTTAAATTGATTTTTTTTTTACCTTAGGGTCATCATGGTGATGCTATGGTGTGGTGTGGCATACTTTGGGTTTCTCTAGTCGATAATTCAGCCACTCATCTAATTCTTCATTTTTCATGGGTGCTTTCCTTGGAAGGACTCGTCTATTGTTTGAGCTTACCTATGTGAAGAGTATCCTGCAAAGAAAGTTGGGCGGTGAGATTGCTTTTATTATTAGGAATCGTAATAATGTCTTTATCGTCAACAGTTTATTAGAGTTACAAGCCTACAAAGTAATTTTGTCATCACCTACGCGAAGTGTGAGCTGGCCCGTACCTACATCAATTATGGTTCTATCAGTTGCTAAAAAGGGTCGCCCTTGGATTAGGGGTACATTACTATCCTTATTTATGTCTAAAACAAAAAAATTGACTGGAATATAAATTTATCAATTTTGACAAGCACATATTCGATTACGCCCTTGGGAAATCTAATAGTTTTATCAGCCAATTGGATGCTCATCTTCGTTTGCTTAGGGTTCCCAAGACCTAGTTGTTTGAACAATTTATATGGCATTACATTAATACTGGCTCCTAAATTAGCTAAAGCATTTTTAACATCTAATCTACCAAGTAAACAAGGAATTGTAAAACTCCCTGGATTTTTTAGTTTGTTTAGTAGCTTATTCTGCAAAACTACTAAGCACACTACATTCAATTCCACGTGAGATGTTTCATCTAGCTTCCGTTTGTTCGTCAGGAGCTCTCTTAAAAATTTAACAGCGTTTGGCATCTGCGACAGAGCTTCAATAAACGGTAAGTTAATATGTAATTTCTTTAAGCGTTTAAGGAATTTACCGAATTGCTCGTCTGTGCGGTCTTTCTTAGTGCTTTGGGATATAGGACACGAGGCTTGTATTCTTTGTCAACTGTTTCTTTGTGACTTAACTCATCTTTACCTCTATTTACCACATTTTCTTTACCTTCTTTTTCAACTGTGTCGATGGCATGGGGTTGCTCCTTAGGATTGGTCTGGGTGTTGCTCAGTAACCCACCTTGTGGTCTTTTAGAAATATGCTTAGTGAGCTGGCCTATTTAAGTTTCAAGTCCTTGAATGGATGCTTGCTGGTTCTTAAGTGCCGTCTCGGTGTTCTGGAAGTGGGTTTCTAATACGGTGATGAATTTCATGAGCATCTCCTTAAGGTTCAGCTTTTTCTTTTGCTGGTACGGTGGTTGCTGAAATCCCAGGGCGGTGGTGGTCTCTGGTTTCCTTGGTTACCTTGTCCTCTCCATGAGAAATTGGGGTGGTTCCTCCAACCTGCGTTGTAAGTGTTACTATAAGGATTATTTTGGAATCTGGAATTGTTACCCATATAGTTGGCTTGCTCGGTTTCCATGCCATATCCATAAGTGGGGTACTCAGAATTGCTCATGTTTCCTTGGATTGAGTCACATTGCATCACTAGGTGTACCTACGTAGAACCAACTAAACCATCAATCTTTTTATTTTAAAGTTCTACCTGATTAGAAAGCATGGTGACTGCATCAACATTAAAAACCCCTGCAACTTTTTCTAGCTTTGTTCTCATGATTTGCCACTGATGGTTATTCAGTGACATCTCATCTAGAAACTCGTAAGCTGCTTCTGGTGTTTTGTTATTGCTTGTTCCATTGACGGTTGCATCGATCATTTGTCTCGTAGAAGGGTTCAAACCATTGTGAAAGGTTTGAACTTGTAACCATAAGGTAACCCATGGTGAGGGCACCTTCTCAATAGATCCTTGTATCTCTCCCAAGCATCGCAAAGTGTTTCTAAATCCATCTGCACAAAAGAAGAGATATCATTCCTTAATTTAGCCATTTTAGCCGGTGAAAAATATTTGAGTAAGAATTTTTCGGTGATTTGTTCCCATATAGTGATAGATCCTCGTGGTAACAAGTTTAACCACTGTTTAGCTTTATTCCTCAAGGCAAATGGGAATAGCTGAAGACGAATGGCATCATCAGAAATGCTATTTATTTTAAACGTGTCACATAGTTCCAAAAAGTTAGCTAAATGAGCATTAGGATCTTCATCCTGCAAAGCATCAAATTGTACAAACTACTGTATCATCTGAATAGTGTTAGGTTTCAGTTCAAAATTATTTGCAGCAATAGTAGGCCTAACAATACTAGATTCAGTACTTGCCAAATTAGGTTTAGCATAGTCATACATAGTACGTGGAACAAGATTTTGCTCGACAGGATTTGCAGCTACTACAGGAGGTAGCTGATTATCTGGATTTGCCTCCATCTCTTTAGTAGGTTCAGGTTCTTCTTCTTGTCCTTGTTCTAGATATTGCAAGCTTCTTCTTATCTCTTTGCGAGTTCTACGAACTGTGGCTTCTACATTGTCGTAAAATAATAATGGTCCTCCTAGGTTTCTTCTAGTCAAAAACTAGAGACACATAGAAGAGAAAAAAAAATTAAAAAGATAATTTTAGTAAATAAAAACCTAAAATAAAAATAGAAAATAAATTGCAATAAAAGTAAAGATGGCTAAAGTAATAAGATTTGAGTGTTTCTAATATCTTAGTTCCCGGCAACGGCACCAAAAACTTGATCTTGTGATGTGATGAAGTAATAAATTGATCTTACCAAAAAGACTAACTATTATCACGATAAAAGGCAAGCACACCTATCAAATAGTAGTATAGCTAGTGGCAAGACCAGAATATCGAATCCAAGGAACTAAAAGTACTAGTAATGACTTTTTTCCTATTATCTAGCCTAAAAATAATAGGGGTTTGGTTGTAAACTATCTAAATTAAACTAAAGAAACAACAAAGAGTAAATTGGGAGAGATTACTTTGGGAAAACTGATTCATAAGGACAATACCTAAGGAAGAATCCATCTGGACTTCACTTGTTATCTAACGCTGAACTAGACGATTTCGTCATTCGACTTGATCCGAGAAGATCCCTAAATTATGTTAATATCTCCGTCAAGAATAAGAACAACTAATCGTAGGTTGATTAATTGAAATCTCTTTCTAATTAAACCCCTAGTCTTGTATTAACTTAATCTATGGATCCCCATATTAGATTTGACTCTAATCCGGCAGATTTTCGTCGTCCTATGTCTAGGATTGCGATCAAATCTGCTTAATTGTGTTGGATCTACTCTGAAACAGGGACTTTTGCTCCTCTGCCTAAGCACATTGGGCTTAAATTAATATCCCAGAAATATCAATTCAAGAATTAAAAACACAATTAAGAACAAGTCAAATATTTATTATATAGTTAAGATAACAATAACAAGATTCGTCTTAGGTTTCATCCCCCTTAGATATTTGAGGTTTTAATTCATAATTATAAAAGAAACATCTTAGTATAGATAAAATAACAAAACATAAGAAAACCCAAAACTCCTGACAGGATTGAAGGGACATCCTCTGTCTTGATGTAGATCTTGGCTTCTAAGATGGATCAATCGGCTTTCATTCAAGTAATTCCCTGCCTTTAGCTCTCCGTCTTGGTGGAAAGACTATACCCTTGGCAGGAATAAAGCCCCATTTTGTAGTTGCCTCTTAGGGTCTTTATATAGAGTTTGGAGAGTCTTTCTTAGCCCCTAAGTAGCTTTTTCCTCATGAAATTAAACTTCCTCACAACAGGGACACGCTCGTGTGCCACGCCCGTGTAAGTCGATGCTAGGTCGTGCTTGAGCCTGTTAAAGTGGCACGACCGTGTGGGTTGCCCGTGTGAATCGAGTCTAGGTCATGCTCAAGCCTGTTTATGTGGTACGACCGTGTGACACGCCCGTGTGGTGAACTTCCAGGCCGTGTTGATTCCTTACTTTGGCCCATTTTCTTCTTTTTTTGGCCCGTTTCTTGTTCTTTTCACTCCCCTAAGCTCACCTGAGTATAAAACATGAAATTAAAGGTTTAAGAGCATCAAATTCCACAAATCAAGGAATAATTCATCCATAAATGTGCTAAGCATGAGGTAAAAATATGTATAATTTACGGTTTATCAAACGCCTCATATGGTGCCATCTGAATACTTTCCTAGTAACTATTGTTATATGCGAATTCTGCCAAAGGTAAATAATCTTCCCATCTACCATGAAAATCAATTTCACAACTTCTCAGCATGTCTTCCAATATATAAATCACCCTCTCTGACTGTCCATCTGTTTGAGGGTGGAATGTAGTGCTGAAATCCAACCTTGTGCCCAGTGCCTCATGTAAATTCTTCTAGAACCAAGATGTCAATCTAGGGTCTCTGTCAGAAATGATAGAAACTGGCACCCTATGCAGTCACACTACCTCAGCCACATACAACTTGGCTAACTTTTGTAACGAATAATTCGTATGGACCGGTACAAAATGGGCAGATTTAGTCAATCTATCCACAATAACCCAAATCGAGTCCTTTTTAGAAGGCGTCAAGGGTAGCCCACTCACAATATCCATGGTTACCCTTTCCCACTTCCAGAGTGGAATCTTGACTGGCTGAAGTAGCCCAGAAGGCAGTTGATGCTCAGCCTTAACTTGCTGGCATGTCAGACACTTACCCATAAACTCCGTAACCTCACGCTTAAGCTCCAGCCACCAATACAGTTCACGCAGATTTCGATATAACTTATTTCCACTAGGATGCAATGCATATGGACTGCTATGCGCCTCATGCAATATTGAATGCCTTAAATCAGAATCCTTTGGAACACAAACTCTACCACGGAAACACAAAACTCCTTCACTATTCAGCCTAAAATTAGAAGTCTCCCCATTTTCAAACTATTAGAACTGAGAAACCAATGATTCATCCAATAATAGGTTTTCCTTAATCTGCTCAGTCCATGTCGGTCTTACTTGAAGTTTAGCCAATAGACTACCATCATCAAAGAGGCTGAGATGAGCAAACATTGCTCTCAAGACAGATACAATCTTACAACTCAGTGTGTCAGCTACGACGTTAGCCTTACCAGGGTGATACTTGATCGAGCAATCATAGTCCTTAAGCAACTTTATCCGTATTCATTGCCTAAGATTCAACTCCTTTTGAGAAAAGAGGTATTTGAGGCTCTTATGGCCTGTGTAAATGATACACCTCTCCTCATATAAGTAATGCCGCCAGATCTTCAGTACGAATACCACCGCCACTAACTCCAAATCATAACTAGGGTAATTCGTCTCGTGAGGCTTAAGTTGACGTGATGCGTAAGCAACCACCTTACCCTCTTACATTAGTATGCAACCTAGTCCAATGTGCGATGCATCGCTATACATAGTGAATTCCTTCCCAGACTCTGGTTGTATTAAAATAGGGGCCTCAGTTAGAACCTTCTTAAGTTTCTCAAAACTCTCTTTCTGCTCATCAGACTAAATAAACGGTACCCCTTTTTTGCAGTAACTTAGTTAACGGTGCAGCAATTACAGAAAACCCTTCAAGAAAACATTTGTAGTGCCCCGCCAGACCCAAAAAACTTCAAATTTCCGATACTGTCCTTGGTGGATTCCAATCCAAAACATCTTCAATTTTTCGAGGATAACCCTAATCCCCTCGGCAGACACAACATGACCCAAAAATGTCACTTCCCACAACTAGAATTTACACTTGCTAATTTTTGCATATAGGTACTTTTCCCTCAGAATTTGCAGAACAATTTGAAGAGTGCGTCATGATCCTCCTCAGTTCTTGAATACACCAGAATATCATTTATAAAGGCAACTAGAAACCGGTCCAGATAGGGTTGAACTACCTAGTTCATGAGATCCATAAAAGCTGATGGTGCATTTGTAAGCCCAAAGGGCATTACTAGGAACTCGTAGTGCCCATACTGAGTCCTAAATACGGTCTTGTACACATCAGCGTCCTAACTCTTAGCTTATGGTACCCAGAATGAAGGTCAATCTTGGAGAATACAGTAACTCCTCTAGGCTGATGAAAAAGATCATCAATCCTTGGTAGGGGGTACTTGTTCTTGATAGCCAGTTTGTTTAACTAACGGTAGTCGATGCACATGCGCATAGTCCTATCTTTCTTCTTAATGAATAACATTGGTGCTCCCTACAAAGACACACTCGGTCGAATAAATCCTCAGTCCAGTAGCTCTTGGATTTGTGCCTTTAACTCCACAAGGTCCTTCGGTGCAATCCTATAAGGGGCGATGGACACCGGAGCTGATTCAGGCAATAGTTCAATTCTGAATTCAACCTCACGACTTGGTGGCAACCCAGAAAGCTCATTAGAAAAAACATCTGGAAATTCCTTGATAGTTCTAACATCTCAAATCGAAGGACCTTCAGAATCAGACACGCTCACATAAGCTAAGAATGCTTCGCAACCCTTGTGAACAGTTTATCGGCCTTTAATGCTGAGATGACGTTAGACAAATAATCCCTTTGTTTTTCTATTACAACTACCTCCTCATCCTCAAAAGTCTTTAATACCATTTGCTTAGCAGTGCAATCTAAATTTGCACGGTGTTTCACTAGACAGTCCATACCCAAGATAAAATTGAATCCTTCAAATGGTAACTCCATCAAATCTGCTGGAAAAAAAATATACCCTAAACTTCTAGAGGCACGTCTCTAAATAATTTGTCTACCCTAACAGACTGTCCCAGTGGACTTAACACAGACATCTCACTAGTAGTATTCTCAAACTGGATACCCAACATCTCAGACACATTGCATGCAACATATGAATGTGTAGATCCAATATCTATCAGGGCAATGTATGGCATGTTATGAATCAAGAACATACCAATTATGACGTCAGGGGCGTCACCATCCTCTCAGTGATGAATAGCATAGACCAAGGCTAGCTGTTACACCTCAACATAACCAGCACCTCTGCCCAGTTCTCCACGGCCACGACCATTATCGTTTCCACCCTTGGCCTCTCCACGGCCTCTCGGTGGCTGTTGACCACCTCTTACTGGTTGCACAAGCCTCTACTCACAGCTTGCACCTATCTCGGCCTCTGAGGACAATTCCTAACCTGATGATCCTTGGACCCACATTTGAAGCATGCACCAGTTCATTTCTAGCACCCACCTTGGTGCGACCCCCATAATCCGCACAAGTCTTTGGTCTAACCATAGTCACTAGAACTACTCGAACCTACCCATCAAATATAGCCTTCTTAATAGGCCTCCTTGAAGGACCCGAGGGCCCTGAACCCCTCCTGAATCTGCCTCTATCCTTATCGCGATTCTGTCGCTCAGAGTGCTTCACGTCCTCAGCAATCTTTTCTTTCTCAACAAGGGCCGCACATTCTCTCTCCCTCTGTAGTGCTATCAGCATTCATAACTCGTCTCGGAGACCATCCTCGAATCACACACTGCACTCATACTCAGTAGCAACAATCCAACGGGCATACTGGCTCAGCCGCAAAAACTCTGCCTCGTACTCTGCTATAGACTTACTCTCCTGGGTCAGACTCAAAAATTCCTTCCCACGGGTGTCCACATAGCTCACCCCTATGTACTTCCCTTGGAAGGTTGTCTTGAAGAAATCCCACGTCAAACAGTCAGCCTGTGTACAATCCCTCATAGTGAGCCACCATTGGTAAGCCTCGTCACGCAATAAGGACACTGCTCCTTTCAATTTCTACTCCACAATGCAGTCAAGATCGTCCATTATCTGTTCAATGGCCTCTAACCAGTACTCTACCACAATTGGGGCTACGCCAGATACACCCTTGAAAATTTTTGCTCCATTGGCCTAGAGTCACTCAGAAATTGATCCATGTCCCACGGACCCAGTACTCACTCTAGTAACCTTCTTGAGGACATGGAGTATCGCTTGAGATAAAGCATCATCCCTTGCAGCTCGATCGTGAGACCCTGTCTAAGTCACAGGCGATACTGGTGCCTTCCTAGCAAGCATGTGGCCTGACACTAAAGACCTAGCCCTAGCACTTCCTCAGCATCTATCATGGCCTCGAGTACCCCTTCCGCAAGTACCTCTTGTGCTCATTTCGATATATGCTTAATCTGTTTTAGAAGTTTTATTAATTAGTTCATAATTCCAGTAATTATTACAGATGTTTTATGAAAAAGGTAGTTGTTAGAGTTTTGTTTTCACATATTGGAGTCCAACTACAATTTTCAATCCTCTACAATCTTAGTTTTCCTATAGTCTCAGTCCACTCTAACTATAGAGTTTCAGTACAGTACTACAGTCTTTATATGTTTCTCAGTATCACAGTTTAGTTTATAACAACAAATATTAGAGAACTTATAGATTTCGCACCGGAGACTCGATGTGCCACACTTTCAGTAACATCATTTTTAAACAATTCAAAATCTTTTTCAAAAGTCATTCCTTCCAAAACCATTTTTCTTTTGAACAGCTTTATTTAAAAAAACCCCCTATTCCAAAAAATTTCAAAAGAAATCAATTTTTCAAAACACTTTAAATCATTAAAATCAATTTTAATGAGAGATTTTTAAAACCCATTCCACAACTGAGTTTTGCAACTTGGTTCTGATACCACTAAATGTAACACCCCAAACCCGGCCCAGACGCTATGGTCGAATCTGGCGTGTTACATAAAAGTTACGTTCAAACTGGACTCGTCGCTAAAAAGTTTCTTCTAAGTTAAAAACTCTGTTTAGATTTTAATCATAAAAACAAATTCAGTTGGTTCTGTTAAAACTAGTTAAAAACATCTTATTAAAATGTTTGCCACATCTGTTGTATTCAATTATTTAAAATCACAGAAGCTTCAAATGTTTCAAGTTTGAAATGTATGAATTCCTTGAAAACTTTTATTATTTTGAAAAACTCGTTCCTAAATTAACCGTTTGAAATAACGAAATAAAAACCCCATAAAAAAAACTTAAAACCCTCAAACGGCCTTATTACAAAACAAAACCAAAACTAAATTTTAAAATAGGTAAAATTAAATAAAACAACTCCAACAAGCAGTAGTCATGTAACCACCTCCGAGTCCCTCATGGCCCAAATTCTCTAAGGCTGGGATTACATGTACAGTAAAATAAAAGGCTGGGGATTACATGCACAAGAAGAAGATCGAGACTAAACCGAACACTTAGAAATTTTTTCGAAACTTGAACATATTCAAAGCTATTGAGATCACACGCCCATGTAGTCAGGCCAGGCCGTGGAAAAATTACGCATAGGTACTGACTTTTCACATGACCACGAGATACGCCCATGTGCTCGACCTGATGAAAATTAGGGAGGATACTTACTTGCACCCATGACCACTAGACACGCCCGTGTGCCTAGGCCGTGTCATTCCTGTAGGGTATACTGACTTAATCCAACGGGTACCCCAAAGGACACACGGCCGTGTACTATAACTGTGTGTTGCACACGGATAAGACATACACCTGTATTTCTACCCATATGGACAAAAATAGGCCATTCAAAAGATAAATTTGCCACCCAACTTTGGTCATCCCTACAAGTCAAAATCAAGACATTTATACCAACAATTCACAACTAAAACATGCCCAAAATATTCATTAATGTAATCAAGAATGTCACCAACAATTCATGTACATTAACTAAACTAAATCATTCACTACTCAAGCCAAAACCATTACATAACACTTGTTATAATACCACATCATGAAGCATTTCAATTTATAACTAAACTTACCAAATTCATCATTTACTCATACTATAATGACCATATTAATTTAGGCCATTCATGTATTATAAGGCATACTAAAAATTGCAAGTCATATCACATACCAAAACCACCATTTTCACAATTTAGCTAGCCAAATCACATGGCATAGCCTATTTACGAGTCAAAATATACATAAAACCCTCTCTAGCTTATACATGCCATACTTAGCTATTCTAAAATGCTAAAAGTACCAAAATGAGTTCAGATAGTGCGATGATGATCCTCGATGATTCTCGAGCCTTTAGTAGCTTTGATGATCTATAAAATAGAAATAAACAAACCAAGTAAGCGTTTAAAGCTTAGTAAGTCATAAGCAAGTAATATAACATATGATTGTAATAATAAAACTACCATTCCATCAATTTGAACCGTGAACAAACATTACAAACCTTCATCCATGTCTTACCACATGGTTACTCATTTAAATGAGATTCACACCTCTTTGATTTAATTCATATTATTTCACTTATGACTTTATCTCATCAATTAACAACATTGAACATACCTGTTCTATTTCATACCACTACTCCCTTAAGCATTTCCTCAATTTATTAGTGGAACCATTTGGCTTAAGAGTCGAACATTCGAACATAACATCTGATAAGTACCTATAACATGGCCCGTAGCCAACCCAAGGAAACTTATCTCGGAGCACCTATACCATGGCCCGTAGCCAAATCAAGGTTACTCCCGAAACATCTATACCATGGCCCCAAGCCAAATTAAGATGTTTCTCGCACCCGAAGTGCCAATATCATGGCCTGAAGCCGAACACCTTATCCTAGTGACATGTCACTACTTTCCGAAACTAATCTTACGGTTCAACCGAGCTTTCTTAATCTCATCCTCTATTACTAATTCAAGCACATCAACAATATCTTTAATTCCACCTCTTTCGAGGTTCCATTCATTTCAATTTATTCAAAAACAATGCAATTAACAGGATTATAATGAAATTACTACTTATGAACTTACCTCGAGTGTGTTTTGTCAGTTTAATCAATTACTCGATAACTTTTAATTTTCCGCGATCCAAGTCTGAATTTCACTTTTCTTGATTTATATGTATTAAAAATAACTCATTCAATCACACACTCAATCAATTTAATTAAGGACACACAATTAGGGCATTTTACAAAATAGCCCTCACATTTTCACATTTTGACATTTAAGTCCCTATTTCCTAAAATAATCAAATATACCCAATTTTCTATTTAGTTCATTCAAGCCCACATATTTCATAAATTTCCCATTTTAGTCCCTCTATGATAATCATTTTCACAAATTAGCCCAAATTAGCTAATTTCATCGAAAATTCAATAAAATATATCAACCCATTCATATCTATCATTTAACACCAAAAATCATCACAAAGCTCACCATTTCATCAATGGCACATCTTATAAACATCAACAATTTCTCAAATTACAGCATGGGCTTGATAATAGACAAAACAACAATCTCAAAAACATAAAAATCATCAAAAATCAAAGTCAAAACATACCTCAATTGGCCATAAAGGGTGCCGAATGTTCAAAGGTTATAAAACCTAACTCTTTCTTTTAATTTCGGCAAAAACAAGCATAAAAATGGTCACTTTCATGTTTCTTTGTTTTATTATAAACTAGTTAATAATAATTTCCACTTATAACCCTAATTAAATTAACAATCAAAACATATCATTAAGGTCATTAATGACCATCCGTATTTCAAATGGTCTAATAACCATTTAAGGCCTTAACAATTAAACGCCATATTCAAATCAACACATAATCACATAATTAACCATATTTACTTTTTATACAATTTAGTCCTTTTTCCTAATTAACGACCAAATTTTTATACGAGACTTTTCCACCTGCTAATTCACATATAATAAGCATAGAAAATAATGATAAAATATTTTTTTGACTTGGATATGTGGTCCTGAAACCACTATTCTGACTAGGATATAAACCGAGCTGTTACACGAACTTTGACGGGAGCTTAATTGAATTATATGGTAAGAAAGAAAGAGGTACTTACTATTGTGTTTACTTTTGACAAATTTTGGTATTATCTTGTAGGTATCAAAGTGATTGTCTATACGGATCATTCGAAAATTAAGTATTTACTTGCCAAGAAAGATGTCGAGTCAAGATTAATCCGATGGGTACTTCTACTCCAAGAGTTTGATCTAGAAATTCAAGATTGAAAAAGGGTAGAAAATCAAGTAGCAGATCACTTGTCTAGATTGGACCCGCAAGAAGGGACTTCTCCACTTATACCCATTTAGGAGGCATTCCCAGATGAGCACTTACCCATATTCGACATCGGAACCAAGTACGAGGCATTACCGGACTTAACATACTTAATCATACAAAATCAGGCCATAAATTTTCATTGCAACTTAAAACATTTCATTCTTATTCATAACGTCCCTATTATGGGCCTACGAAACCCAAAACATACATATGAGTGGTTCGAGACTGAACCGGAAGCTTTCGAACACTTAGAAAATTTTTGCTCAAAATAGGGCCACACACCCGTGTGGAGAGGAACACGCTCGTGTAGGCAGGTCGTGTGGTCACACACACCTATGTCCCTAGTCCGTATGGATTTTATTATTTATTTCGAACCAAAAGGGGTTTTCACACGATCTGGCACATGCCCGTGTCTATGGCCTGTGTCCCTCACACGGCCATGACATGCCCGTGTGTGAAAACCTTGACATTCTATTTATGATGTCAACAAACATTTAGGGTGTAACATGTAACGGCCCGAATTTTGGGCCTAGAAGAAATGGGCTTCGTGTGTCAGGGAAATTAGATTTTGTTTGTGCGAGAAAATTTCATAAATTGCACATTTAATTTAGTGGCTAAGTGATTTAGGAAGAGTTGGGGGTTGGAGAAGTCCTGGGTTCAAACCAGGGTTCTAGCAAAATTTTTAGTTTTTCTCTTATGTGGGCCTTGGCGTTAGCTTGAAAACTTTATAAATGTCTTTAGTTAAAATTTGACATAAGGAAGCGCTTGGTCTAGTGGCAAGGAGGCATTAGGAATAGGCAAGGGGTTCCAGGTTCAAGTTGCGGCATGTGCAGAAATTTTGGTTGTTTTTTTTTAAACAAACCTAGAAGTTGGCAAAAAGGCTTAGTAAATATTGAGATAAAAGGGGTAACATAAGTTAAGGTGTAGTTTAGTGGCAGAGGTGTGTAAGGACTATTGGGGAGCATGAGTTCGAATCTCAGGGCATGCAAAGTTTTGATTTTTGCTCTTTAGTAAACAATGGCTTTAGCATGTAAGCCTTATGAGTATTTGTGACTAAATTTTAGCACAAAGAGTAGTGCAGCGTAGTGGTTTTGGCGTTATGGTGAGATAAGGAGATTCAAGGTTCAAGTCTTGGATGGAGCATTGGAACAATTATTTTTGCTGTTGCGACGTCCAGTGTTTGAGTTGGAGTGAAGTTCTTCCGAGTGGGTGTGGAATCAGTCCCAGAGAGAAGTTTATGGGATTAAGATAGAGTTTGGTAAGGTGTTAGAGGAGATAAGAAGGAGAAAAATGAGGAATTTGGATTGTTGTGGAGTTGGGGCCAAAATGGGTCACTTATGTGCTTAGAATTTTGGCAAGGGGGAGTTGTTGGGGCATATTTTGGCGTTTGTTGATTTTTTTTATTTTTATTTACTTTTGGTAAGTTTAGTACCTAGGACCGAAGTTCTTTTCTCTCTTTCAAACGTTCAACTCATCCTTCTTATTCTTTGAAATCGATCATCCCTCACACAATCCTTCTCTTCTCTTTTCTCTTCTCTCATCACCTCTTGCTATCTTTCTCATGACTTTTGGCCGATTCATCTAAAGCCTTAACCGAATAGGCTTTTCTTTCTCTTAGAACTCTAGTCACTTGAAGTTGAAACTTTGATCATCTCCTTTGAACCTTTGCTAGCGTGGTTCTAACATCATCTATTGTAGTTCTTTAGGAAGTCATAAATCGGTATATAGTTGTTCCTTATTATTTCGTTTATCAATCACTCCTCTTTCGATTGGTTTTCCCTTTTTTATCAAGTGGGTATTGTGTACTTGGTTCGTTTATAGAATTTTTGATGAGCAAAGAGGGATCTAATAAAGGGTCGGTGAAAGTGCCGACTAAGTATGAGCGTGTAGCCGCTACTCCCAACTTTAAGCGATGTAAGGTGTCGGCAGTTCGAGACTTTTCGCCTAGATGCGGAAAGGGGACTGCATCAGACTTTGAACTACATAGGCAAATCACAGTTGATCAATCTAGTCAAGGCAAGTCATAGTTGATTCTTCAATTAGAGGTTTGGGTTAAGTTCTTTTAATTCTTTAGTAAGTGATTAACAAATGTTATGTTGGAATAGGTTCCGATGCCCAGGATTTCTTGGTACTCTATGTAATCAGGTGTGTACGCACACTGCACACACGATAGATCGGTAAACCCGAAAAGCCAAAAAGCTGAAAAGCCGAAAGCTTGGCTACGGCAACCCCACGAGTGTTCGAACGCTTGTGTGGAATGATCGATACGACGACAGAGGCCCCATGAGAAATCTCATGGACTTGTGCCACTTTTTGGTCAATTGGACCAAAATGGGCCAAATAGGCCCGATGGGCTCGTGGGCCTGAGATAGGCTCGTGGGCCCGAGATAGGCTCGTGGGCCCGAGATAGGCTCGTGGGCCCGAAATAGGCTCGTGGGCCCGAGACAAGTGAAATTGATGGATTGGTAAGAAATGACAAGCAAGTCACATTGATTGAGTGGCCAATGTTGGATTTGGGCCTAATGGGCCATGTGAGAGTATGGGTCCATTTGGGCGTGTATTGGGCTTTTGGGCCCTATAGTGTTTTAATTGTTAAAAATGTCATTATATATGTACTAAGTGATCGTGGACTTGATAATGGGCCGAGTTATGTACTCAAGCCATAATAATAGTAAATGACCGTAATGCCCCTAAGGGCAAAATGACTAAAGTGCCCCTGTATGTTTTGACACTGATTTTGCATGCCATATTGATATGTTATGTTGCATTCATGCTGCATGTAGGATGGATTTATATTAGATGAGGTGTTGTATCAGGATCGTATAGTCGCTTGACGACCATGGATCCACCGATGGCTTTTAGGCCCAGTATATGATTGGCAACTTTGCTGCAGTATTGAGTAGTACCGCAACCGGTGCTACAATGGGAGTGTAGGGATAGGTGGGTTGATTTATACTCCCACAAGAGTGTAGGGCTGGACAGGAGATGAAGTGTAGGGTTGGTATGGGCATTTATGCATTGCATATTGATTTTGATATTTGAGATGGGCTTAGGCCCGATAAATGTGCTATGTGTTATTTGAAATGGGCTTAGGCCCAACCAAGGCTAATATGGGCTAGGGCCCAATTGCCACTGTTAATGTTGATGGGCCAAGGCCCTAACCTGAGTGACATATTTTGTTGATTGATGAAGGTTGTACACACTAAGTTTTCGTAAACTCACCCCCTCTTTTAATTTTTTAGGTGACCCTCAGTAGGCGATTCGACATTTGGAAGGACTCGGAGGTGGCCACATAGCGAGCAACTTAGATTCTAAAATTTCACTTTGCAGTATTTTCAATTACTTTATTTTGGGTTGATGTAATAAAGCCATTATCCTTTGGTTTGATTGGGTTGTTGGATTTATTTTTATTAGTTGCTGTATTTTCTAAATTTAGAACTTGTTTTCCAAAAGAAACTTAAAATGATAATTTTCAAACCTTACATAAAAACCTAACGATTTTCAAAGAATGAGCTTCCGCTTTTAACTGAGACTTGGGGATCTAATAATGGATGTATAAATTGGGGTTTTCAAATAACAAAGATTTATTTCAAACTTATAATCAAACAAGGTTTCAAAGGTTTTCCATTTTAAACTAAAATACATCGACAACATCGATTTGAATGACCTACCTTTCAATGTGACACTGCCAGATTCGACCGTAACATCCCGGCCGGGTTTGGGGTCTTACATAACACGCCCAAACTCGGCCTAGACGTTATGGTCGAATCTGGCGGTGTCACATTGTAGTGTCGTTTTGAAAACTCATTCTTGTTGATAAAGCCTGTTTGAAAGTTAAAGCCTCTTTACTAACATTACTAACCATTTAAAAACGTCATTACTTTAAAACCTTATTATTTTGTTGTTATGTTTGAAAACCAAGGAAGTTGCTGAAGCTTTTGCGAAATTTTGCGAAAACGTGATATTTTGAAAACAACTATCGTTTTGGAAAAATCATATCCTAATACTAGCAGATATAAAACTTAACATAGTAAAACCCCAAACTAAAGTCCAAAAGTTTAAGAGAGGCATTATTACAAACCAACCCAAAATTTAAAGTACTTAGAAGTAAATAAACAAAATAGAAAAACACAAGTAGTTGTGTGGCCATCTCCGAGTCCCTCACAACACTGATCCACCTAACGCTGGGGATTACCTACGCAATTAAAATGGGGTGAGTTTACGAAAACTCAGTGTGTAATCCCCTACTATACAAAAAGAACAGTCAGTCATACAAAAATTTCAGTAACAATTTGGGCCTAAGCCCATTATAGCAGATAGATGGGCCTTAGCCCATTACAGATTTAGAAACAGAACACATGTGGGCCTAAGCCCAATACCATAATAGAATCGGAACGAATAATGTATGATGCATGTACCCACATCCAACCTTGCACTTGCCTTCGTCCAACCCTGCACTTACTCTAGAGATAAAATCAACCTACCCAAACAAGACACCAAGAGTTAGCATCAATTGTGACACTAATTAGAATCGCAGCAAAGCTGCCTGTAAATAGAATGGCCAAAAGCCATAAACAGAATGGTTATAAACCATAAATAGGATGGCACAGAGCCATAAATAGGATGGCACAGAGCCATGATCAGGATGGCATAGAGCCATGATCAGGATGGCACAGAGCCATCGTAGCGGCACAAGCTATCAATAGTGGCTCAAAGCCATCAGTAGCGGCTTAAAGCCATCAATAGTATGTGTGGCACAAAGCCATCGGTAAAATGGACAGCACTAAGCCATCGATATTATGCATGGCACCAAGCCATCGGCAAAATGAACGGCACTAAGGCATCAATAGTAGGTACAACACAAAGCCATCGGTCAGTCCACAGTCGTCTCGTGTGCCCGTGCGACATTAACAGATCAGTACGAATATATGGTTTTAAGCCTTCAGTGGGTCAACAGTAGTCTCGTGCGACCCTAACAGATTAGTACTTCCTCCATATCATTATCCAAACCCATGCAGTATGTCGTATATGTATGCAAAACACATAAAAATCACATAACAAATTCAATCAATCAAACATCACATAGGGGCATAATAGTCATTCTACTATAGGGGTAATTCGGTAATTTTACCCTCCAAGGGTAATTTAGTCATTTTACCCTCCAGGGGTAATTTGGTCATTTCTAACAAAATGATTCTAGGCTCACCTACCGACCGATCAAAAGGTCTAGAGTCGCCTCAAGCGACTTATGTAACATCAACAGTTCTAACAGTGTATATGGGCCCAAGACCCATTATGCGGCCGAAGTGGGCCCACACGCTCGTATGGCCCATCTAGCCCAGAATTAACCACGGTAATGAACTACGCAATCCAGTCCAATATTCACCACAAAACTTAAACTTTTATCCATGTGGGACCCACAAGCCCATTAGGCCCACACAGCCCATTTTGGCCCATCAAGGCCCAAAATAGCCTAAGCCCATGACAACACTCATGCGGCCTCTACAATCCTACACCCCCGTTCATGGGCTAGGTTTCACCACATGAGCGCTCGCACGCTCATGTGACCTTAAAGCCTAACCTTCCGGCTTTTTGGCTTTTCGGATTTTTGGTATTTCGGCATTTTTCGACATATGGTCAAATCAATGTGTGTGGGGTTCACACACTCTTTCAGCTTTTTAGCTTATTAACAAGTATGATATACTATTACACACCTATGTACGAACGCGTTACGATCCTCGACTGCCAAAACCTATAATCAATCACACTTCGCCATCAATCCCTTTTCTAAAATATATGATTAACCAACACATACCTTTTTGCTAACATATAACCAATGAAACTCCAACCCTTACCTTGATTGATTGATGAACAAAAAATAAAAGTTTGATTGCGTTAATCCATTTGTGCCCCTTCACACCACCAAAACCCCTAAGCCCAACGATGGCCATATCACAGAAAAGAAACCGTATTTTATAATTAGAAGGTGAAAGGAGAAAACATACAGTTATTAGGGAGGAGACCAAACGAAGGTGGAGTTATCGACAAAAGAAAGAATGAAGGACTTACTGATTGTTAGACTCCTTGCAGAACCGAAATAGAGGGGGCAGTACTGTGTTCCAGCCAAATAAGAAATAGAAGAATCAAGAGAGAAGAAGAACAGAAAATAGGGAGGCAATATGAGAAGGTTCGGCTAAGAGAGGAACCGATTGTAGAAGAAATAGAAATGAGGAGGAGAGCAGTCGACCAAAACTTAAAAGGATCAGAGGAGCCAATGAGAAGGAGAGGGTTTCGGCAGAGATTAGCAAAATGAAATAAAAGAAAAGAGGTGGACTCACACTTGCCAGAAAATTATAGAAGAAAATGCACAAAAGGTCACTTTTAAGAATAAGTTCGGCAACACAGAGAAAAGAAAAGTGACAAAATGGAAACAAAACCCGAAATGGAAAAACAACGCCAAAAGCCGAATGTGTTCACCACTTTTTCTCCCTAGCTGAAATTCCTATGCTTTTCCCCTTCCCAATTTGGCACAAACTCCCTACAAAACAAATTCATCTTTTCTCTCCACAAATTTCTCCCCCTATCTCTCTATGATCCACTCTCAAGATCACTCCTCAATTCTTTCCTCAACAACCTCGTCCATCAGAATTCTACTGCAACACAACCACTGGCCGAACCCAATTTAAAATAAATACTTCATCTTATGCTGTGCCGACACTCGAACTGTGGACCTCAAGCACATCACACACACCACTTGCCTCCAAGCCACAAGGCTTTTTGTGACACAAAACCATGCATAAGTAAATATAAAGCCTACGTACTAGCGTTCAAATCTATCTAATAGTAAAATAAGTATTCTTCTTACCTTGCCAAAACTTGAACCTTGGCCTCAAGAGAACTCCATATGCCACCTACCACTGCACCATGAGCTCTTTTGTGTCACATTATAACTCCAATTAATTATAAGGTCTACTTCCAAGCACCCAGGGTTTTATTCACTTAAAAAAAAATTTAGCTAAAGCCCAAGTTTGAACCCAGGACTTCTTAGAGGCCCCCAAACACTCCTATTTCACTTAGCCATTAAGGCAACCTTGCCTTTATGCGATTTTCTTGCATCACTAAACTTTTATGTGCAATTTGCTAATTGTTCCCTTGCTTAAGGCCCAATACTTCTAGGCCCAAATTTAGGGCGTTACAATTCACCCCTCCTTAATGAAATTTCGTCCCCGAAATTTCCAACTAATAGGGTAGTTGTGTAACAACTACACCACTACGCTACCACTGTGCACTCTAATCCCAATAACATTAATACACTTTTAACTTAATCGTGAAACCTCTTACACAGACCCAAAACATCTAACCATAGAAGCAGACAGATGTTTATCACACATGCATACAATTTCTGTAACGAAAAATCACATCCAAACAAAACACACCTGACTTAAAAGGGACTGTGCAATCCCAGACCCTATGCTCCTTAGATCCGCATCTGAGGCAAGCTCCTATCTTCCTCCGGCACTCACCCAAATGATACCTCTTACAGTACTTGCAACCTGGTACTTTCAGACGTGTTTTAACACGTTTCACAGAACGAGGCTCTAGCCCTAGAGAACTATGATCTCTCTTCTTCTTTTAGTCCCAGCACCTAGATTGAAGCGTTTCACCCATCTCCTTGACTTTGGCCTCGAACACTTTTGCTAGCACTTCCCTTACTAATCGAGTTAGTGCTTCAGTACCAAGACTCGGTGTGCCACACAACAAGAAAAATCCTTTCAAATACTTTAAATCACTTGTAAACAACTTTAAAAAAATCCAAAAACTAAAAACCTATTCCACAGTCGAGTTTTGCAACCGGGCTTTGATTCCATTTAATGTAACACCCCCAAACCTTGCCTAGACGTTATGGCTGAATCTGGCGGTGTCACATTGGAGTGTCTTTTCAAAAACTAGTTCTGTTGATAAAGCCTATTTGAAAGTTAAAGCCTTTTTGCTAACATTACTAACCATTTAAAAACGTCATTACTTTAAAAGATTATTAGTTTGTTGTTATGTTTGAAAACCAAGGAAGATGCAGAAGCGTTTGCGAAATTTTACGGAAATGTGATATTTTGAAAACAATTATCGTTTTGGAAAAATCGCGTCCTAATACTAGTAAATATAAAACTTAATTTAGTAAAACCCTAAATTAAAGTCCAAAAGTTTAAGAGAGGCCTTATTACAAACCAAACCAAAATCTAAAGTACATATAAGTAAATAAACAAAACAGAAAAACATAAGCAGTTGTGTGGCCATCTCCGAGCCCCTTGCAGCACCGATCGACCTAACGCTAGGGATTACTTACACAATTAAAATGGGGTGAGTTTATAAAAACTCAGTGTGTAATCCCCTACTATATAAAAAGAACAGTCAGTCATACAAAAATTTCAATAACAATCTGGGCCTAAACCTATTATAGCAGACAGTAAAAGATGGGCCTTAGCCCATTACAAGTTTAGAAACAGAACACATGTGGGCCTAAGCCCATTATAGCAGACAGTAAAAGATGGGCCTTAGCCCATTACAGGTTCAGAAACAGAACACATGTGGGCCTAAGCCCAATATAATAATAGAATCAGAATGAAAAATGTACGATGTATGTACCCCCATCCAACCCTACACTCGCCTCCGTCCAACACTGCACTTACTCTGGGGATAAAATCAACCCACCCAACCAACACACCAAGAGTTAGCACTGGCTGCGGCACTAATTACAATCGCAGGAAAGCTGCCTGTAAACAAAATGGCCAAAAGCCATAAACAGAATGGTTATAAACCATAAACAGGATGGCACAGAGCCATCAGTAGCGGCACAAGCTGTCAATAGTGGCACAAAGCCATCAGTAGTGGCACAAGCTATCAATAGTGGTACAAAGCCATCTATAGCAGTTCAAAGCCATCAATAGTATCCGTGGCACAAAGCCATCGGTAAAATGGATAGCACTAAGCCATCAATATTATGCATGGCACCAAGCCAACGATAAAATGAACGACATTAACCATCAATAGTAGGTATGCCACAAAGCCATCGGTTAGTCCACAGTCGTCTCGTGCGACCCGTCCGACCTTAACAGATAAGTGGGAATATACAGCGTTAAGCCTTCGGTGGGTCCACAACCGTCTCGTGCGACCCTAACAGATTAGTATTTCCCCCATATCATTATCCCAACCTATGCAGTATGTCGTGTATGTATGCAAAACACATAAAAATCACATAACAAGCTCAATCAATCAAACATCGCATAATGGCATAACAGTCATTCTACCATACAGGGATAATTCAGTCATTTTACCCTCTAGGGGTAATGCAGTCATTTTACCCTCCGGGGCTAATTCAGTCATTTCCAACAAAATGGGTCTAGACTCACCTACTGACCCATCAGAAGGTCTACAGTCACCTCGAGCGACTTATGTAACATCAACAGTTCTAATAGTGTATATATGCCCAAGACCCATTATGCGGCCCAAGTGGGCCCACACACTCGTGTGGCCCATCTGGCCTAGAGTTAACCACGGTAATGCAACTACACAATCCAGTCCAGTATTCACCACTAAACATAAACTTTTATCCGTGTGGGACCCACAAGCCTATTGGGCCCACACGACCCGTTTCAGCTCATCGAGGCCTAAAACAGCCTAAGCCCATGTGGCCTCTACAGTCCTACGCCCCCGTTCGTGGGCTAGGTTCCACCACACGAGCGCTTGCATGCTCATTTGACCTCAAAGCCCAACCTTCCTGCTTTTCAGCTTTTCGGCTTTTTGGTATTTCGGCATTTGCCGACCTATGATCAAATCAATTTGTGGGGTTCACACACTCTTTTGGCTTTTTAGTCGATTAACAAGTGTGATATACTATTACACACCTGTTTTCAAACGCGCTACGATCCTCGACTGCTAAAACCTACAATCAATCACACTTCGCAATCAATCCCTTTTCTAAAACATATGATTATCCAACACGTACCTTTTTGCTAACATATAACCGATGAAACTCTAACCCTTACCTTGATTGATCAATGAACATAAAATAAAGGTTTGATTGCTTCAAGCCACTTGCGCCCCTTCACACCACTGAAACCCTTAAGCCCAATGATAGCCATATCACAGAGAAGAAATAGTATTTTATAGTCATTAAATCACGATTACTGTAGGTTTCTGGGTATAGCAGTATTCGGAGCACGGATAAACTTTAAAGTCCTATTAGATGTGTACTTCTAACCCTTGTTTGATAGGCCGGAATAGGCCAAATGGGCCCGACGGACCCATGGGCCCAGATAAGTAAAAATTGGTAGATTCATAATAAATGACGAGATAATTAAGTGGGTTGTATGGCTTGGAATAGGTTTGGGCCTGATGGGCCATATAAATGTGATTGGGCCTGATGGGTTATATGAATGTATATAGATTCGTTAGGGTTTTGTAGTAGACTTTTGGGCTAGTATCTAATAATTGTTTAAGCAGACATAAGACTTAATTAATCAATTAAGTTTTACTGTGCACAAGTTATAGGGTTGAAGTGTGGCAATGGGTATATGCATGTCTAGGATTGTATCTAGGGAGAGCTTGGTACTTAAGCGGTCTTAATGACTCATATCCTCTTCTCTAGAATCCTACCTGGTGCTTAGTATCTGTTCACTTAAGCCATCAAGGACTTATTGACGGGCCAAGGTGCGTAATTAGACCCATAGTGTTAAGAAATTACAAAAATACACTTAATTTGCAAAATTACCAAATTACCCCCGATTTGTAAAATACTGAAATACCCTCAGTTTGCAAGATTACCGAAAACCTTCAGTTTACAAAATTATCAAAATACCCTTGGTTTTCAAAATTACAGAAATGCCCCCACTTTGCAAAATTACCAAAATACCCCTAATTTGTGAAATTACCAAAATACCCTCTAATTGCAAAATTACAAACATACCCCTGATTTGTGAAATTACCAGAATACCCCCAGATTACGAAATTACTGAAATATCCTTGTAGATTAAGTTTACCAAAATACCCCTATAGGGTAGAATTACCGAAGTACCCCTATAAGGTAGAATTACCGAAATACCCCTGTAGGTTAGAATTACGATTACGCCCTCGAGGGTAGTTAACTGTCTTGTAACTGTTTTAAGCTATGAATGTGACTGTCTTTCGTAAGCATGCTATGTGATAAACATATTAATGTAGGGCCCACCTTGGGCTATGTAATAGGCTTTTAGGCCCAATAAATTTGTAACTTTCATAATAGTAACTTAAATGCTTCGGATAAATATGAAATTATTAATGGGCTAGAATGTGTACCTGGGCCCACGATGAGATGATGACCGATATGCCTAAGGGCAAAATAACTAAAATACCCCTGTGTGATATATGTACGATTTATATGTCATATGTGTATTATGATACATTCATGAGATTATATGTTGCATATGGGTTGGGTTATGATTGGAGGAAGTGTATATGAAGGCCGCATGGTCGCTTGACGACTGTGGATCCAACAAAGGTTTTTAAGCCACGAGCAAGCCTGCTGCAACTGTGAGTAGTGCCGCAACCGGTGCTACAATGAAAGCTTTTAAGCCATGAGCAGCTCTGCTGCAACGATGAGTGGTGCCGCAACCGGTGTCACAACGGGTGTATAAGGATGGGTGGGTCGAGTATCTTTTCACAGGAGTGTAGGGTTGGAAGGGGGTATACAAGGTTGGTTATGGGTAATTGCACATTCCATAATCATATTGGTTTTGTGATATGGGCTTAGGCCCAACTGAGTCCACTAAGGGCTAAGGCCCAAAGGCCACCCATATTTAATAGGGCTTAGGCCCACCTGATTCTGTTAAAGGGTTCTAGCCTAGATTGATTCTATTTCTATTTCTGTTTACTGACTGTTACTCTAATAAGGGGATTACACACTGAGTTTTTGCAAACTCACCCCGCTTATTAACCTTTCAGGTAATTCCCAGCCTTAGACGGATCAGAGCTGCGAGGGACTCGGAGAAGGCTACACACTACTTATGATTTCTTTTTTGGATTATTTACTCTCAAGTACTTTATTTTGGGTTTGGTTTTTAATAAAGCCTTTTATAATTTCTGGATTACAAATTTGGGATTTTACTTGTGGCTTTATAATTGCTAAAGGTGGAAACAGGTTTTTCCAAAACAACAACTGATTTAAATTAAGCTTCCGCAACTATTAAGATTTTATAGGTAATAACGTCTTAAAAAGGGAATAATCTTTTAAATAAACCACGTTTGGAATTGATCAAATGCAAAATAAGGTTTTAAAAAAAAATTTAAACAAGAAGGGTTTTCAATGAAAACACGACTTTCGAAAAACACTTCAATGTGACATACCAGATTCGACCATAATATCTGGGCCAGCTTTGGGGTGTTACACTGACCGTGTGTCACACACGACCTAGACACACGCCTGTGTGTCTACCGTGTGGACAAATATAAGGCTAATTACCAAGCCATTTGCCACCCTGAAAAGCAACCACACTTATACCATTTCCAACAACATATAGCATAACAATAATGCACCTCCAATATCCATAATCAAGACATCCACACCTCAAATTCATACTACATTTATCATGCATATACTTCACACATTACACATTCAATTGCGCAAGCTTGCACTTTCATGAATTTCATCATCATTGAATAAATATAACTTAACTAGTATTGGCCAATTCCATTGGCCATTTACAAAATGAAATAAATAACATCACTAGCCAACACATTAGCTAACCAATATGACATATAACAAAGTGACCAAGTTCCTATACATGCCATACCCAAAATAATCAAACTTTACTATAACCAAAAGAATAGCTTGATAGTGTGAATCGAGCTCTGACGTCCTTCAATCCTCGAGCTAGTTTGGCGATACTACAAGAAAAAGGGAAAAGAGAGGGAGTAAGCATAAAGCTTAGTAAGTTTGCGTGTAATAGATAACAACGTAAAAACCTTGTAATAACATCCACATATTACATTATGAATTTACACAAAATTTGTATGTGAACATTGACATGGCTTACTCATGCTCATTCTTACGGACCACATAACACATACCAGACTCATTTCTTGTGAATTTCGCATATGTAACTGTATCACTCCATCACATAACTTTAGCCTTTTTCATATTTAACATAAACTTTAATTCTTTTCCCCATTGAACCACTTGGAATATCGAAGGATACTCGTAAAATGTCGTACATGTGGTAAGATGCCAAGGCCATATCCTAGATATGGTCTTACATGGGATCACATGTTGATGCCGATGCCATATCCTAAATATGGTCTTATACGGGATCTCATATCGATGTCGATGCCATATCCTAGATATGGTCTTACACGAGATCATATATCGATGCCATGTCCTAGACATGGTCTTACACGATTTCATACCAAAGCTAGGTCCCAGGCGTGGTCTTACACGGAATCACTATTCGATGCTGATGCCATATCCCAAATGTGGTCTTACACGAGATCTCAATTCAGTGCCGATGCCATATCCTAGATATGGTCTTATACGGGACCTTATTAATCTAATGCTGTGACAAGGGTATCCTTTCTATTCTTAAGGTTCAACCAAGACTTTGATATAGCATAACTTCATCATTTCTTTATCGAGACCTCATTAACCAATTTCATAAAAAGAATATACATTTCATGCAATATCAAGCATTTAAATACATAATATCATAATCTTGATTTTATACACACAAACTTACCTCGGTACCAAAATATAGATAGTTGTTCAATTTAGTCCACCACCTTGTTCCTTCCTCGGTTTAGGTTCGAACTTTGTGTTTCTTGATCTATAATGACAATTTTCTCGTATTTAATTATCACATTGGCTAAAACAACCCATGAATCATACTTTGGAAAAATTATAATTTTGCCCCTAAACTTTCACATATTTGTAAAATGGTCTCTAGGCTCGTATGATGAAATGTACTCATTTTCCTGGTTACCCAAGCCTAGCCAAACCTATCTTAAGCTTATAATAGCTCATGCTTTCCTTCAAATCAAGTTTTTACTACACATTTTATCACTTTTACAATAAGGTCCTTTTTAGGTTTCTCCATGAAAAATCACTTAGAGAAATATGTTCATCACACATCAAACTTCTATATTCTTCCATTAAACATCAAAATACATGCATGTCCTACAAGGTTAAGGTTTTTAACATGAACCCTAGCTTAAAATATGGCTAAAAATAGCTAAATCGAGCTAGAGGATCTCAAACTATAAAGAACATTAAAAACGGGGCTAGGATGCACTTACTATCAAGCTTGAAGATGAAAGAAACCCTAGCTATGGCTTCTTAATAATTTCAGCACAAGGGCAAGAAGATGGACACCAATTTTGACTTTTTTCCCTTTTTATTAATTTATTAACTAAATAACCAAAATGCCCTTAAGGCCCTTCCTTGAGATTTTTCCCTTCCATGTCCATTTTTGTCCATCATAAGATATAATGGTCTAATTGCTAAACAAGGACCTCTAATAAATTTTCTAATGCTATTTCATACTTAAAACTTCTAGAATCTCATATTTTGTAATTTTTGCAATTTAGTCCTAAAAGACAAATTGATCACTTAATTATAAAATTTCTTCATGAAATTTTCACAGAACCATGAAATCATATCATAGGCCTTAAAACAATCATAAAGCATATATTTCTACTTTGGATTTGTGGTCTCGCAACCACTATTCTGGCTAGGCCCTAAATCGGGTTGTTATATGCACACACTTAAAGTAAATCATATCCATAATACCCCTTAATTTGCTAATTTTGCTAACTATTTAGCTTGTGGTTTGGTGTCGATTAATAAGACATATCAACAAAAGAAAAAGTTTCTTCACGATGTGAAGTACTATTTCTAGGAGGAACCATACTTGTTCAGAAAGTATGCAAATCAAATAATCAAGAGATGCGTGCTAGAAGATGAAGTACCAAAGTTTTTTTATCATTGCCACACAGCTCTGAGTGGGGGACACTTTGGAGGTACACATACTGCAGCTAAAGTATTGCAAGCTAGATTATTTTGGCCAACACTATTCAAAGACGTGTATGCCAATGTAAAGTTATGATTGATCCCAGAGGGTTGGAAACATCACCAATATAAATGAGATGCCTCGGACAAACATCATTAAGGTAGAATTATTTTATGTTTGGGGTATTAACTTTTTTGATCCTTTCCCTCCGTCATTTGGTCACAAGCACATATTGGTAGCAATAGATTATGTTTCTAAGTGGGTGAGGCCGAGGCATAACCGACGAAAATGCCAAGGTTGTGATGAAGTTTTTGCAGAAACATGTGTTCACAAGGTTTGGAACTCCTAGGGCCATAATGAGTGATGAAGGGTCCTATTTTGTGAACAAATGGTTGAAATGGTTACTTGACAAACATGGAGTGAAGCACAAAGTTACCACAACTTACCATCTATACAAAGTTGCCACAAAGGCATACTCGAAAAGGTAGTTTACTCGAATCAGAGAGATTGGTCCAAAAGATTGGACGATGCTTTATGGGCCTACAGGATAGCATACAAGACACCTTTAGGGATGTCACCCTATAGGTTGGTTTTTAGGAAAGCCTGCCATCTGCCTTTGGAGTTAGGACATAAAGCTTACTGGGCTCTCCAACAACTCAACTTGGATCTTAAGTTTGCTAAAGAGAAATGGATGCTTCAACTCAACGAGTTAGAAGAGTTCCGAATGTCCTCATATGAGAATGCCAAACTATTCAAGGAAAGACTTAAAAGATGGCATGACAAGCACATTCGAGTTATAGAATTGGAAGCAGGCTAGCAAGTCTTGTTATTTAATTCCAAATTAATGTTCTTTCCAGGTAAGTTAAAATCAGGTTGGTCCGGTCCATTTACGATTCACCAAGTTTTTCCATATGGAGTTGTCAAACTTCAAGGTCAGGGAGGTAATTTTTGAGTTAATGCTCGGTGCATTACCAGGGAGATAAAATTGAGTGAGATAAAGTCTCATTCATTTTATCGAATACTTAATCTCTCTTATTTTCTTTTAAATAAATAATTTAGTGTATATTTTTGGGATTAGTATGTTAAAATAATTTTTTTCTAGGAGATTGGAACCTAAGCGAGATCGCTTGTGACCCCTCCAATCTTTCCTGGGAATTGATTTTAACATAATCTTCCGAGAAATTATTCCTTAAATGACAAAATAAATTTTTAGTTTTTCATATAAAAGGTCAATTTTGATCCAAGTTTTAATTGTAGCTCAATTTTCAAATTTTCTTTAAGTCAAGGTACTTAGTTAAATTATTTGCAGAATTTGGTTGCTCTTTTTGTAAATATTAAAAATTAGCTATCTCTTTTTGAAAATATTTTAAAAGGAAGCTAAAATAAAGGTTTTTAATTTAATTTTTAATAAATAAGATGATAATAACTAATATATAATTATATTATAATATATATTAATTATTATCAACTTTGCTTAGATTTAGGACTAGTTTAAAATTGATCATATTTTAATTAAGATTTTTTATTTCAATAAATTAATAGCAAATAATAATTTAATATGCATCATATTAATTATTAGTTGTTATTAACTTTGTATGGAATTAGGACTTAAACTATTTTATTATTAAATCATTCTAAGAGTTCTAATTGAATCCCTGTCTTCCTTCACTATAAATTCTACCAACTCTCTCCACCATTCACATCATCTTAACCAACTACACCAATACCCACCATCACGCGCACCTCGCGACTTGCTCCCTTACACACATCACTAACCTGTACAATGCAATTGCCTGCTGCTTGCACGCCTGCTTGCACACACTATTGCTACCGCTCACACCAAGCGCTGCTGCGCCTAGACGCACTCGTTAAACGCACCTACCCGAGCACCAGCCCAACAATTGCTTCCTATCACTACACGTACCTGCATGTCCAGCTCCAAGCTACTCTGGACACACACCATTGTTGCTACCAGCTCCAGCCCGTGCGTACCAGCACTGCTGCACCTCATGTTTGCCTTGCACACAACACACGATCAAGACACCCTCCAACCATCCCTAAGCCACCTATTTAACTTCATATTTATTTTCTTTTAGTTTTTTCCCATACAAAGGTGGTTAATCATGCCTCACAAAAGAACTCATGCCTCTGTCCAAATTGAAGAATCATAAAATATGTTTTACTATGAAGAAGCCAAAGAGAGATACGATAGCATTTTCAAGAATCAACAAATCACCCAGGAAAAGGCTTTACACTAAAAGAAAGAAACTATATCGATTTCATGGTGTGCATTTGAGAAATTGCTAAAACTTCTAATTGGGAGCTATATTGTGAGAAACAACCTAGTGCAGATGAATAGTTAGTTTGTGAATTTTATGCAAATTTGACCTCAAGTGAATTAACGATAGTTTCTATCCCAATAATCAAGGTATCAATAAGCTTAAACGCTATTATTGAATTCCTTGAATTATATGATTTTGAAGACAATGAATATTCTTCTTTGATGAGAAATATTAAGGTTAAAAAATTACAAGAAATTCTCAAGGAACTTACAATTCCCAGTTCTATGTGGACATGTCAAAGCATGGAACTCATACTTTCCGTAAAGAATATTTGACACAATAGCAAAGTATGGTTCTATTTCATTTGATTTGGCCTTATGCCTATTTCACATGGGACTACATTTTCATTAGAGTGAATGATCTTGTTATACTTGATTTTTACTATAAAGACCATTGATGTGTGAAAAATCATTCTAAGAGAAATAAGAAATTGTGCCGCTAGACGTTTTGGCCAAGCTTACTTTCCCTTTACGATAACAATTTTATGCTTGAAAGCTAAATTCTTGCAAATGTAAAGAAGACAGGTTATAGCCAGGGCACAATTATAGATTGGAACCTCTACCAAATAGCTAGAGATTCAGCTCTACAACAACAAGTTAAAGAGAGAGAGGATCCCGAATAAGAAGAAGAAGATCCCATAGAGATTGAACAAATTCAGTCAACTAAAATCCCTGATAAGATAGAACTAATGGAATAAATAACCAAACCTAACATGGCAACCTCAACATTCAGAACTCAATCGCCTCGCCCAGATCTTCAAGATGAGCCGTCAAAGTTGATGGACATAATGCAACATATGCATTGGCAACAACTGTAACACCCCAAACCCAGCCTAGACGTTAGGGCTGAATCTGACGTGTCACATTGAAGTGTTTTTTGAAAACCTTATTTTCATTGAAAACCCTTTATACTAGTTAAAACTTCTTGTCACTTAAAACTTGAGTGAAACCTTAGTCTAAGTCAGTTTATTTTCTAAACGTGGTTCGATGATAAATTATTCCCATTTAAAACATTGTTTGTTGGAAAAGCTTAATTTAAAATAGTTGATATACGAAAACGTGAAGTTTAAAATATATTAAATAGCGAGACCATTTTGAAAATGTTGTGGTAACGTAATGCTTTTAAAACAAATTGTTTTAGGAAAAACCCGAGTTCTACTTCTAACCGATATGGATCAAAATAAACCAAAAACCCAAATTAAAAATCTAGAAATTAAAAGAGGCCTTATTACAACCCAAATTGAAAATCAAAGAACTTAAAAGTAAATAATCGTAAATGGAAAACCAAAAATAGTTGTGTAGCCATCTCCGAGTCCCTCGCAGCACTGATCCTCCTAACACTGGGGATTACCTGAAAAGGTTAATAAACGGGGCGAGTTTACGAAAACTCAGTGTATAATCCCCTCCTATATAAAGATTAGATAGTCATACAGAAATAGTAACAAACTAGGCCTAAGCCCAATACAGTAGACAGTAGCAGAAGGGCACTAGACCATTACAGATTCAGAAACAGATCACATGTGGGCCTAAACAGATCACATATGGGCCTAAACCCACTACTTTAACATTTGGGTCACTATCCATAATAGAATCAATTGGGCCTAGCCCATATCAGAACAGAGTCAAAATGCAATATGTATGATGCATGTTATGTTTTACCCCATCCAACCTTGCACCTGCCTCCGTCCAACCCTGCACAGTCTGTGGGGATATAATCAACCCACCCATCTAGCACACCAAGAGTTAGCACCAGTTACGGCACAAAGTCAACAGAGCGGCTCAATACCGTAGACAAAACAGCTAAAGGCCGTAAGTATCGCAACAATACTGCCAAATAACAGAATGGCCAGAGGCCATAAACAGAATAGCACTAAGCCATAATTATATGCGTGGCACAAAGCCATCCATTGGCACAAAGCCATCTAGCTGTAGTATAGTCGGCACAAAGCCTATCGATCACAGTAATCCCATTGCACAAAGAAACCAATCACGATAATACATTCAGCATAAAGCCATCCATCACGACAATATAAGTGGCACAAAGCCATCGATTGACACAAAGCCATAATCATATTAAGTGGCTTAAAGCCATCGGTAGGTCCACAGTCGTCTCGGGCAACTCGTTTGACCATACCAAATCAGAATGAATATACGGCTCAAAGCCTTCAGTGGGTCCATAGTCGTCTCGCGCAACCCGTGCAACCCTATTAGATCAGATCTTCCCCTGTACAATATCCCAACCCATGCAATATGTTATGTAAGTAGAATGACATGCACATAACAGGTCATACAATGAGAGTCAAGTCATTCAAAACAGTCATTTGTATATATCATAAGCACATCAGACATACATAACCCAAATAGAATAATCATTCTATCACTAGGGGTATAATGGTCATTTTTACCTAATAGGGTAAAGTAGTCATTTTACCCTCCAGGGGTAAATCGGTCATTTAAACCTATAGGGGTATTTCTGTAGTTTTGGACTATAATGGTATTTCAATAATTTTACACTATAAGGGTATTTTCGTAATTTTGCACTCTGAGGTCTTAACGAGCCAGTAGAAGATTCATCGTCGCCTTGGGCGACTTTGTAACCTAAGCAAACATAACGGTGTGAATAGGCCTAAGGCCCATTACTTGGCCCAAGTAGGGCCCACATACTTGTGTGGCCCATTTAGCCCAAATTTAGTTAAGGTTATGCGAACACCATAGCCTAGATTATTAATAGACACCTACCACAGATTTTATCCGTGTGGGCCCACGAGCCCATTGGGCCCACACGGCCCATTTTGGCCCATTTGGCCCAAAATCAGCCTAAGCCCATGAGATCACTCATGGCGGCCTTCACTATCGCATTGGATTATCCACACGTGCGTTCACACGCTCGTGTGGCAACAGTTGCCGAACTTTTGGCCACTCGGCACTTTGACATTTCGGCATTTCTCGATCTACATTTTACTTAGCAGAATACATACTTTCAGCTTCTCAGCCATTCAACAATCAAAGCAGTGTGAGTACACACTTTATCAGCCCTATGCCTATCACCGTTTCAAGGTACGGATACACACCTGATCACGTAGAGTATTAAGAATTCCTATGCGTTAGAACCTATTCAGACAAAATAATAGTTAATATTCTATCCAAGAATTAAAAGAACTTTAACCCAAACTCATAGCCGAAGAAACGACTACCACTTGGCTCGACTAAATTGATCGACTACGATTTGCCTACTTAATCCAAAATCTGATGCAGTCAACCTTCCCCATCCCGGGGGAAAGTCTCGAACTACAGACACCCTACGTCGCTTGAGCTTGGGAGAAGAAGCTATGCGCTCAATCACAGCCGGCACCTTTGCCACTTCTTTCTTGCTAGAACCCCTTTTTCCCATCTTCAAACTCGGCACAGGAGAAAAAGAAACTGCAACCTTACAATAAGAGAAGAGAAATGAAACAGATTCAACTAAACAATTTGTTCAAGTGAAAAGGAAGGGGAGGATATTCTGTTAGAAAAATAAAAGAAGAGGAGAACAGAAAATGATTGAGAGGAAAGAGAAGAAAGGGGATTCGACCAAGCAAGAAGAATTCGGCCTAGGGAAGAAAACAGATGAGGAAGAACAAGTGTGACAGCTCATTTTAGACCCTAATCGGAACAATGGTTTCGAGACCATGAATCCGAGTAAAAAATATGTAAAAATTATTTACTGTGTTTATTTTGTGTGAATTTATATCTGTGAAATTTTCGTAATTTAATTTTGTCGTTTAGGTGTCCGATTAAATAAAAGGACTTAATCGCGTAAAATGAAAATTTACTGGTTATTTCTAAAAGGGGTTAACCTGTTAGTGGCTTTTTGAATTGGAGCCTTAAAATTGTAATTATGCCATTTTTAGTATATTTGGACGGTATAAGGCTTATATTATAAAGTTTTTATATTAAATCATTAAGGTTAAATAGGTAAATTAAACTTAAGTTATAATATACTTAATAAAACATAAAATAAAGACAACATATATTTTATTTCTTCATTATTCTTGCCGAATATAAACAAAAGAAAAGAAAAAAGAAACCAAGCTAGGGTTCGGCCTATATTTAAGCTCAATCAAGGTTAGATTTTTATTCGATTTTTTGATAATTTTTACATTTTTGAGACCGTTGCTTCGAGTATTACAAAACCCAAGCTTTAATTTTTAATTTTGATGAATAATTTGAGTTTTTCCATTAATGAGAGCTTGTGATTTTTATTTTTTGATGATGAATTATGAAAGATATGGATTGGGTTGATATATTATGTAAAGGAATTTTTAATGATTTTGAGTAATTAGGACTTAATTACAAAAAATTAAAATGTGGGGGGACTAAAATGTGAAATTGATGAAAAATATGAGCTTATTTGGACACTAGGGGTAATCGGCCTACCTTGGGTGTGATAAATTTTGAAAATTTTGTATTTTATGCATTAGGGACTAAATTATAAAAATTGTAAATGTTAGGGGTAAAATGGTAAATTTCCCATTTATGTGTTTTTGGACTAAATTGAATGGAAATATGTTTGAATGAGCTTAATTTGAATATGTTTAGATGAAGAACCAAGGAAATCAGATTTGGATCGAGGAAAAACGAAAGTTGTCGATTAGCTGCCCGATTCCGTTTTGTATCGTCCGAGGTAAGTTTATATGAAAATAGATGTGTTTATTGATAATTTAATGTTATATTTACATGCTGATATGAAATGTTAAAATTTAATTTTGTTATGGCCGAATGTGTTTAAATATGGTTTCCATATTTCTGAATTTGATTCGACCGTGATACAATGTCTGAAAGCCCCGTATGAACCTTATGAATAGCTAGGATACTTATGTCATGACATAGGATCCAATATATGTGTGCGAGTAAGTCCATGGCATCGATTGTGATTTCGATATGTGTTTACGAGTAAGACCCTGTCTGGGACAGTGGCATCAATTTGTGGCTACACCTAAGACCACGTCTGGGACGTTGGCATCGTACGATAACCTGTGATTATCGGAGTGTCCTACCCAGTTTCGAATGGTTCATCAGGCAAAGCTAAGTCATGTTCGGAAGTGTCAAACGAATTAAATGTTCAGGTACGATTTAACTTGTTAGCTACCAGTAATGAGGAAAGTTGTTGTCTTGATAAATGAAACAAGTTACGTGATGCTAATGACGTATGTTTGAGAGAATAGTATATGTATTCAGATATGGGATCGTATGAATCTAAATATCAATGAGATAATTCTTCATTTTGTATAGATATATATGTAACCTTGCATATTCGGTATTATAGATTATATATGTATATATGTAACCATATGCATTCGGTAATATAGATTACATATGTATATGAGGTAGTATTATGATTTTGGAGCGCAAGTCTATAAATATATTTGTATTCAATAAAATTGTATGTCGACATTGTGACTTAAAGTTGAGTGATGGATAATTATTTGAATAATTTTAGTATTTGGTCAAGAGGGTGGTTGAGCACAAATACGCATTACCAATGGAATATAATATATGTAACCACATTGTAAAATATATTTTACACTTATTTTAGTTTAAGTTTAAATTGATGACATCATTAAGTTATTAATTTTCTTATGACTTACTAGGCTATGATAGCTTACTTTATGTGTTTTTATTTTGTGTTCCTGTTTTATAGATTTTGAAGTTAAGCTACAAGCTCGGGGACTATCAGCAAGATTCATCACTACCAGCTGTTTTTGATATTTTTATAAGTTTAACTTAAATTATGGCATGTATAGGTTAATCTATGCTGAAAATGTTAAAGTCGGGTTATGTATAATCTAAGCCATGCAAAAGTGGATTAACTTTTATGTTCGAACTTAGCTACGATGCATTAGCTTATAAGTGTTTTGATTTTATGTTGTGCGCCGTATATGTATAGTACTCATAATAGATAATTTTATGACTAACGTATTAATGACTTTGATGCTTTAAGGAATTATTCGACTAGGTTTGGCATGGATAAAGGTACGTTAAATAAAAATAAAAAATAAAGTTATTTAATATATTGATCTAGATGAGATAATGATATGTATATTGTCAATGGTGCGGGCTTGTTAACCATGCTTAGTTTTGGCCGTAGGTATGCTTGGCTTTGGTCCTCATTGCCTATGATTGAATTGTTTTTGATTAAAGTATTTTATACTTGAATGATCAAGTAGTAATGTGTGTTTTGCCAAATTTCTCAGCTGAGTAGTAACCTGGTTATGATATGAACGAACCGACCATAATATGTGCATTGATTCAATAGTTTAATCTTAGATGCGGTTCTTACTAGTAATGATTTAAGTGATTTTTAATCGTTACATTATGAGAATAAATAAGTAGTATTTAAGATGTCAGATTATTGTCTGACACATAAGTAGTGATTAGGAAATTTGGATTGAGTAAGTAATGCTAGTAAAAAAAAAGATAAGAGATTGAAAATTTCTAAGGCTATATGTGCGTGAGTTTAATGCCCTTGAACAAATAAACCTAGTTTTTTTTTATATATTAGTTGACTCTTAAAGGAGAAACATATAGAGGAATATGACTACTATAGTGTAAATGTTTCCATTTGTTTTAAAAGTACAAAGTATATGTGATTATGTGACCTGAACCTAAGCCGTATGTACAAGTGATTCTAAGGTAAGTTGATTCATTTATTATATCTTAAAATATATATGCTCTTTTGTGAGCTTATTATATGACTACATCAGTGCTAGTAAAATGTTTGACTAAGTTGTTAATGTTTATTTGACTTGTTTAAGCAAGGTCTAAATCAATGCTCATCTTGACTCGTAAATTATTTAAATTAATTTTATTTACTTATTATAAATAGGATTGACTTCACTATATGTCTATTTGTTTATAAATGTTTAAAATTGTGATTTTGATTGGTGGTGTCTCATAACCCTAATCCGGTGACGGACAGGGGGAAGGGTGTTACATTTTATTGGTATTAGAGCTACGGTTTAGTCGGTTTTAAGACTAACGTAGCGCGCGTGAGTCTAGTTATACATGCCATAATTATATACTGCGATAGTGTGATGACTTTTGACATTTGAAATGTGTTTTCATATAGTAAATGGATCCCGACAAAGTTGTAGCTGATGATGTCGAGAGTATAGCACCTGCTCCCGTGCAAGGGACAACGCCAGCTGATTCTCGACCAACTTCAAGTAATCAAGAGAGTGAGGCTAGACAAGCCATTTATCAAATGATGAATGACTGGTTTACTCGGTATATCTGGACTAACCCGACTGCACAGCAACCACCCCTGATTAATCCATTCCAGATGCCAGCTATACGTCAAGTAAGTGATTCGTTGAGATCAAATAGGCCACCTGTTGATAATTTCAGAAAACATGGGGCTGAAGAGTGTAAAGTTACTAATGATGATGATGATGCTGAGCGGGCTGAACTTTGGCTTGATAATACTATTCGTGTGTTTGATGAGTTGTCCTATACTTCTGATGAATGTCTGAAATGTGCTATATCTTTGCTTCGAGACACAGCATATCACTGGTGGAATACCTTAGTATCGGTGGTTCTAAGAGAGCAGGTGACCTGGGAATTCTTTCAGACTGAGTTCCATAAGAAATATATCAGCCAGAGATTTATTGATTAGAAACGTAAAGAATTTCTAGAGCTGAAACAGGGTTGAATGACTATGACAGAGTACGAGCAGAAATTCGTGAGGCTCAGTCGTTTTGCCAGAGAGTGTGTTTCCACTGAAGCCATAACGTGTAAAAGATTTGAAGATGGCTTGAATGAAGATATTAAATTGTTAGTATACTTGAGATAACAGAGTTCGTGGTACTGGTTTAGCGAGCCTGCAAAGTTGAAGAGCTCGGGAAAGAGAAAAGAAAAGCTAACTTTGAAGCTAGAGATGCACGCAAAAGAACATCCGGTAAGTCATTCCAATCGGCATCAAAGAAGTTTCGAGATGATTTTAACCGTTCTAAAGCCACATTAGGTTACTCCAGACGGGATCAAAATAGACCATCAGTAAGCTCAAGAGCTACCTCCTAGCGAGTGTGGGTAATGTTAGATCAAATCTACCCGAGTGTAAACACTATGGTAAACGGCATCCCGGCGGTTGCAGGTTGCGTGATCGGGCCTGTTTTAAATGCGGATCAACAGATCATTTTATTCGTGATTGTCTAATTTAGTTGAAGAGAACCAGTGCAGAATACGGGATTGGGTAATACTGTAGCTCGATGTAGACCACGTAGAAATGCTGGTAATACGAGTGGCAGTTAGAGAGGGACTAGAGATATGCTAGTTAGATCTGAGGCTCGTGCACCTGCTAGAGCCTATGCCATTCGTGCGCGAGAGGACGCTTCATCCCCAGATGTTATTACTGGTACCTTCACTCTTTATGATACTATTGTAACTGCATTGATTGATCCTGGTTCTACTCATTCTTATGTATGTGAGACATTAGTATTTAGCAAAACTCTACCTGTTGAGTCTACTGAGTTAGAGATTAGAGTGTCAAACCCCTTGGGCCGGTGTGTTATGGTTGATAAAGTGTGTAAGAATTGTCCCTTGATGGTTTGAGATCTGTGCTTTCCTACTGATTTAATGTTGCTGCCATTTGATGAGTTCAATATAATTCTGGGTATGGATTGGTTGACTTTACCTGATGCTGTTGTGAACTATAAAAGAAAGACTATTGATCTACAGAGCCAGAATGATAAAGTTATTCAGATTGAATCTAGTGATTTATGTGGTTTACCAGCAGTGATTTCTTCAATGCTAGCTCAGAAATATGTGAGGAAAGGCTGTGAAGCTTATTTTGCCTATGTGCTCGAGTGTAAAGCGATTGAAAGAAACATTGAATTGGTACCTGTCATATTGAGTATCTGGATGTGTTTCCAAAAGAATTATCGGGTTTGCCAGCTATTCAGGAAGTAGAGTTTGGTATTGAGTTAATGCCTTGGACGACTCCAATATTCATAGCTCTGTACAGAATGGCACCTACAAAATTAAAAGAATTGGAAGCTCAGCTACAAGAATTGACAGACAGAGGTTTTGTGCAACCAAGTATCTCTCCGTAGGTGCACCTGTGTTGTTTATGAAAAAGAAAGACGGAACTATGAGAATGTGCATTGATTATAGACAGCTCAACAAGGTGACTATAAAGAATAAATATACGTTGCCACAGATTGACGATCTGTTCGATCAGCTAAGAGGAGCTACTGTATTTTTGAAGATAGATTTGAGATCAGGTTACTATCAGTTGCGAGTAAAAGACTTCGATGTGCCAAAAACTACTTTCAGAACGAGGTACGGACATTATGAGTTTTTAGTTATGCCTTTTGGACTCACTAATGCACCTGCTGTTTTCATGGACTTGATGAATCAGATCTTCAGACCGTATTTGGATCGGTTTGTGGTTGTGTTTATAGATGACATTTTGATCTACTCTCACGATGAAGTTGAACATTTCGAACATTTAAGACTTGTGTTGTAGACTTGTGAGATAAACAGTTGTATGCGAAATTCAGTAAATGTGAGTTCTTGTTGATTGAAGTTAGTTTTCTGGGCCATGTAGTATCAGTATTAGGTATTCGGGTTAATCCAAGCAAAATTTTAGCCATACTTGATTGGAAAGCTCCGAAGAATGTTTCTGAAGTCTAAAGTTTTCTGGGACTTGCCGGTTATTATAGACGGTCTGTAAAGGTTTCTCTATGATTGCAGCTTCGATGACAAAGTTATTACAGAAAGATGCTAAGTTTGAGTGGTTAGAAAAGCGCTAGTAAAGATTTGATCAGTTGAAAGCCCTTTTGATAGAAGCTCTAGTGTTAGTTCAGCCAGAATCGAGTAAAGAATTTGTTATTTATAGTGATGCATCTTTAAATAGTTTGGGCTGTGTTTTGACGCAGGAAGGAAAAGTTATAGCTTATGCCTCGAGACAGTTGAAGCCACATGAAAAGAACTATCGAACCCATGACTTAGAATTGGCAGCCACTGTATTCACCTTAAAAATTTGGCGTCACTATCTGTTCAGTGAGAAATGCCATGTGTATTCCGATCATAAAAGCCTGAAATACTTGATGACTTAGAAAGATCTGAATTTAAGACAATGCCGATGGTTAGAATTGCTAAAAGACTATGAACTTGTAATTGATTATCACCCGGGAAAGGCTAACGTTGTTGCTGATGCTTTAAGCCAAAAATCACTATTTGCTTTGCGTGCAATGAATACGCATATAGCCATGTCTAAAGATGGTTCGATAGTAGCAGAATTAAAAGCTAGACCGTTATTTATTCAACAAATATGTGATGCCTAGAAGATTGATAATGAATGGATTGCAAAATGAACTCAATGTGAAACGGATATTGATTCAGATTTCAGAGTTGATGTTGATGATTGTTTAAGATTTAGAGACCAAATATGCGTTCTGAGAAGTTCAGAGCTGATTTAGATGATTTTGAATGAAGCTCATAATAGTCGGTTATCTATTCACCCAGGTAGTACAAAGATGTATAATGATCTTAAACAGCTTTACTGGTGGCATGGAATGAAACGAGACATTTCTAACTTTGTTGCAAGATGTTTAGTCTACCAACAACTAAAAGCTGAACATCAGGTGCCTTTAGGATTACTTCAGCCTATCATGATACCTGAGTGGAAGTGGGATAGAGTCATGATGGATTTTGTATCTGGTTTACCGTTGACACCAAGCAAGAAAGATGCAGTCTAGGTTGTTGTTGATAGATTGACTAAATCGGCCCATTTTGTTCTGATACGTACCGACTACTCACTCGATAAGGTAGCTGAATTGTATGTCTCTCAGATTGTGAGATTACATGGTGTGCCTATATCTATTGTTTCAGATAGAGATCTGAGGTTCACATCACGATTTTGGAAGAAACTGCAAGATGCGCTAGGTATGAAATTACATTTCAGTACTGCTTTCCATCTGTAAATAGATGGCCAGTCTGAACGAATCATTCAGATACTTGAGGATATGTTGAGTTGTTGCATTCTTGAGTTTGAAGGTGCATGGGAATGAGATCTACCTCTGATTGAATTTGCGTAATAATAGCTATCAATCGAATATCAAAATGGCACCTTATGAAGCTTTGTATGGTCGTAACTGTCGTACACCATTATACTGGACTGAGCTCAGTGAAAATAAGATACACGGGGTGGACTTGATCAGAGAGATTGAGCAGAAAGTGAAAGTGATTCGTGAAAGTTTGAAAGTGGCATCGGATCGTCAGAAATCTTATGCAGACTTGAGACGTAAAGATATAGAGCTTTAGATTAGAGATAAAGCTTTCTTGAAAGCTCATCGTGGAAGAAAATACTCAGATTTGGTCATGAAGGCAAATTGAGTCCGAGATTCATTGGGCCGTATGAAATTATAGAGCGTATTGGACCAGTTGCTTATAGATTGTTGTTGCCACTTGAATTAGAAAGGATACACAATGTATTCGACGTTTCAATGCTTCGGAGGTATCGATCTGATCCTTCGCATGTGATTAGTCCACCTGAGGTTGAAATTTAGCCAGATATGACCTACGAAGAGGAACCAATTCGCATTTTAACTTGTAAGATTAAAGAGTTGCAGAATAAGAAGATTCCATCAGTTAAAGTATTGTGGCATAAACACGGAGTTGAGGAAACAATATGGGAGCTAGAGAATGCAATAAGAGAACGTTATCCAAACTTATTCACCAGTAAGATTTTCGAGGATGAAAATCCCTAAGGGGGAGAGTTGTGACAACCCGTTTTAGACCCTAATCGGAACGATGGTTCTGGGACCACGAATCCAAGTCAAAAAAATATTTAAAATTTATTTACTGTGTTTATTTTGTGTGATTTTATATCTGTGAAATTTTCGTAATTTAATTTTGTCGTTTAGGTGTCCGATTAAATAAAAGGACTTAATCACATAAAATGAAAACTTAGTGGTTATTTCTAAAAGGGGTTAACTTGTTAGTGGCTTTCTAAATTGAAGCCTTAAAATTGTAATCATGCCATTTTTAATATAGTTGGACAGTATAAAGCTTATATTATAAAGTTTTTATATTAAATCATTAAGGTTAAATAGGTAAATTAAACTTAAGTTATAATATACTTAATAAAACATAAAATAAAGACAAAATATATTTTTTTCTTCATTGTTATTGCCGAATATAAACAAAAGAAAAGAAGAAAGAAACCAAGCTAGGGTTCGACCTCTATTTAAGCTCAATCAAGCTTAGATTTTTGTTCGGTTTTTGATAATTTTTACGTTTTTGAGATCGTTGCTTCGAGTATTACAAAACCTAAGCTTTAATTTTTAATTTTGATGAATATTTTGAGTTTTTCCATTGATGAAAGCTTGTGGTTTTTGTTGTTTGATGATGAATTATGAAAGATATGAATTGGGCTGATATATTATGTAAAGGAATTTTTGATGATTTTGAGTAATTAGGACTTAATTACAAAAAAAATAAAATGCGGGGGGACTAAAATGTGAAATTGATGAAAAATATGAGCTTATTTGGACACTAGGGGTATTCGGCCTACGTTGGGTGTGATAAATTTTGTATATTTTGTATTTTATGCATTAAGGACTAAATTGTAAAAATTGTAAATGTTAGGGGTAAAATGGTAATTTGCCCATTTATGTGTTTTTGGACTAAATTGAATGAAAATATGTTTGAATGAGATGAATTTGAATATGTTTAGATCAAGAACCAAAGAAATCTGATTTGGATCGGGGAAAAATGAAAGTTGTCGATTAGCTGCTCGATTCCGTTTTGTATCGTTCGAGGTAAGTTCGTAAGCAAATAGACGTGTTTATTGATAATGTAATGTTATATTTACATGCTGATATGAAATGTTAAAATTTAATTTTGTTATGGCCAAATGTGTTTAAATATGGTTTCGACATTTTCGAGTCTGATTCGACTGTGATACAACGTCTAAAAGCCCCATATGAACCTTAGGAAAAGCTAGGATACTTATGTCATGACATAGGATCTGATATATGTGTGCGAATAAGTCAATGGCATCGATTGTGATTTCGATATGTGTTTACGAGTAAGACCATGTCTGGGACAGTGGCATCGATTTGTGGCTACACGTAAGACCACGTCTGGGACGTTGGCATTGTACGATAACCTGTCATTATCGGAGTGTCCTACCAAGTTTCGAATGGTTCATCAGGCAAACGTAAATCATGTTCGGAAGTGTCAAACGAATTAAATGTTCAAGTGTGATTTAACTTGTTAGCTACCAGTAATGAGGTAAGTTGTTGTCTTGATAAATGAAACAAGTTATGTGATGCTAATGACATATGTTTGAGAGAATAGTATATGTATTCAGATATGGGATCATATGAACCAAATATCAATGAGATAATTCTTAATTTTGTATATATATATATATATATATATGTAACCTTGCATATTCGGTATTATAGATTATATATGTATATATGTAACCATATGCATTCAGTAATATAAATTACATATGTATATGAGGTAGTATTATGATTTTGAAGTGCAAGTTTATAAATATATGTGTATTCAATAAAACTATATGTCGACATTGTGACTTAAAGTTGAGTGATGGATAATTATTTGAATAATTTTAGTATTTGGTCAAGAGGGTAGTTGAGCACAAATACGCATTACCAATGGAATATAATATGTGTAACCACATTGTAAAATCTATTTTACACTTGTTTTAGTTTAAGTTTAAATTGATGACATCATTAAGTTATTAATTTGCTTATGACTTACTAGGCTATGATAGCTTACTTTATGTGTTTTTATTTTATGTTCCTGTTTTATAGATTTTGAAGTTAAGTTACAAGCTCGGGGACTGTCAGCAAGATTTATCACACTACTAGCTGTTTTTGGCATTTTTATAAGTTTAACTTAAATTATGGCATGTATTGATTAATCTATGCTCAAAATGTTAAAGTCGGGTTATGTATAATCTAAGCCATGTGAAAATGGCTTAACTTTTATGTTCAAACTTAGCTAGATGCTCTAGCATATAAGTGCTTTGATTTTATGTTGTGTGCCGTATATGTATAGTAATCATAAAAGATAATTTTATGACTAATGTGATTAATGACTTTGGATCCTTTAAGGAATGATTCGACTAGGTTTGGCATGGATAAAGGTACGTTAAATAAAAAAATTTATTTAATATATTCATCTAGATGAGATAATGATATGTATCTTGTCAATGGTGTGGGCTTGTTAACCATGCTTAGTTTTGGTCGTAGGTATGCTTGGCTTTGGTCCTCCTTGCCTATGATTGAATTGTTTTGATTAAAGTATTTTATACTTGAATGATCAAGTAGTAATACGTGTTATGCCAAATTTCTAAGTTGAGTAGTAACCTGGTTATGATATGAACGAACCGACCATAATATGTGCATTGATTCAATGGTTCAATCTTAGATGCGGTTCTTACTAGTAATGATTTAAGTGATTTTTAATCATTACATTATGAGAATAAATAAGCAGAACTTAAGATGTCAGATTGTTGTCTGACACATAAGTATTGATTAGGAAATTTGGATCGAGTAAGTAATGCTAGTAAAAAAAAAGAAAAGAGATTGAAAATTTCTAAGGCTATATGTGCGTGAGTTTAATGCCCTTGAACAAATAAACCTAGTTTTTTTTTATATTAGTTGACTCTTAGAGAAAGATATAGAGGAATATGACTACTACAGTGTAAATGTTTCCATTTGTTTTAAAAGTACAAAGTATATGTGATTATGTGACCTGAACCTAAGCCGTATGTACAAGTGATTCTAAGGTAAGTCGATTAGTTTATTATGTCTTAAAAAATACATGCCCTTTTGTGAGCTTATTATATGATTACAACTGTAATATCCCAAATTAGGGCCTAATCAGAATAGTGGTTTCGTGACCACAAATCTGAGATAGAAATAATCATTTTATAATTATTTTGAGGTTTATGATATGATTGCATGATTGTGTGAAAATTTCGTGAAGAAATTCTATGCATAAAGTGCTTAATTTGAAACTAGGTACTAAATCGAATAAGTTGCAAAACTTGCATTCTAGAAGCTTTTAGTATGAAATTGCTTTGGGATATTAATTAGGAGGTCTTAAATAGAAATTTGACCGATTTGTAAAATTTTGGACAAAAATGGGCTTGTACATGAAAAATTACAAAGAAAGGCATTAAGGGCATTTTTGTCAAATGGTAAAGGTGTTAAATTGAAACGTGTTTTATTTATATTTTTATGGTTTATATTTTTATGAAATTATTTTGTAAAAAATTTTTGTACGAAAATTTTGACGTTTGGGCACTCAATTTAATCAAAAGGACTAAATTGTAAAAAGTACAAAAGTTGAGTTCTATATGTTAGAGGTGTCCAATTGTTATGAAAATTTAAATTGGAGGTACTTAAATGGTAATTAGACCATTGGTTAATTTATTGGACAAAAAAGACATGAAATGGGTGAAAAATAGAATATTTTTAAGTTAGGGGCATTTTGGTCATTTAGTGATTAAATGAATTAAAAATCAAATTAAAAGCCAATTTTTGCTCATCTTCTTCCTCAAGGCCGAAAATAGCATGGAGAAACCATGGCTAGGGTTTTTCAAGCTCCAAGCTCGATTGTAAGTCCGTTCTAGCCCCGTTTTTAATGATTTTTACGTTTTTGAAATCCCAGTAACATGATTTCTCTATTTCTACCATTTATTTGAGCTAGGGTTTGATTTCAAAAATTGACCCATGTTGAATAATTGTGTATTTTGATGTTTTATGATAGAATATGAGGTTTTAAATTGTGTTAAAGAACTTGTGCTACTCGGTTTTAAGTAAAAACGAGTAAAACGGCTTAATCGGTAAAAATACCTATTGTTCATGAGTACATGTTATAGTGGGAATTTGAGGTTGCTGTTAGTAAATAAATGATCAGCATGTCCTAAAAGATAAGAATTATGGAAAAAGTTTAATTTTCGAGCTTTGGGTCAAAAGTGTAAATATGCAAAAGTTTAGGGGCAAAATCATAATTTTGCCAAAGTTAGAGTTAAGGACTATTTTGATAAATGTGAGTATTAAATAAGCTAAATGTGTTATTTTAGATCAAGAAAGACGTGGAATCGATCTTAATCGAGGAAAAGAAAAGATTGTGGACTAAATTGCAAAATTTCTATATTTTGTACCGAGGTAAGTTCATGTGTAAATAAGGTAACATAATTGTTATTTTAAGTGATTTAATGTTATTTATATGATATAATACTTATTATCGTGAAATGTTATGCTTTGTGAATTATTATTTAGTAATATGCAAATTATGTGAGCTATTTGATAAATGTGAAATGCTAGAAAGTATTGATTCCAACATTTCGAGGAAGACGACCTGAAATTTGTGATTGAGGAAAATCCCGTTTGAACCTTGGGAATAGATTAGGGTACAAGTGACATGTCACTAGGATGGTTGAGTTCTGAACTCGTTGAGTTGAGTCCGAGTTCGTGAGATGTAACTAGGCATCCGAGCTCGTTGAGTTGAGTCTGAGTTCACTTATGGATGCGAACGCTCGAGCTCGTTGAGTTGAGTCCGAGTTCGTTTATGGGCAGGTTACATAGTAGCTTGGCTACTTGAATTATAAAAGCTAATGAGCTTGTTAAACTAAGGGGATGGCACATTTACGTGCATACTATCCACGTACACAAGTTATATTCCAATGTGTTCAACGGGTGAACCTTAAGGAAATTGGGAGAACACCTAAAATGAAAATGAATCGATGGTGAATGTGATAAATAAAGGTAAGTGAACAGGTATGGACTTATTCCTTTTTGTGAAGAATGTGGTAAGACAAATTGTGGTGAGGTAATAAGTATACTTATGTCATGAATGGAATGCTTTGGTGATGTTTAAGTAAAGGATGTTATGTTAAATTGTATGATTATATTACCCGTTATTTCCATGTGAACTTACTAAGCATTTATGCTTACTCCTCCCTTTTTATTCATTGTAGTTTTGGGCAAGCCGGCTTGGGAATCGGGATAGGTCGAAGGCTCGCTCACACTATCCGAAGAACTATTTTGGTAAAATGGCTTGTATAACTTGAATATGGCATGTATAGCAATATACTCATTTTGTGTAATTAATCTTGTGATATGGTTGTGGTTTCGTTGAGAAAATGTTTGATAATGATTAGTCATTGGAATGGTTAATCTAGATCATATGTGAGACCGCGTGTGCTTAAAGTGACAGTTAGTCCATGAATATCCATAGAAAAGTGAAATTTGCCATAAAATAGAACATTGCAGCAGCAAAGACATGATTTTGAAAAATCACTAAAACTAGTAGAAATCTAATTAGGTGATGAATTAAATATGGAATTGAAACTTATGGTGTCTATTTTTATATGGAAAAAGCAAAATAGGTAAAGGCGTTATATGTTGTGAGATATTTGAGTTTTAGTAAAACAAGGTCAGAGTGATTTCTAGATCCCCTATACCAAATTTGGAAATTCACTATAAATTGTACAAAAATAATTAAGAGGTACACTATATATGTACAGAATCTTTTTTGAGTCTAGTTTTAAGAGAAACAAACGGTATAGTCTTATGAATTTTTTACAGAGAGAAAAGTGGTTCGTAGTAAGCAGAGGTTGGTGCAGTCGATTCCTGAAATAGGGGTAACTTTAACTAATAAACTGTACTAATTGGACCAACCAAAAATTCTAGAAAAAAATTAGTAAATAGATATATGAGTGTAGATTCAGGGAAAATTTATGGATCTTGATTTCAAGTTTTGTAACTTGATATATGATTTTTTTTATAATCATGATGCAGGTGGACTGCTAATACTAATGTTGAGATCAACAAGGTAAAATTTCTTAAATGCCGAAACTTAGTTTAATAACACCTCTAGCTCGACTCCGGCGACGGTCTCGAGCGTAGGGGCATTACAACAACAGTGCTAGTAAAATGTTTGACTAAGTTGTTAATGTTTATTTGACTTGTTTAAGCAAGGTCTAAATCAATGTTCATCTTGACTCGCAAATTATTTAAATTAATTTTATTTACTTATTATAAATAGGATTGACTTAACTATATGTATATTTGTTTATAAATGTTTAAAATTGTGATTTCGATCGGTGGTGTCTCATAACCCTAATCCGACGACGGACAAGGGGAAGGGTGTTACAACAAGTACAAATGATTCAGTAGAGATTGACCCAAAAGAAGGAGAATAAGAGGAATATGGAAAGGAATGAGATGGTCAGGGGTTTGGACGACAGTGTGAAAAGATTTGGGAAGATCCAAGAGAGGTATCTGATCAAGACTAGAGAGGAGGAGGAGTGAAACATTAATGACACCAAAGAGAAGCCAGAGTAGCAAAGGAGATTCGACCAAAAAGACTAGCTATATTCGGCTTGTCATAAAAAAGGGGGGTTTGAGAAAACAAAAATAGAACCTAAAAAGTGCCAAGACCGAAATTGCATTACACCAAGTATCACAATTGCCAAAAAACCGAAAGAGAAAAGAATAAACAAGAAAAAGCAAATGTCGAAAACAAAAATGCCAAAGTCCCTTCCACGACACTAAGTTAAAGACTGAATATGCACCCCCGAGAGTTCCAAATTCCACCAACACCTCCAAGCTCCCCAATCTCTTGATTCTCTCCAAGTCCACAACCACCTTAGCAGAATTTTAATCCACCACAAACTCTTCCCATCCATGAAGCAAAATAATTACCCCTTGCATGCCCTGAGATTCGAACCCACTCCTCTAGTAGGAGCTGCACGCCACCTTGCCACCAAGCCACAAGGCTCTCTTTGTGTCCTATTTTGTCCACCATTACTTACAAAGTCTATAGACCACATTCCAAGTTCCTTTAAAAGATAAACAAAATAAATTGCAAGAGCCAAGACTTGAACCCAAACTCCCTTGCAACCTTAATGACGCCACAGCTACTAGACCACAAGCTCATATTGTGTCATTTGTTTAACACAATAATTTAAAAGGCCTACTTCCGTGCATCCAGGGTTTAATTCACTTAAAACAAAAAATTTTGCCAAAGCTCAGGCTTGAACCAAAGACATCTCCAATACTTCTTAGGACCTTTAACCACTAAAGTAGGCGTACTTTTGTGCTATCCACTTGCACAACTAAATTGGAATTCCTCCGATACGTGAAGCCCTTTTCTCCTAGGCCCAAAATTCGAGGTATTACAACTCTACCCCCTTAAGGAAATTTTGTTCCCGAAATTTCCAAATAATAGGGTAGTAGTGTAACAACTACCCCACTATGCTACCGTTGCGCACTCTAATCCCAATATCTTTAACGCACATCCAAAACATCCACCTTCCGTAGAAAATAGGATACAATTTCTTCATCCAAATCATCATATTCAAACATTTCCAAACATACACAGAATAAATATGAAATCTAAATACAGTCCAATATCTAAAGAAACCATAATATTTCAATCTCTAAATAGACAGAAGTATTTAGAAAACTTACGAATTTGGTGCCGAAGACACTGTGTGCCACACTTCTCAAAAAGTACCTCAAAAACTTTACATCTTTGAAACCAACCTCTTGAAATACAAAATTTTAAAATCCATTCCACAGTCGAGTTTTGTAACCTGGCTTTGATACCACTTCATGTAACACCCCAAACCCGGCTTAGACATTAGGGCCAAATCTGATGTGTCACATTGAAGTATTTTTCAAAAACCTTATTTTCATTAAAAACCCTTTGTACTAGTTAAAACTTCTTGTCACTTAAAACTTGAGTGAAACCTTAGTCTAAGTCAGTTTATTTTTTAAACGTGGTTCGCTGATAAATTATTCCCATTTAAAACATTGTTTGTTGAGAAAGTTTAATTTAAAATAATTGATATAGGAAAACGTGATGTTTAAAAAGATATTAAGTCGCGAGACCATTTCAAAAATGTTTCAGTAACATAGTGCTTTTAATACAAATTATTTTCAGAAAAACCCGAGTTCTACTTCTAACCGATATGGATCAAAATAAACCACAAACAAAAAAATAAAAAATCCAGAAACTAAAAGAGGCCTTATTACAACCTAAATTGAAAATCAAAGAACTTAAAAGTAAATAATGGTAAATGGAAAACCAAAAACAATTGTGTGGCCATCTCCGAGTCCCTCACAACACCGATCCTCCTAACGCTGGGGATTACCTGAAAAGGTTAATAAACGGGGTGAGTTTACAAAAACTCAGTGTGTAATCCCCTCATATATAAAGATTAGACAGTCATACAAAAACGTAACAAATTGGGCCTAAGCCCAATATAGTAAACAGTAGCAGAAGGGCCCTAGCCCATTACAGATTCAGAAATAAATCACATGTGGGGCTAAACTCACTACTTTAACATTTGGGTCACTACTCATAACAGAATCAATTGGGCCTAGCCCACATCAGAACAGAGTTAAAATGCAGTATGTATGATGCATGTTATGTCTTACCCCATCCAACCCTGCACTTACCTTTGTCTAACCCTGCACAGTCTGTGGGGATATAACCAACCCACCCATCCAGCAAACTAAGAGTTAGCACCAGTTGCAGCACTAAGTCAATAGAATGGCTTAATGCTGTAGACAGAACGGCTAAAGGCCGTAAGTATTGCAGCAACGCTACCAAATAATAGAATGGCCAGAGGCTATAAATAGAATGGCACTGAACCATAATTATATGCGTGGCACAAAGCCATCCATTGGCACAAAGACGTCTAACTGTAGTATAGTCAGCACAAAGCCTGTCAATCACGGTAATCCCATTGGCACAAAGCCACCAATCACGGTAATATATTCGGTACAAAGCCATCCATCACGGAAAAATAATTGGCACGAAGCAATCAATTGGTACAAAGCCATAATCATATTAAGTGGCTTAAAGCCATCGTTAAGTCCACAGTCATCTTAGGCAACCCGTGTGACCATACCAGATCAGAACAAATATACGGCTTAAAGCCTTCAATGGGTCCACAGTCGTCTCGCGTGACCCATGTGACCCTATCAGATCAGATCTTCATCCGTACAATATCCCAACCCATGCAATATGTTATATAAGCGGATTGTCAAGCTCATAACCGGTCATACAATCATAGTCAAGTCATTCAAATCAGTCATTTTTATATGTCATAAGCAAATCAGGCATACATAACCCAAATAGAACAATCATTCTATCACCAAGGGTATAATGGAATTTTTACCTAAGAGGGGTAAAATAGTCATTTTACCCGACAGGGGTAAATCGGTCATTTTACCCGCCAGGGGTAAATCAGTCCTTTTACCCTCTAGGGGTAAATCGGTCATTTAAACCTATAGGGGTATTTTGGTAATTTTTCACAAGGGTATTTCGATAATTTTGCACTATAAAGGTATTTCGGTAATTTTACAGTCTGAGGTCTTCATGAGCCAACAGAAGATCCATCGCCGCCTCGGTCGACTTTAGTAACCTAAGCAAACATAACGATGTGAATGGGCCTAAGGCCCATTACTCGACCCAAGTGGGGCCCACATACTCATGTGGCCTTTTTAACTCAAATTTAGTTAAGGCTATGCGAACACCATGGCCCAGAATATTAATAAACACCTACCACAGGTTTTATCCGTGTGGGCCCACGAGCCCATTGGACCCACATGGCCCAAAATCGGCCTAAGCCCATAAAATCACTCACCTCCACTATCGCATCAAATTATCCACACGTGCGTTCGCACACTCATGTGGCAACCGTTACCGAACTTTCGACTACTCGGCACTTTAGCATTCGGCCTTTTTTTATTTACATTCTACTTAGCGGAATACATACTTTCGGCTTCTCAGCCCTTCAACAATCAAAGCAGTGTGAGTACACACTTTACTGATACTAGGCCTATCATCATTTCAAGGTACGAATACACACTTGATCACGTAGAGTACTAAGAATTCCTGCGCGTCAGAACCTATTCAAATAAAACAACAGTTAATATTTTATCCCAGAATTAAAAGAACTTTAACCCAAACTCATAGCCGACGAATCGACTACCACTTGCGTTGACTAGATTGATCGACTGCGATTTGCCTACTTAATCCAAAATATGAAGCAGTCACCCTTCCGCATCCCGGCGGAAAGTCCCGAACCACGGACACCCTACGCTGCTTGAACTTGGGAGAAGAGGCTACGCGCTCAGTCACAGTTGGCACCTTTGCCACTTCTTTCATACTAGAACCCCCTTTTCCCATCTTCAAACTTGGCACAGGAGAAAAAGAAACTGCAACCTTACAATAGAAGAAGAGAAGTGAAACAGATTCGGCTAAACAATTTGTTCAAGTGAAAAGGATGGGGAGGATATGTAAACAGAAAAATATATAGGATTTTTCCTATATAATTCATCACCTTTTTACTTAATTTTATTGCTAAAACTAAGTAATTGTTTATTAAATTAATGAAATATGCGGAAATATGAAATTAAGACGTGGAAATTATTAAAATGTAATTTTATGTTTTACTATTTTGTTTTCATGCATAAAATGGCTTATTTTAGATTAATTTGAGCTATTATATTTTTAAGTTATAGAGTGGGCCATGCATGATTTAATTTATAAAATATAAAATTATATTTAATAAATTATTTCTATATGTTTCATTTATAAAATTGAGCTTAATTAATTATGTAAAATTATTTAATTAAAGTGGTTAATTTGCATTGTTTGGTCCCCTGATTTTTCTGTTATTTTTAGACAGGTGGGAGAGCTTTAATTCACTTGCAAAGCTACCCAATTGGACTAAATCAGCCCTTAATATCGGTTGCACATGGAGATTAATAAATCAACATTTGAGTTAATTGCATGAAGTCCCTAAAGATTTAAAAAAAATCAGAGATTTACCTAAAGATTCACAGAAGACTAAGTCTTACTCCTGCGTGATATGGCACATGAATCAAGCTAAAAAATCAGCCACTTTCTTACATGTATGGCCGGCCACACTTGGAAGGATTTGAAGTGGATGAACACTTCCATTTTTAGTAAACTCACACCCCAACCTCACCTATAAATAAGACTATTCACCCCACTTCTTCAATCATCCCTCTTCTCTTCTCCCCACGCCATCCACCATCATTTCCTTAAAGGTTTTTAGCTTATTTAGCCTATCAAGAACCCTTGGTTGGCCACCTCGGAGAGCCATTAGCAAAGGAGCAAGCAAAGAGTTAAAGGAGTTCTCACCATTCAGAGTCTTGGGTGGCAGCCGTTCTGAATAGGGTTTAATCTTTCTTTTCTTAAATTTAATTTGAATGTTTGCTATGAGTTCTTTGTTCTTGTTTTCAACAATGATAGCTTAATTTTATCTAAGCTAGGATAATTATTTTAATTAGATAATATTTATTTAATTCATGCTTAAAATGTTTTGTGCCTCAATCGATCATGTTTTCAATTAAAATCGAGTCTGTATTTTGTTTACACGTGATTGAAATGCACCTGAATTAGGAGTGATCCTAACCAGACGACGGCTAATGGACGCATAATTGAAATGTGCATGCTTAATTTAGATCATTAAACCAGTTAAATTGTAGGTTGCATAACATCCTTAGTACGGCTCTATTATCTGCATATTTTTTTAGATTTGTGTGATTAAATTGTTTCATACCTTAAACCGTCCCTGCTACTTCACATAAATAGTAAGAAATCCTAAATGGTTTTGATAATGGCTCGCGATATTAAGTAATAAAATTTATAAAAATGATCACACCAAAACTAACTAATATCACGATATTAAAGGTAAGCGCACCTATCGAACAGTAGTATAGTTTAGTGGCAAGACCGAGTTATCATACCCAAGGGAACCAAAAGTACTAATACTTACTTCCTTTCTATTATCTAGCCTAAAAATAAAAGAGGATTGATTGGAACTAATTCTAAAACTAACTAAAGTGCACAAAAAGTAAATTGGGGAAAACTTTAGGGAAAAGCTGATTGATATGAGCAATACTTAAGGGAGAATCCACCTAGACTTCACTTGTTATTGACTTCTTGAACTAGACAATTTATTCACTTGACTTGATCTGTAGAGATCCCTAATTTATACTAAACCCTCATTCGAGGCGAAGAGCAACTAGGCCTAGGTTGTTAACTAAAGTTTCTTTATTAATTAACAACCTAGGTTGCATTAATTCGATCTATGGTTCCCCCTATTAGGTTTGACCCTAATCCGGCAGATTTATGTCGCCCTATGTCTAGGGTTGCATGCAACTCCGCTTAATTATGGTAGATCTGCTCTTAAAATAGGGACTTTTGCTTCTCTGCCTAAGCACATCAAGTTCTTAAAGTAATACCTAGGATTATTAAATCAAGAATGAAGAACACATAATTAAGAACAATTCAAGTATTTATCATATAATTCAAGAAAAAATAATAACAAGATCTGTCTTAGGTTTCATCCCCCTCAAGTATTTAAGGGGTTTAGTTCATAATAAAGAAAGAAAACATCTTAGAAGTATTAAAATAACAAAACATAAAGAACCCAAAAACCCCTGAAGGAATTTAGGGAGATCCTCTATCTTGATGTAGAATTCTGGCTTCTGGGATGAATCAATCGGCTTCCCTTTGAGTAATCCCTTGCTTTCACTCTTTGTGTTGGCAGAAATATGACACTCTTTCTTGAGAGAAGAGAGTCTGTCTTTAGAGTTGCCTCTTGGGGTATTTATATGGAGTTTAGAATGGCTTTCTTAGCCCCTAAATATCCAAATCCGAGTGAAATTCCTCTTCCTCACGACTAGAACACGCCCGTGTGCCACGCCCATGTGCCACGACAAGAGGCCGTGTGAGAGTTTGTCGATGGAGGCACGGCTGTGTAGCCTGGCCGTGCTTGTCGAGGGCTGGACCGTGTGGTCTTCGTGTGGTACGGCTGTGTGCCACGGTCGTGCGATGATCCTTGGGCCGTGTCAATTACACATTTTGGCCCATTTTCTCTGTTTTTGGTCCATTTTTCGTTCTTTTCTCTTCCCTATACTTTCTTGAGTGTAAGATATGAAAAAGAAAGATTAAGAGCACCAATTCTCACTAAATTAATAATAATTCATCCAAAATAAAGGCTATACATGAGGTAAAAATATGTATAATTTATCATTTATCAAATACCCCAACACTTAAGCCTTTGCTTGTCTTCAAGCAAAATCTCAATTCCTAATAAAAAATCATTCTTCTCAACTTACAATCTTTATCAATAATGTTTCAAACTAATTCACAGGTATTCATACAATGATAATTCAATCAGAAGAACATTAAAGATTCAATCACTCTAAGCTGAGAATTTTATCATTGAAACATAAGTTTTCTCCCTTTTCCTAAGTAATTATCTCTTAATCTTAATTAACAGAAGTTGACATCCTCACTAAAGATTCACTTTATCCACTCGAAGTATTTAGGGTTCAAAAATTAAGTACTCTCTAGTCAACCTGAAAAGTTATTACCGTAGGCTTGCAAGAAAATCACATCTCCACCACTATAGATTGAAATGATACATCGATCAAAAGGTCTTTCAATGGTTGTAATTGGGCTTGGTTAGGGGTGTTGTCACAGGCTGCAAAAGAGGGTTAGAATCGAGATTGAACTAAAAAATTATCTAGCTAGAAAAATCTCTATCACTGGAACGTATTCTTCTGGCTAATTCTTATGATAACATCATTTCTACCTTGGTAGCCTTAAAATAGAAATATGCAAAAACCATTTGCACTATTACAGATTACAACTAAGCATATATTTATTTATTTATTTTTAAGAACAATTCAAGTACAATAATCTGGGAATTTACAACTTTACAATTTGGAAAATAGAATAAAGCTAAATAATAATTCAACTCAAATCTCGACAAAAATAGGGGTCAAAGTAATTGAATGAGATTCAACAAAAAAAAAAAGGGTTATTGGTTAATAATTAGGAGGTAAGTCAAAGAATGGGTTGTTAGGCTCAACGGGGTTCACTAGGGGTTAATTTATGGAGGTAGGCCTTTATGGAGTAAGTGGGTTAAATCCTAGGTGCCTTTATCATTTCAGTATATCAAATCAATGATGTGGTCTTGACATGTATAATCAAATCAAGTTCTAGAATAACGATTCAGTATTGACTTACTCAAAGCAATAATAAAACTGAGCACGAAAGAATGTATGCTTAAAAGGCTCAAAAATCTCACCAGAATTATGGCTTTTGATGTCAATCCTGTGAATTTCAAATCTCAAGATAATACTTAGAATTAAGGAAAAGAACTTATGAAAAAAGTTGGGGTTCTCAAAAATTTCAACTTATCATGCTCGATTCCCTAATGTTTTAAAGTTTGAATAATCAAAGTACAAGCACCTATGTCTTAATTCTCACATATCAATAAAAATCATAAATCAATCAGAATCAATTCCTAAATAGGAGACTGAAGATAATGCAGTTAAGAATAAAGCATCAGATTTCAGGGTTTTCATAGATAATATAGAGATTTAAAGTAAGTTCTCCCCACAATTAAGATGTACATTGCCCTCAATGTACAAAGATAACATTAGTAGCAATAGAAGCATAATATCATAAGAGAGGAAGAGAATTGAAAACTCCCTGTTTTGGATGGATTAGTGAGATGGGGATTGGAAGAGTTGGCAGTTGTGGCAAGGTGTTCCCCTTTTTGTAGAGATTTGGGCTGTAGAGCTCCTTTGAAACTGTGAAGGGATTTATTAGTCGTGGGGAATTTGGATTAATAGAAATTACTCATTAGGGGTTGGCCGTTATGAAAAAGAAATAAAATAAAACAAAATATTAAAAATACTAATATTCAAAAAATGAAAGAAAATAAAAACAGATTAAAAGAAAAGAAAACATCGTTAGTAGAAAAGGTGAAAATAAAGATCAGTGTTTAAATTCAAGTTAAGATAAAAATAAGAATAAGATAAAAGATAAAAAAAATAAGAGGATTTAGTTCTCGGATGGATCACGCGGTGGCGGGGTAATGCTCAGGTGCTGGCATATTTGTGCTAAGGTGGCGTCGATATAATCGAGGCGCTGGAAGCACTGCTGCTCAAAACGATCTAGGCACTCGGATATGTCAGCATGTGTGGCTACCGTCTGGGTGGGTCATCTGAGGCGTGGTGGCTCAGCTGGCTCATCCTCCTCCTGTGGTGGTGGTGGGACATCATCAGCAATGTCTTCTGGGTCCTCTCCCTCCTGGACGAGTCGAAATGAAGGGGGTACCTCCTAGCCTCCGCTCTATCATCCTCATGTGTAACATCGTTGCGATGCCTTGGGGAGACATCTGACCAATCAGGGTGTAGGAGGATGTCTGGGCTGAAGTGTTGAGGAGCCCAAAATACCAGGCCAAGCGTGTGATGTAAGGCCCCATGGATAGAACGCCTCGGTGGTGCCTCTCCGTCTGATGCTGCATGGCGTGCGCGATGAAGTATGCTAGGTTGATAATGTGTCCGTTTGCTATGCACCATAGGAAGTAGACGTCGTGAGTGTTGACGACGCCGGTGCTCTCTCGTCTACTTGTCCAAGTGTGAGCAAGAAAAGTATGAATGTACCTCAGAGATGGCATGAGGATGGTTGCCTTGCTGACGCTGGGGTTATAGGTTTGACATCCTGGGGCGATCCCATTCTAGCAGTCGACGGGCCGAATGTGGATGCGACGAGAAAGGGTAGGGAAGTCCTCGTCCATCATAAATTGCTCTGTGTAGAGGCCAAGGGCTGTGCCGAACTCTGGCACACTGAGGTGTCGCATGAGTCCTCCCAGATGGAACTGGATTGTCCCTGGGTCATCAAATCTGGTCATCACCGTCTGGAGGTGAAAGGTGGAGCAGAACTCGAGGGTGAGTTTGAAGTAGGTGGGCTCTATAATCTAGAAGAACTGCTCCTACGGCTCTGTCATCAAGAGGGTCCGGATGTCATCCATTAAATGTATCTGCTCGAGGCTGGCCCAATCTATGCAGCGGCCCGTGGATATAGTGCGGGCTCAGAGTAATTGATAATGCTCCTCCTGCGAGGCTTGGGAAAATGTGATGAATGGGTGTCGAACCTCGGAGGTGGGCCTCGATGATGAACTCCTCAGCCCCTTACGTTTCTTTGAAGTAGGAACGACAGCTTTCTTACCACATGATGATGACATAGTATCTGAAAAATAACAAGCATTAGTCCTAAAAATTGAAATTAAACTAGATAGATAGTAATTAAAATGTAGATTAAAATGACAATGTTCCCAAAAATAAAAATAAGAAAGAAAAAAATGAGGATTAACCTAAATAGTAGAATCTAATTATGTTGAAACTTGTAACAGAACTAAGAACTATGGGTATATATACTAATCTTATGAGAAAATGTCAAACAAATATGAATTTAAATGGCAAAGGAAATGAGTTCTAAGTGGCAAGCAAAAATTGAAATTAAGTGGCATGCAATCCTAATGTGTTCTATCTAATTCTAGATTATTCATCCTAATTTTCCTAATTCCATGCTTGATTAAACATCTAGAATAAAGTAAAATTACATAATTGACTAATGAAAATGAACTGTAAATAAATAACAGAGAAAAATGAGAGAATAGAACCAAATTTGATGTTACACGGTCGTGGGTTAGTCGTGGGGTGGGTTTGCACGGGCGTGGGGTGGCTGATTTTGGGTATGGTGGTGTTTTGAGGGCTGTGGCGGTGCTTGTGGTGGTTAGGGAGAGTTTGGATGAGAGAAATTTGGGGTTTTGAGTGAAGAAGGAAATGAATAGTGGCCCTTATTTATAGTTTTTGGGTCACACGGGCATGTCGCACGCCCGTGTGAGTCATGTTTTGCCCGTGTCTTTCGAAATCCAGAGTTTTTGGCGTGCCTGGTTCATAGTGCACGCTCGTGGGAATGTTGTACACAGCCATGGGAGATCGGTTCTTCATCACTCACACGTTCGTGTGATGGGATACGCGGCCATGTTCGATCATGTTCGTGTTTCAAACGGTCGTGTGATATGTTCCACGGCCGTGTGAAATTTGATAGTGTCTTCCACGGTCTAGGGAGACGGGCGTGTGGAGTTGTGTAAGCCCGTGTTGATACTGTAGGGTTGCCACGGCCATGTCGCACGGCCGTGGGGTGTTGTTGGTAGCCCGTGTTGAAGTCGAAAGGTTGCCACGGCAATGTCGCACGGCCGTGGGGTGATATCGGTGGCCCGTGTTTTGGGAAAATTTATGCTCTGTTTGTACACGGCCTCAGTACACGACCGTGTCTCTGTTTAAAGGGTTCACACGACCTGGGACACACCCGTGGGCATGGCCGTGTGGTCCTAAATCTCTATATTAAAAAGGGTTAGTATGATGCATGAAAAATACTAAAATCAAAAGAGACAAAAAATTACTAAGTTAGTGCTCGGGTTGCCTCCCGAAAAGTGCTTATTTATAGTCTAAGCTCGACTCTGCTTGGATGTATCATGGAGGGATTTCGTGGAGCTGAAGCTCCTCTCTTTTATCTTTAACATTCTCACCTCTATAATGTTTAAGCCTATGACCGTTTACCTTGAACGTACCGTAGTTTGGGTGAGTTACCTCAATTGTGCCATATGGAAAGACAATTTGAACAGTGAATGGACCTGACCACCTTGACTTGAGTTTCCCAAGAAATAGTTTCAGCCTCGAGTTGTAGAGTAAGACAAGATCACCTATTTTGAACTATTTAGGTTGTTTCAGTCTTTTGTCATGACGTCGCTTCATTGCTTCCTTATATAGTCGTGAGCTCTCGTAGGCATTGCAATGCCATTCATCAAGTTCGTTTAACTGCATTAATCGCTTCTCACCTGCAAGCTTAAAATCAAGGTTTAAAAATTTGATAGGCCAGAATGCTTTATGTTCAAGTTCAAATGGAAAATGACAACTTTTTCCATAGACAAGCTTATAAGGAGATGTACCTATGGGTGTTTTAAAGGTAGTTCTATAAGCCCATAAAGCATCATCTATTTTCCTCGACCAATCATTTCTATTTGTTTCTATTGTTTTCTCTAGGATGCATTTTAATTCCCTATTTGTTAATTCGACTTGGCCACTGGTTTGTGGATGATAAGGGGTTGCTGTTCTATGGTGTACTCCATACCTTTTCAAGATTCTTTCAAACTGGGCATTGCAAAAATGTGTGCCTCTGTCACTGATAATTATCCTAGGTGTTTCAAATTGAGAGAAAAGTTTCTTGAAAAATCGTACTACCATTCTAAAATCATTAGTATGTAAGGCTTGGGCTTCTACCCATTTTGACATGTAATCTACTACTACTAGTATGTACTTATTCCCAAATGAAGTAGGAAATAGACCCATGAAATCAATACCCCATACATCAAATATTTCACATGAAAGTATATAGTTCTAAGGCATTTCATTACGTTGAGAGATATTACCTGTTCCCTGACATTTATCACAATAGGTCACATACCTGTTGGCATCCCTGAAAAGTGTGGGCCAATAGAAGCCTGATTCGAGTACCTTATGAGCAGTTCTAGCTCCACTGTGATGTCCTCCTGTGGGTCCTGAAAGGCAGTGATTTAAAATTTGGTAAACTTCTGTTTCATCTACACATCTTTGAATAACCTGATCTGCACAAATTCGAAAGAGGAAAGGATCCTCCCAAAAGTAGTTTTTCACATCAGCGAAGAATCACTTCTTTTTCTGATGGGTCAGCCCTTTTGGGGTTATGCTAGCTGCTAAATAATTTGCAAAATCAGCAAACCAAGGAACTGTTGCATCTGCTAAGGATAGGAGTTGTTCTTCAGGAAACAAATCGTTTATCTTATCAAGGTTCCTAGGCTGTGTGTTTGCTAGCCTTGAAAGGTGATCTGCTGCTAAGTTTTCAGCTCCTTTCTTGTCCTTTATTTCCAAATCAAATTCCTACAACAATATAATCCATCTTATTAATTGAGGTTTTGCATCAGTTTTAGCTAAGAGGTAACGAAGACTAGAATGTCAGTATAAACAATGACTTTTGACAAAATCAAATAAGATCTGAAATTATCAAATGCAAAAATAACAGCTAGCAATTCTTTTTCAGTGGTAGTAAAATTTGCTTGAGTGACTGTCAAAGTTCTGCTAGCATAATAGATCGATTGAAAGTGCTTGTCTTTTCATTGTCCCAAAACTGCACCTACTGCAAAATCACTTGCATCGCACATTAGTTCAAAAGGTAGATTCCAATCAGGTGAAATCATAATCGGGGCATTGACTAAATTTTCTTTAAGATGTTAAAAGAGTCTAAACATTCTTGGTCAAAGTTGAAAAGCACATCTTTTTCTAGCAACTTTGTTAAAGGCTTAGCTATTTTAAAAAAATCTTTAATGAATCTACGATAAAAACCGGCATGTCCTAAAAAGCTACGTATAGCCTTAACTGAGTTAGGGGGAGGTAATTTTTCAATGGTTTCAATTTTTGCTTTATCTACCTCTATCCCTTTACTAAAAATTTTATGTCCTAAAACAATACCCTCTTGAACCATAAAGTGGCATTTTTCTTAGTTTAGCACTAAATTTGTCTCTTCACATCTTATCAAAACACGTTTTAGATTATTAAGACAAAGTTGGAAAGAATTATTAAAAACTGAGAAATCATCCATAAATACCTCCATGATGTCTTCCACGAATTCATTGAAGATAGCTAGCATGCATCGCTGAAAAGTAGTAAGAGCATTACATAAACCAAAAGGCATTCTACGATAAGCAAATGTACCGTAAGGACATGTGAATGTCGTTTTCTCCTAATCTTCTGGAGCTATCGGGATCTGGAAGTAACCAAAAAGTCCGTCTAGGAAACAATAATACATGTAACCTGACAATCTTTCCAACATCTGATCAATAAACAGTAAAGGAAAATGATCTTTCTGAGTGGCATCATTCAGCTTCCTGTAATCAATGCAAACTCTCCATCCTGTGACTGTTCTTGTAGGTATTAACTCTTTCTTGTCATTAGACATCACGGTCAATCCACTTTTCTTAGGAACAACCTGTACAGGGCTTACCCAAGAACTGTCAGAAATAGGATAAATAATACCTGCATCTAGAAGTTTAATTACCTCGGCCTTTACAACTTCCTTCATGTTGGGATTCAATCGTCTCTGGGCTTGCACCAATGGTTTGTATTCATCTTCCATTAAAATTCTGTGGGTGCAAAAGGACGGATTAATTCCCTTAATATCTGAAATTTTCCAAGCTATAGCATGCTTGTGTTCCCTTAACACATGGAGTAATTCCTCTTTTTCTGCAATGCTCAAATCTGATGCGATAATGACTGGTAGAGTTGAATCTTTCCCTAAAAAGGCATACTTTAAATGATCTGGCAGTTGTTTTAACTCTAACTTAGGGGGTTCAGTAATGGAAAGTTTCTGTCTCAGCTCATCATTCATTTTTATACTTCCATAACTTATGTGTCTTGTGATGATTTCATTAGAATCTAACTCCTTTCGTACTTCCTCAATTTCAGTGGTGACTTCATCTTCTCCCCCACCTTGAACAAGACACAGTTCCAACATGTCTACGAGAGAAAGTTCCTGAAATTTATCTTGAACAAGATGATCAATAATATCAACGAAATAACAAGAATCATCTTGTTCTTTAAAAAATCTTATGGCATCATAGATTTTGAAAACAACTTCTTCATCACCAACTCTAAGCACTAATTTACCATCCCCTACATCAATAACAGCTCTAGTAGTGGCTAAGAATGGACGTCCCAAAATTAAAGGTACCTCAATATCCTTATCCATGTCAAGCACGAAAAAATCAATAGGGAATATAAATTTATCTACCTTTACTAGCACATCTTCAATGATTCCCCTAGGATATTTAACAGATCTGTCCGCTAATTGAATACTCATTCTAGTGGGCTTGGGTTCCCCTAGACCTAGTTACTTGAACATTTTGTAAGGCATGAGATTAATGCTAGCACCTAAATCAACTAATGCTTTATTAATAAGTAAACTACCAATCAAACAAGGAAAAGTAAAACTCCCTGGATCTTTCAGTTTTGCCAGCAGTTTATTTTGGAGAATAGGTGAGCATTCCTCGTTAAGTTCCATTGTGGCTAATTCTTCCAACTTTCTTTTATTTGTCAGGAGTTCTTTAAGGAACTTTGCATACTTTGGCATCTATGAAATTGCTTCAACAATATGTAAGTTAATGTGTAATTGTTTAAAAAGTTTGAGAAACTTACCGAATTGAACGTCTGTATGGTCTTTCTTTAATCTTGCCGGATATGGGATGGGCGATTTGTATTCTTTGAGTACTGGCAGAGTGTTTTCCTTGGGCTCCTCTGCCTTTTCTTTTGAAGGTTCTGGAATAGTCTTCTTTTCTGGCTCAGCTAGGACCTTTCCATCTCTTAAAGTAATCGCTTTGACATGTTCTCTAGGATTTGGCTCAGTGTTACTTGGTAATCCACCTTGTGGTCTTTCTGAAATCAATTTCGCAAGTTGACTGATTTGGTTTTCAAGCCCTTGAATTGATGCTTGTTGATTCTTTAGTGCTGTGTCAGTATTTTGAAAATGAGTTTCTGAAGCGGCCATAAATTTGGTAAACATCTCTTCAAGATTCGGCTTCTTCTCTTATTGCGGTAGTGGCTACTGAAATCCTGGAGGAGGCTGTTGTCTTTGATTTCTTTGTCCTCCCCATGAAAAATTTAGGTGATTTCTCCAACCTGCATTGTAAGTATTACTATAAGGGTTATTTTGAGATCTAGAATTGTTACCCATATAGTTGGCTTGTTCAGTTTCTATGCTGTGTCCATAGGATGCGAAATCTAGATTGAACGTGTTTCCTTGAGTCGCGTCGCATTGCATCACTGGTTGTGCCTACGTAGAACTAACAAAATTATCAAACTTTTTATTTAGAAGTTCTACTTGGTTAGTAAGCATAGTAACAGCATCAATGTTAAAAACTCCTACAGCTTTTGTCAGCTTTGTCCTCATGACTTGCCACTGATAGTTATTCAGTGACATCTCTTTGATAAATTCATAAGCTGCTTCAGGTGTTTTGTTGTTGATTGTTCCTCCTGCGGCTGCATCGATCATTTGTCTAGTTGATGGGTTCAAACTGTTGTGGAAGGTTTGAACTTGTAGCCACAAAGGTAGACCTTGATGAGGGCACCTTCTTAAAAGATCTTTGTATCTCTCCCAGGCATCATAAAGTGTTTCTAAATCCATCTGCACAAAGGAAGAAATATCGTTTCATAATTTAGCTGTTTTAGCTGAAGGAAAATATTTAAGTAAAATTTTTTCGGTCATCTGCTCCAATGTGGTAATTGAGCCTCGTGGTAAAGAGTTTAACCACTGTTTGGCTTTATTTCTCATAGAGAATGGAAATAGCCTTAAGCGAATGGCATCGTCAGAAACGCCATTTATTTTAAAGGTATCACAAAATTCCAAGAAATTTGCTAGATGCGAATTGGGATCTTCATCCTGCAAACCATCAAACTGCACAAATTATTGTATCATCTGAATAGTGTTAGGCTTTAATTCAAAGTTATTAGTAGCAATAGCAGGTCGAATAATGCTAGTTTGGGTACCAATCAAACTAGGTTTAGCATAATCATACATAGTACAAGGAGCTTCATCTTGGTTTACTGGTTCTGCTGGTAGTGCTGGAGGTGGTGGAACATTTTGATTCGCGTCCATCTCTTCTGTAGGTTCTGGCTCTTGCTCAGCTTCTTGTTCTGGATAATGTAAACTGCGTCTAATTTCTCTGCGATTTCTGCGAACTGTCGCTTCTAGATCTTCATCAAAAAGCAGTGGTCCTATTGGGTTATTTCTAGTCATAAACTAAAAATACCTAAAAAGAAAAAGCGAAGAAAATTAAAAAATTTAAAAGAAAATAAAAATAAATAAATAAAAACTGAAAATAAATAAATAAATAAATAATAGCTAAAGTAATAGAAATCAAGTTTTCTTAATATTTCAGCTCCCCGGCAATGGCTCCAAAAACTTGATAACGGCTCGCGATATTAAGTAATAAAATTTATAAAACTAATCACACCAAAACTAACTAATATCATGATATTAAAGGCCAGCGCAGCTATCGAACAATAGTATAGTTTAGTGGCAAGACCGAGTTATCGTACCCAAGGGAACCAAAAGTACTAATACTTACTTCCTTTCTATTATCTAGCCTAAAAATAAAAGAGGATTGATTGGAACTAATTCTAAAACTAACTAAAGTGCACACAAAGTAAATTGGGGAAAACTTTAGGGAAAAGCTAATTGATATGAGCAATACTTAAGGGAGAATCCACCTAGACTTCACTTGTTATTGACTTCTTGAACTAGACGATTTATTCACTTGACTTGATCCGTAGAGATCCCTAATTTATGCTAAACCCTACTTCGAGGCAAAGAGCAACTAGGCCTAGGTTGTTAACTAAAGTTTCTTTATTAATTAACACCCTAGGCTACATTAATTTGATCTATGGTTCCCCCTATTAGGTTTGACCCTAATCCAGCAGATTTATGTCGCCCTATATCTAGGGTTGCATGTAACTCCGCTTAATTATGGTAGATCTGCTATTAAAACAGGGACTTTTGCTCCTTTGCCTAAGCACATCAAGTTCTTGAAGTAATACCTAGGATTATTAAATCAAGAATGAAGAACACATAATTAAGAACAATTCAAGTATTTATCATATAATTCAAGAATAAATAATAACAAGATCTGTCTTAGGTTTCATCCCCCTCAAGTATTTGAGGGGTTTAATTCATAATAAAGAAAGAAAACATCTCAGAAGTATTAAAATAACAAAACATAAAGAACCCAAAAACCCTTAAAGGAATTTAGGGAGATCCTCTGTCTTGATGTAGAATTCTGGCTTCTGGGATGAATCAATCGGCTTCCCTTGGAGTAATCCCTTGCTTTCGCTCTTTGTGTTGGCAGAAATATGGCGCTCTTTCTTGAGAGAAGAGAGTCTCTCTTTAGAGTTACCTCTTGAGGTCTTTATATAGAGCTTAGAATGGCTTTCTTAGCCCCTAAGTATCCAAATTCGAGTGAAATTCCTCTTCCTCACGACTAGAACACGCCCATGTGCCACGCCCGTGTGCCACGACAAAAGGCCGTGTGAGAGTCTGTAGATGGAGGCACGGCCGTGTGGCCTGGCAGTGCTTGTCTGGGGCTGGACCGTGTGGTCTTCGTGTGGCACGGCCATGTTCCACGGCCGTGCGATGATCCTTGGGCCGTGTCAATTACACATTTTGGCCCATTTTCTCCGTTTTTGGTCCATTTTCTGTTCTTTTCTCTTCCCTATGCTTTCCTAAGTGTAAGATATGAAAAAGAAAGATTAAGAGCACCAATTGTCACTAAATTGATAATAATTCATCCAAAATAAAGGCTAAACATGAGGTAAAAATATGTATAATTTATCGTTTTTTAGGTTTTTAAACTCATGAAAGGTAGAGTTGCCATGGAAGGTGTTTTCCGAATATTATTAAGCATGTTGAGAATAAATTAAGTTTAATTAAAGTAATTGTCCTAGTTTATTTATGTTAGAATTGTTGCATATTATGTTAAATTTGCTAAAATCTATTTCATTCATATAGTTGCATACTTAGGATAATTTGCGTCAGGGATCATTGCATCTAGTTATTATAATTCTTTTTAATCATCACTACCAATCAAATTTGAGTGTTTATTCACCGAATTGTTAATATAATTGTATAATTAATTGACTTTGCACTAATACAATCCCTATAGAGACGATAACTCTTTATACTTACTTATTACTTGAACGATTGTGTACACTTGCACAAACCAACCGTTACAAGTTTTTGGCGCCGTTGCTGGGGAAAGTTAATTGTCGCCAGAGTTATTTTTTTGTGAAATTATTTATTTTCAATTTGATTTATTTCTAACATTACTAACTTATTCTTTTTAATTATTCAAATTTCTTTCAGGAGTTTATGAGCATAGATCGGATTATCGATTTACTCCCTGTAGAGCCTAAAATTGAGAGGACCTTTAGACAAAAAAGACGTGAACAAACAGCCCAAAGACAAAACGAGATGGACCTTGGAAATCAAAATCAAGACCAATGTAATGAAGTTGATCATCCACGAAATCCCATTCTCATCGCAGATGATAGGGACCAATGCATCAGACAATATGCTATGACACTCTTCAATGAGTTGAATCCAGGAATTAGAAGGCCAGATATTAAGGCAACCCAGTTAGAATTGAAACCAGTGATGTTTCAAATGCTACAAACAGTGGGCTAGTTCAGTGGTATGCCTACGGAAGATCCATATCTCCACCTTAGATTGTTTGTAGAGGTGAGTGATTCATTCAAGATAGCCGGTGTGACTGAGGACGCACTGAGGCTAAAGTTGTTCCCATACTCGTTGCGAGATCGAGCACGGGCATGGCTCAATTCTTTGCCACCAAGTTCCATATCTACATGGCAAGAATTAGCAGAGAGATTTTTGTTAAGTATTTCCCGCCTAGCAAGAACACTAACCTAAGGAACGAGATCACAACTTTCCAACAAGTAGATGACGAATATTTGTATGATGCTTGGGACCAATTTAAAGAATTACTTTGTAAGTGCCCTCATCATGGGATTCCACATTGTATCCAGTTTGAGACTTTCTATAATGGTCTCAATGCACATACGAGATTGATGGTAGATGCTTCTGCGAATGGTGCAATTTTTCTAAGTCTTATAATGAGGCTTATAAGGTCATCGAGAGGATCGCAAGCAACAACTATCAATGGCCAATGAATCATACAACTTCAAGAAGACGTGTAGCTGGAGTTCATGAAGCTGATGTCCTAATTTCATTATCAGCTCAGGTATCGTCTATCTCCTTGATCTTGAAACAGTTTACCGCTAACAACTCTAATGGTTTTGCAGCTCAGCCACCAAGTCCGTTTGAAATTGTTTCCTGTGTATATTGTGGGGAGGGTCATTCTTCCGAGAATTGTCCATCAAATCCAGAGTCAATATACTATGTGGGGAACCAGTAGCAAAATAGGAGTGGACAAGGACCCCGGTCCAACTTCTACAATCATTCATGGCGTAACCATCGTAATTTTCTTGGAGCAACCAAGGAAATGGACCGAACAACTTTATGCAGCTGAAACCCAAGCAATCCCAAGGGTATATTCAGCAAGCTCTAAGGCTAGCCCAAGCTGAGTCATTAAATAGTTTGGAGAACTTGTTGAAGGCATACATGGCGAAGAATGACACTTTGATCCAGAGC